>CM020445.1:23419688-24836378 GCA_009819605.1 Sterna hirundo
AAAAGGCAACGTCTCAGCCCTGCAGCTCCTCCTCTGCTCAGAGCGCGAGCAGCGGCAACTCACCTCCGCCTGGAACAAGTTCGCAGCCGTTTTCATAAAACTGCAGAAACATCTGCACGCTACAATAATCTGCAAGTCACTGAAACACTTACCCAGTCCTTTTCATCGAGTTTGGCTGCTTCGTTGTACACTTCAATGGCTGCCTTGTGTTTCCCCAAAAGAAACCTGTGAAAGCATTTCAATTTTTATTTCTTCTTGCTCTGAAACCCTGCTGTGCAACCACTATCACCTTTGCCAGTGAGAAATGACGCTATTTGCTAGTTCTGCAGAGACCCGCGTGAGAAGCCCTGAGAAGTTTACAATCTCAGCGATATTACAGCCTGAGCACTGCTCCCCTTCGGGGCCGAGGTCACCAATCCTGCGAGATGCTGAGGCGCTCCCTGACGTTACTGGAGGTGCAAGGAATGAATTCACAGGCTCTGCAGTCTGCCTTTGTCTCAAAGGAGTAAGAGAGGTGATCTAACCGGGCACCCAGAGACAGAAAGGGGTCCGTAGGGCAAGTTTACACAGCTCAAGTCAGCGCCCTGAGCTCTGGAGCTAGAGATCAGCATGTTACCTCTCTGTTTACAGCACAAAGAAAAAGAAAATAAAATGGCAGCCAGGCAGATAATAGAGATTCTGCTTTTAAGGGTAGCCTACGCTTCTGGAAGCCAATTCAAGTGTTGATAAGGAGGAAGCATGTTTGGACTTCAACAGCCTGGGATTTCGCTTGATGCCTGGGAGAAAAACAAAACATGGAAGGTCCTGGGTGGCACATCAAAGAGAAACAATAAAACACCACTCACAGCGATCGTGCCACCTGCTTGAGGTTGTCAGCGCTCCGAGGGTTCAGAATGGAACATGTCTGAAAAAGTTCAAGAGATTCTTGAATTTTCCCCTCCAAGCGAAATATCAAAGCTGTAAGACAACATATAGCAGGCAAATTAGTCCATTATCTGCAGGAAAAATGCGCCTCTCTGACAGCAGGGAAAGAAGGGGGAGCACAGATAGATTAAAACAACACTTATTTGGTCTTCCCCCTCCTGCAGCAACGTCAGGCAGAAGCTGTGTCTGAGGGCAGAACGACAACACATGCAAAGGACTCGTGCTTGCTTGGAAAAATTCCTGTTCTTTAGAGCAAAGGCAGCTTTAATCACTGGCAAATTGCTCATTAAGACACAGTCTGGATTTCCGCCCCCCCACCCCAGCTCCCCCAGGCTGTTGTATGTTCTTGGCCAACAAATTTCTGCTGTTCCCCATCACAACACTTTGAATTGCAATGCCAAGTTTTAGGCACATTTTTTAGGGGACAGAGGGCAGGACAAGAGGAAGACGATGCTTAAAGCAACGAGGAAGACAACAGTCACCTGCGGTAGACAGCTCTAACAGAAAACAGGCATCTGTGATACAATCAAACACACAACCCAAGCACACGCCAACACACTGAAGGCCAAGAGCCCACAGTCCAAGGAGGAACCGGTGACAAACTCATCGATAGGGAGAAAACAGAAAATCTAATCTGCCCATCCACATGAAAATCCCAAACTTCTAAACCAGACCTGGCAAGCAGAAAAAAAGCCAACTTTATATATATAAAAATATATATATATACACACACATATATATAAAAACTTTATATGTTTCTATCATCGTTTCCCCTTCTTATCGTTCACTGAATCTCAAATCAGAAGTAACCTGCTTTAGCAAAATTAAGACTTTTGGAGGCCTCTTGTGACATACCTTGAACGTAGACGGCATATTCACACAGCCCCTGAGACTCCTGGAGCTGCTCTTTGATGACAGCCTGAAATGAGAAAGTGCAGTGAGTACACACCAAACGCAGACTCCCTCACCAAAAAGCCCATTAGCTGGTTCGCTATCACCCCATTCCTAAACTGCAGCATGGCAACTTTCAGAAGAATAGAAACCCTTCAAAGATTTTAATAAAGGCAGTCCCTACAGAAGAAAATTGATTTCTGACTGACCAAATATTTTCTTCACCCTTGATTTGGGGAATTTTTTGTATGTGCTACATACACTTGTGCGGTAGCTGTGCTTATTGCAGTATGCCCTAAAATAACTTGAATTCAACCATCATGCAACACGTTGATGGACACAGTTCTACCTTTTGTGATCATAAAGGTGGTATCACACAGGACATGACAACTACAACATTCATTTAATCAGAATTTGTGCTTGCAAAAGTCAGTATTAATACAGAATTTGTGGCTAGTTACCGCAATACACTATATTAAAATGCTATAAGAGTGGCAAACTGTCATTATTTTAACAGAGCTAATGACAGATATTCAGTTTCCATTACAGAAACCACAGCCCCACGTATAATAAAGGCACCGGACTGCGGCTGGGACAGCTACAAGAGCGCACAGAAGAGTGCAAGCTCCTCACCGTGTGTGAAGAGCACTGTGCCAGCAATACTGTAGCCCTTTTAGTATTTCTCCGTTCATTCCTATTACCAAAGATAATTAGATATTACCTGGGGAAAATGCCACAAGGAATCTCTGAAAGCATCCTCTGCTGATAAGGGTATCTACTCTAGGCTCTTTGTGAAGAAATAAATTGAATCGGAGCAACTGCAGCTGAGTCAATGAAAGCCAAATGAACAAACGACGAGTACGTGGGAAAAGGAAGGGGAAAAAAACCTGATGAAAATGTAAATTCTCGCTGGCTGCATTCATGCAGCTGACTGTTTGGGGGTGCGGGTGCAGCTTGCCTGTATTCCATAGTCACACATGACCCGAAATTATAGAACTGGTTGAAAAGACTGACCTTTGGGAGGATGAGCACTGTGGCTATGAACCAAGAGCATCATTTCTGCTCTGAGACTCCTCTTTTGTTTGGAAGTGGAAGAGACAAGGGGGGAAAAGAAACATTTGTGGGCTAACAATAAGCTGGTGCTCTCCTGGCACTTCTGTCAAGTGTGTGATCAGTACCAGCATCCCCTGCCTCCGAGACGAATATAAATGAAGGACCTGAAAACAAGGAGGAAACCTGAACCTCCAATATAGCACATAGAAGGAAAGCGGGGTGAAGGCAAGGAGGGTTATTATTGAGAATCCTCACTCGTAAAAAGAAAACTAAAGACAGGAAAGAAAAGGAAGAACAAGTCTAGGCTGCTCTTCCCCTCCGATCTGTACCTGGTAATATACCTATATTATACTCTGTACAAAGTATATTATTATATGACACTCAGCTTAGACATAACCAAGCATCTCCCGAATACGGATACCCTACATTGCTCCATCTACATAAAACCGGTTTCTCAGAGCAAGAGAGGGCAATAGAGAGCTATCTTTTAGAGAGATCCGATTAATTCTATAAACCCTAAAAAATCCCATGGCAAAAGGCCTTGAGCTGAGAAATATGATCCGTAATCCCAGCTTTCCCTCCCAAGTTTATTTAACTCGCCGACAGAATTTAGACATGCTGGCAGGAGACCAACCAGCACGAGCGATTTTAATTAATTAAAAGCACCTGGTAATTTTAATAATTCCTTCCTCGCACATAACAGAAGCGGAAGACTTCTGTTGTGAAAAAGCGGTTAGGGGGCAGGGCTGGAATCGATGCTGCAAGCAGAAAACACAGTTTATTCGCTTTGCATGCGAAGAGCGAGAGCAGAGTGACGCTCGGTGCTTAGCAGGGCCTGTCCCCCGGCTCCCCCCACCCCTCTCTGCCTGCGCTATCGCAGGGGACGCTGCAGCGGCAGGCTGCGGGGGATCTTTGCCTTGCACCTTGCTGGGTAGGGGGAGAGGCGAATCAAGCAGCCAGCATTATTAATCTCTCACTGGAACGAGCAGCAGGATTTATCAAAAGCTTGGCAACACCAAAACAGACACGGGAGCGGCACTGGCAGGGTTAAAATCAATTTATATGCTTTCACTTTGGGGAGCTAATGTTGGCAAACAAACAGTTTTTTCTTGGCCTTTTACATCATTGAAAAACATGGGAGCTTTCAAAATCGTCTTAGAGAGGAGGCATTTCAAAGCACCGAGTGGGAAAGGGGGTTTAGCAAGATTCAGACCACCATTAATAGCATGACAGGTCACTCGTTTCTTAGCTGAGTCTTAAAAGAAAACTGGACTTTAACGATGCCCAAACTATACTAAAATCAAGGCGTTTACAGCAATTTAAGCCACAGGGGATACTGTCAATACCTTTTTCAGTTTTGAAGGTATTATCCCCAAACAGCATGTTTGGGAATGTCTGTGCTTATCATCACGTATAAGGACAAGGACCTGGGGCATCCAGGTTAGACCCACAACCCCACATAACACCAGCAGAGAGAGACCGAGACGACCAGAGGGCAGCTCAGCCCACCTAAGATCCGAATCGCCTTTTGGAAGTGCCTAGCACTCCTCAGTGAGGAGTTCCTGAGGTTCCTGTCTTCTCTGGGACAAATCCAGGCTCCTGAGCACACATCCATCTCATCCGGGCGAAAGGATGGTAG
This sequence comes from Sterna hirundo, assembly GCA_009819605.1. Classification (NCBI taxonomy): domain Eukaryota; kingdom Metazoa; phylum Chordata; class Aves; order Charadriiformes; family Laridae; genus Sterna; species Sterna hirundo. The sequence goes on from CM020445.1 coordinate 23,424,196, forward strand.
ACGATTTAACCTGCTGTGGTCTGGTGCCAAACTCTTCCAACTTTACTGCAAAAACCCTACTTTGTGAGCAAAAGGCTTTGCTGCCTTTGACAGCTATTGCAAAGCTGGCCTGCCAAGCAAAAGAGCATTAGCTGTCTTCTCTCAATTTTTTTTCCCCCTATTTTGCCTACTTCCATGACTGATGAAAACATGGAGAAGTCAATGTTGCCATTATATCATCCACTTAGTTGTTTTCTTTGTATTCCTGAGCTGTACATCTTTTCTGCGCTCTGTGGTTCTACATCGCATCACAGCAACAGCAAAAGTACACAATCAGAGACCAAAAAAATGCACTCAGATCAGCAGAAAAGGGAAACAATTTTCCATTTAGATTTCTAGTCCAACTTTTGTTTATATCTATTTAAACCAAGATCTGAGAGGAAATCGCTCTGCTGACGATACAACCCTCTGGCTCCATTAATTAAGAGCTAAATGAATTTCCTCCGGCCCGCCACTTTCCTAAGCACCCCCAGGAGTTCTCCAACAGCGAGAGACAAGTCCTGACCAACCCTGCTGTTGCAGAAGGAAAAATGTCTTTTCAGATCTTCTTTGCACATGACAGAAAGAGAAAGGCAACTCTTATTACCCTCCTCCTGCCCACTGGCACATGCTCTTCGATAGCTTGTGTTCATTTTATCAGGAAAACACACCATTTAATAGATTCGCTATTTCCTTAGTACACTTAACGCTATAATCCCAAATCAAACAACTACTTCCAAGCCAGCCACCAAACGCAGGAGAAATGAAAGGGTGCAACATATCAACGTGTAAAATGAAAGAACTGTGTCCAAGGGTAACTAAGATCTTTTTTTTTTAGACTTGGTAGTAATGCTTTACTCAACTGAAGTGTTTTTCATAGCGTCTCTATAGTACCATCGAGAGACCTGCACTATAGAACTGCATTACTATCAGTTTGGAAGAGGCTATTCATCACTTGGAACAAGAGAAGTTTGCAGTTCTTTCCATTTTTCCACTCCCAAAGACATACTGAGCTCACAAAGTGCTCCAGCGCACTGCACGCATGAATCCTGAAGGTAGGCAACGATTTGAGAACATTAAAGTTATTTTACTTGTATTTTCTCCTTGTCCTCTTATTCCAAAAGAAGCCAGTAAAGAGGCTGGTTTGAAAACTGGTATGAAAACTATTGTTTCATGATATTAGTAAAATACCTCCTAATGTAAATTCTCAAAAGCAGCTCTTACCTTACACTCGTCGTAGTCTCTGCGAACATACAGCAGATAAATCAACCAGTTTTTCCTCTCTAGGATGGGTAACTCCGGTGCTACATGTAAAACAGGAACAGAATACAGGAAATCAGAGTGATCAGCAGGGAAACCGGGCACAGCACAGAGAAGTTCTCAACCACCCGATCTGCAAGCACAACTAATTCCAGAACTGCAACTGCACTGGGCAGTGCAATTAATCATTTGACTTGAAGCCTGGAATGCGGACACAGAACCAGCGTCCAGTTTCATTTTACTTCTCAAAATGATGGATAAAACGTGTTGTTCAAGACAGATGCTAAATAAGACCTCTTAGCAGAAAACCACCTGCTCAAAAGACTTTAGGCATCGGCTCCTTCTGGTGCAGTTACTGGAGCAAACAGCTCCAAGCACCAGCTACGCACACATTTTAATTCATTTTTTAATTAATGCTGGTCTGATGAAATTGGTTCTTCCAAATATGCAAGAAGCAGCTTGGGGGAAACGAGTTGGATTCACATTTTGGAACTAGGGCAGAAGAATAAGAGGTCTTCAAAATAAATTTCTGGGAGCGAATGAGAAGGAAACGGATGATACACACAAAAAGAGACTTAGGAGATGTTGCTGGTCTGAAGGTGTGAATAATTTAAAGAGGTCAAACTTAGTTCTTTGAAACTGCGAAGGGACTATGAAACATCACAGGTCTGAGATAGTGTGAAGCTACTGGCAGAAAAACGTATTTGATGCAGTGGAAGAGAAAGACTCGTGCTCCGTCATTTCAATCCCAAGCAGCTTGCAGCAGTAATTATGGCAAATCACGAATGGATGTTGCTTAGTGATATTCACGTTGGGTTTAAAAGTTTAACACACTGCTGTGCATTTCATTAAGGCTTGAAATGTATTGCTTGCTACTTGTTTCTACAGTTCAGATGCGGGTAGCTGAGAGGTAACCATAGCAACTGGCAAAAAAGCTATCTGTTTGCAAGTCAATATTATGACAGAAGTGCAGCAGCAAAGCAAGGCGAGGGCCATCGCAGGAGCAGGGGCAGTGCCGAGGACAATACAGCACCAGGCCACCTTCTCCCAGCCCAGCACAGACCCCCCGCCACCAATGGAGACGCGGGCTCAGCTTCCAGCACCCCAGAGCAGAAGGTGCTATTCGAAGTGGTCCGCAGTCCCCACTGCCAGCACGGGTCACGATCGGATGTAAGAAAGAAGAAACTCCGCAGCTGGAAGGACTGAATCATGTCGGGAGACATTATCGGTGCAAAGTGTTATTATCTTTTAGAAACGCTGAGCTTTAATCATGCCAGGACTGCACCTGCGGCTAGCAGCAAACACTTCTCTCGAGCATACCAGGCTCTCCCCCACAAGTCACACCAAGCGTAGTATCGCTGAGAGCACTTAAAAATAACTAGAATTCCTTCTGCTGATGAAAAAAAATATTGTCAAGCCATTCTGGTCTTGGTTAGTTTTCCTAAGTTCTAGAATAACCAAACAGGTTTTATACTAAGACGGAGCGGAGATCTAAGCGTACAGACCAGCAATTTAAGGTCAAATGCCTTATACAAAAGGTTCAACTACCCTAAAAACCATTAGAAAAATCACAGTCCAAACAAAAAAGTAATCTAAACAAGCCAAGCTTACAGAAATGCACAGATCAAGGAGCCACATGCTCTCAAATTCTGGTTTACTGTGTGATACCTGGGTCTTCGTAACTAAGGCTTTTTAATATACATGTTCTCAGATCTGGTTGATTTCTGATGACTTCATGTTTTCCATTTGTCCTTCTTACAGTGAAACCATGAAGAGAAGCCTTAAGAGGCTGCCTAAATAGATACAAATTTGTTGAAAAAACACTATTTCATAAAGAGTCTGGAGGGCTGCTGTTCTGAAGCCCATTGAGAGGTTACCCAATTCATTAACAGATTTGTAACGACTTCCCTGTGTCATTTATTACAGATGCCAGGGTTTGACAGAACTTTCTTTTCCGAGAAACACAGCACGTGGGGATGCTAGAAGTGAACCGCAGAAAGCGGCCAGACTTGGGTGCTCTTCCTGCGAGTGTCCCCTGGTGCCACTCTCCGACACAAAATACTGAACCAGACGTGTGTCTCGGGCACTTCATGCGTTCTTTCGTAAGCATGGATTTAAGCATAGACATTGCAAACGCTATTTAACCATAAGGATTTTTATTGCAGTCAAAACTAAAGTACACTTTGATATTTTGCGCCTACTAATACAGTTTAAAATTACAAAAAACCTGCATCATTACATACAATGAAAACTATCTTACATAGGGATTAATCAGAAGACCCTTCAGACATACTCCATCTGGTCTCCAGCCATCTGCAGTGCACGCCTTACTGGGAGGTTAAAAAGAAATAGAGACTACCTTTAAAGGTTAAAATATACAGAAAAGCTACCTGGCTGGGGTACGTTGCCAGCTGAGATGGGAAAGACTAAAATATGTTAGATCCTACACGAATGGTTTGGGCTAAGCTTAGAAAACAGTACATCAGTGAGTGGATGGAAGATCAGTTGTTTCATTCCTGAAGGAAAGAGCTTTTTCACACTTTTAAGACCGGAGGGACATTACACTCCACTCCCACACGACGGAAACGCCTGCTGAGAACAGGGTTGGGAAGGAAGAAATGCTGAACGTCAGAGCGAGCGCCCAGCAGAGTACGGAGCTGCAAAAGAAAAGGGTAAAACAGACACCAACTGCCTTCTGGGTCTGAGCCTGCAGAAACCCGGAGGAGTTACCGGAGAGAGCTGGGCTGGAGAGAAAACAAAGAAATCAAAACACACCACGAGACACAGAAGCGAACAGCGTTCACATCTGCAGAGATAAAATAGTTCTGCTTCCCCTGGCGATACGCTGAGCTAAGGAAAACTACGTGGAATTGGGAAAACACATGGAGTTTTTACGCTTCTAAAACTCATTTGGAAATAGCAACAAGCCTGGTTGAGGAGCCATTACCCTCCTTTTTTCTTTTCTTTTTCCCTAAGACAAACAAATTGGAAAAAGGCAAACAATTCTGATGTCTTTCGAAAAAGATGTCTAGATTAATTCATTTAAGTGAATCTTATACCTGAATACAAAGCAAACACAAAGGTTCACAGAAGAAAGTTGACAGACTCCTGAATCTATTCCAGAAAGAAAATATGAACAGTTTGACCCCTTCTTGGAAGAAATCCAACATAAACACCCTGAACCAAAGCTGGTGTGGATCCCACAGCGGACCGAGAAGAGAGGAAGGGTATAGAAATTGTGAGAAAATGAATGAATTTGACACAGGAACACGTCTGATCAACAGAAAAAAAAGGGCTGGGGTAGGAAAGGATTATTACCAGAATCTATTCAGACGCAGAAAGAAGTAATGCAAATTATTTATACATCTCTCCAGAGCTATAACCATCTCAATCTGCATTTCTGCCTTCCCAGGAAAGCAGTGAGATACCTACTCCAGGTGCTTCTATCTCCCTTAGGTTTGCTCCCCCAGCCTGCTGCTAAGGGCTACGTCCCAGTGGAAAGGGTCACTGCATTTTTCTGGAGAAGAGGGAAATACAAATCCCTGGCTATTTGTGACGCTAGAGAAAGGGAACAAAACATTCTGTGCTTTCTGAAAGGACACGATTCAATCATTGCTGGTCCTGATATCCACTTATTTTTTCCAAGTTTAATACTTATCCACAGAATGCCTAAAAAAACCCACACACAGATGATGTGTGCATCTCAGCTCTTGAAGAGCGACGTCTGGCTGGACCCGGCCACGGGGGCTGCTACGAGGGGCAGGAGAACAGAAAGAAGGACCGGCAGCACGCCTCGATGTTCTCAAGTACAAGGATGATCGGGAAGAGTGGAGGCTCCATATGGCATCTAACGGTTTGCAATCTTACACTAATTAGAGCCGGGAACACACAGTGCTGCAACTGGTCGCTCAGGTTTCTGCATGGGGGAAGGCCACCGAATTTGGCCTTGCCAGGAGGAGCTGAGCACATTCATCAAGTCCTTCTGGCTGCCCACATTGCAATTTTCCGCCTTCTTCAATATACGGACCTTCAGGGGGACCTCATAGGTAGCTAATACGGCTCATGTCAAAACGCGCACTTCTTTGTCGCCTTTCACAGGGCCCTCGCAAACAACCCAGGCACTGCAGGGATGCAGGGACTACAGCGCAGAAAATAGTCGTTTATACCATTCTAGCAGTGGAAAAAAAGCCCATTATTTTCCGTAAATCAATCTGCTCAAGGGCCAGTCCAAGAAAATGCAATTATCCAAAAACTTGGTATCTAGAGTGAAAAGGGTTTATAACTTGCATAATTATCTTTTGGCCTCCCTTTTCTGGGATTACAAAAGTCTAGTCTCATTAAGCAACTGCGACAGGGCACCAAGCACCAAATATATGATTAAATACCTCAGTCTAGAGACATGCCAGTGTCTTTGAAGTGTTTTGATTGAATTCAAAAGGGAATCCATCTGATCCCCCAGCTTTCTCGGTGGCCAGTAATTGATTGCACAACCCACTTCCAGCAACGTGATTTTTCTTTCTGACAATGCTCCTTTAAGGAAGCCACTGGAGCAGAAACCCCAACCGAATCAGAGTAAGATCATCAGGTTTGTATCTGTGCTGCGCTATCATCACTCCTCGCTTTATTCATCCTCTTACAGATTTTCTCAAAGGACTGGGGAAAAAAAAAACCATAATCAGAGTTATTCCCTTTTCTGTAAACCTCCCTAGGAAATTATTTTCTGCTTGCATCTTCATATTGGGTAATTATAGCTTAGATACGAGCTATCAAATAGTGGGTTTTAGATTTAATAAAAAGGTTTTGAAATTGCTGTACTGTAAATAAGAGAGGAGGGGAAAAAAAAAGCCCCAGGAGGCTCCTATCAGATTTCATGAGGGAAACGATTGCTAAAGCACCATCCATCCTCTTCAAGAAACTGCCAGGCGCAGAGAGACCACTTTTGTTGTGGGCACAGCCGCAGTAAAGTGCATTTCAACATAACTGCACAACTGTAGCCATCGGGCGGTTTTTCACCTTGTCTTCTCCCACGTGCAGGCTGTCAGTTGCCTGGAGCACCCTAGCACCCTTCCTCGGCAAAGCACACATCGGCTGTGGCTCCCCGACGTGGAGAAGGAGCTCAAGGACACCTTTTAGTCTCATCAGACTGAAAAAAAAACAGATCAGAGCCCAGCTCTCCTTCCACCCCGGCTTACTGGAAACAGTCCAAGCCCCAGCTCACTCCCCGTCACCCCAGTTTTGCCACCCGACCTGCGGTGAACTGAGCGAGAGCAGCAAGAGAAGCCTGGAGGAGAAGCAGAGAAGCAAAAGACTCAGAAGAACAGGCCAAAATCCACAACAAGCTAAACCACATGTAACATACAGCACCAGGAGAGGGCAGAAAAAATCTTCAGAAAAGTAACCAAATGAAAGTATTTTATTTTTTTTTATTCTGCAGTAGCCTCACAAATCATAGTCTGGATCCATTGGGGCAGGTAACAGTATGTGGGTAAGATTATCCAACAGGCCAAATTTGGATCCTGACTCAACTATCCCTTTCCAAATCCCAATTAAAAATTGCATGTTGTAAAACGGCATTCAAGCACAGAGGTACTTCCAAAGTTAATAAACACCGAGGCAATGCCTCAAGTCTTTTGCTATTCAGAGAGCTGCACCAAAGAAGAATATGGTAAGGTGCATTCTTGCTCTGAAGAAATCCAAGTGGGAAGCTTTGCTGCGGCGAATCCACGAGGGAGCCCGGTTATCATCCCCCATCATCGGGCAGGGCTCGCTCTAACGCACAGAAGCAGGATTGATCTTTGCGATTTGAGATTCATTTCCCATTTTAAAGTAATTCCGGTCATCGGCTTAACTCACAACAGCATAAAGAGAATTAACCTGCTACTGGAGGAGACTGTCCAAATCTGAGAAGCAACACGTGGAAGTTTTCAAGAGCAACATTGACCCCGTCCCTCAATTCCCAACTCAGCCTCCTGGAGACATTTGCTGACATTATTGCCAAGGTGACAATTATTCCCAATTATCCTCCCCACCTTGGGGAAGGTTTAATGTTGGGCATAGCTGTGGTTACAGCCCAGAATGAAGCTTGGTGCTCTCACAACCGTGTTAAATAAACATGGATAGGGAGGGAAAGGCGAGGATGAAGCCAGCTGTGCATATCTCCTCTTTGCCTTGAGCTTCGCAAGCTGCCAACATGAGGAATTACGCTACCGTTTGTAAAACAGGTGCGAGAGAGGTAACGCGTATCTTCTAAACAAAAATAATATTAAAATAATAAGGCACAGACTCAAATAGCTCCTATAAAACAACATACCACTGCCAGGGAACTGTATTTTCCAAAAATAAGGTATGAATAACAGATAGAAAGCATTTTTAAGCTCTACTATAAGGGTTTTAGATGTAAAAATAACAGACTGCCTTGGTATCAGAGGAGCATCCTACAAACTCCCAGCTAGGCTGGCGCACAGGAAAATTTAACAAGAAATCGCCTTCCTTACTCAGACACACAGAGGCTTTTATTGAGACTGTAGCAATATAAATGTATTTTAGCTTCGAAAGAAAACTAATACAGGAACATTGCTCTTCCTACGCCCAGATCCACCCTTGGAGTTTGCAAACTGCATAAATAGAGACACAACGTATTCAAAACTCAGTAATGAAGAAAAATCACCGCCCAGAAGAGGTTTTTATGCTCCAGAAGAGCTTGTTTATGCTGTATTTCACTCATTGCATGTAAGTATACACATGCGTATATATGTGAGAATACAGGTGTTTGTGTACACAAAAACCTGTAAAATGGATATAAACAGCAGAAAAAAAGGAGAGCGCCCTTTACTGTAGCCATTCCCTCTGTTTAATCCGCCTTCCTCTGTTTTTTCCTTTTGCAAATTGCTGCTGAAACACCTTTAAATCAAACAATAAACCCATATGGTTCCTTGTTATTTACAGTCAGCTGGGGTTAATAAAACTCATCATATACAATTCTGGTGCTGGCAAGAAAGCCATAATTCATAGCTGTGATCTTACTGTGGTGTATTAATAGCTTCACAATGCGCAGAGAAAATTGGGAGGAGGCTGCAAAACAGCAGCATGTTTAAACAAAAAAAGCAACATTTCTGACTCTACACCTCCCCCTGCAGGAAAATTAGCCCAGGCTATATGGAAGAGCTGCAAATTGTATCTCAACGCTGATTTATACACTAGGGTGAAGAAGAAAAAATAAAAAAGGATATTTTCCGTTGCTAGTTTACACTGCATAAATCTTAAAAAGAGTTGCCAGCTCAGACTTCAGTGGTTTTTCTGTTTTGTGGCATTTAAAGTTCCAAGCTACTCCAAATAAAAATGTTTTTATTTACAAGACAAAGATGTACACTGATTATTCGATATAAATGTCTTCTACTATGTGCTGCTCAAGTTTAACCTTAAGGTAAAGCGGAAAGATCTGTAAATAAACACACACTTGTGACCGCTCCGGACTTCCCAGCGCCACGGCGATGTTCCCAGTGCCAGAACCAGTCTGGTTACTGGGAATCTCCGTTAGCAATAGGTGGCTGGTGAGATACCACCCTGCAATCCTGGCTTCATTCGATGAGAGAAGGGCGAATTGCGTACATTAGCACCAATACATTAGCCCGATCGTTATGGCACAAAACATTTGATTCAAGGCTAATGTTGCTTGATTCAAGCCTAAAATTTGATTCAAGCAAATAAAATTGGGGTGAAATTTAGAAACAAATGTGTACTTTAAAAAGGCAACTGAAAAAGTATAATCATTATTTGCTTAAGAAGAAAATCAAAACTTTAAGTCTGTTTCCTCTGCATGAGCCAATTCTGACCATCAGTGCTGGCTGCTGAGCAGAGACACGTGCTCTGAACAGAAGAAAAACAAGGATCTGAAAGAGCTTTTGCTATTTTTGCTTTTAAGCACGAGTGAACCTGAAAAAAACAGGCTGATGGGCACAACAGTTCTCAAATCCCTGAGGATGCAGACTCTACTCTTGGACATACTCAAGAATCCTACACTTGGCATAGCACCCCAACTGTTCTCTTCTCCATTTAATCCGGTTTTTTCCCTGCTTGATGCCTTGTGCTCAATAACCTGGAAGGCAAGGAGACCGAGCTCCCTCCGGGTGTCTCTTGCCGACGCTGTTCCTAAATAAAGGAGGTAGAGTACACCGTCACAGAAGGCTTCTGAATAAAATGGCTTATAAATAGCACAGGAGGCCTGAGATACTAACTGGTGACTGCCCACTGTCTCCTCCCCCAGCAAAGCAGGGATGGAAGATATTTCCCCCCGCAAACGAAGCAACGCTGGCTGCAGGCATTCCCAAAATAACCCGCGTAACCAGCTTCTCATTAATTCCAGTATCAGGAGCACGGGTAGTTTTGGGATTTCCAGTCTAATCCTTCCTTTGGCTTAAATTCTTATGCTTAGTCTTTTTCTGTATACGGCGTGAGGTCTTTTACACAGAAATTGAAACTAAAATCACTGTAAGGCATTTGTAAGAAAAAGCGTGTAAGAAAGGCAAAATAAAATTATAACAGGGAGAGGAGCACAATCCAGCCCCGAGTCTTTGAAACTTCCCACTCGATAAGTAACACCTAGAACTGTCCTCATTTCATCCACGGCCGCCAAAGAAGAATATGATATTAGAAGAATAAATATATAAAAAATATAGAAGTTGGTCTAGCAAACGGTTCAGCGCTCCCTACTACAAGACCCTATTTTTTCAATGGGAAAACTCCTTCCAGACTTGTTGCCTCGCGGCGAAGTTTTCTCGGTTGGATGTCTGTCCCAGGATGAATACTTGCTGTGTAGCCTTCACTCCTCCCTACTGCATGAATGTCTTAACGATACGGTCTTTAATTACACAACCACATCGACAATTACAGGAACACACCAGTATTTTCACCAGGCGCCCTGCCTCCTTCTAATGATGATGAATATAAAAGTGAATCAAGGTCAGACAGCGAATGAAATTGTTGAGAAATATGACTAAAACAGCGACTAAGTCACAGAACTTCTGCAGCGTCTGTCACGCAGCTTAAAACGTCGGTGGCAAAGGGGACAGAGCCTGGAAGGAGTGAATGAGCACTCTCTGCATTCAGACACTGTAGAACTGCTCAGGAGGAAAGAAACCTCACTCTGATTTCTGTCACAAAGCTGGAAAAATCACCTAACCAGGCTCCCCGAAGGCAGCCACTACCTGCCCACCCGTCATTTTTGGCTGTACGGCTTGACAGACATGAGAGCCGGCATCTCCCAGCCAGCACTCGCTCCAGCAAGTGGGATGGGCACCAGCCGTGCTCTGGAGATGGAACTGTTGCAGCCTACGTGCTCAGTAACTCTGAAAAGCATCGTGGAACCCAAAATTCGTACTTACTTTTGACTTTTACTTCTTCTCACAACTCTTCTTGACCAGCAAGTATTGTCTCTCAAGAATCTTTAACGTATGATACACGGTTTGAGTAGGACGCAGAAGAACCTCGCAGCATCAAGGAATTTATTTATGGGATTTGATAGCTGAAGATAAACACAACTGGCTATACAGGGAATAATGGAGATATCTTTTGTTTAAAAAGCCCTCGATGAGTTGTCCCATCATTCCTCTGCAACGGATGGTGTTGGAGAGCTGGGCTAAAGCCAACGTGTCAGTAATTACGTCAGTAAAGACTCAAAGGCTCAAATTCAAGTTGCACAGATAACGTTAATTCTGACATTCCCGAGTGGAATGCATCTCCCTTAACTTACGTGTTTGAAAATTAAGACATCCAAGTCACTTGCCTTGAGCTGTCTTTATGGCAGAGGAATATACATCCTTGGGGAGTGATTCATGGCATCCCAAGGTAGGTGATGGGGAGAGGTCAGAGGAATGGCATCGGATGGGCTTTCCACTGACTAAATACGGAGCACAGGTTACCTGCTCACCCTCACTCTACATCAGAGATAGCTCAATTCAATAAGATGAATCCCCGCCTTCCTAAATATGTTACTTACTATTTTTATACAATTATTTTTAAATCCACAACAGGAGATGCCATGTTATCTGTAGGCAGCACGCCAACAGACAAATGTGAAGCTGAACGCTTTAAAATACAAAAGAAACTTGTGTAGCACCAAGGACTTTCAAAGGAACTTCAAAAAATAAATTTACCAATTTAAATGCAATTCTAAAATAGTATGTTGCAATTGTACAGTTTGATCCTCTAGAGCTGGGCTATCAAACTTCACCCCCCTCCTGATCCTAATCCAGTGTAAAATATTACTTAATAACCAAATTTATCAAAAGACACTCAGATTATACTCACTTTCTACGAGAGGTGGCACTTTTATGGCACTTTTCATTGCCTGATTAAGTTTGCAACAGGCTTAAGAAGCAGATACAGATTTTCCTCTTTACCGAGAGGAAATGAAGTAGGTTGACGACTGCCAAAAGACGTCAAGCTAGAACTAAAACCATGAATCTTCTGATTTAAAAATTAGCACTAAAATTTTACAGTGATACTGGTCTTGACAGATCACGCGCACCTGCCATGCTGTCTGCAAAGGGCTCCCCGGCCCCCCAGCCACAGATGTTAACGTACACACACAAGAGGGCAGAGCTGTGCTGGCACATTCCAACTGAAATATTCCCAGTTCTTTGTGCCGCAGGGATTACTGGGCTCTTATTTTGGAGAAGAGCGGATGAAGTGAAGTATGTTATAGAATTTTATTACCTAAAAGTGATAATTCTTTTTTTTTTTTTTTTTAAAGCTAACAGCTGTATCAGATCCTGAACAAAATACACACAGCACTACTACCCGCTCATCGCAGAGAAACGAAAACATCACATTCTCTTACATAAAACAATGATGTAACCACCAACTAATCTATGTTATTTAGGAACCATTTCCTTCCCACAAGGCTGCAGGTTCAAATGGGCTAAAAAATCTGGCTTGCACATGGCCAAATGGAAACAAATTGGTACGTATAGATACCGAGAACTGCATTTGCTCACCCCTCCAACCACAACATTTCCACTAACGCCTTTTCTTTTTTGACACACTTGAAAGTATTAATTAATTTAACTCAAGGGGGCTGGTTTTTATCTGGATTTCTCAGGCAGCTTCGCTCTTACAAGTTCAAAGGCAGCTTTGAAGCCAGCTCAAAGGATGGATTTGTATTGATTTAAGGAAATGTATCAGGAATTCAGAAATGATCAGCTCTGCAAGCGCGCAGAATCGACTCCTTGGTGTGCTGAAAGGTTCCTGCTCCTCAGAGTGCTCAAGCCATTAAAATACTTGCAGGATCCCTTAAAATACCTGCAGGAGCAGGAGGGATCCCCATCGGTTCATCTGTGCGAGCAGGAGCCAGCGGGAGAGAGAGTGAGATGTATTTTCGCAGGACAGATCATCAGAAGCCATTTATCTACTTCTGCATAATCTCCTAGTTATTTATTATCTAACAGTCCCATTTGGAGATAGCTTATCGTCACGAGCACTTCCTAACCAAAGCCAATACCAGATAAAGTGAGCTTTACTGCCCGTCAAATCAGCACGTGCAATTAATTTTTATTAGAACCCCCAGTACTTTACTGACTACGCCCTCATCTTCAAGGATGAGCACCCACATGAAAAGCACGGCGCTATCAGTATTTGAGCTGAACGCTGACACGGGATTGAGCTGGACAAGAGCAACACTCACCGCTTGAGAATATTTCAAAATTCGATTAAACAAAAGAAACTACCCTGGTAAGATGCAAAATACCGTATGTCGTTGTCATCTATCCAAAAGGCAGGTTTCTGCGTGGTAAAAGTGTGGTAACTTCGAGCCACAAAGAACAACACCCTCATTACCGCAGAGTTTAAGAACAGGATACAACCCCAGCTTTAAAACACACATTTACATTACACGCTTCTCTATTTCTATTACCTAATTTATCTGCAATAGCCATATCTAATCGAACTTTGCTATTCCTTACAAAGGGACACAGAGCACTTGCGTGTTTACTGCTGATAAACCTACTTCATCAGCGGTTTTAATCGTGGGTCAGTAACTTCGTCTCCGAAACGGCATATGTAATAAAAGCAGAGAGAACTTCCATTTCTCCCCTTTCAATGACTCGCCATGGCCTTGCAAGACACCTTTGCTAGTTATGCCCGTAGTGATGCAAGACAGAAGTGCAACTCACCGAAAAAAACCAACAAGATGAAGACTCTCAAGCCTCAAAACACCCAGACACCTGGTTTATTTTACAGAAGTGCCCTGCCGCGAAGCGCTGAGCACGTTAACATGCCCCACAGGCAGACCTGACCACAGGGTACGCTAATATTTCTCCCTATAAAATTTCTCGCGTACGTCTTGCCCGCACCCTTCAGCACTATCTTTAGGAACACTTAAACAGGCTGAGCAGTACATTGCAATATATGGCTTTATACACTATTTTTAATTTAATCTCTCCAAATGTTTTGTTACCCGAAAGCCGACAGCATCCAAAAACTGTCACTGAATATTAGACCAATCTTGTGGTTGATAAATGGGAAAAAAACAAAAGTCGAAGCGCTTTGCCAGAGGTCACAGTTAATCCAAGGCAGAATTCCTTGCTTCAAACCCTAGAAAAATCATACCTACAAAGTATCCAAAAAATATCCCAATGCCCAAGACTGGGAAAAACACTTAATCCCTTTCACAGTTCACAAGGGGAAGATTTTGGCTTTGAAAATTATCTACCTGACCCTTCCTTGGTTAAACATAGAAGTGGCTGGTAACAATTCAGAATTCTCCTTCTTCACAGTCTAATGGATTTCTATTCCAAGTTCTTCCCCGTGACTCAAGTGAAATCAATTTCATTTTGCTTCAGTGTATTTATTGTAGTAAATACATTTTTAGGATTCTATCCTGTTATTAAAAAGCTATCACTGTATCTCAGAAAATCTGAGGTTTAATATTTCTGTAGAAATCCAAGCGCATTTAAAATTGTTCCATTAGCCTCTGAACTGTTATGAGACTAACATGAGCTCAGAACTTCCTTTCTAAATATTTTTCCCACAATAAAGGGAAATAAATTCAAGATATGTTCCATAAAAGTCCAACAATACAAGTTGGTAAAAGTGCTTCTCCACTACAGTACTATCAGTTACTATAAAATGACTCGATTGCCCTGTGTGGCAGAAGGAAAGTGGGAAGATGGGAGGCAGTCTATCTCAATTCAATACCGGTAAAGCATTTCGGAAAAATATCTGATTAATTTAAAATGCAGCAGGGAGATTAAAACGGCATCTCAGCAGGCTGATATTAACTCTACATCGCTTCAAGGAACAGAGCTCCCTTTATTCTACCATCAATTGCTTGGGGACAAAATATCAACACAGGGAGAGTTATGGATCTTGATGTAGCAACAAAGGGAATTGATTTTCAGAGCAGCTCTCCCCACGGGGGGTAAAGGACAAAATAATGAATGGTTCTAGCTACTAACATGTCAGCTGCTGAATTATGGTTGTCACCAAGTGTGGCTATAAGATACTCCGAGGGGTTTGCCTTCCACCGGTCCCTTTAATTTCGATTGCTAGATGAGGAGATTTCTAACCCGATTGCTGCGTACAACGCAGTCTGCTCCAGACCCTCTATACGCTCGTTAAAGGCTCATCGTCTTCCCTTTGGGCTGACCCGCCTGCAAGACAGACTCCCTTAAATCCCAACCTTTTGGGCTTTCACAACCTAAAAGCCACATGATGGATCAGCCCTGACAACACCTTATTCAAGAGCAAATTCTGCCTCTTAACTTGGAGTTATTCTTCTTTAAGAGCCATAAAACCAGGCTGCTAAACACTGGTTCCAGGTTTCTGTTCTTTCCTGTCTCACGGATGGGACTACAGGAGCATCCACGGGAGGAAAGCAAAGTAAGGGCCAGGGGAAGCCGCGCGGCTCTGGGGTTGCACGGTCCAACAGCGTCCAACGTCTTCTCTTCTGCATGGCAGGTCAGACTGCAAACGCGGTTTGCTGGGGGTCCTTCTGGTTAAGCAACAAAACGCACATTTGCATTTTGTCATTCAAATGACTTTTTTTTCAAATTGGAGATCACAGTCTCAGAAACATGTGTTTAATACATTACTCCTCCCCGGTACACGCACAGCCCAGCTGTTACAGTCTGAATCCAGGCAGCGTGACGAGTAAAGTTAGGACTTGGTCACACTCTACTACATTTATGTACAACAACTTTGTTCAGTTATTACAATACGAGCTCTGTTTGGGCGCAAATCTTATCCACACCAAACTGTAGGAGATCACATTATACCATATGGCCTCTGCCTTTCATAGGCCTGCTTGCGTTAATGTTGGTTGCAGTATCTCTCTCGCATCCTACTTGAAAATACAATGCAAATATAAAAAGGCAGATTGCTGCAACAGAAAGTTACCATTCAGTGTTTTAAAATGGCAGTTTAAAATAAGTTTAGTCGCACTCTTCAAACAGAACTGATGGAGATTTGCCTGGCTCCTTAAACTTCACCACAATTTTCTCCTCAGCCAAATTAAAATTGGATGAGATATTTCATTAAGATATTCTAGAAAAATCTGATTTAAAAAAAAAAACCCAAACACAACAACCTGTCACAGGAGAAAGATGCAATTCTTTCATGCCAATCTCCACAAAATCATATACATCATCATTTTCGTTCTTTTCGCTCCCCTCTTACGTGCCCCAGCATCACCCCCACGCACAAAGGACACTGTTATATCACTCCCTATTACAAGTCTTTTTGCTGCCCTCATTTCCTAGAGATTAACGATCAGGCAGCTCAAATCAGCTTTTGCCCACTGCACGAAAGGCAACAACACAAACGTCAAACGGCAAAGCACTAAGGCTTCCATAGCATTTCATTTCAGAACTACTCGAGATGTGCCAGGTACTGGATATGCCTCAATTTACCTTAAGAGACACAAGACAGAATTAGAAAAGTCACGGACTAGATTTTTTTTTTTTCCCCCACCATAGTTAATTTTAAGTCAAGGGTCGTATCGGTATAAAAGGGAGATCCAGAGCCATGAATAACTGGATTTCATTTACTACTTTCTCCCCTCTGGCATGCAGCTGTGCGAACACCGATGCCAAACGAAGGAGGTGGCAGGAAGATGGAGACACACCAATTCTTTCGCACGGCCTTTGCTCACCCTCGGACTTGCAGCCTTAAAACCTGAAGAAACTGGCCCTTCTTAAAGAAGCATCCAGCTCTGTTTCAGGGCTGTCAATGCAAAATGCTGCTGAGTCAGAGAGAAAACTCCTCCTTGGCAGCCAGGAACAAGCAGCCCTTTATCAAAGAGCAGGCGGGATGCGGAGAAGCAGTCCCATTAAGAAAGTTGCAACTGCCACAGTTCATTCTCCCGAACAATCAATATTAAATTGTGCGCACTTAAAAGCAGGAAGGCACTTGACGGACAGTTTAACAAGCGAGCTGACAGAGGCACGACAGCTTCTATCCAGCACACCTCCACGGCTTGTTTGTAAGGCTGATGGCCCCATCTTTCTTTTTCAGCTATTCCGGTCGCTCATGAATTATGCAGAGTTGATTTAACAGACCTCAGCCCACCAGGAAAGCGTGCTGGAGTGGCAGGCCATCTCTTGGCAAACACCGTTAGCCCGATTCCTCTGCAGATGTTTTATTTTAGAGAACTGCAAGTTCTCTAACCGCTGTCCTATAAAAACAGATAGAAGGTGCAGCCTCCCAACACACACGGTCAGTGCAAATATCCCAGATGGGACTTGCACGACGAGGCAGACCAAGGTGGGGGTTACTGAGGGTGAGGAGATCAGAGCCATAACCTTCACAGAAAAGGATGGAGATGAACCATCTCTCTAAGGAGCGAATCAGCACCTCCACGGAAGCCATGCTAATTAGTTCAGAGTAACAGCCATCCTTGCTCTAAAAGAGTTGGCAGTCAAGATAAAAGCAAATTTGGGGGTTATTTTTACTTGCATACAGGCCTGAAGTAGTAGTAATCATTTCCTCTTGCCTTCGGACAACATACAAAAGAGACTTGGACTTGTGCAAGCCAACAGCTGCAGGTCTATGAACCATCAACACCATCTCCAGGATAGCCGTGTTCTGCTCAAGTGCTGGAATTCTGCTGGCAGGCATCGGAACTACGTGATATTAGCCTGACCTCTCCAAAAGCAAAGCAAAGTGGCTTTTCCAGCTTACCAGGGCCAGTCGTAGCTCAGGGCCTACATGTGAGACAAAGAACCTTGAGGCAGAAATGAGGATGTAGTACCAAGGCAGGCTCTCCACCACAAGGAATTTAGAAATATGGAAGATTTCCCCCTGAAGTGTACTCTGACAGGCACGTCACACATTCAGGGTAGAAAAAAGACCAAAGTACAGAGTGCCCCAGCTGAGCTGCTCTGAATTAAAAGGTAAGGGAAAAGGAGGACTGCTTCTGACTTGCACTGTAAGTATACTGGCGTTCTAGCAACACTGCAGATTTCATTCTTTGTTAAAATCTGAACTGATGTGGCCCTTCGAACACCTGAGAAAGGGAAATCCACGAAAAAAGCCCCAAACCTCACCTTAGGTAGGCACAAAAGTCTCTAGAGTGAACAGACCCATACTAGGAACACGTGAGCACACCTCAGTACTGCAGAGAAGGAAACGTTCATCGGCTGCACTGGGATAAGTCACATCGCAAGAGCAAGGGAAGAGGGCAAAGGGGAGGCTGCAGCATCAAATCATGCTGCAGGTTTTAGCGAAACCCTTACAAAATATCAGGCTTTAGTCAAACATTTTGAACCGATAACTGAAATTATTCCTGTTCCAGTTCAGATTCAACCAAGATTTCAAAACAACAACTCAGACTGAGTTAATTAACTCTCAATATGACTCTAGTTAAAACCAGCTACACACCTCTTTGACTTTGAAACTTAGAAAAGGCGACATGAAAAATCAACAAGACACAACGTTAGTTTCCCAAGATCATTTCTACGGCAAGACATGATTCTGAAGAACCTAAAACGAACAAACCGCTCTTATTATTTAAGAAGATGCATGAGTATCAAACTCATTAGCAGCCCCACAAGTAGGTACACGATAAAATCAACAGCCTCTTAGGTTATAAGCAAACACGATGCAGGCTGTAGGTACAATAAGTCAGACAGCAACAGCACTGAGCTAGTGATCATACAGATCCTAGAAAAAAAGTACTTGTACTCAGCAGCTTATACTCTAGATAGCCTCATCTTCTCCCAGCGGACATTTATTTCTTACTAGACAGCCGCACACACTATAAAACAAATCTTAGCATCAACCTGCCCAAGAAACACAATCACGTCCTCAAACAAACCTTTTTTTGGATGAGGTTTTGGAGGTTCTGTAGCCACGGGCAGTGAAGAAACCTGAAAAGACAGAAAAGAGGAGCATTAAATACACCAGGCGAAGTTTCTTGAAGATCCATTCCACAAAATAATCGGAAAGGACAACTGGCAAATCCCAAAAGAGGGCATAAAAATAGCACCACTGCTGCTAGAAAAACTCTGTCCTGCCAAGCGCTGCTCTTCCCTGGCCACAGCTAGGCAGAGATTTCTAGTTGCCATGTAGATTAAATAAACCCGCTCAATTTACAGTACATTCCTGTTCCGTAGGCTTGATGCTATTTATTAGGATTCTAGAAAGTGATTGTTATCTTGTAAAAAAACAAAACTCAAGCATTTAAGTTGCTAATTAGAGATCACACAGGAAAACATCAAAAACATTCCTTCTAAAATATTTATAAAGTTAATTAGAACAAATTCATTCCTTGGGAAACGATGAGAATCCGCAGGTGCATGAGCGCAGTGACATCCCATCGCACGGCAGGAAACAAACCTCCACCTACAAATACTACCCAGAGCTCAGGGGCAAGCAGGTACCCAGTCCGTGGAAAATAAAAGCATTTTATACTTTTTTCTTACTTTCATTCAAAAATCAAGCCTTCACAGAAAAGAGAGGATTACATAGGGAAGCATTTTTATTTTTGACTTTCATTTTCTTGGGGAAAAGACATTCCTCACTCCTCTTCCCCAGACACAACGCAGGATTTTAAACACCTGTGTCGCCGCCCCCCTCCCCCCGCCCCGCCCTTAATAAACAAATTTTTAAAGTGGAGATTCAGTCTCCCCTTGTTCCTTGTAATGTTTTGGGAATGTTTTCTCATTCTACTCTCTTTTTTTATTGGAAACAGTGAGGATCAGAGATCCTGAGCACAGTATCTGAGACATGGAAAATAACCCAGATGCGTACAGGGAAGGCTTTTACCAGCTTTGCTTCTTAATAACTTCTACCATTGTATTCACTTTTCTATTCCTATTGTGAAAAGCTGAGTTGATATTTTCACAGAATTACCCAACTCCAAGCACTCGTTCCTAAGCAGCAACAACCAGCACAAAGCCCCTCATTTTTTAATGTATTTGCAATTTTTTAAATCTGTACATCATTCCAATTCCCAGTCCGATCGCTCAGCACTGTTAAGGCTTCCCTGTAGTTTCTCATATTTCTGCCTGTCCTGGTTTGAGCGACACAGGGTTAATTTCTCTTTCAGTAATTTTACTGTTTGGTAAAGTCTCTTCTAATGCTTGGTAAAACTGCACTTTTAGAAGAGGCTAGTGTCTGAATTTGTGAAATATTTACTTTAGAGCCAGCTATGGGGTGCGGGCTTCAAGTTCTCAGTGTTTTCGAGCTCGCCAGGTGCAGGGATGAGGAAGAGCTAGACCCGGGCACTCGCCCCAAGCTGCCAACAGGATTATTTCATACCATGAACATCACATTCCATAGAAATCAGAAGGTTTGCTGAGGAGTTCTCTCTCTCTCCCTTGCTGGCTGCCATCCTGAGCACTCCTCGCCCCGGCGCCGGAGCCCTGAGCCCTTCCCTTCCTCCCGCAGCCGCAGCGCTCGCAGGGTCCCACATTGGCTGCGGGGAGCGCCCAGCTCCCTGTGATGGAATGGGCTGGGTATAGTCCTTGTGTATTTTATATTGGGAACAATATTGGTTCTTCAGTGTTATTAATGTTAATTATCTAGTCTTATCCTATTAAATCTGTTTATATTTCAACCCTCGGGTTTCCTTGTTTTTTCCTCATTCCCCTTCCCAGGTGGGGAGGGGTCATCGGGTGAGAGAATAATTGTCTAAAAGACAATAAATTGTTGTGGGTTCCCCAAACCATTACACCGCCTCACCTTTCTGGCCGTCCGTTTGCCCAGCTCATTAGTAGGCACCCGAGCAACACCACAGGCCCGGCACAGATCCCCCAGGGATTAACGACCATCGTCCACCGCACAAAAACCCCGGCATTTATCCCTCCTTTCTCCTCCTCACTTCTTAATCAGATATTTACCCGTGAGAGGATTTTTTTTTTTTGCCTTATTCCAAGAGCATTTACATTTCCTAAAGAGCACTCGGCGATAAGAAGCCCGGTTGCAGGACAGAGCCTGCTCAATACCCGGGGAAAAGCGAGCTGTGAGGGATGTTTATAAAAGCTCCGCCTTCACTCGACTGCCCCAATAAAAGCCACAACAAGGCTGAATTTCCGCTATGTTTTCAATACCAAGGGTGCGGAGATTAAAAACTCACGCTTAAAAGCAGCTCCCGCTCCCGCCGCCCCGGTCTCCCCTCTCTCCGCGGCCCCCCCCCGGCCTCCCGTATCCCCCCGGCCCCACCGCAGGCCCCCGGTCCCCCCTCGCCCCCCGGCGGCCCCTCACCGCTGCGGCCTGCGGCTCGGCCATGGCGAAGCAGCGCCCCGTTGCCACGGTTACCGACCGGCGGCGGAAGCCCTTCCGGGCCAACCCGCGAGGCGCCCGCCGCTGGGCACGACGGGAAGGTGGCGGCGGCGGCGGGAGGACCCGGGAGAAGCCCTCCCCCCGCCCCCGGTGTCAACCCCGGCCCCTTTGCCATGAAAAACACCAAAGTAACTAAGGAAATGATAAAATAGAAGTTTATTCGGAAGGGTTTGCGCGGTCGTCCCGTCCCCCGTCGTCCCCCCCCCCCAGCGTAAGGTGGAACACGGCCGCGAGTGAACCGGCCCCGGCCCCCGCCTCAGCCAGGCCCGGCTCCCCCCGCCCCCTCACAGGGCTGCGCCCGCGGGGAGCGGCAGGGAGGGATGAGGTTGGGGGTTCTAAGTTGTATTTTCCACAGAGGAGGCCGTAAACCTGCCTCTGTTAGTGGGGACGGCATCCTTACAGAGGAGTAATTCCTGCGGGCTGGAGCAGAGGGAGCTTTAATCATCATCTTAAGCTTTGCCAACAGCCATCAAGAGCAAAGACACCATGGAGCAGGTTTCCTTCGGGCTGGAGCCTGCCCATGTCCTTCAGACAGTCAGTTTGGGGAATGTGGAGTGAAAACCCAATGCCAGGTAGACGCCATGCTTCCACTGGCCCGTCCCACCACGCTCCCGAAGAGCACACGGCTTTCAAAAGCGTTTACATGCGGGTAGGGAATGTTCTGTGAGCCGAGAGGAAGCCCAAGGAGCCCCCGCCTGCGGGTGGACACCAAGAAAAGGCAGCACTGACCTCCGTGGCTCCAGGCAGCCCTGCTCCGGCCCACCCAGGACCACAGGGAAACCAGCCGCGGCGCAGAAAGTCTCACATCCGATTCCCAGCCCCACGGTGAGGGGGCTGAAGTGGAAAGCAGGTAGAGAGGGACAAAACTACATCGCTCGAGTCGTCGGTATTCATCATGGAGAGAGCTGAAGTGGCTCAGATGCCAGGTGGAAACGGCATTCCGCATTACAGACCTGCCTGTGATCTGCCTTTTTTAACTCGCCCCTTTGCAAATTTATTCCCCCTCGGAGCTGGCAGATCGGCAGAGAGCTTTGAGGACACTAGCCTGGCGAAAAATAACTCAGAAGGAATTCCTATACAGGAGTAAATTTAATAAAACCACCACCAATTGTTTACTTTAACATAGCTCTTGTTACAGAAATCATAAAAATGGACTCAGTAGCTAACTCATTAGTTCTTTCCCCTTTTAATTGAAAAATACCCCGCTGATTTCAACTTCTACTGCACTAGATGGAGTGTTAAATACTTGCCAGGACAGTATGCCCAGTAATTGAGCCCAAAACAAACACAAAGACAATTCCATCATCTTTCCTTTTCAATGTTACGACTCGTTATAATGTAAGTGAAACTTAAACAGCAAGGAACGGTCCGTTGGACAGATGAAAGGGGGAGGGAGAGGAGATCCACAGCCGAAATCTTTCCATAAGTCTTTGAGAAGTGGTGTGAAATACCCCTTTTTCCTGCCTCAGAGTTAAAAATAAAACTTGGAACACACGCACACCCCCCCTCCTCTGGGTTGAGAGCGTGCGTCCTGCGTGCATGGAGGGGAAGAGTCAGGTTGGATTTGGGCAGGTAGCAATCCAGAGCCAAAAAAAAAAGGCAAAACACCCTGAATCGCAGCGTCCATCGGGCACAAACGCAATGGACCCAGCATCAGGAGCTGTGCGCGAGGGGACGGGTCCTACGCCAGCAATGGATACACACACAAAACTGTGGAGGCCGGACGTAAAGTAACTGCAGGAAGAGGAAAAACCCAACTTCTCTGGTAAAAGCCTTCCAAAAAAAAAAATATATTCACTACACCAGCACACGCTTCCCCCACCCCAGCCCAGGGAAAACAAAACAAAACAAAAAAAATAATCAAACTGAAAGAAAATGCACAGCAAATAGACATAATCTTGAAGATTTTTAAAGAATAAATATTTTTTTGTAATTAAACATTATGCAAACACGTGCCACGCTTGCTCTTTGTCCATGCATATGCGCTATATACAACTTTGAAAAATACTGTGTTGTCCTCTTTTTGTTTTAAAAGTCATATACAAAGGTTTTTTTTGTTGGTTTTTTTTTTTTTTTCCTTGCTGTGTACCCCCCCCTTCCTCCCCTCCCCCAAGAATCATCTTTACAATGAGCCAATCGACATTCATCCGTGTACTTGGGTGGCAGAGAGGAGGAGGGGGGCGGGAGAGCCATCCCCCCTTACCAAAGTACATCAAAATGGCTGGTTTGGACATGAAAAGCAGTGTCAAGAAACTGGTTTAAATTTCATCTGTACTACACACAGGAAAAGAAAGATAGAAAAGAAAAAGGAGTCGGCTTGGAGAATGAAGCTACGTTACAAGTTAAAGTTGGAGGGTTTGTTTTTTTTTTTTTGTTTTTTTTTTTAGTGCGTCTGCACACTCTTATTGGCCGCCTAGAATACTGTTGTACAATGGTTTATCTACCTTTTTTTTTTTATTACAATATAATTTACTTAAATTTTCTGTTAACAAAACAGAATCCCAGTACTACAGACCAGCGGTGTAACAGGCGTAGCGCCTTGTGTGTGTTTTATTTGAATCGCATGAGCACTCTAGATGGTAAAGGTTTTTCAGAGTTCGTGTTTATGCGGGGCCCGTCTCAGTCCTCAATGTACTCCCACAGGTCCTTCTCGTAGCCTTCATGCACGTGCTGCAACAAAACCCTTCGTCGACTCTCGCAGTATCTGCGGCAAAGAGGAACAGCGCAGAAAAGGCAGGTTAGGAACCACGGCTCATCCCCGCCATCGAGTAACGCAAACCTACATTAAGCCTCGCTTCCGAAAAGAGGAGATTTCCCCTGAGAAGGGACTTTGTATTTGTAGCCCGTTAACAGCGCTAATTAAGACTTCAGTTACTCCAGTCACTCAACTCCAGGTCCCTGGCTGAAAAAAAAGCATGCAAATTTAGAGTTTCCCATGGAAGAGTATCCCCAAAGCCCCTACAGCTGAGAAACCTCCATTAATAACTGAAAAAGGAAGAAGCAGCAGCTACAGTTTGCGGAAAGCCAGAGCAGGGGTTAGCGGTGACACCCAAAACGGGACCAAGCTCTCCTCAAACGTGGGCTGGCGCCTACTCGCTGAGCCCTATCCGGACAACACAAGCCAGGAGCTAGCTGGGCAAAATCCAGTTTTATTCCCCTCCGAAGTTCTGGTGGAGGTAGAAGCCGGCAGGCTGGCTACACAAAGGGTGAGGGGTCTGGCTGCAGTGCAAGTTTTACCTCGCAAGGCAATTCCGGGGTCTCAGGGAGGGCACTACGCCCTGCAGGGTCTTCCCACCTACACTCATTTAAACAGATAAAGCTGCAAATACAAACTGATCCCAGAGTTAGGTACAGTCCTACCAGGATCAATGATACTGAGGAAAAGTGATATCATAGGAACATATCAAAAGGTGCCATGTTCATTTCGGGTGCGTTAGCCAACTAAAAAGATAAAAGCAGAGAAACGTTTAAAAGTATTCAGGTTCCGAGAGCAAATTGTGAACAAGCAGCAGGCATTTCTGGATTAAACCCCTTCCAGCGGCGATGCCAAAGTCGACATCATCTTTAGGCACGCGGGGGACAAGATGAGCCTAAGTACCCGCCCCAGGCACAGGCGTGTAGCCAGTTCACGGTTCGGAGTGGTGTGCTGCAACGTGAGAAACTGGAACCTAGGAGCCGACTGCCAAGTTACTGGTTCCTGCTAGGAATTGTGCGGACATCGACCAGGATGGCATCCGAGGGGCTCCCACAGGTGGGAGCCTGGCTCGCTCAGCAGTGGCCAAACATCCCTCTGCTCGCTGAAGCGAGGTGCGCAGGAGGAATCTCAGAACGCTCTCCCTGATCACGTCTGCAAACATGTGGGCAGAGATTCCTCACCTTCACCCGCAGCCCTTACACTGCTACCATTCAGTACCTGGTTGGACCGACAGATTTATCCGAACGAAGCTGTTCTGGCTCTTCCCATTGCTATCAGCTGTTGCAACAGAACTCATCGTACACAAAGTCCCATTGATTTTCTGAAGCATGTGATAGCAAACACGCATACTTTCTGCTTTTCCCAACTTCAGTTATTTTGCTGCTGGTGGTGGGGGTTTAATCCTGTTTTCCAGAAATGTCTTTGCAAGCAAAGAGGTCGAAACAGCTGAAACCAAATTAGCCAGGAGGGCAGTTCCTGCGATTTCCCAGAGCTTTTTAAACCCACCTCGAGAACATCCTTGGTCCCAGTCTTGCATCAGTACACCATAACCGGTACACAAAGAGCACCATGCAGGACACGATTAAGACATGACTGAACTAGTTAATTAGGGACCTGTGCAGGCTTGACAGATGCATACTTTCTTCCCAGAAACATGAAGGCGGGTTTGGGATTCTATGTTTTCAGGCAATTCAGGCTATATTAGGTTTTAATTTCTTCTGGATAGCTGATACCACTCCTAGAAGAGCTTCCAGTTTCAGAGGACTTAAGTGAACAAGCAGCTTGAGCTGATACCAACTTAACAGTGGTCTTAAAGGGTAAATTATAAAAATCTCTCAAAAGAGAAGGTCTGATGGTCTTCTCCAGTCCCAGCCACGCTTGCCAGACTGCAGCAGAGTGGGCCATAGGCCCACCACAGCTTCATGGCTACTTCCACCCCCCAGAGTCCCTTAGTCACTACAGCTCACCCTACTTTGGCTTCTCCCCCCCCCCCCCCCCCCCCCCCAAGTTAGGCATAACAAATTTAGTGACTTTGGCAAAATGCCTCAAAAATGCAAGCCATAATCCTGTGACTCATCCGCATTTGCAGCTTTGTATTTTTCCACTGTGCAGAAGCAACTCCTCTGGGACTGTAAAAAGCATTGGCATTTGTGTCACCTGGACCCCGGCTTTTCTGGTCTCTTCCCCAGTTGGGCAGGTTGCTCTCTCCCTCTTCTTTCAGATGGCTTTTCTACACCCACGTTTTGCACAAATGGACCCAAAGGAGAAATAAAAGAGCTGATTGCTTTTATGGCAACTTATCCTAGTCCAACGCTGTCAGCTGGGAACAATAAAGTCACTCCTTGTTCTTCTCTGGCCCTCACTACATAGGTCCTGGCCATTCCCACATGCTCCTTCTGTGCAGTGGATGAAAAGCCATTGCTTTTGGTCACGATATTTTTCCATTATGGGACTGAACCTTCTAGCTACGAGCAGACACAAGGCAGAGTTGGGAACCTCTCCCTGCAGGCTGTCACCTCCCCCGAGAGCTGGTCCCAGCAAGGGGCACAAAAACAGGCTGCCAGCATCTGCACATGGCCTTCCCCGCTGGTGATTTCAGGGGCTGGCGCAGGACACCGCTGCTGCTGTTCTGGGATGCCCGGGGACCAGCTGATGAGCACAATGTATGGCAGAAGGCCAACAGCAAACAGCTTCCCAGGGACGAGACTCTGGAGAAAACCGTAGCTTGGCAAGTACACGTACAACTACCTGCCACACAGGATGGTGATACAGGGACTTTGAGATAGAGGATTATTCAAAAAAACAAACCTGTACTTATCCTGTACTTTCTGCTTTATGTCCTGCAGCGAATCTTGGGATATATCTCGCTCGAGGTACCCAGAAAGCACCTCTGTAGCATTCTCTAAGTCTGCTTGGTTATTCTGCAGAGACAAAAAATAAAAAAGAAAAAGAAAGGAGGTTTTTTTTGGGGGGGAAAGAAAGAAAGAAATTTTTTTCTTCCATCGGACTTATATCAGTACTGAAATAAAAAGCAGGATTAGATGCACACTGTGTAACACTAGTAACCTGCTCTGAGCATCAAGACTGAAAAAGCTGAAATTTCTTGATTTGATCAGAAGAGAAGCTGCCTATCTACCAGCAAGTCTTGCATCTTCCTCGAGCTGCAATACCCCGCAAGCCCAAAAAAATCCTTTCCTTAACAAGACAATTTATCTCCCATTCTGTCCCTTGTCTATTTAATAGTTTTTACCAGCATTGGCAAAGCCCCCACTGACTGCCGGTACAGGCACAGCGGCATCAGAGCTTTCAGTGCTGCTCAGTAGCTCTGCACGCCCTTTGCTGAGCGTGCAGCACAGAAGCACCCTGCTTAGCTTCTGCACAAAGATCAGCAAAGGAGTGTTTTAAATCATAAACAGCCAGTACAGTTCAGCTGCGAAGCAGACTGGTCCTCCACGTTTAGACCTTCAAGTGCAATTTTTCTGGTAGCGCCCTTGGAAAAAAGCCAGCACCAGGGACAGGCAAAATGCCAGATTTAAGCTTTGAACCGGCAAAGGCGGCATTAAGACAGAGCCCCAACCCCTTTCTTCTTCCAGAGTAACTTGTAACTCTACTTCCTCCTCCAGCAGAGGATCCTGCACGATGCCCAGCGTGGCCTCTAACTTTTGCACAACAGAATGTTAAGACAGACTCACTTCTGTACAACTGGGGACAACAGCTTCTCCAAGCATTAAATCCCTATTTCGCTCAGCTTTGTGATCTGAACTCCTGACAACCATGTTTTCTCCTACCTCAAAGATAATGGACTGATTATTCTTTTTGAGGTAGAAGGCAAAGACGTAAGTGTACATGAGTGTGGCACGACACTGGCAGAGGACGTCGACTGCTTTCTTCAGGAACTGCACCTCGATCCACGACATGTTGT
Source organism: Sterna hirundo (assembly GCA_009819605.1). Lineage (NCBI taxonomy): Eukaryota > Metazoa > Chordata > Aves > Charadriiformes > Laridae > Sterna > Sterna hirundo. Next base: position 23,451,867 of record CM020445.1, read on the forward strand.
GTTGCTGCATCTCCTCCATCTTCTGTTTCACCTGAGCATAGAGCTTGTGCTCGAAGCGCAGGCTCTGCATGTGGTTCATGTAGCGGTTGCAGTAGAACAGGTACCTCTGCAGGGCTGCTCTGGATCGCTGTGTTAATTCCCATTAGGGAAAAAGAAAACAAATAGTTAAAACAAAGTAATGGCTGCAAGAGAAGTCAACCCTTCACAAGGCTCTTCCTGACCCTGAGAAGGAGCTTCCTCTCCAAAGGTGCTTCCTCTCCTCTCACGTTGGCCAGACTTAGATGGCGCCGCTTCGTGCGGCACTGTGAACCCTGACACTGGGTGGAGATGAAAGGCCAGACCCACAGCAGCTCGCTGTCACACAGGGGACTTCCCAGCTTGGCTGTGGCATCTTGTCTCCCGACCCGGAAAGCAATTAGAATCACATCGCTAAAGCCTGAAGAGTTTTGAATTTCAGCCTCTCGATTCCAGTTACAGGACTTAAATGCTTCCAGTGTCACGACAAACAGCGAGAAGCATTATTTTTTTTTTTTTTTTTTGGCTAATAAGGAATTCTAATTAGACAATTACTGCGCTCATTTTAAGAGGGCAACCTCAGGTTGCCTAGGCCACACTGATTACAGAGCAGGGGAAAGACGCCGTGTGCTAAATAGTACAAGAGAACCAAGATGACTCAATACAGAGCCATTAATCTTATTCTCACTGACAGATCAGCTGTAAAAAATGACAACATGGGCACGGTTAAACTTGTACGCTGTGGATGTAGAAAGGTAGCACGTATCAGCCAAAGTCATCCTTCTCTGCAGGAGGAGGGGCTGCAGGAAATACTTTGGTTCTCGGCTATAACGGTACTTTGCCACAGAGATGCAGGAAATGGAGTTCTGCAAGCTGCAGCAGACAGCACGCAACCCCTCCCCATTAAAAAGGGCTTTGGCTCTATCCACATTCACAAAACAGTTTAATGTTTGTGCTGCAACTTCACCCGCAATTTCTCCTCTATCAAGCCTTGAAGTACAGTTACGGAACGAACAACTGAAGTCTATTCTATTTACATCCAAAAGGTCTGCTGTGTTTAAACACCTCAGGATTTGCATTAAGAACTTTGCAGTTGAAAGTGTTTTATGAAGAAGGTGAGGATTGTCGTCTCAGGCCCACAGCGTTATGGTGACTTCATGCAAAGAGCTGCTATAAAACAGGCAAGGCAGCACGACAGATAACAACAGAGTTAACACGTGCTTTAAATTGGGTTAAAGTGGCTTTGAACTTTTTTTTTTCTGGCACAAAGCAAGAGTCCAAAGTTGTAGGGGAACTTAACTGCCTTCTGGACTTGTGGTCAAATCCAGGAAATTCTTCCGAGCTGATTTATAGGTTTACAGAAAGCCCGAAAACACGACACAGGGTTGGTGATCTCCTCATCACCAAAGGTTATGGACTCACCTCCTGTGCATCCCTTGCTGCCTTTGCATCATCCTCGTTGTAGCGATTACAGTTGTACCTGTAACGGGGGACACCGATTCCACAGATTTCAGTCCAAATCGATGCCGCCTGTATCGCGGCTTCCTCGCCTTTCCACAAGGCACGCTCCTGAACTCACCAGGCAGATCCGTGGGGCTCCCAGGGGCCCAAACACACCCAGCAGAACTCGGCTTTGCAGTTCTGGTTCCGACAGACCATGTGGTTGCAGCCCCCGTCCTTCTCGATGGTGACGTGGCATTTCGGGCATTCCTATTCACAGGACAGAGAGCACCGTTAGCAGGGAAAACACAGAACCCACAGCAGCCTTGTGAGGTTAGAGGGGCTCCCACGGCAGTAAGAGATCACGCGTCAAGTGAAATGCACAATTCACTTCTTTCCTTTCATCAGCAAGATCTTCTTCCTTTAAAATATTTCCAAAACTGGAGCGGCTAGATAGCACAAAACCCTAATTAATAGTGCATTTTATCTCTGCTGTTATCATAGCGGTACGCTGGATGGGTTATTTCATGACCTTCTCCAAAATCACAGCGGTAGCAATGGTCTATACCTGCCCCGGGGAAGGCATCTCGCTTTCCTCCCCACCATCAAGCCTTTGGCCCACTTCAGCACTCAAAACCCAAAAAAGCCTAACGGTGAGCCGATATCACGCTGTTATCAATCCGAGACACCTGCAGTTGTAAAATGCCATCCAAAAAGTATCCGAAAACATGCAGTAAGACTCTATCATGCTTCAAAAAAGCTTCTGTCAGCTAAAAAGACACTTCTGTTCCTGCAGCATTTCCACATTTCCCATCGGGCCCTTTTTTCCCCTTCATGTGAAACCTCACTGACGACTTTTCTACAAAAGCCCACACGGGGCTTCCCTTTCAGGTGTGAGGCCTTTGACAAATACGAGGATATTGAAGAACAGCACTGCACTGGGAACATCTTTAGGGAATAGAGGTTTGGTTTTTTTTATAACACCAATATCATTCTCATACGTCAGCAGCATATGGCCACTTCCTGAGACGATATTCAACTCATGTAGAGCATGAAGAATTATTTCCGTAGTATCCCAATGATTACACAAAGCCGAGGTTGCAAGAATATACTACGCTGTCCCTACGAGCAAAGGAAACAAGTCCAACTCTCTTCCGCCACTTGTTCCCATCCCTGTGGCACCTCTCTTGTGCCGGGACACAAAGCAGCTGCACAGGAATTGGGTGAAAAAAATGCAAAACAAAACCAAAGAGTACTTTAGCCTGGATCACGCAGCCACACCAGCATTTATGAAGTTTTTGCAAAAGCCAGTTTTATCTACAAGGCAATATATAATCACAGCAAAAACAAGTAACCCACACTTGTGGAAAACCAGCGGCAGCTTTTGGGTGAGAAAGGTGGAAAATCCCATCCCCAGCCAAGAGCAGGTCTTTACTGTTTGCTAACCAGAGGAGACATCAAGAGCACCATTCCGGCACATTCCAGCATTCAGATAAATTCTCACCAAAGGCAGAAACCAACACGTCCGATCAGTTTAGAACTGTGACTTCTTCCACCTCCACTCCAAGTGTCCCGACTATTACTGTTTTCATCCAAGTTTGCCTATTTGTATTGTAAGAGACAGGAGGGTTTGCACACCGAGAAGTGCTCAGAAGATAGCTCCGGAGCTGCTGGAGTTGGTCTGGAGACCAACGTGGTCTCCAGATGTCCAACATGGCCCTTCCCACTGCAGGGAGGGAGACTTGCAGTAAGGCAAAGGAGAAGAGACAAGGGGGAAGACATGAGGGACTGCAACTTCTTTTTGGACAACATAAAGCGCTTTCAGCTAGTTTTGCTTCCTGATGATCACAAACTTGCAGACCTGAGCACTAATGAAAACCAAGGCTAATTACAGCAGCTTGGCCTAACTTTGAGGTTATTCTTGCCTCGGGCTGGGGGCTGAACAAGATGACACCCAGAGTTCCCTTCCAACCTAAACAATTTTGTGATTCTGGCCTCCTCGGCAATGGCAGAGTGTTCCTCTTGAGTACCACCATCTTTTCTTCCTCTTCAAAGGTTTCTTTGGTCCCCCCCTGCCTGATCCTGAAGGAGAAGGGTTAAGGACTGGGCAGAAACGGGTGACATCCCACACAACAGCAAGGTTTTCCTAAGCAAGGGTGTAGCCGTTCCTTTGAAAGGAGCCGGCAGACTATTACAGGACTTATTTGGAAAGCGCTGCCCTCTCGTTAGCCAAAAGCAGCAGCACTCCCATCCCATCAACAGGTCACAACCCTGGGGCTTGGCCTGAGTAAGAGGACAACGCTCGGTTTCTAACCAGAAGACCAAGTTTGTCACGTAAATAAAAAGATTCCCCAGTTCCCCAGATCTGGGGAACTACTGCAGTAGTCTGATGACTGTTTCTTTGTGCAGTCGCACCTCTCCTCGTGCTCTGTCAGTACCCTGCGTGCTAGCTGGCCGCTTATTTCATAGAATCACAGACTGGCAGGGGTTGGAAGGGATCTTTGGAGATCATCCAGTCCTGCCAGAGCAGGGTCACCCAGAGCAGGTTGGACAGGAACACATCCAGGCAGGTCTGGAATGTCTCCAGAGATGGAGACTCCACCATCCCTCTGGGCAGCCTGTGCCAGGGCTCTGCCACCCTCCAAGGAAAGTTGTGTTTTTCCTCCTGTTGAGACAGAATTTCCCGTGTTCCAGTTTGTGCCTGTTGCCCCTTGTCCTGTCCCCAGGCACCACTGAGAAAAACCTGGCCCCATCCTCCTGACACCCACCCTTTAGATATTGATGACGTCCCCTCTCATTTGTGTCTTCTTCAGGCTGAACAGCCCCAGGGCTCTCAGCCTTTCCTCAGCACCGAAATGCTCCAGGCCCCTGGTCACCATCGTAGCCTCCACTGGACTCTCTCCAGCAGTTCCCTGTCCCTCTTGAACCGGGGAGTCCAGACCTGGACACTGTACTCCAGCTGTGGCCTCCCCAGGGCAGGGCAGAGGGGGAGGATGACCTCCCTCCACCTGCTGACCAGACTCTTTTTAGTGCCCCCCAGGTTTTTGGTTTGGTTCAGGTTTTTTTGGGGCTGGTTGTTCCTCTGATGGGTTCAAGCAGCAAGCAAGCACATGAGGGGATTCTTCCAGCCCTGCTTTCCTCCCCATCAACTGCGTTTGTCCTACGGACAGAGCAGTTGTGCTACAAACAGAGTAAACGCAGCAGAGTAGCTCCCCTGCAGGCCCTCTCAGGGGGGACACCATCAAGATGTCCTCTTGGGCTGTCCATAGGGTAGATACTCAGCCAGGTGAGCTTGTTCCCAGTTCGTCATTCAATGCAGTCCTGGAAATTTCAGAGTCAAAAATGGTCTCTCCTTTGAGCACGGTACGCAAGGCAGTATTTATTTTCGCTTTTCCAGGCAGCCCTCCTCCCTCTTCCAATCCTGCACCAACACCTCAGGACCCAAATTTAGCTTTATCCCATCAATATCCTTCATAACTGTGGAGATCCCTGCTCCATTAGCTCATCAGCCAGGGTGCCCTTTGGTAACACGTATGAACAGCGGCAGTGCACCCCTGTCACAGCACGACACAGCTCCCCTGTCACTCAAACCCAGTTCTTCAAGAGAAGATGGTGGTCGCAGAGCGGTGCAGTTTCTTCCAAACGTGTCTCATCTGATGAGATGCCGATATCGGCATGCCTGGGCGGAAGACGCAGCTAATCCAACAAACAGCTGCAGCACTCCTGCTTAGGAAAAATCCCACGACTGGAAGAAGAAACAGTTCCCAGATAAGCCGCCAAGCTGGAGAGGCGCAATGGGGCACGTCCACCCGGCTTGTGGGACCATCCTCATCTGCGGCTAGGCTCAACTAGGAGCACTGAAATTCTGCTCTCACGTCTTTGAGGATGAGACCAAGCTCCCCAGTGTCTCAATACCGCACCGTGCTTAGGGCTTCTAGCCCGCGATGCAAACGAGAACAAAGACCCTAATTACAGCCCTTGTATTCCAGGGAATGCCATCCTTTTCAAGCCTTTACAGGCCTGTCAAGCAAAGCACAAGACAGATGACACAGTAAGCTACACAGATACAGGAAGCTGTGTAAAGGTGGAATATTACTAAAAATTACGGAAAATCCATGAGGAGAACATGCTAAAGAAAAGCTGAACACCAGCGGGGAAAAAAAAAAAGCCGCAACTACTCAAGCCACCAACGCAACGAGTGGGAGAGATTTATAGGTTAAGGAGGATAGGGAAGGAAGATCTTATTGAGAATTACGGCTACGCAACAACGTAATAGCCAGCAAATCAAATTCCTAAACCGGCAGATTATTCTGCATGTCATCTGTCACGCCGCGAAGCAGAAGTGACCTCATTAACATTGTTCCACTCTCAACAATTCGGTGGTGTGCTTACACGCTGCACTTTGAAACAAAAGCCCAGGGAAACCTGGCAAAGGAGAACAATCCCTATTTTGTCGTAAAAGGCTGCATGTACATAAACTGCTATAAACCTCAGCTGCTGTTCTACGAATGAGAAGCTAATTAGAAACATATTTCAAGGCAGGTGAAACAGCTTAGTCCTCTCCGGGACTCCTGGAGGCAAGTGGTGTACATCAGCCTCCCAGCCACGTTTACAGTGATGCCTTCAATCTATAACCCATCCTAAAATTAAAAAAATAAAATAATAAAAAAAAAAAAACACAAAACACTGTGGGGATTTCTTAACGTATTTCAACAAAATCCAAAACCACTGAACTTAATTATGGTTAGCGCAAAACAGTACAGCGTGACAACACCTGGAGTCAAAGCAGGGGTTTTTAAGCGTTTACACTCGCTCGTCTGAGAGGAAAAGGTGGCACTTTGACATCTCCGGGCAGAGGCTGTTCACAGCTCTGGCAGGAAACTGCGCTGGGAAGAAATGGAAGAGCAAAGTTTGATGCCGGTGCCCGGGGAGGATCCAGCGGGCTGCCAGCATGGCCACGCGTTACAACAAATGTAGGACTTGCAGAAAGCACAGAGGGAGCACGTGTTCAGACATTAAAAAGTGACCTGAAAAGGAAGAGAACTGGGTTCATGCCATTTTATCTCACTTAAAGGAGAAAAATAGCCAATAGCTTTTTTGGAAGAAATAAATCCGCCTGGTTTATATATCAGATATTCAAGCCCTGTCTAGCCCGGAAGATAATGAGATGGTGACATGCCAGCAGCCAAAAGCGGTAAGGCATTCTTAGTATCAGATGAACAGCTTTCATTACCACCAATTTCACTTAAAAAACCAAACAAAACAACAACCCAAGCAAACAGTGCCTTGGGGGAAGACCGGCACCGTTACCATCTTTCTTCTTCTTCCTTTAGAGTTCTAAGATGCAGAAAGATTAACAATACGGAAACTCAGGTTTGAAACAGGTTTTCCCCTCTCCTTTTAGGCAGCCTTGATATGTCTTAAGAGCCCCAAATAAATGCACAAATTCAAGTTTTCTGTATTTCTTACTCCTCTGAAGGTCCACTTAACAGCAGTGCCTGACTATGTGGTTGCTTTATTCCCAAAGCCACATGAACCAAACCATACCTGAAACCCGCCTATTTTACTATTTAAGAACTATTTCAGGAACTATTTAAAAGCCAAGTTTGTACAACTAACAGAAAAAGAAACAAACGTGCAAAACCTTGGACTATTCAACCCTTCTCTGCCCGAAGACTGAGAATTAAAGGCTTGTTAAAGAACTCATATTGGCTTATCTCAAGTTTAAATTAATTTAGTTAAGCTGCACTCAGATGTGAAAGTATCTTAAGTAAGAGGCTATGAGCTCCAGCACACTCTCTGCTGCAAGGGCTATATCTTTTGTGGAAATATAAAGAATTTAGTGCAGGTCTCCTAAGTGCAAATGAATGAATGCAAAATTTAAAAAAAAAAAAAATTATATAGGAAACCACTACTCACTATAGGAAACCACTAGAATTCACTACTCAAATCTCCTCGTTTTTCATTCAGACCATTCTACATAATTCATCAAAAAACACATCAGATCACTCCAGTTTTTGAGCAGAAACCAATGCAGCTGGGTTTCACTCTTCTATTCTCTGATACAACAATTGCCTAATTTTCCTTTCCTATTCTGCCTCCCAGGGCAAGCTGGAACAAATGTATCTCACATTCTCCTGTTGCAAAGGATTACCCGGATTTCAAGCCCACATTCCAGGAGGACTGGTATTTTTCTCTTACAGCTTCGTCTTGGTAAGACAGGAAGTTCTCTGCCCTGAATGGAAACCCCACGGGACAGGTCCGCAGCTCAGCATCACGCTTGGAGGACTCGAGAAAGCACTTTTCCAAAGCTGGAAACGGTGATGGAGAACACAGCAGCAATTAAATTACTTGGAGGTTTTTTTCCAGTGAAAACGTGTACTTTTGCATCTGGTGGTACCCAATCTGATTCCCTTCTAGGTTCTTCAAAATGAAGAAATTCTACACAGAATTTGGGCTCTGACTTGCAGTCGCTGAAGCAAACAGCTGTAAAGGCACGAGACATCCCTCCCCAAACACGACTGTCCTGTTTTCCTGCTAGAAATTGTACAGAGACAGAGTAAGGTGCAACTCCAACTCCGCAATTCCTATCCCGGTGCATCACTACAGCCCCACGCTACGGCAGGAAAGGATTTTCCTCGGCTCCTCTCTGGGCAGCAGCAGGATTGTGTCGCTGTCTGACACAGAAACGTGGGTTTCTCCCTGGCTCTGGCCAAGGGCCAGCACAATGCAGGCAGGAGGTGGTGGTGGCCAGCAGCCCCGCGGCTCCGGGCCGATCCGGTTCTCCAGAGGCTGCGAAGCTCCGACTGCACATGTTCCAGCAACCAGTGCTGCTCGCGCTTCGTTATAGCGGTGTGAAATTACCACCTTCCCCATCTTTGCTGCCCACAAGAAGGCCAAGATGGTTACGAGGGGTGGGTTACATTTCCTGCCAACTCTCCCCTCAATTGAATCTCACGTCAGTTCAGAGAGAGAAGAATTGTGATAGTGTCCTTCAGTTAATTCAATTGGTACGGATCCCGTAAGACTCCAGGACAGTTGGCTTGCTCAAAAGTCTGGTGTAATTACCCTGATGTTATTTTTCTTCCTGTTGCTGCTGTACAGCCTGGGCTCCAAAGTATTTTCTTGCTGTAGGAGCATCTTGTACACGATATTAGAGGAAGCAGCTTAGACACGGATGTTCAAGGACAACAGCTCTTCTGCTGCTGACACCAGGCTACAGGAACTAACAGGTAAGCTGGGCTGATGCCAGCGTGGCTTGGCCATACTCTTTTCCCCTTCTCACCCTCCTCTGGATGGGTGTTTCCCACAGAAAAATCTTCTTACTCCGGCCATTCAGTACTATTTCTGACAGTCTGAGCTATGCTTTAAATACCAGCCCAGCCACGAGCAGGGCTCCTACCTGAGAAAGTCTAGATTTTGGTAGAAAATAAATAAATAAATGACCATCTTTAATCTTTCTGTCTACACTCACATCTGTGGGCAAGCAAGCTGCAGAAACCCTCATCATCTCGTCTGAAAAAGAGACAAGTAGCTTCCTATTTCCAGTAGCCAGCGTTAGCGGCACATTAGTCACGTTTGGTCTACATTAACGCATAGGCATGTATCACTTCAGCCTTTTTAATGGGCACGGAATCCAGTAAGGGAAAGCTCAACATCTGCTGGTAACAAACCCAGCAAGGAGAGCCCAGACCCTGGTCTGTAGCAGCACATGCCAGGGTAGGGGCAGGCAGAAGACAGAAGCCCTATGGCCACAACCAAGATCACACTCCTGGGGGTGGCAGCAGCTCCTCCTCTGGCTCCTGAGGGCTTTGTCACAGGCAAAATAGGGCTGTGGCCTTTCTGACATCCTGAATATTTGACACCCGGGGCTAAAAGCTGCATTGCATGTGCTTACAACTCAGCCCTTCCCGAGCTACTCAGCTACTCTTCCTCAGGTTTCATATGAAGATCAAGCCAGCTCTGAAGAAATCTGGTTCGGTTCTTGAGCCACAATAGATCCTTGAACACACCCACCTCCAAAAAAGCCAAATTCACTTTATTGAGCAACGTTCGGCCTCCAAGCGGGGACCACACAAGTCTCGGCTCACAAAACAGAAAGAAGCAGCCGAGACTGCACAATTTCAGCCCAACTTTAAGTATGCATTTCAGCCTGATGGGTGTTTCTGCTTTCACCATAATGCAACATTCCAGGTCAATGAAAAACAGCCAGTCCCAGAAAGAAGCAGCGGCTGCCGCAAACAATGCCATTAACCAGTTACACAACAGAGCTAAGAAAACAAAGCAGCCATTTCCTCACACCCTCCCCACCTTCTTCCACCCTCCTGGCTCCACAGTCCCGAGACCCAGGTCTGCTCCTAAGGCCCTGATGGCATCCGGTATCGGCTGCGTTTGTTTTCTTGCCACCGTGGCAACCTTTGTCTTAATTCATCCCCAACTGAACAAATGCTGAAGTTTCAGGCAAAGTTGGGCTAGCTGGAAGGAAGACATTTACATAATAAAATCTTAACAGCTGTTCTGCCAGTCTCTAGCTGGAATCCTGCCCAGCGGAAATGAACAACTCCTCGAGAGGCCAACCCAGGGGATTTAAAGGCAGATGTAAATTATCACAGCCAAATCGAGCCACGGGTGGTGTTAACATGTTTCACACGCTTGGAGTAAGGCACAGATTTGCTTAGTGAAGCCACCGGTGCCAGACAGGAGCCCAAAGACTTAAAAAACTTGAGCTTCCTTTGGGTCTCCAGTTAACTCTTTCTTACAAGAGCAAACTCCACTCAACCCAAAGAACCTCACCTTATTCAAGGCAGTAACACCTATTTGGTCTTCAAACAGGAATACTTCTGTGTGCTGTGGATTTTAAGGCTTGCTCTTAACTAATGACATGCAGCGGAAAGACTATCCCAGTACAGAGGAATTAGGCTGTCATTCTTCTTTTCACCTGGTAAGTCTATAAGTAACACGAGAAAGAGCCTCACCTTTGTGTTTGCTGCAATCCAATTAGAAGTTTCACTGTCATCATCACACTTCTTAATCCATTTCTTTAACCACTGTTAGAAAAATGAAGACAGGAGAGTTACATTTAACTAGAGGAACTGTAAGTGTTCCCAAGACAGCTGCTTACATCAAGATAAGAGTAAGGAACACACAACCACATGGGAATATGGGAGGGTGGCGGAGCTGGAAAGCAGCGCCAACAGCAGCTAATTGACTTGCAGACATTTCCTGCAGCACCGTCCTGATCCAGCGAGCACAATCACTCAGCACAAACACTTCAGCAAGGACTTTGCAGTTCTTAAGTTCAACCAGCCCACACTTCACATGAGACTCTCACATAGTAAGGATGTTATAACAGTGATCTGCCAGAACTGCAGCCAGACCCTCTGCGATGGCCAGCTTTACATCAAGCCAAACTTCTCCTTACGCTTATAATGCCCACTCATGCCCAGACCGTCCAGCTTACACTTTCTTTTCTTTCTTTTTCTTTTAAGCCTCGCCAAGAACATGGCTTTATCAAATGAAAACAACTACCAAAAGCAAAAGACTGCTTGCAACTGTCAGATAAACTGACCACATCTAGCCTGGAAAGACCTCGCCAAAGGTTTAGCATCCTTAGGTGGTTTCCCTCCCCTCTTCCCAAGGAGGTTTTTTTTTTTTGCATTTGTCACTAGAAACGTAGACTGCTCTGTCCCCAAGGCATGAAACCTGGCTGTCCACGAGCTCTGCGCAGGCCACAGGATCCCAGGCTTGATTACAGCTTCTGACAGCTTCACGGAAAAACCAGCCCAGTTCCAGAGCTCACGGCATGGCTGCAGGTCCCTGGACCAAATTAATTCCTCCGTACAACAAATCACAAGCCTGCCGAGGCACCAAACACCCACAGAAATGCCCAGTACAGGAAAGCTTGCTGTCAAGTGAAGCATTCACTCCTGAAGCACCTTTATTCGTCTTCAGAGGGTCACAGCTGTAACAGCCGCCGCCTCCAGACAGTACCCCATCCAGCCCAGGCACTGCTCCTTCACAAGGTCCAACTTTGAGGCATCTTAAAGGCATCCAGTACAATTTCACTGATCCTTCTCACGTATGATCTAAACAGGTGAACTACTGTGCTGCTTGAACAGTGGCAAAGCTTGTGCTTCAATTTCTACGTCTTGCACATAAATTGACTTTAAACTTTTTCAAATCATGCATTTAGAGAAGAACTTTCACATGCTCACCTTGCACTTAACAGGATCATGCCAGTTTTCTCCGCAGTTAAAGCTGTAAGTGAAAGAAAGAGGAAAATAAGCCAATAGGGCAGATGATTATACTTTTATTTAACTAGGTTAACACCGTGGAGTTTTCCTCTGGGTTGTTCTGCTAAAAGACCAAAGCCAGTCCTATGGAAACATTATGCATTTCAGAAAAACTCCAAACAACCCTCAAATCCTTCAGCCATCCATCAAATAGCCACTTCAGGGCAGCATCTCTCTCTACACATTTTGATTCTCTGCAGTCCAGAACCTCACCTGATCTGAAACCATTCAGCTGAAGCCCAGCTCTCAGTGAAAGCTGGATGTGTCTCCATGTCAAAGGAGGCCCAAGAGACAGAGAGCAACATAGTGATGGGCTTTGCAACCAGCTGTACCTAATCCTGGCCTACCATTTGAAGCCCACCCCCTCCCCGTACTTCTCCCACCACCTTAAACCACATCCCAGTATAGGCTTACAGAATACGCACTAATAGACTTCCAATGTGGTAAGTGAAAAGCAGCATCAACTTCTTTTACTTGATTTACTCTTACCAAAACTGACGTCCACATTTGCAGCGAACTGGTTTAGCATCAGGATATTGGACTTTAACAACGTGGTGGCAATCTGGGGCAGGACACCATTTTAACAGTCGATTACACTATGAAATAAAGTGGAAATAAAAAAGTAATAGAAAAAGGATGCTGCACAAGGACCCTACCTGCCCTTCATCCCTTTGTCATCCTTTCAACCCTGACCTTCAGTCTCACTCCTCCTTCTGTCTTACCCGTCCTCTGCAGTAAAGTGCTGTCTCCTCAATCTGAGCATTTACTTTCTTTCTACTGAAAGCAAGCAGGAATACAACAGTCAACTCTTGACTGTCAAACGGCCCCTTATGAACGATGAGAAGCGTAAACACTTCTGCTGACCTTCCAGCATTTGAAGAATAGGAAGCTATGAAGCTTTCCACTGAAAAAAACACCTGTGAAGTTGTCTACAGCTACCCATCTCTGTCCCACCGCTGTAACAGCCTTTCTGAAGCTGCTCACAGCTTGTGGGGTTTGGTGGTTGTTTTTTTTTGGTTTTGGTTTTTTTTTTTTTTTTTTTTAAACACACATTGCTTGAACACCATCTCATCACTTGTTCCTGGTGTGCTGCAGCCAGGTATGGGTCTGCACTGCTAGACCTTTGTCCATCTTGCAGTCTGCAACACGTCCTTAGCTCTGGTGTTGGAATAAAATAAAAAAAAAAAAAACAACCACCAAAAAACCGCACAGCATACATCTCTTCAAACACAGAGCAAAAGCCTGATTCCAGTAACAACTTACACACTGGGCTCTCCAGTGAATCTGAACGCATTCAACTGGGAAACCGCGACAGTGGAAAAATCTTCCAAAGCACCTTTCTCTAAGTTTATTTTGATTTTGAGGTTGCAAAACTATTGGTATTTTGCTAAAAGTAATTTTGCAGCTTTACTTCAAATGGCAAATGTTTAAGGCACGTTCTTGTTTACATAATGTTTCTTGTTTTCAATCTGAAGGATCTGAGGTAACATTAAAGAACTATAAATATTAAGGCCTCCTCAGAACCTATATATCAAGCAGCTCTGGCATTCTGTCTACAGCTGCTCGCTATATCTCTAGGTCTTTTGTCCTCCAGAATTTTTTAATATTTTCCTACAGCTACATCTGCAACCAAACAGGCTATAAAATAACCCCTGCAAAACCTCTAACTCGTAGTCACACTTGATCAGAGACTACGCAAAAAAACCCGGCTCTACAGTTATAAACAAGCCTCACTTCTCTGGTTCGGTACGTGTGCGAGAGAAAAACAACGGAGAAGCCATTAAAAATTTCAAATTAAAACTCACCTCTACAAAACTATTGGTTATTAAATGCTGGTACTTTAATTTAACCTTGGAATCTGTGATCAAACGCCTGTGGAAAGGGAAGAAACACAGAAAAATTATTGTAGTAGTAAACTCATTTTTTCCACACGTAGACAGTAAGTTCAGGCACACAAATGGTTTTCATTCCTCCTTCTATGCTTGCAGGTACTTTTTTTTGTACTTACCTTTTCTCTATTTATTTGTTAGATCATTTATTATGAAAACTACAAATACTGCATTTAACTTCTTGTATTAACTTCAGAATCATACGGAAAGCTCACACGGTTCAAAAGAATTGAACCTCTTGGTGTGGGGATTTTTATTTAAAACACTTCCCCGAAGAGCCCAAGAAACCGGGAATTTCATTAGTTCATTTACATTAAACATGCGCATTTTGTGGCAAATGCCTTTAAAAAGCTCCAGAACAACTGTTGTGCAGTTAATAACTTAGGTAAACCCAATGTTATCTGGGTTGCAGTGGAATGCTACAGCTTCAGCTTAGAAGTTAATGTGGTTTTCATCTATTTACCATAAAAACAAAGCTGATTTAAATTCAACATCATAAAGCACGTACACAACATCGACTTTAACTTTGAATTAAGTCAGTCAGCTCGGAAGCGGGAGAGCAGAAGAAAACCAGGCAGACAGGAATCCTTCAAAAGCACAGTGAACACTTTTCTCCTGGTCTGGCCGACCCAGCTGGCATTTGCAGACTAGATACGTTAAAAATAATTTAATTATGCATTGCTGAGCACTTGTATATACATCTTTCAGTTATAACTGAAGTGTCTTCTGCATATATAAATACAAAGCTGGACTGAAAATACAAACTGCAGTATTTCTGTTTTAAATCATGCTGTGGAATCCAGCTTTATACAGGCTATATCACATATAAGTATTGAAATTAATAGGTTATCCATTGCGGGGTGCACTCAAAAATTGAGTGTACTCCTGCATGGTATCACGCCAACATTCATTAAAGAGCAGCGCATGTGAGGACGCGATGTTGCATAAACACTAGCCCTTAGCAGCCTGGGGAGCTCCTCACCAAACGACGCGCTGGTTATTACATAAATGTAGCACGTGGCAGCCAAATTCCCAGGGCTAAAATAAAACAAATCAGCTGACAAAGCATCTCATCAGGCCGGCGTCCATGGCAAGCCTGCTGTTCTGGAGTGAAACTTCACTGAAGAATCAAAAACCAATCTGAACTTATAATGTGAATCGTAAATCTCACTTTCTTACTCCATACCCAAGCTTCTACGCATAATAAATGTCGCTTTAAAAATGTATTTATTATATGTATATAGCAGGAACTGGATGTTAAATGAAGAGTAATTCCATAGCTAACCAGAGCACATGGAGTACGCAATCCACTGTTTTTTTGCTTACCAAACTGCCTGTCATCACCCCGTGTCAGCAACCTCACCTCCTCTAGGTTCACAGCACTTCCACAGCACCACTCAGGTCAAGACCTTCCAGAACTTTGCTCTGAATATTATTGTCTTTTGACAAACAATAAATGCAACTAGACAAATTAAGAGATGAGAACCCTTCACAGTGCCCATAAACCATCCTTTGGGGTACCTTCCTCCGTGAGCCAAGCTATAAAAGAAGTAACCGCATCGAAGAAGTCAGGTTGGAAACGCAAACTGCTTACAAATACAACTTAACCCATGATCTCTTCTGGCAGCTCAGTTCGGGACTACACAACCTCAAAAATTCATCCAAAGATGGCAGCAATCCTTTATCAGACCATAAGTTGTACGCTTTTATTCCATTTTGATAATGCAAACTCCTCAAAGACACCAATCAGTGGAATTAGCAAAACACGCATCATGTGAGGTGTCAAACACCCTCCCAAAGGAATTACTTTGAGACTGTATTACGTTCCTATCTGACGTAGAAGCGCTGGTATTTGCAATTATGCAAAGGAAGATTAGAAATGAGGCAATGCTCCATACGACTTCCATCCGGGAACCCAAAATCCATCCACTCCCACCGAGTGGGTTGATTCTCAGAAGTTACGACCAGGCTGCTGCCGCCCACGAGCAGCGGCCATCAGGCATGCCAGTGATAAAGTCATACTGCTTTGCTTATTAACGAAATCAACATCTCTGCATGTAGGCTAAAGCAATTACCAGCAGCGTTGGCAAGGGTGAACACGGGATAGAAAGAGATTACCTTCAGCCCGTTTGAAGGTCTTCAAAGAGCGGAAAGGGACCCTCTCTTCAACCTTCCTACTTAAGGTCAACAGTAACATGGAAAATAGACAGTAAGATAGCTAAATACTCACAAATCGCAGAAAGTCATCCAAATTGCCAAGTTTGGACTTACATGGAGATAATTCAACTTGGAGCTGTCCTGCTTTGTCAAGGGCAAGTACTGAGAAGGGAGCAAATGAATGATTTGGCCTTTCTACTCTTGACTTTCCGCTGGAAAACTAACATCTCTATACATTAATCTGAGGTTCCTATAGGAAACCTAGAGGTGGAGACTTTGTAAAAAGGAAAAGACTTAAAAATAGAATAATTAAGGACATGGGAAGGGGTACAGATTCCAGTTGGGATTACTTACTGTTTAATTCATGCCACGTCATAAGATTGCTGCAGTTGTCCCTCTTTGCTTTTGCAAAAAAACATGCACCTCCTTCCCCCAGACATTCACACACACAGAATCACAGAATGGTTTGGATTAGAAGGGACCTTCAAGATCATCTAGTTCCAACCCCCTGCCCTGGGCAGGGACACCTCCCACCAGCCCAGGCTGCTCAAAGCCCCGTTCAGCCTGGTCTTGAACCCCTCCAGGGATGGGGCAGCCACAGCTTCTCTGGGCAACCTGTTCCAGTGCCTCACCACCCTCACAGTAAAGAATTTCTTCCTGACATCCAATCTAAATCTCCCCTCTTTCAGTTTGAGGCCGTTACCCCGTGTCCTATCGTTATACTCCCTGATAGAGTCCCTCCCCATCCTTCCTGTAGGTCCCCTTCAGGTACTGGAAAGCTGCTGCAAGGTCTCCTTGGAGCCTTCTCTTCTCCAGGCTGAACAACCCCAAGTCTCTCAGCCTGTCTTCACAGGAGACGTGCTCCAGCCCTCGGATCATCTTCATGGCCCCAGGTGTCCCCCATAACATCAGGGAAAGGTGGAGTTTTATCTCCACAAAACACTTATAGTTTTACTTAGACAAAGAGAACTCGTTTGCTTTACCACCTAGATGCCATTTTACTACTGTAGGCCCCAGGTATCTCTGCCATCTCCAGGTTGGGGGGAATCCCACAGCACATGGTGTGAGCTGAAGCCTGCACAGATTCACCCCAGTGCGATGGCTTTCTGTGCTGTAAAAGCCATGAAGTGAAACATAAGGACAGTCAGACCTACTACTAAAATCAAGCAACAGCAACAGAAACCATAGCAACAAAAGCCAGCCGTGCTCCTCCTCTCCTTCCATCCTTTCCTTGCCTCTGCTACCGCCATGGCCTGCAACGATTTCAGCTACTCCACTTTGCATGCGCTATTTGAACAGCTTATTGGAAGTGTTGCAATCAAGAAAACACTCAAGAAGTTTCCTGCTGAGAGTGTACGACACCACAAGCTGAAGTTCAGACTCCAGTAAACAAAAATCTCAATCAAGTCACTCAAGATACTACGCGAACTTCAGCTCAGTTTCCACCCACTGAACTCTACAAGCCACCTCTCAA
Source organism: Sterna hirundo (assembly GCA_009819605.1). Classification (NCBI taxonomy): domain Eukaryota; kingdom Metazoa; phylum Chordata; class Aves; order Charadriiformes; family Laridae; genus Sterna; species Sterna hirundo. Next base: position 23,469,134 of record CM020445.1, read on the forward strand.
CGGGGCATGAAAACATTTCAGCTACTTCCACTTCTGCCCAGCCTACACTTGGTGACTAACTAATGGAGGGGGGCATGGGAAATCACTAGTCTGAAAGCAACTGATATAAAAACCAGCAAATTAATATCAATGAGTGAGTCAGGCTTCAGGAAGGAAGGAATAAGGTAACAGAATAAGCTTCTATTTAGACGCTTTTTAGCATGAAGGATTAAAATGAACTTAATCAAGGTTCAGAATTATGAAGGATGTTACTCATGCAATAACATCATCCAATATAAAAGAGGAGGAAGCTCATGGAATTCACTACTCCACCACGTACTAGCAGTCATCCTACAGCTGGAGAACTTAATAAGCGAAGTGACACAGGCTGACATACCGGCTTAATCAAATCTTATGTTTGAGGGTCAACTGCTTTCTATCAGAGGGCATAAAACACACCCTACATAGGACTTCTTCCCTCTGACTCACGTATTAACTATAGCTATAGGACTTGGTGAACCAGTGGGTTGACCTAGGGAGGAAGTCCTAAATTCCTACATAATTCAAAGGAAACTAAATGCACAAAGCAGTTAAAGAGGGTTGGGAGAGACTGCCTGGCGTTTATTCTGCTGTCATGCTGACCAAATCGGTCAAGGAGTCTTTCCTCCAAGTACTGTGCCATGGGTTTTTCACACCTAGACTGGAAGTTAAGAGAAGTACCGGTATCAAAATAAACAGTTCAAAACCAACCCCTCTGCTGCCTTAAAGCCTCTATGCAGTTTTTTTTTTAATATTTGAATAGCACATGAGTAACGAAATGGAAAAAGAGAGGAAAGCCAAGAGGTACCAACTCATCATACTTACATAACTGTATTGTCATCGACTAAGATATCACAGCCATGAGCAGGGCATGAAATGGTCTGGAAAAAAAAAAAAGCCAAGAAGGTCATAAAAGCAACAGCGTTTATGCTATTTTTGCATCACAAAAAATTGCAAGGCAACAGACTTCACTCCAACCCACAAAAAAAACAGTACATAGCCTCTATCACCACGTCCCAGATGCGCCACTGTGCACAGCGCGATTCCTCCCACCCACACCGAGGACGCACTAACTCCACGTAGTTCCCTTCAGCTTCCCCGGGGCAAAGACTGCAGCACCCAAAGCTTTGGGGCTTGGGTTTTCTTTGTTGTTCTTTTGAGTTTTTTTAAACTTCTAGCAGGAAAGAATTCTCCCCTTTCTTTCCCCTTCCCCTCCAACACACAGAATTTCCAGAGATAAGTCATGAGGTAGGTGACTTGGCATTTTACCTGTCCCATGCCTTCCTCCATTATTTTGGTAGTTAAATATTCACTCCAGCACTGCATACAGAACTTGTGTCCACACTCTAGGCCAGTAAAGTACTGCAATGACAAACAACACAAGATACTGGATCATTTTATCACGCGGATTCACCGATCATTTCGCCCTTCTTGATGCTGTGCAGTTTCTCTCATCCCCCATACCAAACTTGAGACGCTACTATTTATTTTGCATTATCGCCGCTACAGAACATTGCCAACACGGCTTTAGTCATGCTTTGAAAGCCAGACTTTAATCCCCAGCCCCAGCAGCAAGGCAAGGTGTGGCTGACATTTCCATCCTGCCTGCCCATTTAAATTGATCCTTGTTTTAGGAGCATATCTAGAGCATAGTGTGGTTCTCCCCAGTTTTATTCTTGTAAATGAGGAAAATAAACTCAACACCACCAAAGAGGTCATGGTTATAAGATGCTACGGAGTCTTCTTTCCCCCTATTTTTCCACTTGGCTTGCTACCACATGCGGGTGCTGCCCAGAAGTCCCAGAATATGCACACCAGTTATGCCCAGGCACTAATTTCCCTCTTGTAGAGTAAACAGTAAGTGACCAGCGAGCAGTCTGTGTTACTGGGTGAGCACTAAACAACAGAAAGAATTGTGCGCGCTTATGCTTTTAATGCCTATGCATAAAGTTTGCCAACTCGCTTGGTAAAGTTCCCTCTGAAACCCAGATGTTCAGCAGATGAAGACACTAAGGATCCTAATTGGCAGGTGTAAATTACTCAATACCATTCAATAATGAGTAGCTGCTGCAGACAGCAACAAGGACAGCTTCATCTGCGTATGCATCACCTCCACCGAGTATTTCAAGATACCATCTGGGACCGAATGGTTACACAAGGGGTGGAGAAGCAAACACTGCTGAGCAAAAACCAAAATTAAGTTACTTTTCCCAGGTCATCCTGAAGTTATTTCATATCCAGAGCCAGGGGCAAGGACAAACTGTATTTAAAACGCTTCACACATACCACTATGCAGGTCACTATTTGACAAACCATCTTATTTTCTCAGCCAGTAAGATAAAACAAGAGCTCCTCCCTGAGATACCATCAGCTTGTATGAAACTCCATAAATGAAAGAAACCCGGTTGCCCTCCCTACAGCAGCCCAAACCAGAAGTAGGATGCTGTTAATTAAGAGGAGAGTCCATTTTAAGAAAACAAAGGTCTAAAAATCAGAGACTCAAAAGACTACGGCCCCCACATCGCCCCCTTTGTTCACCCGACACTGGCACATCGGCTGAGTTACGCTGGTCTTTCGATGTTACAGCCACGCGGATTGCTCCAGGAAGGTGTGAGTTAGCACGTTCCTCCCACAGCCTCACTGTGCAGTGATTCATGCTCGTCTGGCGCTCCTGCCATCGGTGGAGGCACAGGTTTGAACCTGAGCCTTGGGAACATGCTGCGATGCCGCAGCCGGCGGGCTCGACTCTGCCTGCCCTTCCCACAGCCCTGCCGGGGAGCGCTCACCAGGGGTGGCAAGGAGCTTAAATCCCACCAAAAAACAGCCCGCGAGGGGACACGTGAGCTAAGCATTCAACCGTTCCATGTAAAAATAGAGATACCCACCCAAACCTTCGCTTTCTTTGCGGAAAAACTGGAGCGGTGTGTCCTGCCAGCACTGCAGCTCAAGGAAAGAGGAGGCAGACAGCTATGGGGCCACGATATACCAACCCCAAGACTGAAAAATAATCACTTTCAGTTTTTGAACCATTACTGAGCCAGGTAACAAGGTATCTGATGGTGCTATGGCCAAGCGATGTCCCCTGGAGGTGACAGTTATGGCAGAAGAGCCCCAACGTGCAACTTTCAGGAAGCCAACAGCACACAGCCTGAAGACGGCACTGATTTTTTCCTAGAATTATGGCTTCTCCACACATGACGGGAAATAAGCATGGACAAGGGGATCATTCCTTAATGAACCTAAAAACTCCTGCAGCAAGCCCACACAGGGAGGCCCTACAGAACACAGGTAAGCATGTATCTTCATTTAGGGCTCATTCCAGTTAGTTCAGGCAGTGAAAAGATTTGCTAAATGCCCACATAAAAGGCAGCCACCACGCTTCCTCCCAGGCCGCAAAGAATTCAGAGTATCTCTCAACTCATTTCTTTACTTTGAGGGAGTTCCCAATTATTTTTGGCTAAGCTGACAGCAGATGTCAAGGGAGCGAGCAAAAAGGCCAACATAAAAACCACCAAGTGTAAAGGGTAACTGAGTTCTGAAACAGCAGGTTATCGCAGGGGACAGCTCTAATTTTACCTTATCTATACTCATCACCTACTTTTCTTGCGAGGCCAAGTGCCAGCAGCAAGATGCTGCCATTCGATACCTGTCCCCGCTTTTCTGGTAGCATCAAAGTCTTCAAAGAAGGCATCAGCTGCCCCAAGATGTTTACGACGACAGCCTCACCCAGGCTTTCTTTACTTCAGTAGTGACGGTAGCACTGACAGACCGCCATCTGGGCGTCCTTAGAACAAACACGCAGTTTGGACAACAGCACAACGTTCCCCAAACACCCCCTGCCCCTGGCAGTCCTGCACTCAAATGGGCGAGATGCAAGAGAGGAGACAGGCAAAGCCATGACCCCCTCAGTTTCCGTCTTCACCAATAAAGGGCTCGCCCGAAATAACGACTGCGACTTGACACTGGTTCACAGGGACCCAGAGGGACTAAAATATCTCCCTGAAGTTTTCAAACCATCAGGGTGCCACGCTGCTTTGAGAGCATCCAATGCCTCCTTTTGCAGGTGCTTCCCAAAACCTCAAGTCACACTTCTTTGGAGATGGCTGAAGAGCTGTAAAGACTTTGCATTTCCCTTTTACGTGCTTTCAGAGGCAGACAAATACCACCTGCAATGACCCCGTGAGAGGGTGAACACTTAAGATTCTCATATTTCAACAATAGCTGTACATTGTAAATTCCCTAAACAGGTGCTACTCCAAACTCTACAGGCTGAAAGGGGCTCCCATAAAAAACCCAGCTTTTTCTGGGGGGTGAAGATGACCATTGCAAGAGGATTTAAAAGCTGAGATTTTAGGTTAGGTATTGAACATAACTTATCCTAGAATTTATAATTCACATTGACCAAAACATCTTCAAAACAGATTTCAAACCAGACGGCTTACGGTCACCTTAGACTCAGAGGCACTGCAGCCTTTCAAAAAAGAAATCATAAATATTAGTCTTCCTCTATGCTCCAACTTCTACCTATGGCAAAGAAACAAAGAGGTTCCTCTCTGCTGTCTTTTGACTGAAATCGACACTAACAATGTAGAGACACCTCTGTTCACTTGCAACATCTCGCTGCTCCAGCTAAGAAATGGCTCCTTTAATAACTGGGCCACTACTATTGTTAATGTGCTGTTCGAACCACAAAACTCGTAGTAGTGTGCTTTGTGCTGTTCTTCCCAGCAGGCAGAAAGCTGCTTCCCAGGCAGCACGCGTACCCCCAGCCAGAGGAAAAGGGCTCTCAGTTGTGAGTGCTCAGCGTATTATTCCCACCCGGCACGACAACCACACTAAAAAGGGGAGAACAATATATTAAGAACATGAAATCTAAGTTTGAAGCTCCTAAGAGGACCTTTTCTGGAGATGGACATTAAGGTGCTAAAGATGTCTCCTCCCCTTTTTTCTCCCCTCAATCCCTTCTCCTATTTTCATTAAAAACATTGCATAGCCCAAAATCATTTCCTCACTAATTAACGTGGAAGTCTGCAGCTATTAAACAATAAGATTTTAGCATAAGGTAGAGGGCCAAACACATTTCTCAAGCTTGTTTCTCTTTTTCAAAGCTCTTCTTCATACAAAGCAAGCATCGATTCTCCTTTGCAGCTATTCTCTAAGAAGGAAGTCAGTGCACACAAGGCTTAAAAGGAGATCCACAAAGTCTTGTGGTTCCTGGCTCAAGAGCAATAGTGATCTTAAAACTGAGAATCTCAGCTGCCTGAAACCGGGCTTTGCTCTGCTCTGCCCGCTCCAGAGCAAGGGCAAGGCTTGCAGTCAGGCTACAGCAGCAAGGGGACGTTTTTCAAGGCTACTCATAAACCCAACATGGTTTCCATTCTTGCCGAAAAGCAAGTTCAAAAAACACATAAAGGAGCAAGAGTGGAAGCCTTACGAAAGGACTGCTCTGCTCTTTAAAGGTCAGGCAGACGTTCCGGTGTTTCGGAGGGTCAGGAGAGCTCCACCAGGAAGGGGAAGTTTCAGTAAAGGAAGAATTCCTCAGGCATGTCAGCACCCCACCTTTTGGCAAAGCCACAGATGGACTCTCACGTCTGAGCTTTTCCACTGATCTCCTTTTCTTCCAGGATCTCCCATCATTATGTCCTGCCTCTGGAAAGCCACAGCAAGTTGCTCGCCTGTACAAAACCCAGCAGAAGCCTGGACCTCCGGTTAGTCTATCGGCAAGTTTAGTAGTTGTGAATAGCTACCAAAAAACTGGAGCACTTTCACCAATCTTACCACCAACCAGAAGACTAATTTAGAGCCCCGGCAAGCACTTCTACCCTAATCTTCTCCGATTAAGAAGGTATTGCACAAACATGATAAAGATCCAAAGACATCCACACAGGTTGTGTTCTTTGAACAGCACAATTTCGTTTTACTCCTAGTCCTAGTTTTATTCTAGGCTTTCTAGCTTGGCTATTTTGCATCATTATTTACTACTTTTATAAACTGTTTCCCATCTTGTCAGTCTATTGAAGTAAATCCCTTTACCCATCTTGCTTTATACATAGTTTTTCTTTCATGTATCATTTATTTGCATATCTCAATTGGTATCTGACCTTTGTAAAAAAATAAAAAAATAAAAAAAAAAAATCACTTGATCTACTGCTTGCTTCTTTCTGAAGAACTCTACCACGCTGCGGGCCCAGACCCCAGCATCCTCTAAGGTTTTTGCAGAAAGGATAACGATCTCATTTGAAACACAACCCCATTTTGGGTAAACTAATACTGGTTAAGGTTTGTTTAAAAAAAGAAAAAGAGCTTGTCAAACCACACAGTAAGAATTAAAGAGAACACATAAAGAACTACATAATTCTGTGGTCCCCCACCACACTGCTTGGATCAGCTGCAGCACACAAGACATAAGGTTCATTGCATTAAGAAACAATCTCGGATGCAGGTTTTCTGTGTCTACTACAGATTACAAGATTCGATTAAACACGCAAAATCTCAGTTTCATTCCAAAAGCTTTTCTCAAAATACTGTCGGAGGCGTCCTTACAGACTTCTGCCCAGAAGGTTAAGTTTCCGATAGCCCAGTTGGGGCGGTTAGCGGTCAGCTACCACCTTGGCTGCCAGGTACTCACCGAGTTTGAGTAGTTCAGATAGCAGATCTGACAAGGCATATCCTGGGCTGATGACCTTGTGTTCATCTGGCGCGTTCGAGACTTTTTACTTGGATTAATTACATGACACTCTGCAAAGAGTTTCTCCAAGTTGCCATCGAAGTACCTGCATCAGACACACAAGAGAACGAGAATTTAACTACCTTCTCTGGAAGGCATTTTTCAAGTTCTGTTTGGGAGTTAAATGTACAAAGTTGGTTTTAATACATCAAAAAGCTCACACACCCGCTACTTTTAACAAACTCTTCACTAACAAAACACAACCCAGCCCTGGCCACAGAGGTGAATATTGGAAAGCTGCATCATTTCAGAGATTTGGGCTTGAATTGCACACTCCTGAAAATTCAGCTACCTTCAAGGGTGCAGCTGCATTTCAAGTAATTCATGATTCTCCACAGTGATTTCTTTGGATTAAAACCCAAAGACTGGGAACTGAAGCAAGAACATCTTACTTCACAGTCCAGGTATCGGGACACATTCCTAAAGCACAGGTTTGATACCCCCAGGCACAATTCTCTTTCCAGCTTAAGCCTTCCATTTTCCTGTAATGTTCTAATCACTAAAGCATTAAAGAGGAGGCGGGAAGCAGCAATCAGTCACGGTTCGTGATTCGGCAGGTTCCTGTACTTCACGTTTTCCTCCATGTACTCTGTTCACATTGGGTGCGCCCCAAAGAGGTCCAGACTTCAATTCTGGCCCTTCTTTCTCTGATCCAAGGAGAAGCGTGTCAGCAGGGTCAGACACTTGGTTCAGCTGATGAAGCTCTCACATACGGTCACTGATCTCTCATTAAGGCAGCTGCAGGACTGCGTTTCACACACTTCAGTCATCTCCAGAGTTTGGGAACAACTGGTGCTGGATCAGGCCTCTATCAGATCAGGACTCTGATCTCCAGTTAGACCAGTCTTCAATTTCACGCTTAACACCTTGCCCACGTCCAAAGCCTGCAACAGAGCTAATGCAGAGCCTGCCTCTTAGGCCAAAATCCTGGCCATTTATTTGAGTACCTTTTGTCTCCAGTCAACTTGAGATATTTTAATAACCTCCTACGAAAATACAATTCCAGGCTTACAAATGCTTCCAAAGATTAGATATCTCATGGAAGGGAGGATGCAAAATCAGCTGGGGGACCACTTTATTTCCTGTTTCCTTAAGGAAAAAAAAATACTGTTTTGGTTTACAGTCTTACAGAAAGCTCTTCAACTTGGTAAGGAGGACCAGATTTGAAAGAACCGTGAGTAGGCAGGTCAGCCCCCTCCCAACATCAGGACACCAAGTACCATTCTCCAGCCTGCAGCATCTGCAAAGAACTAATCAAACCTGATAATTAACCAGCTAACCTACAGGTACATCCCCCAATTCCATGCCAGTAAACCAGCCATCCCTACCATCAGCAGCAATTTAAATTCAAATAAGGTGGCACCTACCTAGGGAAAAAGAAAAAACACACTTGACCATCGTACAGTTACGTTTAAGACCAGCAAATTTACTCGCAGCAGACAATGATCCCTGTACCTAAACACACGGGCACAGCTGAAGTTAAAGAGTCTTTACAAGGCACATACTTAAACTCATCACAAACCAGACCAAAAAAAGAATCTGCTGTCCACCAACAGATAGAGAAGGACCAAGACTTTCTGCTGGGGAAAGAAGTTACTGGGCGTCTCTCAAGTCTGGGACTAGGCCTGGTATCTAACCCCAAACGCCTCTGGGTAGATGGTCTTATCCTGCAGTATTCCCAAAGAGTTCCAAATCCACAGCAGCTCTCTTACAGCACTACCTACCGACAGGACTTGACGTACAGTTAAAAAGGGTTAACTCACTGCTGGTTCCTATGTTTCTTGATGCAGTTCACATACTTTGGATCTTAATTTTCAAGACACTGAATTTTGAAGGTGGTGGTGAATTCTGGCATTGCAGCATACACGAGGCTTTGCCACTGTTTGCTCAGGGATTTAACTCAACCAAGTTATTTTGTTTGCCTTCAGGATTACTTATATCTAGAAAATTTTAGCAAGCGAGTATAGTGCAGTCCCATTATAGGCAGTATTAAAGACTCATGAATAAATATTAACTCCATAAAAGGTTTCCAGCATGATCAGTGCAGGACATCCTTCGTTTGAAAGGAGCAAATAGTTGGGTGGGATGTTCGCAAAGAAAATAGTTTTGAACACAAATGCTATGATGCAACTAGAATGCTGGCATTCGTGGTCAGCTAAATGCTCATGGAAATACCAGAGATATTTGTAATGGTGGGCTGGTTTTAAGGGTGTGTATCCACTTCAGGAACTTGACTTCACCACTTGCACCAGGCAGTTCTATTTTTACCAAATCCCTGCAAAAGCTACTCTTCTGAGCCATGACACCTCCTGCCCGACACTGAGAAATATGGACAGAAAGTCAGCAGCAACTGCTGTTCACCTGGAATTACCTGTCCCCTCTGAATACCAACAGGTAACTAATGCAGAACAACCATTTCCTTCCCAGGCTTTCAGGAGTTTCCCAATACCAGACAGAAAAAAAAGTGATCTGACATTGGGTGTTTCTTGGGGCTAAAGGCTAACGGTAAAGGTAACTCAAGTAAGAAGCACGGGCTTGAGTCCTTAACCAATTTACATGTTTCCAAAGCACTGATACACTGCAAAGCTTCCAGGTGCTTACCTTTTAGTACACCAGTCACAGCTCATATTAACTGGTTTCCATCTCAGAAATGCCTGGTCTCTCCTACACTTACACAGGAGAAGCAAATGAGGCAGCTGAAAGGCTCAGCCAGGGCCATGCAGAGGAGAGAGAAGACATAAATCCAAGAAAAAAGGCTACATTTTGCCTTTTGAACTCTGCTGCATTCTTAAATTCTTACGGAGTTCACTCCGCTCTTTGGGATTACCACTTGGAAACCCCACCAGCGTTGAAGAGAAACAGGGTATCGAGTATTCCTCTTTCCCCACACCGTTTTCTTTTAATGCACGTGCTTTCTTTGCTGTGCCAGGGTGCACTGAGCAAGTAAGTTCCATATATGTCTCAGACTCAAAATCATGCTGTCGCTGGGCAGTAAGAAAATGCAGAAGAAAACCTGGACCTCCCTAAAAATACCCCTTTGCAGTGGGCACTGCAGATAAAGTCCAACACCTCTCTAACTGCTCCACCACTCCTTCTGCAAATACACCAAGGGGCCAGTCAAAACACTGTTTCAGTTCCTTCAGTGGCTAGAATTGACTCTCTAATTCCTGTTACCACACCTTTTTTCCACTTGTTCAAGCATCAACACGGATTGTGGTTTGAGCAGACCTCCCTTTGCCCTTCCCGTGTTCCTCCGTGGAAGGATTCACAGGCAGCAGCTCCAGCACCTTTCCCAACAAGCAGAGAAGCTTCTCACATGCCACTTCTCCACTTCCTTGTCCCAGCAAACCTTCTCAGCCACTGGTTTCCATTTCCATTCATCCTTCATGAACCCAAGGAGGCCACAACAAATGCAATCCCAGTTAAGGTCTCACTGCAATTTCATCCAATCTCATACGATTTTGTCTGCATTTCTCCTGCGAATCTAATGCATCCCAAATGATGTCTACCTTTCCCCAGAGCTCCTTTTCCAGCTCTCTGTTGATGAGACCTCTTGTGACACTTTGTACCACTTTCATTGCTAGGATCCGTCAGCTGCCTGGGTTTTTTTTTTTCTTTTTTCCCTTTATGACATCTGGATCCTCCTCTGAACCAAATGCCTCCAAAGAGATTTATGCCAAGATATTCATTAACACTGACAAACATTCACCCCAAAAGCACCCGACAAGGGAATTACTAACAGGTTCCATCTAGTCTCCTGCTTCCCTTTTGAGCGAAGTAACTCCATAAACACCATCCTAACAGCTGAACCCAATGTATGTCACATAAAATACATTGCAGAGTTGCATGCCATCATCTCTGCTGTGAAACACGGGAGAAAAACCCTTTAATTCCCTGCTTGCTTCCTTCACAACTCCAGGGGGTTTGATTTTTCCTCAAGCCATCCCTCCACTTCCCACTACTAAGGGATTGCTTCTTAGTTGCTTGGTCCATATTTTCATCTTAGGGAGGAGCACAGCACCCTTAACAGCCTTTTGAATCCTTTATCCTCTTCTCTCTTTGCAATGTGGACATTCAGCAATTCTAGCACTTCTGACACTCAAGAATGTTGTGGTCTATTTAACACCAGACTCTTTGCTCAATATAGCTGACTTCAACAACTGGTTCTATTAGTTTTTCAAAATCCAGCCTCTTCACCGCAGACAAAGTTGTTTTCTCTGCTACTTTAAAATGAACAGACACACCAGTGACTTATTTTCAAGTCCTTCTATGATTTCTTCACTGCGTACCACCACCAAGTCCATAACATCAGGTCTTTTTGGCAGATGGATCAAGCTGTCAGCTTCTCTATTTCCTCAAAATTTCCTCCTGCTGCTGGTAACTGCCTAATCACAATTTTCTAGACATAATCAAATCCTGTCCAAGGAAGTATCAAAGATAAAAAGCCTTTTCGTTGAAGAAAGTACACACTTTGGGATATTTACTTTAGTGAAAGGGCATTTGTGAATGTCAGAGAAATCGGTATGCTTGCAGTAAAAGATATCTTCATACCAAAAAGCCTGCCATACACAATTTTTCACCTGTTCGGCCTCTGCTGAATAGTGTTAAGCAGTTATTTGCCCAAAGGAAAGCAGATGGCCAGGTACCTACAGAGAGGAGTGAGACCCTGAATGCAAGGGCAAGAGGCAATCTGGGCTAGCAGCCAAGCCACTGGGGCCATCCTGGCATCCTCCTCTGCTCAGAGGCAACAGAAACACACGGCCACCGAGATAAAGCACCTAGGAGGGACTGCAATACCTCTCTCTCTACCTCCAGGGATTAAATTGGGCCTTTGGCTCCATGCTGAAATACTTTTATTTAAAAAAAAAAAAAAAAAAAAAAAAAAAGAAAAAAAAAAGACCAGGGGAAGGCAGACAAAGCGGGAGAGCTGCATTTTGGTCTCTTCACCATGGGGAGGTTCATCCCCAAAACTCCCCTCAGGAGGGACGGATGCTATCAGTCATAGTAAAATTAGAAGGTAATCAAGATAAAGTTATAAACTAAAGCACTTTCTTCTCTTAATTGTAAGGTTACCTGGTCAGTCCGCACCTGCCAGTCTCCTGTTTCCATTAGCCAAGCTTGTGAGACAGAGGAAAACACAGTATTTAACATCCTTATTCTCCAAAACACAGGCAGCGTATCAGAAGCTGAACTCGAGTACTTCCTCCAGTACCCACTTCCATCCTACAAACAAATCCACCCCAAAACACCAATTTTGCTTCTGGATACAATCAAATAATTAGTGCCCCACCAGTGGGATAGGGCAGTTTTTCAACTGTGGCTATTACTTCATTGTAAGTGGAATAAATACCTGTAACATATCTGCCCTCTTAATAACGCCATGCAATTATTCCATGACAAAGCTGGCCCAAGCAATAATAACCTGCCTATTAAAAATATGCATAACAATGAAAAAAAGCCATGAAGAGGTTTGCGCGTGCTAAAACATGAAATTTTCACCTCATGAGCTCAGCCCTCACCGCACTCAGCACTTACTAAAAAAGAAGCCACTTTGTTTATCTGCTTTACTACAGGCAAAGTTTGATAAGGCCGCCTGCTAGGTCGTGCTGACTCACGATGAACTAAGGTAAAACAGACCCTGGGCAGGTGCTGTAAATACACACCATTGAGCAACTGCGTTCAAACTCCGACTTCGTGTGAAATCAAGCACCAAATATTGCACCCAAACATTGCATCTCAGCAAGCATTAAACCCACCCAGACTGCAGGCAACAACAGGAATTTCCTGGGAAGTCTTCCTCATGGTTATTTAGGAGTAAAAGAGGCCAAATTTATACCAGTTCCACCACTTGGAGTCACCCCAAAAAAAAAAAAAAAAAACACAATATATATGTCTCCAACACTGTTGCAGAAAGTGAATTCAACTGGTGTGAAAGAAGAGCGTGTGCGGGTGCTTTTTCTTGGTGCTTGGGTTTTTTCCCCTTAAAAAAAGTAGTGTTTAATTTTTATTTTTTTTCCTTGTTAGACCATGCCTCTCTGCCCCACCACAAACGCCTCCCAGTGTTTTGCAGCTAGCTCATTTACTCTAGGCGCAATCCTGCAGTAAGATTTGCTGGCCACACACAAAATCAAACAAGTCTCAAAAGTGATCTCTGGTTTGGAAGACTAACCAAGCCTGCGTGTGGGCTTAATTGGGCTTCTCACGTTCGTCTGAACGAGAGTGACGTCTATTTTAGCAAAAAGACGTGATCTGTAGCTGGCTCAGGGCATCACTTCCAGCTCCAGCACTATTTCAAAGCGATTGCTTCGCATCCTGGCTACTGAGGTGACCACCTGCCTCCCACCCGGCACAAAATCTTCTTGGAACACTAAGAGCCAGCTCTCAGCCTCTTCCCAGCCTCCCGCTCCTGCTGGGAGCTATTTGGTGACGAAGTGACAAAAAGCAGCACCAGCTACTTGAGAAACAGAATGCTTTAATGTTTTTTCTAATACAACAGGACATCAGCACCAAAAGCCTGCCTGGTGTGCACAAGCAAGGGTCACGTATTGCATTACTCACGGGGCAATCCTATAGAATCAAGGTAAGTATTTTAATGAATATGTACCAAGAGTAAATGTTTACCTGTGGACTTTGTAAATATTTACACATACTTAAAATGTTTTGGTCGGAAACTGTAAAAGCCTTAACAATAATACCTCACAGGGCAGTGGCTGACACCTTCCTTTGAAAAAAATCCACAGCCTTTTTTTTTTTTTTAAAATTGATGGCAGCCTTAGACAAGCTAAAAAAACCCTACTGAATACCGGATGACATTTCAGTACACTTTATGTAGAGGCATCTCAAAGTGAGATGGAGATAGCCAAGGAGAGTGAACTTCAGCCTGACCAAAAGAACCAGCACAAGAAACTCGAATACAAAGAAGCCAACGGGCACAGGCTGGAGCCAGAACTAAATCAGAATGCTTAACAGCTGTAGTAAGAGTTAAATAGCCTCAATGCGACTATATTTGTAACACAAAGCTTTCATGCTTCCAACATTAACTAAAAGAGGTCAATCTCAGGAAAGAAAGCAGAGACTAGAAAGCTTTAAAATAATATAGTCACCTCAGGAAAAAAAAAAAATCTAGGCCAAACAAAACATAAGAGATACCTGAGCGCCATCACTAACTGAAAGTGTTACACAAAGGGGGCTAAAGGTGTCCTAAATCCCTTATCCCAGGAGAGTGGAAGTACTTGAACTCCACAACTGTCGGCTGAAAACCTGTTGCTCTTCCCCGCTTGCACCCAGCGTGAAAGAGCACCCAACTACAGAGGCTCAGCCCGCAGCACCCACAGGCTGCTGACAGGTGTTCACCAATTCAACAGCACTACCGGTAGTCGTTTCTGCACAGGGTTTTAAGACTACAAAGCATCCGATCTCCTTACACCCTGATCACCAGGCAAAGGAAATGACAATCCTAATCCCAAACAATCCCACCAGGCACAGAGTCCTTCTGCCCTCACCCCCAACCCACCCACTTGTGTCACTTAACAGTTGTTAAGACCAGCAAAGACTGTAACAACCTGTATGGCCTGGTCCTGACTGATTCTCCCCCCTTCTTCAAGCTTCTACAAGTAAACTGAGTTCTCCAGCTCCCTCACACTCTCTTCAACAGCAACAAACCCCAAGCCCATTACCACTGGAGCTGGATTTGACCTTGTCCTGTTTTCAGCTGGGATGGAGTTAATTTTCTTCCCAGTAGCTGCTGTGTTTTGGATTTAATATGAGAATAATGTTGATAACACATATGGGTTTAGCTGTTGTTAAGTAATGCTTATATTAAGTCAAGGACATTTTCAGCTTCCCGTAGAAACTGAGAGGGAGCATAGAAAGGACAAGCTGGCCAGAGGAATATTCCATAGCACAGACATCATCACTCATTTTGTATGTTCTTTTACCATTATTATTACTATTTTCTCTTCTGTTACTGGTCTATTGAACTGTCTTTATCTCAACCCATGACAGTTTTTTTTCCTTTTCCTCCCTCTTTTCCCTCTCCCACTGGGGCTGGGGGAGAGTGATCCTAGTTGCTGGCTGGGGTTAAACCACGACAGGCCTCCACCGTATAACAAACTACAAGAAGTACCTTCAGCAGCAACATTCCCTAAGAGCTGGGAATGAAAGATGAGAAGTAACCATAAAACGCGCTGCTCTGAGGAGGAGGGAGAGGCAAAATTCAATCCATTATTTATGCACATGCTAAAAAAACCCTAGAAGATGCACTTTACCAGTACCCTTTATCCACCAAGAACAATTTAGTCTCGGTAAGACTAACAAATAAACACGTCAGGAATACACATACCAGAATGACATGCAAGAGCAACTAAATCCAAATCCAAACCAGTTCCAAGATAACAGGAACCTGTTCCTGCGTGCTTTTTTCCAGAGCCTGTGGAAACGCCGTGCTTGTTGTATGTGTTCAAACTGGAAGGCATCCCTTCCTCCAAGGGACAACTAACTTCCAAACTTCTCTGAAGCCTAACAGGCATTACTGATATTTAAAAAAGGAGTCACTCGTAGCTGGTAAAGTCTAAGGGGGAACATTTAGAGCTTACACAAGAGATCCTCCTGCCACAGCGTGCATTCGTCCACTCTCACATTAATCCGGTAATAAACATTTCTTGCAGGTCTGAAGCAAAATGTGGCTGCACGTGAAGATGGCTGCTTACCTCTCCATCAGCTTCTCTTTATCCCAGTTGAAATGGCTAAGCAGTATTCGAGTGATAGTTGCTGGATTCTAGAAAAAGAAAAGAAAAATAATAAATACTTGAGTAACTGCTTGACCAAGTCGGTATACTGTCAGGAGAACACCAAGCAGAGTTCTGAATAAGCAGATGGGGAAATCCATGCATCTGATAACAGGTATTTTCTGCACATAACGAAATCTGATGTTAACTAACATTTACTGGGAAATGGTTTGACTTGACAGAGAGAAAAACTTTTTTAAAAGCTCTATAAAGCAAATGACTATATAAAGTAAGAATACAGTTGAAGACTTAAGGAACAGGTTAGTCACTACCACGACAGACACCCATGTGCCAGTATCTCCACGTCTGGCATGCTTACACAACGTAAACCCAGGATGTTCTCAAAGTGCAGGAAGGGCTAATTGCCATCCATCCTATCCATTTTTGCCACACGCTCCACACTATTTGCAGAACAAGAGTATTTCCTGTTTGTCCCAGCTCCGATCACCAAAACACTAGAAACTCTCCCAGAAAGCAACCGGCCGCCTGTGTAAGATGCCAATGTCCTTTGAAGTCTCCAGATGTTCCCAAAACATTCCTAGATTCAGAAAATACCATGCAATTATACAACTAAGGAAAGAAATACAGCCTAGAAAGGCCAGAAATAGGACCGGAAATAAACGTTGGTTTTCACTTGTACGCAAGTTTTTCTTCCAACTTAATCCATATTAGCCAAGGTTCTGGGCATATGAGAAATGTAACAAACCACAGGGGTCCTCTGTTACACCCCAGATCTGTGTTTCACATCCCCAAATACAAACTATCTCAGCTCGGTTCGAAGACCATTTACGTACAAGGGAGGCAACAGCGAGTGCCCTGAGAAGCGGCTACGCGTACTTTGCCATTTGACGCCAAAATGGAAGTTTGCCTCAGGGCAGATTTTCAATGGCCGCTCTGAAGCTGTTGAAAAGTAGGACATAAACAAGCAATGTGATTTTCTGAGCCCGCGGGCTATAGCTACAACTTGAAGCTGCCAAA
The DNA here is from genome assembly GCA_009819605.1 of Sterna hirundo. NCBI lineage: Eukaryota > Metazoa > Chordata > Aves > Charadriiformes > Laridae > Sterna > Sterna hirundo. Next base: position 23,485,643 of record CM020445.1, read on the forward strand.
ATCCAACGCTGCCACCCAAAGCAGCGATCCCACCCCGTCCCAACCCTCAGCCGCACGCTTGCACCTCCTGCGCTCACCCACCCACATTAGTACAGCCATCTTATGCTGCAACGCTGCAAATTACTGGCTCAGAAATTGATCTTTTTTCCTTTAAGTTGCTTTTTTTACTGAATCAGTTCCCCAATCTGTTTGGTCGCCTGACCAGGAGGGGACCAGCAGGACAGCATCTTTCAGCAGTGACACCAACAAAACGTTCCCTGAAAGAAAGCCCTAGGGTCAAAGCGTAAGCACAGACAACTAGTTTTGTGGTTTATACCGTTAAAAAGTGACACTCCTCTCCCTCTGCAGTGGGATCTTACTCTTCTTATTAATGCCAGCACAGCTTCTTTAAGGCCAAATTAAGAATTTTTTCCAGCTTATAAAAAGCCCATGTGAACAAAAGCAGCTTTAGAAAGGTTAGACCAGATCCCTGATCCAGTCCATGTGGAGCCCCATAAACAGCGGAGACAGCAAATCTGCGACACAGCATGGGGCAGAAAACGGTATTGCCAAACACTCTGTATTGTGAAAACGCAGCCCCAGTCCTTCTTTGAGCGAGTCTCCCAGGCAATACGAATCCAAGCTCCTTCCTAACTGTAAGGACACAAGGAGGTGCTTGGCTGACAACCACATGCAACCCCATTTTGGGGCACATTTACCCATTTCCTTGCGTCAAAGCAGCAATGGAGCAGCTCTAGGACAAGCTGGACTAGCTCACTGCTCTGACGGAGTTATTTTGGATGTCCCATCCCTGGAGGTGTTCAAGGCTGGGTTGGATGGGGCTTTTAGCAACCTGGTCTGGTGGCAGGTGTCCCTGCAAAGGGCAGGGGGGCTGGAACTAGGTGATCTTTAAGGTCCCTTCCAATGCAACCCATTCCATGATTCTATTTTACCCTCTCTTTGTAGCTCTCGGCCAAAGCAGCAAGCTGATACACCTGGCTGTGCCATCACAATGTGGATACACCGAGCATATACCCAGAGGCGAGGGTGAGACCCTTCAGGCAACAGGATGGTCTTTGCACCTCCCTAGGAGACAAATGATAGGACGAGAGGAAACGGCCTCCAAGTTGCGCCAGGGAAGGCACATATTAGATATTAGGAAAAATTTCTACACGGAAAGGTTTATCGAACATTGGAACAGGCTGCCCAGGGATGCAGTGGAATCGCCATCCCTGGAGGTATTTAAAAGATGGGTAGATGTGGTGCTGAGGGACATGGTTTAGTGATGGTTTTTGTCAGTGTTAGGTTGATGGTTGGACTCGATGATCTGAAAGGTCCCTTCCAACGTAGACAATCCTGTGATTCCAACCTAGACAATCCTATGATTCTATGATCCTCTCCTTTCGCCCTGTCAGTGGGACTGACCAGTGCTCTGCTTGGCCAACACTGCCAAGTTGCTGCAGCCACATGGGAACCAGCTAAACCAGCATGGCACCCCATGAAAAGAAAAGAGAAAAAAAAACCGATGAAAAAGCTTTCCGACAGCATCAATCCCTGCTCCAGAGCCTCTGCCAGCACTGCAGACGGAGGGGAACAAGCAGCTGAACGGTCTGAAGTCAGCCCTGCCACCGAGGAGCTGTATGGGAATTGAAAGGTCTCCTTCACCAACAGGCTCCTCCAGCTTCAGGGAGGATGACTGCAGCCTCTTTCAGGGCTTTAGCTTTTTATCTTTCTAGGTTACGTGGCATTTGGGCCTCCACAACATCTCTTTTTGTTGTACTATCTGTACTATGTAGCAGTACCTAAAGCAGCTCCTAATAGCTCACTTAAACACGCACACTTCCTAGAGCAAATTAATCAAAGGTGAAAATATACTTCAGGAAACAAACTGATCTTATCTCTAGATTTATCTTGGTTATGATACCAGCTCCTGTAGCCAGTACAACTTATTTTTCAAAAAAAATTTCCATGGTCCAGGACAAGTCTTGCATCCAACCGGGCTATCTCCTGCTGAACACACCAGGCAGAGAGCACGGATCGGTTTCTCCATGCAATCCTTCCAGTACTCACATCTATTAAACACATTATTTCAACCCTGTCATGCTCTAGAATCACAAACGAGTTTCAGGTAGTAAAGCAAGCAGCTCTTCTCAAACATAAGGATTCGCCACTCGGACCAGAGATATGCTGAAAGGGTGCACAAAGAATGAGTATTTTCTCAACTTCTCAAGCAACAGCATTACAAAAGCTTTAAATGAGCCTGAAGCCTTGTCCTACCTTCTGCCATAGCAGCCCACTTGGCCACTGTCTTAAGACTTCTGGGAATGCCTATTAATCACTTAATAGGCTAAGAGGCAACTGAGGTAGTGGTCTCTGTCCAAGTCTTCCTCTTAAAGATGAAGACAGAGGTTCCCCCTTCACTGAAGGGTCAGTTACGCCTGAACTACAGGAACTAAAGGGTCTGCAGTGACTATGGAGTGCCACGAGGCAAACCCCGCAAACACCGCTCACCAAAGGACAAGTACCCATGAAGAACAAGAGGGTCTTGTTTCGTTTGTGGCTTCCCCATTTTCCCAACAAAGCGGCACCGCAGCTTTCCAAAACAAGTTTCCCTGGATCAGGCACACACACACACACCACTCCCAAAGCATCCCAGCATCACAAAAACCAAGCTGTTTTCCCGCTGTACACGGCAGTGTACAAAACAGCACATTATTTAGGATGATACTTCAGAGACCAGCACTGTTGGCTCAGTGTATTTATACACAAATGAAGTGGGGGTAGCTTTTAGTGGCTTGTCGGGCTTTAGCTTCCTCTAGCTACCGCAGCATTGGTTCAACAAGTTAATTTTAAATAAAAGGAAACACCAGCAGCATAGCAGGCTCCTAGCAGAATAGCTGGGTTGCCCACTTTCTCTGCTTGCCACTAGATCCGAGATCTAGTATTTATAATTTAACTAGTTGTTTGACCGATACAGAAGGCGAGGATTTGCCCTTGCTCCTACGCGGCGCAGCCAGCAATACACCCTGAGCGGGCACGGCGCAGGGAGGCAGGCAGCACTAAGAGGCTTGGTTTGCATAATGTAAACCACAGTTAAATACAAATGCAAAAACCTCTGGCATTAAGGATTGTTCTAATTTAAGGCAAGGCACACCGACAAGGCACCGGATAACAGCTGCTCCGCATTAATTGCTTGCGTGCGCACACTTACCTCGCAATTATTTGGGAGCAGCTAGGGAGGAGTGAATCACAGCACCTATCGCAATGAGAGGGCAACTGCTGCACAGCAGCTCTGTCCTGCAACTCGCTCATACAGGGTTCAAAAAACACCGCCAAAATAATTTGATGTTTTGACACCGGTTCCGTTACGGCCCCGTATCAGCCCTGTCGCTGCCATAGGAGCCCTCAGCAATGACTCTGGACACCGGCTCTGCGCAGCGCCGACAAAGTTAACAGAATATTTAACCACCACCAGATTATGCAGCACTGGTACGTTATCGTTTCTGTTCCAAAACTGGATGGGCTTCTCGACTGGCACCCAGGATTAGTGTCTACAACTCTTACACCACAAGGATTAGTTATGAACAGGCTACAACGCTGCTCAGACGGGATTTACTACTCAGGCTCAAAGCTGCAGCAGGGAGAAGTGTGCTTTTACAAAGGGTATTTGCTGGTTACAAAGAAAAATTGTAATAAATAAAGCAACCAGAAACAGACGGCGAGCAAGGGAAAAAGCAAACATGTTCAGACGCTCCGTCTTCCTCCAAATGTGGCTTGATGAAAGCTGAAACAGCAGAGCTAATTTACAACAGCCACCTATTCAATTTTACGTGTCGAAGCCGAGGAAGATCGCCTGGAGCTCGGGGCAGTGAGCCTGTTGATAGCCAGATAGGAACGAAACCCGAGGAAAGCAGCCATTTTGTCGAAATTCTTGCTGTCACAACTATCTGCCTAACAAAACATTCATAATAAAGCCCTGCCCGGAGAGAGACACAGACAGTCCTTTGGCAGTGATTTTTTTTTTTTTTTTTTTTTTTAAGGCTAACAAAGCAGCCAAGTCCCAGATGTTCTTCAAACAGATCCCACTTCACCGTTGCTTTTCACCAGAAGTATTTTCATTTATTATCATTATCTATGTTGCCACGCTCAGGCACACCAATGCAAGAGGGAGATACAGGGACGGGAAACCCTGCAAAGGCCTGGACTTCTCCAAAGCAGCATTATTAATCAGAATAAACCCTCTCAATTTAATAAAATTTAATTGAACTAGAAGCTTGGTCACTAATATCAGCGTTAAATTCTTTTTGCTGTCAAAATAAGAAAGTATGAATTGTAAGGAGGAACCTGGATGCACTTAAATGCGTGAATTGTAAATTAAAGATTATTAGGACATTAGCTTAAATCAGAATTTCCAAGCAGCAAAATTTGCTGCATGACAGTTTGCAGTACTTGATCTATTCACGTTTTCATCTGTCAAGAAAAGCTGCGCAGTTAATTCTTGCGGTTATTATCGACAAAAGCTTATTTTAGAGTTCAGCTTCTCATCACGCTCCTGTTTCAATTTCAGCATTCAGCCGCAGATAAAGAAAGACCATTTAACCTAAGCTCCATTCTCCAGCCAGGTCCTTTCCACCTCCTTGAGACACAGTATTGATAAATTTTTCATTTTCTCTCTTTCCATTTCATGGCTGGTTTTGGTTTTGTTTTCTAAACATGACAGCTTTAGGATGAAAAATGTTGAAATTAAAACTGCGGCATCCATTTCCCAATAGCAGCCGCTTTTTCAGACTCCGTACAGCAATACCAGTTTGATATTGCTTCCAGTTTGTTTTTCTACACAACTGCTTTCGCACTCGTGAATCAAAGTAGATGCTCCGGAAACTTTGGCTTTGCCCAAGCTTCACACCTGCAAATGGTTCAAACCTCAGCAACATCCAGTTATATTCCCCAGGCGCAAAAGTAACACAAGACCATATTTGAACTCCCCTGCAGAAGGGAAACAACTGGTTTCAAGTTGGTTGAGAGTAAAGAGTAAGAGTTTTGCTTGGTGGTGACGCAAACACTGGTGAAGAGCCATCAAAAGAACAGCTCAGAAGCCTGTCTGAAACCAAGCAGCACAAACATTTGCTCCAGTAAAGCGTCATCTAGGGACAGCATGTCACACCACCACTGTAAATATTTAATCAGTCAAAAAGCCAGCCTTTGCCAGGAGGAGAGCACCAAGTGGAAATTCCAGCTGCCCTCCAAGCATGTGCAGGATCAAACGGCATCTCCAAAGCTTGTCACCACACAGGCCACACCATGAAAGGAAGCATTAATAAAATAATAACCAACATGTCACATTTTATGTTGGCGAGTAGAGTAAGAGCAACCTCACCATGGGAAGGTTTAAAAGATTTCTTGATAAATTAAGAGAGACTTCTGGCTTGCCTCAGCCGTAGCCCATCAGCGCCCTGGAGACCAGCATCATCAGATGTGCTGCATGTTCTTCCGCACTCCCCTCCAGATGACTCCAGGTCACGGAGGTGGCATGCAGGCAGGCATGCCCGAAACATCAAGACCGATACAAACACGCAATACTCAATTGTATTAAGTGCCACCACCGAGCAGGAGCGGAAATCCTCAAAAGTCTCCAATGACTTGAAAATCCAACAGGTTTGCCCACTGACACTCCTTTCTGAAGAACAACAGCTCCTTCTCCACCCACGGCACAGAACAAGGGCAACCAACGCAACAGACCAGGCACCGTACAGCTGCTTCCTGCGTCAGGTAATAAAGTGGACACCAGCCGAAAATTCTGCAGTAACACCACTGCTCTTCCCCTGCATCTCCCCCAGCCCGATACGGGTAACCTTAGACATAAACATACGGAGCAGAAAGCGTATTAAATAAGCTTTTAGCCCAAATCACCTGACAGTAAGGCTGTCATCGTACCGTTTGCATTGTTTTGCAAGTGCACTGCATGACCTTCGTTTGTGAAGATCCATTTGCATCTATTCTTTCAGGAGACAATTACAGGAAATCTTACAAGCACAAAAACTCATTTCTAGCAGCTTAATAAAACTCCCAGGAACCAAATGCAGAAGGTGAGATCTAAGTGTTGCGTGCTTCCAGGATGTGATCTCCTAAAGAGGCTATCTTCAAACTTACTAGTTTTTGAACACCACTGACTGAGCACCCCGAGAAGCTGCTGGAAAACTTCCGTGTAATCTAATATTCCCTGGCTCGATTACAGAGAGACCGTAAGAGGGCTGCTGGGAGAAGAGGAGGACAGCAGCGAAACAGATCGGTCGACCACCACCCATCCATACTCTCCTCTGCCATCCCCTGAGGCCCAGGAGAGAATCACACCATGGTACGTTTCTGCCGTTAGCCAGCTCATGGTTTATGGGGCCACTACAACACCCACAGGGGAATCTGAGATCCTTCTCATCTTCCAAACACCTGTTATAAATAATAATAACAAAATTAGTACTAGTCAATCTTTATGCACCCACCGAGGATATGGTTTTTTGCCATTCTACAGCCCCACTGAAGCCATACTAAGTGACTTTTTTGAATTACCTGCTTGTGCTTCACCCAAAAATTTACCTGTTTCCGGCTACTGGCATTTCCAAGCAATTCCGCATGAAGCCAGGCTACTTCCCCCTGGCATTGCCAGCCACTGCTGTCCTCCAGCTGGCATCTACCACCCCACTGTAACTTACCATTAGCACATGCACAGGCTTCAGCTTCAATGTTGATCATCTCCTTAGCGTCCTACATCTTTCTTCATCTCATTAACTTCCCTTCACACGTCAGCTCTTAATTTTGAAAATCAAGTTTTACAGAATTACTGAGTTAGTACCATTCCATGATGGCACCAAATGGCAGCTTGATACGATGATCTCAGTTCGTAGTAACCTATCTGCACTTTAGTGATTGTTTCTAGCCCTGATGAACATCCACTCTTTTAGCAGAGGAAGATAATAAAAAGCAACTTTGGAGAAAACTCTATTACTTGAGTTAATTGGTTCAAGAGACAGAAATGAAGCAGTCAGCTGCTTTACATTTTCTCTGAGCCTTTTGGAAAGTTTTCAGGTTAATGATTAGGAGCCGCAACAAAGATCCATTGTCTAACTAAGCTTTTAAAATCAGAAAGGAAAAATAAATACTAAAGCAACAACTCCGTGATGAATTAGCCAATTTGGAAATGCAAAAACTGAATTCACACTGTAATACTTCTAAACAAAAGAAGATGGGATGGATTTGCCCTGCTGCTCAAGTGTGCTGGGAAGCTCTGGCTCTCAGGTGATTGCAGAAGCTCTACCACCAACTCAACACTAATTAAAAACTGCGCACGGGCTACGATCAGGGAAGGTATTTTCCAATATTTCAGCTACACTTGCTTCCCTACCAGGAGATCTATGGTTTGATGACAGGATAGAGAGAAATGTTAACCCATATTTTATACATTTAATTTGAAAAAGTTCTGGAGTATAAAGTCAAACCTTTAAAGACCAAAGACCCATCACAGAGGCCCTGTGATTTCCAGCAAGTTTTGTTGCCGTACGCTCCTTGAGCACTATGGAACAGGAAGCCTCCAAATGTACACACTTTCACAAACCACTTCTCACTTTTAATTCTTTTAGATTAAGGAGTACTATTGTTTTACTGCCCACAAAGGCAGTATCACCCAAAGTATTTCATTCCTCCTGGTGTCTCCCACCACAAGAAATCCCAATGTATGAGCAAAAGCTCAGCAAATCTGTGTAAGCAACACGAGCCACAGCTCTGGTTTCTGGAGTTGCCGCTGACATACTGAGAGAAGCGGAGTGGGAGCACATGGGTGCCAGAGTACGCTTCGGAATGGGTTTATTCAGCCCATTGCCTCCCACTCATGAATTTGCGAAGACTTGCCTTAAAAAGAGTAGGAGAACGTGATGGCACCATTTCCATATAATTCTTCCCGTTTACTATTGCAGTAGCTCCTTAATATCTCCCCTTGCAGAGGCAGAAAACAGTACACAGCACTGCAGCTAGGCTGTGGATGGGGTGATATTAAAAGCCCCAAAAGAGCTTTGGCTATCCCAAACGTAAAGGACCTGCAGGTTCTTCCAGGCAGAGTCCAGGTCCCTGGTAATCACCAACTTCCTCCTCGTGCCAAACCTACAGTCAACATCCAGTGCCTCCCAGCGCTGCTTCTGGTAGGATGAGAAATCAATGAAACAAACAGATGACTATTTAGAAAAAACAGTAAGACCTGTGTGTCCTGATCACAAACACATAGTCACCTTCCCTGCTCATCCACAACTACTCCTTGCACAAGCAGAGTCCACAAAGCACATTTTAGCCCCCTTCCTCTTGACTTTATACACCACTGCTCTTCCAGACCCCCAGACTCTGTTTTTCCCCTTCTATCATACATGACCCCAACCCTGTAAGAGTTCTCAACCTGCTACACTTCATTTTGAAGCACCAGATAGTTACCGCACTGTTCCTATATGTGTATCACAAAGGGATCCAGCTCCATCAAACAGGAAAACTGTTGGATTTCCCCAGACCACAAGCATCCCCAAGCAGCAGCATTTCATGTTTTTAGTGTCACACAATCTCTCAGACCAACAGTCTCTAGAAGACCAGAAAGAATACACTGAACTGGTGTATCAAACTGGTCTCAAACCAGTATGACAACTCACTAGCACGGGTCTTGAAGAATATAGACTATGTTGGTTCAAGAGGAATGCAAAAGCACGCTTTGCTACAGAAAGAAACAATGCTGAACAAAGGCAGAGGAGTTTAGTGACAGGCCAATACGTACCAAAACCCCTTGGGGTTTAGCCCAAGAGCAAAGGTTGATCAGAACCAGGTAAGAAATCTCCTCCCTTGCACAAGATTTTAGAGGCAGTAAGGAAGACTCCAGAAACCCAGAAGGGCTTAGCTGTGCACCAGCTCTATTCTTGTCGGTGACATAAAGCAACAGCTACTTGAATTATTATTTTACTTGGAAATAGGGCAGTAACTAGGCAGGGCAGTAAAACATGCTCTTCAGAGCCTACTCCAAAGAAGCTGCATCCCATCACCACCAGACCAAGAAAGAGCAGCTCAGAAGGGATCTCTTTCAGCGACAATACAAGCTCATGGAGCCACTGGCTCCTGGGTCTGCTGCTGCCCACTCGGTGGTGGGAGCACGACTACTTGCACGGCTACAAGTGAACCAGAGAGAGAAGCTGACCCAGGTTAAGGGGGTTGCTGGTTTGTTACAACCCAGACCGGGATCGCCACGTGACCAGACAGCCGAGTTGGCACAACCCAGACAACAGGGATTTGCTTCCAAGAAATTTGTTTGTGAAATCAGTCTGCAACAAGCCATGTGTCAGGCACCTCAGAGTTGGGTCTTCACACGCCAACAGACCCTCCAAATCACCTCGTCCCAAAGACTTTACAGCATCTGGGGAGGTATAATTCACAGTCAGACGTCCCGCACTTCTCCATCATCCTACCAGCGACTTTAGCTTTCATCTCAGAAAGCAAAATCCAGAAAGACTGTTTCTCATCGAGAAGACAACTGCAACAGTTTGCCATCTTTCTTCCAAAAGCATTCTGGATTTGCAAGACAGATCTCAAGGGAGGTGGCTGCTGAGGAGTGAAGTCCAGCTCCTAAAAGGAACAGGACCTAGCCGTGTCTGTATCATCATTACAGTGTCTGGGGGCTACGTTCAGCCAGGCTACCAAACATACGATTTTTGACAGTCAACTCTTGGAATACTGCCAATCTCTACAAGGATGTGTCCTCAATGTAACCAAGTCATGAGGCCAGCAAGACAGAAATACACTTTTTTAGTCTTTTATTAGTCGATGTTGGAAAGACCAGAAGTGGCATATGTCAGGTCAGCTACCCATCAAGTTCATACAAGGAAAACAACCCAAAGCACTGCATTTGGGTTTCAGGGGAATGCTTTCCCCAGTGACTCAACTCCTGAATGAACTGTGTATTGCAGGGAAAGTACAGGTCTGCCAATGGGAGCTACAGAAACTGTCCTGTTTGCAGGCAGAAACACACAGTAAAGGAATAAAGCTGTAAGAGGAATGTTCCTTTACAACTACTTTTTCCTTTAAATCATTTTATAGAAGACTGAGGTGTCTCAAAAAAGAGAAGAAGCTTTCCCTCCTTTTCCTTCACTCAAATACATATCCGTAAATAATTTTACTCTTCCACCATAGCCACCATTGTATATTGCCAGATTCTGATCCAGAACCAGATTCACCCATGGGGCTGTACCCATTTCGTGGGTTCGATGTACCCGTCGGAAAGTGGCACTGCTCCTCCCCATCAGTAGCAGAACTGCTCTCCACGAGCTCTGGTCTCCAGCAGCTCAGGCCATTTAAGGAACAGGCCCACCCTGGACCGTGAACTACTTACTGGTCAGCAGTAGCTGGGACTTTTCTGTGGATTTTGCGTGCCCTTTGGATAAAAGAACTTCACTTTGGCTGCTGTAAGAACAAAGGCATCACCATGTCAACAGGCACTGGATGGGCAGTAAGTCTTAAGAGGATGTTATTAGCAGATCAGTGGAGGTATCACAAGTCGCACTTTACCTTAGCAAAAATATCTGTACCGCACAAGAGTCGTACAGCTCCACAGAATGGTTTAGAGAACCTGCTTTTTTTAAAGGCCGTTTTACATAAAGTATCTTACAGCACAACATACAAGAGCATACCGCATGCCCTTTTCAAAAAGGCCAAACTATCATTTCATTCCTGAAGATCTGTTATCATGCCTCATTCATGAAGGTCTGCTGTAACAGAAAAATGTCTATTCCATTTAAAAAAAAACAACACACCTGCAAAGTCCTTCCTAGGAGAGTATCCTATAGTATTTCCTGATGTCAAAAGGCTTTTTCCCTAGGATAACTTGAAGAAATAATGATACCATGGCATACCTGAAGTATGTAGAAGAAATTGGGCAGACTCTGAAAGGATGAGAATATTTTTTTGACATCACAGCAATACTGGGAAGGGTAAATTCCCAATAACTTTTGTTCTTTTTCCATAGACAGTTTCCATAGCAGGTCTGCCTGCAGGCTCAAACACGTGCCAAGAAAACAACCTCATTGATTTTCTGCATTAAGTTGTATAGTTCTCTGCAAAGGCCTCTCAAATTGTCCTTTTCTTGGTCTCAAAGGTCCTTCCAGATGATGCTTAAAGAAAGGCTGTCCTCCTTTTAGACAGGGTGCAAGCAGAGGATCAGACCCCAAGGATGTTCAGCATAAATGTGTCTCTCAAATGCTGGTTAAGTCTCAAATTGTTGGGTGATGTGTCTCCCACCTGCTTTTGTTACTGGGCACTAACTAATGGAGAACATCTATTCCATCACAGTATGCTCAAACACAAAGACAGGTAAGTTGTTTATCACAGAAGAAAGATATAATCCAGCCAAATTGTACATCACCTCAAGACAACCGCCATTGAATCGATTCCTCAAAATCAGTTGTTTCCAGGATTACCCCGACCGTGAACAGCTTTACCCTGTAGTGCACTGCCAGCACAAACACACGGTTCTTCTCACCCGGCCGTTATTGCAGTGCTTGATTACACAGAGTTTTCCTCTTCTGACAAGAATGAGAGCAAAAGGACAGGCCACCTCCTGCAGCAGGAGCCAGAGCTCTCAGACTTGCAGGTACTTAGGGGGGAAATACTCACTATGCAAAAATCTTAAAGTAACATGTCTGTGCAGCCTGTGTCCTGCACCCTGACTTCTGCTTCAGAACATTATAATTAACATTTTCCAACAAATATACAGACAGGTAGAAGAAAACGGTAAGGCACGATAACTTCTTCCATGAGCACAACGGAACAGCACCCACAAAAATCAGTAAAAGATCTGCCATGAAAACTAAACAAAAGCCATCCCAATTAAAAGTTCCTCTTGTGGCAATGGCCAGGTTAGCTCAAATTCGTTCTGACACATGGTCGCTGGTGGCATGCAACAGTTAACCCCTTCAGAGTCAACACGACTGATGAGAAACACAGGTTTTGCCGAGGATTTTTTAGCCAGTGGCACTTTACAACAGCCTTAGAGAATTTTTATGGAGAAAAAAAAAAAATCCTTAACATTGTTCCATCTTATCTTTCTCCTCCGGGGCCCAGTTTGGTGAGCATCCAAGCACTGGGTATTTCCCTTCACTTCTCTGTCCCTTATCGCTTCCGATTTTGTCCTTTCCTCAAAGCAGCACCCACTTTTATGAAACATTCCCTCTCCAGCACATTTCACTTGGACAGAGGAAATTTTACCCACTCACTGAAGGAGCAACACACTCTATAGCACTTTAGGAAAGAAAAAACCCACCTCCCTTGGGCTGACTTCATCTCCCCACTGCACAAAGGCCCCAAACTTGTTTACTGTCACACATACCTGGCTAAATGAAGCACCTGGGTACACAATTCCGTGCCATGTCACAGCAGTCAGTCATCATTCAGCACAGATTTAACAAGCATCCCCATTTAGCAATCCATCTCCACAACTGGATTCCAGTTCTTACCGCCACCAGCTCATTTTCCAACAGCAGACCTTGCCCATGTCTCATCTCTGCATCACGCAGCAGAAAGACGGATGTCTTGCCAAATTGCAATGCAATACAAAACAGGAAGAGCTTAACCCTTTGAAGTATTTACCGGCAAGATATGTTTTGGACATACATGATGCCACCTTGACAAACAGTCAGTAAATTTACCCCAGTGATACCTACGCCCTGGTCTACAATCCTCAATCAAGTATGAAAAAGAAAAGGAATATATAATTTAGCCATCTTAACACTTTTAAGCTAGATAGGCCCAGGAAATCATTGCCAATACAGCAGTGTCTTGGGGGATGTAATCTTTGGCAAAAGCCCCAGAGCAGATGCGGTTAGAGCTTATATCACTTCCCTGCACAAACTAGCTATACCTGCAGAAGCACTTTTTTCTGCTGGCAGAAGCTGCATCTGCACTAGGAAAATCTGCCAGCATCCTTTTCCCAACAAGTCTCTTCTAGCTCAGACCATTTTTTAATGATGACTTTGCAGTTTATTTACCATACTCTGCTCATTTAGTCTTACTTAGTTTTATAGCCAACAAAACAGAGCCCTGGCAAGATCCTATTTTATGAGCCAAGATTTCCGCTAGAAGAAGTAATTTTGCCTGTTTACACCCCAAAACTTTTTCCTCCGAGGGCTCAGCAGAATCCACCTTTGAAGAAAGGATATTCTGGAGCCAGGAAGAGTTCATCAATTCTCTTGTTTGTTCTCATTCCCATCCTTTAACAAGATATACCTAAAATTGTAACTGCAGTCTCTAACTGCTGCAGGTATTTTTAACCAACTACCTGAGCTCCCTCGAGTTAAGAGAAAATACTCTGTTGGGATTCAATACAGAAATAACAAAACACAAGTCGTACAGTAGCAGGTGAGAACAGAAAACCTCCAACTTCTTCACCATTTTCTCATTTAAATAACAAAACATAAGTCATACAGCAGTGGGGGAGAATAGGAGACCTCCAACTTTTTCACCATTTTCTTATTTAAGGGCTTTAAAGACTTGCCTCTACACAAACCTGCACTCATTTAATCTGAAGTGTTTCTAAAGCAGTTGAGATAAACCAGAAGTGTGTCCAGCAGGCCCTCCAAAGCACCTGTAGCATCTCCCTTTCCGTGGGGAATAGGAAACAAACCTGGACACGCAATTTTGTATTTGATGGACTGTGCACCAGCTGACAAGGATATTCCTTGTTCCTTTCCTGTTTAAATATTACTACCAATCATCAGACACTGAGCTTCTGCGAGAGAAAAAACCCACTTAATCAGTCCTGCTTTATAACTGATGCGAAGGCTAGAAATATGAATAATTACGCTAATGACTGACAGATAATTAGGTGCACTTAGAGGCACCCAGCCTCTTCCAAATCACGGCACTGCCTGCCTGCAGATACCCTGGCAAGAGACAGCAGGACACTGGGCAGGGGAATTACGCTAGGGTACGTAAGAATGATAGATATCCCAAACATCTCCAAGCACCCTCCCTCCAGACAGTTACAGGATCAGCCATCCCAGGCATCCCTGAAGACGGCTCCAAAGCTGTGCACTCTGTTCCCCTCCTAGAAGCTCTCATCCCAGCTAAAAAATAAGCACCAGATATACAAAGCTAGTTCCCAAACAGTAACTCCCAAAGTGGATTAACGACACAAAGTCGATGCGAGATTCAGAAATGACAAAAGCCAGCCAAGCAGCAAGCATTTTACCAGGTTCTCAAGCATCGTGCCAGTTTCCATACACTCTCTGAACCCATTTCTGTACCTCAATACAGAATTCCCAGTTGAAGGCAAAGTATCTTAACTTTCTAAACCGCAATAGTCCAAGACTTGTATCACGTTATACTCTATCTTTGCTGTCATACAGAACTACGCTTGCATTTACTATCAACTGTCATCAGCCAACATAAAAATACAGCACAGTACATTTTCAAGTATTAATTTCAGCTCTCCTAACAATACAAATAAGGAAGTTTCAAACACATCATTTTACCAAGTAAAATAAAGTGAAGGGTTATTACAGAACATGCTAATGCATATATAAACTATGTATAAATCACAGAATACCACCCCAATTTGCTCAGATAGCCTTTCAGTCATCACACAAGTATTACAAACTACCAAAACAAAGACATCAGACACAGTTGTTCATCAGCTCTTCATAGTACTTAGAAATTGTTACTTTATTTTCCTGTATGCATACTAGATGTGGTTCTACCTCAAAGACGTTCCACTTCACACAAAAGCAAGATTCCCATTAACAGCATCTACTGGGGTCACTTATTCAGGTGAAGAGGAACACAGAATGAGAACCCTCACTCTTCACTTTAAGATAAGGAATTACAGCCAGGGCTTACTAGAGCCTGCCAGAGCTCCCAGAAGAGAAATGACGCTGCTAACGTAGCGTTGGAGTGTTCTTCTTCTTATCTTTTCAATTAAAAGTTGCTGTTCAGCCTAGTTTTTATATTCATCAAGAAAAGCTCCATCACTTCTGAGCACCTCCTCTGGAGTCTAACCTTGGCAGGCCTTGGGATGTTTCTCCTTTGGTTACCTCCTCGAGAGAAGGCTCTCCCACACAGTCTCCCTTCTTCGCAGAAGAGGTCCTTAACTCCTCTTCTTTCCAAACCATGCCTTCCACCTCCCTGTTTCTCAGATCCCTGAGCCTGACTAGGATGGAGATTATTAGGAGTTAACTTATTCTGAAGTTATTCTTCCCACACAGGAAAGCTCACTGCAAGGGAAACTGTTTACTTATGTGAATTTTCCTGTCTTCCCCTAATCCCTCTCCGCGTTTCTATCTGCCAGACAAAGGAATGCTGATTGCGTTTGTATTTTATTACACAAGAACACAAGCAATCCAAAGCTACCAGCTGCAGAGGGGAGTCACAGTTTTGAAAAACTATCCGTAGCTCTTTCAGAAGTTCAATGCGCACCTTTAATTACACGTGCATCCAGAACAGGCCACGAAAATATTGTCTTCAGGTGTAGACACAAATGCGTGTCTTTTGCTGATGGTACAGAATTGAGCAATTCAACTACCATCACTTCCGGCAAATGGAGCAAAGCAAGGGTCAAACAGTGCGCTGACTGATAAGAGTAGAGAGGAGGCACGTTTCATCAGAGTTCACTGATCCCATTCATTATTTGGCCCCGCAAACAGCTGCCCCTATTTCAGTTGCAGGTGCATGCGTCTACGCACCCCTGAATCTCAAAAAGCAGTGTTTGGGATGAGTATGACATACCCAAAGAAACCTGAAGCTTGAGTTTGTTTCAAGCCAAGCAGCAACGGGAGCCTACCAACAACAGCCCGTACAGCCTTAGCTCAGAAAAACCAAAGAGAAACCCTAAAAGGAAGTTACCCGGAACAAAGTACTTCACTACGCCGTAACTATTTCACCAGCTTCCACACACACAAAGCAGCACAGGAATGGTAAAATCAAGTGTCCTGCCGTGATTTTTATATAATGGACTTGTTCAAATACCAGTTACTTCCTCTGTGCCTCTGAAAAAGTTTTGCTAAGGTAAACAGGTCAAAACGCACCTTGCCAGCTTAGTACACTCACGGGGCTCACTCACCGCACTCCTTCGGAGGCTGGCCTAGCTTACGAATACCAGGCAGGAAGTGGAAGCCTTCAGAACCACTTAAAATTTACATTTCTTTATCCTGGAAGAAAGTCTCTTCATGCTTTCTCCTTAGCAGGAATAGGCAGACATAAGCTTAAAAAAAAAAAATAAATCTTTGAACTAACACCCAAAGTCACTTATTTTGCCAGTTGACTATTTTCAGGTGCAATTATACTGATTCTTCTGGTTCTATGTTTTTAGTGTATGTTCTCCACTTCAAGAGGGCTTTAACTGTGCCCAAACAGAACCCTTCCAAGCAGGAATTCCTACTTACCCACTGGAAAATAGAGTTTAGAGTCTGTATCCCTCATCTGGTGAAACAACACACAAAATATCACTCCACCAAGCACAGGCAATTTTTCTGAAGGCCTGTAAAGGCAATAAGCAAATATCCAAGCTTTTAGTTTCCAATGTTGGGATTACTTCCTTCCAGCTCCCAAATTCCTCAAATCACAAAGCATTCAAAGCTTGATCTTCTGTGAATTAACACGCACCCTTCCCCACGTGTAAACGCATGTTCATGGTGTCCCAGTATGTGGAGAGTGCCTCAAACCGGGAAGTCAGGCAGAGAATCGAGTAAGTCATAAGAAAAACCCTTTCTCCTTCACACCTTTACATTTCAGCCATGAGCACTTCCCCAGAAGACCTGTTCTTTGAAGCAGATGGCCAAGACAGGATCCTTGCACCGCTTGTCCCTGGAAGCGAGAGGTGCTCTGGGTGCATGGTGCTCTGGGATGTAAAAGTTTAAATCGAGGAAGATACAAAGCCGAGCATGCTTTAAAACAGGTTGGAAGGAAAGAACTTAATATGCAAGCAGGAACAAGCGAGCACCAGCTAGAAACCATCAGTAGCTCAGAAGGCGAAGCAGCCAAGTTTTAGGTAGGTACCTAGACCACCACCCAGTTACTCCTAGATTATGGCCAAGAACCACCTGCTCACGGGGCTCTCAATTGTTTCCCTGTCCCCAGCAGCAGTATTTGGTTCCTCGTCCCAATATATCCAGAGGAATACAACCTTCTGCCGTCGCACAGACGTGCTGGAGCCTGGCAACAAGGGGAGCCATACTCCATAACACGGTCATGGAGAAGCAGTGCTTGCCACTGAAGCTGTCTGGGCTGCACGCTTGTCCAAAGGAAGGGCACCAAAGGGCTGCACGTGTCCCCCCTAACCCAGTTCTTCCAGAGTATTTTCCTTCTCTATTAGGCAGTGGCAATGCCTACCAACTATGTGCCCCTGCAGCTCTCTAACACTGACCAAAACAGCTTGTCAAGACCAGTGGCAATGCCAAAAGGCACCACAACGGCCACCACGCTTGCACAAAATAAGCCAACATGTGCAGAAGCAGGCGGCTAAGCTACAATGGGAAGAAGCAAATTTATTTTGAGAAGTATTTATATGGCTTATTAGCTTCTTCCTTGTTCCAAGTGACTCTGACACTGTTGAAAGTTTTCTACATAAGACTTCGGATCCGAAATGATCCCTGACATTTGGCGAAAGTTCTCAGTCTCTAAAAACAGGCAAAAGACTTGACGCAGATGCTTGTGTTTGAGCATTACATACGTAGAGTGGTTCGAACCCTCACCACAACGAGCTACTCTGAATTCCAACAATAATTACTCAGCAGTGCAACACCACGTAAACAAGGGACTTCTTTTGAAAGAGTGCTTGTAGTTATATGGACATTTCAAATTCTAAAATTTGTGAAGTACAAACACTACCAAACTAAGTTACATGTGAAACTCAACTCCTGGGGAAGCGTCGAACAGCAGTTTTCAAAATATTCATTTAAACAGTATTTCTATCACAGCTCGAGATCAGAAGCTAAAATAAAGCTAAGGAATCAAACACAGGCCAGAAAAAACTCAAAGTTTCCAACCTTCTCAACAGCAAACACCTAGGATGATGAAGATTTAAATATTAGGAGAATTTTCACTATCAAATTTAAAAAATGGGGTTTTTTTTTCCTCCAGCTCATACAGAGTCGGTCACTTCCTCATCATGCTGGAGCCTCCTGCACTGATATCCTCCAGGAGCTCATCAGGCCTCTCTCAAACACGCAGGCATCTGTATTCTGGGCTGCACTCAAATGCACCATTTGGCACTACTGAGTAGCTACAAACCCTCCGTGTGTGTTTTACAATAAATGAGGCTACGATTTTCTTGCAATTGCCGAAGCTACTGAATGACTTCATGAAACTCAGCAGCACTATATGCCTATACATACGCAATAGCCTCCAAACATTCTTTACGGCTGCCAATAACACAGCATAGCCACCCACAAACACGACAAAACATCACTTGCAGTATTTTTAAATCCCTTTAACTCCAAGAGTAATAGAAGTCCAGAAGACTGGAAGCACGATCCCGAACAGGTAAGCTGCAGGCTGAAACACAGGGAGAGGACTTTCAGCCTTCATAGTTACTTCCCCACGGGAAGTGACAGCTCTCATGACAAATTTTGGATTCTTTTCACAGTTACCAACCATTCAAAACAGCCTTTCCCAAGCAGCGGAACAAGCAGCTATGTTCTCCAGAAAGAAAAGGCTACTACAAATTATTTCTGTATGAAAACCTTGGCTCACTATTATAACACAAGTGCAGTTTGGAGTTTAATGATCACTTCCTTGAATTGCTCTGTTACATCTGACACCAAACGGCAGAACCACGTTCTTGTTTATCTCATTCATGGAGTACAGGGGAAGAGAGGTTATTTTCAAAAGAGAAAACTGAAAACAATTCAACAGGTGCCAAAGACACCTGGGGAGGTGCTGTACAGGGAGATACCTTTAACTTACAAGCGAACAGCATCACTTGGAACAAATATTGAATTCTTCCAGGCCTCAGTTTTAACCACAAGAAGCAGAGACTATCAAACTGAAATTCTGTGCACCGTGCTCCTAAATTTAATGTTGCTTGCCAAACAGTGCTAAGCAAGAAATGGGAAATATTTCTGAATAGACACAGGACTGCCCTGTACTTCTACATCACATCACAGGAACACAAAGAGCATCAGAGGTTTGAGTTTTATTTCCTATTATGAACTTTGACTCATGCAAGGCTAAAACTAAGGAGTCAGAGCTTTAGACAAGTATAAAAGTATAAGCCATAATTTCATTTTTAACTCTGCTTTTAACATCCAGAAACAGCTATTGTTTCACATCAAGGACCACAAATGCTCCCGTCTCAATTATGACTTCTCCGTGGCACACCCGTTACCAATTTATATCAGAAATAATACTTCTACTTTGCATAGCAAGCATGGTCCTGCTTGCTAAAATGAAACCCACAGGGAATAGCAATAACTGTATTTACTATTTTGTTTCTCACTTGTTTCTCACTTGTTTCTCACAAATGTTTAAGAGAAGCTAAAAAAACAAAACAGTGTTTTCAGTTTCACTTTGAAAACTTCCCCAATACATACGAGTCCCCATCTGCATCCGCAAGGCCCCTGAGACAAGGCTGCCATGTTGTGATTTTTGCAAAATTATGTTGCAACAAAAGAAACCAGCATCACCTTTTTTTTTTTTTTTTAAACTCATGGCCAGCCATGAGATTTACATTTGGCCTAACAGAAATCTAAAGCACTGAGCAAATGGGTCATTTAAGTACAAAGTTTAAATTACCCTGGAGACGTAACAGATAGAACACGACTTTTCTACATGGTAACGCTGAAATTTATAATAATTAAAAAAAAAAACCCCAACCAGTCTATTATATTCAGAATTATATGTCTTGGCAGCCAGGGAACAGATACGATGTCATTTCCAAAAGCCTTGCAGTGATCGCCTATACGAGATCTCAGGAACGCGTTGTCACAGCGAAGTTTACTCCATTCCTTGGAAATATTAAATGCATTCCTACTATAATGAAACACCTTATAAACGCCACGTGACAGAAACATAAAGTTTAACAAAGCATTTCCTTCCAGCATCATAACATTTAGGGCCCCACCAAGAATTTTATTACCAAATAAGTAACCACACAATAAGTTAGAGGCTGGCAAATCCACCTCGTGCAGGCAGCGCAAGGGGACCCGAATGCAAGAAGCATCAGCCTGAAGTGCTGCCGCCCACAGACTCCTACCTAATGCTTGTCAGGCAGCTTCAAGTACTCTGAGTCTTCAAGATGTCATCCCTAACATTAAATACAGTTTTAAGCACGACCCCGTACGACAGCAGCAATTCCTGGTGCTCACTGGCAAGCCATTCCTATTTCAGACAACGCATTTGGGATGTACTGCCCATAGCACGGAATTACACCAGCAGCGGGCAAGTTTCCCGAGTTACGACTGGAAATTAGTACTTTTTGTCCAAAGCCACTGTTTAATAAGACCCCTTTTGCCAAGCAACAATGGGTTCGCACTTGCTGTAACAGAGCGCTATTTAAGGGCAGAGCTGCAGCATTCTGGGGGATATCTGCACCGCCTCAGCTCTGCCGGCCTCTCCAAAACGCCACTCCTCAACAGATTTAACAAATACAGCATTGTAACTTAGGAGTGGCCTGAGGTTTTGGCTTATTTTAACGGCAAAGCTTTTACCCAGCTAGGGCCTGACCTCACTTACGAAGAAGCCATCCAGCTTCGTCACCTAAACGAGAAACCAACATTCAGCATAAACGCTGTGATGTTGCACGTTACCTGTTCTGCTCTGAGGAACCTTATGTTAAAGGCTACAGTAAAGAGAAAAGGTACTTTTGAGCTAGATTAACTTTTCTTGGATGCAGTGATGCCATCTCCTTCCAGAGAAAAGTCCAGGTTTGAAGCTCGACACGCTCACAACCTCCGCGTCCAGGATCCCGCTCCCTGCTGCAGGGTGGGGAAAGAAAAAAAAAAAAGAGCAGCTCAACTCCCTTTTCTGCATGTTTTAAAACATCAGCCACCTCAGAGCTTCATGCCAGTATTTTCAACGGCTCGCCATTACAAAGTGCAGAAAGAATGAATATGGCCAGTGACATCACAATGATGTCATTGGAATGCTCCAGAAAAAGGTGATGGAAAAGGGGAAGCGAACCCAACTTAGAAATACTGAAATGGCGCAAGCTTGCAACAAGGCAAGGGGAACACTGGGCCAGAGAGATACAGATCATCACATGCTCTATTCAGAGTAGAAATAAACATTCTATTCTAAACATTTTTCAAGTTTGTTTTCAGAAAATCTAGAGCAAAGATGGAAATAGCAATCCCCTATAAAAGAGACATCACGATGGCAGAAAATTATTTGGACAAAAGTTCAGAGAGGAAGAATATGGGCGAAGATGTCCAACTGTGGGAAAACGCCTTTGAGAGGAGAAAGCCTTTTGTTCAACACCACCTCTGCGTCTAGGTTTTTACAGTTATTCGGCAAGTTATTTTGCCAGTGGTTGGAAAACCACCAGAAATCTGTCTGTTTACTTTAACAACTACAACTCAAAATAACACGTCAAATGATTCTCCATGTAATTATAGTGATGTAACGGAAGTGATACTCTGGGCTGGGACTTTTAAACCCTACCTCAGACAATGGACACCACAAGGTTAAGGGACTTATTCATACCCCTATTTTTGCATTCAAAGAGGAAGGAGAATTCTTGTTGTGCAGTACAGAGTCAAACCAGACTACGAGCATAAACGCTAAATGCTTTGCAAAAATCAACATTAAACGCCTGAAATCCCGCTTATGCACAGACAAGAAAGAGTAAACACAAAATATTCTGAATATTTGAGTCATTCGTTTACCACAAGTTCAGTGGTCTTAGAAGACCAAGAGATAAAAAAGGTAACAGCTTGGTGCTGAGTGGACATCTTCAAGAGCCCAGTACACGCTACAGGGTGAATTACAGGCTCTCTAACCAGCAAATTCACTACAACTTAGCTACTACTTCTGCAAAGTCTTCAGCAGATCAAATCCCTGTCCTGAGAAGCTCATGTCTTTCTTATACAGCAGGTACTTGGAAATGAATAAAATGGATGGGAGAATAAATTTCGTTCAGTCCCTTCAACTAGTATTAACATCAGCTAAAAAACTGTTCAAAGGCAGTGTTTTAATACGGACAAAGGCCATTTAATACGGACAGTTATACCTGCCATGGCTCAGATATCCCCCTTGCAGGCACTTCGTGGCTCACTGATACCTTTTCCTTTCACTGCTGCTGCAAAGATGATCAACTGAAAAAAACAAAATCCTATTTATACCTTGCTTCTGATCAGAAAACAGTAACTTTGCTGATTAGAGGGTGCAAGACCTACAGCTGAAGTTTTTGGACACGGGGTACCTCTGCGTTACATCCTCGCTTGAACAAACAAGTTCCCAAGCACTAAGAAATGTGCCTGCAGCCATCATCCTTTGAGACCACGAACCCAACGTAGATACACAGAGACCAAAGCCATCCAGTACTCGACTGGAACAAGTGAATCACAGCACTGCAACCGAGGATCCGCAGCAAGATCTGAGCCAATGTGACTCCAGAAAAGGTTTACTGAACCAGAAAAGCAGCAACAGCAATCCTGGTTGGGCGCCAAAAGCAAGGAAATAAACAGAACAGAGCCCTGGAAGATTTCACCACCAGCAACAGAAGCTGGGATGAGCAAATACTGAGGCATCAACTGAATTCGGTTCACTTACCTCTGAACAGACTAGAAATCTGATGGCAGTAAGCTGGCATTTAAAAGCAATTCAGAGCAACTGAATGTTTTCCTACCCTCTTCTGACACATGCCAGGGTTTAAGCTCATTTTAGATCCTGAGTTTACCCATGACATTCTGAAGAAACTGGCTTTCTGCACTCTGCTCTGTTAAACCACGAATAACTACTGCAAACCTAACACAAGGAACTAAAGCATAAGCAGCAGCCACAGTGGTTCTGTGTAGGTGGTTTGCAAGGCTTCTGCACAGCCCAACGCAGCCAAGTCCACAGCAGGGTCAGGCCTCCCACCACCACCTCAGATACAGGAGCAGAAGGGGGATCTCCTGATCCAGATCGACTTCTCTCCACTAGTTCTGCAACTCAGAGGTCAAGCACACAAGTCATACAGCTCAAGGCCAGTAAAAAAGGGGAGGAAAAAAACGCAAAGACCAGAAAACAGGACTTTGACTAAGAAATCACTTCATGAAGAACATGTAGGCAAGTCCACCGTGCCACCAGGTCTGGAAAATGCACGAGCAGCAATACTCACTACTCCTCACTGGCAGGAACTTTTCCACCACTTGGCTTATGCAAAGACAGGACAAATGGTAGAAGCTGTTCAATACAATCAGTAGGGATCATGATTTTCACGGTTTCAAATAGAGACTCACCACTTTAATCGGTACTTCAAAGAGTAAAACTTTAAGTTACCAATTATTTGCACGTCTACTTGCCATTTGTTTTCCTCCCTATATGAGGATCAATAACTGGTAGCAAAGAAACATCCGTACTTAACCATGAGATCTTCTTTAACTGCAGGGTAATCAGCTAATCTAGACAGACTCCTTTATTCAGCTTTACACATACAGCACTATTATTAAAGTCATAAACTTTAATTTGACTTAAGAAATGCCCTTCACTAATTTAGTAAGCAAATACTTTTACAGTTGTTTGCATCAAGCTGCATATAAACTACAGTGGGTTTACAGCACATAAAGCAACGCTTGAAAGCTGCTATTATAGCCACTGTAAAGCACAGAATAGTTGGGCAAAAGCATTCACTGAAGTATCTCGTATTTAAACAGATTTATCAGTGCTGGAAGTACACACAGCTAGCAAAACAACTGCTTTCTGGGCACCGTGTGTCCTTCAATATTTAATATCCATAGATTTCACTTTCTCATGGTATTCCTGTTTGCATATTGGAAGAGGAGAAACATTTTGTATTTACCTGCTATAACACGAAAAATAATAAGTAAACGGGAACAAAAGAAAACACACGCACTCTCGTCACCTACAGAAAAAGCGAACGGCATCAGAAACTTTATGGTGAGCTGGAGCAAAACCTCACCATAAACATTTAGAAAGGGATGCGAAACAGTTCCAGTGTCTTAGTATTTTCCAAAAGCTCAAGAGCCAACAAATAAGACTCAGATACTTTCATCTGAAGACAGTAAACATTGTTTTGAACTCGATTTCAATTTTTAAGCGGCAGGCTTAAAGACTGGGTGTAAAAAAAGTTATCGTTTGGAAGTGATGGCTCGAATCCCTCCTGGTCCGTGCTGGAAACGAACACGACGAGGTTCAGCCCCGTGAGCAGGAGCGTGTTTGGATGTGGTGAGGGGGGAAGGGAAGGGAGAAGGCAGCAAAACCAGAGCGGTGCCTAGGCTGCCCCTCCTCAAATTCCACAGCTCGCCATGGACCCACCGGCTTTCCCAAGGAACCGTAGGGGCTCAAACCGCCCCCCCCCGCCCAGCCAGAGCGAAGACGGAGAGGGAGAAAAGCGACACACGGATTCCCTGGAAACCACACAAAGAACGAGGAGCCCTTTTAAAACCCTGGGCCTCCTTCCCGACGCTTCCACGGCAGGAAGCGAGCTCCCGGCCTGCCCCGAGGGGCCTCCCCGGGAGAAGGGGGTGCCGAGGACCCCCCTTCTCTCCCCGACGCGGGGCGAAAGACTCCCTCTGAGCGTGCGGGGGGCGGTTTAGGCCGCGGGGGGGCCGGGCCCGGCGTCCCTCAGGCGAGGCCCGTTGGCGGCGAGGCCCGTTGGCGGCGCGGGCCTCCCCCTCCTCTCCCTGTGTCGTTTCCTCCCCCGGGGTCCCGGTGCCGGGAGGAGGGGGGGGGGGTCCTCACCTGGATGACCTCGTTGACCTCGCGGATGCACTCCACCATGTGCTGCAGGATCTGCTCGGCCGTCAGCACCTCGTAGCGATAATCCTCCTCCTGCTCGGGACCGCCGCCGCCGCCGGGGCCCGGCCCGCCGCCCAGGCCGCCTCCACCGCCGCCGCCGCCGGGGCCCAGCCCTCCCGTTTCACCGCCCAACAGCCCGTCGCGCTCCCCGCCGACGCGCAGCCCGGGCTCCACCAGCTCCACCTCGCCCAGGTCCAGGTTATCGTCGGGCTCGTCCTCCTCCTCGTCCTCCTCGGCGCCGCTGTCCTCGCTGCACTCCTCGTCCTCGTCGAACTCGTAGTTGTAACCCTCGTCCGAGTCCATGGCGAGGGCGCTGAAGAAGCGGCGGTGGCGGCGGGCCCCCCCCGCCCCGCCGGCCCCGGCCCCGCCGCGCCTCAGCCGCCGCCAACAAAGGGACGCGGCCGACCCGCTCCGTCACCGCGCGCCGCGCACGCACGGCACGTCACGCCGCGCCGCGTGACGCGCAGGGCGCCGCGCGTGCGCCGCCGCCGCCGCCATCTCCCCTCCGCCGCGCCGGGAGCCATCTTGAGTGCGCGACTCCCCGTCACCCCGCCGGCGCCATCTTGAGTGCGGCGCGGCGCCATGTTGAGTGTGGCAGGAGGAGGGGAGCGGGGGCAGTTTACCGGCTTTACCGGCTTCTTCCCCCCGCTACCGACCCGCGTCTGGGCGTCACGGGGTGGCGGGGGCCTGTGGTGGAGGTTCGGGAGCGCGGAGCCCTCCTGAGGCGTTCTGTCAGCGCAGCGCGGCGGGAAGGCCCTCAGCGCTGCCTCAGTGTAAGGAGTGGCGCAAAGCTTGTGGGGAGCAACTTGTGAGGGACATGTGAGGGAAAACAGGTTGTTCTGCCTCAAAATCATACTAAAATTGCCCCGAGACCCTCCAGGCAAAAGTTCATGTGAAACCATAGGATAAACATGTGCCTGCTATCCTTGGAGGGGACCCCAGCCCTGCCGGGTGGCCTCTCTGAACTCCAGCTCTGCCTTCTGGTCAGCGGAGACAGTAATACCAGTTTTTCACAGTGGTGCCAGGCTTGATTCCCTTTCTTCTCTGTTAATTTGGCATTTTGTGGGGGTAAGAATACACCTGAGCGGCTTCATCACCAGGCCACGGACAGACCTCCTTGCCTCCCACAGACGGCTGGGGCCGAACCTGCCATCGGCGAGCTGTGGGGCCAGCACCATTCCCAGGTGGCCTCATCCCCGACGGGGCCTCTCGCTTGGACACCAAGCCACTGGCGAAGGGCAGGGTGGACGTCAGGGTGCTGCAGGGGCTGAGCACCCTTCGCCTCAGCTTTCCCTGCCATCGCAGTGGCCTGGCCAGGGCAGCTCTGCCTCCAGTATCAGCCGTGCTTGGCCTGGTATGGAGGAGGCAAGCCGGGCTTATTGTTCGCAGCTGTTTGGGGAGCGTGAGGGACTCTGGTTGGCTTGGAAACAAGGCTGCAGCCTGGCCCAGAGGAGAGCTGGCTGATACCAAACCCTCCGCTGCTATTCACTGCAGACGAGAAGCCAGCACAGCCCTGGGAGGGCTCCAGGGCCACCTTCTTCACCGGCACTAATCCTCCACTTCCTTGTGCCCCAGGGAATCATTTCTTCCTGGGGTGAAGCAGGGCCGTTGTGATGTGGTGACATTATTCACCTGCTCCACCCGGATGAAGATGCCCCCACACCTGGAGGAGCCAGAGGAGACTCAGCCTGGTGGTATGCGTCGTAGGTGTGACAAGTTTCGTCAGCTCTTTGGGGTGGGAGTCACCACGGCACTTTGTGTTCGGTGCAGCGGGATCCTGCTTCCTGCTCCTGCTTCAATACAAATACCTTGTGAAACAGGCAGAAAATTAGAAGCCGCCTCCAAAATGGTGTTTGTTTCCTGCTGGAGCATGGAGAGTGTGACGACGACGCGAGTTTAAGCTCAGGGTGACGCAGGCAGGTGCCCTTGGGCTTCCAAGTAGATTAAGTGTCCGACGTCCTGGGTAGATGCCTCTGGAAACCTTGCTGGGTACCAGTCTGCATCTTCAGACACACAGGCAGCTCCGAAAATCAGTTCCGGGTGTTTCACAGAATTACAGCTGCTTCCAGTGAGCTCGCTACATTTGCCATCGCCTGCTGTCCTCCCCAAACAGCTGTCGTGCAAAGCTGTCCCCGTCCCACAGCCGGGGACAGCCCATGGTCCCCGAGCGCTGCTCTGCCTGGGTCAGGAGCGGCATGGGGGGGCATGGGCTACGCACGCAGGCCACCTCACGCCAAGCTACCTAGTAAATAAAGCCAGTTCCCTAATTACCCTACTTATTTGGAACAGCAAAGGCCCACGCATTAATCATCCTGCCCTACATAAATATAAATATAAATAGCCCCGGCTTTGTTCAGCCTCGGACATGCCAGCTGGACGCTCTCGAGCCTTGGGGGCTCAGTTGGTAGCCCCAGCTCCTCGCCCTACACTTTGTCCCTGGGGTGGGGGACTGTGTGTGTCCCCCCAGGGGCTCTGTGCTGACCCCGTCCTGCCCACCTGGTGGCATGCCCACCTTCTCGCCAACACGCGAGCAGGCGTGGGGCAGCAGATGCCCACCAAGGCGGCATTGACCAGGCAGTTGACCGGGCAGTGGGGGTTTTGCTTTATGGGAGCTTCGCAGCTTCCCAGACCCTGTGCTTGGACTCAAAACCGGGTCCAGCCCCTCTCCGGCGGTGACCTCTCCCTCCGGGACGGGGTTAGCGGGGTGCTGGGTAAGGCGTTTCTCACCGCCGTCCCCCCGTGCCCCCCGGCATCCCCGCCGCCGGTATCCGAGCGCCTCCCCGCCGCCCCCTCCTGGCCCCTGCCGAAGCTGCAGAGCCCTGCCCCAGGAGCTTCAGACACCGAGCTACAGCCGCCGCCTCGCAAAGCCCTCCAAAACACGCGGGGACGAGCTGCCCTTCTGTAGCACAGAGCACAGACACTTATTTATAAGCACATTTAAACCTCCAACTGTTTCCCTTCCTCGTATAATCCCCGTAATAAACATTTATAAACAGCGATGGGATCTTCCCCATGCCATCCCACAAACATGGGAATGCAGTTGTCCTACAGTTCCAGCCTTATCTTCTTCTTCCACTACAAGACAGGGATTATCCCTTTGCTGCCGGTTACCCCTCAGTTAAAACACTAATACATCTCAAAAAGACTCTTTGGTATGAAATTTTAGCCATGCCCTTTGCAAAAGGTCTTCCTTTCGTTACGAATTTCCCAACCCAACAGACACGTATGGAGTCCTGGGTACCCACCGGCTCCTTGTAGATGATTGGCAAAAGGTACCCAAGAAAAGCCTTCAGCTCATCCCCCGGGGATCTGCACTGCCTCTGGGGATTTTTGGGCTCCAGCTACCAAGGAAAGTTGAGAACAGCTCTTCTACCCACTCTGAAAAATTATTTAGATCCATAGGCACCTGGCACTTTTTCATTTTATTCATGCAAGAGCTTAATTACCCAAGCGATTCTAGTAACTGCTAATGCTGAAGCCGACAAGAATAAAATATTGCACCGCAATCACCTTGCTCCGTGAAGTTAAGCACCCGCTTACAGGATTTACGGGAGCGGGGCCTCTGTGCACGAGGAGTTTGTCACCGCGTGTCTGAATGATCCCAGCTCAGCCCCACAGCCATGACTGAGAGCAGCCGGGGATGGCAGCCACAGACACTCAGCCTCCGCAATCACTTGCAGCATCTCTCTGTGACAAGCCCCGTTTTGTGATACCAAAGTGCTGCAAAAGTGCTGCCCCCAGGCTCCTGCCCCAAGAGCTTCACCCACAGGCTCAGGGTCCACCTCCCATCTCAGCCCACCTCCCTCCTGCCCCACCGCTCCTTGAGCCAGGCACGATCTCCGGAAACAGCCCTTCTCCTCCGGCACCTGAGGCACAGGGAGATCCTGCACTGGGAGATTTCTCAGTGCCTCGGGTTTGATTTAGGCTGCCTCCACCGTGAGCGTGGGCTGAGATGCCCCTCGGATCACTGCCGTTTGTTCAGCCACCCCAAAGCTCTGTGAGCTGGAGATAATCCAGAGGAAAAAAGGCTTTGCAAATAATATCAACGGCGCAAATACCAACAGGCTGAGCTCAAGTCAAGAACCCAAATCCTTCAGACTGATTAACACATCTCACCTCAAGCTTTTTGCCTTAAACTCTGCTTTTAAGTTCATAATTGTTGAAATATTCCTCCTCGCTGAGACCTGCTCCTGCCTCCTCGCTCTCCATCTCCCAGGCCTCGCTCCCCTTACGTGCGCTCTCCCTTCTGAAGAGGTCCCTTCTGCTCAACTCCATCTGTGCTGAGAAATTCATTTACCACGTGCATCTGCTAAACCGTTCGATGGGAGCATCTAGCGTGATAGGCGGTGGTCAAGGTGGAAATGCAGAGATATGAAAACGAGTCATCCTGTGCTTTGCCGGGATACGTGCTTGTGGCTCTGAAAGCAGCGTGCTGCACGCCAGCCTGCTTCAGCCCCCGAAAGCGTGGAGGAGCTGAGCTGTTAGTGAAGGAGCTGGCTGGTGAAAATACCCTGGATGTGGATTTAGGGTCAGCTCTTGTTTAGGATCTTCTTTGTGCACGTGCTGAAGCTCCACCAGTCGTCTCTCCTGGCTCTTGCTGGTGTTTAAATGCAAGCACCCCCGGGCTCGATGAGATGGGTGCTGGTACCTCGGCCTCTCCAGCTCACAGTCTGCAGCGCTGGGGCTCAGCGGGACGCTGCTTCTCCTCCACCACCCCCTTAGGGTGGGGTATCTCTGGCAGAGCGGGCAGAGGCTGGGAGACTCACCCGTCCTCCTACAACACTCAGTTTGGTTTCAGCAGAAAGCCTCAGCTCAGGTCACAGCGTGGCAAGGCTGGTGGCCTGACGCTGCTGCTTGGTGTGCGCAGGTCCGCAGCGAACTTCAGGGGAGTCACTCTGAGATGAGCGATGTCACTGCGAAGGAGGAAATGTGTCCTTGTCATCCCACCTCCAGTAGAGCATATGCTCCATCTGCATGGAGCAGCCATGAGCTGGAACAGCAGATACATCAGCATCAACTCGTGCAGATGGCTTGTTCCCTGCCAGCGCTTACGTGACACTGCGTTGAGCAATACCATCCCTGAAATAGGGAGATGTGCAACAGGAGGGTTCACACCTGCAAAGACCCATCACTTGCCAACCTTTACTCCTCCCAGACCACCACCACCACAAGTTAGGTCACTTCAACAAATGCAAGTCTGCAACTCTCCTGGTTGCAATCCAAATACCGTATTTATTTTACCAAGGATGAAAGGGGAGGTAAACAAGCAAATGGAGAGAGTAAATTTGCCCAAAAAGCTTCTGAGATGTCAAAATTCAAGCCGGAGGACTACAGGCAGTTGCAGGTGTTTCCAGAAGATGATCTGTGTTTTCCAAAGCCCTCTTCCAGCCACACCACCAGCAGGTCCCATGGCCTGGGAGCTGGCTTCGTTCAGGAGCAAGGGTGCTCAGACAGCATTTGCCTCGAAGAGCAAAGCAAACAGAAAACTCATGCTCTGTGAAGGTCTCCATAAACGGCTTCCTTCGTTCCCCTTTCACCGGCTCATATGCTTCTCACCCGCCAAGGAATCTGCATGCAAAACGCCCTTCTGATTAAATGCAGAAGCAGCTAACGTTACAGCAAATTAGGCAGCATAATAAGTGGGTTTATATCTTAAAAAAATGTTGCAGAACAAGGAACTGCACCAATGGCCCAAAGGACACCTTCATGCCCTGAAGGCGAACAAACCAGAAAGACCCAAGTGTTACACCGGCCTCATTTTATAACAATTGATGGCAGAATAATGAATTTGGATTTCTACCAAATTCATTATTGGTAGTAAGCAGGTAATCCAGCAGAGCCCGGGTGCAGCACAGTTTTCTGCCGAGTCCCCCAGCAACTTGGCTTCCAGCTCTTGCAGTCAAAGAGAAGACAAAAGGCAGTTTGCAGGCACTTCTGCAATGGGCATCATCCAGCGAGGCCAGTGTGATGTTTCCAGCACCCAGCTGAACCCTCTGCATGGCCATTAAAGTGCCTCTGAGCCGGTACGTCCCTGCTGTGGGGCCGGTGATCTGGGTGAGGGCAAGCAGAGGTGCAGTGGGAAGGACAGGTAAGCTCTGAACCTCGTGTCTCCCCATTTACTCCCTGCTTGTTCCTTGCTGAACTAGCCTCGAAGAGGCCAAACTTCCCAGGTGGACATATCACCCCAGAGAAATGCTCCCAGACCACGCGCTGGTCTATCGAAGAGATACTGAAGAGCATCGGCAACTTCTGGCTACCGCTGCTCCACGCCTGATGCAGGACAGCATGCAAACCAGTTTCTTTCAGGCAAGCTCCAAAGTTAAGCACATGCTTAAACAGTTTTCTTACATAAAAATGCATTCCTGAATCAGACTGCTAGTCTAGATTAATGCTGGCCAGCTACAGATGAACTTCTCTGAGTCATCCCCCGGAGACATCAGGTCCCTTAAAATAGCAACAACAACAGAATCCATAGAAAAGCTTGAATATTTGGACTGAAAGCTATGATCACAACGCTTTACATAAGTGTGGTGAACACGCCACCCCACCCCCCAAACTGAAATAAGGATTCGCTTCAGGCCAGGGCACTTTTGCATTTTGATCTCACACTCTGGGAGCACAGCCTTGCCGATGCTGCTGACATTGCCTGAAGCGACACAGCAACAAACTGTCTTGGTTTTGGTTG
This sequence comes from Sterna hirundo, assembly GCA_009819605.1. Classification (NCBI taxonomy): domain Eukaryota; kingdom Metazoa; phylum Chordata; class Aves; order Charadriiformes; family Laridae; genus Sterna; species Sterna hirundo. The sequence goes on from CM020445.1 coordinate 23,517,264, forward strand.
CTGTTGTTGTTTTTTTTCTTCCTCTGCAATTTTAATACAGTGCAGCTACTTGAGGAAAAGTCCAGAGATACTGGAATCAATTGATGTTGTCAGAAAAGCGGTGACAACAGCTGGTGCTTCAGAGGTTTGCACGGTGGAAGGCAACAAACCCTGCTCAAGATCACAGAAGCTGCCTGTAGACCAGCAACAGCCCTGAGACGAGCAGAGGAAAAACTGAACACAAAGAAGGACGGGGGCCATTTTCGCAGAGGTCCGAGGCAGGTTGGAATACAGGCATCCTTCTCCACGCCACTTCTTGCCCTGTGATGCGGACAGAGACAGGCCAATATCCTGCAGCAAGGGCACTGGAGTTGGAAGAATCATGAGGAAGCAGCCTGGCATATGCCGTTGTACTGAATTGGGGTCCTTCCCGTAGGGAAAACAAGTGACCAGTGAGGATTGTCAGGAGCCTGAGGGCACCAACAGGCTTTAATTGTCCCAACCAGCCTCACCTGGGACCTCCACCCATGGCCCATTGCTCCAGGAGCTTCCATTTAAGCTGAGGTCTGGGCAGACACCTCTTTTCTGAGCTGTCCTGGAGATCTGTCAGTTCTGAGGCTTTCCCAGATTGATCTTGGACTTATCTTGGTGCCTTGCTTTTGCCAGATGACACCTGAACGGCTGATGGACCCTGTTACTGCCACCACCACGCCTGGCTGTGGAGCGGTGCACAGCTGATAAGGTTGTTGCCTGGCCCACGTTGTGCCCATTCTAGGTCCTGACTCACCTTCCCTTAGGTGGATGGGTGGTCTTTGCTGCTCCACAGGGTTATGGAAGAAGGATGCAGCACTGTGGAGGTGTTAAGCTCATGGCAATACTAGCTGGCTCTATCTGACCCCAGTCCTGGTGGAGGCCAGCTCCCCCATCTATGTGTGATCCTCATCGCCCTCCCTGCCTTCCCCCACCTGAAACCCCCTATCCATTTGCACTAATCTCATCAATTTCCCACAATTCTGTTTAGACCCAAACCTAACTGTGATCCCCTCCTGCTGCTCAGCATCCCCATGACTTCTCCACCTCCGTGACACCCCCAAAACCTTCACTGGTAGCTCACAGGCTCTCTCACCCCTGGTGGGCACCTTTTTCCATCCCTCTGAACTGCCTCCCCATGTCCTCTCAGCTCTTCTCCTTTCACCACCAGTCCCCAGCTTTGTGCTGGTGCTTTTGTAACCTTAGACAGTAAGTTCCTTGAGGGGTTTTCTGCAAAATGCTTTTTCTTTTTTCCTGGTGCCCCTGGCTCTCCCTGTGCTGCTCACCTGAGGGACAATCCCTTAAATTCCCCACTAGACCTTTCCATGGTTGTGTCCTGCTCACAAAAAGTGGGTTTTTCATCTCGTGCTAGTGTGATGGGGCCATCTCCATCTCCCTTGTTGTGCTTTCTCCCATGGCATTTCTTTAATTTCCTGCTTGCTCTCCATGCCTCTCAACAGTCCTGATAGTTTGCAGTTTTCTGGTGGCTTCGCTGCTTGCTCGGGAGGGCTGGGATAAGAGTTTTTTAATAATTTGATGGAGTTGGTTCCCATGTAGGAGCTGGTAGGGTTGTGCTGGCAATTAGGTGGGTAAGACCTGGGCTTAAGGGTCCTTATTTGACTTGGGGATTGCTGAGGAACGCGGAGTTGGGAGGGAGGAGGCAAAATAAAGAGTTCATCTGAGGTTCCTTGCAAAAGCCAGACCCTGTGTGGAAAGCATCTCTGCAACACCCTGGCGTGAGGCCCCACCACGGGACAAAGTCCTTTTTTTTGTACAACCCAACCAATATTTCACCCTCCACCTGTATGAAATCCCTGTAAACCTGTGCAAGGGCTGACTGGCACCCGCCGTTATTCATAAAGATGCATGGTACCAACAAAAGATGCCGAAAACCAAGGTGGATCCAAAGTGTGTGTTCAGTCACAGTGCTGCAGGTGAAATATGTGTTTTAAATCATTAATCTTCCCCTCAAACCCCAAAGCGGGATGCTGAGACTCCCCAGGGGTATCCTCAGCGGGCAGGGAGCACGGCGGCTGGGCTTTGAATATTTGCGGGCTGGGGAAGAACCGACCCTCGAAAGGGTTTTGTGATTTACAAGAGGCGCTTGCTCGGGTAAAGGCAGCACCGCCGCCTGAGGTGGACCGTGAGGAGGTGGCGGCGGGCGAGGCCGGCCGGCCCGCCCCGGTCCCGCGGGGCCGACCTGCCATTTCGCGGCGCCGCCCCCTCCCTCAGGCCGCGGGGCGCGACATGGCGGCGGGGCGGGCGTTGCTGCCGCTGCTGGCGGCCGCGATGCTGCTGGAGCCGGCGGCCGCCGTCTGGCCCCAGCCCCAGGCCCAACGCTCCCCGCCGGGCGGCGGCCGCTGCCCGCTCTCTCCCCGCCGCTTTCAGTTCGCCTACGCCGGCGGCTCCGCCGTGGGGCCGGGCTGCGCCGTGCTGGAGGCGGCCTTCCAACGGTACCGGGCGCTGCTCTTCGCCGCCGCCCGCCCGACCGGTGAGGCGGGGCGGGGGCTGCCGGCGGGGCGGGGGGCTCGGCGGGCAGGGCCGTTGGCCCTCTCGCCTGTGGCTTTATTCCTAAAAAAAAAAAAAAAACACGCAACCAAACCCTCGTTTATGTTGGGTTTGGGTGGGTGACCAGCTCTTTAGCCCCCTCATTGCCTCAGTGCAGCAGGGCTGGGGGCGAGGGGTGGCGGCGGCTGTGCCCTGATGGCGCTGGGGCTTGAGTCGGGTCTGGTAGCCCAGGGCATCGTTGTGCTTCTATGTGGAGGGCGATGCCTGTGGCACGCACGTTTTAAAATAAAATACATCTAATCCTGTTTGGCACAGTGAGCACTAGTTGTCTGGCATTCCCTTCCAGGAGTTAGGCTCTTGCTATCACGAGTTTGCTCTTTCTATCCGTATTTTATCTCCTCCAGATCGCGTTTCAGCTCCCCAGCGCTTCTTTTGCTTTCTTTTTATGCAACCGCAGGGAGGGCTGCCTGCAGCGTTGCAGTCGCTCCGGCTTCAGCCCTTTTCGCAAGTTTTGGCTCTTCTGGCAGTTCTTGGTATCTGGTGTGAAGCTTTGCCGTGAGGAAAGACTCTTGTCGCTTCATGTCTGTTTCTAGCAAGTAGATATTTGTGCCATGGGGCTCTTTCTGCCCAAGGTGAGCTGTTAAGCGTCCCGAGGCAGCATGGCTTTGCTGGCAGAGAGGTAGTAGCTCTTGGATTCATCCTGGAATTGGAGGGTAAGATGAGGAAAGGCAAAAGCTTTGAGAGTCTGGGCTTGATTTGGGACAGGTTGTAAAGGTTTCTTGTGCCCGGACTTCTTCATGATAGCACCCGTTGCATGTCTGGGATGAAATGGAGGAATTTCCCTGGCTGCGTTCGCAGAGGCAAACGCGCAGGCTTGGGAGCTGGCACGTACGGATGCTCAGTGCCTGCGTGGGTCTGCGGCAGCCTGAAGCACTGGAGCTGGGGAATATGAAACGCTTCATTCATCAAAAAGAGCTAGTAACTCTGCTTCTGAGTGTTTTAAATGTCAGTGTGAACTCTGTCGCCGCTGATAAAAGCAGAGAAGGGTGACAGCGTTGGAAGTCACTCTGCTTCGTCTCGAGCACATCGTCCCTCAACAAAGTCAAGTTTGAAACACTGGGAAGAACCATTTAGCTTATTTTATTTCTTCAACTCTTGTAAGTAGCAATAGAAATAAGTTGTCATTTGGGAGCTGAGAAGACTCCTCTTTTTTTCTGTTTTTGCTGCTAGGGACTAAACTTAAACAGCTGATACAATTATTCACATTTTCCTGTTCCTTTCAAAGGAGAAATGTGACCGTGAAATCACTTGGAGCAACTTCTCCAAGCTCAATCACGAGATCAAGCTCTGTGTGCATACTCACTGCTTTCCATACGCCCTGCTTTGACACTCAAAGTACACTTAATTTTAGGGCTTTTTTCCCTCCTTGCCTTCCTTTTGTTTTCCCACATGGGTGGTTAGTAATGACAGGCAATGGAAACCCTGGATGGAAGAAAATAGTTTCTATTAATAGAGAAAATAAATAAGACAGAACCTGTTTTCTGTCTGTTTCAGAAAGCTGCTGTGTCAATTTCATAAGCAAGAAAGATTATGTCCAAACTCTACATTCATGCTGGACTTCTAGCATGAAAATATAGACCAATTTAAGTTAGGAGGGATTGGTCAAGCCCTGGTTCAAAACAGAGCCAAGCCTGTGGTCGGAGACAGCTTTGCTGTCGGGCCAGGCTTTGGTGTCCAGCTGAAATTGCAGTATTCCCGCGTGGAGGACTGAGCCCTTGCTGCAGTGTTTGACCACTCTCAGGGTGAATATTTATATTTTCCTTATCCCTAACTGGGATTTCCCTTGCTGCTCTTCCCTTGTTTCTTGCTATTAAGATGGGCAGCTCCGAAATGAGTCTGCGAGAGACCCAGGAGCCTGCGTGGAGGTCAGGCCAGGACCTGCCACACCTGATGTCTTATTGCTGCCATCCTGTTGCAGTTATTGTGTTAGTGTCCTTATCTTCTAGTCCATGACCATAATTAACTTGACGTGTGCCTTCACGGCGCTCTTTGGAACCATGAACTCCAGCCTTTGTGGCTGATGGGTCACTGATCCCTGCTGTGCCTATCTGCGTTGCTTTCCAGGTGTGATTAGCACCAGTGCTTGCCTACTCCTTGGCCAAGGAGGCCACATTTGGGTTTGGTGATGTGTCCCTGGGCAGGTCTAAACATGGTGTGTGGTGGTGGGACCAATTTTCTTGAGACTTCTCAACAGAATGAGTATTTTTTTCTGTCCCCAGGCTTGAGAGTGGCCGTCCCTGGTGAGCTGCTGGCTTGCCGAGCGGAAGAAGCAGGTCTTACCGTGCTGGCATGCCAGCTCACACATCTGCGAGGTTGCCTTGGCTACCGGCTTGTCTGTAACCGAGAGGAAGGCTTAAAACCGAGGACTGTCTTTGAGCCGTTTCCCTTCTCTCTGTGAAGGTTTTGCCCTTCCTTCATGGAGAAATGTGGGGTTTCTGGCTCCTGCAAGCTTTGGAGCACAGACTCTCTCCGTTTCACCCGAACCCTGGCAGTGCCGTGGCCTCTCTGAAGTCTGCTTGGTCCCTGGCTTCTGACCTGGCTCACTCAAAGCCAAGCTTTTTATTTTTCAGTGACTATTGAGCATTGCCTGTTCCTGGGAATGCTGGGGGGGGTGTAGGCATGGACCTTGCTTGGGATTAGCAGGGTCCCACCTCAACTAACCCACGTTCCTCCTGCCCAGAGGCTGCTGTGGGTAGACCTGTGTGCCTCAGTGAAGGCTGAATACCTCCCTTTGGAGTTGTGTGTGCAAATCCAGTGAGAACTCAAGGCTGTGCATCCTTGGAGGTTCTCCTTCAGATAGGGAGGTGTGGCCAGCGCTCCTGCTTGGGGTCTGAAAGCGTCTGGGTTTATTTTTCCAGCTGTTGTGCCTGGGACCGGCTTTGCAGAAGGTGAAGTCAGTTGGGAGCCTTTCTGTGCTGGGCGAGATCTTTTGGTGGCCTCTAACTCGGCCTAACTCTGCAGCATGATTGGAGTCATTCTCCACCCTTTTTTACAGGGTTTCTTTCTCTAAGGGTAGGTAGGGCAGCAGAGCTCTTAGGTTCGTGCTTTTTTCCCAGTGCTGGGAGAGTTTGGAAGCATGAAGCTCTTCACCCTCCCTGGAGAAGATTTGGGTAGTCGTGGCTGTTGCTTAGAGCAGGGGCTGGTGTCCAGGAAGCCTTAGTAAACCGTCCTCTGATTTCTCTTCTCCTCTGTGTGCTCCTTTAAGCTTCCATTGCAAAGCCTTCCTCACCAGCAAACCTTCTCTGCGCTTAAGGTTGGGATCAGCTCGTGTGCTCCTGGTTGCCTGTGTTGAAGGGGAAGCTCCTGCTGAACACCCCTGTGCCTGCTCTGGGGTGAAGGAGGGGGTGCCTGTTTCTGCCATGCGTGTTTAAAGTCTGCGTACTCCTGCGCCTCCATCGTTAGCTGGGCTGGGAGGACAGGGGTGGACCGGCAGCAGGGAAAAGAGCCAGGATGGGGTTGATGTCTGTAGTCTATGTCCTTTGCAGAGAATGAGCCGCCCTGGGGGACACCCTGCACTCAGCTCCTCGTCTTTGTTGCCACGCCGGGCTGTGATGGGTTTCCCAGCCTGGACTCCAAGGAAAACTGTGAGTATCGGGGCTGGGAGCGAGGGAGAGTGATTGGGGTGGGTGTGCAGCTGTTTCTGTGCCCGTCAGTTGGAAACAGCACCATGCAGCTCTTACCCCCAGTTTTGGGGAGGCAGCATCCTTGCTGTATTGCTGAGAAACCAGGGCAGGGGGTAGCGACTTACCTGAGGATGCTGATAAAGCAGTGGAGGAGGTTTAAAACAAAAAACCAAACCCAAAAGTCAGTTCTCTGGGATCCCAGGGTGCAGTCCTGTATCAAAACCTCTGCCTGGTGCCACCGTAGCCCCATAGCTGGGGCTGTCATGGCCCGTAGCAGCGTGTGATGAAGTGTGGGACCTAATGCCAGCGCCGGCCCCTCTGATGCTGTGTTTCAGATAAGCTCTCTGTCTCCGAAGGCTCCTTGCTGCTCTCTGCGGATGCCGTCTGGGGAGCTCTCAGAGGTGAGGTGTGCTTTCTGTGGGGCATTCCCGCTCTCCCTGCCTCAGGCCTATGGGGATGTCTCTCTGTGCCTCTCTCTTTCCATAGACTTATTTGTTAATTGAGCTCTGTTCCTTTGGGGGAATCCGTGCTGAGAAAGTGACTGTGTGTGGTTTTCCTGCAGGCCTGGAGACATTCAGCCAGCTCGTTGGGAGAGACGAGAACGGCACGGTGAGTCCTGGCCTCATCTCCTGAGGGCAGTCAGATCTCTGTAATGCTCCTGCCTCAATGGGGACAGGCTGAGGATTGCCAGGATGCTTGGGATGAGGGGGGTACCAGCAGTGCAGCACAGTCTTGTCAAAGGCCAAGTAGGGATTCATGAATCCAGCCAGATTCCTGCCTTCTGAGTGGTAAAGCATCACAGCTCTTTCTGGCTTGCTTGTACGCTGGGCAACGAGGCTACCCTTCCTTGCCACGCTGGTCCTGGGGACAAAGGTGACCCTAACTGTCTCCTGCTAATGGCTGTGTTGCCTGGAGCCCTGCTCAGTACTTCCTTGTGTTCTCTGCATGCAGTACTACATCAACAAGACAGAAATCGTGGACTTTCCCCGCTTCCCTCACCGGGGACTGTTGCTGGACACCTCTCGTCACTACCTGCCTCTGAGAGCCATCCTGGAAACTCTGGTAGGGAGCCTGTGCTGGGAGACCCAGTGGTTTAGTTGAGTGTCCCTCCCTTTGCAACAACTGAGGGCTCCTTGGGTGGCCTGGAGGGCTTTTTGGTTTTTTCGTGTTGCTCCTTTCCAAAGATCCTAGGAGCTGTCTAATGTGTAGGCCACTGCATCTGCGTCTCATCGAGGAAGAGCTTGTCAAACCTAGGCTTTTTAAACAAAACCAGCTTGCTTGTCCCTAGGTGAAGCATCAGGCTGGGGTGGGATGGCACCGTGACCTCAATTCTTAGTATACAAATGTGCATCGTGGATAAATGCTTCCATGCTGTAAGTCCTTCCCAGTGCCCATGGCTGTGTTTGCTCATGGTGTAACTCAGAGCTGCCTTGCTTGGGTGATTTCTCAGCTCCCTCTGTAAATAGGATAAGGAAGAAAACCCTGAGGTGTCTTAGATTCCTGCAATCCAGATTACTTTCCGAGGCTGCGTTGTTTCTGAGGCAAGGGAAAACACTGACTTCTTCCCAGCCATGTTAGACGAACGTGGGTGGTGGATCATCCCAAGCAGAATTAATCTTACAGGTCTCCACCATTGGCTTGGCTATAAGGAGAACAGGGATTTTTATTGTGAGCAGGAGTGCTACTGGCCCTCTGCAGCTCTTTGTGGTGCTGGTGTGTTAGAAGAGAGGTGTCTGAATCCCTCTTGGATGCTGGGGAGCGTTTGAGAACTCTGCCTTGTCCTTTTGGAGCACAGGGACCTTGTCCCCTTTCTGTGGCAAGCTGGGTGACCTTTCAGAAGGGGCAGGGCATGTTCATCTTTGTTCCTGTTTCTTCCCAGGACGTCATGGCTTACAACAAGTTCAATGTGTTTCACTGGCACATTGTGGATGACCCATCTTTCCCCTACGAGAGCTTCACCTTCCCAGAGCTCAGCAAGCAGGTGACCCACCCCAATCACCGTGTAGCGCCCAGCCCAGGGCGAGCAGATCCCTCCCTTGGCACCTGAGAAAGGTGCTGAGGTTTCTTGTGTTCCCTCAGGGAGCCTTCAACCCCATGACCCACGTGTACACAGCCAGCGACGTGCAGACAGTGATCGAGTACGCCCGGCTGCGTGGCATCAGGGTCATCGCAGAGTTCGACACTCCTGGGCACACCCTCTCCTGGGGTCCAGGTGAGGAGCAGACCCTGCCGCCTGCTGCTGTGAGGAGAGTCGTAGTTGCATCGGGGGGAGAAAGGGCATCTGCAGCCTGGATCCCAAAAGCTGGGTGCGGGCAGCCGTGTCCCACGGACTGGCTTTGAGGAGGAGCAAACCATCGTCTAGGGGAAGTAGGACCCAATGGTCCAACTTCTGGAACAAAATCCAAAAGAAAACTTTTCCATCTCTTATTGCGCGATACTTTTGGGGAACATCCACTGTGCCAAAACCAACATCGTGGGTATTGCAAGGATCTTGGATTTAACTGGGGGTACAGCTGACCAAGCTTCCTCGCTCTGCTCAGCTGTGCCCCAGTCTCTGCTCCAAGGACTGCAAGTGCCGTCTCTTCCATGACTGGAAGCATGGGAAGCTCCAGGAAAATATTGCGTTATCTTTCTTTCTCCTTCCCTTGCCTCCAGATGCCATGGCCTGCACTGAAGTACACCCTGTGCATGTGGTCACGGACAAAACTGTGCCTTCCCCCATTCCCCATCTGCAGCAGGTGCACAGAGCTGGGAGAGGGTGCTGGGTACTGCACCAGCATTACCTTTCCCCAGCAGCTCTGTGTGTGGCTTCCTGTAGGAATCTCCCAAAAAAGCAGTGGGGCCCACCATGAGAGATACCAAGGAGAAACCTGGGAAGGGTGGTAACTGTGACATCCTGCAAGGATTTGGTTGTGTCGGGGGGAAAGGATGTCCAGCCTAACAGGTTCAAGCCCTGCTGATCTCAGCTGGGAGTGCATGTTTGGGGCAGCAGTGCGTGGGGGGAGCACAAGATGAGCGTAGAACACAGATCCCTCCCCATCAGGTCAGGCTTCCTGAGCCAGGGATCAGTTTTCTGCTGCTGTGTTTACGTGTGGTGCACCATGCCCAGATCTTCCGTCCCCTGGCAGGCGCTGGGCCATGCTGAGGAGGGTCCAGGGGGTTACACAGGATGATATGGCCATGCTTAGCCCCTTCCTCACTCTTCCGTGTTTGTTACGACCCAGGTGCTCCAGGCCTGCTGACCCCCTGCTATTTGGGCAAGGAACCTTCTGGGACCTACGGGCCCATCAACCCCATCCTCAACAGCACCTACGAGTTTGTGACCGATTTGTTTCGAGAGGTCGGCACTGTATTCCCAGACTTCTTTCTTCACCTCGGTGGCGATGAGGTGGACTTCACATGCTGGTGAGTCTCAGATCAGTCTGGAATGGGGACTGGGGGGAAGTATCTGGGACTGGAGACCCAGCCCATTGCTTTGTGGTCACGATTGTCTGCAGATCTTTGGTGTCCTGCTCCCCCAGGCTCTGTGTGTTGGTGCCTGGGGTTTCGGTGCTCAAAGTGATGCTGATTGTGGGAAGCCGCTGGTGCTGGCGCAGCCACAGCTCTTGGAATGCTTGGGCTGGCCTTGGACCGATGTGGGAAGGACTTGGCCATGTCTTGTCCTTACTCCAGAGCTCGGGTTGTAGTGCTTTTATTCTCTTCTCTTTGGTACACAGGAAATCCAATCCAAAAATCCGTGCCTTCATGAAGGAGATGGGTTTTGGTGAAGACTACAAGAAATTAGAGTCATTCTACATCCAGAGGTAAGGATGGTTGCGTCTTGGGCCTGCAGCTGCAGTATGTGACCAGCACAAATGTCTTCTGCTGTCCCAAGGACACCAGATCTCCTTTTCAGGAGCACGCCCATTCGTGCACGTGTCCCTGACGGAGTAGCCTAGCCGTGTTTTATTGGGAGATTGACCACAAAAAAGCCTGGGGCTGAGGAGAAGAAGCCCCATAAGGCGCCGTGCTTTCTCCCTTCTTCAGAAGTACCTTCAGGTCCCGCTGTGGGTGTTGGGAATATCGGTGCTGCTGCCCTGGCTGTATGCAACAAGCGAAGAGAGGGGAGTGTAACCGAGGTGACCCAAATCTCGGTACTCTTTTCACTCCAGGCTTCTGGACATCGTCTCTTCCCTCGGCAAAGGTTATATCGTGTGGCAGGAGGTGTTTGACAACGGAGTGGAGGTGAGAGCTGCCTGTGCTCTGGTGAACAGTGCCAGCACCCCAGCCAGCTGCACTGGTGCGATCTCGGGGTGCTGTGCTAGGGCTGGTGGGGGGGACCCTCATGTGGAACTGGGGTTGGTCTTGAGATGGTGCTGCCAGTGAGCTGCCCTCAGAGTGGCTTTGTCACACTGCTGTCAACGCCCTCTTCCCTCCAGGTTCTTATATATACACTGCAAGAGGCCAGTTTTAACCCTGCCCAGGACACTCTGCAAATGAGCTTATCCCTCCCTCAGTTGCTTCTGCAAACCAAATGGGAAGTGCCTCAAAAGTCAAGCCAGTGTCTGCCTCGGTTTCCCTTTGGGGGAGTGTTTGCAGCTGTGGAGGGGTCAGGGCACTCTGTTTGTGAGGAAAGGTGATGCTCTTGTTGCCACACTGACCCCGTGCACGGGGCTCGCATGTGCTCTTCAGGTGAGGCCAGACACCATCGTCCACATGTGGAAGGAGAACTCCACGCCATACATGGAGGAAATGGCAAATGTCACCAAGGCTGGCTACCGGGCTCTGCTCTCTGCCCCCTGGTACCTCAACCGCATCTCCTACGGGCAGGACTGGATGGCGGCCTACAAAGTGGAGCCCTTGAAGTTCGAAGGTGTGTTCCTTGTGTCCCCTTCCCGTATGGCAGCTGACTTGTCAGGAGGTAGCGCCAAGGCTGGCTGTCCTGCTAATCTGTTCTCGTTGCTGGTGTGACAGTGCTTGACTGACCATGTCCTTGGTTCCTGTGCTATGTTCCGTTCCCTTGCTGACAGCAGAAAACAACTCTGCCTGGGGTTTGAAGCGGGGGCTTCCAGAATGGCAAGTTATTGCCTCTGTAGCTGAGCCACTCTCTGCTGTTACAGGCGCCTCTGTGGGCAGGGCTATGAGTCACCTCATTATCTTGCAAGACCCCATCACCTGAATACTGTGTCCTCTGGCAGGCAGCCCCGAGCAGAAGGACCGGGTGATCGGCGGAGAGGCGTGCATGTGGGGTGAATACGTGGATGTCACTAACCTGACCCCCAGGCTCTGGTAAGAGAAGCCGTGGGGAGGTTGGCTCGAGCTGCATGGGGAATGGCTCAGCCCCCTTTCCCTCGCCACTGAGCCACCCATGCCACACGCTGCAGGTTTGGTTCGCACGTGGTGCTTTTCCCTGTCCCCTGGCAGCACCTCTGTGCTAGCAACAGCCTCACGGAGGCTTAAATGGGGGTTTGTAAGACCGTAACATGCTCCTGTACAACCTGCTGCTGCAACCAGTTTGTGTTTAACGCCGCTGGTCTCTGTCCTGTCACCCCGGTCCACTCCTGATCCGCATCTGTCCAGGAGTAGATCTTCTGATACACAGAAGCCTTGTGCCTTTGTGTACTGAAGGACGTGTTTCAGGAAAGTGTTTGGGAGCTCAGGGCTTTGCGTGAGAAGCTTTCCAACTCCCCCCTGACCTGGCTGCCTCTGTCCCTCCTTCCTCCAGGCCGAGAGCTGGGGCCGTAGCAGAGAGACTGTGGAGCAACGCAACCGTCAGGGATCTGCAAGATGCCTACGTGCGGCTGGCCGAGTTCCGCTGCAAGCTTCTCGGGTAACTGTCCCTCCTCGGCAGCAGGACAGCGCAGATGACCCCCTCTCTGGGGTCCATCCCCGGGGAGGGCGGCGAGGGTGAAGTGGGCTTTCCCTGCTGCAAAATAACCCTTGTTCTTACGGAAAGTCCCGAGCTTTTCTCCTGCCTGTGCGTGGGCAGAGCTTGCTTTGTGCGGTGCTGGAAGAGAGCCCCTGCTGCCGGCGTGGGCTGGTGGCTCTTGTCGAGGAGAGGGCTTTGTGCTGAGGAAGGGGGACCTGTCAGCTATTGCCACCCCTCCTGCAACACCCGCTTCCCTTGGAAACCTGCCCTTACCCCATGCTCCCACACAAGAGCAAAAAAACCAAGTCTCTAAACACAGGATGAGAACTGCTCCCTCCTTGTCGCACCTGAACCGGGGCGCCAATGGCCACCCTGCGCTGCTCTGCCCCCTCAGATCTGACCGTGGCCTCTACCTGTCCCCTCTGCCTAACGCCATCTCTCCCCTCTCTTTCCAGGCGTGGTGTCCGGGCGCAGCCTCTCTACGTAGGATACTGTGAAAATGAATTTGGCGGGTTTTGAAGGGAGAGTCCCGCTGCCCTCAGTTGCTGTGCACACAGGAGGAACGATCCCGCCCTCTCAAAAGCTGCCGGCTTGGCCAAGGGACCCCTTCCCACCCCCAACTTCTGCTCTCGCTTTAGTGCAATGATCTTTTTTTTCCTTAGTGTGCACTCTTTGCCTCTTTTTCTATTTTTATTTCTTTAAATCTATAAATAAATGACCCCAAAGAGGAAAAAGGTGCTTTTTCCTGCTCAGCTGGGGCTTGGGAGACCGTGCGAGGGTTTTTGTTAGCAGGAGAATGGGTAGGGCTTGCTCCAGAGATGCTAGTGGAGCAGCACCTGGCTGTGTCTCACCCCGGTGGCTCTGGAGCTTGCTGGGTGCCTGCTCAGACTGTGCTTAGCCTCTGCTGCTGTCACACTCCGTCCCTGCAGGGAGAAGGTTTGGGGACCCTCACTTTTCCCCTTGACCTCCCACCGTCCGCACCTGGACATGGGCACTACTGTGTGGTGACCTTGGTTTTGCTTCTGTGGCCTTCCACGGACCAGCGGTCCGTGTTCTGCTGCTCCTGTCCTTCTCTGTCTCCTCTCTCTGCCTGCGTCCAGGGAGGACACTTGCCTGCAAGCCACCATTTCTGCTGCCACCTCCTCCTCTGGCTTCTGAGAAGACGCCTTGAAGCCTCTCCAAGGAGACCTCAAACCCACGGGGCTGAGCAGTGCGTGGATGCGACGGAGCCACTGCTCAGCTCTTCCATCACCTCTTGCCTCTGCTCAGGATTCGGCCAACTGATCCGTCCTCCTTGGGGTGGGGAGCTCAGCTCCAGGTCTGCATCCAACAGGTTTGGATAGTATTTTCCTTGGAGAAGAGACTGGTGGTGCTGCTGTCCCACGGAGCTGGGGCAGCCGTGGTTCTTGTCCGTTGCTGGTTGGGGTTGCCCTGCTGGAAACCACATCCAGCTCAAAGCCAGGGAATCTCTTGGGGAGAAATCCTGGCTGATGGGACTGTTGGTCTGGTCTTCAATAAGCAAGATCTGCTGTTGTGGCTGGAAATGCTTTACTATTGACCTTTAAATTAAAAATACTGAGTTAACTTTCAATTAAAAATACTCAGAAATGGGCAAGTCTGGAATTTCTTCACCCTCCAGCGAAGGGATACCCAAACGCTGCTCCTCTGAAGCGCTACATCTTGAAGGGGCGGGGGAAAAAAGATTGTGAAGGCCAGCCACCCCGAAGCAGGGAAGTTTATCCCGATTTGGGAGAAAGACGCATGTTTTTTCCCCTTGGTGAGGGTGGGAGGGGAAGGGCTGCCTCCCTGTGCCCTATTTCCTGGGGGAAGAAGCTCCTCTGCTTCCTCCAGGTCTGCGGGGGAAACTCCGTTATTTTGGCCGTGAATACTTGCGTATTTAAGGCTGAGCGGAGCCAGGATTGCTGACCTGCCCGCCTGTCACTCCAAGCGTGTTTATTTCTCTTAAATCGAGTAACCCAAAAGACCTAAATAATAGTAGCTGCTTCCTTTTGCTGGGGTTTGATGTGCTGTCAAGTCCTGACGAGCTCCAAAGGGCTGGTGTAATTAGTGCTCCTTCCTCCCTACGAGACCTGGCACGAGCAAATGCTGATCACAATCTTGTCCCCGTGAGGACATCTCCTTCTGCTCTGCCCCGAGTCCTCGCTGATGCAGCTCAGCCTCCCCGTGGCATCTTTTGGAGTTGGCTTTGGCAACCATTGCTCTACAGCGCAAATGCTTCGGGTACTTGCGGAGCAGAAGCTTCTGGTGCAGGCTGGTGGCATCCTGGGCTTCAGAGCCGGGTGTCTGCTCCGGCGCTGTCTGGCCACCTCTGCCTGGCTCTTCCTGCAGCCACGCCGGGGGGAGGACACCCCAGATCCCATGGTTTGCTGCTGGGATGTGGCGCTTCGGGCTCCGAGGGGGTGGCAGGCAGAGAGGAAGGGGGTCAGTATTCCCTCATGTTTTTTAAAGTTCGGGGTTTTCCCTTCCCCCCCCCCCACCCCCGGCCCCAGCATGGTGCAAATTGATACCTTTGCCGGGTGCTTTTGTCACTGCAGGGGGCTGCTGCTGGTGGGGCTGGGGCCAGTGTAGACCCTGGCCCTGGGGAGGGTGGTCTGCTCCCGGGAATGATGCTCTGCTCCTGGGAATGATGCTCTGCTCTGCTCTGCTCTGCTCTGCTCTGCTCTGCTCTGCTCTTGGGGAGGATGCTCTGCTCTCCGGAGGGTGCTCTGCTTCCCAGCGCTGCCCTGTGTGTGCCGAGGGGCTTCTTCACCACCACATCCCAGCTCCCTGCCCTCACCCTGCCCATCCCCCGGCTCTCCGGGCTCCCTGTGACCCCCTGGGGGTGCGGGATGCTGCAGGGCCAGTGGGGCTGGCAAAGGGGCCCCCCCAGCCCCACGCCTCCGTGAAAGCCTGGTGTTTCCCATCCGGGTTGAACACCACCCCACGGTCCTGCTTCCTGGGGGGTCTTCACCAGCATCTCCCCAAAAAACACCGCCTCGGGGGTGTCCTGGGAAGGCCTGCACCCTTGCAAAGGCAAGGATCCCCGTCGGCTGGGGGGGAGCACCCCGCTTTCCCCCGCCGCCGCCTGGCCCGTTCCTTCCAGAACATCTATTTTGGGTGCGTAAAACTTGCCGGGGAGCAGCGGAGAACAGGCAGCGTGTGAATCACTCGGGGCCAACGGGTTTAAAAATAAACCCAGGCGGCGGTGAGGAGCGGCTGCCGGGCCCCCGGGTTTCGGCAGGATGAGGCCCAAACCCACCCACGGGTGCTTGCCCTGGGGCCGGCCTCGGCTGGGCGGGGGGGTCTATCGCAACACACACGCACACGTGTGTTTGCACATGTCAGCGTGCAAGGCACATACTTGCAGCTGTGTGCACACACCTGCACGCATAGGGCGCTTGTGAACATGTGTGCTCATGCACATGCATGCACATACATGCATACGGGTACTTGTGAACACGTGTGTTCTTGCACATGCTTGCACACGCATACATATGGGCGCTTGCAAACACGTGCTCTCATCCACATGCTTGCACACATGTGCACGTGGGCACTTGTGAACACCTACACTCATGCACATGCCTGCACATGTATGCATACAAGTACCTGTAAACATGCGGACTCATGCACATGCTTGCACACGTGTGTGTGGGGGCGCTTACAGACACGTGCCCTCATGCACATGCTTGCACATGAATGCATACGAGTACTTGTGAACATGTGTGCTCATGCACACGCTTGCACACGCATGCATATGGGCGCTTACAGACGTGCACTTATGCACATGCTTGCACACGTGTGTACAAGGGCGCTTGTGAACACGTGCGCTCATGCACATGCTTGCACACACGTGCATATGGGCGCTTCCAAAAACACATTCGCTCATGCACATGCTTGCACACGTGTGCGTATGCACACTTGCGAACGCCTGCACTCGTGCACGTGCTTGCACAGGCATGCATAGCAACGCTTGTGAACGCGCGCACTTGTGCACATGCTTGCACACACGTGTGCATGGGGCACTTGCAAACACATACGTGCACGTGCTCGTGCACACGCGCGCCCCTGCACACACACGCAAATGCACCTGCACACACGCGCTCACACGCCATTGCACAGGCTTGCAGCACAGGTGCGACGCTGCGTGTGCCCGCGCACGCCCTGGCACGCGCTCACACACACACGTGCACTCCTGCACCCGCGTGGCAGCTCGCCGGGAAAGCCGGGCACCCCCAGCCCAGCCGCTGCTCTGGGAGTAATTAATTAACGACCGTGCCAGGTATTAAAGCAGCTCGCTGTAATTATTTCGGGGTGTGGGAGGGGCGCAGCGGGGTCCGTCGAGGCGCGAAATGCAACAAAGTGCCCGAATTGTCCCTGTTGAGCCTTTTCCCCGTGGATTTAAACCCGGCCAGAGGGTGGGGCCGAGCGGGGTGTTAACTCTGGAACCTACTGAGGGCCGCAGGGGTGGAGGCGGGCGGCTGCCCGAGGGGTGGCGGGGGGTGCTGGGGGGTGACACGGGGTGACGTGGGGTGGGGGCGGGCGGGCGACAGGGATGAATGGGCGCGGGGCCAGCCCGGCAGGGGGCACTAGTGGGCGGAGCCTCCTCCAGCCTCCCCCTCCTGATTGGCCGCCGCTCCCTCATTATGCTAATACCTTGCGGCTGACGTCACCCGCGCGCGGGCGGGGAAGGGGGGGGGGGGGGGGGGGGCGGGCGGTGTGTGTGTATGTGTATGTGTGTGTGTGTGTGTGCCGCGAGCCGCCTAGAGGCCCCCGGGCCGAGCCGAGCGGTTCCGAGCGGTTCCGAGCGGTTCCGAACGGTCCCGAGAGGTTCCGAACGGCGCCGAGCGGAGCGGGGCGGGGCGGGGCGGGGCGGGGCGGCGGGCGCCTCCCGCAGCGGCGGCGGCGGCGGCGGCGGCGGCGGCGACGGCGGCGGCGGCGGAGCGGGCCATGGCCGCGGCGGGCAGCGGCGTGGCGGCGGCGGCGGCGGCGGAGGCGGGGGCGGCGTTCAGCACCGCGAACAGCGGCCGGGTGAACGGGCTGAGCCGCCCGCCCGGCGCCATCGCCATGAAGGACCACGACGCCATCAAGCTCTTCGTGGGGCAGATCCCGCGCAACCTGGAGGAGAGCGACCTCAAGCCGCTCTTCGAGGAGTTCGGCCGCATCTACGAGCTCACCGTCCTCAAGGATCGCTTCACCGGCATGCACAAAGGTACGGGGGGAGGAAGGGGGGGGGCGGCTCCGCGCCCGCCGGACGGCGAGGCCAGGCGGGGCGACCCGAGGTGGGACAGCCCCAGGGTGGGAGAGGATGAGGTGGGACGTTCTGAGGTGGGGGGGGGGGGGGGCACCCGGAGGTGGGACAGCCCCAGGTGGGACAGCCTGAGGTGGGAGAGCATGAGGTGGGGCTACCCCTCAGGTGGGACACCCTGAAGTGGGACGGCCTGAGGTGGGGGATACCTTGAGATGGGACACCCGGGTACGGGGCACCCCTGAGGTGGGACACCCCGAGGTGGGGGTGCCCCTCAGGTGGGACAGCCTGAGGTGGGAGAGCATTGTGATGAGGGATGCCCTGAGGTGGGCATCCTGAGGTGTGGGTACCCCTCAGGTGGGACATCCTGAGGTGGGGGATGCCCTGAGGTGGGACATCCTGAGGTGCAGGTACCCCTCAGGTGGGACATCCTGAGGTGCGGGTACCCCTCAGGTGGGACGGCCTGAGGTGGGACGGCCTGAGGTGGGGGATAGCCTGGGGTGGGACATCCAGGTACGGGGCACCCCTGAGGTGGGGCATCCTGAGGTGGGACGGCCTGAGGTGGGGCACCCAGGTATGGGGCACCTCTGAGGTGGGAAACACTGAGGTGGGAAACCCTGAAGTCGGAGTACCCCTCAGGTGGGACAGCCTGAGATGGGCACCCATGGTCTAGAAGTATCTCAGGTATGGGGCACCCCTGAGGTGAGGCACCCTGAGGTGAGGTACCCCCGAGGCAGGGGTGCCCCTCAGGTGGGACACCCTGAGGTGGGCACCCATGGTCTGGAAGTACCCCTGCGGTGGAGCACCCTGGTATGTGGCACCTCTGAGGAGGGGGCACTCCTGAGGTGAAGGAACTCCTGAGATGGGGCACCCAGGTATGGGACACCTCTGAGGTGAGGTACCCCTGATCTGGAGGTCCCCATGAGGTTGGGGGATCCCTGAGGTGGGGATACCCCTGAGGTGCAGGTACCCCTGAGCTGGGGGGCACCCTTGAGGTGGGGCACCCTGAGACCGAGGAACCCCTGAGTATGGGGTACTCTTGAGGTGGAGCTACTCCAGTATCAGGCACCTCAGTATGGGACACCCCAATATGGGGCACCCCTGAGGTGAAGGTGCCCCTGAGGTGGAGGCACCCCAGTATGGGTCACCCTGGTATGGGTCACACTGGCTTGGGGCACCTCTGATGTGGGGGCACCCCGATATGGGGCATCCTGGCATGGAGCACCCCTGAAGTGGGGTACACTTGAGGCGGGCTACACCTAAGGTGGGGCACCCCTAAGATTGGGGTACCCCTGAGGCGGAGGCACCGGTCAAAGGTGGACGTACCCCTGGGATGGAGACACCCACCTGGGGTTGGGAGCAGCCATCCGAGTTGGGAGCACCCCAGCAGTGTTTCGGGCACCCGCTTGAGCTGGGGGCACCTGTCTGGCATCGGGGCACCCACATGAGTTTTGGGCACCCCTGGAGTTGAGGTGCCCCTGGAATGGAGGCACTCACCTGGAATACGGGCGCCCACCTGCCTGTGCCGTGTCCTGGGCCTCTGTAACCCGGCAGGATCGGGCTCGCTGCCGGCCTGGCCGGCATCCCAGCACGGGGAGCAGAGCACCCAGCACCCCGAGCGGTGGCGCCCCGAGGGGCTCCACACGTGCACCGCCAAGGTCTTTATGGAACCCCCCACCCGTGAGCTGGGGGTCCGTGGCGCTGGAGCGGGGTCAGGGCACCCCGGGTGTCACCCAGACAGGATCTCACGTTCCTCCACACGCTGTCGCCGAGCCCCGTGCCGTGGGGCCACTGGGACTTTCTGGGAAGCCGAAACTTGGTGCAGATGCTGCCGCATTGGTGCCCTTTGGCCGTGGGGCAGCCGCACGGACTCCATCGTTCTCGGCACTGCCGCCTCCTAAATGTCTCCGTGTGCTTCCGAAGTTGCTTGCATCCCCGAAAAATGGGATTCACACCTTGCCAGGCCCCCTTGGAGCTTCCTCCAGCCTGGGCTTCAACTGCTGCGGCCCAGACACGTGATTTAATTGCAGACGCTCCTGTAATTCGGACAACATCCTTCCTCCTGGCGAGCCTCCGGAGCGGGATTGCTCCTGCTCCAGCCCTCCAAACTTCTCCCGAACACCCCGGCGCCGTCCACATCGTCGCCTTCAGGGAGAAAGGGAAAAAAAATAGGGGGGGGGAAAAAGAGCGGAGAGGAGGAAGCCGGCTTGATTGCGGATGGTAAACACTGGAAATGGCAGCGGGGCTGAGGCGAGCCGCGGGGCTGACCCCCCCTTTCCGCCCGCAGCGGGGCCGATGTTTGGCTGGGGGGGATCTCTCCTTGCTCCCTGCGAGGGCAGATGTCCCCAACACCCCGGGGCGGGCGAGGGACCCCATCCCTCGGCATCCCCCCACCCCGCTGCCGTGCTCCCTCTCCTCCCAGGCACGCTGATTGTACTTATTAAGAGTTATTAATACTTAATCAGCTGGCGGATTTAATTGTGCCAATATTAAAAATGCATCAATGTCAATTTTATTCATTAAATATTTACTTTGTTGAAGGGAAACTGTTTTGCTGCTGTTTTAATATCACTTTCAGACGCTTTTGGATGTGACCCCAGCAAATCGGGGGGGAGCCCTCGGGGAGGGGGCGGTGCAGCAGGAGCACCGGGGACCCGGAATGCTCCGGTGGGAATGGGAGAGACGGAGGGGAGAGAACCCAGACCCCGTCTCCGGGACTCGCTCGTCGCCGCCAGCTCCGGGAGAGCGAGCGAGCGGCTCGGCAGCGTGAGTCAGCGTGGGAAAACCTCGCCCCAGGCGTATTCCCGATTCCCGAAGCGCCACGATGTCGGATGAGCCAGAGCGTCTTCGCCACACGAGCCTCATCCCAGGGAGGATGCTCGGGGCCAGGAGAAGCGGTGGCAGCAAGCCGGGATGCGCGGCCTCGACACCTGGAGATCTGCTTCCCGGGGGGCCTTCGCCTGCGGCTTTCCCCGGAGCTCGGGGCTGGAGCGCTGCTGCCCGCACGCTGCCAGACTCACTGCCCGCTCTTGCCTTGCTCCCTCCTTCATCCCACTGCTCCGTCTCTTTTGTATCGAGATCTCCCAGCTGGTTTTGGGGCTGAGCTGTGGCCCCACGGGTGGCGGTGCCCCCCTGAATGTCGGGGTGATGGCTGCCAAAGTGCTGGGGCGCTGGATGTCAGAGTGCCAGGGTGCCAGGATGCCAGAGTGCTGGGTGCCAGGGTGCCAGATATCAGAGTGCCAGGATACCAGGGTGCTGGATGCCAGGGTGTCAGGGTCCCAGGATGCTGGATATCAGAGTGCCAGGATACCAGGGTGCTGGGTGCCAGGGCACCAGGATGCCAGGGTGCCACTGTGCTGGATGTCAGAGTGCTGGGTGGCAGCGTGTTGGATGCCAGGGTGCCAGGGTGCTGGCTGTCAGAGAGCCAGGGTGCCGACGTGGTGAGTGCCAGGGTGCCATGGTACCAGGGTGCTGGATGCCAGGATATCAGTGTGCTGGATGCCAACGTATCAGGGTGCTGGATATCAGGGTTCCAGGGTGCTGGGTGCCAAAGTGCCAGGATGCTGGATGCCAGGGTGTCAGGGTCCCAGGATGCTGGATATCAGAGTGCCAGGGTACCAGGGTGCTGGATGCCAGCGTGTCAGGGTCCCAGGATGCTGGATATCAGAGTGCCAGGATACCAGGGTGCTGTGTGCCAGGGCACCAGGATGCCAGGGTGCCACTGTGCTGGATGTCAGAGTGCTGGGTGACAGTGTGCTGGATGCCAGGGTGCCAGGATGCCAGGGTGCTGGGTGCCAGGGTGAGTGCCAGGATGCTGTATGCCAGGATGTCAGGGTGCCACTGTGCTGGATGTCAGAGTGCTGGGTGGCAGCGTGTTGGATGCCAGGGTGCCAGGGTGCTGGCTGTCAGAGAGCCAGGGTGCCGGCGTGGTGAGTGCCAGGGTGCCATGGTACCAGGGTGCTGGATGCCAGGATATCAGTGTGCTGGATGCCAACGTATCAGGGTGCTGGATATCAGGGTTCCAGGGTGCTGGGTGCCAAAGTGCCAGGATGCTGGATGCCAGGGTGTCAGGGTCCCAGGATGCTGGATATCAGAGTGCCAGGGTACCAGGGTGCTGGGTGCCAGGGCACCAGGATACCAGGATGATGCTGTGCTGGATGTCAGAGTGCTGGGTGACAGTGTGCTGGATGCCAGGGTGCCAGGGTGCTGGATGTCAGAGAGCCAGGGTGCTGGGCTGCTGGGTGCCACGGTGCCAATGTGCTGGATATCAGGGTCCCAGGGTACCAGCGTGCCGGTGTGCTGGATGCCATGGTACCAGGGTGCTGGATGCCAGGGTGCCAGGTTAGGTGCCAGGGTACCAGGTTGCCATGGTGCCGGTGTGCTGGATGTCAGAGTGCCAGAGTATCAGGATGCCTCGGTGCCAGGATGCTGGATGTCAGAATGCCAGGGTGCCAGGGTACCAGGCGTGCCAGTGTGCTGGATGCCAGGGTACCAGTGTGCTGGATGCCATGGTACCAGTGTGCTGGATGCCAGGGTGCCAGCATGCTGTATGCCAGGGTGCCAGGGTAGGTGCCAGGGTACCAGGTTGCCATGGTGCCGGTGTGCTGGATGTCAGAGTGCCAGAGTATCAGGGTTCCAGGGTGCTGGATACCATGGTACCAGGGTGCTGTATGGCGGGATGCCAGGGTGCCAGTGTGCTGGATGTCAGAGTGCCAGGGTACCAGGGTGCCAGTGTGCTGGATGCCATGGTACCAGGGTGCTGGATGCCAGGGTGCCAGGTTAGGTGCCAGGGTACCAGGTTGCCATGGTGCCGGTGTGCTGGATGTCAGAGTGCCAGAGTATCAGGGTGCCTCGGTGCCAGGATGCTGGATGTCAAAATGCCAGGGTGCCAGGGTACCAGGCGTGCCAGTGTGCTGGATGCCAGGGTACCAGGGTGCTGGATGCCAGGATGCTGGATGCCAGGATGCTGGATGCCAGGGTGCTGGGTGCCGGAGTGCCAGGGTGCTGGATGACAGGATATCAGGGTACCAGGATGACGGGCTGCTGGGTGCCAGGGTGCTGGGGTACTGGATGCCATGGTGCCAGTGTACCAGGGTGCCAGTGTGCCGGATGTCAGGGTGCCAAGGTGATGGATGCCAGGATGCCAGGGTGCTGGATAGCAGGATATCAGCATACCAGGATGCCGGGCTGCTGGGTGCCAGGGTGCTGGGTGTCAGAGTGCCAGGATGCTGTATACCAGAGCGCCAGGGTGCTGGGTGCCAGGGTACCACGGTGCTGGATGTCAGGGTACCAGGGTGCTGAGATGCCCCAACTCCGTATCAGCCGAACCGCCGGCTCCCTGTGTGCCTGGGGCTTTGCGGTGGTGCCGGGCTGGACACTGACCCCATCTCCCCGTCTCCGCAGGCTGTGCCTTCCTCACCTAC
Source organism: Sterna hirundo (assembly GCA_009819605.1). NCBI lineage: Eukaryota > Metazoa > Chordata > Aves > Charadriiformes > Laridae > Sterna > Sterna hirundo. Next base: position 23,539,980 of record CM020445.1, read on the forward strand.
TGCGCCCGCGACTCGGCCCTGAAGGCGCAGAGCGCCCTGCACGAGCAGAAGACGCTGCCGGGGGTAAGTGACACCGGGGGGTCGGGGTGACCTGGGGCGGGGGACGGTGACACCTGCCCGGGGCGCGGGAGCAGGAGCCGCTCCAGCGGCCGCAAACCAAGGCATTGATTTTCCTGCCGCCCGCGTGCTGTTGTGCTTTCTGTGGGCTCCGACCTCCCGAGCTTAACAAAGTGAAAATAAATATTTAATTATTCGCCTAAATAAAAATCAATAGGGCCGCTGGTTGGCTGGGGAAAGCGCCGGGGCCCGGGAATATCAATCCCTGCCTCGGGTGAGCGGAGTTGATGGAGGGGGACGAGGTTTGCGGGGACGTGGCTTCCCGAGCCGCGCTCTAGCCCGGGGTGCTGTCCATCAGTAGGCTTAAGAGTTAACAGCCCACTTCGGCAGCCTCGAAGAGGTGCGGGGTCAGGCCCTGCCTGTGTCCCCTTCTCATCACGCACGCCCACGTATGTACGCGCGGGTGTGCGAGGTGTATGGCTGCCCACCCCTATAGCTGCGCTCACACCCCTATAGCTGCTCACCCCTATAGCTGCGCTCACACCCCTATAGCTGTGCTCACCCCTACAGCTGTGCTCAGACCTACAGCTGCACACCCCTAAAGCTGTACAGCCCTATAGCTGCACACCCCCTATGGCTGTGCTCACCCCTACAGCTGTGCTCACACCCCTATAGCTGTGCTCACTCCTATAGCTGCACACCCCCTATAGCTGTGCTCACCCCTACAGCTGTGCTCACACCCCTATAGCTGTTCTCACACCCCTATAGCTGCTCACCCCTATAGCTGCGGTCACACCTCTATAGCTGTGCTCACACCTACAGCTGCACACCCCTAAAGCTGTACAGCCCTATAGCTGCACACCCCCTATAGCTGTGAACACCCCTAGAGCTGTTCACAGCCCCTATAGCTGTGCTCACCCCTATAGCTGTTCTCACACCCCTATAGCTGCTCACCCCTATAGCTGCGCTCACACCCCTATAGCTGTGCTCACACCTACAGCTGCACACCCCTAAAGCTGTACAGCCCTATAGCTGCACACCCCCTATAGCTGTGCTCACCCCTACAGCTGTGCTCAGACCCCTATAGCTGTTCACAGCCCCTATAGCTGTTCTCACACCCCTGTAGCTGCACACCCCTATAGCTGTTCACGGCCCCTATAGCTGTTCACAGCCCCTATAGCTGTGCTCACACCCCTATAGCTGCACACCCCTATAGCTGTTCATGGCCCCTATAGCTGTTCTCACACCCCTATAGCTGCACACCCCTATAGCTGTTCGCAGCCCCTATAGCTGTGCTGACATCCCTATAGCTGCTCACCCCATAGATGTAGACCGCTATAGCTGCACACCCCTATAGCTGTACTCACACCCCTGTAGCTGCACACCCCTATAGCTGTACTCACACCCCTGTAGCTGCTCGCCCCTATAGCTGCACACCCCTATAGCTGCACACCCCTATAGCTGTTCACAGCCCCTATAGCTGTGCTCACATCCCTATAGCTGCTCAGCCCATAGATGTAGACCCCTATAGCTGCACACCCCTATAGCTCTACTCACACCCCTGTAGCTGCACACCCCTATAGCTGTACACCCCTATAGCTGTACACCCCAATAGCTACACACCCCCACAGCTGCTCCCCCCCCCCGCCCCACCGTGTCCCCCGCCCAGGCCCCGCCTCCGTCGCGGCGCGCGGGAGGGGGCGTGTCCGGGCGGTGGGGAGGGGGCGCGTCTTGCCGTGGCCCCGCCCCCCCCCTCCCCGCTCGGCCCGGCCCGGCCCGGCCCGGCTCGGTGGGGCTGCGGCCGCCACGCCCCCGGACACGCCCCCCCCGCGCGCCGCTGCGCGAGCCCGGCCGAGCGGAGCCGAACCGGGCCGAGCGGAGCCGAACCGGGCCGAGCGGGGCCGAGCCGAGCCGAGCCGGGCCGGGCCGGGCCGGGCCATGCAGCTGCCGCAGGTGCCGGCGCCCGGGCCGCGGCCGCCCGTGCTGTGGGTGCCCGCCGGGTCTAAGATCCTCTGCATCGAGGTAGGGCCCCGCCTTTGTCTGCCGCCGGCACGGCACGGCACGGCACGGCACGGCACGGCACGGCACGGCAGCCTCGGCGTGCGCCGGGGCATCCGCACCCGCGGGGCGGGGGGGCTGCGCCCGGGGGGGTGCTGGTGGAGGCGGGCGGGGGGGGTGGTGTGTGTGTATCTGCTGCCGGGGATGCGGGGGATGCTGGTGTGGCGGTGGGGAGAGGTGTACCTGCTTCCAGGGATGGGGTTGTGAATGTGGGTGTTGGTAGGGGGGTGTATCTGCTCCCAGGGATGCTGTGTGTGTGTTGGTGTTGGGGGGGGGGGGGGTGTATTTGTACCCAGGGATGCTGTGTGTGTGTTGGTGTTGGGAGGGGGGGGCATGTATTTGTACCCAGGGATGCTGTGTGTGTGTTGGTGTTGTTGGTGGTGGGGGGGGTGTATCTGCGCCCAGGGATGGGGGGTGTCGGTGAGGAGCGTGTATTTGCACATGGGGACGCGGGGGGGTGAATGCGTGTGTTGGTGAGGGGGGGGTATATCTGCTCTCCCAGGGATGGGGAGGTGGTGTTGTGGCGGTGGGGGGGTTGTACCTGCACCCAGGGATGCGGTGTGTGAGTGTGGGTGTGGGTGAGGGGGGTGTACCTGCTCCCAGGGGTGAGGGGTGTTGGTGGGGGGGTTGTGTTTGCACGGAGGGATGGGGGGTGTGAATGCCTGTGCTGGTGAGGGGGGTGCATCAGCTCTCCCAGGGATGGGGGGGTGCATCTGCTCCTAGGGATGCTGTGTGGAAGTGTGGGTGTTGGTGAGGGGGGTGTCGCTGCACCCAGGAATGGTGTGTGTTTGTGGGGGTGTTGGTGAGGGCGGTGTGTCTGCTCCTAGGGACGCTGTCTGTGAGTGTGGGTGTTGGTGAGGGAGGTGTATCTGCTCTCCCAGGGATGGGAGGGTGTTGGTGAGGGGGGGTGCATCTGCACCCAGGGGTGCTGAGTGTGAGTGTGGGTGTTGGTGGTGGTGGTGGTGGTGGGGGGGTATCTGCACCCAGGGATGCTGTGTGTGAGTGGGGGCTGTTGGTGAGGGGGGTGTATCTGCTGCCAGGGATGCTGGGTGTGGGTGTTGGTGAGGAGGGTGTGTCTGTGCCTGGGGATGGGGTGCATGCACTGGCAGGGCGGTTGTTGGTGATGGGGGTGTATTTGCACGCAGGGGTGGGGGTTGTGAGTGTGTGGGTGTTGGTGAGGAAGGTGTATCTGCATCCAGGGATGGGGAAGGGTGTTGGTGGGGAGGGTGTATCTGCCCGCAGGGATGCTGTGTGTGAGTGGGGGTGTTGGTGAGGGGGGTGTAGCTGCACCCAGGAATGGAGTGTGTGGGGGGGTGTTGGTGAGGGGGGTGTATTTGCGGGCAGGGATGGAGCGCGTGCATGCCTGTGTTGGTGAAGAGGGTGTATCTGCACGCTGGGATGCGTTTGTGTGTTGGCTGGAGGGTGTATTTTTCCACCCCGGATCTGTGTGTGGGTGTTGTGCGTGGGTGTTTGCAGGTGCGCAAAGGGATGTGCTCGGGGGGTGTTGCACCCACAGATGGTGCAGGGGTGTGTGAGTGTGTGTTGGTGGGGGTATGGTTTTGCCCCTGGGGTATGCACAAGTGTGTGTTGGTGGGGAGGGTGTATTTGCACTCCTGGATGCTCTGTGTGTGTGTGTCTAGGTGCTAAAGGGTGTGCTTGCAGCCAGTGACTGTGCGTGCGGTGGTGGGGTGTGGGTGTACGCGGGCCTAGGGGGTGGCAGCGGCGGGTGGGAGCACCCAGGGGTGGTGGTGGGTGTGTGCGTGTGTTCACGTGTGTGTGTGTGCGCGCACCGGGTGTCAGCCAGGGAGCAGAGAGTGCGTGTGTGTGCCTATGGGTGTTGCGTGGGTACCCGGTGTGGGGACTGTCCGGGTGTGCGCAGGGTTGGGGTGTGTATGGGTGGTGGTGGGGACGGGGTGTAGGTGCTGCTGGGGGGAGCCGTGGCCGTGCAGGGGTGGTGACCAGCACTGGGTGTCCCTCTGTCCACAGAGGACCACCAGAGGTCCCACTGCAGGGAAACTGAGGCATGGGGCATTGTGCCCCACATCACGGTGACGCTGGCTGCCGGCTGTGCGCTGGTGTGTGTGTGCCCATGGTTGTGCGGGACCCACAGCTGTGGGGAGGGTGTTGTGTGGGTGTGTGGCAGTGGGCAGACGGGTGCTCACAAGGACTCCGGAATCGGGGTGTGGGGGCGTAGGGATGTTGTGTGTGGGTGTACATGGGGCTGGGGGAGGTGCGCGGCTGCACGTGGGTGTGCAGCTGTGCTAGGACGGATGCATGGTTGTGCGTGGGTGCACGTGTGCGGTGGTGTACGTGTACGGTTGTGCAGGGGGGGTGCTGAGGCGAGTGTGTGGCTGCGGGTGGTGCGTGAGTGTGCACGGAAGATGCTGTGTGTGGCTCCGCGGTTGTGCATAGGGGTGTGCGGGAGCGGGAGTGCGGCTGTAGGGGATGCGTGGCTGTACATGGGGGTGTGCTAGGGTGGTTGTGCGCCTGTGTGACTGTCCCCAGGCTGGTTGTGTCCCTTTGCTGTGAGTTCACCCCCAGGGCTCTGGCAGGGTGTTGCCGTGACGGGTGGCTGCCTGTACCCAAACGCCTGTCGACCTGCACCAGGTGTTGGCTGCCTGGGGACCCTCAGGGTGACGTGGGCAGCAGGCTCCCGCAGGCGCCTGCTGCTCCGGCGTCAACCGGCGCCTCCGTGTTGGCTTTCAGATGTGCGGTGGCCTGCTGGATTCTCTGGCTGTTGGGCGCCAGGAGGAGGAGGGTGACACCGAGGAAGGAGCGAGGGCCAGAGGTGACCCTGTTCCATGGGGCAGGTCCCCCGGCAGTGATTCACCATGGGCTGGCTCTCCCCGGTGCCCAGGCTGTTGGGGGGGCTCCGAATTTGCGTGGGAGATGTTGTCTGAGCAGTCGGGAGGTGGTTTGGCAACGGGTGGTGACCCCCTGGTAGCACACCGGTGTTTTGGCCATGGGGTGCTGTAGCTGGGGCTCTGTGGAGCACCCCCGGGTGACGGTAACTGTTGGGTGCTGGGACGCCCCAGACAGGGGGGTGTCAGCGTGTCCTTGGGGTGTGCGAGGATGATGGGGAGAGGGCTGGGAGTTGGGGGATGGATGGGTGGATGTGTGGGGTGAGTAGAGGGATGGGCACTATAGGGGTGGAAAGGTGGGTAGTAGGGAGATGGGGGATGGATGGAGCGGTGAAAGGGTGCTACAGGTATGGATGGGTGTTGGGGGGTGGATGAGTGGGTGTTCGGGATATGGGTGGGTGCTATGGGATAGATGGGTGTTGGGTGGATGGATGGATGGATGGGTGTTGGGGATATGGATGAGTTCTATGGGATGGACGGGTGTTACGCGGATGAGTGTTGGGGGATGGATAGGTGAATCTATGGGTGAATCTTGGGGGGAGATGGATGGATGGGTGGTTGTGTGGGTGTCAGGGATGGGTGAATAGACGGATGGGTGTTGGGTGGGTGGATGGATGGACGGATGGATGGGTGTTGGGGATATGGATGAGTTCTGTGAGATGGATGGGTGAATTGATGGGTGAATCCTGGGGGGAGATGGGTGTACGGGTGGTCGTGTGGGTGTCAGGGATGGGTGAATGGATGGATGGATGGATGGATGGGTGTTGGGGGGTGGATGGATGGGTGTCAGGAGGAGAGGGAGGTGGCTGAGTGGTTGGTTGGGTGTCGGGGGATGGATGGAGGGCTGTTGGGCAGCGGGGGGTGACCGTGTGGGCACAGGAGCAAGGTGTGGGGCTGCTGTGGGGACCGACGGACAGGTGGGCACTGGACAACCGGACGCAGGGGTAGGTCTGGGTGGCCACACGGGAGCCGGTGCAGGGGTCACCGAGCACCCTGGGGTGGGCATGGGGCGATGCCAGGGGTGCCAAAACCCCCTTTTGGGGGTGTCCACAGGCCAGGGCGGTTTCTCCCCGGCGCGGTGCAGCAGCCCTGGGGTAGGTTAGCCGGTCCCCGAGGCCTGACATTTATAAACATCAGCCGCTCCCGGGGAATCAATACAGTTTAATAACCGGCGAGCGGAGACGGGAGACACATCAAAATGACACTCTGCGGCTCCGTAAATGTTATTCTAAATCATACTCGCCGGGTTTATTACATTAAGCATACAGCAGCGGGCACGGGAAATTTATTCCATCAAAGGCCGTCGCGCTGGTAAATGGGACTGGCCAAGGGGGTGGAGGGGGGCGGCCCCCCCCTCCAAAATGGTGTTCCTTCCCCCTGGAAATGGCAGGGGTACAGGGGACGAGGGGGATGTTGATCCCACGGGTCTCTGTGCTGTCACGGCCTCTGGGGTTCGGGATGAGCTGGATCCACCCCGGGATGGGGTGGATGTTTGGGGGGCCGATGATGCAATGGGTGACACGAGGACAGCCCCGTGTCCCTCGGTGCCACCCCGCGGCTCCTAGGGGGCTCGGTCCCCTCCCTAGAGCATCCCCGGCTCTGCGCTGACATTTCTCCCCGCGTTTCCCTGGAGACGAGGCGGTTGCTGTGGAAACCTCCCTCCTCTTCTTCCTTAGCCATCCTCTTCCTCACCCTGGGGCGGGGAACTGGGGGGGGGGGGGGGGGAACGAACTGGCACTGACCCCACCCAACCCCTAAATTTGGGGACCCCTCACCCCCCCAGGGGGACGCCAGGGTGGGGGTAGGCACCGGCGTGGGCACAACAGCGGCAGGGGTGTGCATGGCCATCCCCGTGCCGTCTCCGTCCGCGTGCCTGTGCGCGCACACCGCCCCGTCATGCGTGACATCCCGCCGTTGCCGTGGCGACCCCATCGAGCACATGGCTCAGGCTCTGCAGCATCGCGGGGGAAGCACGCTTGTTGCCGTGGAAACGGCCGTAATTGTAGCATTTTTCGGCTAAAAGAAGCGGGGAGGGGGGGGGAGAGGAAAAATGGCTCCGTGGGGCAGCGGGCCAGGCATGTGTGCGCTGGCCCGGTGTCTCCTGCTGCACACACGTGTCACCCTTGCGGGTACCCACGGTGGCAACGCACCAGAGGGGGCCGAAATGGGGTGAGAACGGGGAAAAGGAGAACGGCGGCGGTGCTGCCGGAGGGGCCGGGGCCGGCTGGGTGCTGCCGCCGCCTCTGCAGTCCTTTGCAGTCGAGGAAAGCGGGCAGGCGGCCAAGGCTGGCACCGGTGGCCCAGCGGGCGCCTGCGGCACCGGGTACCCATCCCTGGGGCCGGAGCATCGCCCTGTGCCCACAGCATCCCCGCTTCGGCGTGGCCACGAGCCCCGGCTCTGTTCTTGCAGGTCCCTCCCCTGCGCCAGGCTGGGGCCAAATCCTGCTCTTTCCCATGGAAGGGGTTCGGGGTTTGGGGGGGGGGCGGCATGGCACCGCCACTGACCGCCCGCTCCCGCTTGTGTCTTGCAGATGAACCGCCCCATCCAGGTGAAGCCGGCCGACAGCGAGGGCCGAGGAGGTAGGTCCCCCCTTCCCCGGCTGCCCCGCATGGGCACGGGGGCTCAGGACCACCCGGGGGGTGGCAGGAGATGTGGTGGCATCACTGGGGCTGCCATGGGGAGGTTTGTTTGCAAAGAAACCCACAGAAGGAGCTGCCTTTGCTGGTGGCATCCGAACCGGAGCACAGAGCCAAGGCGATACGGGGGAACGTCCCGATGTCATGGCGGGAACATCCTGATGTCATACGTGATCGTCCTGACGTCATACCGTGACCATCCTGACGTCATGCTGGGCAGAGCACCAGCCAGCTGCTCTCCGATAGCCCCTTCGTCTATCAAACAACCTAATTACCCTAATTACCCTAATTACCCGCCCGGCGCTGCCTGCGGGGACCCCAGCAGGGTCAGGGCGCAGGAGTTGGCCACACGTGGCCTGAGCCCCTCTCAAACAGAAACCACTGACGCCCCCTCCGCCCCCCACCAAATTCTCTGTGGACGTTTCCAGGCTGAGTCGATAATTTGGGCAAAATTGCAGGAATTGGATCAAAACCCCCCAGCGTTTTCCCGGGGCCGCAAGCAAGCACTGGGCACACGGGGGCAACGGGATGCTCGCGTGGGGCCGGGGTGGGGGGACATGGGGACATCCCCCCCGTTCAGAACACGTCATTAGAGGCGATGCGAGCTGGTCCCGGCACGTCCCGGAGGGACCCGGCAAATAAATTACCCACTTACCGAGCGTAATTGGTGAAGGATTAAAAATCGATGGGCGAGCTGGGGCGCCCGGCCCTGGCCCCCTCGCCCAGGAGGCGATGCTTGGCCGCTCCCCCCGGCCGCTCCCCCCGGCCACCTTCGCCGGGAGATGGTTTATGTTTAACTAGACAACACACGAGCCCTATTCCCTTAACTAATTTTCCCGGTACCTTAACGGACAGAGCATTAATCGTCTCCTGCCATTATTTATTTATTTCCCCGGCAACGCTCTTGACGGGGTACCTTATTTTCTTTGTCAAATGCCATTAGCGCGCGGCGGGAGCGCGCGGCCGCGCAAGACAGATGCTGGTAATAATCATGAAATTCTCATTATTTACTCTCCCTTCTCTCGTGTTTGGGTTATTTATGTCCCCTGGGCATGGCCGGAGGCTGCGGGTTATTCTGCGAGTCGATCATACGCAGGCGATCGCCGCTGTTTTGCGGGCTTGCCGGGCTCTCTTTGTTTCCCAGCTGCATCCCGCATCGGTGCCGGGGGAGCCGGCTCCTCCATCCCTGGGAAAAGCCCCAGCTCTCCCGCCTTCACCCCTAGGCGATTTCCCTGCAGGAGACGTTTTCCCCATCCGAGCGTTTTGTAGGACGGAAGTGATAAACCCCATGCCTTTGCCGCCGGATCGGCATCGCTCCCTCCCCAGGCTCCGGCGTCACCCGGCTCTGTCCCCTCCGCGCGCCGTTTGCAAACCGGGGATGCAGGGACGGGATGGTGAGTGGCATCCCCCTCTCCGACGGGCTTGGTTTTGTTTTTAGAAGACAGGAAGCTCTTTGTGGGCATGCTGGGGAAGCAGCAGAGCGAGGACGACGTCCGGCGCCTCTTCGAACCCTTCGGCCAGATCGAGGAGTGCACCATCCTCCGAGGGCCCGATGGGGCCAGCAAAGGTGGGCTTCGGGGAGCCGGGTGAGCCCCCAGCCGGGCCGCCGGGACCCACGGAGGGTGGGAGCCACCGGATGAGCTCCTGCGGCGGCCGAATCCGACCCCTCCCTCGTCCCCTCTCTGCCCTTAGGTTGTGCCTTTGTGAAATACGGCAGCCACGCCGAGGCGCAGGCTGCCATCAACAGCCTGCACGGCAGCCAAACCATGCCGGTAAGTGCCGGGCTCTCGCCCTGCCCCGTCCGGCCCCGTGCTGCCTGCGTAATCCAATCACTGGCTAATTTGATCCTCTCACTTAATTGGATCAAAATCCCACAGACCTGGCAATTTGTTGGCCAGATCGCTGCGGGGTTCATCCCTGCCTGGGTGCCGAGCCCCCAGGGGTGGGCGCGCGGGGCTAATTCCCTCCGCACCGGAGAAAGGGGCTGTTTAATTAACGCCGAAGGTCATGATGGTGAACGAGGAGTAGGGGCGGGGGGGGGAAGGAAACAGAGGTCAGGGAGACGCCGCCAGGGAGAAAAGCCGGCTATAATTAAACCTCGCATCGATCGCCGGCTGCTCCTGCCAAGCTGGGCAGTATCTCCGGGGCTGAGGATGCTGCAGCCGCTGCGAGCCAGCGGGTCCCTCCCCGCAGCGAGGAGCTGTTTTGGGGGCACAGCCAGGACCCCACCATCGTCCCCGTCTTCCCCCCACCCCAGGGCGCCTCGTCCAGCCTGGTGGTGAAGTTTGCGGACACGGATAAGGAGAGGACCCTGCGGCGGATGCATCAGATGGCGGGGCAGCTGGGCATCTTCAACCCCATGACCATCCAGTTCGGTGCCTACGGGGCCTATACGCAAGCGGTAGGAGCTGGCGCCGGCCGGGACCTGGGGGTTTTTGGGGAGCCCTGCGGTTGGCGGGGGGGTGCTTTTGCCCGTGAAAGCCTGTGTGGGACTGTACCGGCACCGGTGGGTGCGGACGCCCATCGGGGTTGGCGTATCCCCATTTTGGGGCACAACAGAGAGAGTTTTGGTCCCCTTGGGTGAGGGTGGCATGGCTGTAGGGCGCAGCGGTCCCTTTTTTAGCATCACCTAGACCTCCTCCTGTCCCCGGGTCTGGCAGCGGGCTGGCATCTATCCCTTTGAGCCCCTGTGCGTGGGCGCAAAGGGGGGGACGCTAATTTATCCTCCCCTCTCCCCCCGCTTTCTCTCTGCCTCTCGCTCGCTTTCCCCTTTTCCCCCCTTTCTTTCCTTAAGATCATGCAGCAGCAGGCGGCCCTGATGGCTGCCGCACAGGGGACCTGCCTGAACCCCATGGCTGCCATCGCCGCTGCCCAGATGCAGCAAATGGCCGCCTTCAACGTCAGCGGGCTGGTGGCCGCTCCCCTCACCCCCTCTTCAGGTACGACCCCCCCCACCTCCCCCCTCCATTTGCCCCCCCCCCCCATCCTGCTTGACATCCTCGGGGCCGGGGGGAGCTGCCGGCGCTGACGCCTCCCTCCCGCAGGTACGAGCACCCCCCCCGGCATCAGCACGGCGCCCGTGCCCAGCATCGCCACCCCGATTGGGGTGAACGGCTTCAGCCCGCTGCCGCCGCAGACCAACGGGCAGCCCGCCTCCGAGACCATCTACACCAACGGCATCCACCCCTACCCAGGTAACCCTCCCTCCTCGCAGCCTGACCGGGGTGGGGGGGCCACCCCGGGAACACGCCGCGATCAACCACATCACGATGGCATCCTGGGCTGCATCAAAAGAACCATGGCCAGCAGACCCAGCGAGGGGATTCCCCCCCTACCCTGCTCTGGTGAGACCCCACCTGGAGCGCTGTGTCCAGCTCTGGAGCCCTCAGCACAAGGAGGACATGGACCTGTTGGAGCGGGGCCAGAGGAGGCCACAAAGATAATCTGAGGGCTGGAGCCCCTCTGCTGTGACGACAGGCTGAGAGAGTTGGGGGGGTTCAGCCTGGAGAAGAGAAGGCTCCAGGGAGACCTTGGAGCCCCTTCCAGTCCCTAAAGGGGCTCCAGGAAAGCTGGGGAGGGGCTGTTTGCCAGGACATGTTGCGATAGGACGAGGGGCAATGGTTTAACCTAGAGCAGGGCAAGTTTAGGTGAGACATTAGGAAGAAGTTCTTTACAGTGAGGGTGGTGAGACACTGGCCCAGGTTGCCCAGAGAGGTGGTGGAGGCCCCATCCCTGGAGACATTCCAGGCCAGGCTGGATGAGGCTCTGAGCAACCCGATGGAGTCAAAGATGTCCCTGCTGACTGCAGGGGGGTGGGACTAGATGGCCTGTAGAGGTCCCTTCCCACCCAACACATTCTGTGATTCTATGATCCCCACCGAAATCCCTCCTCCTGTGGCATGGCTGCCTTCGTGAGCGTGATGATGCCCTGGGCTCCTACGACGGGGCGGGGAGCGGCTCCGCTCCGCCGAGAGCCCGCTCCCACGGGAGCTGCTCGTCCCTGGGTTTCTCTTGCTTATTCTCTCTTCCTTCTCCTTTCTCTTCTCTCCCCAGCTCAAAGCCCCACGGTGGCAGATCCCCTCCAGCAAGCCTACGCAGGCATGCAGCACTATGCAGGTCTCACACTTCGCTTCGCTCTTCTCCCCTCATTCCTCCTTATTTTTTTGGGGGGGTGGGTGTATGTGTGTGAACGTCACCTTGGGGTTGAACCCCAGGACTGGGGGCAGCGTGCTTGGGCATGGATTAGCGTGGTGAGCGTGGGGTGCCCTACCCTGGCAGGAGCTCCGGGGTGACGCTGGTGCTGAGCACCATCCCCTCGTCCCCACCAGCACAGATGCGCTCCCGGCACGGCTCTCCAGGCAAATTTTGGATGGAGGAAAGTGAGTTTTAACGCCCGCTGGGCTGAGAGAACTTCCATGGGGGAGAGCTGGTGGCGGTACCCAGGAGAGGGGACGAGGTTTGGGCGGCGATGGCGAGACGGCTCCATGCTGGGTCCCGCCGACGTGCCAGACCGCTGGTAGAGACGGCCGAGGAGGCACCAAAGCATCAAAAATCCCTGGATGTTCATCGCACGGGCGGGCAGATGGAACGCAGAGAGAAGGGAGTCAAAGCATCCTATGGAAGTACATCGAGCCTGGCAGTCGTTTAATTAGGAACGCTAACGGAGATTTTCAACAGAAAATCAAGTTTTGGACTCCAAATTATTGGGTTTTTTCCAACCAAAAATGCCAGCTTCCCTCAATCTTGAGGCCGTATTACTGCTGCCACCAGTGTCCCTCCTGGGAGAGCCATTCCTGCATCCCGGGGGGGTGCCGGGAGACCGGGGCCGTGCTGGCAGGGATGGGAAGGGCGGAGCCCGTGGCCCCGAGGCCGGAGAGGCACCTCCACCGAGGGTGGCAGCGGGGGACATCCCCGTCCCCAGCCCTTCCCAGGGCTGTGGGGGGGAGCCGGGTGGGTGCCGGGGTCTCAGCTCCACGTTTCTTTCTTCCAGCAGCGTATCCCACCGCCTACGCGCCCATCAGCCAAGCCTTTCCCCAGCAAGCGCCCATCATCCCGCAGCAGCAGCGAGAAGGTGAGGGGTTGTGGGGGGGCACCCCACCGCGGGGGCCGGCAGCTCCTCACTTCTTCCCCCCCCGCCACCCCAGGGTGACCCCCTGCCTCGCGGCTGACGTGTGGCTGTCCTTTGTGTGTCACCCAGGTCCCGAAGGCTGTAACCTGTTTATTTATCACCTGCCCCAGGAGTTCGGGGACGCGGAGCTCACGCAGATGTTCTTGCCTTTCGGCAATGTCATCTCTGCCAAAGTCTTTGTGGACCGTGCCACCAACCAGAGCAAGTGCTTTGGTGAGTCCCGGTGTGTGGCTCTCCCCGATGTCCCAGCTCGGGGGTTTGGCTCTCCTAGGTGTCCCAGCTCAGGGGTTCCACTTTCCTAGATGTCCCAGCTCAGGGATTCGGCTCTCCTAGATGTCCCAGCTCAGGGGTTTGGCTTTCCTAGATGTCCCAGCTCGGGGGTTCCGCTCTCCTAGATGTCCCAGCTCAGGGGTTCCGCTCTCCTAGGTGTCCCAGCTCAGGGGTTTTGCTCTCCTAGGTGTCCCAGCTCAGGGGTTTTGCTCTCCTAGGTGTCCCAGCTCAGGGGTTTTGCTCTCCTAGGTGTCCCAGCTCAGGGGTTCCACTCTCCTAGATGTCCCAGCTCAAAGGTTTGGCTCTCCTAGGTGTCCCAGCTCAAAGGTTTGGCTCTCCTAGGTGTCCCAGCTCAGGGGTTTGGCTCTCCCAGGCGTCCCAATGTTCCCAGCTCGGTGTTCTGTCTCTCCCCAGTGTCCCCAGCTCAGGGTTCCAGCTCTCCTCAATGTCCCCACCTCAAGGGTCCAGCTCTCCCCGACACCCCAGGTCAGGGGAGGGGTGACCAGCTCTGGGCCAGCTCTGATGGGTGACCAAAGCCACATGGTGGCTGGAACCACACAGCTCCCTGTCCCAGGGCTAAAGGGCAGTTTTTTGTCCCACACCGTACCAGGACAGGACATACCCTGCTGGTGTCCCCTCTTACACTGTCCCCCATGTCCTCAGCCCAGCGCACCTGACCATGCGCCTGCCAGGGAGGGCTGGTCACCGCTTGCCACTTCCATGTCTGTTCACGTGGCCACCATTGCCACCAGCACGCTCTGGCCTGCAGACCTGTCACCACAGTGTCCCTGTAGCCTGTGTCACCTTGGTGGCCCCACAAATCCTGTCACCCTGGTGTCCTCAGACCCCGTCACCCTGGTATTGCCACAGACCTGCAGACCTTGGTGTCCCTACAGATGCCGTCACTTTGGTGTCCCTACAGATGCTGTCACCTTGGTGTCCCCAGAGACCCTGTCACCCCAGTGTCTCTGGAGGCCCCATCACCCAGGTGTTCCGTGAGCCCACAGACCCCATCACCTTGGTGTCCCTACAGTCCCCATCGCTTTGATAGACCCTTTCAGCCCAATGACCCCACAAATCCCACCACCTCAGTGTCCCTGCAGACCACTCCAGTGTCTCTGGGGACCTTCTTATGCTGGTGTCCCCACAGACCCTGTCACCTCGATGTCCCCGCAGACCTTGGTGTCCCCAAAGATGGCATCAGCCCATCACCAGGGCTGTGCCATTACCCCACAGTCCCCCTCTCCCAGCCCCCCAACCTGGGGCTCCTCCTGAGGCTGCCGGCAGGAGCATCCCACGGGATTTCCATGCCTCAGTTGAAGTAAAGCGGCAACCTGTGATGTTTACGGTGACAAACTCCTCTGTCGCCTCGTCCCCAAGGTTTCGTCAGTTTTGACAATCCAACGAGCGCTCAGGCAGCCATTCAGGCCATGAACGGCTTCCAGATCGGCATGAAGAGGCTAAAAGTCCAGCTAAAGCGGCCGAAAGATGCCAACAGACCCTACTGACCCCTGCTCACCCTGGCCCTGCGGAGAGGTAGGGGGGGGCTGGGGGGAGCCTGGCCCTGCCGCACCCCCTGCGATGCCCCAGGGGACCTGGTGGTGGGGCTCGGCTCACCTAAAGCATCGCAGGTGCCGCGGTTTCTCCAAAAATTGTCCTCGAGTGTGGGCGGGGGGGGGTCTCTGCAGCCAGAACCATCTGTGTGTGTGTTTCAAATGGGGATTTGGGTCCTTCTCCCCGTCCCTCTCTCCATCCTTCCCTCCTTCCCTCTCCCCGTCCCTCTCCCCATCCTTCCCTCCCTCTCCCCATCCCTCTCTCCATCCTTCCCTCCATCCCTTCCTCTGTTCTTCCCTCCTTCCCCCGTCCCTCTCCCCATCCCTCTTCCCATCCCTCTCTCCATCCTTCCCTCCGTCCCTCTCTCCATCTTTCCCCCATCCCTCTTTCCATCCTTCCCTCCGTCCCTCTCCCCGTCCCTCTCCCCATCCTTCCCTCCCTCTCCCCATCCCTCTCTCCATCCTTCCCTCTGTCCCTTTCTCTGTTCTTCCCTCCTTCCCCCGTCCCTCTCCCCATCCCTCTCTCCATCCTTCTCTCCGTCCCTCTCTCCATCCTTCCCTCCTTCCCTCTCCCCGTCCCTCTCCCCATCCTTCCCTCCCTCTCCCCATCCCTCTCTCCATCCTTCCCTCCATCCCTTTCTCTGTTCTTCCCTCCTTCCCCCATCCCTCTCCCCATCCCTCTTCCCATCCATCTCTCCATCCTTCCCTCTGTCCCTCTCTCCATCCTTCCCTCTGTCCCTCTCTCCATCCTTCCCTCCATCCCTCTCTCCATCTTTACCCCCGTCCCTCTCTCCATCCTTCCCTCCACCCCTTTCCCCATCCCTCTCCTTGTCCTGCTTCCTGTCCTTCCCTCCATCCCTCTTCTTGTCCTTCCCTCCATCCTTCCCTCGCTCCCTCTCGCCCTCCCTCTTCCCATCCCTCTCTCCATCCTTTCCTCCATCCTTCCCTCCCTGTCCCTCTCCCCATCCCTCCTTCCCTCCCTGCATCCCGCGGGACACAGGCTAACGACCCCTGTGCTGTTTTGCAGGTGGGGCGTCCCGTGGTGTCTGACGACTTTCCCCTTCCCCAAGTGCAGTATCCAAACCCGTAACTCTCTTTCTTTGCAACGCGTCCCGGAGGAGGAGGGAGGAGACGAGGAGGCGACGGAGGAGACGGCGAAGAAGAGAGCCATTCTGGTCGTAGCTTTTCTTTTCGTTTTTGGTATTTTTCCCAAACCGGTCTTGTTTGTTACTTAACGGGAACGAGAAGAGCGAGGAAGACGAGGAAGGAGGAGAGCGATGCGGCGCTGGGGCTGAGATTTGCCGCCGGCCACTTGCCGGGACTCACTGAATCCCTCGCCGGGAGGAAGGACGACAGCCCCGGGCAGCCGGGATACGATCTACCTTTGTTGTTGTTTTTTATTTTAAAGCACTCATTTGCTGCTACCGATTTCCCAGGAGAAACGAGGAAAAGAGGCTCCAAACGGATTCTTATAAACCAAAGCCGGTGGGACGGGACCAGCCTCGGGCGCTTCACCTGGACGATGCTTGTTTGGAGAAAGGAAAACGGCAAGATTTTCTTTTTTCCCCCACATCGGGGATAAAAAAAAAAAAAAAAAGGGATCAAAGGATGTTGGACTTATAGAAGATATATATAAATAAGTATATATATATATATATCCCATGGAGCAGGGCGGTGGGACACGCGCTTTCCCCTGCTCGTCACTGGCACAGGGACATAGGATTACTTGTTTCAGAGTCATATCATTCCTTAGAGTTTAGGGACCAAAGGACTATTGCTTTTTTTAAATATATCTATAAATAAATTAATTTAAAAAAAAAACAAAACAAAACAAAACAAAAAAAACCAAAACAAAACAAAAAAAAAACACAAAACAAAACACACACGCGAAAAGAAAAAAAAAAACAACAGAAAAAAAAACGGGAAAGAAGATGAAAAAAACAAGCAAACAAAAAAACAAAACAAAACGAAACAAAAAAACCAAACAGAAATTAAGAAGGTTGAGGAAAAAAAAAAAAAAAAACAAACCTCGGGCGTTAAGAGCTGCGAGCATTTCCTAGAGGGCTCGTTTCGGGGGGGCCGATTTGTGGGGCTCAAGGGCTCGGTTTCGGGGAGGCGGGGGGGGGGGGGCCGGTTCACGGCTGGGGATAAGGGGGCTGCAACGGGGGGGTGGGTTTTTTGGTGGGGGGGGGGGGGGAGCTGCGGTAGCTCCCCCAGCCCCGCAGCCGCCATGGGAGCCGGCGGCGGGGGAGTCAGGGCGGTGGGAAGCCCCCCTCGGTCGCCGCCAGGCGAGGGCGAAGCGAATGCGGTTCTTTGCGTTTTTGCTGGGTTTTTTGGGGATTATTATAATTATTATTTTTTTTTTTCCAGCCAAAAAAAAAAAAAGAGAGAAAAAAAAAATTAAAAAAAAAAAATAAAAAAAGAAAAATGTGAGGTTTCGGCAGAAATGAAGCGAAGCGAAATAAACTTATTTTGTCAAAATCGGCACCTTGGTTGGTTCTTTGGAGCAATCGCTGCCGCCTCCCCCCACCCAAATCCCCCCCCGAGAAGATGCTGCCGGGGACCCCTTTTGGCCCAGCTCGACTCCGGCCGGGCCGAAGCATCCGCTGGGAATTTGGTGAAGCCAGGAGAGAAGCCTGGGCCTCTCTTTTTATTTGCCTTTTTCCCCCATCCCTCCCCCCACCCCCCCCCCCACCCCAGGAATTGCTTTTCTGGAGGAATTCACCCCGGCTGCGCAGGGGAGCAGGGCAGGAGCCGGCCGTGGCGCTTTCCGCATTCTTTCCGAGCGACGGGGGATGTTGGGGTGTCCCCTGGGTGGCTGCACCCGGGTGGCTTCATTTATTTTCTATTTAAGGGGCAGGGAAAAAAAAACCACACAAACCCCACAAATTGAAGCAAAAAAACACCCCAAAAATGGGGTGGCCGGCAGGGCGGGCGGTGGGGATGTTCCCCCCCTGCCTGGGTTTGGGTGGCCTTTGGGGACATCGAACAGCTGGGGGAGAGATGTCACAGGTCCCTCCGTCCGTCCCCCCCCGAAGGCACAGAGGGGAGGCCGAGGGTGCGCCCACGGGTGTGACAAACCCGTCGGGTCTCAGCTGGTGACTGCACCTAAACCCGGATATTTTTTTAAGTCGATTCTTAACTTTCTTTACAAATCCTGGTTGAAAACAACGCCCGCGTCTCCAGTGGGGCGGCGAAAGGCTGGTTTGGCGGGGGGGGGGGGGGGGGGTGGTATTTATTTTGATTCTTTTCAGTCCCACGGACCCTTCAACTGCTGGCAAAGGGACCCCTGTGTCTCCGCGGGCCTGGCCGATGTCCTCGGGCGGCTTCGGGCTGACGCCGCAGGAGCTCCCGTCTCCGAAGGGCTGATGTTTCCCTGCCGTGGCCTTGTGCCACTGCGACCGACCCAGAGAGCCCCGGGATCATGGGGAGCCTGGGTGCTCAGCCACCCCCCAACACCCCCCGGGCTGAGCCCTGGCAGCCTCCGGAGCCGCTCCCGTGGGTTTTCCTTCGGGTCTGGGCATGGTGGGACGCAGCCGTGCCGGGGCTGACCCTGTATCCCCGTAGTTATTGGGATCGGCTCAGGCTGAAATAAAGCGCAGTCGTGGGAGGGTTCCGTCTGGGTTTGCAGGGGGGGTCTCCGCCGCCGCACTGGTCCCTGCGGGGTCCCGTCCCCTCGGTGTCCCCCGTGTGCTCCCATCCCCGAGGCACAATCCCGTCTCCGTGCTGTGCTCCCTGCCCCGCAGCACCATTCCTTTGCCAGGGTGTGATGGTGGTGGTGGTGGGATCCCCCCCCGCCCCCCCTGCAGCCCCAGCCCTTTCCTAAAGCCCCAGCACTTCCCCAGGACCCTTTTCCCGTGGCCCTTCCCCACGGTCCCGTCCCTTCCCCACCATCCCATCCCCTCCCTGCACCCCCAGGCTGTTTAAACACTTAAACTGCACCTGACACAAATTCCTTTTCTCTTTTTTTTTTCGGTGGGTTTTTTTTTTTTTTTTGGGTTTGTTTTGTTGTTTCGTTTTGGTTTTTTTTTTTGTTTTTTTTTTTTTTTTTTTTTGCTTCGGTTTCTCATAATCGATAAAAACGCCGTCGCTGCCAACACCAGGAGGGGCGGCCACCGGCCACGCCAGCCCCCCACAGCTCCTTCTCCCTCCACGATGCCACAGGGTCGGGGACACGGGGGGGCGGGGGGGGGGCAGACGGGGAGGGGACAAGGGACCGCTAAGCCCGCCTGGTGCTGGCTGGATGCTTGACGCCTATGTACATGGTGGAGCCGCCGGCGTCGGCCCCCGTCTCTGCCCTGCCTGGGAGGCTCGAAACCTGCTCATCCTTCCCCAACCTCACCCGGGGTCTTCGCCCGGCTCCCGGGGGGGTCCTGGGAGGGGTCCCCGCCGCCGCTCAGTTTGTGTACACCTGAGTCCCGATCACACGCATGATCTCCTTCTGGATTTTGGGGTCCTGAGTATTGATATTGGCATCTCCCACTTGGCCGTCTTCGTACCTGGGAGGGGAGAAGGGGGGGGTCAGGGGGTGTCCCGGGGAGGGGTTCTGTGGGTGCCGGCGAGGCGGGCGCAGCCCGGGACTCACACAAAGAAGAAGCGGGTGCAGACGTGGTCCGAGACGGGGCAGACCCAGATGTTGCCATGTTTCTGCAGGTCCTTGGAGGTGATGACTGCCGGGGGGAAGGGGCTGTCGGAGGGGGGTCCCCGCCGGGCACGGCCCGTGGTGGGGACCCCCCTGCCCTCCCTCCTCCACCCACCCGGTGAGCCAGGGACGTGGGGGCTGCCTGCCCACCCTTCTCCGGCCCCCCCCCAACGTGCCCCCGCACCTTCGCAAAGCGCGATGCAGTTCAGGTTGCGGCTCTGGAGGAAGCGGGACTGGATGGAGCGGGTCTGCGGGGAGAGCAACCAGCGTTACTGCCCCGGTCAGGCTGCGCTCGCCCTCTCCCCTGCACCCCTGGGTGCCATCTACCCGTCCCTGTCCCCCCCCGCGGTGTCCCCCGGCCCCTCACCTGGGGGATGGTGTTCATCCGGTTGTACCTCTGCACCAGCTCATCCTTCGAAGGCATCCGGTGCTGCCCTTTCCCCATCCCTGCGGAGAAGCCAGGTGGCATCCGTCACTCCCAGCCACCTCCCCCAGGGTGACATGGGGACACATGCCACAGACAGGGACGGCCGCTCTGGGTGCTCCCACTCCAGGGCTAAACTCTGGGAACCCCCCAAAAGTGGGTGCAGCAGCTTCTGGAGCTTAGAAAATGTTGGGGCTTTAATTCTCCGGCACATCGGGAAGCCCCGACCTGGCTGGGATGAGGCTGGTGCGGGTGGGAAGGATGCGGGATGCTGCCCACTCCCGTGCGGCTCCTCCGGCCGGCACAACACCGAGCATCCCTGGGCCCATGCAGGGAGTGGGAATGGGAGCACAGGCAGGACCGGGCAGCGCAGGCAGCTTCTTACCTGAGTATCCAAAGGAAATACTGGAGATGGGGCTCAGATAGATGCCCTTGCCATAGGCTGCTCCATGCAGCTTGCAGGAAAACACCAGGGTGAGCGACGCGGGGTCACTCCGACAGCTCGGGCACGGTGGCGGAGGCAGCCCGGCCTCGGCAGGCAGCACGTCCCCGGCTGCCTGCCCCCCTCCCTGCCTGCCCCCTGCCTGCCCCGGGGCTGGCGCAGGGGAGCGTTACCTGCAGTTTGGTGTAGGAAGCGTTGACCAACCCGTTGCGGAGGATGGAGTGCCAGTTCTCAATGTGAGAGCCGCTGGAAAAAGCCAGCCCCACGTCAGCCCCGCGGCACCCTGCCCCACGGCGCCTGCTTTGAGTGGGGGGGGGGGGGGGTTCCCACTGGCCCCCTGGCAACTCACTGGAAAGCGAAGGTGCTGCCGTAGAGTTTCTTGGCGGTGCGGAACCGGGCTTCCTTGGCCGGGGGGCTGCTGAGCAGGAGGAACTGGTGGGAGGTGTGCATGAACTTCAGCTGCTACCAGGGGAAAGGGAAGAGCAAAGGCAACGCCGGCGGGGAGAGAGGACGGACGGACGGACGGACAGACAGACAGAGAGACAGACAGAGATCATGCACGGCAGCCTGGCCCCGTGCCCGTCCCAGCCCTGCTTTGGCCTTCCCGAGCTTGCCAGGAGGACCCGTGGCATCCCCCGTCTCGTTCCCTGTCCCACATCAAATATCCTCCATCCTTGTATGCCATATCCCGCCTCCCACGTCTCACAGGCTGCGGACCCCACCCCGAAGGCTGCATCCTACATCCCAGACCCTTATATCGCCCAGCCTATAATATCCTTACATCCCTCATCCTGCTTCCCGCATCCTCCATTCCGTAGCTCGCACCCCATTATCCTGTATCCTGCATCCCATACCCTCCATCCCACATCCCGTATCCTACATCCCACATCCCATGTCCTACATTCCGCACCGCATATCCTCCACCCCACCTTCCATATCCCACATCCCGCATCCCATACTCTGTGTCCTGCATCCCATACCCTACATCCCACATTCCATATCCTACATGCCACACTCTACATCCTACATCCCATATCCCACATCCCGCATCCTATGCTCTCCATCTCACCTCCCATACCTTCCATCCCACATCCCATATCCCACTTCCCACAGCCTCCATCCCGCTTCCCCACCCGGAGCCCAGCCAAGCCCCTTACCCTGCTGAGGGGCAGCTTGACGATGTGGGATCTGTTGCTGGAGATTATCCTTGGGGAAGAGGAAGAGGAGGAAGGTCAGACAGGGTGGTCCCACGCTCCCCTGGGAATGGGGCCGAGCCGGGAGCCGTGCCAGAACCCACCCCGAGGCCAGTGTATGGTCACGACCCCCAAGGAGAAAGGGCCCCTGAGGGACCAAGGAATTCACGCTGGCAATGCCCGGCTGCCCCCCACCCCATCTCCTGGTCCTGGGGGACGAGGGGCAGCAGGGAGGGACATGGGGCAGCAGGACGGGGCCGCAGCACCCTCGGCCTTACCATTGCAGGAGGGGATGGGCCAGGGGGTCCAGCTTGTCCATCTGCTTTTTGATCTCCAGGTAGGACCCCTGGCAGAGGCGAGAGGGGGCGCAGGTGGGTCCCCCAGCAACTACCCAACCGCGCGAGGGTGGAGATCGGCACCAAAATGCCACCCCTGGCAAAGGACCCTGCACCGGGTGGGGTGGGGGGGGCCTCACATGGGGCCTTGGGTGGTGTGGGGCCACGCCGGCGTACCTGGGTCATCTCCCGGATGGACATCACACTGTCCAGGGCCTTCTGCAGCCGCTCGTAGTTCTTCTTCTGCACGTGGGGAAGGAGAGGGGTGACCACGGAGGGGTCCTCAGAGCCCCCCCGGACCCCGGCGTCCCCTGGCATGGGGCAGCGTTGCCCCCCCCCAGCGCTTACCTTGGGGTTGAAGGCAAGCGTTTTGGGGTCGTTGGGGTCCACCACGGAAGGGTAAGGCTCGAAGATGATGCTCTTGCGGGGGGACTCCAGGGCAGCGCGGCACATGGCCACCAGCAAGTCCACCACCTTGGGGACAGAGCGTGGGGTGAAGGGACAGCACCCTGAGGCGACAGCGTGGTCACCCACCGTGCACGCCCATACCTCGGCGCCCGTGGCCACCTCCTCTGCCGCGCCGGACATGACGCCCAGGGTGTAGAAGGAGAAGACGCAGAGCTCCCGGGTGCACACTGCTGGCTGCGGAGGGGACAGGAGCCATGAGGAGGGCCAGGGACGGTGACACGGGGTGACAGTCCATGCCCGCCTGCGGCCTGTCCCCACACCTTGAGCATGGAGCCGTTCTGGAAGACGTGCTGCTCGTCACACACCACGCAGTACTCGTTGAGTGTCGGGATCCGCTGCTCCGCGTACTTCATGATCTGAGGGAGAGGATGGTGGGAGTCAGCCCCCGCTGTGGCCACAGCGCTCGGGAGGATGCTCTGGGCAGCGGGATGGGGATAAATGGGATGCGGAGCAGCAGGGAGGATGCTCCAGGCAGTGGGACGGTGCCGAGAGGGACGTGGGGCAGTGGGGAGGATGCTCTGGGCAGTGGAATGGGGATAAGTGGGATGCGGAGCAGCAGGGAGGATGCTCCAGGAAGCGGGATGGAGCTCAGCAGGACACGGGACAGTGTGAGGACATTCCTGGCAGTGGGATGGAGCTAAGCGGGATGTGGGATGAGTGGGGAGCATGTTCCAGGAAGCAGGATGGTGCTGAGTGGGACACGGAGCAATGGGAAGGATGCTCCGGGCAGCGAGATGGGGATGAGTGAGATGAGGGACACTCACCTGGACGAGGAAGCCGTACTCCAGCGTAGGGACGTTCTTGCAGTGGCCGCCGACCTGCCACAGAGCGGGAGCAGAGCCAGCTGCGTTATCCCCTTTCCCCCACGCACCCTCACCTCAGCACGGCACCGGCAGCCCCGAACACCCCCCCCTGCCCCAGCGAGACCCCCGACATGCCAACACCCTCCCGGGGACGCAGCCGCAGCGGGGACGTGTCACCAAGAGGGGGGTAAAACCCCACAGAACCCCACAGCCCAGCTTGCCCACCAGCACCCAAGGATGCTGGGGACAAGGCGCAGGGGACAAAGTCCCACAGGGGCTCCCCCCACCACCCCAAGGAAGTCCCACCACCCCACAACAAGCATTCCGACCCCGCAGCAAGGAATTCCGCAGGGAATCCAGAAAGGGAAAGGAGAGGAAAGCAAACCCCGAGGCGGGGAGGCACCCACCAGGATGTTGAAGGGGGCGACACCTGCCTGGGTGCTGGGGGGGGGGTAGCCGAAAACCTCCACCTTGGGGTTCTTCACCGTGCAGGAGACGGAGCGGTTCATCAGGCGGTTGACGCGAGCCTCGGGGATGCCCAGTTTGCCCTTCAGCACCGAATCCTGGATGACGGGGAAGCTGGGAGACCTGCGGGCACAGAGGCCCGCTGAGCCCCCCCGCTTTGTCACCGTCCCCTACTCCTCCGTCACCCGGCGCCGAATTCACCCTTTGGCTGGTTTTTGGGAGCAACCTTCATCTCCTCGGGCTTTGGTAGGGAGCAGCAGCGTCCGAGGGGCAAGTGGGGAAACTGAGGCACAGTGCCAGGTCCCCAGCCACCCAGGGGACAGAGGGTTGGTGCCTTGGGGACACCGTCGGGGTCTTACTTGGGGATGGGGGAGAAGATGCTGAGGCCAGCACGAAACTTCTTGATGGTGCCACTTGTCTTGAACCAGCTGTGCCGCTTCTCCTGCTGGGTCTTCAGGAAATCGTTGCTGAGATGTTTCCATTGCTGGGACGTGAACATGCCCAGGATCCTGGCAGAGAGGTGGCATGTGTGCCTGAGTGGGGTGCCAGCACCCATGGGTGCTTTGATGCCCACTGAGCCCGGTGCTTGGGTGGTCCATGCCACGCAGCTCCTCCTCTTCCCCACCCAAAACTGGTGGTGAGACTGTCATGGGGCTGTGTGGCAGGTAAAAGGTGGTGGTCTGGGGACATGTGGCACCTGGCCAGTTTTGGGGCAAAATGGTGACTCACGGCCCACCTCTCCCCCCCACCCTTGGGTGCCTGTTGTGTTTCGGCTCTTACTTCTTCAGCTGCAGACCCAGCCCGAAGCCCTCCTTGTTGGATGGCTGGAAAACCTCGATGGACGGTTCTGCAGAGAGAGAGAGAGGAGGACAAGCCACGGTGCCACCGCCGTCCGCATTCCGAGGGCACATGGGGACACCGTGTCCTGCCCACCCCCACTCACCGGGGCCATCGAGGTACTGGGAGAGGGAGAAGCGCAAGCGGAGGACGATGGGCTCCGTCCGCAGCACCTTCCACGCCGTCGCCACCTCCTCCTGCCGAGGGAGAGCCGCGATTCAGCACGGCCATGAGGACGCCCAGACGTGGAGGGAAATTTGGGGACAACACCCGGGCACATGTCCCCACCCTCCCCGTGCCAACGCTGCCGGGGGCACTCCGGGGACTCACATCAAGGAAGCTGATGTTCACGTGGAGGTCGATGTCCACGTCGTCGATGGTCCCGTACTCCCTGTGGAGACACGTGGCGCTGTGGTGGGGATGGGGTGAGGCCGGCACGGTGTCGGAACCACCATCCGGTGCCCACCGTGCTGGGGAGGGCCGGCTCGGGGGGCGGTGACGGGCACACATGGGTCCCCATGTATCAAGTGCATGCACCCTTGAGACCGGGATGGCACAGGGAGAGAGCCCAGATTGTGGACTGCTCAGGGGATGGCATGGCCAGGTGCCCTGGGGGTGGCACAGCTGGGTGCACCAGGGATGCCACGGTTGGGTGCCACAGCAATGGCACAGCAGGGCACTTGGGGATGGCACACAGGGGTGGCCCGAGGATGGCACAGCTGGGTGCCCCACAGATGGCATGGCCGGGTGCCACAGGGATGGCATGGCTGGGTGTCCAGGGATGCCACCGCTGGGTGGCCCGAGGATGGCACAGCTGGGTGTCCAGGGATGCCATGGCCTGATGCTCCAAGATGGCATGGCCAAGTGCCTGGGGATGCCATGGTTGGGTGCCCCAGCGATGCCACAGCCGGGGGCCTGGGTATGGCACAGCTGAGTGCCTGGGGATGCCATGGCCGGGTGGCCCAGTGATGCCATGTCCGTGCGCCCCAGGGATGGCACAGCCAGATGCCCAAGGATGCCACGGCTGGGTACCTGGGGATGGCACAGCCAGGTGCCCCATGGATGCCACAGCCGGGTGCTCCAGGAATGCCATGTCTGTGTGTCCCAGGGATGGCCCAGCCAGGTGCCCCGGGGATGGCATGGCTGGGTGCCCAGGGATGCCTGAGGGATGGCCCAGCCAGGTGCCCTGGGATGCCACGGCCAGCTGCCCTGGGGGTGGCACAGCCGGGTGCGGGTGGCGTGGGGCGCACCCACCTGACGGCCACGGCATTCTCGCTGTAGATCTCCTTCACGGCCTCGATGTCGGCATCCAGCTGGGGGTGACGGTACAGGTCGGCGGCGCAGGTCCCCTGCGGCACAGCACCCCACAGCACCATCAGACCCGGAGCCCCCCCACAGCCCTGCACTCAGGACCGGGCATAGGTTGGGGGTCCCCAAGCCCCCCTCATGGCAACCATGGGTCCTGGCACCCACAGCGTTTACCTGGACGCCGTAGAGGAACTCCTCGGACTCATTGTCCCCGTCGGAGTCATCGTCCGTCCAGTACTGGCCCTTGAGGTCCTGGGGGGCAGAGGGTTGGGGGGCAGCAGATTAGGGGGGCGGACGCTTGTGGGGCAGAAGGGATGGGGGAGAGGGGATGGAGGAGAAGGTTGGGGGGAGCAGGTTATGGGGGAGGTGGATTGGGGGGAGAGGGTTGGGGGGAACAATTTGTGGGGAGCAGTTTGAGGGGCAGTGAGGTGGGGGAGAAGGTTGGGGGGCAGTGGGTTGGGGGGCAGCGGGTCAGGGGGCAGCAGGATGGCAGGAGCGGGACGGGGGGCAGCAGGATGGGGGGAGCAATTTAGGGGGGCAGCAGGATGGGGGAGGTTTGGGGGAGCAGGATGGGGGGCAGCAAGGTGGGGGGCAGCAGGGTAGGAGAGCAGGTTGGGGGGGAGCAGGTTGAGGGGAATGAGATGGGGACAGCATTTTGGGGGGCAGCAGGTTGAGGGGGCAGCAGGCTGGGGGGAATGGGATGGGGGACAGCAGGATGGGGACAGTGGGATGCAGGGAGCAGATGAGGGGGGAGCAGGCTGGGGGGCAGCAGGATGGAGGAGCAGGATGGGGGACAGTGGGATGGGGCCAGCGGGATGGAGGAGTGGGATGGGGCCAGTGGGATGGAGGAGCAGGATGGGGGACAGTGGGATGGAGACAGTGGGATGGAGAAGTAGGATGGGGGACAGTGGGATGGGGTCAACAGGATGGTGGCAGCGGGATGGGGACAGTGGGATGTGGGGAGCAGATGAGGGGGGAGCAGGAAGGGGGGCAGCAGGATGGAGGAAGGGGATGGGGACAGCGGGATGGGGACAGTGGGACGGAGGAGCAGGATGGGGGACCGCGGGATAAGGACAGCGGGATGCAGGGAGCAGACGAGGGGGGAGCAGAAAGGGGAGCAGCAGGATGTAGGAACGGGATGGGGACAGCGGGATGGAGACAGCAGGATCGGGACAGTGGGATGGGGACAACAGGATGGTGACAGCGGGATGGAGGAGCGGGATGGTGACAGCGAGATGGGGACAGTGTGATGGGGACAGCGGGATGGAGCAGTGGGATGGGGACAGCGGGATGGGGACAACAGGATGGTGATGGGGACAGCGGGACGGAGGAGCAGGACGGTGACAGCGGGACGGGGACAGCGGGCGGGGGTCGCGCACGGAGCCGCCGGGGGGCCCGGCCGATGGCGGGGGGGGGGCCCACCCCCGTCAGCCCCGTCCCCCTCACCCCGTGCCGGGGGGACACCGGGGGCCTCCGGAGGCCGCCAGGGCCCGTCCCCCGCCGCCGCCGCCGCCGCCGCCGCCCGCCCAGGCCCGGCCCCGCCGCCCGCCCCGTCCCGCCGCCCCCGGGGCCGGTCCCCGCGCCAGGGCCGTGCGGGGGGGTGTCCCCGTCCCCCCGCGCCCCGCCGCCCGCCGGGTCCCCCCCTCCCTCACCATCTCAGCGGCGCCGGGCCGGGCCTGCCGCCGCCTCCATGCCGCCGGGCGGGCGGGCGGCCATCGCGCCGTGACGTCAGGCCCCGCCGCGCGCCCCGGGCGCCGCCGTCACCCGGCAACGCCGACGCTGACGTCACCCGTGGGGACCCCCCCTCCCCCCCCAACACACACACACACACCCCGGGACACCCCCCCCTGGGGTGGGCACCGGGGACTCGGCGCCGGGCGGCCCTGAGGGGACCCCGGGGCTGGCGGGGTCCCCAGTGTCCCCAGCACAGGGTCACCATGGGGTGGCCGTGCTGGGTCCCCACCTGGCCGGCACCGTGTCCCCACCGTCCAGCACGGGGTCCCCAGGGTCCCCAGCACAGGGTCACCATGGAACCAGTGCGGAGCATCCGTCCTGAGTCCCCAGGGTCTCCAGAAAGATCCCCATGGTCCTAGGACAGGGTCCCCAATGCCACCAGCAGGAGGTCCCCAATGTCCCCAGCCCAGGGTCCCCAACGTCTCCAGCCTGGTGTCTCCCCATGGTCTTAGCGTGGCGTCCCCGGCACAGTGTCCCCATTGTCCCAGTGCAGAGCATCCATGTTGGGTCCCCAGAGTCCCCAGCACAGGGTCACCATGGTCCCAGTGTGGAGCATCCATCCAGTGTCCCCAGAAAAGGTCCCCATGATCATAGGACAGCGTCCCCAATGCCTCCAGCATGAGGTACCCAATATCCCCATCACAGGGTCCCCAGCGTCCCCAGCCCAGGGTCACCATGGTCCCAGTGCAGACCGTCCATCCTGGGTCCCCAGTGTCCCCAGAAAGGTCCCCATGGTCCTAGGACAGGGTCCCCAGCGGCACCAGCATGGGGTCCACAGTGTCCCCAGCCCAGGGTCCCCAGAATCTCCAGCCTGGTGTCCCTCCATGGTCTTAGTGTGGTGCCCCCAGTGTCCCCGGCACAGTGTCCCAGCACAGAGTCCCCAGCACAGGGTCACCATGGTCCCAGTGTGGAGCATTCACCCAGTGTCCCCAGAAAAGGTCCCCATGATCATAGGACAGTGTCCCCAATGCCTCCAGCATGAGGTACCCCATATCCCCATCACAGGGTCCCCAGTGTCCCCAGTCCAGGGTCCCCAACATCTCAGCCTGGTGTCCCCATGGTCTCAACACGATGTTCCCACCACAGTGTCCCCATCCCAGTGTCCCGGTGCAGAGCATCTGTGATGGGTCCCCAGTGTCCCCAGGACAGAGTCCCCAATGTCTCCAGCATGGGGTCCCCAGCATTCCCAGGCCAGGGTCCCCAGCCCAGAGTCACCATGGATTCCCATCACTGGGTCTCCAATGTCCCCATCACAGGGTCCTCAGTGCTCCCAGAAAGGTCCCCATGGTCCTAGGACAGGGTCCCTAATGCCTCCAGTATGGGGTCCCCAATGTCCTCAACCCATGGTCACCATGGATCCCCATCACAGGGTTCCGACAGTCACCAGCACAGGGTCCCGAATACAGAGTCCCCATGGCCCTGGCACAGGGTGGCCGTCTTGGGTCCCTGCATTGCTGGCATGGTGTCCGCATGGTCCCAGCATGGGGTCCCCAATGTCCCATCACAGGGTCCCCAGCAACCCCAGCCCAGGGTCCACAACGTCTCCAGCCTGGTGTCCCCATGGACTCAGCACAGTGTCCCCAACCCAGTGTACCCATGGTCCCAGTGCAGAGCATCCACGTTGGGTCCCCAGTGTGCCCAGCACAGGGTCTTTATTGTCCCCAGGACAGGGTCACCATGGTCCCAGTGTGGATCATCCATCCTGGGTCCCCATTGTCCCCAGCCCAGGGTCACCAACATCTCCAGCCTGGTGTACATATGGTCTCAGCACGGTGTGTCCAGTGTCCCCAGCACAGGGTCCCCACCGTCCCAGTGCAGAGTGTCCACATTGGGTCCTTAGTGTCCCCAGCACAGGGTCCCCATGGTCCCAGTGCGGAGCAGCTATGATGGATCCCCAATGTCTCCAGAAAAGGTCCCCATGGTCCTAGGACAGGGTCCCCAGTGTCCCCAGCACAGTGTCCCCATAGTCACAAGTGCAGAGCACCCAGTTGTGTCCCCAGCCCCAGGTCCCCAGTGACCACAGCATCCCTGGGAGGTCCGTTGGAGGCTGAGGACCCTCCCACCCCACCCCAATGGCCCAGCGCCGCTGCCCGCCCGCACAGACAGGCCCTCGGGGCCCATCAGCGCCCCGGGGCGGTTGGGTTTGCTGGGATGCGGGTGGGCGCCGCGGCCCCTTTAAGAGCGCCGGGAGGGGCGCGGCCCCTTTAAGTGCGGCCGGCCACTCTCCGCCCGCGTGCTCGGCGGGTGCGCCGCCGCCTCATTGGCCGCCCGGGCGCGTGCGTTTCTCAGGCTTTGCCTCTCTCTCTCCGCGCCTTGCGCGTCCGCCGAAGAAAGGAGTCCCGGCGCCCCCAGCGCAGGCGGGGCTGGGCGAGGCGGGGCGGAGGGATCCGCGCGGGGGGGCGGTGCTGCGGTGCCGGCCGGGATCACCTTGTCGGGGCGGGCGCCGCGGCGCGCAGAGCGGCTGCGGCTTTCGGCAACGACGGGGATCGGCGGCAGCAGCGGCAGTAGTAGTAGTAGTAGCAGCAACAGCAGGTAACGGCGGCCTGAGGGCCAGCGGGCGGCCGTGGCGGGCGAGCGAGCCGCCGCCGTGGTGGCGGCGGGGAGCAGCGGTACCCGCCGCCATCACCCCCCACCCTCAACCGCCATCACCCCCCCTCAGGCGCCGGCGGGCGCGGGTCTCTCTCAGGCGGCGGTTGAGGGGCGCGGCGCGCCCTGGGAAGGTGCGGGTGCTCTGCGGGGGGGGGCATCTCGGCGGGATGAGGGTTTGGGGGGGGGGGGGGGGGGGGGGGGCGTGGATGCCGGTCCATGAGGTCGGGTACCGGGAAAGGGGTGCGGTAACACGGTTGCGCCATCCCGGAGCCGGCTGGGAGGCTGAGTCAGGCGGAGAGGCCTCCCGGCTGTGCCCCGGCGCCGTGCCGGCCCTCACGGTGCTTAAACGGGCTGGTGATGCTGCGGACGCGCTTTACCCATCCGCCGGCGAGGGAGGCCCCTTCGCAATTAATCTCCTGCCGTAATTACGCCGCGCCCGATTGATTGGGACGGTCCCTCCAACTGTGAAAAACGTGTTTAAATCCTCTCTGCCGGGCATGAATAGCGCTTTTGTCGGGCGGACAATGGCAGCCGCCCCACTGTCTCCTCAGATTAATTTAGGAGTAGACGGCAACCTCTAAAAAGCCCGCTTTGTTCCGATAAGGCGAGTAGTTATCGGTGGGGCCCAGGTTAGCAGAAATCAGTGGTTCACGGAGGTTTTTTGTGATGTTAATGACTTGACTTTCTGGCCGCCGCCCGCTCTCGGGATGGGCTGCTGCTGATCCTGGCTTGCCTCAGCCTAAAAATTGGATGAAAAAAGGTTGTTTTTTTGGTTACTCGGACACCTCCAGGGAAACTCGAGGGCTCGTTGTGCAACCGGCAGTGCTTAATTAAAAAAAAAAATAAAAAAAATTTCAGTCTCACGCACAGAATTTTATGCCCTACATCCCATTTATAAAGCTGAATTTAGGCTAATTTAGAGGAGTTGGGAGTTTCGGTGGCCCAACGGGTTTTGCGGATTCCAGCTTTTTTCCAAGCCACCGCCAGGTTCACGAAGGCCTTTGCTTGCCGAGCAGGAAGCTCCGTTGCCGGCCACGTGTGTGAAGCGGGGACTCTTGCCTGCGAAACCCTTCCGAGAAACTTTTGCTTTCACTAGATAACGAGCTTGCGGTGCTGCCTCTCACCCCTTTGCTCGAGCAGCCTGCGTTTTTCTTGACTACCTCCTCCTTTATCTGCCCAAAGTCGTACGTTTTACGAAAACCTTAATTTCTCGGCGTTAGCTGGGGGGGGTGGGGGGGTGGTCCGACGCCGGCTTTAATTCCCTTTCCACGTGCTGAGCTGATAATTTAATTTAATGCAAACAAAACGTTTCCCCGGCTGGCCGGACCACGTGCTCGTCCTTTATCTGCCGAAGATGGTGCCGGGGCCTCTGCAGCATGCGGTGATGGATGGCACGTACGGAATGGGGCTGCAGTACCTTGTCGCTGCCGCCCACAGCTGGGCGCGCAGCAAATCCCCATCCTGGAGCTGGGGATGCAGCTGAGGGATCTATATTTCCACCTAGAGTTATATTTAAATGTAAGGGGGGGGGGAAAGAGCAACAAAAAAAAAAAAC
The DNA here is from genome assembly GCA_009819605.1 of Sterna hirundo. Taxonomy (NCBI): domain Eukaryota; kingdom Metazoa; phylum Chordata; class Aves; order Charadriiformes; family Laridae; genus Sterna; species Sterna hirundo. The sequence goes on from CM020445.1 coordinate 23,571,339, forward strand.
CCAAAAAACTTTCTCTTGCAATGCAAAAAAGATTTTTACACTTTCCTTGAAGGCAGCTGGGTGGTTTCTGCTGGTGCAGGGCCAGGCTGAAAGGCTCCTTGTCCTCTGTCGGAGCAACATGCTGCAAGGTTAAGTCAGTAGGTGTGCCCGCACTGCAAATACCCTCGAGATAAGTCTTTCTTGTCGCCAAATATCTGATGCTTGTCACCTCTACTCGCTTAATTTTTTTTTTTTGTTAAGCCTCCTGTGTGCCTTTGCCCTCCAGGGAGGGCAGGCTCAGCTAAGGCAAGGCTAATCCATCTGCACGCAAGGAAAGCGGCGGATGTCGCCTGGTGCTTGACCCTCCCGGCCCCCATGGCTTCTGTGCTGAAAAGCCAGAGAGGGCATCGCTATTGTGGAGCGGTGGGTCTCACCTCCTGTGTCTTGCTGCTGGGGAGACCGTACGCCAGCCGGGAGCAGGTGGTGGCTTCTGGGTGCCGTCCAGCCCTGCAGAAAGGAGGTGGCATTTTGGGGTGGCCATCTTGTACTTATGTAATGGCGAGACGGCACTTCCTGCAGCAGCCACCCAGGGGAGAACGTGTTGTCCTCTCTCTCTGGAAGAGGGCTTGACAGGCTGCGTTAAAAGCCTGCTTTGCTGCAGAGCTGGAGATTTTTTTGTTGTTGTTGAGTCCCTTTAGCTTCTGGAATGAATAAAGCTGATGTTTTTCTAGGCTTTTTTTGGGAATCTGAAGGCCTGTCTGGTTTCATAACACAGCCCTTCTCATATATAAGTGCTAACTCAAACCATTTCTGCCTCTGGCCAGGGACACTGGGCATGAGCAGCCTTGTTCTGCAGCGTGAGTGAGGTTGTGTAAGCCAGGCTGACCCATGCAGAGGTAATAAAACCGTCGCCTGCTGCAAGCCTGCAACTTTTACCGGCAGTAAAATATCTTTGGCATGGCGGTAGTTAATGCTGGTCTTCTGCCTGGGGACAGTCCCTCCCCGGCCTTGTCACTGCAGTTTCCACTTCCCTCTGTCACCGCTTGGCCCCTGGGTGGGGATTGCCCTGGGGATTGCTGGTGCCTCTTCTTTCTCTTTCCCAGAGGGCAGATCTGGAGGTGCCGTGGATTCAGGCTTTCTCAGCCGACCGCAGGATGAGCTGGCTGGACTTAGTCACCTCACTACTGCAAAACCGGCTGTCCTGACCTCAAACGGCTCTTTCTAGAATATTCAAGAGCTGGGGAGTTACCAGACATCTTTGGATGCCCTGTCTGAAGCAGAGGCAGCCCAAGTAATAAACTTGGGTATTTAATCGTTATGCCCCTGAGGAAGGAATTTGGATTTAATCAGTGCTGGAAACATTCAGGCTTTGTAGACGATCGCTTACGCCCCTTCCTTGCTCAGCCCAGACTGAGTGCTCAGTGTCTTTAGGTGTCCTTGAAGCCCTTGCTCCTCTGTTTGATTTTTAAAAAAAGCAAGCCTGGAGTAGTGGGAAATGCCAGACATTCCTGTTATATTTATAAGACTGGTCCTTCCAGTAGAATTCAGTCTATACTTCGTAAATACGTGGTAGTGGGAGGCAGGAGGAAGTATAAAAAAGTGAAGCTGTTGGCAGCAGGGCACGGTGCTTCGGGCAGATGGGTATTTGGAAAACTTTTTGGCTGCTGCGTTTCTGCTCTTGCCCCTGGACAAGGTCATGGTGTCTCGTTAATTTTTCTGAGCTCACTGAACTGCTGGAAAATCTTACGAAGGGGATTCTGATGGGAAACTTAACTCTGCTTTCTCTTTATATATTTAGAAAGGCTTTAGGGGGTTTAAAATTATATTTGCAAAGGACTTGAGTAGGTGTGGGATTTCTATGAGACAGGGAGAACTCACCTGCCTATTTTTAAAAACTTCGAAGTCATGCTCTGGGCGCAGTTTCTGCCTGGGGATCCCGTTGTTTCATATTCCTCTCATTCCCAGAAGGTGCGCAGACCCGCTCTCCCGTCTCTGTGTGGAGGTGATTTCCCAGCAAAGCTTCACTTTTTTTTGGCATCTAGAGAAGCCGATGCTGCTCTGCAGGTGTCAGAGGATGCAGCAGCAAGTGTTAGAGGGCTATAACACAATGTTTCAAGGCTGACCAGCGAGTTTTCCTATAATAACGGGACTTTGTCGGGCTTTTTATGTGGGCAGACTTTCTTGTACTGACTCCGGTGAATCAGCAGTTTCTGGCAGGGCTGAGGGAAAAGAGGCTTTGCCAGGACAAATTATGGGTTTTTTTGCTGGCCTGACTCCTTTATGCCGCATGGGGAGCCAGGCGGTGGTGAGTCAGGGCTGCCTGCAAGAGGATCCGCACGATCTGCACGTACGTGGGGAAGGTCTGCTGAGCAGAAGTGGCTGAGGGGAGGAGCGTCGGAGCCAACAGAGCTTCTGCAGCACCGGGCAGGCACATGGCAGGCTGGCAGGGCATCTCCCTGCCTGTATCTTAGAGGCATGGCTTCATTCTGGTCAGCCCTGCTAGCTTTGACAAAGCTTTTGGGTTTATTACTGCCTCTCTTTCAAAGCTGAATGCGCTGAGCCAGCTGGTATGTGCAGCTAACACCATTTTGTGATTTATTGGGTTGTTTGTTGGGTTTGTTTTTTTTTTGCTTGCTTGGGGCAGGCAGAAAGAACCCCCTGCCTTTAGCAGAGCAGCAGCCCCTGTTTCTACAAGCACCATGCTAAAGGCATCTCCTAGGTGAAAGCAGCTTATGCTGAAAGAGCAGCCTGCGTGCCCAGGGGATGAAGTTTGAACTCCAGCCACTGACTAGTGATCTGTCTGTGCTGGTAGCCACCTTACGTCACACTTTTACTGGAGGCTTTTTAGATGCCGGCAGTCTAGCCTGGGCAGGTCGGAGAGGACAAACGGCTTTTAGCTGCCACTGCTACTTGAGAACCTTGAGAAGAAAATTATTGCGGTGTGGCCTGAGATGTGCAATTAGAAGTGCCTGGGGGCACCAGCACTGCTGGGAAATGAGTGTCCTCCCATCCCAGCAGACTGTTCAGCTTCAGTTCAGTTTCCTCTTGGGATTTTGGGCTGTTCTGGAGATGCTCTAGTCCTGCAGAGGCAAGCAGCCTGAGTTCAGAGAGGTTTTTTTTTTTTTATCCAAATGTTGAAAATAAATAAATAACTGGTTTTAAACCTTGTGGTTTTCTGCTGCCCTGAATGAAGGAGGATGCAGGGGATGGGGGAGGCCCACAGTGTCTTCAGCCTGCTGAACCGTGATGAAAGAAATTTTCAGTCTTTTATATGTTCTCTGCCAAGGTGTTGTGTTTAATCAACTCAAGCCTACTTGCTTGTACAGGCTTAAAGGATGGGTTTTAAGCTTAGGTGGACTTTGCTGTGATTAGGCATTTCTCGGCAGAAGATTGTCTGTGTAAGAGTGTATCTGCAGTCATGCTAGCGCCGAGCTGCCCCAGTCCCCAGTTGCGATGGGAAATGCAGTCGAGGCCTGTAGGAGAAATGACTTGAGAGCTGGGAGGGAGGAGGCAGAATTTCTGCCTGCGCACTCAAGTGCTTGAATTTTGTTGCGTTGTGTAGCTCCAAGGGAAGACTGGCAATGAAGAGAAGCTATGAAGGGAACTTCTGCATAGATGGCAGGTGAGCGCTGGGTGGTGTATGTGGGGGATGACAAATGTGTCTTGCCTGTATCTTAAGACTCTCAAGTAGGAACATAAAGATAGTTTGACCCAGTAGCAGCTTTCTTGTTACCTCCATATTCATCACATGGGTGTGTTGGTGTCTCTGCTTGGTGAGCGAGTCCGAGTGATTCCTAAACCTGGCACCGCTTTCATCTCTTCTAGACATAGGATTCCAGCAACGATGTCGAAGCACCACGATGCAGGGACCGCTTTCATCCAGACCCAGCAGCTGCACGCTGCCATGGCGGACACCTTCCTGGAGCACATGTGCCGCTTGGACATTGACTCGGAGCCAACCATTGCGAGAAACACCGGCATCATCTGCACCATTGGTAGGCGATTCCTAGATAGGAGAGAATTGCAGCTGTGAAGCCTTGTGTTGGTGAAACTTGTTAGGGAAATTGTGGGAAGGCTTCAGCCTTAATCCCTTGCCAGGGCTGAGCCTTGTGTGTTGCAAGAACATGACTTTCCCATGGCTGCCATACCCATGTTACTGCTAGGAGTGAATCCAGTAGCTGGGGAAATTGGAACTGGGCAGGTTCTCCTGTGCTCCTCAAGGCAAGTTAAAACAACCATTGTTGCTGTAGAGATGAACTGCTTCAGCACTGAGCAAGCCTGTATCCATTATGCCTTTTGTCTTCCACATGAAACAGCCTGACATGTGTGGGTTATCTCATTATTTTTACAAAGTTAATATTCAAACTGTTTCTTCCTTCTAGGCCCAGCCTCCCGTTCGGTGGAGAAGCTGAAGGAAATGATTAAATCTGGAATGAATGTTGCCCGCCTCAACTTCTCTCATGGCACCCACGAGGTAAGGGTGGGGTCTGAGCTGATATGGCCCTGACTGGGCCGGGTGCGTGTGTCTGCTGATCCTCTTCCTCATGGAAGAAGGAAATCCAGCTTAGTCCACACCAGCCTTGGTGTGGGGAGGTGAAACTTAGCTCTGCTTCTGGGGAAAGCATGCTGGTTGTACACATCGAGCCTGTGTAATTGCTGATAACGTTCAAATGCACTGAGCCATTTTGAAAGCTGTTCCTGTTGGTTCCACACCCTTCTCTGTAGCAGGCAGCCAGGTAACTGATATTTGACTCTTGTGTGCCAACTGCTTGCCATGAAATCCTTCGATTCTTACTGACGTCCTGCCCTTTGCTGTACAAAGCTGCTGCTTCTCAGTTAATCGCAGAAATGAAGAACGTTTGTTCCTGTTTTGCTGTGCACCTCTGCGGGAGAGCAAACTATCAGTTGTCCATCTCAATTATCGTTTTGTTGCTGGGGGTTTTGCAAGCAGAGGATCAATGAATAACCTTGTCTCAGAAGAAAACTGTTAGTGATTTGAAGTAATTACTGTGCATAATTGAAAGAATTGGACTCCTGGGTTTGCTCGGCTAACCAGCTGCTCCGGTTGGGTTCCTGGCAGTCATGAGGTCAGCGCCATGGTACTTGGGGGAGGTGGTGCGGGGAGCTTTTAAGAATAAGCTTGAAAGAAATCAACACTGTTGGTGTCAGACAAGCCCTTACTGATATAAATAGATGAGATCCTCAGTGATACTGGAGGAGCCGAGGATCCCATTCCAGGTTGCCTAGAATGCCACCCTGAGCCTTCCTGCTGAGTTTTTTTTTTTTTCACCCTGGCTGTCCTCCAGCCTTCAAAATGTCAGACGGTAGCCAGTAGCAGCTGTAGGTGGCTTTACTTACTGAACCGTGAGCCTCGTCGTGCGTTACAGCTTGGCCTCTCACCCTCATGGCCTTTAAAGGCCACAGGGCACTGTCAAAATCAGAAGGCTCTGATGCTTAACTGCGGAGAACTGTCAGACCTTGACTAAATACCCAGGGGTGGTGTCGGTGCGTAGGCTGCAGTTGGCAAAATCTGCCTGAACAAAGGGTGGCGTGGAATAACTCTGCCTCTCAGTAGCCAAATGGTGCTGCTGGGTGGCTTGGCAGGGAGCTGGTGGCCAGGCTGAAACTGGGAATTTTCACACCGTTACTGCCCAGCAGAGCTGCTGCTGTGGTTTCCGTACTTGTTAGCTGAGGTCGAGGACAGGGACTGTGGCTTTCTGTTTTGGGTAAGGTCTAATTGCACACTTGATACACATGAGGTTAGATTACAGCGGAGGCTGGTCTTGCTGTCATCTCCTGTTGAGTTTGACTCTCAGCCGTAGCTGGTCTGAAGTTTGAATTCCCTCCTGGTGCCTCTGAAACACTCCCAATTTCCAGTGAAGCCCCCAGGGGTTTTCATCTGTCGTGAGCACTTTGGTTCTTGTGTCAACCCTAAAGCATTCAGCAGGGCCTCAGCTTCAACAGAGATACTGTAGCACCTGGCTGCAACCCTTTTATATAGAAAGAAAATAGCTTTTACTTCCAACTCTGCCTGCATTCCTGTTCTGCATACGTAACTCTTCAGGAAGTCAGACTCCCTAGGAGCCAGTTAGTCATCAAAATCAAACTAAAAAGGAAATAAAAATTCCAGGTGACTGGGACCAGATAAATGTAATAGCACTGTTCAGGCAAGTTTCCTGTACTGCACCCATTTAAGCTCTGGTGCACGAAAGGGTTGGGGCCTTCCCAGTCTCAACTTGCACACTTGATCAGTAAACTCAATTTCTCCTGCTCTGAAGAGCTAGCAGTTGCCGTGTACCTCTGGCTGAGGGCATGCATGTGAACTTTAGCATGGGTTTTCCTGGCCCCACCTTCCTGGCGCTGGATGATTGTCCCCATGATAGTGAGGTCAGCGTGTGGGGCTCGTGTCGAGGCGGATGGGTGGCGTGGGGTGAGCTGGGTGTTTCCAGGTGAATCGGGTGAAAAGCTGTTGGTCTGTGGTACAGAGAGGGGAAAGGGTATTTCTTATCTGCAAAAGCCTGTCAAGTGTTACACAACTTGCAGTCAAGGTTATCTCTTAATGTTGTTTAAGCAAGTAAAGTAAACTGATCTGCTGGTCATCTGAAGCTCATTTGAGGTAGTTGGGGTGGGAATTTCCCCTCGGAACTCTGTCCTGAGACTGGCAGCATGAGCAAAATGCTCTTGCACACATTAAAGTTTGGAAGCAGGGTGCGTGGTGCCGGAGTCCTGAACTTCTGGCTGTGATTGCTTTGGCTCTCAAAATGTAAATATTTAGGTGGATAATGTGCTCTTAGCAAATCCCTTATCTTTAGGGGAAATTCAAGCCAAAGAGTTAGAAATAGCTTCTCCATCTGCGCTTGCCTGGGGGACTGATAAGAGGGGTCAGGCTGGAAGTCTGTGGGGGAGTCAGCTGTGCAGAGAACAGCATCCTCCCCTCCATGCTCCGTAGGGAGGAGGAGAACAGCCATGGATGGCAGTCACTTAGCTGTGACAGGAGTCCTTTCATGCACACAATCATCTAGCTGCCGGCACTGCTGATGTTCTGCCGTGCTGAACAGGCAGATGTTCAGCAAAGCTTTCAGACATGTTCTTCCTAAAGGCCTGTTGGTTGGCGGACCATCTTCAAAAGGCAAATGTATGTCCTGCTGGAAAATCACTTCAGCCAAGCGTGTGGGCTGTCTCCTCGAGTTGTCCTTCTGGGCTTAGAACTGGGGGCACCGAAGGCGTAGACAGGTAACTGTTGGACTCTGCATTCATGCAGGGAAGGCTCTTGTATCGTCACACTGCTGTTCTGGAAGTTCAGTCTGAATTAAATTCTCAAGGTAAAACTGAAGTTGAGCATAATGTGAGAGCAGAGCTGTCAGCTTGGGCAGCATTTGGGGGAGCGTAGTGGTCTTTTTCATAGGCAGTGGAGTAGAAATGGGCTGAACGTTTCCATCTTTTTTTTTTCCTTGCCAGTATCATGAGGGCACAATTAAGAACGTGCGAGAAGCTACAGAGAGCTTTGCCTCTGATCCCATCACCTACCGACCTGTGGCTATTGCACTGGATACCAAGGGACCTGAAATCAGAACTGGACTCATTAAGGGAGTAAGTAGCTCTTTTTTTTCCTCCTAGTTCTTTCACTGCATGAGGCTAGATATTGTGTCATGCCTGTGGCCTTTTCCAAACAAAAAAACGTCTCTTGGAAATGAGGTAACAAACCAACTACCAAAAGTTTTGATGACCTGCTGCAGGCTGGGAGGTGGTTGTGTGCTGGTTTTTACTGGTTTTGCTGAACCGCATGTTTTGACATGCAGAGTGGCACAGCAGAAGTGGAGCTGAAGAAGGGTGCACCGCTCAAAGTGACCCTGGATGATGCCTTCATGGAGAACTGTGATGAGAACACGCTGTGGGTGGACTACAAGAATCTCACCAAGGTTGTGGAAGTTGGCAGCAAAATCTATGTGGATGACGGTCTGATTTCCTTGCTGGTTAAGGAGAAAGGTGTGTAATGACTGTTCAGCTATGATTATTTGGTTTTTCCTCAGAATATACTTGAGCTTTCCCTCCAGTAACTGTTTTTTAGCTTGCAGTTGTGTAGTAAAGAAAGGACCATGTGGCTTTTAATGCTGTAGTGAGACTTTGAGCAAAACTTTCTCTACTTCAAGTGTAGTTAAGTTTCCAAAAACTGGCTTCAGCTGGGTTTCACTAGACTGTCATCTAAAACACCTCTTCAAAGGTGAATGTGTGGTAGGGACATACCAGTGCCTGTGATCAAAGCCTGTTCAGCCAGATGAATTCATACTTTTAATGCAAGATTTAACTAGTTTTACAACATAGACCCTGAGTTTTGTGGTTAGAGACAGAACTAGCTTTAACTGGTAATGTAGGGGCAAGGTTAGTTCCACAATACTTCTTATAGTGCTGCCTAAACTGCTCCAGCCTCAAGGCATTGCCTCCAGTCCCAGCGTGTGTAGGGAGATGGAGGTGAGGCTTTTGGGGGTGTTCAGGTTGGTATGACAGGGCTGCTGCGTGCAGAAGTGCCCCTTGGAAGCTTTTCTGGGGGAGGCAGTCCCAACCTCCTGCCATGGAACAAATGGCATCTTGTCCAAGGACAGCGTAGGTGTGTTTTTAAACTGTGCTGTTGTGCTCCCATGGGTAAATTGCAAGCTTGTGTCTTGCATAAATCTGTTGAAGATAGCAGTGATGCGCTGTTATCACGTGCGGTCGCTGTTGGTGCTGCTTTCTCAGGCAGGGAGTGGTGTGGGAGCTGGCAGCAGGGAGCCTTCTGGTAAATGGTGACCGTGAGAACGCATCTGTTTCAGGCAAGGACTATGTCATGACGGAGATTGAGAACGGTGGCATGCTGGGCAGCAAGAAGGGAGTGAACCTGCCTGGTGCTGCAGTTGACCTGCCTGCAGTCTCTGAAAAGGACATTCAGGACCTCAAATTCGGTGTGGAGCAGAACGTGGATATGGTGTTTGCTTCCTTCATCCGCAAAGCTGCTGATGTCCACGCTGTCAGGAAGGTGCTAGGGGAAAAGGGAAAGAACATCAAGATCATCAGCAAGATCGAGAACCATGAGGGTGTGCGCAGGTGAGCTTTGTGCAGGTGACGTTTCAGGTTTGTCACCGAGTATTAACTGAAGAACATAGCCCCTTTGCGTTGTAGTCAGGACTCTTGATCTCTGGCTTGCCAGCAGTGGCAAAGTTACTAGCCTGAGTAACAGGGTGGTAGTGCAAGCCGTCAGCTAATGCTGTGTGTGTGGGACTTGACGTAGCTGCGGTACGACGAGTGGGTTGTGTAATGGCCACATGCCCTGAGGTCTTGGGGACAGTGTCACAGTCGCCCTGCATCCCTAAAAAAATCTGCAATAGTCTTTGTAGCACGTGTGTGAGTTCAAACTTAGCAAACTTGCCATTCTGGATGCAAATTAGTGAGCTAATGCTTGGGAATCTCCACATCTGTGACAAACTATCAGACTAAAATATCTCGGATGAACTCATGCTCCTCTTGAACTGTCTTTGTGAAGCTTTAGAAAGCTTTATACAGCGCTTTATATGTGCTATGACTTGGTTTTGTTTTTCTTCCTCCTACCTTGGCACTACAGGGGACCAAAATGTCACATGGAAAGGCCGTGTGCCAGCAGCGTTGCTGTGTATCGCACTCCAGAGCGATGCTCCCTTTCAGAGGGGGAGTAGAGAACAGATGGGAAGGTGCTTTGTGGAACAAATGGTTTAACAAACCTCTTCTCTTGCTTTCAGGTTTGATGAGATCATGGAGGCCAGCGATGGCATTATGGTGGCCCGTGGTGACCTGGGAATTGAGATCCCTGCTGAAAAAGTCTTCCTTGCCCAGAAGATGATGATTGGACGTTGCAACAGGGCTGGCAAACCCATCATCTGTGCCACTCAGGTACGCAAAACTCAGTGCTGGCTTGTAACTGACAAAGTCTGGCAGGGTGTGAATGTCAGTAGCTGTCATGGCTTGATGAGATGTCAAGAGCAAAGAGGTTTTGCTCATAGCTGAATACCTCATCACGAGGCACGTCTTCAAAGATGTGTTTGGGGTCTTCCCCAGTAAGGTTACAGGACCTCCTGTGTGGCTGCTGAAGGCTTTACCCCTCAAAACCTCATGCGGTGTGAGCCTTTTGGGCTGACTAAACAAATTCTGGGGAAGAAAATTACTTATGCTTTGTCATGGCATTTTGTAGCGGGACATCTCTGCCTAAGAGAGATTTGCTAAGGTTCCCTGGTATCTTACAAGGTGCGCCCACACTGCAGCATCAGAAGGAACTGAATAAAAGATCCATCTCCTTCTTATTCTGGGAGCTGCTAGGGAGGGAGGGAGAGCTGATACTAGATTTCACTGGTTCCAGTAGGGATCATGTGCAGACAGTCCTTGCGCACTGGGAGGACTGGTTTCCTGGCTGTGCTTGCTCTGCGTGCAGGCTGTGGAAGTGAAAACTGTCTCTAGACAGTAATTGTCAGGCAAGGTTCTGGATTTACAGAACCACCTCCTTCCTGTACCGCTACTGAAATGTGACTGAAACGCTGCCTCAGGCGGTGTTCCACGAGGAAACGAGTGATGTTTGCCCCAGTGGTGAGCTGCAGCAGGGAGAAAGCTGAGCACCTGAGGAAGTTAAGAGCTGGCCAGGCTTTGGTGTGTGGAGTTCTAGCTTCTGGGAGAAGGGGGCAGGGAGAGCTAACCTCACAGAAAGCTGTCCTGTTTTCTGATCTCTTCAGAGCAGGTGCTTAGCAACGGTGGTCGTAGCTGTTCCGAGTTTACTAGCCTGCGCATATTATATAAAGACTTTAAAATCTTTTCTGGTATGAAGGTGACTTTAGTTGGTGCAGACCTTGCTGTTTACTTATTTCTCGATTGGAAAAAACCAAACCCCTAGGTGCTAATTTGGGAACACGTGGCTGGATTTGAGCTTTCTGTAACGATGTCTAATGTGATACTGTGCTCTGAAGAGCTCTGAGTTCATTGGACCGAGCCCTGTGCCGAAAAGTTAACTTGGAAAGTGTGTGAGCCAACACAGGAGCAACCACAAAACCATGGATGAAAGGCAAAGAACAAATTTAATCCTGACACCTTGCGGATCGGGGGATCTCCAAAGCAGCACCCAGGCAGAGCCATGCAAGTGGGGGACACGGGCACCACAGAGCGAGAGTCCTCGTTAGCCGAGAGAGTGAGAGTTCAGACTTGCTATTCTCAGCTGTATTTCAGGGGTTCAAGCAGGCGTAATTTTCCACTGTACTTTGATCTTCTCCAGCAGCAGGGTGGGAATCTCGAGCATGTTCAATAAGGTGCCCCTGGGTCCATCACAGGCCTGCGTTATCTGAGTGCAGATGTTCTACTTGCCGAGCGCATAAGACTAAACAACAATTAGTGTGATATATGTGTTTTCTAGCACCCCATGTGTGAGTCGCTGGAGTGTGTTTACAGTTCTCCTCCCCAATCTTCCCTTATTTTCTCACAGGAAGTCAGAATATTGTGTCTGTGGTGTTGTCTGGGTTAAATCTCCCTGGGGAAGGAGTAGATGTGGAACAGCTACAAAACGAAATGGGTTGTGTTTATTGCTGGTAGATGGTTTAATTTAAAGCTGGTTAGGGACCAAGCCCCTCTCTACTGTACCCATGGGAGAAGTCTTCTCCCAGAGTTTTGAGGCTACATCCTGTCTTCTGCCCTATCTGTGAAGTATATTGAAGTGCACTAGTAAAAAGAGCAGCTGGTTCCTTCTGCGATGTCTTGATTTCTTTGGACTTGTTCTTCCAGATGCTGGAAAGCATGATCAAGAAACCTCGCCCGACCCGTGCCGAGGGCAGTGATGTTGCTAATGCCGTCCTGGACGGAGCGGACTGCATCATGCTCTCCGGAGAGACAGCTAAGGGAGACTACCCACTGGAGGCTGTGCGCATGCAGCACGCTGTGAGTACTGCCTCTGCTCTGGTGCCCTGCATCTTCTGTGCGAGCCAGGCACCGGAATGTCTAATTGTCTCTGGTGCTAGGTGGCAGCACCCAGCAGCCCAAAGGAGCGATTTCTTTTGTTCGCACTATGGGTGTTTCTTTACCTACCGTGGTTCTGAGGGCCTGAAACCTCACTCTGCTCCAAACTATTGTTGGGCAGAGCTGAGAACTGCTCTGCAGTGCTCTGAAGTCTAAAACTTCAGATTACTCATAGTAATTTTTGTTTAGGCCAGGGTAAAGGTTTGTTGTTTTTTTTTTTTTTTTTTTCCTGTTACCTCGGTATGAGTTTCTCCAAATGCCCTATTCATTTTGGCATATTAAATGCCTTAAACTTCTCCACGGTGAAGAAGCTGCTTAAGCAGTTTATCTGTAGATAATGAAAGGTATCAGCTGACTCCTTTGGGGGTAGGGTGGGGGGGATGGGGGTGCGGGGGAGGCTTGTGAATCTGATTTACAGCGCCGTTGCATTCAGCACCTGGTGCGCTTGGTGTTGGGGGTGTTTGTTGCACGAGTACTGACAGCACCATATTTTTACATGCCTGAACTGCCAGAAACCTCTGCTCTGCTTCGAGTTCGCCCAGCTCGCATTTCAGCTGATAAAAAGCCTGATGTCAAGGATCTACAAGGATCTAACTTCTCCCCAGTTAACAGTGCTGTGAATCACAGCAGTGATAACTCTCACCAGTTATAACTCTCACCGGTTTTATTTGCAATTCAGGTTATATAGATTAATCAGCTCAGCTAGCGTTTGTTTGCAGTGTGTTACGTAAATATCTTTTACCTTTATTTGGTCAATATGGAGTGGTGTGTTTTGCACGTGGCAAATGCAAAATACGACTTGATTACTAGGCAGTGACTGCTGGTTTACAGGCTGAACACTAACGGTGCACCTGAAAGGTTCTTCCTCAGTTTTCACCCCCTAAATCACGAGGGTTGATGCTCTACTAAGAGTTGGAAACTTGCTGTAGCAAACCTTAGGCTTGGGGTTTCCATTCTGGCATTAATTCTTAGACTCAGGCAGGTTGTATTGTACCTGTAGCCTGAGCTCAGGGTCCATTGTATGTGCTTCCGTCTTCCTGCAGACCTGGGAATAGCGGTGTTCACTCTGCCAGGCCCCTGCAGAAATACCAAAGGCTTTAACCCTCTGCAGAGGAGCAAATACAGATTCACTTAATTTAATGTAACGTGGCGCAAGCAGCAAGGTGCCAACTCTGTGCTGGTAGGAGCACGTCCCCCTATGGTCAGGATCTTTCATCTGAGCTAACTTAGTTGGTGGTAGTTGGGAGAAGCCCTGCCCAGCAATAGTGCCCTGAATAACCACGGTCTGAAAACCTGCAGCATGGCCAGAGCAGATGAATATTTCCATTATCAAGTGGTCGTAGCGGGGAGAGAGCACCTTACCTCTGGTAAAGAGCAGCTCCTGTATGTATTCCCCAGCCTAAAATTGGTATGAGTTTGGCTTATATGGTTGTTTTTCCAGTTCTGCTATAGTATTCCAAGTCAAGCTTCTCTTGACTTGGTGCGGTGTGGACAGAAGACATGGGCTGTGATGCTGAGAACGATCAGGGTCTGTGCTATGTCCTGTCGTTGCACCTCTAAGACTTGACTTGTCTGTGCCTGACCTGTCCCAGCGGCTTTGCTGGGACTCTACTGTGGTTTCCCTTAGTGATCCCTTTCCAGCCAGCCTTGTAGAAACAAGCGTGCTCTTCAGTAGCTGGCATCTCTGTGACAAAAATGCCCTGTGTAGCAAGCTTCCAAATATTGGGCAGGTTGTTTCCGGCTTGCAGGAGCGGGCTTCCTTCCAATTCCAGTCCATGATCCACAGTTGTCTTCAAGTGCTGTCCTGGCCATGCTGTATAACAGGACCGAGGTTTAAATAGCTGTTCCGTTCTCCTTTCTCCCACCTCCACCCTGGTATCTCCCCCCATGTACCAATGGGAAACCCTCTAGCCATTTCTCTGAGCGTAAAGCCAGCTGTGACATGGAGTTAAGAATTGCTGTGCCCTTCCACGGCCACTGTCAAAGCAGACATACTTACTACTAATTATGTGTAAGAGAATACACATATTCTCTTCCAACTGGGCAATGTGGACTTCCTTCTAAACTGGGGTTCACTCTGCGTGTTGGGCAGAGCTGCCTGCCCTTGGGCCAAGAGCTGAAGATAAACTGCCTGGCTGCCAGCTCCTGCGTTTGGAGCAAGTGCTCCATTTTATCTAACGGCAAGTATAAAGCCAGGAGTAATAAAAGTGACTGCTCTAGGACCGGAGTTGGCACTGGACTGCTGTTCCGGCCTGTCACATATGTCCTGTTATTTTTAGACATAAGATACTTAACTACTTTAGCTTAAACTGGTATCTGTGCAAGAGGGATAATTCCTAGCCTCACATAAAATAATTCATTAACACTAGAGTAGCAAAATTCTTATTTGGGAAGGGTCTAACTCCAAAGCTTTCTCTATAAGGGCACTTCAGTCTCTGCTTAAGCATCCATTTGTCACGCTTTGTGGAGCGGCTGCTCACTTTCTGGAGTAACTGGATGAAGTTGTCCTTGAAAAGATGATCAACCTTTGCATGCTTTTCTGGTCTCTGCAAGCCTTCTTTATGGGGTTGTCAAGGGCTAATGCAGTCTTCCGAGATGAGAATTGTCTTTCAGTGTGAGTGATTCCCAGCGCACTGGGATGAATACATTACTGAGCTTGTTGCAAATGCTGAGCCTGAACAGAAAGCCCTCAGTTGTGCCTCTGCATCTCTCGTCTGTCCAAGTCTGGCACTGTACAAACACCCCAGTGTACAGCTGGTGACAACCCTATAAGGAAGACTTGTTCCTATTTATTTTTTTCTGTTACCAAAAGGGAAGTTGGTACAGTACTTGGAGGTGAAACTTTGTTGGCTCTCAGGTTAAACTAAATCTTTATTGGCTCTCAAGTTAAACTAAAGGTAATGAAGCTGAGAGAGTCATTCTCCCAACTGCAGGGGTGATGTTGAAAGCGCATTGTTTGCATGTTGGCTCCATGAAGCCTGTTCCAGCAGTGCTGTTTTTGGGGAATACGAAGCGGGGACATGGAGCTACAGAAATTTCTTCTTGAGGAATTGCAGGCAGGACCATCAGCAAGGTCCATTGCAGGCTGGTAGATCGCATCAGAGTCTCTCAAGGAACTCATAAGCAGCCGCAACAAATTGTGGTCCAGCTCTGAGCTGGCTTGCTCTGGTTCCTGAGAAGGAATCTGCGTTTGTCTGCTCTGGAAGGGCTCCAAAATACGGCGAGAATGCCACCTCCGAAATGCTGCCCAGGGACCAGAGCCTGCAGGTTAAAGGGCACGGTGGGGCAGCCAGCGCGGCTGTGGCACGTTAGACTGGGTGGCATTCAGCAAACTCACAACCTGAGAGCCAAAAAGGGTTTCACAGCCTGACCTTCATATCCTCTTGCATGCATTACTATGACAATTAAGCAAATTAACGTGATCTTATGTTACTCTGGTATATCTTTCCTTCTTTTCTTTCCTCTTTTCTCCTCCTTCCCTCTTACTCGGGCCTGCAGATTGCTCGCGAGGCTGAGGCCGCAATGTTTCATCGTCAGCTGTTCGAAGAGATTTTACGCCTCAATGTTAACAACAGGGACCCTGCCGATGCCATGGCAGCAGGCGCAGTGGAGGCCTCTTTTAAGTGCTTAGCTGCAGCCCTGATAGTTCTGACCGAGTCCGGCAGGTAGGGCTCAGAGAGGGGGCTTGGTGCCAGTCGTTTCCATGAGTAAAAACACGCTCCGTTCTTTCTAACACTGCAAATATTTAGCAAGCGGCTCGCTGCTACGGTTTCAGCCTTGCATAACCGCTGCGGTCTGAGTCGAGCTCCTCTCTGTGGCAGGGAGGGACTGCAGGTAGGCAGGAGCAGAGCGAGAGTGCCTGGCAGTCGGCATGAGTGTCACTTGAGTGTGGGCTCGGCAGGGCGAGGTGACTCAGGAAGTGCCACCAATTTTGAAAAGAAACCTCGAGAATGGAGTGGTTCCTCTCTAAGATGTGCTGAGTGTTGTGGCCATCACCCCAATGTGTTAAACCAAATCTGGGCTCTCTAATTGGTAGCTCTTAATGTCAAAAGCTGGTGGCATTTGTGTGACACCTTGCTGATAGAGCACCTCGCCTTCCCCTGTGCCGCCCCGAGCGACTGACGTGAGTGTTGTCTTCCCGAATGCGTGTTGCTCTTATAGATTGCCCGGGAGGCCGAAGCCGCCATCTTTCACAGGCAGTTGTTTGAGGAACTGCGTCGTCTGACTCCCCTCAACTGTGATCCCACGGAGGCTGCCGCTGTTGGCGCTGTGGAAGCGTCCTTCAAGTGTTGCAGCGGGGCCATTATTGTCCTCACCAAGTCTGGAAGGTAGGAGGTGACAGCTTCCCTCAGGTCAAACCCACTTCCTGACAGGGTCGGGGAAGGAGCCTGGCAAAAAGATGGCTTTCAAAGTCTAGAGCTGTAACAGTGAAGCCCGGGTTTTGGCAGCGACTGAGACCCCAGGCCGCCTGCCTGCCATGCCAATTCCTCAGGAGATGGGCAGACATCTCAAACATCTGCACATCCGTAACCTCCGAGTTCCTCAGCCTGTCTCTGCCAGCGTGGCATCAGCTCCGAGCCCTGCCTCCCCTTGCTGCTCCGAGTGGCATCTCTGCCAGCAGCACTGGTTGGAAGAGTCAAGGGAAAATAAGTGTTGCAGCTTCAATTCCAACTTCTTGGCAAGAAATCCTCGGTTTAACAGTAAGGTAGAAGTTCAGTGGATGCAGAATCTACTTATTTTTTTTTTTAAACTGAGGCTTTTGTAGTAGCATCCAAGCTGTAGGTCCCTTGCTGAACCTTTCAGGCATCAGTCCTGCTTGCTGAAGCCCAAGGGGCGAAGAGGGACGGCTTAGCCTGGAATTGTTAGGCAGGGAAACTGGAAGCCTTGGAAATTTCCTCTTGGAGGCTTCCCCCTGCCTGCCTGCGAGTAATGTCACTGAAGAGGCAGGCAGCTGGCAGGCACCCAGCAGCCCAGTGCTGCCTGCGCTCTGAGAGGACCTCAGTGCCTTGGCTGCGGGTGGGAGACAGCAATGCAGATGCGCTGGAACTACATAGTTTGGGATTTCTATCCAGCGACGGTGACAACGGAGTCAGACCAAAGAAAAAGCACAGCAGCAGAGAGGTGATTATACGCGCTGGGCACAGTCTACCCGAAGATCTGGACCATCAGTGAACCCTTCACCCAAATTTACAGCTCAAAATGGTCTGAAGCAGTCGCTTTCTGCAGCGATGAGGAGTGACTATAAGCACTTGAGTTTCTGGATACCCTCGTGCTTCTTATGTTTCTTTGTAAAAGGTTCCAGTCTTACACTTGACCTTTTTAAAGAGATTTGAACTCTGATATTTGAATATTTTTAGCTGTGGATTCTGTTACAGCCATTGAGTACCTGGATCTCCTAGAGCAGCTCCCGGGAGGCTGCTTGGACAGCGTGGGAAGGATTGTCTGAGAGCTGGCACGTGTGTCTGGGCGCTTCGAGCCGGCTGCTACTGCCCGCTTTAAGCAGTGATCTTTGAGTATTGCTGAGCTTAGCTCCGCTAAACAAGGCTGCAAAAGCTAGGGGAGATTCCGGCGTGCTCATGGAGCTGTAAATACTGTGGCCTTGCCGTTTTCATCTCCACTTATTTGCAGATGCCCTCTGTAAGCAGTGCCCAGGGAAAGGGAAGCCCTAGTCCCCACCCAGGGTGTGCTGCTGGCTATTTTAAGGCATTTTAAGCACTCTGTGCCCAACTTCCCGGTATAAATTTTGGCCTGGGTTGCATTTGCTTCCAGTTGGGCGTGAGAGCAGAGTTCTGTGCGGAGGAGCCGGCCTGTTTGCTGCCTTCGGTGCGTGAACGTGGCTGGGAGGCAAATGGCTTCCTCCTTGGCAAGCTTTGGGCAGCGCTGCTGGCCCTGGGCTCTTTCCATCCCATAAACTGGGAGCTCCTCAAAACAGAGGGGAACTTGCAGGGTCCCCCATTGAGATGCCGAGGACTGCTTGCAGAGGCCAGCATAAATGGCACCTCGCCACCTTAACATAGCAACGGAAACAAACACGGGCTTGTTTTCGGGACCAAAACACGCAGATGGCACTTCCTAAACTGGGAGGCGAGGGGATTTTCACCGCGAGACTGGAGCAGGGACCGTCACCAAGGGACGGCCTTTGGTGGTGGCCGAAGGGGAAATTCAGCAGAGCGTCAAGCTCCTTGGTGAGCTTGGCACTTGCCAGCATCTCCTGCAGCCATCCTCTGTGTCCCTCCGGGGGTTTTGTGGAGCCCTCTAGGGTGACAAGCAAACCTCGCTGCTGCTTGTGCTCCCTGTAGCTGTGCTCGTGGTGCTTCACCTCCATCCTGCTTCCCTTCTAGGTCAGCACACCTGGTGTCCCGGTACCGCCCGCGGGCTCCCATCATCGCCGTGACCCGTAACGACCAGACAGCGCGCCAGGCCCACCTCTACCGGGGCATCTTCCCCGTCCTCTGCAAAGAACCGGCCCACAACGCCTGGGCGGAGGATGTGGACCTCCGCGTGAACCTGGGCATGAATGTTGGTGAGTGATGCTGCTCCAGCCTCACCCAGGGAGAGCTCTGGTGGGACCTGGTGGTCCTGAGCACCTCCGGTGCTGCTTTTTGGGGTTACTGGTGGGGACAAAGGGAGGGGAACTGGCTGCTTGTGTGGTAACGGTGCCCGATTGGGAAACGGGGGACCGCAGTTGCCTAAGCACAACCACATCCGCTGGAGAAATGGTTTGACCTGGTGGCCTTAAAGTAGGTGCCAGCAGAAAACCAGGTTGGTTTTAACCTGATCAGTGCTTGAATGGGGATGCTCATCACTCCTGAGAGACAAGAAAAGCTGGGAGCGGGGTGACTCCGTTCTCTGTCTTTTCTCCAAACCCTGTCCTGTTGAATTTCAAGCTCCATGACGCAGAGGAGCCTGAAGCAGAGCCAGGGGTCCAATGTGGGTGGGCAGCAGGGGGGCATGGCGTCTTGATACCAACCCGCTGTCGTGGGATAGGTTCCCCCCCTGCACCTTGGTGACGTGGGGAGTGGGTGACAAGCACTGTCCCCCTTGTGGCAGGGGGACCCAAGCTCTGACACCTCCCTCTCTTCTCTCCTAGGCAAAGCGCGTGGGTTCTTCAAGAGCGGGGACCTGGTCATCGTGCTGACGGGCTGGCGCCCCGGCTCCGGCTACACCAACACCATGCGCGTGGTGCCCGTTCCCTGAAGGGCCGACGCCGACCAGCGACCACCTTCCTTCCCCCGTCCCCTCGCTCCCCTCGCGTTAGACCAGCCATCGCTTGCGATGTTCTCCTTGTCCCTAGCGTGGATGTAGGTTGCTAAACACCACCCAGTGCAGCAGCAGCAGGGGGAAGAGACCTTAAATCACTAAAAAAAACCAATACTTGAAGTGTTTAGTTTTTTTAAAAAGCTCTCCCAGTAGTCAAGTCCTGCCCCGATGTATGTCGGAGTCAGTGTAGGAGGTTCCCCGTAGCCTAGTGACTGTCCTCAGGGTGTGACGTGTCCTCTGGGGGGTGACAGGGAAGGGGAGAGGTGATGTGTGGTCATCCCCTGTCACCCTCCGCTTTGCTCCAGGGAAGCTGCTACCCTCCCCCACCTCCCCACAGACCAAATCCAAGGTGACTCCAGACCCTCAGGCTGGTGGTGCGTCCAGGGCTGGGGGTAGAAGATGCTCCACTGCCCGGTGCTCTGGGCTTCCCTCGCTCCCTCGCAGCCCCCTCCCCTCCTTTAGTCGTGTGTGTGTCCCCAGAGCCTTCTTCCCCCCCCCCGCCCCGCACTCCCACGGGCCCCTGGGGCGGCAGAGCACAACTCTCCATCAATAAAGAGAAGCTGAAGCACCCGCCGGCCTGCCGCGATCCTTGCCGTGGCGGGAGGGATGTCCTGGTCCGTGGGGGTGCCGCGGTGCCTTTAAGAGGCGGGGTTTCACGCTGGGCCACGACCCCTCCCGGCAGTGGGCGCGGAGCGACGGCCGGGGGTGGGAGGGGAGCAGAGGGCGGTGGCGGGCGGCAGCCACCAATGGGCGCGGGCGGCGGGGGCGGGGCATGCCGGCGGGCGGCCAATGGGCGGGCGCCGTGGCGGCGCGAGGAGGGCGGGCGCGCGGGGCACGCCGGCGCCGGGCAGCGCGGGGCCGCCGCGCAGGTAGGGGCGGGGAGGGGGGTGTCCGGGGGGGCCCCGGGGGACTGGCGACCCGGGGGGAGGGTCCCGGGGGTCCCGGGGGGCGGGCGGGAGCCGCGGGGCGCGTCCACGCTGCCAGCGGAGAGCCCGGTGCCGGCCTCCGGCCTGCCCCCGGCGGCCCCGCGCTCTGAGGGGAGCGCGGAAACGCTGAGGCTCTGCCTCCCCCGCCGGCCTCGCTGAGGGGATGAACCGGGCCGGGGGGATGGGTCCCGCCGCCGCCGCCCGGCCCCAGAGCCGCCGCCCTGCCGCTGGGCAGGCCCGGGACTGGCGGCGGGGGCTGCCCCGGCCGCTCTTCGCCGCGGCCCCCGGCGTGGATCGGTGCTGGGGGGGGGCCGAGCTGCG
Source organism: Sterna hirundo (assembly GCA_009819605.1). NCBI lineage: Eukaryota > Metazoa > Chordata > Aves > Charadriiformes > Laridae > Sterna > Sterna hirundo. The sequence goes on from CM020445.1 coordinate 23,591,819, forward strand.
GGGCTGGGGTGGGGGGAGCGGGGCCGGGGCTCTCGGAGCCGCTGCGGGGCCGAGCTGCGGGGCCGGGGCTCTCGGAGCGGCGCCCAGTACCAACCAGTACCGCGGGTGCTGGGAGCGGTCCCGGGACCGGCCGGGACCGAGGCCTCAGCGCTCACCCTGGCCGCGACCCGGGTCAGGCGGTTTCCGGGGTGGGGGCACCGGGGGACGCGCAGCGGGCTCGGCCCGTCCCTCCTCCCCTTGACCTCCCGCCTCTCTCCTGCCAGCGCCGCTGGGGACCCGCCGCTCCCCTCCAGCATCCCCGGCGGTGGCTCCGCTCCAGCCGCCGGCACACGGGACCGAAGTGACCTTGAGAGCCGGGAACAAGGGCAGCCCGCCGGATCCCGCCCGGGCCGAGGCGGCCCGGCCGCAAGTGCCTCCCTCCGCCTCTCATCCTCTCTTATTTATTTATTTTTGTTTTCGTCGGGAGGCGAAATCCCTGGCTCGCTCTCTCCCGCCTCCGCCGCACGCTTCCTTCCCCCTCGCTTGCGCCGGCAGCGGGGAAAAGGGATCCAGCGAAAATCCAACGCCGACGGAGGGACTCGCACCGGAGCGTTTCCAGGCCGGATCCCAGCGCTGCGTAAGGGAAGGGAGATGCCGATCCGCGGGGAGGGAGAAGCCCCGGGCTTCGGCTTCGCCTGGGAGGCGAGTCAGGGCCTGGGGGAGCCTGCGTGGGCAGGCAGGGGGGTGTCAGCCCCAGCACGGCGGGCAGAGGGACAGCAGGTCACCGGGAATGTTTTCCCTTTGCTGGGATCTCCTGCACTCGCCCGCTCTGCCTTGCCTCGGCAGCTCCGACTGTTCTTGCTTGTAGTTTGGGACACTTGGGATGGTGATTTTCCAGCAGGAGCAGCTTCCTGCTACAAAAATTCCTCGAGGAGGGTGATGGTGTGAGCCATGAGAAAGTGTTTTCCACCCTGTGCCGGTGCTGGAAGCGGAGCTGGGCAGGGAGACCTCCCTGTCAGCTGTGCCTGGAGCCCAGCCTTATCCTGTGCTCCTGGATACCCATCACTGCCGCACCTGGGAGCTGGGATGGAGCGAGATCTGGAGAGGGGAGACAAGGCAGCTGCTGCGATGTCTCCACGGTGGCTGAGGATGCTCCTCGCAGCCCCTGGAGCCACCCGGTGCCAGCGCTGTGTCCGGGGACACTCTGACCCAGGACTTGTTCCTGGCAGTGACCGTAAGAGGAAGGGAAAACTGAGACAGGACGATGCGGTGCTTCCACGTGCTCTCCTGCCTTTGGCTCTCATCGTTTTAGGGGATTCCTGTGTGTTTGGTGACCTCGGGGACGTTTCTTGATGTCCTTGCCTTGGGCAGGGGGTGCCTCTCCCTGTCCGGCGCGCGGTGCCCCTTGGTGTCAGCCCCGGTTAGGGCTAAATCCGCTCACCCGGATTAAGCAGTACAACCACTCAGGGATTTAAGGAATGACGTGGGGGAAGCCGGAGCTGGCTGAGCTCTGGAGAGGGAGGCTCCGGAGTGGGTCAGAGCCCCTTTTCCAGCACAGGGGCAAGGGGGAGGAAGGCTCTCGTGCCTCCGTGATACGAGTTTTGGCTTCAGGGCAGCATGGCACCACGGGGCAGAGGGTGTTTGTGGCGTGGGGCTATCCGTCCCGAAGGTGCGGCGTATCCGAGGGATCAGGCAGGGAAAAAGCCTTTGGTGTGATGCCAAGGGATGTTATTTCGGTGCTTCTTGTCGTTTGAGTCTCCTTTCTCTTCCAGACACGTCCTTTGACCTGAGCTTCTCCTAAAAAAACCCCACAGCCTCGGTGTGTTGGTCCCATCCCCGCGATGCTCGGGCTGGGGGGGTTGCGCGGGCACCTCGTTTACTTTGCAAAACCCTGTCTGCAGGGATCCAGGAGCTGGTTCCCAGCACAGTCCTAACCAGTGACTTGTGTTCGGTTTTCCTGCAGCCCCGCGTACGTGCTGCATCTTGAGGGAGTGTCCCCCGTGCCTCCGGCTGGGATTTAGCCTGGCCCCATCGGATTGGGAACCTCAAGGCCGCAGGGACGCGGGGGCTCGCATGGCTTCGACTCTCAGACCATTTGGGCATGGCTGTCGGGGTGCAGCACCCCCGTCCTGACTCTCCCCGAGTCCGTGGAGGTTATTTAGACAGGTTTCCCTTTGGACAAACCCCTTGGAGCGGGAGCAGGGTGTGTGTAGGGAAGCATGGGGCGGTGAAAGAGCCCCTCTTTTTATGTAGGAAGCACTTTGGGATGGTTTCTCCGCCTGGGCTCTGCCGCACCGCCACGGCATCATCCCTGCGGGCACTGGGATGCGCTCCAGCTCCGCACTTATCCTGCCCACTGGCACTCGTCCTGCCTGCTGCCGTCCTGCCTGTCCCCCACCTGCTCTGCCATCACCCCCTGCCCGTTGAGCCGAGCTCTTTTCCCTTGAATAATTTCCTTTCCGGAGGTCCGGCGGCTGCCTGCCGGCTCTGCTGTGCTGCTGGAGCCTGTATCATCGCATCCCTGCCTTGCTGCACGCTGCCGGTGAGCCTCGGCATGCACGGAGTGATCACGGCTCTGGCATCGATCCCCTGGGATCGTGCTCCGCTTTGGCCCTCGGTGCCAGAAGCTCTGTGACACGGCAATCTCCGGTTGCGGTTTGCCGAGGGCGGAAGTGTCACCTTTCTGGCCCGCCGGGTGATAACCTTCCCCGCGCGGCGCTGGGAGCGTGTTTACTTTACCTGTCGCGGCCGATAAGCGCCTCTGATAAAACTCATGATAGTAAATAACGGGCTTTAAAGACAGGGGAGCAATTAAAGGAGGGAGGCGGTGCCTTCGGCATGGACTCTGCCCTTGGAAGATGGTGTTTTGCCGACCCGGGGGAGCAGACCCTGGCCCTCGCTGGCCGAAATCTCCATTGCCCCAGGGAGTTTCGTAGACCTGCGACTTTTCCCATCCCGACCTCCATCTCTTGAGGAGGAGAGGCTCTGCTTGGGTGGGTGTTATCCGAGGCAGCGGGGAGGGAGCTGCCGCTCTTTGGCCGCTCGGTTGCGAGGGCTGGGGAGGTCCTGGCGATAAATGCCCTTTTTTTTTTTTTGCCGCGTGACTTGAGAAATCACAGAAACATTCTCGCTGTCCTGGAGCGGCAGAGATACTAACGTCTCTGTGCGGAGGAGGATTTAAGGGGATGGATTTGCAGCTCCGAAATGCATTTCTTCCCTCTTTCCTTTCTGCTTGGGAGCTCACGGGCTTCTCCTTGCAGTGCCAAGCTGATGCATGAAAAAGCAGCTCCCCTGAAGAGCCCCGAGCCCATGCACGGCCGTGAGAAACTGGAGGCATCCCACAAGGAGAAGAGTTTGGATTCCCTTGACGGCAGGTGAGGGGCAGCATCCCGGGGTCTACGGTCGAGTATTTGCTCTTTTTTCCCTCCTCTTGCGACCTCCTGCAGCACCCCCCCTGCCTCCGAGCCCCGAAGGCAGCCCACCGGCTTGGGATATCGGGTCTATGAAAGCAGGGAGGGAAGAGGGGTTTGGGAAGGGGACCAATATTCCCGCTGCTGAGGTTGTTGGGAGGATTTCACTGTCCCTGTGGTTTCTCCCTTCATCTGCCCGCGTGATGGATGTGGATGGATGCGGATGGTGCACGGCCAAAGCTAAGTCCGTCCTCCTGCCCCGGCACGTTCCCAAATTCCTGTTTGTGCTTTCCCTGGGGAAACCTTGACCTGGCCAAAGCTGCCCATCGCCAGCTCCTAACCTGTCCCAGGCTGCTCTGGGCTCCTTCCCCCACTGCCGGGGTGGGTTTTGGGTACGGGCACCCCGGTGTTGATGCCTCCACCAGCTCAACATCAGCCTGGTGCCGGACAGAGATCGGCCTTCTCCTGCGGCCTTTATTTAACCTCAGCAACGCCAATGCTACGATAAATCACTGAGACATCCAAAATGTGGCTTCCCATGGTCTCTCTTCCGTCCTCTGCATCTTGCTGCGTCTCTTCTTGCAGCCCGCATGCTTTTGGGAGCAGGTGGGAGACCTGGAACTTTTCACTAACCTAATTATTATTATTTTTCCTTCCAGCCTCCACCTGAATGAAGCCCTGAAGGATGAAGACATCAAGAAATGCCACCGGGAAGTGGTAAGTCTTTGGTTTCATGAGCGAATGGGCTGGTTCGTTGTAGCCTGACCCCGGCTGTTTGCCACGGAGGAGCCTGTCTGGGGTCCCAAACGTGGGCTGTGGGACCCAGAGGGGAAGCCGCGGTGGCTCCGGGTTCAGGACAGAGGCTCCCACCTGCAGTTTCAGGGGATCCGATGGTGGTTCCGAGTGGCCTGTGGTCTGCCCTGCAAACACTTTCAAGATTTTTCCATCCAGAGCAAAGGAAAAAGTGAAAATCCTGACTGCAAGCAGCTCCATTCCGCTTCATTTGAACCTTTTTTGTTGTTCAAATTGTGCCATAAGTAGAGCTTTACAGGCTGTCTACAAACAAGAGATGCTCAGGAAGAGGAAGGAGCGGAGGAAGGAGGCATTTTGCCTTTTCCCGTGAAAAAGATGGAAGAAAAAAACATTATGCTGCTTATTCAGAGGCATCTGGGAGGTTTTTGGGGTTGGCAATGGGTTTGTGCTGGGGCCAGGGGCTGTTTCTTGGTGGTGGCTTGGAGGTGATGCCACAGTGACCCCCTGTGTCCCCCTGAAACGCTCCCGCCGGCACCCCCGCCACCCCGGCGTCTCGCCGGGGGGTGTCTAAGCCGACCCCAGGTGATGCAGAGCCTTGATCCTCTTACGGCCCAGCTCATCCGCTGACAAGGTGCGTGCGGCAAAGGTGACCTTGTCACCGTGGGCAGGAGGGCTCTGCCTGCGGTGCTGCCTCCAGCCCAGCCTTGCTGCCCTGCGGCCCTTCAAGCTGCGCTGGACCTCGCTGCGTCCTGGCGAAGCGTCTTGTCCCTTGGATTTCGGGGGACATCCGTGTCCCCAGGGAGCTCCCCGAGGTCTGGGGCGCTGCCTCCTCCGGCGCAGGGGATGCGGATCTGTTTGCGCCGCCTTACAGGACTAATTGAGTGGATTTAATGCAAAGCGTTGAACTGCTTCGGAGCCTTTAACTTCTATACGGAATTACTTAAGGGCGAACCTGCCGAGCCTCCCGCCGCGGCTGCCGGCAGGCTTTGAAGAGGCACCGGGAATATAAATAGCTGGATGGCGCGGCGCGATGGGCGCAAAGCAAGTGTTGTCACCGTGCCCCGGATAAGGGAAGGGCTCGAGGAGGAGGAGGAGGAGGAGGAGGAGAGAAACCATTGGGCAAAATAAACTGCCTGCGGATGAGCCCGGGGGAAAACAAGCTCCTCGCAGAGGCTCAGCCTCCTTGGATAAACTCTAGATATTAGGGGAAATGTTTATCTGGGAGGATGGCACAGCGTTTGCTGAGTGCTGGATCATCCAACCCTCCTCTAGCCCTTCGGCTCCGCCGTCCCCAGCCCGGTGGGACCCCGCTGCGCCGGTCCCGGGTGCGGGGAGAGGGAGATTATTTTAATTTGCAGGAGGGTGAGGGGTTTTTTTTTGGGTCTCCTTATCAGCAAGGTCACCGGATAACTTTGCTCTGCTTCGTTTTCAGGCCGCTAGCAAGTACAACTCCCAGTACCACAAGCTGTTCAAGGACATCCCAACGGAGGAGAGCGTGCTGAAAGGTGGGTGGCACGGCCGGGGCCGGGGACGGGCACGGCGGGGTGCGGCACACCGTCTGCCATGCCCCCCCTTCTCTCTGCCCCGCAGTTTGCTCCTGCGCGCTCCAGAGAGACATCCTCATCCAGGGACGGCTTTACATCTCCCCCAACTGGCTCTGCTTCTACGCAAACCTTTTCGGGAAGGACATCAAGGTAACGTGGGGGTCAGCTCACCCCAGTCCCACAGGGCTCGTAGCCCAGGCTACGCCGCAGCCCGCTTATCCCCTCCCGCACCCAAAAAGGCCGTCAAAAGCCTCCCATGCGAAGGGGAGCGCGGCTGTGCCTCCCTCTCCGATCACCTGCGGCATCTGCCTGGGGAAACCAAATACTGGGTTGCTTTAAAATTCCCTGATGCAAAACCTCCTACAAGCCGCAACGGCGTTTGAAGGAAGATCAAAGGTTTCGGGGCCGGGGGGGTGGGATTTGAATCTCTCTTGGCTTTTCTTCTTGATTTACAATCTGCTGTTTCCCTGTTAGTCTTGTGGCTGACGGGGATCTTGGGGAGAGACGACTTCCTTTAAAACTGGGCTGAAGAACTGAATTATTTATATCAGCCACTTTAAACAAATGTCTGATGGAAGTGCGGGGTTTCAGTGAAGTTACTCTGCCATAAATTATGTCCTGCTTTATTTTTTAACCCTCCCTGGGCTTGTGTGTGGGGGGTGTCTCTTGATGGGTCTTAGGGAGACTCGCCGGACGATGCTTTCCCTGTTTCCTCACTGTTCTGATCGAGTAGAATCCACCTCTGAGCCGAGATTAACGCTGAGGGGATGCCGTGACCTTTAATAAAAACCAGGCTGTCTCCGTGAAACGCCGAATCCCCGCGTCGCTGCTCTGCTTGGGGCATAATTACGATGCGTGTTAAATCTCCACCTTGGGAAAGAAACTCCCTGAGCTGGCGCTGTGCCCGTCCCTGCCCGTCCCTGTGTCTTTTTGCCCTCCAGGTCGTGATCCCGGTGGTCTCCGTTCAGCTGATCAAGAAGCACAAGACGGCCCGGCTGCTGCCCAACGGCTTGGCCATCACCACCAACGCCAGCAGAAAGGTAACGCCGGCGCTTCGAGCATCGGTACCCGGCCTCGTCACAGCCGGGGGATGCCCCGCTCCCAGTTAGCTGCGATTTGAGAGCGGGGAACGAAGCGATTCCCATCCCTGGCTGAAAGCGCGGGTCGGTGGGGAAGCGAGCGTGGCTCTCCGTGCTGGCAGCCGGCCGGGGCAAACACCGCGGCTTTGCTTTTGTTTCTGAATTTCACTTTGTTTCTGGGCAAAGCAAAGCCCAAGTGAAACTCGGCCGAGCCTGAAAAATCCCTGCCAGGCTCCAATAAAACCTTTAAACTCCTTAAACGCAAGCAGGGGAAGGGCTTGGGCCGGCGTTCAGCCCCAGCTGCTGGAAAACTTGGCGAAGGGGATGAATTTCCAGCTTTTAAATCACATCGGGTGTTGTCGGCTGCAGTGAGCTGACGTAGTCCTGCTCGGTGTGTCCAAGTCCCCGCCTGCCCCATCGCCTGCCAGGGAGGGGGTTATTCCTGCGGGATTTTGGGAGGAAGTTATTCCTGCGGGATTTTAGCAGGCGGTGGCACAAGGCAGGATTTGGGCATTCAAAGCCATGTGGTTGCAAGGCTGCTCTGCGCGTGGCGTTGGCTCTGCATCGGGCAAGGTGAGCGCTGCCCCGTGTCCCCTTCTGTCCGTCCCTGGGGATGTTTTCCGTCGGTCCCGGCCCCGTTTGCTGCCGCATCCCTCTGGGCTGAGCATGGGAGGCCCCGTGGGGACAGCAGCCGAGCGAAACTGGCCCCAAAAAAATCTGGTCCAGGTTTTAGCAGGCTGCAAAAATAACAGCAGGGAAACTCTGTGGGGAGATGCCTGCGGGGGGGACGCGGCTGCCGAAGGAGCGGGGATTCAAGGGCAGGACGTCTCTGCCTGCCTGTCCCCTGTCTGTGGGCAACAGGACTTGGGATGGGGGTGAATCTCTCCCGGCAGCTTCTCTCTTTCTCTTGCAGTACATCTTTGTGTCCCTCATCTCCCGCGACAGCGTCTACGACGTCCTGAGGAGGGTCTGCACACACCTGCAGGTACCCTCCGCCCCGCGACCGACACCGTTTCGGTAGCCACAAGCTCCCTTTGGGCTGCGTCTCGGGGAGCAAAAGCTCTTTGCCATCACCACAAAGGCTTTGGACTGCTCCCAAAGCCCTCCCTGCTGCCTGCCGCCTCTTCTCGGCATCCTTGCTCCGCAGCAAGGGACGGGAAGAGGGGCAGGAGCCCGCTGAGAACGGCAGCACTTCATGACACTGCTGCATCCTCATCATCCCCGATGCGGGGGACTGTCACGCTGTCCCCGTTTCGTAGTTCAAAATGACAGTGGCTGTTTCTTGACACACTCCTGAGCATCCCGTCGGGGCAGAGCCCATCCCCATTGTCCTGTTGCATGGGTGTCCTGTCCCCGTGAGCCGCTGGTGGCCTTTTCTGGGTCACGGATGACGGAGGCAGAGCCCGGAGTTTCTGCTCTCTCCCAGGGCGTGTGTATGAATTATTTATAATCTGGTAGTCATACTAGTTCTGCCACTCCGCACATCGCTGCTTTTTCCCTGGATGTGAAATTTCAAGGGGAGGGAAAATGGTACAAATTAAAAAAAAAAAAAAAAAAAAAAAAAAAATTGAATTGAATTAAAAAGCCTGAGGCGGGGGAAGAAATCCATCAGCCCTGGAACTGGAGAGGAGGGTTGTGGGGATCTCCTCCCTGCCTTCGAAGCACGTGGGACACGGTGCTGGAGCCCTTTCCCGCCCCGAAGGGTGTGTGCGGCTCTGCCTGGGCGGCGACTGGAGTGACTCAGCCCCGTTGCCCAACTGGGCAATTCGTTCTTTGAAATGTGCTGGGCTCTGCCCAGGTATTCCTTTTTTTTTTTTTTTTTCTTTTCCCCCTCCCGATGGTTTATTCCCTCCTCCAGGAGCCAAGACTGGTGCAGGAGCCCTCGGCTCAGCCATGGTCCTGTAGAGTTTTCGGTAGCAGGAAGCGGCGATGGGGTGCCCCGTCCTCCGACGGATGTTTTTCTTTGGCCACAAAATCCCCACGCTTGGAAATTTTAAGCAGTTGCTCTTTGTAGACTCGCCAGAAACATCAAAATTCAATTTCGTGGCTCAGGTTGAAGCAGGGAAAGGCGGCACCGTAACGCTGAGAGAGCTGGGGGGGGTTCAGCCTGGAGAAGAGAAGGCTCCGGGGAGACCCTCGAGGCCCTTCCAGTCCCTAAAGGGGCTCCAGGAAAGCTCTGGGGAGGGACTCTGGAGCAGGGAGGGGAGCCATGGGACGAGGGGGAATGGTTTTAATCTGAAAGAGGGGAGACTTAGATGAGATGTGAGGAAGAAATCCTTGGCTGTGAGGGTGGTGAGCCCCTGGCCCAGGTTGCCCAGAGCAGCTGTGGCTGCCCCATCCCTGGAGGGGTTCAAGGCCAGGTTGGACGGGGCTTGGAGCAGCCTGGGCTGGTGGGAGGTGTCCCTGCCCAGGGCAGGGGGTGGGAACTGGATGATCTTTAAGGTTCATTCCAACCCAAACCACTCTATGATTCTGTAACACCCGTTTCTTTCTCCCCTCCAGGTTTCCAGTAAGAAGAGCTTGAGTTTGAAGGAGCTGACGGAGGAGCCCGACGCCGTGTCGCTGGTGAGGCTCAGGGCAGCTCTGGGAGAGGGAAGGACCCCCACGAACTCACCCTGTGGGCAGGAGAGCGGCCGCCCGGCCCCCTCGGTGGGTTTAACGCCTTCCCGGCACGCTGAGGCTCAGCCGGCGGCCACTTGCAGGGTGCGGAGTCGGTTCTCTCCCCTCGCTGCTGAGAAAGGTTGCGCGAGGATGCGGCCATCGCCCTCAGAGCTCATTCTCTGGGATCCTCACACCCCGACTTGGCAGAAAGGGACGGGTCAAGAGGACGATTTGGACGGCCCCCAGCTGAGCGTGAGCCCATGACCTGGCTGGTTGGTCCCGGGGGTGCATTTACAGATGGAAATACTTTGGAGCAATGTGGAAAATGCTGCCGCGCCGCTCCTGCCGGCTGATGCTCTTCACAGCCGTGAATATGGATAACAGGCTGGAAATGTGGCTGAATTATCCAAAAACATACGGGATGGCTGGGAGGCTGGAGAGGGAAAAGCCTGCCGAATCACGGTGTGACAGAGGGAGCGCGAGGGGCCGCATCCTGCTGCCCTGGGAGCTTGGCAGGGCCCGGCTCTGCCCGCAGCGGCTGCCAGCCTGGCCAACAGTGTCCTCTCCATGAAGCACGGGTGGCCCGTCCCTGTCTCTGCTCGGTCATGAAGCCGTCGGTGCTGCGGCTGTGCCGGGCCGCATGGGGATGCCGAGCAGGGTGTCCTCCGTGGGCTGGTGGCCCTGCGCATCAGGCTGGGTGCAGGAGGTGACAATCGGGGGGGCCCTTGCGGGCCAGTGGCCCTGCATGCTGGCCCAGGAGGTGACAAGTGGGATGTCCCCTGTGGGCCGGTGGCATCCCAGGGGTTGAAGGTGCTTTTCAAGGGGTGAAGCGGGAGTGATCCAGGCTGGCAGCATCTCCCGGTGCTTCCGAGGGATGTAGCCCTCCAGCAGCTCCAGCCCCAGGGACTCTCTGGTGGGGGAGCCCCTCTCCATGCTGGCTGCCACCCTGCTCAGTACCTTTCCGGATGGGCTGGGACCGGGATGCTGAGCCACGGGGGGGCAAGGGGCTCTCGGAGGGTGACGGGTGACCACTCTGAGCTTCAAACCAAGGGGTGAAGGAAGCAGCAATCGGTATTTGGGGCAGGCGTGGGGCGCAAGGGCAGGCCCTTCCTATGGCATTAGGAACCTGCGTCCCCATGGGGCCATCGTGGAGGACCAGCTCCCCCTTAGGATGATGTTTTGAATGTGCTGGTACCAGATGGAGAAGCCGTAAGGTTCGAGTCCGAATCTGGCCCCACCGTGTCCTTGGCACTGCCGGTTTCGTGGGAGAAACCGCGGCACGGCTCACCCGGGGCTGTTCCCGCAGGAGGTCATCGTCCCCGAGGGCAAGTGGAGGAAGGTGTCACCCGCTTCGCTGTCACTGTCGCTGCCGGACGCCGACTACCAGTGCATCCACCGGACCTCCGTCAGCAGCCTGAGCACCAAGGAGAGCTTCACCTCCGAGGAGCCCCTGGTTTCAGGTGAGGGCTGCGTCTGACCCAGGGACGCGGGTTTGCGCCCTGCCCCGCACATGGTGCTGGACGTAAAACTCCATAAATACGTGTTCATCCATCCTCCGCCCTCGCCGAGGGGGTTTCTGCCTCGTAGACGAGCAGGGTTGAGTCTGGGAGCTGGGGATGGTGTCCTGGGGATGGGATGGGGTCTCCTGGCTGAGGGGTCTGAGCCCTCAGTGTGCGCCTGTAACACCGTGCTGGCAGCGTGAGCTCATGGGGGAGGAATATTTGGTGCTCGAAGGCTCCCGGTTGCCGGAGGAGTGTGAGCACCTTCCCAGCGTGGCTGCGCTGCTGACTCTTGGCTTGCGTTTCAGAAAGTGCAATAAACACCGAGGAGGAGCTGGAGGTGGAGCAGAGCTGCGTGGCAGAGCTCAGGCCCTCCGACTACCAGCTCCTGAAGATCTTCATCGTGCTGTAAGTGCGGTGAGGGCGGCCGCGGCGTGGGGGGGGACGGGGCATACGCTGGGAGCGTCCGTCTCAACCACCGGCCGCTGAGCGCTTCTGCTTGTTCCTCTGCTCCCAGCATCTGCCTCCTGGTCGTGTCCTCCTCGTACCTGGCGTTTCGCATCTTCCGTCTGGAGCAGCAGCTCTGCTCTCTGAACCGGGACTACCTCTCCCGCGGGCACAGGAGGTGAGGGACCCACGGGGACACTTTGGGGCAGGCGGGTCACACCGCACACAGTGGAGAACCCGAGGGCTGTGGTGCAAAGAACAACAGCTCCCCTCCATGACGTGTCCCAGGGATGCGGTGTCCCTTATCCTGTGCCTGCTGCTGGCGTGGCTGACAGCAGACCCCGAAGCGCCATCCCTGTGCAGCAGATGATCCCACTGCTTTGAGTGACCGGGGAAATCTCTGCTGTCCTTGAGACTTTCAGCCCTTGGGACAAGGCTTCCTTGCGGGTTTGGGGCTGGTCCCCCGGTTGGAGGAAGCACCAGGACATCTCGGTGGAGCTGGGCTGTGCCCTGGGGCTAATGCGACTGCGGGCACCAGCAGGGGATGGAGAGGAGTGCGTTCCCTTGGATTGGGGACATTGCAGGGGGGTCTCCCTCCTCGTGCCCATGGGGCCTGGGCACCAGGCTGGGGGACGGTGCCTCTGTGGCCGCTCGCCCCATCTTACCCCGCTCTGTGCTTGCAGGTGACCGTTACCCCAGCGCTGGCTGAGGATGGACGCCGAGACCGGGCCACGCCGCAGACGGATCCCGGTGCTGCGTCCTGCAGGCCATGGCCGTTGCACGTGGCCTGGCTTTCCCTCGGCCGATAAAATGGGACCAAGCATCTTCTCTCTTCCTACCGGCACCTGCTGCCGGCGGGACCGCCCGGCCGGCTGACGGCCACCGGTGCCAACTCCCTGTCCCGTTGGAAACCTGTTTTCTCCCCAGGACGCTGCTGTGCCATAACATGGGACGATGGCTTGGGGCTGCCGGGCGGTTGGACCTCCCCGTAGGACTTGCTGCTAAAATGGGCGCCATTTTTTATTCCAGACTTGGGTTTTTCTTGTTAAAAGATGACCTAAGGCTCACCGGGAACCCCCAGAAATGTGGCTGAGTTGCTGCTGCTGCTCTGGGTGAAGCCCGGGCAGCGGCTCTGGGCTGAACCTGCCCGTTCATCCCCCTCTGTCTGCAGGGACGGGGAGATAGTGGCCACCAGCCCTGCGGGGGCATCACCTATCCCAGCACCCAAGGGTGGGGGTACAAACCGGGGTCCCCCCGGCTCCACTGGGCTCCTTATGGGCCCCCCCAACCCATCCCTTCTGGAGCACCGGGGCATCTCGGCGTGCGTGTGTGTGTACGTCCCCCTGCAAAGCACTTTAGGGTCCTCACTGGGGACCGCACCGGGGAACGGTGCTGGACCAGGGCTTCGTTAGCCCCGCTCACCTCGTTAAGACATCCTGAAAGGAACTCGCGGCTGGCACCGGTGAACGTCCCGGATCGCAAGGTCTCTGTGCTCTGGTTTGTGTTCTCCTCGTCACCACGCGGAGCTGAGCGGCACAGGATTTGTCCCGCAGCCTCCAGGATTGCGCTGGGACGGCAGGTGATACCTGTGTCATTTACTTTGGTTTTCTTTCCAGTTTTTTTTTTTGAGAACTACAAGTGCTGATGGGGCCAAATCCCTGAGCCCCGGGGAAGGGCTCGCTGCTCCCTCCGGGCTCGGAATGGCTTTTAAATGAAAATAAACCCAGGATTTTCTAGTATGTCCCTGTCTGCTGCCGGCGTCCTTGCTGTGGTGCCAGGCTGGGCTACCACAGAGTCTGGGCTGTCCCGGTGGCCCTTTGTTGGCCACGTCGTGGATTATGTGGGGACAGGCCTGTCCTTGTGTGGGCTTGAGGACGGGTGGCACCGCCTTGTCCTCCCTTTGGGACAGTGCTGGTGGGCCTGGGGCCGTAGGGCTGGCCGGAGGGATGCTGCGTGGTCCAGTGCTGCCGGAATGCTGGTGGGTGCTCAGCATCATTTCCCCACATCAGGTCACCCCGCGTGTCACCCTGCCTGTCACCCTGGCCATGTCGGGGGGGGGACAGCATGCAGGGGGTGCAGCCCTGGCTGGGGAAGGGTGACCAGGGAGGACTTTTGAGGGACACCCAAGGATGCTCCGGGCGTAGGGGACAGGGAGGATTTTTCACTAGATGGCAGCAGAGACCGAGGGACGTGACGCTCAAGCTGGTGGCAGGGCCACCATGGGGACAGCGGATGCCCAGGGAGGGTGCTGAGCTGCAGCCGCAGCCTCCTGGGGTGGGGTGAGCCTTCCTCCTCCTCCTCCTCTTCCTCCCTGAGCATCCGCAACCCGAATTCCCCCTCCAGCCCGGCCCGCGCAGCAGAATGCAGGAAAACGGCCCAACGTGAAGGCCACAGCGGGGATGGTGTTGGCTAAATGGGGACCAGGGTAGCGTCACCCCACAACGGTGTCACCGCCATTGCTGGATTTAACCTTGTCACCCCATTTTTCGGGAGATTTAGCAGCCGCGGTGCTGGGGAGGGGGGGTGTCTGCGATTCAGCCGTGTTTCTGGCCAAAGGATCGAAGCTGCTTCAAAGCCCCGGCGTTACGGGGCCGTCGGAGCCTTTGATTCCGTGGGTGACCCGGCAGATGAAAGGGGCCGTCCCGCTGCCACCCTGTCCCCGCCGGGGACTGGCCCAGCTCGTTTTGCTGGTGCGGCTGCCGAAATGGGCTCGGAGGGTTTGGGGTTGTGTGTTTTTTTTTTTTTTTTTAAAAAAAACAAGTTGGCGATCAACGGGTTCAACCTCAAACTTTGGGGCTTCTGGTCCCAAAAATGAGGTTTAGAGCTGTAGGATTGGGGAGTTTTTTGGTCTTGTGTTTTCTGGGTGCTCCACAGCACCCAATACAAAGCAGGTGCGTGGGGGGGCCCCTTGTCCCTGTGCTGAGCCCAGGCCAGGCGTGTGACAGTGGTGACGGCCACCTTGGCTCCTCTTGGGGCCCTTTGGTTAAAGCCAGCGGTGGGACAACCCGTGGGTGCAGTCGGCCGAGGTTTGGGGGAGCCCAGGTTTGGGGGAGCCCAGGGGCAAGCCCCCGGTATGGTTTTGGGGGGGGTCCCTGCTGCCAGGGGCTGGTTCCAAGGCTCCGGTTTTGTTTTCCAGCTGGTGTTTGCCTCCCTGGTGGGTGGCGTGTTTGCTCTCCCGGTGACGCCCTGCTTGAGCTTATTTGCTTTTCTTTGTGTAAAGAAATGCCACGTAAAAGCCTCGGGTGCAGGAAACGGCCCTGGGTGCTCACCTTGCCGGCTCTGGCAGCCCTGTCCCATTCCTTGGGTTGGGGACGGGGACAAGGAACATGGGTTGAGCACAGCCCCTGCCCTCCAGTTCCCCCTGCTGCTTCCCCGGTCGCACCCACAATCCTGCCTTCCTGCCTCCCCTCTGCCCGCGCTCCTCCCCAGCCCAAATCCACCCGTAAAAATAAGATTAGAAGATTAAATCAGCCCATATGGCCTCCCGGCTGCCGGCTGTGGCGCGAGGCGCTGGCGGAGTTGTCCCCAGGCTCGCTGGCTCTCCCAAGACCCATTTCTGCTCGGTTTCACCCATTGCAGGGCGCGGGGACCCGAGGCTCTGCGACACCCTCGTGGCTGCGACACCATCACCCAAGAAACCGTGGGGCAGCGGGAGCCACCGCCTGTTAGCAGGTACCTGCACAAGAGACAGGACAATGCTGACAAGCGCACGGTTTTGGTTGAGTTTTATTCCGGACCCGGGAGAAAGGCAGCCTCCCGCGGTGGCAGTGATGTTGCTCCAGCGAAGCCCCACACGAATCCCCTTCACCGAGCGGCTCAATGCCATTTCGGCTCCGTCCGAGCACAGTGGAAGGGGTTTTCCAGGGAGGGATGCCCTGGCCCGCTGGCTGCTCTCCCCTCTGGGCAGCCTCGGAAGGACGGGAACGATCCCGACCCTCGTTTTGCCCCTGCGCTGTTCGTGTGAGGTTGCTCGGGTGTTTTTTGGAGAGTGTTTTGGGCTGTGGCTGCTTACCTTCGGCAACAAGGGAAGTTGAAGACCTTCCTACAGTTCATCGCCCTCGGCGCTGTGCTGGTAAACACACCGCGGGGCTGGGGTGGCAATAAGATGGGTGAAGTTCAAACTAATCCTTCCCCCTTTTCCGAGGGCTGTATTTAACCTGGATTTCCCTGATCCCGTTGGCGCGCTGGGGGGCGGTTGCTCTGCCAGACGCCGCCTGAGCAACCTGCGCTTTGCTGCTCAGGAGGTTAGAGATTATCCTGCAGCCACGTCTCATTTTAATTTTTATTTTCCCCGCTGCTAAGCCTGTCTTAACGAGAGGATCTGCTCTGAGATCCCAGGCATCACCCAGCACAGGAGGAAAAGTGTTTCGATTAGAAGCGTATTAAGGAATTCTTGGGTTTCAAGGAGATGGAGGTTATCTTTGGCTTTTATACCTCAAACTCTGTCCTTTTGTTCTCCCTGGTGTGTTTTTTATCTGGAGTAACAGAACTGGTTTTGTGCTAGAGGAAGCAGCGACCGCCTCGTACGCTCTGAGCCCAGCAAACGCTAACGAGGGCTGGGGAGTGCTGACGAACCCTCCCTGAATGGAGACGACCTAAAATCATAATGGAAAAAAAAAAAAAAAACCAAAACCAACTTCAAAGAGTGAGTGTCACTTTTCATCTCAATTAAGTTTCCTTTCCTAGGATTGGGTTTCTCAGCTTCCTATTAATCTTCCAGCAGTTCAGAGTCAGGTTTTAATTTGTAATAAGAGCGAGCAGGGGCGGGGGACAAAAAAAAAAAAAAGCGATCGCTGTTCAGCCTAGGAGCATCTATCTGAAGAAAACTGATTTTGGTTTTGCCCCGTTCTTTAATTAATTGTAGCATTTCCTCGGGAGTCTCGTCTTTTGACATCGACATTCCAGCGTCAGGTTTTCAGGGGTAAAAACATCCTCGCTGCTAAATCCCAGGCTGCTCAAATACCACTAGCGGGAGGCACAGGTTAGAATAGCCACGATAAAGCATTCGGGGGCTCGGTTTTCAAGGGCATTCGCTAAACCTGGCTTGGAACGGCAATGCCTGTGGCCAATTAAAGCCACCTAAGGAGGGCGTGTTGCCTGCTGGGCAAAGGTGGAGAAGTCTCTTTAGCAACCCATTTTGCCACAGCAATTAGTGTAAAACTTCACCATTGAGAGGAGGGTTTCTTTGAAAGCAAAGTGACTTTTCTCATTAGAAGTTCAAAGGCCAGTGAATTCCAGAAGGGACTAAGGCTTTTCCAGGAGGGAAGGGGGTGTTTGGGGGGTGTAGCCATGCTGGAGGGGTTACATTCTTCTTTGGGACAATCCTGCGCATGGGCATCTCCCTCAGGCACTGGGGGTGCTGCATCTCCATCACTTCTGTGCCAGTTTCGTGACCAGGGTTTTCCACTCGGATCTCTTCTGCGTGATGTAGGAAGGGGTGAGGAGCTGCAGCAAAGGCTCCGGCCGGTCCCTGAAGTATCCCTGACAGAGAGCCTCGGCGTTGCAGATCACGTACATCCCACAGTCATAGCTGTTCTGCTGGGCAGGCGCCTTCTCCTCCACGAAGGTTGCCTTGCCCCCTCTCTTGCCCAAAAAGGCCTCCAGCTTCCCCGCCACTTGCTTGGCGTGGACAGAGTTGCATTTACTGTGGGAATCGTAATGGGCGAAGCACTTTTTGTCCCTGAAATAAACCAGCAAGCTCCAGTGGGTGCCCCCAGCGACCTGGTTGGAGTTATCATTTATGGGCAGGAACACCAGCTGCTTCTGGAGAAGGTCCAGCGGTTGAAGGAATATGGCTATTTCTTCCTGACTAAGGGCACATTTAATGAACTGAGCCACTTCGGGGCTGATAAAACAAACCTGATCGCTAAATTCTTGGAACTGGTGGTTGGCGAAGTACTCGAAGGCAAACCCGATGATGTGGTCGTTAAGCCAGTTTGGGGGGTCCAGCAAGGCAACGTCCGACTGCCTCAGCAAACTGTCCATGTAACTGAGAACAACAGGGTCCATCCTGCACAGGTCGCGGCTGCAGCACTCCAGGAGACTTCAAAAGCTGAAACGTAGAAAGGGGAGATGAATTAAGGAATTAGATCACACACGGGACGAGATACAGCGCAACAAACATCTCGAGTTCCTGCTCAGCAAGCAGGGAGCCCAAGCCCAGGTTTCCCAGATGGATATTTGAAGGACCGGCATTTGAACCATCTGCCAGATGAGCAGACGGAGGACAGGCAGCTCCTCATCTGCAGCGTGTGACAGGTTGAGCCGGGCTCTTCTGCTGCTCTAGGAGCAATGCGTGGCTCCGATTAGATAAACGTTTAATCGTTAACGATCTTAACCTCAAAGCAAAGTGATTTCAAAGCAGTTCCTGCTGGGGAACTGCAGGCACGCCTTCAGTTCTCTGCTTTGCACAGAAACCGTACGTGATCTGGGCAAAGTCGGGTGGTGTTTTGGTGTTTCAGTATTTACCTGCACAGTGACAGTCACGGTAATTCTTTGCATCACTGGTATTCCTTAAAAGTCTTTTCGGGGCTGTCTGACAGGCATACGGTCCCTTTCGCCTAGCAGAGAGTGCCACAGCTCAGTGCCAGACGCATGACCTGTTCCAGGAAAACCTGCTGGCCCGCCAGCACAGGAGGCAAGGCGGCGGTGAGTAAGGAGAAACAAAGCAAAGCAAGATCACAAACAAACCAGTTCCCTACCGTGGGAATCCTCAGGACACCTCTCTAGCTAGACGCTACGGATTTCAATAACTCAAGTACCACCAAAGCTGGACAGGCCGCAAAATACCTATCATTTTTCTTAGCTCGGGTTTTAACTTGTTAAAATTTTGCTCACAGAAGGAGAGCTGGGTACACTGAGGGGTGAAGATCCCTGCAGACTCCCGCTGGTGAAGGCCACCTGCGAACCGTGGGTCATGCCGACCCACTCTTTCCAATCTCTTACTCTGTTATTTGTCCAGGCTACGTTCTTCCCTCTTCATCTGCTCATCCTTAAAAAGGTGCCTGGAAATTCGAGTAGACTGTAGCACCTGGTTCTCCCCATCCACGTGTTTGAGGACGTACTCAAGGGACTTCAACAGGTTTTCCAGGCAAGGCTTTTCCCCCTTTCCATTTCTCAGGTTACCTGAGTATCCACTAATTCTGGTCTTTCTACCAGTCGTATAATTCCTTTTCATAAGCTGCTGCGTTTGCTGCCTTCACATCCTGGGGGAATTAAGGTATGTTTTAGGAAAGACGTTGCACAGCACACTAGGAGGTGCTACTCAATAGGCAACGCAAAATACTCGCTGGCATCAGTCTAGGATTTAGGAGATCTTCTGGAGAGAAACCACGGATTTAAACCCCCTATATCTGCCCCGCTTTTCCCTTTGCTCTCGCATCCCCCAGCCCGGGCTCCTCGGCTCCAGCCCCCGACGCTTCCTCTCTCCTCGCCAGGACAGGGCTAGAAACGCCGCAGCTTGGGACAGCGGCGACGTGGAGCTGGTCTGGCCTCACCCTTCCCTCCTCTGTGCCAAACGCAGCACAAAAACATCTCAGGATTTCTTAAAGCACCGTGTGAAAGCGAGTAACGATAAGATCACTTTAATACGATTCACTATAAATAGGACACTAATTCCCCATTACGATAGGGGGAAATAAAAAAAAAAAATCCCAATGTGTTGTGTTGTTTACGTGTTAGAAAGAAGTAGATTTGTGCTTCTTATTGCGATGTGAATCACGAAAGGGTCCTTCCCGGCCAGGTATGCATAAATTAAGACAGATTTATCTCGAAAAAATCTCGGCAAGCTCACGTCGCATGTGACTTGTAAATAACCGACTGGATGAAGCATGCTGGATGTGTAATACGTCGGAAGGAAGGGCCGAGGTAGAGTATCTGGGCCTTGAAAACGCTAATAACTATTTGTGTATCGCTGATAGGTCCGAGGCATGCCAAGCAGCAAGAGTCACTGAAAAGGAAGGGGAGCAGTCATTGTTATTTATACTGAGCCAAACACAATGGTATTTGGACATGCTTCCTACGTTATAATGAACTCAAACTATTTCCAAGTTTGTGGAGCAAATCCTTTGCAAGAGCCTGCAGTAGAAAAACAAAACACAAAAAATCCCAACTAAGTCCCAGCAACTCTGTAGCATGCCTGAACGTCCTCTTGTTTAAAGAGCCGAACGTCCTGCGAGCCTAGAAGTGGCTGGTTTGGGGGGGGTTTACAGGGTTGCTGCTCAAATACTTTTTGCGTGTGCCCATCCAGCGCCCCAAATTTTCCTTTACTGCGTGTTTTTTTTCTGCTCCATCTTCTCCTACAGATATACGAAATGCAGCAAATAGCTTTCCACTCAAGTCCAAACGGGATTACGGGCTAGGAAAGGAAGCGCGAGTCCTGTATTCTGTTAATTTTCCACTCTGCGGAAACACTGTTTGGGTTTTTTTTCAGTCAAAGAGGAAAAAAAAGAGACATTTGGCAGCTTCCTACAGTCAGGAAGGGAGAATGGTTATAGCAAATGCTTAATTGCCACCAGCTACTACTTTTAATTTTATTGCCATCTGGTATTTGTGAAACTGCTTGTGAGTTCTGCAGGATGACTCACAGCGCACAGCGCCCAGCTTAAAGGAAAGCCCTTGGAAGGCTGGGATGCCTTTCAGAGCCACTTAAGGTAAGCGACGGACCAAAAAAGCATAGAGGAGCTGTGAAAAGCCCTCAGAGAGGTGGTTTTGTTCGGGAGAACCTCAGGATGAATCCACAGAGAAGCTGAGGCGTGGATCTGAGCACCTTCGAGGTTAAGGGGTGTTGAAATCCAGTCGCAGATCGCAAGCAGCTCTGCTCAGACACAGCCAGGATTTTCTTCCTGAAGGCTCAGGCACACTCCGTTCAGAAGTTTTCATAAAAATAGCCATAAATAGAGACGCAGGCCTGGAACACTTGTCGTAGGTTGCCAACAAGAGGCTTGCTCGTTCATTTTATTTGCATCTTAGTAGTTGGAATTTGTGCAAGCTCTCCGTAATCCTCAGCTTCTGGGAGGGATATTCGTCTGCCCCGTTTTGAGTGCTCAGATGAGAACACCGGGGAGAGAAAAAGGAGCATTTCAATAAAAATGTCATCACGCCAATCAAGACGAAACCGCCCATTTTGTTTACAGATTTGAAACGGGTGCCGTCTTGCATCAATGTGGCAAGAAGTCAAGTTTCTCTCACCTCTAAGTTATAACAATTTAACAAACAAGCTGCCATCCTTCGCGCAGGTTTGATCCATAAACCGAGGGGACTCCTTCGTGTCCAGGATGCAAGGCAAAGCCTGCGTTTTGTAATACTTGAAAAAAAAAAACAACAACCAAAACAAACAACAACCCAAACTTATTATTTTCACAACATTAAAGAGAAATACCTTCTGCACGTAATTGCTGCCTTGCCCTCTGAAGGCAGCACTTGAGAGCCAGGGAATGAAACTTCCTAGTAATTGAGCGTACATAGGCAGTGATGGAGCAAAGAGGGCATACATTAAGGATGAATCAAGTTCCCAAAGTCTATTTTAATAAATTAAAGGTGCTAAGAGCATCCAGAGTGAATATTTTAAGGTGCCATGTCACTAAACTCCTGTACCAAATTTAAAGAATATGAGGTAAATACAGAAGGCCACCTGAAAGGCAAATTATTCAGACTTTACTGGGGAAAGAGTAAGAGGGACAGAGAAGTTTTCGGTGGCTTGGCTGAGATCTCTGGAGCGATCAAGTGTAAAAAACCTCGTGATTTAACCACCAGACCATTCCCTTTTACTGGAAATACAGTTTTTAGATGCCGCGTCAGCGCTCTTAATAGCCGTCGTTGTTAAGATCAGACAAGGAACATCAATTTCTATTTAAAAGCGTGAGCTGGGCTGGGCTACCAGCACCTGAGTCGCCATACTCCTCTCTCTCCTAACTGAGCCAGAGAATAAATTCAAGCAGAAATAAACAACTAAGCTAGAGAAGCAGCGTACTTGTTTACTCTTTTTGTTAAATATAAGCAACCTCTTAGTAGCCTATAGATTATAATTCCTGTAGTATAGAACCTTTGCAGGGTCAGTAGGCCCTGAATGCCGGACTCAGAAGAAAACATTCATAATTTCTGCACGCACAGGCAATGCTCAAACCTTTCTGTTCGCTCCGAATTCCCCAAACAGACACGTGCAGCTGCTCCGCACAGCCAAGCTCCAGAACCCCGCTTTGTTTCACAGCATCTCACGGGGCGGTAAACGAAAAGCCGGAGGAACTCCACCAAGTGCTACTAAATCAAATGTCTTTTGCTCCCCGGGAAGGGACTGACCAAAGCATTAGGTTCAACAGGAGAAAAGCCCCAGTGACCTGAGCGCTCGGGGACGAGAGATGCCAACGAGACTCTCCCAGAGTTAACGACGGGAAACCCGTCGAAACGATGCTAAACCGGCTGTTGATGGCTCACATTGGCCAACTTTGAGAAAAAGCTTATTCAAGAGAGTAGTGGGAAGGGCTGGGAAGGAATACCATCTGCCTGGAAGACCTAAAGGTGGCAGGAATTGGGTCAGGAGAAGGAATTCGGTCAGAGGAACGGGTCAGGGCTGCCATTCCTCTGCGGCCGGAGGAGTGACGTGCCGGACCCCGAGCTTCTCCCAGTGCCAGTTGGGATGGGAGCATGCCAGCTGCCCCCCGGGAAGAGCTCCCTTGTCCCGCTGCAGCTTCTAAGGAAATAAATGAGAATTAAGGGGAGAGGAGCGGGTCCGCCCGGGCTGGCGGGGCACGGGCTGGGGTCAGGGTCAGTCGCAGGACCAAGGCCTGGCACCGGCCGGCAGCTCCCCTAGGCCAAGCGGTGCCCGGGGGCCAGCCCCGGCTCGACACCCGGTGCCCGTAACGCATCTTTCCGTTTGACGATTTTCACCGTTTTCCCCTCAAAACGCGCGCTGAAGACCCGGGGCCCACTCGAGGCCGGCAGAGACACACACCCCTCCCCCCCAAGGGCTGCGGCCTAGCAGGGCAACCACCACCGGGGCCCCGCCGCCCCCGCTGTTGCCATGGCAACGCCCGCCGGGCCTTGCCGCCGCCGCTCACCTGCCGCCGCATCGCCCGCTCGCCCGCCGCGCCGTGCCGTTGCCGCGCGCTGCCGTAAAGCCGCCGGCGCCGCGTCGTAACGAGCCGGCTGTGCGCAGGCGCGGGAGGGGCCAGAACGGCGCGCGGAGGGGGCGTGGCCTCGCGACGGGCGCGGCCTAGCAAGGGGCGTGAACGTGTGGTGGGCGTGGCTTGGTGATGGGCGTGGCCACGGGCGCGCCTGCCTCTCCCCGCCCCCCTCCGCCCCTCCCGGCGGTGGCGCGCGCGTGAGGGCGGTGCGCGCGGGTAGTCGGGCAGCGCCCGGGCGGCGGCGGCGGGAGAGCGAGCGCCCGTTCCTCCTCCTCCTCCCCCCCCTCCCCGGTTCTTTCCCCCTCCCCTTCCCCCTTTTCCCCGTCCCCATCCCCCGGGAATTCCCTTCCCTGAGCGGAGCGGGGATGCGCCGCGCCCCGACACCCAGGTGAGCGGCGGCGGCGGCAGAGCGGGGGGCCTCCGGTGGGGTGGGTGTGTGAGGGGGGAGCGCGCGCGGGGCCGCGTGCCCCCTCAGCGTGAGGCGGGAGCGGAGCGTCGCCCCGGTGCCGCCTTTGTTCGCCGGAGGAGGGCGAGTCCCCCCCCGGTGGCGTCGGGGAAGGGGGGGGGTGTCGTCCGTCCGTCCGTCCGTGTGTTTGTCCGTCCGTTCCCGCAGCGGGTCAAGATGGCGAGGTTCGCCCCCACGCGTGACCAGCTACCCGCCCCCCCCCCCCCCCCGCCCCTTCCCCGGGTGCGAGGTGCGGGGCGGCTCCGCGGCGGGCGGGGGCTGCCCCACTCCTGGGAGCGCCGAGCGGGGCTGCCGGTTCTCAGTCCTCCGGTGCCGTTTACACCCATCTTTGGGGTGGGTCGGACACGCCAGACGTGAAACAAAACCAGCCCGGGGAGGGGGGGTGGTGGATGGCTGGGCAGCTTTCACCTTCCCCTTCGCGTTTCCAGTGTCACCAGTGGGTTGGTGGCATCCCCGCAACCACCCCCCCCCCCCCTCCGCCCGCGGGTGGGGAAACGGCCCCCACGCCGCGACATTGCGGAGGGAGCGGGTGGCCGTCGGCTTCGGCGAGCCCGTTACGCCGCTGAAGCAGAGCATCGTTAGCGATTCCCACCCCGTCGTAACGAGATATTTCTGGTTTTTAACGCAGTGTTACAACCCGCGGCAGCTCGCCGCCCTGGAACCCGGACCTTTCTGGGAGCGCTGCTCCTCTGAAGGTTAAAACACTCACTATTTCTTTCTGGAATTTTCCTAAATCTAGCCAAAACGGCCTTTTGCTTTATCCACCCCAAAAAAATCCTCCGAGGTGACTCGCGGTAGGACCTGCCGTAAGTTCAGAGCCGGGCGTTTTGCCGCCCTTCTGCTTATAGATTGGCTTCCTCCTCCTCCATTTACGTTTTCATATCCTGAAATCAAGCTGAGATTAATAAAGTCGGGAGCGTGAGCTCAGCAGAAATCATGGCTTTCACGTCCCTCGCTGCAGCATGCGTTACCCTGCCCATCGGCATATAAAAAAAATAATCACGTAGCGGCAAAGGAAGGAGGAGAGCACTGCTACGGGGAGAGAAAGCAGCACGGTGTTTTGCTAAATCGATAACGAAGCCCTTTAATAAATCGCTTTGTAAATAGGTTATTAGTTGGGGAAGTGGGTTTCTGGATGGCTTGAGCATTTTCCCAGCTCTTTTCCCAGGGGAGTGCTAGGAAGTGTCAGGGGAGCGTCATCTTCTCGTCTCCCGTGGACGCGGTGGTGATGGGCTGTGAATGCTTAAGCACGACCTTACTGAGCTGAGCTTAACCACCAGCAAGCTCTGGCTGGGCTCAGAGAGGCTGCGTTATCACTGACGAGCATCTTCTCTTCAGCCCGTCATCCTGGAGTCACGCGACAATTTTGATTTCCCCTACATCTTTGAGTAAACGTACCCATTTCAGTGGCTTTTCTCATTTTTTGAACTTTTTTTTTAAATTAAAATAAGAGGATTTTCTTTGCATTTTTCCCTTATGAAGGCTTTCCCAGCCTTCGTTCTCAATCCTGGCTGCGATTTTTTTATCCCCGAGATCATTTTGGAAGCTGTCAGTCCGGCTGCTGATGGTAGGGAAGGTAACTCAGCAGCCCTGGCATACAACTAATAAGCTTTTGTTTCCTGGTCTATGAATGATGATGCAACTTTTTATATTTATTTGTTTATTTATTCATTGCAATCGATATATAAATCAGGATGGTTTTAGAGGTGCTTCATCTTTATTGAAAGGCCAATCAGTGGTGCCTCTGAAACATCTGAAATTAGGGTTGATTGAATGCCCTGATTCTCTTTATTTTCTTCGTTAAAAGTATTAAAATGTAGGCTCGGCTTTGCAGAGTGTGCCTCAGAGTTCTTCTGTGCATCCACAGATCTAGTTATGATTTGTAAAGTTCACGTTTTTACCTTTTTTTTGGATGGAGAAGCTGCATTTTAAGTTTGAAAGGTATCAAATGGCTGATGTGACATCTGCTGTCGTGGAATCTTTTACAAACGCCAGCACTTATATATGCCACCTAAAACTCAGACTAGCAAACCTTTGGGAACTTTAGCTAGGAAAAGCTAACCATCTAAATGTTTTATGCCTAAATTATTTTTATCTAGGATGTTCATGGTGATGTTAGCGAGCGTTCATCGCATTTGCAAGAAAACCTCTGAGAATGTGAAGCATGCGAGGTTAGGCGGGAAATGTGAAACCTGAGGTTACCTGCGCAACCTTAATTTAGCTCATTTCGAGGTAGGGCTGTACTAGAAACCCTAATTGCCCGTGTATGCGGCTTGATTTCTGGAAGGACGGTATCCAGCCTTGGATGGAAGAACAGATCGCTCCTCCGCATCATCGGCAAGTCAACAGGGGGAGTACTGGGAGCACAGGGAGGGTGCTGGTCCCTCCACTGGTTCTGCAGCTGGGCACCACTGGGCAGCTGGTGAGGGAGACCAGGGTTCACCATTACAGCCTTGGGACCAAGCGCGCCACGTAGTCCTGAAGCCTTAAATACCTCCAAGTCTAGCAAAATTGCAAGCGAATGTGATCTGAGAGTTTCTAAAGCCATTTGGGATGATTGTTTTTGGTGGGTTGTTTTCTGGCAAATTCTACTTCTCGCTCCAAACCATGGAGATCTTGGATATAATTCCTTTAAAAATACATTAGGGAGAAAACAAGGTCATTGAGCCTCTTGAAGTGTCTTAGCTGGTCAAACTCGATTTCAGAAATTCCTGTGTCCTGTTGGTTTATAAATAAAATGGGATTGCAGTCCCACTTGCATGCGAAATACTCGAGAAGTATGAAGGCAGGCCTGAGAAGAGCTGCTGTCTGTGGGAAGGAACCCCGTTGTTTTCAGATGGGCTGTTTTGCTGTCATGTCACCCTGAGGTTGAAGGCACCTTTGTTGCGTACTTTATGAAGCTCCCAGCCTGGTCCTGGAGTCTGGCTCGCCAAGATGGGCTGGGTGCAGGTTTCAGCTTTAGAAGATGGATTTTTTTTTTTTTTTTTTGTGTCGAGTTTAAATAGAGTATCTTATTTTCTCAGGCTTGAGTCCTGCGTGCCTACATTTGCTTAACTTCCTCTTAAGTGAATGGGATTTCTCCCTTCTCTAAAAAGTAAACATAAGCATAAATATTTAAAGAATCGCGGCTTAAGTTTGCAAATTCGAGACTTTCTCTAGCATTCCTTTGGACAAAAGCAGTATCATCAGAGATTTTGGTTGTGTCTGTTCCCTACTCTGGGAAGAAGCTTGTTAATTGTTTGAGCTTCCTGCTGCAAAAATATTATGCTGTGTTTTCAGGTTAGATGGCTGGGATTATCAGAAAGCTTAGGCGTGGGTTTCTTATTGAATTGTAAGGATGAAATGCTGCTGATGGGATGTCTATAGATCATGAGAATTGAGATTATTTTTATGGCCCTTTTATTTTTCTTTAACGCAGGCCAAATTTTTCCGTAGGCTTTGAGTATACGTGTTCAGGATTGAGACTATGTAAACCAAACATGTGAAACTCTTGCCAGATGACGGGTAATAACAGGAAAAAAGGGAAATGGAATGGTCTTTGTTTTCTCTGTGTGACTCTTTTAATATTAAATCTTGCTACTGTGTTTGGTAGGTGGAATGCCATGGTGTGATGTACGTCTCACTCCTGTGATTGCATCGATGGCTTAACTCTTGTATCTTAGGAACCGAACATTTAAAAGCAAACTCAACAAACCATATGTCCTCAGAAATTATCAACATTCAGAAGGAAAGCATATTGAACAGTGATTTTTTTTTTTTTTTTTTTTTTTAGAATCAAACTCCTTTTTCTATCTGTTTTTAAACTGCTTGTCATCATGTCTACAAGTTTAAACTGCTTGTCATCATGGTAGAGTTTTTTTTCTCTGGGAAGAAATACTATAACAGGTACTTACAGAAAAGTCTTATAGATGAAGTGAGAGCTGTTTGTCTTTGCCACAAATGCTTTTTATTTTAACAAAACTCCCATGATTTTAATGCTAGCCACTTGTATATTGCTGCTTCTAGTTTCTTTTCTTTCTTTCTTTTTTTTTTCCTTTCCATGCCTTTTCTCCAATGGAGGACTGTAGGATCACTTAGGCTAGAAGAGACCTTGGGAGGTCACTCTGTCCAAAATCCTGCTCTGAGCACGTTGGCTGCGAGGTCAGACTGGGTTCCTCACGGCTTTAGATGTCTCACATCAGTCGTCTTCCACCCGTGGTTTGCAGATGGCAAGGAGAGAAGGGAAGGGGAGCAGTTTGGGCTCTGTTGGGGGGCAAGTGTCCAAGGAGAACAAAGTTATACGTGATTTGTGTCAGTCCTTGGTCATGGAGCACAGCCTTCCACATGCAAGTGTGTTAAACAGCCACTCTAGTCTGCATTTCCATGATTTCATTAAGCTGATCTAGTAGCAGACTAGAAAGAGAAAGCAGGCTTGAAAGAGACTCTGACCTGGCTGAAATTAACCTTGGGAGGGGAACGGGGATAGTCCTTGCCTGGGTTGGTTTGCTGATAATCAGCCTGCAGCTGGCAGGTGAACAGACCTGCAGTGTTCTGGCGGAAACTCCTTGGAGCTGAAATGGTCACATGCCATTTTTCTAGGCAAAATGAAATAAAAAATAAATACCTGTAGATTTAAGGATTATTGTTACTCTTCTGATTCCTTTCTGCCATTAGAATCTTGCATTGTGGTTTCTCTTCAGGCATGGATGGGCATCCCTTTGGAGGAGGATGAGGTGTCTCTTTCTTGTGTAGGGTTCTCCTGCACCTTCAGCTGTCCACACTGTGCCAAGGCATGGCCTGGCGCCGGCTCTGTGAAATGAAGTGTGGGTCACTGTTTTGGGATCTGTTGGTGTTTCTTGTCAGCTTTTTTTAGGGTTTTGCTAAGAACCTTTTGAAAAGATGGAGCTAGGTCCCCTGCCAAGCCCTTGGTCCGTCAAGGAAGATGAGTCTTAAGAGCGTAAAGTTGGTGGTGTGCTGAGGATGCCTCAGATGCAAGCTGGGGTGCTCTTGGAGCTTTTGAGTTATGACTCTCCATCCTCCACCATGAACTTGGTTGCGTCCTCTCGCTGTTGATATGAGATAAGCGCGTGGGGAGGCTCATCCAAGGTCTCGTCTCATCCAAGCTCTCATCTCGCACAGCTACTTAGTTATTGCTTTTTTTTGCAGCTATATGCACCCAACTTAAAACAAGTAGTGGGGTGTGGCTCTGCTATGGTCTTCCTTCATATCTCTGTTGGGTTCTGCTGCACATTTGAAGTGCCTCCTTCATGTCCCAGAGAAGGTTTCTGAAATCCCTGTGGGTGTCGAAGGTCTCTAGGACATTCTCTGGCGGTAAGTGTAGGTCAGTCTAAAGTTGCCTGCGTTGAGGGGAGGACTGGATCAGGCCCTTTCAACCCTGGCATCTGCAAAGGTTCAAACTGGGTGGCCATACCACAGTGCTCAGCTTCTCTTAGAGAAATCATATTGGTTTCTGTCATAGGAGTTACTGCAGATATCTCTTAGGACCAGCGGGGAGTAGAGCAGTGGTCTGCTTGACTCCCTGCTTGACCATTGCATGTAGTAGCAAAGAAAAAACATGTTTTAAGATACAAAACTTGTAATGCACAGAAATACTGCGTTTGGTGTGTAATGGGCTGCTCTTCAATATTTTTACTTCTTGGTAGTTAACTACCTACTTAGGACCCAACTGAGCATACTGAGCATTTGAATATTGATTTTTTTTCTCCTGCTCTTATTTTGGCTACCACCTTTATTAATGTAAAAATAGAAAAAAAAAAAAAGTGTATTTCTGTCTCAGATTTGAATCTTACTTGTTGAACTTTCCACCTTGAATCACTTCTGGTATCCCGCAAAATGACCTTGAATCAGTGGTAGAGTTACTTTTCCTTCAGATGCCTTTTATCCATCAAACACTGATAATCTGACAGCCTCTGTGTGTTTTTTTTGAATCAAAATTCTTATGACTATCGTCTGTTACTTGTCAAGCATATGATATATCATGGTCGAGCATTAATGTCAGTGGAGTGTCTGGTCCATATAGATATGTCTTTGAAAAACCTGAGCTTTAAAACCAACCCAGGCTATGAATGTTTTTGGTAGACCGCCAAAAATTCTTTTATTGTATTCGGCATCTACATGGTTGGTTTTGAGGGATGAACTTAAAACAAGTTAACCAAAAATATTTACTTTAGAAGTCTTCCCTAAGTCTACTGTCTTTTCATACTTTACATAAATACATAGACCTAAATCAAATTCTCAAAAACATTGACAATTCTACTTTTGCATTACTTTCTAAGAACTGTTAGGTTATTTTATGCTTGTTGGGTGCCTAGGACAGCCTCCCCTGGGAGGAATTAGTAAATGATTTAATTGTTAAGGAATGTGGTCCCATTAGGCAAAAATAAATAAATAATTGAATGCAGTAGATCATGAGAAACGTAGCACTTGATTAAAATGGTGTCAACCAGCTTTTTAACATTTCAGAATAAGTGTTTTTTGGAAGAGGGAGGTTATGTTGGTAAATAACCCTTCTGGGGGTTTCTTTGAGAAATGTAAGGGCAGGAGAGCTGGTCCCCGCTCCTTAATGCACTGATTGCTCAGTAAACGGGGGATAATTATGTGGGTTTTGTTGCTGCTGGTGTTGGTAAGGGTGGCTGAACAACTGCTTGAAGAAGGGACTTGGACAGATGTTGTTCAAAAGCAGAGCCACTGTTTCTTCTGCCTCTTTTCATCAGAAAATGAAGATACAGCCCCGCAGCAGGGGAAGGGCTTGCTGGAGAGAGATGCAGTGGACAGGCAACTCGGTCTGGATTTGGGCCACCTCATTTGCAAACCTCTCGATGAGCAACAAGGGCACACGCTACGCGTTTTATCCTTCCCGGGAGGACCGTTGCATAAATAATCTGTACAGGCAGGCGCTTGTGTTTCATGTCAGAAGAGCAGGCTTGTTGCTGTGGCCATCGCCTTGCATAATCTTATCCGGAGGCGCTTCACTGTGCCTGGAAGGTAAGCGAGGAGATAGGAGGACAATGCAGAGCAGAGGTCAGGTTTGAGGTGCCTGCAGCAGGTAACGAGGAATCTTAAGAGTATTTCTAAACTATGAACAGAATGAACTAACCTAAAGCAGGTATGATTTTATAAACAAAAAACACTTTTTCTGCTCACTGTGTAACCTTGTTCAACTCCAGTGATTGCCAAGTGCATCTTGACTTGTCAAAGCACAGGACCCATTTCAAAGCATAATTACACTTCTCCAAATACATCTCTGATTTCACTGTGATCTGCAGTGATTTGATTAAGGAATTTATTAGTATTAATAAATATCAGCGGTTATATTTCTTCTTGTAAGGCTGAAATAGTACCTCTAAGAAATACATTGCCGAGGAAGATGACTGAGCAGCAGTTGCCCATCGCTTGTCCCACGATGTTTGCTACCACTCTTTAGACGAGGCATGGACTCATGTGCATTGTTTTGGACTCAAATCCTTTTTCATTACAGGAGGGGAGCTGCAGGCCTGCCTTCAAACAAATTGTTTCAGAGTTCAGCTCTACTAATGTTTTGTTTTTATTCCTTTCCCCCCATTCATGTGACTTAAATACCGAATAGCCATTGCTATTTGTTTGCAGTGAGCAATACAATAAATATGAGGTGGGGAAAAAGTAAAAATACATATATATGTATATAAATAAGTAAATAAATAAAGCACTTCTAGCAAATGGGGTGAGGATAATGAAACAGAGAAAAAAGCGAGCACCAAAGTCCATGTCTGCGGTGTTGAGAATTCATCCCCCCACATAAAAGTTATTGCTGGGAAGGAATAAGATCTGGAAACTGAAACAAGGGGAAAAAAAAAAAACCTTCCTGAATATTTTCCTGTATTTTGTTCTTGTTTTAGCAACTTTAGGGGTTTCCTCCTCTGGTTTACTTCTCCATGGTGCAGCTGTCCTACTCGAACGCTGCTTTCATTTTTGTTTTGTCCAGGAAGATGTGAAACTTGAGGAATAAAAGCTGAAAGAGAGAAGTTTTATGCAGATGATGTCGCCTAGCGAATGGCCCCGTTGCGAGATCTTCAGTGCTAAATATGAACCATTTTCAATCGCATGCAAAACTTGCTCAAAGGCTTGGGTTTAAAAGTAGTTCAGTGTTAATATTCGTGATTCAGGGTGTGTGGTGGGGAGATTGCAATCTTCGCTCTTGTGTCGTGTTTATTTTTAGTAAAAATGAAATCCTTGAGAGAATATCTCTTCTTTCAAGCAAAAAAAAAAAAATAAATTAAGACCTGCAGACATGGATTTAAAATGTTTTAGGTGCAGTTTTTCTGTGTTAATTTATAAGTTATTTTCACTTGAGCATGGACTGTCTTCTGTGTCGAGAAAGATTTTCGTGTAGTGTTTTGGGTTGTTTTTTTTTTTTTTTTCTTTGTAGGACCAGATCAACTTTCTTTTCTGCTGTTTAGGTTTTCTGGGGAGCATTAATCTACATACCTTTCTTTCAGGTATGCTCTTCAGGGGGTGGAGGGGACAAGTATTCAAAAAACTTGAACAATTTTCCTTAGGTGAAGGATTATTACAGGTTCAGATGCTGTCGGTATTAGTGAGGCTCCCACCAGCTGCCGTTTAATTTTCTAAACATATAAACATCAAAATTCCTGATCACTATGGAAGTGCGCGTATTTCTATGCTTCGGGGAGCTACAGCTCTAAAATGCCAGGATAGTATTTTAGCGAATGGCTGCTGATGGATTTGAAGAGGAGAACTTCAGTCTCAGCTAATTAATCATCAAAAAATGCAACCGTTTTGGTTTCTAAGCTTCATGCAACAAAAAAAAGCTTTGTGGGGTGCAAAGTAAGTGTAAAGCTGCAAAGTCAAGTGTGAAAGTTGAGCAGAGAATAGTGAGTTTGGGACTTGGTGCACACCAGTGTTGTGCTTCGTAGACCCCGGGGTGCTTCTCCTGGTGGGTACCTTCTGCGAGAAACAGCCTCCTGAGATGGATGCTCTGGGACTTGAGAGATGGGAGAAGTGAGATGGAAGGAAACAAAGCTCAAAACTAACAAAAAAAAATTCCCATGGTTTAATTTTGGATTATTGCGTTAGGCTGTATTACTGTCCTTATGTGAAGACCAAGACAGAAGATGCTGTGGTGGCACGGAGGACGTGGGTCAGGCCAGGTTAGACCTGCAGGCTTTGACATCACCATGTGTTTTTGCTGGCATTGCTGAGGACTTGTTACTTCATTCTGCACTTTCTGGTGCTCAGCAGCTCTGCAAGCACAGACCTAAACTGGTTTTGGGGTGTTGGCTTTTTTTTTTGTTGCTGTTTTGGGGGTTTGTTTGTTTGTTTTGTTTTATTTTTTTTCCCCAAGTACCTAAAAATAACCACAACTCTGGTCACCTGGTAGGAATCGTTGCCTATTGTAGAGGCAAGTAAACTTTCTTTGGTGGCATTTGCTTGCTGATAAGACTATTTTTTTAATGTGTTTCCTTTCCTCATTCTCCACATGCCTTCTCATTTCTCAAGAAACAAGGTGTGGGTCCTTCTGGTGTCTTAGCGCAGAACTGAATTATTCTCTGCGTTTCATGTGCGCTAAGATGCTGTAGCAGTGCAAGTCCCACGCAGGTGAATTTAGGGTGGACAGCTGTGCAACTGTGTATTATTTTGAGGAAAACAAGTATTTTGCTGATGTTACAAAGTATGCCCAAGGGATTAGTGTTGCAGGTGAAATTTCCTTTTGGGTTAGCTGCATCACTCACAATAACATGCCTCAAAATGGTAAAAATGCATTTGCTCTTGCTTTTTTTTTTTTCCTTCTTTTTTCTTTCCTTTTTTTTTGAACTTTTTGTCCTGAAGCAGTTAATGCTGCAGCTTATGTTGATTTTTTTGGGGGCAAAAACAATACCGAGGCTGTTGCTGTGGTCTGCAGGGTGTGGTTCGGAAAGGTCTTGTTTCTGATTCCCTTTGCTAGGCTGAGCTGGGAAGGGCTAATTATAGAGACAAACTGGGGAAGGAAGAGAACGGGGTCAATTAGAGCATCCAGCACAGTTTCCTTTAAATTAGTGGTTGGGCTGGATAGATTAAAAAAACCCAAAAAACAATAAAGAGGCATGGAGTGAGATTTCAAGCACACTGGTGCAGAGCAAGGTTGGCAGCTACAGCAGATGTTTTGCAGTTTCAGTTTAAGTAAAGAACATGTTGAATTAGTAGTTTTATTACCAGAATTGCCAAATTGAACTGAAAGGACAGAGCAGATACTCCTATTGGTTTTCCTCTTCAATATGTTTTTGAATAGGAAGAGGTTGTGATAGTGAATGAAGTGAAGAAATGCCTTGTCCCCCCTCCCCCTTGAGTAAAATGGATTTTCTGTGAAAAAGAAATTGTGCAATGATTTTAAGTCTTTTGCACTCAAAATGTTATATTTTAATAAAAAGACTACTTTGACCCCTATATCTTATGTAAATATAAAATGGATCAATTTTGGATGTGTGTTATCCCTATTTGGAGAGCAAACTGGGGCATAACTTCTTTTTCTTGAGGTTGTTTTATGGGTTTAAAAGGCTTTTTTCCCTGGATTTATGTATGAACTAACTCAGATTAGAGGACACGATATTTAAAGAGGTGATGCAGAAGCGGTACGAGCTTTTGGCTTGTAGCTCCACAGGTGTGGAAGGCAATAAACCCCTATGCCAACTGGAATTCATGCAAGTCAGTAAAAAAAAACCCCAAAACCTCTACGGTGCTCTTACCAGATGATCCTCTCAGTCATTTAATACCCCCTTGTCTCAGTTTTTCTCCTTTTAGGAAAAAAGCCTTAGTTGGCAGACCCTCCCCGTTTCTGCTGTGTATTTTTGCTTTTCCTTTGCCGGACCGCCTGCCTGGCAGTGTGCAATTACCAAGAATTGCTGTGTAGAAATGGAGATGGCAGAGTGGGGAGAAAAACCCCGAGTTTCTTATGTGCTTTTCAATCCAGATTGGCAAGTTCCTTCTGCCGGTGGCGTGACTCATCCCGGGCTTCCTCGCTGGAGGCCACTTCTGGCAGGGCATCAAAGGAGCAGCCCGTGCTTTCAAACCAGAGCTGAACCAGGACCTTCCTTGAGTGAAGGCTGTTTTTCTGGTCTTGGGATCACTCGTTGTGCGGAAGGTGGTGAGAGGCGCCCAAATCTCTAGGGAATTTGTGATAAACTCAATTAATTCATCCTGAGGGTGAGAAAGGGCGGCTTCTTGCTGCTTTGAGCAAGACACGTGCTTGTCCAGAGCATCTTGCCCAACTGGGGGTCAGCGATACAATCAGCAGAACAGTTTTTTCAGTTTTTAGTTTCTTTTGTAGAGCTGGTACCTAGGGTTTTAGTGTGTCAGTTAGGAAATTCTTAGGCTTGGAAGGGAATTTTTAGTTTTATTTTTCCGGAGGTTAATAGGTAGAAGGCTGTGATGCCAGCAGACTCCTGCCCTCCTCTCCTTCGTTCTCCTGGTAAAACTAACCTCATTTTTGGTTAACTCAAGTTAACTTTAAACCTTTGAAAGACTGCATTATTTTTTTTCCGTAAGCTTATTTATTTGGAGCAAGGAGTGTGAGCAGTTTCGCCAGGAGAAGTTTAGGATGGTGCTGCCAGCAGGGAAAGACACGGCTGGGTTTGGGAGAGGACATCAGATCTGCGGGATATGTCACCAGTGACTTGATATAAAGAACCTCCTTGTTGTGTGCTCTAGTCTTGTTTTTAGGGATTTTTTTTTCAACTGAAACACATCGTCAATGTTTTGTAGGTTTCTGATATTATTTTATAAATGGTTTATAGTATTATATAGTATTTTTAGGCTTATTCTACTTGTTTAATGTATTGCCTGTGTGCCCCAGTTAGAGCCCCAGGTTTCTTGCAGAAGTTGCTCACAACTGTGTTGTTTGAGATGGATCTGTAGGGTCTACCAAGGAGGGTGATAAAAAACTAAAGGCTAATGCAGGGTCTTTGGCACACCTACAGCCTTGGCTGTGGGGTATTTCTGTTTCGTAGGTGTCATGTAAGGGAGAGAAAAGCTTGAGAGAATATGAAAATGATGTATAAATATTTAGAGGCTGCCTTTTTCAAATGTGTGACAGAAGAGTCTTGGAAAATCATAAAAGTGGTGTTGTGTTTTGTTTTGTTTTTTTCTTCCCCTTAATGGGTTGGAAGTGGGAGATCGGCATCCTGAGCTGGCAGAGGAGTCAACCTCTTGATAGCGATCTTGGGTTATACATAAGGAAGAGCCTTAGAGGTACAGATAAAAAATGCAAATTTAAGTCAGTAAGGATCTATTAGGATGCAAGAGAAGTGTAACATCGTCATATAAAAATAATGATTTTTGCTGCAATGTCCTGGCAGGTTGGGGCAGGGTAAGATTGCCTTTCCCCTGGTCAGAGGGAAGCTGCTCCACCGGCTGAGAGAAGTGCCTGAGAAGGGAGTTTTACCTTTCTTGTTTTTCTGTCTCTGTTGGATTTAGCCCCCTCAGATTTAATTTAGACAGTGACATTTTAAATACCGCATCACTCTGGTTCCTCTGTTGCTATCACATCATGTACACGTTTCTTTCCTTCGCCCACTTCTTGGTTATTTCATGTGCCTGACAGTCCACAGCGCAGAGCTGTTACGGTTTTCATATCACCTCCTTATTCTGCATCTATATCGTGCAATCCCTGGAGTTTTTGGAGGGCTGCTGTGATACTTATATTTAAGCAGTTTTCCTTAGTTTTTTCAGCTGGTGTTAATGCGCTGGTCTGTGCATTCCCTTCTCTCTTTTTGTTGCACAACGTTTTGTGACAATTTAGGACACTTTAAAACCAAAGTTCCTACTTTTTTTTGCAGAGTCATCAAAGCTTCACATTTTTGTTTCGGATTGTTTCCCGCAGAGCGCCGAGTTGATTTTTCTCGTGTCTCTGGTCTGCCAGCACAACTGTTGAGCAAGTGAAATTTCACTGCATTGCTGAGTTCTTTTTTGCTATTCAGCTTTTGGATTAGTCCTTTCGGTGAGAGCACTGGATTGCAAGGTATTGCGGTTTGCGAGGTGCTTGGTATATCTTACAACTAAGTTGGCTCTGTTTCAAATTAAGATTTTAGACGGTCACCTTTAGGTAGTTATATGTGAAAACTGTACCCAAGCGTGGAAAGTGGCTTTCTGTGCTGAAGAAGGTAATTCTTTGTTAGGCTGTCTTAATGATTTTAACAGTCTTATTTAATTTTGCATGGGTTTAGAATTCTGAACGTGCTCAGTGATGTGAACAATTTATTATTATTCCTCCCCCCTCCACCCCGCCCTACAGTATGCTTAGAAGCCCAGTCAAGATGTTATACCCAGCTTTGATTTTCTCCGTTTCCTATGATTCTCGGTTAACCCTTTTTTCAGGAAATTAGTGGCTTCCTGCGGACTATTTGGAGTTGCTTTTGGCTGAGAGAAGCAGGGTGATGTCTATGCAATGAAATACGATGAAGCTTTTGGGAAGATGAGTTTGGAGGTACTGGGGTGTTTGGGGTTTTTTTGTTTACTTAAGGCATTGCCGAGGTGAAAACCCACAGCAGCGGCAGTCGCATTAATCTTATTTACTGGTGTTTGAAGAATAGCTGATGCTATTGTCTGTGCTTTCATATGTGAAATCTAATCTCTGTTTGAATTAGCCTTTGTAATAAGGCTACTGCTTGATAAGTGAGTAGACAAATATTAGGACATTGCCACCAAGGGCTTTATCCTTCACCAAGATAAAGTGGTTGAGCTTGAACGTAGGTTATTTATGCACAGAAAACAAACTTATCATCATTCCTGAATTACCCCTATCGCAGAGAGCGGCCACTCCTGCCCCTGAACAAAGCTGCATTTAGGTAGATGGTTTCTTCCCTATCACAGAAATAAAATATTCTCCCATTTTTCCACGTGGATGGTATTTCTGGTGCTGCCTACGGCATGCACACAGAAAATGCATAAAGAATCTGGTGTCCGTGGGCAGCTCCCGCGTCAGCCCAGGGCTTCCAGCGCTGTGGCTGAAATATGTGCAGCCTGTTCCCTCGGCGCCTACACGGTCCGGCGACCTGGCAAAGAGAAGGAGGATGATGACGGGGGACAGAACCAGATTGTTGCTGTTGCAAATAAAACCACCCATCCGTCCCGCTCCGGAGCGGAGGCATCCCAGAGGTCGAGCACCTTCTACTGTGGAACGTAATGAGGGAGTCGAGCCGCACTGAGCCTCAAAGCTTGAGCAAGATACTGTACTGGTGTCAGAAGGCTGGTGGTGTGGGACTGGTGGCTGTTATTTATTTACTTGTGCCTACACCTTCCAAGCCTGAACAGAAGGGAAGATAAAAATCATGTTAAATGAGGTACTAACCTCATGTTAAATGAGTCTTTATGACTTTCCAGGGTGCTGGTGCTTGTGACATGGATTTTTTTGGCTTTTCTGGGGGGCACGTGGGGAGACAAAATTGTTTCCAGAGGTGATCCTGCAGCCAACGAGAAAGGTAGCACTAGGGTAGAGATGGCAGGCATTGCAGACAGAGGAGCTTTGGTTTTTCTTTTTTTTTTTTTTTTTTCCGGTCCTTATGTAAAATTCTTGTCACAGCTTTATGTTGCAGGGAAATCCTTGCAAAATAACACCAGGACACTCCTTGGAGAGTACTTCCTTGTTAACTCTTGTAAAGCGTAGCAAGCCAGCCATTGAAATGGCTGCATTCAAGGTGAATCTGAAAAAACTTCGAAGTTCTCCATCACATTATGGGAGATCAAGTAAACCACTCACTTCATCATATTTCTATGTAAACTTATTAGCTAACCTTCTCCGCTTTATATTTCTCCTGATTCATGTTTTAAATGCCCTAATGTCACCATTTGGTGAGTTTGATATTCATTTGATTTAATCGTTCTTTGCGTTGGTGTATAATGGTGCTTCGGTTTGGTCTGGTTGTGGTGCAGAGCGAAGGGACCTGCAAAGCCTCGGGGAGACAAGGCAGGGTACCAAAACAGATGGGAGTGTAATGTAGCAGGCTCTGCAGTTTGACAAACTCAGTAACCGGATCAGCATGTTGGAGTTAAGTTGCATGATGTACAAAGTTGTAATCAATTTAGGTAATTTCGGTGGAGGTAATTCAAAATCCAATTTGAATGGATCATAAAATATCCATATATTAATTTTGAAAGCTTCTGTGTGCCCGGGTCTTGCTTGGTTTTCCTCTCATTTGTGCTCCTGCAGGCATTTGCCAGCAGAACTCATGGAGTTAAAATTTCCTAACATCTTATGGTTGGTCTTGGTCTAGTAATCTGACTGTGTCATCCACCTTAAAACTGAACTGATGGCTAAGAGTCCTTAGGCATGGAGAAGACAGAGAAGCTGATGCATACTTTCGTTTGGAAATTTCCCCCAATCTCTGTATCAGTTGCTTTGTAGGCCTGTCAACCTAATAGGATTTCTGGTCGTTGGTGTGATGAACCTCCATTTGAATCATTTGGAGGGAGTCAACCCCTTTTCTACCTGCCTGATCCAAAGTCAGAGTCACACTGTGGACGTGTTCAGCCAGAGTTTTGGCCAG
Organism: Sterna hirundo; assembly: GCA_009819605.1. Taxonomy (NCBI): domain Eukaryota; kingdom Metazoa; phylum Chordata; class Aves; order Charadriiformes; family Laridae; genus Sterna; species Sterna hirundo. The sequence goes on from CM020445.1 coordinate 23,630,229, forward strand.
TTGCTTGTACTGTTGGCACGTGAAATGTGAAAAACGCTTGCCATCCCTAAAATGTTCTCAGTTGACTAGTTGACTGGCTCCATGGTAAGCCCACCTCAAGTTTGGCTTTCCTCATTAGCAATCACAGAAAGCAATGGCCAGATCATCCCAGGGAAGGAACGTAGCAGAGGATGTTACCTCCTCTGCAGGAACGTGCTGTACCCTTGATTTAGTTGGCTTGATCCAGTGCTTCTTACCTGCTTCAGTGTAAAACCAGCTGGTTTAACTTCCCCTAGTGAAGATGGATGCTCTTTCACCCAAAAAACCCAAAATGTGGCAAACTAGTAAGGGCCAACCTGAAATGAGATGTCATCCATTGCACACTTGTATGCAGGGCTGTGGCAAGGACCTGCTGGGATCCAGATTATTTGCTTGCAAAAAAGAAGTTAGAAGCATGTTTTCCATGGTTGCTCGTGGAAGAAGCCTTTTTGATTTATGTTGTTGCATCTTTTGCATCTGAGATGAAAACCAGCACGGCTAGATGATGAGGTTCAGAGTGATACGAGCCAAACAGATGCACTTCAGAAAATGAAACTTCAATCTTGGGTTTACTTAGCTCATTTCCTAGTGTCATTACATTATCCGGATGATGAATGTGCTTTAGTTGTGTGATCCTACACTGAGTATATTTTTATACATTTTTTTCACGCTCCCTTCTGTTTATCTCATCACATAGCCAAGTTAATAGATTTGAGGCAGTTTGATTTCCGTACCATATGTTCTCTAAGGTGTTTTGGAGGGATAATTATGCTTACATATTTTACTTTATGATGCCAATACGTATCCATTTTTCAGGTAACAGAGGTAGGCAGATGTGTTCTCAGAGAAGCTCTGAGGTGACTTTTGTTTTCTGAAGGTGCTATCTCCTGTTGTCTTTTAGAGGAGCCAGGAAGGATGACACCTTGGACGTGAGGACAAGGAGATCATGCAATCACTCTGGAAGCGTTTATTAGACTTATTTAACTCCCCAGCCCACTAGTGGGATGTTTCCTTGAAGAGCAACTTCTAAACCATTATTTCTATAATATTAATTATTGGGGAAAGTAGGAGTTCATGCTGTAGCTCGAAGTATTGTGGTGAATTTAAAGGATCGAGGCAAAGCAGGATCTTTCCTGCTGTAGTCGCCATAGCTAACTGTAAATGTAAATTATGAAACTGAATTATGTACTCGGAGAAAGCCCAATCCCTTTTGGGAAGGCGATGACTTGTTTCCTATCTAACAAATCATGATGGGTGCCTGAAGAATAAACTCTGCTGCAATTACAAGCTGCTGCTAAGGCTTCACTAATTTACCTAAATCTCTGGAGCAATGTATTGAAGTTGACAAATCTGACAGCATCTGGATGGTACTAAATATGTTGAAACTTTATTTTTTTTAAACCAAATATAGTAGTTTGTTTTAAGTGGTTGTGTTAGAGGTGAACATGTTGTCCTTAGACTAAAGATGTGACTGAAGTTTGGAGGAAAAAATATTCAGTCGGATTATTTGGTTATTTAGGCTGGGAGATTTCCTTTTCCTTGCCCACACTTCCTTAGGGTTTGGTTTTTTTAATTAAAATTTGATTTTTCTATAATGAATGGAGCCTGATAGAATTCAAACCAGAATGCCAGTATGGATTTTTTTTATTGTTTAGAGAAGTTGGTATTTGCTCGGTTAAACTTTTACTTTGACAAAACAGTGCAGAGAGAATGCCTATTTTCCCATAGCAGACTTATTTTTACTGCTTTTGTAGAAATGAATGTCCTTTAATATAAATGCTGAACTTACAGTCTTAGTAGAGAAGAAATCTTGAAAAGTTATGAAAATATGGCTGTTAATAATTGGAGTTAGAACATAAATTGAGCAATTAAAGAGAGATTGGTATATAATCACTGGGAGTGACCTTATTCCATCAAATACATTGGCGTATTTTCAGTTCTTGGAGCTGAAACTTCTACCCAGTTGATATCAGGACTGTGGCTGTGATACAGGGATAAAGGTGATAAGGGAGACTTCCAAAGAGGAATTTGAATGGGTTAGATGATAAAATTGGGGAATCCCTTTAGTGGTAGCTGTTTGGAAGATGGAGGTGCAGGAGGTACCTTCCTCAGGAAAACCAGAGAGCCCAGGTGACTTCTGATGGGGAGGGAATCCCAAACCAGCAGGTTATGGAGTATGAGGATGAATAAATGTGGTCTTGTGTTAAGGATGATTGTTTAAGTCAAATTGCTGATGAGTTTCACCGCAGACTTGATTGGAAAGGCTGAAGGAAAGTGGAAAATCCATGATACTCAAGCGCAAAGTCAATGGGGACAAGCAAGAATACAACAAATGGTATCCCATGTGTCTGTCAGACCCCAAATACTAACGGCTTAAAAAACATCCATGCCCTAAATGTCAGGAAAACTTTGGATTACTTTCTGCCTGCAGCCAAGGTACAGATAAAGATAATAATCCTAAACTGGTTAAAATGCACTTTTCTGTAGAAAGTGATTTTTGGGCTCAGCACGGAAAGAGAGGATAAGATAGGAAATAAGCTTGCTTTCCTGAAAAGCCAGCCAAATCTCAAGATTCTGATCCAAATAGTGGCCTGTGATTCCTGTTCATGCAACATACATGGACTTGGTACATCAGGGACAGCATTTTATGGGGGACACACATGAGGATGGGACTGTTATGAACAGAAAGAAGAACTTTTCATATTATCTTATCTCTCTCTCTCAAAAAAACCCAACCAGTGTGTAAATGTCAGTGACAGTAAAGAAATAAGGAGATCTATTTCAGTCCTCTCTGAAAAATGCACATTGATTAGCAATAGCTTGGCATTCATCCAATCAACTAAAATGAGTCCTAAAAACCTCTCTGTGCGAGAACAATGTGTCTCATAATTTCCTTTTTAGTGCATTTTAAATTTTTCCTTTGTGTATTTTTACATTTGCAAGAGTAACACACCCGCACCTTCTTCCAACCGTGTTTGTGCTGACAGCTAATCTTGGGAGCTCTTAGCGCATCGGAGAAGCCCGGCGTCTTCATGTGCCTGATGAGAGCTGAGAGGTGGCATCTGCGCGGGGACAGACCCGTTGTCGCTGCAGGGCGATGGTAGAGAGGGTGGCTTGTGTGTCATGGCCCCAGGCAGCTGCCTGTTGTTGCCAGCGCCACTGTCCTAACGTTTCTAATTCTGCTGATGAAATGGAGTGCAAATAATTGCAAAACCTAATAGGTTAATTCTTCTGATTTTTTTTATTATTTTATTGCTGGATCCCCTCTTTCCCCCCCCGCCCCCTCGCTTTTCATAATGACCTTGCTTTGCCTCCAGCGAGAAAATTGAACTAATTTTGTTGCCTTGTCTTTTTAAATACTCGTTATTGGATTTACTTGACCTCTTTTTCTGACCTGGAGAGTTGTGCTGGCCTTTTGCCAGCTGAATAATTTGTAGTGATCCGAACGCGTTCGGTTAAAATAATTTATGGTGCCCCTCGCCTAACTTCTGCTTTAAAGAAAAGGTTTCTCATGAAACTTCTAGGTATGTTGATTTAGTTGGGTGGATGAGCATTTTGAAATAAATCCTTTGAGTATGGAAAAGATAGAAAAAATGCTGAAATATTTGCAATGTTGCTGAATATGAATAAAAAAAATTAATAACTTGAGAAAAGTAAATGGTGTAACTTTTTTAGGTAGGATCCTGGAAGGTGTTTTTGTATTGAGGTCTTGTGACTTTAGGGAGAGGTTTGTGATCTTACATCATGTTTTAAAGTGTCTAGAAGTATGGTTTCTCATTTATGGCTGATGTTTGATCCTTGTAAATCAGGTTCTAGTATCAGGGAAAATGCTGTATATTTTCTAGGTGATGATGTTCTTGTGGAAAACCATTTAGATCTGGATATTGTGGAGTGCCTGTAGTTCCCATCTCAGTTGTCCTTCATGTAAGTAAAAGGTAGAAATGAAACCAGCTGTGTTATCTGAGCCTGCTCGACTACAATCAGCATTGCATTTCACTTTCTTCAGATAACACGTGGCTGACCTTGGCTGCGTCCTGTCCCCTTCCAAGGGCAGGGATGCCAGGCTGGTGCTGTGTTCTGTCTTAAATACAGGTCCTGCTCTGTGCCTGTTCCAGGGTGTGAGGCTGGGGAGGTACGCTGGGATGGAGAGATGCCCAGTGGTCCTCGCTTGCTTTTGGGTGGACTCATGCTCATGTTTCTCATCACTGATGTTCAATATACCTGATATAACAGTAAGCGTGACCCACTTGTGGAAATAATTTGTTTATAGGTGTTGGATCAAATGAAATGTCCCCTACAGAAACAGGTGAATGTTATGAGGACCTTTCTTGCTGCAACAAGCCCTTCTCCTAGGACATTTGGAGATAGAAGACAAGGCCTATATATCATTTCAAGCTTACGGAAGCTACTGGGTTGCTCTCTAATTTAAAAGTCATAATTTAAAAAAAGCTTCAAGACACTTAAGGATTATGTTTATAATAAATTCTTCACTGCAGATTTGTTAAATGCAGCATTGTCTTTTTCTGTTACTGATGGTATCTTTATACTAGCAAAGAAAGTAAAATACACTGCTAATATTCTTTACAAAGGACGAGGCTTAAACCCCATATGTACTGCAGGTTTTGGAGGGATGTCTGTATTTAATCTCCTGCATCAGCTGGAATTGATGGGTTTCTGTACTGAGATCACTGTATGTTTTGTGGGGAAGAGGCACCTCTGTCTCCCCTTGAACATGGAAAAGAAAAATTCGAAGAGGCAGGTCGGCACGTGGTGGGAAGTAAAAGGTGAGAGGACCTGATGACTTTCTGTGGGAATAACCCTGCAACTGCAGTTAATAGTCCTTGGATAATTAGAAGAATCGCCTCAGAAATGTTCAAACCCAAAATATCCTAGGGGAGGCTTTAGAACTATAGCAAGTTTTAAAGAAAATGAATATACGAGGTGGAAGAGAGATTTTTCTCATATTGCGTTTGACACCCCATTTCAGGATAAGTGCAATTATCCGCTGACTGCAATTAGGGCAGATGCCGTCACCGGAGCTGCTTTGTGAGCTGCCCTGCCGTGAATGCACGAACAGATGTCAAAGAAGCAGTTTTGCAGACCCGGCTTAAAAGAGCTTCTCTTTCTCCCCACGATGTTTCTGCTTGGGATGTGGAATTATCTTTGAGATGTTTAATACTTTGCTGCTGCAGCCTCTGTCATCTAATTTCTCTAAACCATCTGAGGACGCTTGATCTCTGTGGGTGCAGACTGCCTGAGCTCTGTGCTCAAGGACTATTTGTTTTCCATTTGTTTTAATCTTTCCTTTTTGAGGAGGGACAGGGTCAGAATTTATCTTTTGTAGCGGTGCTCTGTCCTAACAAAAAATCATGCCTGCCAGTGGAAAAAAGTGGGAAGCTCGCCCCCCACCTCTTATTCGGGATGGAAAAATAGCCCTTCTAAAGACAAGGGAGGACACATGGAAGTGCAAGACACTCTGAGCAGATGAGCAAAAGCAAATACGTTATGCTAGTTTGAATCGAATATGCTCAGTTTTAATTTGTGCCCACTGAAGCATTGAATTCATTCCACTGCCAGTCTTCTGAATATTTCTATTTTTGCTGCTTGATCTCCAAAGAAACCAGATCTTCAGCCTCCAGACAAGATGAGTTTTTTTCAGAGAATTTAATGAGATTCAGACTGTTACCTCAATTGGATTAATTCCTACCTTATTGGACTAATACAGTGAATTTTTTTTTTTTAAATTATTTTCCAGAATGTGCTTTTGAATTTTATTTGCTCAACGCCTGTATTCCTCTGCTACCTTATTTTGTGTGGAGCTCTAGCTTGGCTGGGTAAGGTGGAAGCTGTTATCCACGTGCAAGAATGAAATTGTGATCCAAGCTGCTATGTTGTTCTAGCCTTTGCCCAAAGCTGTGAAGATTCAAATGAAATGCAAAGTCCACATATGTCTTTGTCCCCTGGTGCCATCTTAATCTTTGTCTGTAGGTGCTGCTTGTGCTGCTTCGTGTCGGGTGGCCCCATGGAGTTACCTGCTTGGCAGGTTTGGAAATTAGGATGCTTTCTTCCTAATCCTTATCGGTTGATGTACAATTAGCAAAAGGTGTATCAACCCCCATAAATTAGCTTTAAATAACCCGGAGGATATCAGAGGCACCCTAAAATACATGTTTATTACAGCAGCGTTTTGTGTCACAGCATCTGCTGTGGATCCTCGATCATTTACTGCTTGTTTCATTTTAAAAAGGTGAATTATGGCATCCCTAATGGATGCATTGGTTCCCTGATACCAGTCACCAAACGTTACTGAATTTCTGCAGACTTCAGTCAGCATATCTGATCCATCAAGAAAAGCAATAACTTGATAACCTTCGGGAGAAGCTGACTTTCGCTCGACCAGGGCTTATAGTTCCTGGAGACCCATCAAAAGATCCGGTCTCTGCTTGGTCAACGTTTGTCTTTTATACATGTTGTGTTTGGATGCCAGCGCTGATTTCTTGCTGGCCATCCCTAGCACTGTGCCTGGGAAAACAAGTACCCTGCACATGTAGAGATTTTTTTCTTCTGCTGCTGTTTTTTTTTTTGTGTTTTTTTTTTTTTTTTTTTTTTTTTTTTTTTTTTAAATAAAGCAGCCTTTTCTATGATATTCCAATGCTTGTTTTAACTGAGCAAATAAAAAGTAGGTCTTGGTAACGGCACCTCCCATCTTGCAGAGGATTGCAACCTAGTTAGTTTATTAATTAAGTGACTCACATCCATTTTTCAAAATGCATCTTGACTTCCTCCTGTATTTTTGCTCCTAGATGAACAGTGGCGGTGGAAATTTTCTCCGCGTTGCCGTACTGCGCCTCTGTTTATTAAAAGGATCTCTAATTCCCCAAAATAACCTCATCTCCGTAGTCCATCCGGTTCTTGCCTTCCCTATTAAAGATGTTGAGAGTGATGCCAGGATAGCATTTTGTTTTCTTACTCCTTCACATGAAATTCACAGTTTATTTCATGAACCATTAAAGTATCCATTGATTTCAGTTCTGTGTCCTCATGAGAGCTGCAGCTACAGAATTCAGAAACAAGATAAAAATTTGGGAAAAAGTAAGATTTGCGTGGGAAGCTTTGCCCCCCCTTAGGGCTAAGTTGACAAAAAGACAAGCTGCAGTGCAGAGATTCATTGCTACAAGTACTAACTGTGCTAACGGTGGTGGAATAGATAATATATGATATGTGGTATTTCAAACAAGCTGTCCCTTCAGTTTTAGAATATCAATATCAATTAGTGAAATATCAACCTTGAAATACTTTGATGACATGCATTATTAAATATTTGGATAGCTCCCCCCTCTTTTTTTTTCTTCTCTTTTCAATATTAATGTTTTCAAAGAACTACAAAGCTTGTGTTTTCAGGTAGCTGACAATAACTATTTTTAGTGAAGCTGTCATCTATAATTCAAGGGATTTTTCAGTTCTTCTTGGATTGTAAGAAGGCTTTTGTTTTTGGTTTCGTGTCCTGATACATTCAGAACACTCTTCTTCAAGTTTAAAAGCCACTCTTGTGTTGTGGCACTTACCTGACAGCTTAATTTTGAGATTGAATATGTTTTGTGGTTAGTTTAAATGCAACGTCCTATTTGTGCCCTTGTTTGTAAATTATCCTAATCTATGGGATGAATATTTTTAATAAATATGTCATTGAGCGGAAAAAGACTTTTTTTTTATATAAACCAAGTTTCTGGAAGTCTTGTTTAATGTAGGAATCGTCCTGTTTGGTGTTCGTTTGCTTGGTTGTTTTTGTTTTTTTTTTTTTTCTTTTTTGTAAGGTAACTAAGCAGATCTGGCAGTAGTTTTAATATTATTTGAAGAAAGGCTGAGGGAGTTGGGTCTCGTTAGTCTGGAAAAAAGACGGCTGAGGGGGGACCTTATCAATGCTTATAAATACTGAAAGGGAGGGTGTCAGGAGGATGGGGCCAGGATCCTTTCAGTGGTGCCCAGTGACAGGACAAGGGGTAACGGGCACAAACTTGAGTATAGGAAGTTCCACCTAAACATGAGGAGGAACTTCGTTACCCTGAGGGTGGCAGAGCCCTGGCACAGGCTGCCCAGGGAGGTGGTGGAGTCTCCGTCTCTGGAGACATTCCAAACCTGCCTGGACGCGTTCCTGTGCCCCCTGCTCTAAGGTGGCCCTGCTCTGGCAGGGGGTTGGACTGGGTGATCTCCAGAGGTCCCTTCCAACCCTATGATTCTATGATTCTCTTAGATGGCACACTTCTGAATGCTTTAAGATCTGTTCTTTATGCTAGCTAGGCTATCTATAGAGTGTATAGGTTGCTGCCAGCTGTTCCTAGGCTTGCAGTCTGTGGATAACGGGATCAGGTACCTGGCACCTGCATGGACCGGGGAGCAGAAGGGGGCTTTCAGGTTGGTGCTACAAGCTGTTGTGTAATTCTGCACTGAAAAGAAACACTAATGTTGTCGGATTTCTAAGCGCTCAGTTTAAAGAGTGGAAACTACCCTTATGGTCTGGCCATGCAGATCAAATTTCTAAAATATCTAGGTTAAGTGATGCTCTAAGCTCTTCCGGCTGCCGAACTTCAAGAGGAGACGGGTAACACATGGCATCATCTCCTACTTAATACGAACCTTAATCTAGTCATGAGCAGCTGCTGCTTTTTTTTTTTTTTTTTTTTTTTTTCTGACGAGGCTGCAGTTATTGCTGCTGAGGACTGACTTTCGTTTATTGCAGCAAAGATGATTCTCTTTGGGGAAATGATTTCATCTGCAGATGGAAGACGGGAAGGAGGTGCAAGCAGAAGTGGCAAACTGGAGGACAAAACTCGCATGCATTTTGCAGTTAGTTGAGGGTCGCCTTCATTTAAGGAGGATGTTAAAAGAACAAGGATGGGCTTGTATGGAAGCCTCGGCAATTTGTGTTTTGGGAATAAGAGTTATAGCAGAAGAAACCACGGCTGGCAGATGCCAGCAGCTGCAGGGAGAGGTGCTCATGGTACTGTAACAATATGGACTTCCAAAATTATTCCTATTCAGGTGCTTGAGGAAAGCTGAATTGTAGTGTTGCTTAAAGAATATGAGACAGGGTACAAAAAATGGAGTATTAGCTATTTAAACTCTCGTTCATTAAAAGGTATGCTTTACCTAAAATGTTAAAAAATGGTATTTGGCTTCTGACCAGCCAGAGTTGCTTTTTATCATTTGTTTTAATCTTGAGGAGTATATATCCTATCGGAGGAAAGTTCGAAAGGTCTTTTTGGCAGAAGAGAAAGCTCAGGGTTTTGTGTTGATGGGTCACCACGAGCAGGCAGGAAATAATTTTTGTGAAATGCAATAAAATTGCGTTGGTACACTAGACAATTTTATTTGAAGCGTATTGTTTGCCAAAAAGATTTTTTGGTGAGAAAGCTTTAAAATTATCCCTTTTTCCCTATCAATTTCCATCCATAAAATGAGGAAAGAAAGGACATCAGTAATGACATTATTGTAACTTTTCCTAGCACTATTGCACTTAAATTTGACTTTGTACCTAAGCTGTGTTAACTTATTCCGGATAACTTCAAAACTCTTAAGACTACGGGAAAAACATTTGAAATTATCAAGATATTATTTGACCCAGTATTAACTGAATGTCACCACGTTATTTTTTTGTTAGGGAAATACAGCGCAGGTATTGTCACTTCCAAAGTGGTTTAATGTATATTTTGGTGCGTGAGGGGGCTCTGCGGTAAGCAAGGCCAAGAAGAGTTGGTTTGTTTTGGGTTGTGCGGGAAGTGGGTTGAGCTTCCTGAGGAAGGAGACCCCCGCACTGAGGATCTGCTGAACAATGTGGTTTTCTTACCCAACAAGATCCTTTCAAAAGGATTGATATATATCAGTATATTGGTATATATATCAGTTATCATCGATATATATCAGTATATAGTGATGTATCAGTACTCAAAATACTCTTACATTATGACGAAATTGCAATGTGAGAAATTATTTCTTGATGATAGCATATAAAAATGTAATTTTTAAATAAGCTGCCATCTATTGCCCTTATCTTCGGAAACTTTCTAATGCAGTGATACAGTGGGATTTAGGTGCTAGTGCGGTGTATTTGTCTAATCCTTATTGCTTCTGGAAAGGCAAGTATCTTCTTCCTCAGCTATTATTTCAAGAGTGGTGCTTGTGGAAGCTGTAAGTGGTACCGGAGTGCTACGCTGCATCCTTCAACGTGCATCCTTTTCGGCACGGCAGTAGTCGGGTTTCTCCTGCAGGGCTGGATTAGAGGGGAAGGATGCTTTTATTTCCCTGGCTTTTGTTCTCTGAAGCTCTTGAGCTTCTCTAGGATAGAAGTGCCTTGTCCTTAACGTCGGTGTAATTCCTAGGCTCTGAAAAAGTTATTGTCCGCATCTATTCTGCGTCTGGCGAATTGATCCTCAGTGTGAACTCCTGTAGTCCTTGGCAGTGTCTCTCTGCTCTAACACTTCATATCCTTCATTTTTAATAGGTTCAAAACCACTTTTATTGTAAGCATTGATTTTTATTTTTTTTTTTCAGGCTCTATATTTGAAAGTTTTGGCTGCAAACAAAAATATTGATAGCTAGGCATGTGCTTCATGAGATAATAGGAAGATCTTGTGTCCATTTGCAGTTCATACATACCAGTCTCCCTGCTAGCTGGCTCTTCTCCACACTGATATTAATGTGGTATTTGACAGTGATCTATGCTTTCGGGATATCAACTCCAGATTTGTTTCCAGTTGGGTTTCCAGAGGCTGAACCGCTCTGCGTACACCTGTAAGAAGCAAATCCAACCAGCAAAGCTGGAAAATCAGATATTTTGGCCGTTCATGTGAACGGAATTGTTGTATTGGTGAGGGATGTGCTGTCAGACAATGGTGCTCAAGCCTGGAGTTAATCTGGTAAAACTTGAAGGAGCTCTAAAGGTAATTTTGCCACTTCTATAAATGACAAATTTATCTTGGTATTTGGAACAGGGCTGTCATGCCTCTTGTCAGTGACTGCTTAATTATTCATTAGAAGAAGCAAAAGAACCTATAACAATGATTCCCCCCCCCCTCCCCAAAGTCTCCAAACACTTGGGATACACAAAGCATTTCCTTAGTTTCTGGCTTTTTGTTAGTCCTTGCCATTCACTGTACAGTCCTGGTTAGTTAAGTAGGGAATACGAGAACAGTAAGTTTAAGTTAAATGAGTGCCACTCTTGCAGCCTGAGAGAGGATTCAACAATTTCCTTTGCCTTTTTAAATTTTACTTCTTATATTATTATTTTTTTGATTTCTGGCAAAAAAAAAAAAAGGACAAGAGAGCAGCTGGAGGGCATGGTGCCCAACATGGGCTTTGTTACTGGTTCTCGTTTGTCAGAACGAAGCTTTTAATGATGCTGCATTTCTGCGAAGTGCCCAGCGTTTCTTGCACCCTTGCTTACTTGGATGCAGTTTCATCCGTGAAGTGCCAGGACACAGAGAGAATTAACTTCCAAGTGCCGTCTGTTCAGCGAGTACCAAGAAAAAAGCTGATTATTTGAATATTTTAACACCACTGCTGCTTTTTATGTGTAGGGCGCACATTTTGGGAGAACTGTAGTGCTTCCAGAAATCAAGATGATTTCTGGAACCAAGTGACTCAAATCAGGAGCTCAAGAAAGAGGAACAGTCCAGGGCAAGATTTGTTTGCGCCATTTCTTTGGGTCTCCCACCATCATGCAGAAATGCTGTGATGGAAGCGAAGATGGAAATCACTTCTCCTATTCAGTTTTCTCAATCACAAGACCTCATCAAGCCTTCCTGTAGTCCCTTTTTTTTTTCTTAATTTTAATTTATTTTGCCCTTGTCCGTGCCTATGGTGGCATCTCCAGCCGCTGAGGCAGGAATCCCGCAGACAACAGTTTTGCTCGCTCTGTAACCTGGATTAATTCCTTGGATGCTGATTCATTGCCTGCACAGAAGGGGCTTTGACCTTAAGGGGAAGAATAAGTGATCATGTTATTCGTGACCTAATTCAGTTCCTTGTTCCTCAGAACCACTTGCAGTGGCTTCTACGAGTAATTTGTTTTGCAACAGTTTTTCCTGTAATCTTTTTAGAGGTTTTTTTTTTTGGTTTCCCACTTTCATTTTGTCTCAGCTAAAACGTTTGGTAGAAACTGACAGTTGTCCACATGAGATGCATCAGCAAGAGTGTGATGGATGGGTAGCAGCATCCTCACCTGTCTTCCAGCTGCTAGAAGGAGAGGAACCACTGAGTTGTTGGACAACAAGGGAATATCAAAGCCTCAAGACACGGGGTAATTCCAGGCTCTGGAAGGGATTATTATCTACTGAGGTGCTTTATGTGTCCTTGGGCTTCTTAAATAGCAAGAAATGTCAGATTAAAGTATGGGTGAACAGAGCCCATCTCTGAAAGAGAAGAAAGTCCTCCAGTGCATAGCAAGAAGCTTTCAGGTGGCAAAATGAAATGCAAGTCTCATCCTCTAGTATAGAAGTGAGTAGACAAGAAGCTGATAGAGTTGTTTAAAGTGCTGAATAAAAACGAAAAATACAGGAAAAAAAAGAGCCTGATAAATCTTTTCTGAATTTTTCAAACCACAGGTAAGCTTAGGAGCAACTTAGAAAATGCTTGTAACCTAGTTTAGGTTACACTTGGTATGGGTAGCTATACGTCTTTGGGAATGATTTACACAGTTTGAGATGTGTATTCACAACTTCTTTTATATTCTGGGAAATGTCCTCAGAGGCTGAGCAGACATCTCTGACTGTGCAGGCATGTCAGTGTCGGGTCACCCTTACTTGCAGAAATATTTCCCCCTACCAGAGGCATGGTGGCTAATGCCGACCAACTGCGGTTTCTCCTTTTATTATTTTTTTGACAATAACAGCCAAAAATCAGTTTATGAATCCGACTTGGATTGGTGATGTTGAGAAGGTTTATCTACAAAATTGTTTGGGTTTGCAGGAAGTGAAGTGTAACCAGATTTTTAGGTTCAGCCACGTTTACTTTGAACTCCAGCAAGATGAAGTGGATTTAGCAACGGAGAAGAATTCTTGATTGCAGAATTGGGGCCAAATGGAAAATTTTAAGGGGAGAGGGAAGAAATCACCGAAGCAGTAAAATGTGTAGTTGGGATGCTACTGCCGTGGCACACTTGTCCTTGCGGTTGCAGGAGGTGGGTGGTTTGGCGCCTGCAGGGGTTGTGTTTTAGTTGTGTGTTGGCACCTCATCGTGCCAGGTCCAGCAAGGACTTCTGTTGCTGCTGAGCATCTGCAAGCGTGTCTCCACTCCTGCTTTCATCTTCTGTTCTAATTTAGGTCGTCTCGCTTAGGTGCTTTGGTCCGAATAAACTACTCTGAAATCTATACAAAAGACCTTTCTTCTGTGTATGGACAATCTTGGAGTGCTGCTGTGTTCTTTTTTTTCCCATCCAAGCTTATCATCCCTTTTGAAGAAGTAAATTTGAATTGTGATTACACACGTAGTTGACGATATCCCTGCTTATGGAAAGAGTGTTGGACTAGATGACCTTTACAGGTCTCTTCCAACCCAAACCAGTATGTGGTCACTATAACACTTACAAATCTCACTTTTCCTGCATTAGAGGTTTCATTCTTCTGGATGGAACTCATTTTGTAGGGATTTTGCATGCAGTTTTATTGCAAAGCAGTCCCCTTGGCACCTCCTGCCCTCCCCGCATCAATACCTGGCTCCATAAATCCGTGTTTTAGGTAGCACTACCTCAACCGCTACGCACCACGAGGTTCTTTGAGACGGACCAACGTAGATGATTAAGCAATGATAATGACGTTTCTCTCCCATCAGGAAACAGCAGGAAGAGAAAAACATGGTGTGCACAGAGGAGAAAGATGATAAAAAGGAGAGAATGAAGTATTATATAATGATAAAATGAACTGACATGTAAAACTGCAATAATAGCCAAGATGTTGAGCATCTACATGGGCTTTTCTGGCTGTCTAGGATGTGGTAGTTTTTCCAGCATCAGCTGTAACCGATGTGTCAGTCTGGCATGGGTTTTGATCTTGTGGGAGTGTTAGTTCGGGTACCAGCAGCACAAGGCTATTGTCTGCTGCAGGAGAGAAATTCAGAGAGCTCTTGTGCTGATATATTCAGATTAAGCAGTGAAGTATGTTTAAATTGGCCATTTCTTTATCAGATCTTTAAAGTTTATCTATTTCAAGAATTTCTGCCCCATAAGGTATGTCTTTCGACGTACCAGTGGATGGATAAATCCAGGCTGTCGTGAGCAACAAGAGCTGCCTTGAGCCTGTTACAATTGCCTGAGGATTGGGAAAGGGGAGAAAGTTCCACTGTTTTTGTAGTCCCTTGTCTGGGTTATGGGATGTTATGATAAAACCAAGTGAACTTTGCTTCCAGAATTGCCCCTTTAGCAGCCTCAACACTGACACTAATCTCTGTTTTTTCCAAATCGCCCAATATTTGGCAAACTCTATTCATGATTTCAGGCTTTAGCTGTCACAGATTATTTATGATGGGTACTGATGCTTCCAGTGGAAGGTTTATTTTGGATTTCTGCCACGTGTTGCTTACGCTGTCCCAGAAAATGAAAATACTGCGATTGGTCTTTCTGAACAGAAAAATAAGAACCCGCATGACTGAAAGCCTCCATTTCAGTTACCTTTTCAAAGCTAATTGGGGTGTCCTTATTTGTGTGATAGCCTTTATATATGTGGTCATATATTTATATTTAATTTGAGAATGCATGCTTGCTGCCAGTGTTTCTGGATATTAAACTGTGGTCAACTAGTAAGAGATTGCATATAATATAAACATAAACCACTATTTACAAGTTTAGTGTAGGCGCAAAGCCTAGTTGACCGTCTTAATTTCAGTATGCTTTTTCTGTCAACCTGCTGGTAATCAGATTATTATTGTGATTTTTAGAAGGGCCTCTGAGCTCCTTGAAATATCAATCTGTTTTGTTATGTAGGAGGACACAAGGCTCATGTTTGTTTGGAGATTATGCTTTTTACATTGCAAGTAGAATTACGATATGATAGTAAAATTGAGCAAAATCAGCATGCAAGGTCAATTTGAATAAGAGTCTTCATTCAAACTTAGACAATGGAAAAGGATATAGGAAATATTAGACTGAAAGTATATTGACTTAAAATGTCATAAATTCTTCCTTTCACAGGCACGCATAGTCCATAAATTTTGGCCAGAGTGTTCACAGGAGTTTGCAATTATTTCTGGCCTCTGAGGTCTGATGTATCCTCTGGGTCTCCGTCTCCCGTGGGATCAGCATCCCGTTACTGCTGCCTCCATCCTTGCCAAAGCCAGGACATGAAGCAGCTGAACGGTAGTTTGATCGTAAAGTCAGGTCATCGCATAAGCAGCCACTTACTTGGATACAGAGAGAAGCGTCCCCTTTCAGTAGGATACTAGCTTTTCTTTTCCATATAATTGACTTAGGTGTAGCATCATTTTTTACATGGTCTCATTTAAATTTAAACACGTAGCAATGCAAAATGCCTTTAATTAAGATAGTGCATGGAGCAAGTATTCACGGGTTGCAAAATACTTATTCTGTTTTGCTCTTTTCATGTTCCTATTTAATTTTTTGTGTCCGTACTCAAAAATATTGTTAATTTTAAAAGTCATGTAAAAGCTAATATGACAGCCTGCTTGAACAGTTGTCATTAGGAGAGCCTTTCTCCCTGACACATGCTAATTAGCTAATTACCTAATTATATGTATTTCATTGCAATATTTTCTCCAAAATGCTTTGGAAACTGACTGTCCGCAAGAGGCGTGTTTGATGTTGAGCAGAGCCAGGCTCATGTGCATCAGCAGTTGGGAGACCACAAGCAATTATCTTCATTAAAGTTTCTTTGACCTAACATAATACTCCAAGTCATGTTTAGCGTTATTAAAAGTAAATACTGTGGCAAGCTTCCTGTGATTTATAAGGCTCAAATTAACACTTCTTTGCTTTCTGACCTCGCTAAATTTCTTAGTCATTAGTGGAAGCTTCTGGTGTTTGAGTGGTTTTGGGGAGGATTTGGCTCTTCTGCGTTCCCAGAGTTACTGGGGCTTTTAGCATCTCCATGGGGTTCATGCTTGGCTCGTAATTCTGCTGGAGTCAATTTGTTTGGATGCGGAAGGCACAGATGTTTGTTATTCTGCTGAGTCCATGCAGAATAAGCATCTATAGAGAAGCGAGGAAAGCTCTTGGGTAGGGGGGGCAGAGCAGCCCAATGCTTTATAGAGGATTTATTGAGTTTGTGCGTGTTTGGCAGGAGGGAGGAGGTAGGAAAGGAAGGTCAGTTTGCTCAACGTAACCAACTTAAAGTCCTGTTTGCCGTTCTCACGTGAGTCAGCAGTCTTTGATATGCTCTGATAATTTGAATAAAAATAGCCAGCCCTCTCCTCGCAAGCTTTGAAGTAGAATCTCAATGAGGAATTATCTAGCTTAAGTGTGGTGGGGCTTTTTACCCTTCTTGAAGAAAAGCTGATGCTGGAGTCCTAGAGCTAGACAAAGAAAGCCCAACCCAGCACTTAACTGACATCATCCCTGTTGCATCTGTGCCTATACTAAAGCTATAGAAAAGAAGCTGGAGCATTTCCCAGTATATAATATATGTCCTGCTACCAAGCAATGCGCTGGGAATCCCTGCCAGATGTATTTCACTGTGACATATTAACTTCTTTGCTTTGAATAGCGCATGGCTGGCGATAATATACTTAACGAAATATTGGAGCGAGAAACAACACAATGTAAAATTAATGCTTTTCACGTGAGGACCACAGAAATGCTTGTAGTAAATGAAACAAATTTCCAAATCCCAGCCTTGCGTGGATATAGATGATGAGGGTGGCTGTGCTTGGACTGAAGGTCTTGGAACCATGTATGTAAGGAGGAGCGTGAGGACAGGGCGACTGTGAAAAGATTCCTCTGAATATTCTTCCTGACATCGAATATCGGAAGCTCAGGAGCCCTATAAACCTGACATGGGTTTTGATCTGATTTTTTGACTGTTCTTGATCACCCATTGATGCTATCAGGGAACTCTCATAGTCGTGAGGCCTTGCTCCTGTGGGGCAGTGCTCAAGGAAAAGCTCAACATTATACATAAAATTAGGATGTGCATCACATAAGCTTTTATCTATGTTAAATGTCACCTCCCACTTTATTGCCCAGATCCTGGCTCTGACGGTCCTCTGCATTTCTTCATAGTTACCTTTTGTCTGTGTATTGGAATAACTCTTAACATCTTCAAGGTGAGTTTTGAGTTAGTTACAGTCAAATTTGTGGAGAACTGAGGATCATTAACTCTGGAATTGCTTTCATTTGTGGCTGGTGGTGGGGTGTCATCTTCTTGTAGTGATTAAGTTTGAGAAATTAGCTGTGCATTGAATGTTTCAGCACCAGAGACTTGTGTTCTGTGGTTTTTAAGCAGTACGAGAGAAATAAAGTGAGATTGTACGAGTGAGTTGGCTGTAATACTTCATATCTGATGTCAGATATGGACATCTCGGAAAAAGGTTGACTTAGGGGGTGGAAAAATGCTGCTGTTTGAATCCCGGTGGGTTGAAAATCTCCTAGACAAGAAGAGAAATTAGTATCTACTGTTCACTGGCACTGGACCATGGGATAATAAAGTATCTAGGGCAAGGACCAGGTCCACTGAGGAAGGTGATGGTCATTTTCTCTTAGCAGCTAAAATTTGAGGGTGTTGTATACACCACACCCATGAGAAGCTGATGATTCTTCTCACAGTCTGGATTTCAGAGCAACTGTAGGAGTAGGTAAATTCAATCAATACAAGGTCCTCATCCTAGGAGTGTTGGAGCAAAGCATCAGGCGTATGAGCAGTGTGTGCTCTTGGATGGGCACCGCTGCAGGAGTCATGCGTCCCTTTATAGTGTGAGAGAACTTGGAGCTTGTGACCACTGAGTAATTAAATTTTTTATTTTTAAACTTGTGACTAGGCAAATCATTGTGTTTCAAGAGTCGTTTTGAACGTTCTCAAAAAGGCCTTTGAGTTGACGAGAGGAAACGGCCTCAAGTTGCTCCAGGGGAAGTTTAGATTGAATATTAGGAAAAATGTCTTCACTGAATGAGTTGTCGAGCACCTGGAACAGGCTGCTCAGGGAAGTGGGGGAGTCACCACCCCTGGGGGTATTTAAAAGATGTATAGATGTGGTGCTGAGGGACATGGGTTAGTGGTGGACTTGGCAGTTAGGTTGACGGTTGGATTTGATGATCTTAAAGGTCTTTTCCAACCAAAACAGTTCTAGGATTCTATGACAAAGAAAGCATTTTCCTTTTGGTTGGAGTATGCCTTTAAGGTGATATTTTGAAGTTGTGGGTTCTTTTGTTTTTGTTTTTGGTTTGGTTTTTTTTTTAAGTTAGCACTTTATGCAACTGTTCCAAATCTCAAAAGGTTTAGTGTAATTTATGTGTATGGGTAAGTCAGTGTTGGGAAAGTCAGAGGGTGTTTTCCAAAGTCACAGTTAGCTGAACGATGCTTTCCCTAAACTGACATGAAGTACGCAAACATGGAAACAGAGGCACTAACTCTTAAATAAGTTACTTGGTAATACTAAGCAATAAGGCTGTGGCAACTTCTGACATGAGGAGAATGCCACACCGTCGATTCAGTAGGCTGTCTGGTATGTTGCTCACACAATATTGATTTCATTCTCTGTAAAGTACACTGAAAATCAAAGGGTCTTTTTGAATCTTTGCTTCAGAGTCAGCAAAAAGTTAGCCAAAACTTGAGGTGCTGTGGGTAGTTACATCTGAGTAGAGGGAAGCCTGTGGTGGGGGTAGCGTTTGTGTGTTAAATACCTTTATTTATTACAGCTTTAGTGTATGAAAACCCTGCTCCGTTTTCAGATGTCATTTGGGAATCATCATTTGCTTTCTTTAAGGCGGTTGGTATCGTCACTTGAGTTGCTCCATTGCATCTCATGGTGCTTTTTCAAGGATCCCTGCCAAGATAAATCACCTAACCTATTTTTGTTTTGCTTTTTTTTAGCATTGCTAACATGATGACCTGACAAGATATAGGACGGTCCTGACTATGCAGCGCAGGTACTGATGGGAAAGGATCCAATATGAGTGTAAATGATGTTGGAGGAAGACGACGCTTTGAGGATAGCGAGTACACGCTGCACATATACCCGGGGAGCATTGCGGAAGGGACTATCTACTGCCCCATCACTGCCAGGAAAACTTCCACGGCTGCCGAGGTGATTGATTCGCTCATTAATAAACTTCAGCTCGAGAAAACAAAATGTTACGTCCTTGCCGAGGTGAAGGAGTTTGGTGGGGAGGAATGGATCCTCAACCCTACGGACTGCCCGGTCCAGCGCATGATGCTGTGGCCTCGCATGGCCCTGGAGAACCGCATCAGCGGCGAGGATTATCGCTTCCTTCTGCGGGAGAAGAACCTGGATGGGTCTATTCACTACGGGAGCCTCCAGTCCTGGCTGCGGGTGACGGAGGAGCGGCGCAGGATGGTGGAGCGTGGCTTCCTTCCCCAACCCCAGCAGAAGGACTACGATGACTTGTGCAGCCTGCCGGACTTGAATGAGAAAACTCTCCTGGAAAATCTCAGAAACCGCTTCAAGCAAGAAAAAATCTACACCTACGTAGGCAGCATCCTCATCGTTATTAATCCCTTCAAGTTTCTACCTATTTATAACCCCAAATATGTCAAAATGTACGATAACCATCAGCTGGGAAAGCTGGAGCCCCATATTTACGCTGTGGCAGACGTGGCTTACCACGCCATGCTTCAGCGGAGGAAGAACCAGTGCATCGTGATTTCAGGAGAGAGCGGCTCAGGAAAGACACAGAGCACCAACTTTCTGATTCATCACCTCACCGCCCTCAGCCAGAAGGGATTTGCCAGCGGAGTAGAACAGATTATTCTTGGAGCTGGACCAGTGCTTGAGGTGAGATGAAAACGATAATAACGTGGAAACTTTCTAACGGTGAAAAAAAACCACCTCAGCCTAAGTAGTTGGGGTTTTATTATGTCACTAATCTGGGGTTATCTGCTGAATGCTGGTAATAAAGTTACAACAATATTATCAGTAAGAGAAGGTTGTGTTTCTGCCTATAGAATCCTACCTGTTTGTTTTTTTTTTGTTTTGTTTTTTTTTTAAAGGAAAAGTACAAGAAATATCTTTCTGGCAAATTTATTAATGCTTTGTTTTCACTCATGTGTTTCTTAATACTGGTATATCTTGGTGATTTTTTTCAGTTCGAAAACAGAAATGAAAAAGCCTTTCTTGAATTTTCGCTAGCCTTTCTTTATAGTGCACTGAAAAGAGAATTCATTGCACATAGTGTATTGATAGTGTTGTATTTGTGCAGATTCTGTGCACTCAACTTCATTGGGCTGGGGAAGAGATCAAAGGTAAATTTCATGGTCAATTTTATTTTCTAATCGCGAGTACTTGATTTGGCCTGTGTGATTAGTTACTTTATGCCTTACTTTTGCTGTGTATGAAAGGAGATTAGATGAACTGCACCATTAACCTTGCAGATACGAAACTCTAAAGAGGGATACAAGCATTCATTCATTAATTTGCCTTGAGTTTGCCCTGTAACTCTTTGAAATGGTTTTCCTTAGAATTGCCAGTTTTGCTTGTTTGAGAGTTTTGTTTGTTAAAGCCCGTCTGCACGCGGGTGACATGCCCATCAGCTTCAGCCATGGCGTTGTTCTTCTAGGAAGCTGCGGTACAGAGAGGTGGCTTGATGGGTGAGTTTTCTTCTCTTAAAATAAAGTGGCTTTGACTAAAGGATAGTAAAACTCATCGATTTTGGGGGATGCTTTCTATTTTGAAAGGATTTTTTGGCAGTTGTAGATAAAGGTATCTCCTCTCTGTGTCTATATTCCATTATGAATCTTAGGATGTGGGTCAACATGGAAGTGTTCTAAGACGGGGCTTTGAGCAACCTGGTCTAGTGGGAGGTGTCCCTGCCCATGGCAGGGGGTTGGACTAGATGATCTCTAAGGTCCCTTCCAACCCAAACCATTCTATGATTCAACTACCAGCAGAAGACGGAGTCAGCGGGAGGACTAGCGCTCACGGATATCTCAGCTGAGGATAAGCGAACAGCTTCATTTTGCAAAGCCAAGAAGTTTTTTTTCTGTTTTCACGTCTGGTAGGATGGGCTGAGCTAATTTAATCTGGAGTTAGCAAATGATTAAAGCCATTTGGGATGGGCTTTGCCCTGTACAACAGCAAAGTTGTATAACAAACTGAAGGTAAAGAAAATTAGAAAGGCTTTTTTTTTTGTTTTTTGGTTAGTCTGCATGAAACTGTGTGTTATTTCTTTTAAAGCACACAGGCAAGTGGACTCCCAGCTCTTGCACTCGCCAGTGTTTCTCCTGTCATAGTGCAAGAGATTATGGAGCTCTTTCTTGCTGGAGTCAATGAGAAAATATCAGACCAGGCTCTGGTAGTCTGCAATTAATGGTTGGTGACCCAATTAGGTGACCACCTTAACTTAAGAAAGCAGGTATGAAAACTACTGCGTTCCATCTCCAATCCTGTTATTTGAAACATTTGCATGCCTGTTTGGTTTTTGGCATGCTTTTTAATGTGCCTTGTTGGACCAAGGTCCACTTTCTAGTTCTCTTAAGTAGTGTCAGAGAGAGCATCTCAAATAAGAGCATCTTAAATACTACTTTTTTTCAGGAATAGGTAAATAGTCCAGTTGTAAAACTGCCTGAGCATCACTCAGTCCACTGATGCTGTCCCTTAAATAAATGAACTATTACACCTACTTGAAAGATAAAATTTTTTTTTTCTCCCCCCCACCCCCCCCCCCACCCCCACCCCCAAACCAGACGTGCAGTCATTGCTTATAGTCACACAAGCTTGTTTCCAGAGGCAAGAAATAGAGGCTGCCCATGAGCTGCACGTTTCTTTGCCTTTCTCTCTCTGCTTGCTGTTATTTTATCTTATGGAAGAGGGAGAGGGGGCGCAAGCAATTTCAGGATGGTGCAATTTGAAAATCCCAGGTCATCAGGACCCCCGTTGTTACCCCTGTGTTTCAGGATCTGAAGTTTAAGCCTACTTGCTTGGCTCTCGGATGGAAGGCAAATAGGGCAAATGGTTTATGGTAACACTGCTTTTATGGTGGCCACTTACTTCTTCCCGGGGACTGTTGCATGTGTTGGGATTAGGTACAGGGGAGGGATGCACTAAGCTTCTCTGCTTTCCTTTCGCAAGATCTGCAGCTGTTTTTAAGAAAAAAAAAAATAAATCTGAATCATCCCTGTTATTTCTTTTGCTTTTGGACCAGAAGTTTGCATTCCTTTGCTCTGGCAGCTGGACGGCTGCTGCTGCGCTTCTCTAGCTGCCTCCAGGTCTCTCGGAGAAAGTGAGGGTAATCCAGAATTTCTTCTGCTTGGCCAGCGCCAGTCCCAAAGAGTCACAAATCACACAGGCTTAAAGATAAAATGCACATACTTCTGCTTTCCCTTCCCTTCCTCAAGTTTCCTAAAAAAGGGATCTTTGGAGGAGATCTGTTGTAAAGGGCTGTGTTACCCTGTCACCCGTTTGCACATTTGACCTTTTGATTCCCTGCATTTGTGGTTGAAATGCACTTTTCACTTCTCTGTAGGTTTAGACGCCAAACTTGTGTATTTTTTTCCCCTCTTTTTCTTCATTCTTCTCCTCTCCTCCAGACACCTTCTTGGATACCCTTGTTTTCCCTTGGCGGATTTAAAATGAAATGTGATAAATTATATTACTTAAATACCCTACTTATGTTCAGCTCAGGCGTGCCTTTTAGGAGGCAGCGACACGCCTCTTTGTGTTGTGACTTCTGATTTCAGGAACGGAGCACAGCAAATAAGAGTTTACTCAGGCCCGTTAATCTCTTTTTCTTTCCCTGCTTGCAAAGCATCTCTGGTAGCGCGAGTGTTTGCGCCGAACCGCCCGTTCCTGGGAATGCCTTTGCAGTCGTGCTCGCACGGCAGGAGCGGAAGCGGAGCAAAATTAAGACACCTTTTTTTTTTTTTTTTTTTTCTTCTGCAGCTTCGCTGTTTTCCTAATTTACCTTTTTTTTTGAATCGCCTCAGGCTATTGTTTAGGACTTTTTTTCTTGCACAAGATTCCTGTGAGCCTTGTCCAAATTGCACCTTTGGGGACGGCTGTCAAGGCAAGCTGTTACTGCCATCTAAACGTGGTACTGTTGTCCAGCAGTTGTGTGTAGCAGCGCCTGCAGTGAGCGGTGGGTTCTGAGACCAAACGTCTCCTTTTAGAGTGTGTTTTACATAAATCCTATGGATTTTCTTTTTCCTTAAATGGGAGTTAATAGGCAAACTTGTTTTGTAGCGGTGTTCCTTGGAGTGGTTCCAATATGCCTTGTCTGTCTTGTGCTAAATGATGTTATAAAATATTTACTTATTTATATATTACTTATTTGTGATAAATTATATTACTTAAATACCGTACTTATTTTTCTAATAACAAGGTTCCAATTGATTTAAAATTTTTTTTTCTGTCTTTTTCCCCATTTTCTTATAAAGCACACTTTTCCCTGGAGAAGATTGCTTTTTCAGCAGGGTATCCATAGACTTGAGTTTACCAAAGTTTTGCTCTCTGGCTATTTATTTGTAGGACCAAACTTCTCAAAATCAATATTTTGTGTAGCTATCAGAGGCAGAGTTGAACATGCTGCTATTCAATTGTGTTTCTGATATACTTCATGCAATACGTTAGATGAAAACTTAATTATTCTTGGCTTGATGCTCCATCAAGTACCCAAGGTGTGTAACTTTGCTGCCACGTAGGTAGTTTTCTTTTCATTTAGATGCCAACCCCGATATTACTTAAGAAAGCATCAAGAAAGTGTGCCGGTCAGGCAAGTGCTTTAATCCAACATTTGCACTCTTTTTTGGAAAGGGGAATAAGAGGAGCTTCCGATAGGTAACTTATGCAGACCATAACATGTTCTTACTTAATTTCTAATTCCAAAAGCTACAACTAAAGGTTTGCTTTAACAAACCCCAAAAAGTTACCACAGGACTTCCCACAAAGGGTGGTGAGACACTGGAAGATGTTGCCTGGAGAAGCTGTGAATGCCCCATCACTGTGTTCAGGGTCATGTTGGACAGGTTGAACAACCTGGTCTAGTGGAAGATGTCCCTGCCCATGGCGGGGTGGTTGGATTAGATGATCTTTGAAGGTCCTTTCCAACCCAAACCATTCTGTGAGTCAATTAGTGGTCAACCTGGAGAGCTGTGGTTTGGCCACAGGGCTATTTTACCCCATAGGTAACTAACTTGTTCATCTGAATTTAGGACAGTGCTTTCAGACCCTGTTTTCTCTTTAATTAGATTAGCTAGAAACATCCAGATGAACTTTATTTTGGAAGCCCAGCTTGTTTTCATAGACTTAAACTTTTAGAGGTGGGATGTTGGTGTGCTGCTTCCCAGCCCTCCCTGGCGTCCTTACCCTGCACTGGTGCACGATGCCACATGCGAGCATCCTCCTCCGTTACGTGCAAAGCAAAACATAACCCAGGCTTCAGCTTGCCGGGGGGGATTTGAATGCAAGTTAATTTATTATATCATGTCACCTTCTTCCGCCCCCCGAATTCTCAGCAGAAATGGCAAGTTTCTCCCTGGCTCAGGTATGGCCAAAGGTCCCCAGACAGGTATCGTCTGAGTCTAGATCTAAAGGAGTCTGCACCAGGTTGTTTTATCATCCCTAACTTTCCCAACATCTCGTTTGTCACAAGAAGTACTGCCGATGGCAGCTACGAAAACCAGACATGTTTTCTAAGCAGCTGTTTACATGCATCTTCAAATGTCCCAGTGGGGATTTCTCAATTGCTTAAAAAAAAAAAAAAAGAAAGAAAAAGAAAAAAAGAAATGTTTCTGTGAGAGGCTGAGGAACGCTGCCGGTGGTGGAGGGTAGCTGTTGCTGTCCTTCACAGCTGATGTACATCTGCAGCATCCATGCCGGAAAAAAGAAGAGTTGATTGCTTTGAATTGCTTTTGAAAAAGAGCAGCTAGCCTTTTGTAGTGGCGGCAATGCTATTTGTGGTTTGCATAGAAACCTTAGGAACGGCAACTGGAATTGCTTTTTTAGTTTCTGGAGCAATATCGCACAGTATGCCTGTGTTGGTTGTATGGGGAAGTTCTAGCTTCAATCTTAAGGCTAGGAAATCTAAAAGCTGTTATTTTTCTTTTTTTTTTTTTTTTTTAATCCTGATTGTTAGAAGAAAATGTAAGCAGCAACAAAAAGGTATTGAATTTTATTTTCGAGGACTTTGCTGTGGTGATGTACAGCCTCCCTCCCTCCTCTTCCTGAGCTGCATTAAGCTCTCGCAGCAGCAGCTGAAGAGCTGGCCGCTGTTAGGTGCGGGTGAAAATGATACCGCGCTGCCAAAATTTCAGTAGATGCTGCTGAATGTTTCCAGAGTTAAACAAAGAGCTATTGAGTGGAGTTAAAAAAAAAATAAAACCAATTAACTAGAAGAATCAGGCATGTCCTGGACTTTCAGTGTATTCGAGTGGTGTTGGACAACGCGGAGATGCTAAAGCTGAATGTGTGTGTGTCCTCCGCTGCTGCTCCCAAGCAGTTTGGCCGGAGGCATGTGAGATCTGTAGGAATCCCAGGTAGGACCCAGCTCTGCTGGCAGATCCCACCCCGTTAACTCCTGCGGTGCGTCGCCAGGATGAGGTGTTGCTGTTTTTATACAGCAAATTATGGTGCAGTTATTTCCCTGTGAGAAAAGGTATTATCAAATCCAACATATCAATGTTTTTACTTGGAACAGTATTAATTAGAGGTAAACTTTGAGCATATTCCCTTTTTCTTTTACCTATTCATTCTTGATACAGTATTACTGGGAGGTAAAATTTGAGTATATTCACATTTTTTTTACTACATGGAACAGTATTAATGGGAAGTAAACAAGTTTTGTTAAAATGGACTTTAAAAAAACCCCAAACAGATTATTGGATCTACTTCATGAAGTTCCGTTTCCAATACACTGATTTTTTTAAGTAATTAGGTTGTGACATGTGGCTCTAGAGGTTTTATATCTGAAAAATGGGTTTATATGAAGGGGAGAGGATTATTCTGCTCATTACTCACTTTTGATCATTTTTAACCTATAATATATACAATTATTACTGATCTCTTGTGCGATCTGGGGTTGGGGTAGGTGTTTAATTGCGGCAGCCGGGATTTTTTCGCCTCGCATTCTTCCCTCCCCAGTGCGGGGAAAGGTTCAGGAGGGAGCAGCGCACAGAGATTACACAGATGATGCCTAATGTGGGAAGAATTTGTGCAGGCCTCCGCCGGCAGCAGTGACACAAAGGAGTCATACAGCAGGGCTCATGCACCAAATGCTTCTCACCAGCGCTTTCAAAATGCTGTTATTCTTTAGCTGGGGATATTTTACAGTTTCAGGCTCTGTATCAAATAGCGTCTTGTTCATCCATTTCTCTGATGCTGAATTTTTCAGTCTTTTTACTTCAGAGGCTTCCTGCAATATCCAGATCGCCTGTATCGGTGGCTGAGTTTAATTTTCTTTTTTCCTTTTTTTTTTTTTTATTACTTGCTATCTTCAGCAAACATTTTGTCACCACCAAATCCAGTTCATTATGCTTAAATGACAGAAATTGTTATTTCTGACCTGAGATGACTGCAGGGAAATTGATTAGTTATTAAAGCAGGTTTATGAGAAGCTGCCTATTTCTCCACCCTTAAGAATTAGCAGCTATTTTGTTTCCAGGAGGGAAATGCTTAATAAAACCCTGCTTTTGCTGGGTGGAGCGCTGGCCTTACAGGGAGCATTTTATTGGACCTACATGTCCAAGCATCTCATCTTTTCCCTCCTTCCTCTTGTTCTTAACCCCTCACCATCTCTTTTTGTGGGAATTATTTTGTTTTGCCATTTGTTCTCATTCTTACTCTTCTATTTTTGTCCTTTTCTTTAGTTTTCTTTCATTGATCTTCTTGGGTTTCACTTTTCCCTCTGATCTAGATCTAGAATTTAGAGATATCCAGGAGTTTTTGTGTCTAGAGATCTAGATTTTATAGATACCTGGATCTCCAGATATTCAGACTTTATGGATCCCCAGATATATGGATATCTAGATTGTATAGATATTTGTCTGTACAGATATCTATGTATTTATACAATATAATCCTGAGGCTGACCTGAGCAGGGACTATGCTCGCATGCAACCCTAGCGAACCCAGGTGATGCTCAGCATTACACAGTATTAGAGAAAAGTTGACTTTCTTATTAATACCATTCTTTTACCTACTGACTTACTGCGCCAGTGTATCTGTTATTGGGTTTTGTATTAAGCCTTTTTTTTTTTAACCTGAATATAAAACTGCACATTTTATGAAGCATGAAGGAAGAACATCTTTCCTGAAAGCTTTTTGTTTCTTTTTTTTCCACTTAGATATATTTGTTAAATATTATAATGATAATGTAGCACTCCGATAAGTGATGTTTTTCATCTAAGATCGTGCTGCTGCCGCCCAGTGAAGCTTCCATGAGGAATAAATATTGATAATCAAGTTGCAGACTTTTTATTCCTAATGTGCGTAGTTAATATGGCACTGTAATTTTCTAGTCACGGAATGAGAAATTAATGCCCTAGTGTAGGGATTTTGTTTCTTTCCCCCTCCCTTCTCCCCTTCAAAATACAGATTTATTTATTTATTTATTTATTAGGACCATTTACTGAGACCCTTTTGACTTTCTTTGTGGCTGGGGAGCCCATATCGGATTTTACACGCTGGGTGCTGGGTGGATGCCAGATGGGTGGTGTGCTGCAGCTTGGTCACCCTTGGTGGGGAACAGAAGTACCTGAGAACAAGGAGCCTCTGTAGGACAGGGACTACACCCAGCTCCGGTGGCAGCAGTTGACAAATTTTTGGCTTTTTAACGGTTTCTGCTGTCCCCGTGCACAAAACCTAAGTGCTGTCCACTAAATGTCTCCGGTGAGAGCATTTTGTTTTGCTGCCCAAGGAGCACTACCCTCTCTTCTCTGCTCAATGCCAAGGGCATGGTGTCTCATTGAGCTCCAGGAGTTTGAACAAATGGTTTTCTGAGGCAGCAAATAAAATTTTCTGAATCTGTCCTCAGTGTCTTCAAGCTTGAGAGGTGTTCCCTTGTTATTTATAGCACAGAAATTGCTATTATCACTCATATTATGCAGTGGAGAGACAGAGAAAATTAAATTAGCTTTTTGTTTTCTTTTTCTTTTTAATGTCTACAGTGACTGTTGATGTATATAAACCTAAAGGAAGAGGGTTACTTCTAGAGTCTGTGCATGTGGCTGGTGCTTGCTCCTGCCTTGTCTTTGGTTTGTTTTCCTGTATGAGCCTGGGTAGGTCTGCAGGCACCGCATTTGTAAGGGTAACTGGAGTACCTAGCCGTCCTAGATGGGAATTAGAGAAGTATAGATGCATGCTTTATACAAGTGCCTATATACCCTACATATACATTAACAAGTGGTTCAGCTCAACAGGGAGCTGTTGTGTGGAGGGAAGCAGCTGGTGCCGAGCCCGTGTGTGCACCTCCAGGGTCTTACTGCATACGAGCTCCCATCTGGTCCTGCTGCAGAAGACCTCAGTTGCTTACAGCCAGGATTTAGTTTGAATCGCAGCAGTTTCAGAGCATAGAAACTGAAGTGGATTTAGTAGTTCCCTTTGAAGATCTCCTGAGCCAGCTACAGCACTGCGGCAATGTGACGTATACGCCTTGTTTCCCCATATGCTTCCTGTGGGAAGAGAGAAGTCAACACATTCTTTGATGTCTGCAAGTACAGCGTGAGCATCAGTGGGAATCACGGTCGTCATTTAGGATTGTACCAACGAAAATGTCTAAACCCAAGAATTGCCGGGATGAGCGGTGTTGACTTAGCTTAGAGAGGATTGCTTTTCTTCGTGGTCTCAGTGTCTGCCAGATATAAAGAAGCTTAAACAAGTGCCTTCTGCTTTCACCAAAGAGCTTTGACAAATTCAACAGACATCAATTAAGCAAGGAAAGCAACTTAGCGAGGCATAGGCAGGTAGCTGCTCCAGGGCGATGATCAATTCATTCAGCCTCTGAGGTGAAATATCATATGGAAGATAAGTTAACACTCGGCGGAGTGCATGGCAGAGGGTGATGGAACAATCCTTCCCCAAAACCTCATCGCATAGGTCTCACTTAAACTCATGGCAGCGATTTGGGGTAGGCAAATAAAAATCATTGTTTTCCTGTGTTTGCAGAAGGGATCTGCCTTAACTGCAGCAGCCGATTGCAACTTGCTTTTATGCGCTTAATTAAGATGGATGAGGGATAAACGTCATGCCAGACAGTTGAGCCTCTGGCTTTGTCACTGTGATTGGGGATTTGGATTTTTACAGGCAAAGGCTGATATAGAGGAGATGAAAGGACAAGCTGAATCTTAAGACTTACTGTTGAGCCTAAAACAGCGGGCCATTTTGCAGATCATTTATTTCAGGACATATAAAACATTAAAACCCAATAAAATTATGTCCATTTTGCATCAGTGTGGGCAACAACTTAACGAAGCTTTCTATCAGCGGGATGGCTGGTGCCTCATATGCATCACTGCTCACTCCCGGGAAGCTTTGTGCTGTAGGTTGGCACTGCCTCTGCTTTGTAGGGAGAATGGTACCACCTCTGTTTTGCCTTGGAGAACGAGGTGCTGCTCCTTTGCCCTCAAGGATGGCCACAAGGAAGGCAAGGGTTCACCTCATCCTTCATCCCATCCCTGGAAGAACACGAAGCAGGGCAAGGGTGATGCTTCCCTGCCCGGTCCCACTGCTTTCAGTCACCTGTGGCTGAGAGATCTCCGAAATTGGTGTCGATCTCTGTCTAATAAATCTGGATGGGTTTTTTTGGGGTCAACTTGACTATGTGAAGCTTGTGATGGCTACCATAAACTATGTTTATTCCAGCCAGCAGCATAGAACAGCACCACGCCGCTTGCTTTCTGGCTTACACCTGGATGGCTCTACTGCTTGCTGCTAAGCCAGTAAGGATTTTCATAAAAATGTATCTTACAGCTTTGTAAAAGCTTAACATTTTGGTAGGTCTTAACAACATGATGGATAAAATGAGCGGTGTCTACGTTGTATAGCTGCCGTCTGCCTGTGCTGGTGCTTGTCAGCTGCAGGCAAAGCCGTCTGGATGCAAAACGAATAATTTAAACTTCCTTGTAAAAGCAGAGCATTTTTAAAATGAGATATTTCCATTTTCAAGAGCCCTAGCCCTACCAACACCCGTAAGTAAAGCCAGAATAGAGGAGAAAGGTGATACAATATTGCTTAAGAGCCAAATAATTCAAAATTTAGCACAGCACAAGACAAATCGGGATGGCTGGCTCTTATGAAAAACATTATTTCTAGTCATGAAAGCAAATTGTGTCAGTTACTGCCATTGTAAAAGGTACCAGGAAACCATATAATCCACTATGGGAGAAGTAGGGATCCAAGTAATTGTGATTATTTCTGATTTGAAGCATTACTGGTTATATTTAATACTTCGTCGTTCACCAAGTTGATTAATTTGATGTGGACCAGTTCATGCTGTTGTGGGCAGACTGGTAGCAGGGTGTAATGTAGTGGTTTCCGAGCAGTTCTATGAAAATACTTAAAGAAATGCTAATGCCACATGCTAAGAAAATACGTATTTTGAGGGGGGGTAAAAAAGAAATAATTTTTTAAAAAAGACCTTTTCAGAGTAAGAAATGCTTTTTAGAACTGCCCCCTCCCCTCATTACCACTTTCAGGTGAGGTTTTGAAGGAGGAGAGCACAGGTCTCGGAAAAAGGGGCATGTGTACCAAAAATGCTGGGGATGAGGCTGCCTTTTTTAATTAAAAAAAAGAAAAAAAAATAAAAGGAAGGAAAATAAAAAAGAAAAGTTCAGCAATTTCTGGCCATAATGCAATTAAAACTTATTTTTTTTTGCCAGTGTTTTCCAGATGTGTAATATCCTCGTGTTTGATAGCAGGGAATAAGAACAGAGAAACAGGATTCCTACGCAGCAACTTTGTGGTAGGGATCAAAGATTTACTGATTGTCCCAAAATAGGCAGAATTACTTATGGTTTTTAATCGGGAGAAAAATCTTGGACCAGGAGCCACGAGAGGGATGCCAAAGGAGAATGAAAGCATGTGGATAAAAATGCTCATGTTCAAGGTAGGGCAAAATGTTAAAACTTTAATCTGCTTTATCATGAAGGAAATTGGAAGGTTTTTGGAGAAATGGCAGGTTTGGGGAGCAGAGGTTTGGCGTGGTGGGTCGGGGTGGGAGCTGTATCCCAAATATTTGATGCTTGAGCGCTTTCCAAAGCAGAGCAGATCTAATCTCTCCGGACTTCAGTGAAGCATCTGATGTGCTTGGAGAAGAAACAAAAAGGAAAAAAAAATGAAGAAGGAGGAGGGGGGGGGGGGGAGGGGAAAGACCAAGCAGATTTTAATAACGTGAAATCTTTTTACTGCTTTCTGAATTCGGAATAACTTAAATACAGGCTGGTAGGTGTAAAGGTAGCGCTGACTCTACCCTGTGGGGAAAGCGTGGGGTTCAGTTTGGGATTTTCTTCTTACCGCTTACAAATGTCGTTGTGAAATCGAATTACCTTTTAATTAAGGAAATCCAGAAGATTTTCCTGAAGAGTAGAAAACTTCATATTTTTTTGTTTGCAAAATGTAGGTGGAGTGGGCTGCATCCGATGGAGCCGGCGAAGATTTGGGGTTGCCTCCTTAAAACAACCTTCTCTACCAGGCTTATATCCACTTCTTCATCGAAAATACACTTTGCGAGCTTTAGAAGTACACGTCTATGGTTTAATTTAAGGCTCTGAAAAATGTGAAATTGGAAGCATTGGAGTTTATTTCTTTATTGCCTAGGCTACAGCTGCAGGAACGGTGATGCTCGGAGGAATGTATTTGAATTATCAGGCTGAACTCTGGATTTCTGGGCCAGAGTTTTCTTGGTATTTGGAGGCCTCTGGGATAGAGGTAACCTTGCCAGCAGTTCATAAATTTGAGCCAGGCTTTTTTACCTTAGTCAGGAAATTCATGTTGGAGCTTTATTTAAGCTGGGATTCACGGTGATCTAATCCCAGCACGTTGCCAAACCCAACCTGCAACTTCTATTTTTCTGGCATTTCGTTGCTCTTTTTTTTTTTGTGTTTGTTTTTTTTTTTTTTTTTTGTTTTAGCCTTTGTGTTTTGGATCGCTCGGTTCCCTCTCCATCGTGTGTTTTCCCCAGAGCTGTTAATCAAAAGTAGATGAACGCACACAATCACCCTGCAAAAAGCCTCTCTGCTAATTGCAGGCGCGGCGATGGCGGTGGCAAGCAGAGGAGCGGCTGTAACCGCAGGCATCACTCTGACCCGCTACCCAGCGGGACACGCTTTCCAGGAAAAATTATAATGAGTAAATATTTTTAATTTTTCCAAGTAGCAGCTAGAGGAAAGCATGTGCTGGTATTTGCCAAGTATTGGGAGATTTTGTGTATACATATATATACACAAGTATATATACACTCACACAAATCTGCATTGCAGGTGTTGTATAGAAGTCCAAAATAATATATATATTATAATATCATCTACTATAATATATGTAATATAGTATTATTATAATAATACACACACAAATCTGCATTGCAGGTGTCATTGAAGTCCAAAGTAATACATATCTCTAATATAAGATTTACAATAATAACAATGTAATAGCATGTGGTGGTATTTTGCAAGTATTGGGAGGTTGTGTGTGCGTACATACATACATGGGCATAAACACACACAAATCTGCATTGCAGGTATCGTATAGAAGTCCAAAATAATATATATAAAAACAATATCTACAATAATAATATATACAATATAATAGTAATATAATAATATATATACACACACACAAATCTGCATTGCAGGTGTTATATAGAGGTCCACAATAATATATCTAATAATAATATCTATTATAATAATATATGTAATATAATAATATACACAAAGAGATCTGCATTGCAGGTGCCCAAAATAATTAATGAAGTAAAACCCTGCTTTGTTCTCTGGGTCGTGGCTTGGCGTGAAGCTGAGCATCCTCCTTGTAAAAAGCATTATTTTAACTTAATTCTTGAGCTCCAGAAGGATACACGTGATAACATGAGTAAACCCTTTTTGCTATGGAAAAGCACATCCATGATGGATACTTACAATATATTGGAGAGTGGTTAGCGATGGAAATTTGTCAAATATTTGAATTATTACATCTGTTCACGAAAAGGCAAGGTGTGTTTTTTATTGCTTGTTGGGTACAAGTGGCCCCGTTGAATCACTGGGGATGCTACTCCAGTACATAGGTATATAATTGGGAGTTGAAAAGGATGTCAAAGCTAATCTAAAATTTTATGTATTAAATCAGTTTTAAAGGAATTTAAGTGAATCCTTCAAAACAGCAGCTGGCCACTACTGGGCTGATGATCTCTAATTCCCAGCCTGGTGCCCGGAGCGGTGCTGTTGGTGTATAGGTCGCCCATATACAATCCTGGACTGACCGGGCAGTGATTTTTGTGTAGCAATTAGAGCACAAGGAGGCTCATTTTTCCCCCTTTTCTTTTTCTGCAAATTGAAGCAAAGAATAACCCGCTCCTGCATCCTCTCTTAATTGCCACCGTACATTTGCTTTAAATCAGAATACTCTATTGCCAGAAGTTTTAGATTAGCATTAAATAGGGAAAAAAATAATACCGTGGAGAGAGCAAAGCCCTTCAAAGCCCTTTCCTTGTGAGGTATGTCTAAAAATTCAACAAGGTAGGTCATCTGCTGTTTCAGTCGCCCATGCATATGGCCAGTCAGTTCTTAAATCACCCGTAATTTACTTTTACTCCTTCTTTTTGCTTGAAATGATAAATAACTCCAGTCCTGCTCCTCCACTTGTGCTGCAAATCACCCAAACAAGGAAGCACGTTTTTTTTGCCAGCGATACACATAGTGATACTTCCTAAACTGCTTTGTGTGCATGTACACAAACTCCTTTTCTTCTTTAATTTTCTCAGTATAATGAGCGGGCATCCAAGAGCCGCTAAGCCTGGATTAATCCTGGGCTTGGGCTGCTTCAGGGGGGGATTATAAACCATAATATTGGCATGAATGCAGCAAGATGGGAGCGAAGCTTCCCAAAGTGCTTACACAGCACAAAGGAACTTTCAACTCGCGTGCTGCTTTCTACTTTGGGCTGCGAAGGAGAAAACTGCGGTTTCTGGAATTACATCACAATTATAATATTTGTAATAATAGAGATGCAATATAAATAGCCTCGTGGCAGAAGGGAAATATATGGGTAATGAATGGGTGCGACCTGCCTGTTGCTGCCTTGGTTTTTCCTTCTGGCTCGTGCAGCCCGTCCCTCTCTATAACATCTGGTTTTCATCTGCTACAGGAAAGCCAAATAACTTCAATAAAACCGGGAGAAAACCTAACGCTTTAAAAAAACCCCAACATATTGATGTTTGTCTGGTTTTCAAGTGGGGTTATTAATTAAATTTATCAGCCTGGGTTGTTGACAGAGAGGACACTGGCTTGCAGGGGCAAACGCATCATCCGCCGGAGGACGCAATTACAGTTTAATGAAGTCGCAGCGCTGCGTTTTTCCTTACAAGGGTCTGAAATGATAAATAACGTGAGTTGAGGTTACTGTGGATTGGGATGCGTCCCCCAGCTGAGGTCTCGGCAGGGCGCTGAGCACAGAGGCGATGCTGCTGCTCAGAACAGCCGGCCGCCTTTGCTTGAGGGTTAAACCCGCAGCGATATCTGCTTCGTGTTAGCCCGCAGCAAAGATGCGTTTCCTAAATTGTCAAATATGAGATATATTGATATAAAATACATATATATGAGGTCTCTTAAAATAAATGTAATATATACAAGATATATTAATATAAAAATATAATATAGGATATATAAAGATAATATGAATATATAATATATACACATGAGATATATAAATCTATAATAAAATATATTATTTTCTTTGTATCTGCCCCTCGCAAGTCTGTTTATGGTTGTCATTTAGGCTAATTTTAAATTTTAGAGGTAGCGTGGGTCAGCGTCTGCTTGATCTCCGTCACATTAACAGCCCCCCTTGATGAAGTTTTTAAATTGCACTTTATTGATCGTCGGGCTTTTAAAGAAGTCCATAAGCTCTTAGCAAACACTCCGCGGCGTGCAAATGGGGTATTTGTCTTGCTGCGAGTAGTATTGACCTGAGCAGTCGGGCACTCGAGGAGTATTTAGTAATTTTTTTTTTTTCCCCATTTATGCTTCAAAACTCTTGCGGATCATTAGATCGGCTGTTCCTGCCCTCACTGGCTTTTTGTGGCTGTGAAAGCTTCGTTAAGATATAATTATGAGTAAAGAGAATATTCCAGGCTTTCTGTATTAATCCTGTCTGTTCGGCAAGAGAAGTGTAGCTGGGAGAAGCAGCTTTTTTGAATAACTAGGTCGTCTTACCTGCTAGTTTATTAAGGCATAAAAGATCTGTGCGAGCAAATATTGAAGTCTGTGGGAGCCATAAGTTTTCATTTGGAATTTAATGGTTGTAATTTTTAAATTGCTTTATGGTTATCACGTCAAAAGATCTTAAGTGCTAATTTTTCCAAAGAGTTTAATTAAGTTTCTAGCTTTCAACTGGAAATTCAAAAAGTAAAATAGGTTTGAACTTAATAGTAAGTTCTACGCTTTGAGTGAAAACACTATATTTCTGTTTATTTGACTTGATTCAAACCACATTTGATTTGACTTCACCCCTGACTGCTAGATCCATTCATTTTGCGCAGAAGCAAGGACAAGGATGCGTGATTGGGATAGGGCACTTGGGATTGCTGACAGCGTTTTCAAATTAATTACAGAGGTATTTTATTTTTATCTTTGATGCTTTTCTTTTCTAAAGTAGTACTGGAAGAACTGCAGGTGTAGTATTAATCCCTAAACCTCTTATACCATATATTTTCAGGCTGGTTCAGGATCTTGATCCAGTTGGGAATAGGGTCCCCCATGTATTTGTGCCACGTGTCCCAGGGAGCAGCAGTCTAGATGGGAAACTCTTAAGGTGGTGTTGATGCTCAGCTTTGCTTTTCTTCAAACTTTGATTTTTGGAGCTCCTTAGCACCAGTTCCATCCTTTTTTTCCCCTTTTTTTTTACAGTCCCTGATAGTGTGGGATTTTTTTTTTGTACATGCCTTGTTTCCATTTCCACCTGGGTTTTAGTTATCATAGTGACTTTAGACTAGACAGCTGATGAATTTTCAGTAGCTCCCATCCGCCTGGATGTCATCCAAGGGGAGAGACGGGGAAGAAACGGCAGAAAAAAGGAGGGAGGACCAGGATAATAGCCTCGGGTATCGGATGCCGGAGGCCGGGTGACCAAAGCCTTCCTGCTGAAATCCGGCCAGCGCGAGGTAGGACAATCGTGCTGCTGTTCTCTTTGGGCGTTATAAACAATTGGATGAGGCTCAGCCAGAGAAAGAAAGGTTTCTTTCTGTATTTTTCCTTTTTGTCCGTTTCTTAGCTTCCTTTTTCCATCCCTCCTCCTCCTGAACTGCAGGCAGAGCTAGTTAGAGAAGAAAAGCTGTTTTCACGAGTTTAATTTTTTAATGTAGTATTTTACTTGCTGATTAAAGTCAATAAAGAAATACGTTTTATACCCTCTCTTTAAAGATGCAAACAAACCCCTCCTTAGCTACCACTAATGGTATTTTTGATTGGGATTTTATAAGGCTGCTTTGAGTGAGCGAGCAGAAGCAGCATCCCCATCTTTCCTGTTCAGGATAAATAGATGCGCTCCAGCAATTTCTGCTACATCCTGCGTGCATCTTTTCATGCAAAAAGGAAAGAGAATAATAAGCAGTTTAAAAAAAAAAAATAAATAATAAATTCACATCATCCTAAATGGAAACAGAGTGGCTGGGCTCCGTGCTTTAACCCTGCTTTCAGGGTAACATATTCATTAATATTTAAGGGAGTTATCCTCCAACTCTACCCCTGTAAAATCTTTCCCAACTGCTCCAAGCGATGCGTGCCGAGACGTTTTGACTGTACGATGACTATGCTGTGACCACTTGATGAGTGGTCATCTCCTTGGCGTTCTCATCGGGTTCAGGTTTGGGTGGTATGTAATGAGAATAAACAGATTGCTGTCCGCCAGCGGTAACTCTGTAGCTCTGCGTACAGAGTAAAGGTTTTGGAAGTGGATAATACGCGGTGAAGAAAGTGAGATCTGGATCTAAGATGCCCTCCAGCCTTTTTTTCCCCGCTAAGACTGATACCTCCACATATGCACGCTTGACTGAGTTTGATTAAAATCAAATAAACCATCATCTCTGTAGTTCTGCCTTAATTGAAGGGAGATCCAAGACATCAAAACACATAGTGCTTTTCGTCTCATGTTCTTTATTGAGAGCACAAAAATTATGTCTTGGATCAGACATCATGAGGTCACGTTCCCCCTCTGGAAGCTCTGTCACACAAGAGTGGTACGGGCGGTGGCTGCCGAGCTGGGCTTGTGTCTTTGGACATCGCTCTTCTGCCCTGGGTCCTTCAGGGAGGGATGCTCCCATCGTCCTTCCCCACTCCGGGAGTGAGTGCAGGAGTGCCGTCGGCTCCTTTCCTTCCAAGTGCTGGTTCTCGGTGTGTTTTTACAAACCAAGCGTAATTAGTAATGGCCCGCTCTTTATTCTGATGTGTTGCTGGGTGTTAAGTCACAACCCGCTTCCAAAGAATAGATGAAAATGTGTTTTTATGTAGGTTATAAATTATATATTGCGGCTCAGCACAGGGAGTGCTTGTTTTTGTCCTTTGTTTTTCGCATCCCTGTGGTCCCCTGGTTCAAGATCCTGTTCTTCCATTGGGTTAAATCGATGAATGCCTTGCTAAATTCAGAAAAAATACTCTGAATTTGTACTTGAGCTTTGCAGTTTGTCTCAGACTTGTGTACTCGAAAGCTTGTTGGGTTTTCCAGCTCTTCCAGTTAGTCTGGTTAAAGATAATGTTACATCTGTCTACAGAATTTGTCTTGCCTCTATCTTTATCCCATCACAGCTAATATGATGCCAGTGTCAGGCTGTGAATGTCATTTATTTACGATATATTCAGTTACAGAAGAATTACCAAAAGGCTTAAGCACTCCGTAGTGATTCCTCCAAGCTTGAAAGAAGAAATGCTGGCCTAGACATTACTGTTGTAGAGCTTGCACGTTTCTGCAAGGGGGGTTGTACGCCCTTTGTTTAATTACATGGCGATGGAGAGGGAGCATGTCAGGTGAATATCTGCCGAGTCGGAAGCAAACGGAGAGGGATTATCACGCTGCATGGTGGTAATTAGCAGAAAAGGTGTTAAAAAACCCCTAGTCTGCTGGAAACTACCGCTTCAGGAAAACTGAAGAGGAAGAATTTCACAAGCATGTACTCTAATGAAGCTGACTTTGGAAGAAGGATTGCTTATTCACATGAAATTAATTGGAAAATAAAGTCTGTCCTTACTATTTGCTCCAGCATGCAATGCCCTTGTGAATTTTCTGGGTGTACCTTCTGTGTTTTTCCTGCTATCAGCTGTAGAGTGTCGTAGCGTGGATTATTTGTCCATGATTCCCAGTGCAGCGAACAGAGGCACATCGCTCGTTTATTCTGAGCAGGGCACCACCTGTCCATCCCTCACACACTTTTTTCCTGAGTATCTTGTAACTTAAACGCAGTACTGCACATAAACCTTATTGTGGTGTTTGCTATATTCTTCTAGAAAGCAAAAAAGTTTAAAGAGTTGGTGTTCCCCAAAACACTACGTACAAAGACTAAAGAGATTGCAAAGTTGAATGCTATTAAATGCCTTTGGAGACTTAATTTGCACTTTTTAGGCATCGTCAGCAACACAGCATCCTCTTCTCTCCTCCCTGCTGTGTGGAGCTCTGGGGATTGGCTCGTTCACGCAGTAAAACGAGCTCACATCTGGGAGAACCCCAGCTTCATTTGCTGTGAAATTTGGAAGACGTGTCGCAACTGATGGAGGGGGATCCTGGAAAGAGGTTCAATGGCTCTCCGATGCTGCTCTAAAAACTGGGACTGCGTTCCTTCTCTAGTTTTCTGTGTTTTGGGTCAAATCTCTGATGCAAAGTGTGTGGTTTGTGCAGGCTTTTTGTTCCTTGGTGTCTGAGTACTTGAAGTTTTGCAGCAATATTGTATACGTGCAGCTACCATAAAAATTAATACTTGGAAGTGTTTTTAAAAATCCTGCCCATTAATGGAAGATATGGCCTCAAGCTACATTTCTTAATACGTACATGAAAAAATTGAATAGAGTGAAGAAACTTGAGTCTCTCCTTCATGATGTCTCTTGCTTGGCCGAGGTGGATGGTGAAGAGCTGCTGCTCATCTTCACGTGGGGAGAAGGAGCAGCGAGGGATCTGCATCCTCGGCACACCAGCCAGGATGTCTGCACTGGCACACCAAGGGTGGGCTTGGATTGACTCCTGCCCTTTCCAAAAAGCAGGGGAACATGCTCCCAACACGCCATCCCAACTGCTTGGCATTTTGCAAAGCTGTGCTAGGAAAAGGTGGATGACAGAAAAATATCTGTGTTGGTTTTGCACAGCACTTCTTGCTGCGTGGAATGTTGGGGTACGAAATCTTACCGTGTTTCCCTTAATTTTATTAATTCAGGGCTTTCTTTTTTGTTGGAATTTAAAAAAAAAAAAAATCCCAACAAACTCAAAGACTATTCTCAGAAATATCAGCCTCGGCAGTAGTGAAGAATACTGTGCAAAGCTAAATAAGGTGATTTTGGCAGGGTGGGCTTTGAAGTGACAACTCGTTCTCTGCTGGGGGACCTCTTGCATGACAATCTGAATTACGAGGCCGTGCCCGTCTCATGCCACGGGGCATCGGCTGTTCTGCGCTCGCTTTGCAGCTGTTCCTTTCTCTGCAGATAGCGGATGCTGTGGTGTCGTGTTTACCCCCAGCTTAGTAACCTTTTTCAGTTTATAGAAATCCTCTCCATCACAACCTCAACAATACCCATATTTAATACCTTTGGAAAGGTGACGAGTGTCACCTCTTCAATTGTCCTATTTTGCTTTACCAAACAGCTGGAATTATCCATTTAAGCAGTTGTATCCTCTCCGAAGACAAGTGCCTGATAGAAATACATCGATTTTTGAGACTTCTCTTTCGCTCCCTAAAAATAATCAGTGCCAACTGTTGTTTTTCCTGGCACTTATCAAGTATTATGGTCACTGATAAGATAATTATTTTTTTCAAGGCTACACGTCTGCCAACAAGAAAATTATTTTTTTTACAGTGCTACCCATGGGTCTGGCTCCTGCAGGTGTCGTGGTCCATCTCCAATACTTAGTAACAAGCATTTTTAAGCTCCAATTTCACCATTTGAGCTGTGCTAAAAAGGGGAAAAGATATTTTTACGGATCAATGGGGTGTCTGAAGCTGCCCATGGCTACTGAAAGGTCACAAGCGCTGGAAAATTGCTACGATGCAAGCGAATAATCTTAACTGCCTGCAATGCACAGAAATTAGATACTGCAGTTTAATAGCGCTTGAAACTTTGGAATTGCATCAAGAAGAGTTGCAGATTATTTATATAATCCCGCAGAAAAGCAGGGACGAGCTGGAGACGTGTATGTTCGCGTTTAACCTTGTCCTTACTCGTGCAATATTTTACATGGCACAAAACACATGTGGGTTCTATTGTGTTGATTTGATGGCAGAGGTCTGATAGTATTTTTTTTTTTTTTCGGAGAGGAGGGCGTGTATTATTTTTTTGTCTGTAACTAGCAGAAAGTAGCTGAGGTCTAAGAGGAAGGATAACACAGTCAGAAGCCAAGCTGGGTCTCGTATTACAGTGGTATGTTTTTGTTGCTGCTAACATGTTTTTGTTTTTCTTCATTACACATATTTCTCTTGGGAAAAGCAGGAAAAAATATGTGTGTAAAGTATACATGAGAGCTCCCAGCCTCTGCTAAGAGGTTCCAGATGGGAAGCGTTACGATAGGGACACTTTCTCCTGTCTTTTGGTTTGTGGCATTGATTTTGGTGACAAACTGCAGGAAAACTTGTATCTGGCCCAGAGCAGTGAATGTTTCAATTTTTTTTAGCGTTTTTTTGGGTTATCCAAGTATGCAGTGGGAAGTTGAAACTTTGTTTCTAAACATTTATGGCCCCATGTAGAATCATTATACTAAAAAAAAAGAAAAAGATAGGGTTTTGAAGGGACTTCGAGAGGCCTTCTCTGGGGATGGAGGGCATCCAAGGGTTGTACACCAGACCAGATGCCTCTGCCTAATTTAGAGGCTGATGCTTGGTGCAGAGGGGATGGAAGCTGGTGGAGATGCCTCTCCAAGGGATGAGACTCTTGCCGATGGGCGATGTTTCGCTTCTATGTTAGGCAGCAGCTCTTGGCTCCAACTGAGGCTGGTGTTGTGTTGAAGTTGCTCATCTTCAAGAATACCTCCCCAAACTTTGATGGCTTGTTTCCAGACCTGTCCTCAGGCTGAAGGTCCACAGTTCCACCACCCAATTCAAGCAGTGTTGCAACAAGAACCACAGCCTGGGCTCGGGTAGGCCGTTGGCAACACCAACCTGTCATCACCAGCTCTTAGTGTGAGTGAGTCACAGTTTCAGTGAGAGCTTCTGAGTGCTACTAGAGCCATCAGAAAGTGACAATGGAGATAAGAGCTTGCGTATGGCAAAACATATTGTCCTACTGTGTTGTCCTAAAGTAGTCTCCTGCATGGATGGTTTTGCATAATGAAATCATGTCTTAAAAACTAGTGCTTGGTTTGGGATGTTGTTTGGGGTGTTGTGAGTTGTACCATTTGAAACATCAGCGCTTCCAAGACAATGTGCTTCTGGCCAAAAAGATCTGAACCATGTTACTTTAGGAAGTATGTGAAGCCATGGTGAGGACTGCCTTTCCACAGCGCTCTCTAATGCTTGACGCATTAAAAAGCTGCAGGAGTTACTTTGGAGGCAGCAATTTGCCCCCGTCTTCTGCAGAGCACTGAAACACGTGGATGTTTGTCTGGTTTTGGAAGTGGAGAAGTTATATTTTCTTTAGTGGTGGCTTCACATCAGGCAAGACACAAGTGGTCAACAGCTTCGGAGACTCAAAACCCTCAACCTTGGTAAAAAGGGCAATCCTGGTGCCGCGTATGTCCTCTTTTCCTTGGGTCAAGGGATGTGAGCTGCTGCATTATTTGCAATAATACTTTTCTTTTTTTTTTTAAGTGAAGGAAATCAGCTGCAGTCCTGTCACACTGCGAGGTTATTTCTAGCAATTACAGAGAAGTTTTAATTGCGGCATCAGCTGTTTGTGATGCATCGCTGTACTTTATCTAGCTCTGTAGAAATGGATTATGCAAGATGGGGAAGTTGTGGTATGACTCAGTGCCGTAATATATAACATAATCTACTTGATAGTCACTTTAAGTATATATTAAGGGGGTTTTATCTGTCAATATTGTATTAGTGCTGTTTTGTTTCTGCTGTAGTACTTGTTTATGGTACTTGTATTGCCTACTGGAGGAGTATGATGTCTCCTCCTTAAGCCATGACTTGTTTCCAACTGGTCATTTTATGGCTCTGTGATTATTTTATATCTCTATCGGTGTGAAAAAAACATCTGAAGCACCGATTAAGGAGGTTTTGCTCAGACCTGGGACCTGTCAGACACTTGCTATCTGTACCTGAAGTAGTAAAGTTTTGGCTGCGGAATATAAATGTTGGGAGCTGTAAGCATCCTCTGGGTTGGAGAGACCCTCATAATAATGCCAAGATACCCCCCTTCATTTTGGGATACTTCTGTGAATCCAAAGCTGAATCTGGGCTGAAGATTTTTTTTTCCACCCAAATATTTGCTGGCTGATGTGGGCGAGCTTGCTGGAAAACACGTGCGTTTGGCTGCTCTTCCCAGGGCCGTCCACCCTATGCATAAAAAAAAATAAATGTATGAGCAGAAGACCCAGGGATGTGAGCCAGACTTTACGGATATGGCAGCCTCTGCCTCCAGGATCCATCCATACTGGCATTTGCCAATGACCGGCTGCCAGCATAGTTGGTTTTTTTTTTTCCTGTTACGGCATTTGCATAAGGAAAACTTCGGGAAGGGGACTCAAGCAGGAGGCTTTGGTTTGGGGTTTTATTTTGTTGCATCGTGGTTACGCAGTAATTCCTTTTTTTTCCAGAGCGTTGCTTAAAAGGAAGAAGCTGAAATGGGCTGATCCCGTGCTTAAGTGTGGGAAAAGGAGGACTATTCTGCCAACGTTGAGGCGTTTGCTGGGAATGCAGATGATAAATCCTATTTCTTACGTAGCTGATAGAGCATCTGCATCAACAGAGCTTTAAATTTCCCAAACAAGTGTGTGTTGTAATGACTTTTATAGTACTTTATCAAGGGTATCTTAGTCTTTACAAGCCTGTCCATATGGATCTGTTCTCCACAAGGTCCATATGGACACGAGGGAGAGGAAGGGTCTTGTCAGCACTTCCCAGGTGTCTTTATCTATCAGTCACTTCCCAGGTGACTTTCCCCATCTGAAGTTATTTGCAGGTCATGTATGTGAAAGGTTCTTTGGGGAAATGAAAAGCAAGGAGAGGACAGTGTTGCATCTTTTGGTTGTTGTGCCAGCTTAAAAAAAATTGTGTTACCAATTTTAGGGAAGAAACAGAAAACGACATGGTTTTGAGAAGCTTGTAAGCAAAAGAGTTGGAAGAGACCTTTGGAGATCATCTAGTCCAACCCCCTGCCAAAGCAAGGTCACACAGATCAGGTTGGACAGGAACGCAGCCAGGCGGGTTTGGAATATCTCCAGAGAAGGAGACTCCACAACCTCTGGACAGTCTGTTCCAGTGCTCTGGCACCCTCAAAGGAAAGAAGTTAAGATGGAATTTCCCGTGTTCCAGTTTGTGCCCATTGCCCCATGTCCTGTCACTGGCTACAACTGACAAGTCTGGCCCCATCCTCTTGCAACCTGCCCTTGAGATATTGATGATCACTGATGAGATCCCCTCTCAGTCTTCTCTTCTCCAGGCTGAACAGACCTA
Source organism: Sterna hirundo (assembly GCA_009819605.1). Lineage (NCBI taxonomy): Eukaryota > Metazoa > Chordata > Aves > Charadriiformes > Laridae > Sterna > Sterna hirundo. The sequence goes on from CM020445.1 coordinate 23,674,366, forward strand.
GGAGACTACAGAAAACAAACACCACCAAAGAGACATACTGCTGTGCTTTGCTATCAAAGATTTTGTTCTAGGCAATATGTTGGGACATGACTGTCATGTCCCTGCTCTCTCCATGCCAGAATAGTGAGGGAGATAGTTGGGTACTTGAAAAATAGAGAATAATTGAGGTTGGTAAGGACCTTCAAAGGACATCTGGTCCATCCATGCTCAAAGCAGGTCAAGTGGGCTTAGGGTCTTGTCTTAGAACAGTTGCTCTTTCTTGGCTTGATGGTAGTTGGATTCCCACCATGGATCAAATGACCGGCACCTTTGAAGAGCCAGCTGCTGCAGGCCTTGTAGAGGTTGGAGTGCTTTTCATTTCTTCTGCCACCTGCAACAGACTTGTGTTGCAAGGAAGGAAAACATAGATCTAGTATTAGTATTTTTTTTTTCTTCTCGTGGTACAGCAGCTGGAACTTCACAAATACTTTCCTTTAAAGTTACTGAGTTGTTTTATTTCATGCAACCTTCTGTGTGCTGTAGGTATTGCCAACCAGGAGATGCCATGGGGGGTTATCAACTAAATGGGGGGGTGCACTGAGAGGCAATACCTTAAAATGGGTTGTGAATCAGTCTAAGTTGTATATAAATCCTGATATGAGAGACAGGGAGATTTTAAATATATATGTTGTGTATGTGGTCTTTTCAAACTTCTATTTGCCATTCAAAGCCTTTTGCTCCTGCCAATAGCCGGGAGAAATTTTTTTCTAAAAAGTTGGAGAAAAACTATCAGTTTGTCATGGGGGGAAAAAAAAGGTATTTATTATTTATTATGTATTTATTATTAGACCTTGTGTTTAAACTGCTTTGTCACCTTTGTGGTTTGCAATGGAAAATTGGGTTTTGGCTCTGCAATGTGCTTCAGTGGCCTGTTGAAGAAAAGAATAGCAAAAGAGAAAGCTTTAAAAGATTTTAAAGGTCAGTGTTTGTCAGTTCAGGGTTGTGGGTCATTCTTGGTGAGAGCTCTGCTCAAGCGTCGCAGCACGAATGCTATAAATACATCGTGGTTTGTGCTTTTTACTGTAGAAGTGTCGATGGTTTCATTATGCAGCTTGGAACATCTCGCCACAACCAAGAGAATTAAAGAACCAGGTGTCAGCACTTGAACTCCTATTTAATTGCTGTAAACGAGATATTCAGTATTATTGCTTGGCCATGCAGAACAGCATCTTGGAGGATTCACATAAATGCTATTTTACTTTGCAAGAATTCAAGTTGTAGCTCATACCTTTTGGCTTTGGTACTTATTTAGGTGCTTATTTAGGTGTCGTGGTCTCTGCTGCACAGAGGTGGCTTTTAGGGCTCCTTATGGAAACCAAAAATTGTGGGTGATACGTCAAAGTGGTATGGTTTTAGCAGCGCAATTCAGGTTGATAGGTTTTATTGGGCGGTGAGCTGCAGATTTAAAAGAAGTATTTCCCAGGGCAGGAACAATAATGAGAAGGGATTTAGCAAGGCTCTAGTTTAAGTAGTCTAGATGCATTTTATGTTCTGGCCATAACTCAATATATTTCTGTTAAAAAGCAATATAAGAGGACAAGAAGAGTGCTGGGAGCTTGGTTGCAGTTGAATGAAAACAAGCAAAAATGATCTTTATCATCCAGCTATTAAGATGCAGAAAGGAATTTGTAACTACAGAGAATAACTTAAAAAGCCTGGGAATACCCTGGTCACAGAAAAAAAGACATTAAATTGCAAATTTTCAATATGCTATTTTTTTTACCTGTGTCCTTTCTTCTTTTGGAATAAAGATATTTGTGAATTACTATTTTTTGCAAGCATAATGTACAGAATATTGGGAAAATTGGCCTTCAAATCTGGAACTAAATTACAGGTGATGTTTAAAGGCGCCACTCTTTGTGGAAGCATCCGCTGGGCTTCTCTCCCAGAAGCTATAGGTGACGCCTGCAGTCCCCGGGCATTAGTGCTTGGGCTCTTGGGGCATCATGTGGACTCTGCACCCCTCTTGTCCTTTACCAGCACCTATATAGGCAAAGATTTTAATTCACAAATATTCTCTTTAGCTGCATAAGTTTTATTGCCCTGGCTGCTATATTGCTGGCTGATGCTTTGAGTTTCCACCTTGCTTATACAGTTACAAGTCATTCATGCTTTATGAATGCATTTGATTCATGAATTCCAAAATTCATAGTAAACCAGGGAATATGAGTCTTCCAGCAGCCTCTTGTCTGACATTAACCTATTTCTTGTCCCTAGCATAAATGAACATGACTGAATCTTGCTCCCAGTCCTTTCAGTGCCCTGCGATGGAATGTAACTGTTAATCTAATGATTCCACAATGGAATAGCCTGTATTGAGATTTAAACAGTTGGCTTGCTTTTCTTCTCGCATATTCATGGTACAGCTTTCTAAAAAAAAATAAATTTACATTTTAAGTAGATGACCAACCATTTAAAAACTCTTTGTCTATTAATACTTTTGTCTTTCTATAAAAAAAAAAATATATATATATTTATTTTTCTCGCTAAGGGTAATTGCTGGAGGCTTATTGGAGAAGGATTGGGCGGGGGACCTTAAACACACCAGAAAAGTCACGTACTTCCACTAGTGCTTTCCCTGCAGAAGCTGTTATTCTATAGGGCATGTGGCTATTACTCTATATAGGAATGACATTCGATTACGCTTATCTCTATTATCTATATAACAGCATTTTATTGCCATTGTCATATGAGGACAAGTCACTGCGGTGTTTTCCTAGCTGCAAGGGTTTGGGAAATAACCTTATTTCAGGAAAGACATTAAAAGAACCCTTATTCCATCTGTAATTTGTCATTAATCCAGATTGCATTAATATTCAGTCCAAAATGAAGAGACCACGAACTTTTGGGCACAGGCGAGGAGGAACGTGAAGTATTTGGCCGCGAAACTGTTAATTATTCTTTTTTTCCCTGCCGTCCACGATAAGCATCTCTTTGTGCAGGAGGGTGGTAGGAGGCAGGAGGAATGGAGCTGCTTGTTCCTCCGTTGACTCACCAGCGCCGGGTCCAGAGGGATGCTCGGCTCCGACAGAGGAACGGATTGAATTTTATTTCCTTCAAAATGTTGAGTCCCGGCCAGTAAAAGCTTTGGTCTCCCCGAGAATTTTAGGAATGCTGTTACGGAGTTTTGTCCGTTGAGCTGCTCGGCAGCTTTGAATCAATGAGTTAGTAAAGGGAAATAATATTAATGGATGATAATTTGTTTTAGGGAAGTAGTTATAACTCATTTTGTGTTTTCCGAGGCTGAACTATTATATTATGCCTCGGTTGCAGAAAGACGTGATGTCCTGTTCAAGTATATATAGATCAGGCATGCATAAATTGAATTAATAGCACTTTTTTTTTATAGCCCAATAGTTCTTTTAAAGAAACACGGTGAGTAAACCAAACAAAAATGTATTAAGTTTGTCTCAAGTTAAACACCAGGCGTTTCTTTAGCTACTTGTTGGCCCTTCCCCAACGTGCCTTTGCCATAGAGTCAGCCTGAAATTTTAACAAGACGTGATCCAAGGAGCTTTCTCATTTACCTCAGCAATAAAGAAAAATGCATGAAAGAGGGATATTATGGGTTATGATTTCTGTAGGCGTTTTGGTTATAAAATATAACGTGGTCTGGCATGTTAATCCAGAAAAAAGCTCATCAAAAAAAAGAGGTCTCTCGCAGTTCCCCACTCCTAGATTTGAAATGTTTTCTCCTGACTCTAAATGTTCCTTGTTACAGAATAAAAAAGGATTTATTTCTGGGTGAGGCTCTTCCCAAAGAAATCCTAATAAATAGACCTTATTTCTCTCCCTGAGCTATTACTTAAGGAATAAGCACAGGGAACCAAACCCAGAAAATCCTTTTAATATTGTTTTTTGATTAAATTCTTTATTAAATGTTATGAAAAGGTGATTAAAGTAGGCTGATTCCATATAGTCTGTTGGACTTCACATTGCTGCTGGCTCGTTTCTTCTCAAGTGAACAGCATTATAATTAATACCCAATGGTATATAGAAAATTTATCTTCTTGTCTTCACATGATGTCTTAGATCCTATTGCAGGGAAATATTCATAATGTGATGAGAATTATTTAAGACAAATATATAAATATATGGCGATGCGTTAACTTGCGTTGAATATCAATGTATTCTGCTTCTGAGCTTCTTGCTGTGCCTCTGCTCGCTGAAACATCTGGAGCAGGACGGGTAAATCCTTTGGAAATATTAAATAGCATCCCATCTTTTAATGCCAAAATGCCTGTTTTGGGGGAGAGGATGCCTGGATTGTCATTGTCAGGACAGTTTTGGGGACTTCAGTGGTCACCTGGAGGTGTGGGGACCTTTGACACCCCCCTGGGGGTGGGGTAGAGGAGGGACGCTGGGTGCGAGGAGAATTTTTGGGGGGAAATAAGCAGAAAACAAGTGTGAGGAGCTCTGTAGGGGAGTGTTCCTTAGCTGTGTGTCTGAAATCATCACTCAAGTATAATCTCCTTGTTCGGCAGGTTCCGCTTATCCCAGAACTTGTTTTAGTCAACTAAAGGGAATTCATATGCAACAGCTTGAGTTTAAACAAATCCCCGTATTCAAATAGGGGGAGAAAAATCACGTCGTTATTCTGTTAGCAAACCTCCTTTGACTCTTAAATCATTAAATCTAACCAGATTGCTAAATAAATCTGCCTGGGAAGATGAAAGTAGATGTGAGAGCGCGCATCACACAGATACTGAAGGTGCCAAATGCCTTTTTGCCAAGGTTTCGTTTAATTTGGCCTTTATTTTTTGCTTTTAGTTGCAAAGTTAAATCGGTACAGGTCATTTGAAAAGCTTCAGATTATAGCCGTAAAGCCCTTTTAATCTTTTCTAATAAATAGCTGAGTTAAGGAGTAAATCTATTGGGAGCTCGGAGCTGAGCTCCGATATTAAACCTCAGCAAAAAAATGTATTTGTAATTGTAATTCAGTGTCCATACACAAACAACACTTAGAAATCATCTTGCGTATAATTACCTTAAATAAGTTTGGCTTAGAAGAAAAGGTGAATGATTATCAAAACTGGTTTAATAAATGGAACATGAATTCCACCTGGCAGCTCGACAGATTTGGTCACCATGGGCCAGATTATTATTAAAGTGATTTAGGCACAATTGAAAATACCAGTTTTTGGTGAAGCTGAGCTGCAGTTCTCAGTTCAGAGTTTTCTTTTAAATGGCAATAAATGATTCTCTGTATTAGGTGCCTCAATAAGGCAGGGTTTTAATAAAAGCTTTGCATAATAAAGACTTAAAAGCATTTTGATTTTGGAAAAACAACAGCTGCAAATCAAAACGACAGTGTCTGAAATGCTGAAAATACTCTGGGTTATGCCGGTGCTGTATATGACATTGTCTAACATCTGAGTAGCCTTCAAAGCATTTTTTTCCCCTAATTCCATATATAATTAAAAAGCAGCTTCCTTAGCTCATTAAAATTTAGAGTCTTGTTGGAGCAGTGTACTTTTATATTTATTTAAATGAATAAAGCACAGCCTTAATATAGACTATAATAACTTCAAATATTAAATCTTTCTTGTACAGCTAACACTTTATTTTTAAACAGTGTTTATCTGCCCTTCATGAATACCAAACTGAAAATGAATCTGGTCCCCAGAAGCTCCTCATATTATTTTGTAGTCCATTCAACTAACTTTCACCATGTGCTTTTTATTAATTATACAGTGATAGCAAAATCCCCATAGTTAAGTTGTTAGTGACGTGCGTATCGATAAGGTAAAGCCGTGGCTTTTCGAAGGTAATGATGGCATCTCTCTCTTTTCACAGGCTTTTGGAAATGCAAAAACGGCACATAACAACAACTCCAGTCGCTTCGGCAAATTCATTCAAGTGAACTATCAGGAGACGGGCACCGTGCGAGGGTAAGTGGGAATCCGGTTGAAGATGCTGTACGTACTCTCGCCTGCACAAGAAACCGAAATAAGCTGTTCGGGGTGGGGTGTGTGGAGGTGTACGTGAAAAACAAGGTTAATTTTTGTGGCAAATGTGTTTCCCAAAATGGAGAGGGGAAAAAACCCACAAATTTGAAGTGTGTTTAAATCCATTGGTATGAAAATGACGTATGTGAGCCACATATTGAAACGTGAACATACCTGAGCTGGCTTCAAGCCAGTTGAGCCCTCCTTCATCACGATGTCAACTTTCTAATTAAGCTGAAATGGAACTTCTCCTCTTAAGATAGCAGTTAAGGGCGGAAAGCGGAAGGTTTTAGCTAGGATGGGTTAGGGGTTGGAGCATGTGATAGGAAGTAGAGGCTCTGCTCAGGCTCAGGAAGAGAAAGCCAGGGGGAGGTTTAATCCCCCGCTGCCTGATGGGTGTTATAGCGGCACTGGAGCCAGATTCCTCTTGATCGCTCTCTAATTCCCCATATGCTTCTGTCTCTACCCTGAAGTCTCTCTTCAACCCAGCCCTTGACCAGTTAGGGCCAGTTTTTTTTCCCTGGACCATTGCAAGGAGATGCTTGTCTCCATCGTGGTTCTCTGCAGTTTATTTGAGCATCTCTTCTGCTCCCGGAGCTCGTGAGCCGTACAGCCCTGACTCCGACCTTCCTGCTCCTGGCGAGGGCTGCACCTGAGGTGCTGCGTGGTTGGAAGCCTATGGATGAAACCTTCTGGGTGGGCTCCCCTATCTCCGGTTTTCTCTTTGGCTTCAGACAATTGACACGGCGTCAGGTCATCGCAGAGTGACTGCAGCTAGATCTAAATGAGCAAGGCTTCCTTAACTCCACTTTTTGTCCAGGTTAATTAACTCAGTTGGAAAAACGGAGAGTAGAAGTGGCATTCCAGGGGTTGTATAATTTCTGCAGCTAGCTAAGAGATCTCTTGCTGGGACTTCGTTGTTATTTCAGAGAATGGCTTTCAAAATTTTTTCTTTCTTATTTTCCAGCAGAACAGTATCACATAAATAGCTTCCATTAATTTTTCAAATGAGCTTGGGTACTCTGTGTACCTTCCCGCTGCTTTTTTCATCCTGTGTCAAATCTGATGTTCTTTTTCTTTTTTTTTTTTTTTTCCTTCTTTAATTCTGGTGAACAGTTCTCTTACAAGAATAAGGCCCAATTATTTTTTTTTTTAATATCTCCTGAAATACAGGGTAACAAGAATCCAAGAGACGCCTTAACAATGTTATTATCTTGGCAAGCTATGTCAGCTCTGTGGAAGTGGCCTCTATTTATACTTGGCAGATAGGTGCAAGTAACATTGTATTCATGTACTCTAGCTCATAAAATCAGAGGAATTTTCTCTCTTCTTTAAAAAAAAAAAAAAATGCACTTTCTTGGTCTTCGGTTGTGTGGTGTGATGTGACTATCTTTGTTCTATGTTCTTTGCTGTAAGCTTGCAGTGCTGGCCCAATGAAAATAAAAAGCTACATTTAAAAAAAAAACAACGCTGTGAGCTGTTCCTGGCATCCACGACCACAGTTTTTTTCCATAGTCTTACAAAGAAGATCACAAGTATTTTTATTTTATTACAAACTTAGCATAGATTTTAAGCACTGCCCGACTCGGCTATCGCCCTGTATTCTGCATATTATTTGTTTTGTTAATGTAACTGTCATTTGCAGCCCCGAATCAGAATTTTGCTCAGTTCGGAGGTTGAAAATAGCAGTTGGATATTTGCTTACAAACCCTATGAATATAATGACTCAAAACTTGAAGCGAATTTAAACTTAAGAGATGTAATAGCCAAGAGATTTAGTAGCAGCCAACCCCGCCCCATGAAATGAAGTCTTTGAAGATGTCTTGAAAATTGATGGAGCATGAGCAATGGCTACAGTTAAGTGCATTCCCATAAGGCTTTATGAATTTATTATGTCCTGTTCGATGATAAGCGAGTTCTGGAGGAAGGTCTTTGCAACCTGTTCAGTCCTTGTAAGATGATCAAAAGCCTCAACATCTGACACGCTCCATAAAATTGCAGAAGAGCCAGCTAGGAGACGTTTTAATTAAAAGCACCAGGGCGCTGGTACGGTGGTAAATCTGTGCGATGGCATGAGGCTGTATCTCAAATACCATGAGTTGGCGTTTTCAAACATGCTGTGCTTGGGTGTTTTGCATGTTGGTATTTGTGTATGAAATTCAGCCTCAGATTTCAGATGATGTTGCCTAGGACGCCAAGTACAGGCTCTGTCGCATGCTTAAATGAGTATTTCACACGAAATCCTGTTCTTAGAACTCCTTTTCTTTACTCTTAAAGGTAGTTTTGGCATAATTGACAAAAGAGTAAATAAAAAGGAAACATTTGGAGACGTCTGCTTTTTCATATTTAAATTGGTTTTCATTTTCACTATCCTAATACAAGAGGGAATGTATGTTCTTCCTGGGACATTTTTTTGTTAAGACCTTTGCACTAAGCAAGGAGTATTTTGCCAAAACCAGCATTTTACTTGCATCTACAAAAAAAGATTTAAAAATAAAAATAAATGTCAAATAATTTGCCCTGATTTAAATAGTGGTTTGGACCGGATGACCTCTAGAAGACCTTTCCAACCTCAATTATTGCATGACAGTGATTTTATTTGGCGGGGGGTGGGGGGTGTGGGTGTATAATAAAAGCAGAAAACACAGGGGAAGGGATGAAAAGTCAAGGGGGGTGGAGGTGATGCAGGTTGTCGTATGGCAGCTCCCCAGGGCTGGGAGTGGGATCTGGGACACTGATTCCTTTTTCACTCATCTCTTCACTGAGCCTGCAGTGAATTTATGGAATGGCTTGGGAAGGAAAAGTTGGTTTCAGGTTAGAATGGGGATACAAAAAAAGCCTATTGGTGAGGAATATCCATAGACTGTTCTCAGCCTCCTTGCAGGGAATGAACAAGAGTTAACCTTTTTGGTGCACATCATACAGAGGAATAACACTGCTTTGCTCTTTGTCTTTCTTTCCTCCTCCTATCCAGCAGGATCATCCCATTGGGGGCTGGATATGCCATTTCCAGTAGCGTCTCCTAAGAGTTGTCACAAAACCTCTGCAGCACGTCCAAATGATTTATTTCATTTTATTTTTTAGTGAAAAAAGGGGACAGTTGCTGAGATGCGAGTAACAAATAGGTCTGTCTTCCCCAGCTGGAGACTATGGTGGAGAAGCGAGCGTAGAGTCACCTCCTCACCCTCCCATGCCCAAGGTTCATTGGGTTTCCCGCTTCAGACGTGGCTGCTAATGTCGGTGCCACGTCACTGGGCGTCTGTAGCTGGAAAAGCACGGCTACATCATCAAAATTGCCAATTCTAACTCCGGTTTCTAAATCCCTATCATTACTGGTTAGTATTGTTTGGAAGAAAAAACCTGTCGAAGCTTGTTTTAGCTCGACAAGCTTGAAAAAAGTATTTAGTATGTAAATTAAACATGTTTATTGTGGAGGCTCTTAGGATAAAATGTAAACTCCAATAAGGAGCTTTTGCAATTGTTTATTTTCTGACTGTAGCCACAAGTTAATAACCCGAGTTTTTGTTGAGAAGTGGCTCCTCTGGAAGAGGGAATGGTGATTTGGAGCCTGATTCTGCAGCTGAATCTGATCTTGCAAACTTTTGCACCCAGATATATTTCTTGTGTGCACAAATCTTGGTCTGCAAGCAATTTTATATTGCTGGCTTTGGATTAAATAAGTATCTGAGATTCTTCCTTGCTGTCAAAATTTCCCCCTGCGCTCCCTGCCCATAGGCTAACGCATCTGAGATCGTGTTTTTCATATCCAAGTTAGTGTTGGCTTTGTATCAAACCAAGAAAACCTCAAAAGCCAAACATAATATTGGGCTTGTTCTGCCTAGGAAGAAATTTATATAACTAAGTGAAACAAGGCTGAAACTTTTTTTTTTTTTTGTGCATACTAAGACTGAAAAGTCCCGGTAAAGCTGTGTTCATTTAAGTTGAATGTTGGGTCAATGAATAACGCTTTTATTTTTTCCTTCCAGAGCTTATGTTGAAAAGTACCTCCTGGAGAAATCAAGACTAGTCTATCAGGAGCACAATGAACGGTAGGTGCCCATATTTTGCTTACAGGGTTGGTTTTGACTTCTATACATGCCGATGGCACAGCACAGAGAGCGTAAACCCCTCTTTGAGCTGGAACCGCCGATCAGGATTTTCACGCTCCTAACCCTGGGCTTCAAAGAGAAACGATGCGTTTTATATCTTGCTGTTTAGGGAGGAATGTACTACCCAGGGAAAATAAAGTCCATTATTTTAGTCATAGAAGCATAGAATGGGTAGAGTTGGAAGGGACCTTAAAGATCATCTAGTTCCAAGCCCCTGCCATGATTTCCCTTTGTGTTTGTGATTCACGTTGTATGGATTATTACATACCATTTGTTTTCTTGTGCAATTTGTAAGCTATTTAGTATCTAATTTAGGGGATTGGGAGGAAGGTGGTATTTTAGTTCTCTTTTACAGTTCTTAACACATTAAAGCCATCAGAAGGACCTCTAGAAAAAGCTAAAATTATATAGACACCAAATTTAAGCAAATTGTTCTTTCCTAATTGCAACATATTATTTGTTACATACTCCTCTCTCATTAATTGTTACTCTGATTTTAAATAAATTTGCTGCTTCTAGTTATCTTTCAACTCTTGGAACTTCTGTCTGTGTTTCCCTTTTGAGACAGACATTGTGCGAGAAGTTTTCCTGAGCGCTCATGGGCTGATCCCGAAGTTAAATAGCTCCTACAGCCTTGACAAATGTACTCTTGGGTGTTGCAGGATGATTAAATGTGGTTCCTCTTGGAAAACATCCAACCTAAAAGCAAAGTTTTAATTTTAGAAATACGGCTAGGCTCTTAGTGTTAATCCATGTTAGAGTTGTCTTGAAGCAAAACAGATGAGTGTCACTTGGGGTGTTTTTAGTATGAGTAATATTCAAGTATTTTGAATATTCGAGTAGCCATAAAAATTGAAGATTTTTCCGTTCTGTCTTACAGAACTGCAACTGCAAAGTCCTTATCTCTTCAATGGTAATAAAGTATTAAAAATAATAATTTCTGCATCACAAGGAAATATGTTGTTTTGATTCTAATAAATATGTAGGCATTGTACGTGTTTTTGGAGGAGAATGTGACGATGTCGGCTAGGAATTCTTTAAATATATTCTGGGGCAGTGGATGTCCTTGGATGGGAAAGGATTTCGTTCTCCATTGCTCAATTTAATCTTCTACATCGCTGCAAAGTGGGTACGGGCCATCTCTAAGCAGTGTTCAGGTCTGAGTTTGGAAGCTGGAAAATCAGGTTATGAGGTTTACATGCGCTTCTCTGCTTAATGCTGCTCCTTGTTTTGAAGTCTAACTTCTTTTTTCCCTTTTCATTTGTCACCAGGAACTACCATGTATTTTATTACCTCCTGGCAGGAGCGAGCGAGGAAGAGAGATCAGCATTTCATCTGAAGCAGCCTGAGGAATATCATTACCTCAACCAGGTGGGAATACTATACAGGAATACAATACACGGTCTTGCCTTTTCTACTGCCAATATTTAATGCTAATAAAGAAAATGTGTGGGGTAATAAAAATGGGTTGTCTTAATGCTCTGCGGGCAGCCTTCCATCATTGGAAATAATTCTGCATTGGCAATCTGAACACCTGATAACATGGAAAAAAAAAAATAAGAAAAATCAGTATTTTCTGGTTTTGTCGCCTATCTGGGATATGTTAAATCTATTGTGGTTTTAATTGTGGAAGGGAGAAACAGCAATAATTTACTTGCTATGTGTGTGAATGTCATTTACTCATTAACATCTGTCTGCTGAGTAGGAGGAAAGGGGAAAATGTGTGATACTTGTATCTCTTCAGGATATAACACCTTGCATGAGGTAGTCGTAATTCCATAGCTTCGTGGCTGGCTGTTAGCATGATCCTTTGAATTTAACAATATAATACGTTTAATATAAAAAACCCCACAGCAACCATTGAAAATGTGTGAATTAATAATGAGTGAGTTATTACCAAATAAACTCATACTTTGGAAAATCTGATTTACTTCAGGTATTTAAGATGCAATTGTCTGCTGATCCTTGTGAATGGTGTCTTTACTGCTTTTCGCTGACAAAAAAAAAAAGAGTAGGAATATGTGGAAGAGTATTTCGGTTATACGTCGATTTTAACTAATGGCAATTTTCTTAGAGCTGAAATATGGTTAGCAATAAAGAGTGGTTTAACCCACAAGCTGGAGAGAAACTTGTACGTGCAGTGCAACCCAAATAGCCTTCAGTCTTTCTAGAAATATAATTTAACTCTGGAATATGTCTCAATTACCCAGGGCTTTTAAAAGATTTTTTTTAACGTGGGCTATCAAAGCCCAAATCTGTTGTAATATTAACGACTCCCACCCACTCTTAGCAGGATCAGGAAATTCGCACAAATGAGTACCGTATTAAGAGCTGGAGGATTTTTGCTCGCTGCCTTTGCGCCTCAGGCGTTAGCTGGGGAACGTGGTGTGATCTTCGCCACCATCTGCACTGCCGTTTTGCAGCGGGAAAGTGCCAAGATCGTTTGGATCGAATGTTTTGTCAGATTCTTGGGTTTTGTTGGGCAATCTGGTAGTTTTATGTTAGCTGAAAACATCGCTTTTAATTACAGTCCTTCTTTTTTTTTTAATAACCCTTGTAGTATTTAAAGTAAAATTCAATGTATAATAAATTCAATGGTATGTAGTGTGTAGAACTAGTAGGAATCCAATAATTTAGGTTTAAATGTTTCTTTTACTCTAAATTAGGGTGTTGGGCAAGTAGGCTGGAGAACGATGCTGAGGAAGGTCCAGTGGATCAGGGGAGCAGGCCCTGCACTTGCCTGAACACAGCATATGGACAATAGTGACAGTCTGAATTTTTAGAGTTTTTATTATAATAATTTTTTAAATTTTTAGTAATTAGGATTAGAGAGACAATTTAATGCTGACAACTATGGGGGAAAAGGCTCCTTTAGATGTGTTTAGGGAATTGTTTCATATTAAGGCTTTCTGACAGTGTAGTAACAGCTTTCCTGTGCCCTGTAGGCAAAGGGGGAAAAGGAAAATAAGGAGAAAAAAGGAAAAACAGGTAGCGGAGGAATGGGAAACGAAACTTGGGAAGGATAAAAGGGGAAAATTATAAAATGACCCTTGAGGATTTACAGTAGCTTCTTAAATGTGTCCTAGAGAAATCCCTGCCTTTTTAAAAGGAAAAAGAACAGGCTCAGAAATGAAACCAAGTGTTTAACTAAAAATTAAATATTAAAATTGAAAAGCTATAAAATATTGAACCAGACCCCTTAAGTCAAGGACTGACTCAGTCCTTGAGTCAAGCATTATTTTCGTTCTCCCAGGTTCCTCAGCTCACGTTGTGTTATGCAAAACAAACGTGCATTTTACATTGCAGATGGGAAATAATCTATTCAGCTATTTCACCAAACTGTGCTGTTATTTTGTTGATCTGTAAATGCAGGGGGCAGGTTTGAAAAAAATAGATTTTTAATCTTTTTTAAAAGCAAATTCACTTAAACTGTCCTCTGAGTTTGGATGACTTCTCCATGTCTCATACCAAAGGCAGGTATACCGACCATTGCATACCCCGCAACTTGTGCTGGTTATTCACATTTATCCATTTTGAAATTAGTGATTTGCAGGATTCCATCCTTATTTTAAGTTCCTCAGGAGCTCTGGTGCCATGTGTCTCTCCCTCTCGGGACTGGTCACTGACATGTGCTTTGACTTCTCTCAACTCCATCTCTGTCTGATTGGAAAAAGATACAAATTCCTAAAAAGATGTTGCTTTCTAATCTGTCAGAAAATCACACTTTTGCAACATTTATGTGTGTCTAGAGCAGAGGTTGAGAGTAGAAACAAAAAAATCTGCTTTTCAGTGTGATTTTTCCATCAATAGCTCTTCAGCTCCAGGTAAACCAAAGCTTTCTCCAACCGTGCAGAAAAAGAAAAGATCTTAAAATCCACTAAACTTATTGCATAAGTCTTGAAAACACTGTAAGGAGGAATCAGAGCGCCATAAATGCGAAAGCGTTAGAAATCTTACCTAAAAAATAATAATTAAAATAAGGAATGACTATGCAGAATAACAACATTTATTTTCCTTGGAAAGTCGACGTTGCTGCCCTGGTTAAGGAGCAGGTAGTGGGAGTTATTTTTGGTCTGAACATTACTTAACCCGCTCTGCCTTGCTTTCAGATGACAAAGAAACCCCTCAGAGAGAGCTGGGATGATTATTGCTATGACTCTGAGCCGGTCAGTACGAGTCCCCGCGTCTTCTGTGTTGCTGGTGCAGGGCTGCTGCTCACTTGAATTTGTTAGGGGCACCAAGACCTGAGCAGAAAACGAAGCCAAATTAAGTTTAACCTATTAATCACCCTCTCCCTCTCTCTGCCCTGCAGTGGTGTCGCTTGTGTATTAGCTCCTGACAATAGAGATGTGTTTTCCCTTGCCCTTTTTTGGTTCCTTCCATCTGGAAAGCTTCTTCAACAGTTGGAGATGGTCATCTAGTTTTAGCAAACTAAGAGGTTTTTTTGTTCCTTCTTGATCTAATACAGGATGATTTATGGAAAATGTGATGCGGCAGCAATGTGAAAATTGAAATTCCTTTCCGATAAAACAGCAAATCAGTCACTCGAAGCCCTGAGAGATACATCAGTGTGTGATGGTTGTAGCAGTGTATCTGCTCTCCAGCTTCCAGGGGAAAAAAAGACAAAATCAAAATCAGCCCCCGCAAAACATCTGCGAGAAAATAAAATCCTGATATTATTCAGCATGCAAAACCAATTCCTTCTCCTAAAATAGTTCTGCTGACATGTTCATCCTTTCCAAATGGATTGACCCAAAAAAGGGAACGGTGAAGCTTCTCCCCCTTCCCCAGTTTCTCCTGTGCAACCGAGTCGGAGGCGGTGGCTCCAGTTGGCAATGTGCTTTGGGTGTCTGTGTGTCCTGTGATGGTGTCTGTTGGTTTTGTCTTGCATGGGGGAGCATGTTTCAACTGCATGTTGTTCCTGCTAATTTTGCCGCGTCCTTAATGGTTGCCGAACTCTAGTTGATGCATCTGGAAGGGTAAGAGGTAATGTGTGAAGGAGCTGGGTTTCATTCAGGCTAAATAAACATCTTAACAGCAAGATTTTGGCTGCAAAATCCTTAGGAGAGGAGGAGCAGAGGGGAGTCTAACCCGTCAAGGTTTAAAAATGTTGAAGATTGTATTGACATCTTTAATACATCAACACCCTTAACACATGAGCATCCTTAGAGGTCCTACAAGATCAAGGAGTGAAAAAGGGCAGCTGCTTTTCTATATACCTTAATACACTGTACTATGTTGCAAAGACCTTAATTGCCTAAGGAATGGGTTAGGACAATTTACTGGAGGAATTAAAATTAAAACAAACCCCAGATTTGCCACCTTTTCCTGGAGGGGCCGATAATGCCCTGCCAGCTCAGGAGTCCCAGCTTGGGACTTACCATGTTACAGCAAAACCGCGTGCCGTTACAATTTGGCTATTTATCTGGTATTTTATTGTGCTCAGGATTGTTTTCTGTGATGTTTGTGGTAAATCACATCTTTGCTTCAGTTGATGACTCACTCTTAAACATACCCTGGATCTCTCCCCGTAACCACAGACTCAACCCACTGCAGATGTCCAGTTTACAAAGAAACCCTATATATTATATCTTCTTTCAACTTTCCATGGAAATCTATGGATTGCTTCAATGTGACAATAGTAAGCAGGGGACTCACTTTTGCTGGGAAACTAATTGCCCTGGCAGAACATTAATGACAAGCTTGGACTATGACCATGGACTTTGTAATGCTTGTCTGCCCCAATATCAAGGAAACTCCTTTTTTTTGGTATAATTATCATCCTTTTAAAAAACAGCACAGAGCTGAAACACTACAGAGAGCATTGGCTTTTAAGCAGATAATTTGCAAAAGGCCTTTCCATGCGGATTAATGAGTTTGGCAATTGTTATGTAAATCGGTAATTAAATTGCCTTTGGCGTAGATTGTGCTACTTCTTAGTTGTCTATGGAATTTTGCTGTTGACTTGTGACTTCATTTTGGATGAATGATGCCACAAAATGAAATCATCTCCAGGAATGTGGAGCGCCACTAAAAGCAGCACTTGGTATCTGTTTTTAAAAAGATTTATATGCAGAATTGGTGGGTATATTATTGTCCTGCAGACTCCAGGTCCCACCGTAGTGGGTGTGAAAACTTCTGCAGGTTCTCCTCATCGTAGGTGTAGTGGCTGAGGAAGCCAGTTGGCTAAGGTTTGAGTTTAGGAGGGACAACTTCTTATCCTGATATTTTATGGTATAAATAATTGCCTTGCTGATGCCTGCTGATCTTACTGATATATAGTGCAGATGTCTTTATTGCATTCCTTTGGATAATATATATTATATATAGGGCTCTGGAGCCCTCAGCACAAGGAGGACATGGACCTGTTGGAGCGGGGCCAGAGGAGGCCACAAAGATGATCCGAGGGCTGGAGCCCCTCTGCTGTGAGGACAGGCTGAGAGAGTTGGGGGGGTTCAGCCTGGAGAAGAGAAGGCTCCGGGGAGACCTTATAGCGGCCTTCCAGTACCTGAAGGGGGCCTACAGCCCTTCCCCAGCTTTCTTGTTTGCAGGGGCATGTGGCGATAGGACGAGGGGCAATGGTTTAAACTAGAGCAGGGCAGGTTTGGATCAGACATTAGGAAGAAGTTCTTTACACTGAGGGTGGTGAGACACTGGCCCAGGTTGCCCAGAGAGGGGGTGGAGGCCCCATCCCTGGAGACATTCAAGGCCAGGCTGGATGAGGCTCTGAGCAACCTGATCTAGTCAAAGATGTCCCTGCTGACTGCAGGGGGTTGGACTAGATGGCCTTTAGAGGTCCCTTCCCACCCAACACATGCTATGATTCTATGATATGCAGACAAAGACCTTATACATCTCTTAAAGGGTAATTTTCAATCGCTATTAATAAAAGGTGGAAGTGTCATTTTTCTAATGAGTATTTCCTAAGAACATGCAGGCATGTTACTTTCTTGTTAAATTTAAAACCCTACATTCATTGATGCTGTGCATGGTTTTAAATGGTCTTACAGTTCAACATCTCTAAATTCACTTTGTCCTGCAGTGTTCAGTTGTTGTCCCTGAGGAGCACTGATGAAAAACTTTCAGTTTTCTTGTCCAGTTGAACTTTTCTAGCTTTTGGTTGAGCGGACAGGGCAGTGTGTGTGACTAGTCTCCTATGTTGAAATAAATATCTTAAATAAGAATTCCCCCCTATAATCAGTAGCTATTGCTGTAATGCTGCTACGGAGTGGGATGAAGATCATATCACTCATACAGTTGTGAGGCTTTAAATGTGGATATGTGCTGTAAGACACAAAGCTGATACTCTAAAATAGCTTCGTTCTATGTATTCTGTATTTATGATTTATTCTATGTACTCTATAGGTGAGTATGAGTGGCTTTTCAAGTAACACTCGTCATACTGTGACTACTTGGTACCCGTTTAATAACATTCACCGGCCTGTTCACGTAACCCCGTTTAGCGCAGAATTTCAGAATTATTTGTGCAGACTTTCTCATGTGGTAAATATGATTTACAGACAAATGACCAAAAAAACCTGTGTGGATACAGCTGCTTAATTAATTGTCACTGCAACTGCAGCTATCATTGTTACTTAACATACCTGGATTAACTGTAGAAAGTCTCTATTTAAGGGTTAGTAAAAATATTCTGAGGTTTAAGATAACACTGTATTGTGTGATGCACAATAAAATAATTTTGATTCAGAGATTGGGAGTCTTCACAGGCAACAATGGGAAAAAGTATTAAGTATGGGCTACAAAGTGAGAGAGAATAATCGATAATCCATGCGGTGGCCCAAGGTGAGCCAAGGCAAAAGGAATTAGGCATTAGTACTTTATATACTCATTTAAGGAGCATTAATTTAGCCATGTTCCCTCAATATTGGTGCAGGAGAATATTAGTTGGGTCTTAGAATGTCATCAGATTTCCCTGAAAGTATCAATGACGCTCATCAGGTTGGGAATAATCTGAAAAACTAAACTGTTCAAACAGATTAGCTTACAAGAAATATAAAATGTAGTGGATTTCAAATTCCCTCAATGCTTACATTTTTAGAAAACTTGTTGGTAGTTAGAATAAAGTTAGTGAAAAATATATTTAAAGCTTCCCCTTTCCTATGCGGGATTTAATTTACTGAGATTTTACGTGAAATTATGTGAATTCTATTTTAAAGCTGAATCCTTCCTCTTTAGTTATAGGAACTCCTAATGGACCAGGACTTAATGTGGAATAAACTGCCTTTAAATGTGTAACATATTTCATCTCGTTGTTAATTCACGTCCTTTTTTGTGCTAGTTGTTGCACATTGACGAACTCTCACCGTACTGTTAGAATGGTGCGACTCATCTCTTGCGTTAGAGGTTAAGTCGAGGAAATAGGAAGGACCTGCAGGAAAAAGTAGCCAAAAATGTTTTGGAATAGGTATGCCAATATAGTCCTCTCTGAGGCCCAGGGTCTCCAAACCAAGGCAATTGTGGTGGAGATGTAGGGTCCTGTGAAAGCCCATCTCACCACTCTGGATGAAACACAGTATACAGAAAAATGTTTGTGTATACAATAAATAATTATTGTCATGAAATTGGCGCTCTGGTTTTCCATAAAGTCCTTGCAGAAGCAGATTCTCCTAAACAACTTGATTTTAAAAAAATAATAAAATATTAAAAAATCAAACTTAAAAAAAGAATTTTTTTTTTTTAAAAAATCAAATTTTAATTTTGCGTACGCTTTCTAATATTTAAGAAGAAAAATTCTGCCTTGCCACTGGCGCTAATCCTGGTCTTTTGTTGTATTGCATATGTGTTTCTTGCTGTATCTGCTATGGTGCGGTGAGTCCCCCTGTCCCTGGGCTAGGTGTCAGAGGTAATTAGCCAGTTATTCCCCATAGTGTCAGTGGGGCCTCCTGGATATCTCATTTCTCAGTGCCAGATTGGAAATGTTCCAGTTGCTGATAAAAGGCGTTGAGATCACTGAATGACATTTGTGAAGTGTTGACTTGGCCATCCACACCTGTTCTGATCTTAATTTCTTTGAATGTTTAATCTTTCTATTTGAACCCACCAGGACTGCTTTTCCGTGGAAGGGGAGGACTTGAAGCATGACTTTGAGCGATTACAACTAGCCATGGAGATGGTGGGGTTTCTTCCCAAGACTCGCAGACAGTGAGTTTGTTTTCCCTATTGATAGCTTGGAGATTATGTTAACTAATATCACCTTCATAATCAAATTGGCCTGACTTGGGCTAACATAACTGTTGTGCTCTACATAATGCATTGGGCTGCTGAGAAGGAATAATTGGTGAGACACTGGAAGAGGTCGCCCAGAGAAGCTGTGGATGCTCCACCATTGGAAGTGTTCAGGGTCAGGTTGGGTGAAGCTTTGAGCAACCTGGTCTAGTGGAAGATGTCCCTGCCCATGGCAGGGGGTTGGACTAGATGATCTTTGAAGGTCCCTTCAACGCAACCCAACTCAAAATTTAAAGATATAAACAAAATAAGCCCATCGTTACTGTAGTTAATGATTATCTTTATGCAAATAGAGCGTTGGCATGAAGTTGGCACCTGGAAGTATTTTTCAATTGTTCATGAATAGTCATGCCTTACTCTGCACATTATGAATCCAGATCCTGATTTAATCAGAAATTCTAATTATTAGTCATCATACTCAATCCTTTGCATGCAATTGCCGGTTCTGTAGACTCATTTCCAACTGGCCTTCGTTCATGAATTCACTGGAAGTGCTGGTTGACAAACTGGATGACTTAGTTGGGTTGCAATACCACCTTCCTCTGACCATAAGTGATTACATGCTTGACAAGAGGGTCGTCTCCAACTGAAACCACAAAATAATTCTTCTGGTGTTGTTCCTTGGCTTGAAAGTCTTGAGTAGGTTTGAATGAATTTGACAAATACGTTACTTAAGGTTAGTAACAGGTGTAGAAAAATGTATATTTAAAAAATGATCTCAAAATGAGTATGGATTTGACGTTGTAATTACTGCTGAGAAGCACGTCAATAGCTGGAACACAATGAGAAATCTTGCACTTTTTCAAGTCAAAATGTTCAAACAATAATTTAGTGAACATGGTTCCTTTCTGTCTGAAATCCTGGAGGTTACGTGGGAACAGAGAATTACTGCTCTGTACTAATGGCACTTGAAACCGTATTCATCACAGTGGGTAAATGACATTTAAGATACTAACAAACAGCTTTTTTTTTTTCCCAACTGGGTGGATTACCTCCTGTTTTTTTAAACACCATTTTTCTTGCCCTTTAACAGGTATCTGAGCCGCTAGTTACGAGCCCTTAACTGTGAGACATTGTCCCACCTTCTGCTCCAACAAGAAATTTTCACCCAGTCGAGAATCTTTTTCAATAAGCTCATGCTTTATCCCTGACTAGTAACCAATGGATTAGGAAATTAAGACACATGGATAAACCCAAGTATACATACTTCTAGTGTAAATATGTTATATGTCAGTGTGGTTCCTTATCTTTCAAGAGTCAGATATCAGTGACAAGGTTTCTCTAAAGCCTGTTTAGGGTGCAGGAAGGGAATTTAATTGACGGAGTACAGCAATCAGTAAGTGTCAGGACTGAGCAGAGTTGGATGTCACAACAAATTCCGGCTTTTGATTTACTTTTCTTGGCACACAAGTTCTTGTATTTCCCCTAGTGAATTTTGCTTGTCAAAAAATATAGTGGATTCTTCGCTATACAAGCAAATTTATTCTGCTTGGCTTTGTAGAACTGTAACAAGAATAAGTAACTGCCTTCAGCTGAGTATAAAAAGGAAGGACATTTTAAGTATTACTTTACTTTCATAAGTGATTGTTTATGGTAAAACATGGGGTTTTACCTTTGTGGAAACAGTTACAGAAGAGAAATGTTTGGAATTGCATCCTTGTAATTCATGAGAAGGAATCAGTATCCCTATTTTAGAGATAAGGAAGGACGGCTTGGAGAGGAGAAGGTGTTGTCCAGACAAGCTGGTGGCATGGCCAGGAATCAAATTTGATTTCATTCATTTTTAGCTCCCCAGAGAGTGTAGAAATAGGGACAGAGGTTACTGCTGAAGTCAGCCATGACTCGATAGCCTGAGAGCTACTTTTTTAGAGGATTTTTTTTTTTGAGGAGTGAGGCTATCACTTAAAAGTGATCAAATTAAATAAAAAATAAAAAATTGGCTGCATAAATCTACTTGAAGTGTAGCATCTTTTCTCTGTCTCAAATTGCTTATAGATTAGGAAAGCATTCATGCTTTTTTGTATAGGCTTTCCACCTGGAACTAGATCTGCGAAGGTGATAAATCCATGTGCTAGGGGACTGAGAAGGATCACCTGCGTGGCTGAGTCCAGTCTCCCCCTAAATTTAGGCAATTGCATGATAGGTATTTAATCTGGATACCTAGATTACTCAAGGATTTCTTTTTTTCTTCTAATATGGGGAGTCATTTTGTAACTGTGGTTTTGATGAGTTAAATAGTTTTCAAGAAAGCCGTACAATGCAAGTTTGGTACTTGACTAAGTGAAAATATTTCTTACGTGAGGTGAATTGGATGTTTCATTTGAGCATCGTTTTTGAGGAAACATTTGGAGATTTGGGACATAAACTGCTTCGGATTGAAAATTAGAGGAATGAGTCAAACGTGAAGATGGCACTTGATTTTTGGGGACGTGGATTGCTTTTTCATTAGCTTTAAGAAAAAACAACCGAGTGAAAATGACTGCTCTCTATTTTCTTTAGAATTTTCTCTCTTTTGTCGGCGATACTACACCTGGGTAACATCCGTTACAAAAAGAAGACTTACCGGGATGACTCCATTGATATTTGTAACCCTGAAATACTACCTATCGTGTCGGACCTGCTGGAGGTAAGCCTTTGTTTTCCATCCTGTAATGTTCACACTTAATGAGCCACCTCTGGTTTGTAATAGAATTTATTTCCAATTTCGCTGAAGGGTAAGTTCTTTTGTGTTACCATTAATATGGGCTGTTCATGTTTGGCAGGGAAAAGTTACAAATATATTTTTTTAATGAGGTTTTTAATGGTAGGGTTTTTTCCTCTAATCTTCAGCTTCAGGTGTAATTGACTGAAAGTACTGTTTCTGTGATTACAATTTGAAAGCCTTCAAACCAGTTCTAGGCGGAACGAAAACCTGCCATTCAACGCAGTAGTTTCTTCAACTGCCAGCCATCAGCTCCCTCACCAAAATTCCCCAATGGTCCTGATGTCTGTTCCAGTATTTGTATAAGAAACTGGAGGAACTGTAGGACCATCAGCCCTCTCTTCTGGTTCAGGTGGTGGCCGGAGTAGGTGCTGAGTGAGCTCACCGTATTTAGCTGCCTGTTGGTACCCTGCCAGCATCCACAAAGGTTGTATTAGAGATGCTGGAGGGTGCTTCTCATCCCTTTAGTAGCCACTTACGGACCTGTTATCCATGCATTTACCTAGTTCTTTTGTGAACATCTTTATGCTGTCTACTGTTTCGGACCCTGTACTGACAGCGCTTTGTCCTCTTGTGAGTCACCGTTGTGCCAGGATTGTTTGGGAAGGGTTTGTGTGTCTCAGCCTGGATGGCCCAGGGCCAGCTCCGATTCTGGAAATCAGCGCAAAAGCACTAGAGAGCTGCTCTGTTAGCCTGAGCAGGTTATGGAGCTGTGGCATTTTTTGTTCGTGAGAAAAGCCTTAATTTCTATGAGCCATCGTGTCCTGTGTTTGCCTTACGTGTTCAAGAGCTGAGGGCTTTTCTCAAAACGCTCTAAACCTCTTGTAATTCCAAAGGATACTGAAATGTTATACTTGTAGTTGATTAAGACAATCTTTATCTTTATCCTTTTGTACTTGCTGGATGGTGTGGAAGGTTAATTTTTGCTAATTTTATGATAGCGTTAGAAGATAACCCGTCATTTTGTGTACATCTGATGCTCTTCCCATTCCTTCCCTTAAATAATGGCTGTGCTATCTCACTACCTAAAGAACCTGCAAATTGGCTCTCACAGGTTTTCATAGCACTTCATTAATGCTTTGAATTTAGGGAGGGAAAAGCTTCTGTAAAATATGGGTATAAGCAGCTGGACGCTCTTTGCATCTTGGCCTTGGAGACTGCAGAAATAAACAGAAGGAAAATACGAGTTTGGAGAAGAATGTTGTTGATCTTACCCTGTTAAAAATGACCATAGCGAGAGCGCCAAGTCATTTAAGAAGTAATTGTTTTTAAAAAAAAGCTTTGAATAAGAGAGTGACTTAGAGATCTGAAAAAGTTCCAGGCTTTAGGTCTTTGCCCTGGCTTTCCTCTGCAAACAAACTCTTCTGCAACATCTGCGTGCTGTAAGGTATCGGGTTATTTGTTGCACATGTACATGTGAAACGATGCATCGGTTGAGCCCTGTAGATCTAACGGTGGCTGAGTGCCATGGTCTGGTACAGCACAGAGCATGGATACCATGCTCGCTTGGCAGATAGTGTCAACAAGATGTAAAAAAAGATAAAAAAAATATATAGTGAACTTCACCATTTTGAAAAAGCACTAGAATCTGGTGTGGCTGAGCAAAGTGCTAGATTTCTGTTCATCTTGGTAATTCTTTTGCGAGGTAAATGACTGTATACAGCATAAACTTCTTGTTAATTAGATCAGGCCGATGCAGATCTGAGGTACGATCTTGTGAAATACATCGCTGGGTTTGGGTAAGTGCTGTTGCTTGTCCTTAAAGTTGCATTTATATGGTAATTTATCCATGGAATTGGAGACATTGGTTGCCTCCAAGTGTAAAGTTTCCAATAGACCCACACCCCAATCAGCTGAAATAAAGCCAACAATTTGGCTTTACAGTCGCATTTTCAGGAGAGGCTTTGTTTCTCTTTCTGAAATGCTGAATCTTTGCAGACCTGAATAGATTTTTTTTTTTGGTCATTCTTACTCAATTTTGACCAAAAAGGAGAGCTGAAGGGTTCAAACAGATGAAACATCATCACAAAGAGCATCCGTTGCTCTTCATTTGTTAGTTAGCTATTTACAACTCTCCAAATTAAGTATGGTGAATTCTTCTTAGCCACAGACCAAAACTATTGCTTGAAACATTTGACACTTTGCATTTTGTCTCATTCGAGGAATTATTTTTATTACTTTTTTTGTGTGTGGTCACCAAACTGTATACAGTTTTACTTTTCACACCATTGTTGCTGAAAATATGAATTGGCTTGAAAAAGTTATTAATCCCCTCTCTAGATCTTGGCATTACTCGCTAAGACTGAAAAATCATTGCAGTATAAAAATAATATTCGTTGACAAATAGTTTAACTTCTCTTCATACAGCCACTGGGGGCTTGGCAAGGGACGGTCTTGAGCGTAGCAAAATGATGCAAGAAACCAGCTCTGCTGTGGTCTGATACTTGGAGGCAAAGATTAAGGGGGTGTTTGGGTGTTTTTTTTTTTCCTTAAATGACTCACTAGATTTGTTCAGTCAAGGATTTGGAATGGAAAAGAGAATTAAAAATCCAACTGGACTTGGTGGAAAGGCTCTGAGAAGCAGGAGCTGAATTGGCCGTCTCCGGGAGCAGCCAAGAAGAGGGGCTGCGGAGGTCCTCCCGTGCAGCTCCGATGGGGTGGTGGCCTTCGTGGGGAGGAGAGGGACCAACAGCCTGGCTGAAATGAAAAATTTAGGCAAAGCGAAGGTGTTTTCTCCCTCTGAAGGAGAGTCTGGCCCAAATTGTCCTGAGTTTAGCAGGTTTACGTTGGAGCCTCTGAGCCTCTAAGGACAACAGGGGGAATTTCCCTGCTGCCGTGGTTCATGCAACAACCCTGACCAACTGTCCTTCCTCTGTATGAGATTTGCGTCCCTATAAAAATGAAGCTAATGTGCAGATTTTTTGAAGGAATCTGGGAGGAGATGATGATCTGTGATGGATTTGATTTTTCTTAGATACTGACAACCCTGTCCAATATGCTTTTGGTTTATTAAAACACTCAGAGCAGCATTTGTTGAAAAAGCAAACTGCAATATAGGATTTTGGCCAGACTCTGCGGATCATTGTTTCATTTACAGTAAGACCCTGATTCCCTGATTTAATTTTTTTTTTTTTTTCCAAGAGTAGACATAGCGTGTGGATTATGTGAAGGCTTTTGGCAGGTTTTTCATGGCCTTTGTTTAAACTTTGCTGAAATACCATGCCGTAGCGTGATGTCAAGGCTGCCTGATGGATGGAGCAGACGTGGAGTGCCATGCAAGCGCCGCGGATATCATGGGTCCTTTGCAGAAATGGCAGAGGATTGTGTAAAACTGGGGGAAACTTTTGTGTTTCTGGGGAAAAGCCTGGGAAGGCTCATTTGTGGGCTTATTAGCCAAAGTAATCTATTAGAAATCATCTAGTGTCTGTTCACCTTGAGAGACTTTTTTTCCGTGAGAAGAGCAGGAACGCTGTAATTGTGTACATTTACTAATAGCGGAAATCATTTCTGTGTATGGAGCATTGAGCAGGGAAGGCAAATCCTGTCTTCGCTCAATGGAACAGTTTTATATTCAGTTTTTAGGCTTAGGTAACCAGCCTTGATGCAAATAAAGGTAAATATGAGTTACCGGGTGTCCTAAGTTAGTTTTGCCAGATCTCTTTTTGTGTTGATGATGTAAGCTTTTGGAGCTAATGTCTACCTCCCTGGGAGATTTATGTGCTCGAGTTCTTTTTCTACTAAAATTTGTCTTCAGCTTCCCAGAGGGATCCCATAGACGTTACGCTCCTTGTGTGATAAACATCTTGGACAGTAATTGGGGAGCAAAGGGGAGGTGAGGATTACAAGGCAGACAGTGCTTGCATCTAGACTTTTCTTCTGGATCCACTTTCTGGACAAAGTTTTGGGGATCATAGAATGGGTTTGGTTGGAAGGGAACTCCAAAGATCACCTAGTCCAGCCCCCTGCAATGAGCAGGGACATCTTCATCTTCATCGGATGCGAAGCTCCGAGCCAGAACTCGAGTCAGATAACTTTCTGGTTGTTTGAAAGAAAGTCTGAAGAAAAGGTTCAGATCTTTTGCAAGAACTGATAGAAATCTGAATTTATTTTCTGTTACTCCACACCAGGCAGCTTTGGAACGAGCGCTCAACGCTGTAATCCCTTTCTCAAATATGGGAGGAGAGACAAAAAGCGATGTTTTCTTGCTCTCAAGTTGGAAATGGTTCATTTTTCTTCAGCTGCTATAACATAATACCCCGGCATTACTGGAGAAGCAATCTCCGCCTGCCTTGGCTGCAGCCCAGCCCTTGCGGGAGCCCGCCGGCTGTCTGCTCCCTGCCGTGCTCCGCTGATGTTTATAGCCGTGGCGGCATTGCTGGTCACCCTTCGCTGGCTTTTAGAGCTCTAGTCATCCAGCCCTCTCAGCGTCGGTTTGACTTGCATGTGGCAGTGAAGTCTTAAATCTGTATTTTGTCCCTGTAATTAAGATATAAACTCCTATAGGCCATGTAGCTTTTTTAAGACAGAGAAAGCAGGACTTGACCTTCAGCACCAGAAAGCAAAAAATCCATGAAATGTAAGAGAAGTGTAACTCCTGGGGCACGAACTAAAGAAATAAATTGTGTTTTCCTCTTTGCTAATCTGCTGGGATGGTTTTTTGTCTCTATTTTAGTGTCTTATGCTTACTGGGGGAGGAAACTTAGGATGTACGCGATGGGGAAGCTGCAAGTATCTCCATGCACCAGGTGTCCTTAGTCATCGGCACGCGTAGTGTTTATCTTTGGAAACCTCCTAGGGTTCCTCGTTGGCATCAGGAGTCAGCTACCTTCAAGCTGTGACCTTAAATGAAAATTAGGATAATTTGGCTGTACCCGTGGTGTTGGCTCTCAGAGGTGATGAAGCAATCAAGATCAAGCTCCACTGGGTGGTAATTGCAGGCGGAGACCCAGGGAGATGCAGGGATTACGGTCCCTTCCTTGCCAAGTATGTTTTTGTATGAGAAGATGACTTGGTGCGATCCCTCTGGGTCAGCTCGCAGCAGGTCTGGGGATGCAGGAAGCGCATCTGCAGGTCTCACCTATCGGGCGGGCAGAGGGAGAAGGGAAAACCGGGGTGAACATCAGATGGGGATGGCGAGGGACAGCACGGGTAGTTGTTTAAACCATTTAAAATCCCTGTGTTTGCTGACAAATCTGGGACTTGGAAGCATTTAGGCTGTTTCGGAATATTACATTGGACTGTTTTGATTAGTAACCATCTGATACCCCTCTGCCTTGTTGCCTTTGATAATTAAAAAAAGCCAGCGTGCTGGCTGGGGATTCGCAGCATCTCTCCTTCGTGTGGGATAACGGATGGTGTAAAACTCACTTTTCTTCCAAGCTGCTCAACTGAGGGAGGGCAGCCCACGGTCCCGCAGTCACAAGCTGCTGGAAAAACGTCCGCGTTTTGCCTGCAGAGATGAAGTTTTTAAAAAATTGCCATTTTGCTGAATGTAGAGGAGTAGAAACCAAATGCGAACACTTGCTGCGTATTTCCAGGTAAACCAGAAGATCATTTTTTTTCCCCAGTTTTTTTTGAAAGGTCAAATCAGATGATAATAACTGGTGGCTCTGCAGTATTTCTGAGGACAAACGAAATGAACGGCCAGGTGTTGACATTCAATTTCCTATAACATAGGACTTGCTGGTGGGTGAAGGTCATATACAGTTGATGGTGTTTTCTGCTTTCCACAGCACAGCAACAAGTTCTTGTTATTGGGAGTTGCAGGGAAAGTCACTTACATAAAAATGCGCTGGAGTTTATCAGGGAGACTCCTGTGACAGTATTTTGGTAGAAAGAAGTAGCTTTCTGTACAGAACAGCATCATTATTGCAGTGGTTTGCAAGATTTCTTAGGTTCATCTGCCTTTTTTGCATTGCTTTTCCTGATAATTATTGGGTTAAAGGAGTAAGTCAAAGTACATAAACCACTAAGTTTCCCATCATCTGTGTCAAATCGTAAATGGTTTCCCTGCGATAAAAATATGGCCTTGGATAGTTTCAGAAATGTGGATTTGGTACTTCTAGTCTTCATTAGAGATGTTCTCAACAGGTCTGGTGTCTACGTGGAGTCCTTTGGTTAGGATAGGCATCTTCTGTAGACTTCACTGTGGCTCCTCAAGCAACGTCGTCTCCCTATCAGTCCATAGCTACTAACTCCAGGCTCAGAGATTGTCACCCAGACTGACAGTTTCTTTTTTGACACTTGAAATTTAGGAAAGAGCAGTCAACGACTCAAAGTATTTAGATCTAACTTACCTACAAGTGTGTCACCATCTGTTCTGGTAGAGAGGTCACGCTTCTGAATTTTTCCAGAGGATATAAAAATAAGAGGGACTTGAATCTGATTGGAAAGGAAGCTTTGTCCCAACAATTCATGGCAATGAATTTGTCGGCACCTTTTACCTATTTGCTGAAGTGTCTGTGTCTGCACAACTGATTTTTTTTTTCTGCAAACTGGTTTCTGTTATGGCTGATTAGAGATTGTCGCTGGCTGGGAGCTGGCGTCTTCAGGGACTCTAAGTATCAGGTGTGAATAGCAGAGTAAATATCAGGTGCTTTTCAAAAGGTTTCTTCCTCCTCCTAATTCCTCCACACCCTGAAAAACACCAAAAAAACCCCTTGGATATCTCTTAAACCGATGACACTATTTTGCTTGTGTGTAGAGTAATGTGTATGATGTCATCTTGACAACACTAGAAAGTTGACTTATTTTGCCAACACAAAGTGCGGGAGGGAGGAGCTGCACTGGGAATGAAGGATACCAGTGGGAAATTGCTAGAAATCCAGTGACTGAATGCGGAAAATCAGGTTCACTTGAATACCGTGGTGTCTGATTTCTGATGCTGGATTTATGTGCTGAGTTGTCTCCTCCCAATGTCTGGCTCGTTCTTGGGCATTGAACATTAACTCTGCAAGGGCTGGCAAAAGTGTTTAAAGCTTTTTTTTTTTTTTTTAATTTACAAATTTTTAATTTTTGAAAATGTTTACCTTTACAAATTTTAATTTTTTTTAAACAATTAGATTTTAAAAAAAAAATTATTCATAGAATAATCATTAATGTCAAGATTTTTGTTTTAGGTGAAAGAAGAGATGCTGTTTGAGGCCCTGGTTACCAGAAAGACCGTGACAGTTGGAGAGAAGCTGATCTTACCGTACAAATTAGCGGAGGTCTGTACATGATGCTTATTATTAAAAGGGCAACTCTCGGGATGGTTTTCAATCCTTTGAGATGTACACTCGACTCTGGTAGATTTTCTTTCAGTTTTCATTTATTTATTTACATAAAAATAATGTAGGAGAAACTGATGTGTATGAATCTAGAAAGTGATGAATCTAGAAAACGACTTTACCTTCTACACTGTTCCTGGAAAGCAGGTTTGCACATTATCCCGCGATAGTCTGTAACTCTTTTAATGCCTTACAGCTGGGTAAGTGTTCTCTAAAGCAGAATGTCGCTGAGTGTGTATGATACCAGTAGTAGTCTTCATACGTCGTTCCTTAAAATGTAGCACTGATTCATCCCACAGCAGAGTAGTGACCTAAGACCTCCAGGAAATTTTTGCTGGGGTCCTAAGTGCCTACGTTAGTCATGGTTCCTGTACGGGTGGAGCTGGAGATCCTCTGTAGAAGCTTCCCGTTGTCTTTCCTTCAGACCTCTCACAGTCTGGGTCCTCGCGTCATGCTTTGGAGCAGCCACAACTCCATCAGCCGCTCTCAAATTTGAGCGTAGTCTGTGCCGCTGGTCACCGTGGGGATGGCACTGCACGTAACATGTAACTTCTCTGTTACGGTGTGTCTCAGGATTACAATATCAGCAAACGCGTTTATTTTCTAAATACGTGATTTCCAGGAATTTTAAATTATATTCTGTGACTGGTAAAGAGAAATACCTTTGTTTTCTTCTATGTTCTTTGAAGTATATAAGCTCTACTCTGCCGCAATACTTGCTTCTGTCTGTTTCTGCATCTAGTGTTCTTGTACCTCCCCCCCGGCCCCCAGTTTAAGAACATTGAGCGTGGCACCACACCACGCTTGGTCCCTCGGTTCCCCCTTCTCATATGGTTGTGTGAGAATTCGCAACATCTTGAATAATGTCTCTGAGAGCCGTCTGTTATGTCGCAAATAGATAAGCACATGATGTGTTGTCATTAGGGTCAGCCGTAGATATTTTGATTCCTTTTTTTCCAGAGAGGGGAGAAAAAAAAAATATAATCTTGTATCTCCTTTTGAGATTGTGTGTTTAAGCTCAGTAACTGTTACTGAACTTTATTCCTTAAAAGTTAAGTGTTGCCTTTGTGCAAGGCTTGAATCTCCCCTAACAAAGGGCACGCAAATGCTGTCATTGCATCTTTGTGATGGATGTATAATGGGTGCGGTATTTGCACTGTTTTCCTGCGTCTTGGGCACAGACTTAAGAAATTGCTAGAAAAGTTTAAAACGTAACTATAACCACCCTTCTGCTGGAAGTTACTTCCCAACAGCTGTGATGACGGAACAGCGTGTACCAAAGCACCTTCAACCACCTCGCTGCGAAACTTGGCAGGTTGGATTAAACTGGTTCTTGTAATAGTTTAACCTGGGCCACCAGGTTTTGTACTGAAACAGCTTGAAACAATCTTACCTAGATGCTCCTTCTGTTGAGATCAAAGAAGCCCCTCTTGCTCCCTAAAATGTCTGACCATGAATTTCTCAAGTGCTTTCCAAAATGTTTTTGGTGATGCCTCTGCTCACGAATCTCAGGTATTCACTTATAGAGGTTTGTCACCAGTATCTAGTACAAGAAATGAAAGATCAGGGTGTGGTGATTGCGGTGACTGTGGGGGAAGACAAAGGAACACAAGGCTCTGATGGGGAAGGTTGATGTAATCTCCATGATGAAATCGTTTTGTAAGAAGCCGTGAATTGCATTCAGAAAAGATAGGCACCACCCCATGCTTCTTATTCACTGTCCTTGCAACGTTAGCATCCTGACCACCAAATTTTATCCGACAGTGACCTCTCTCAGGTTCGCTACTGACTTGCTCATGCTCAACATAGCAGAGCAGAATTTGAGATGCTCTAACTGGAACCTCACCGTGAGAAGAGGTCTTCTCCTGGTCTTCCTCTGGCTGGGGAAGTGGGAGAGGTGGCTTAGATTCAGATCGATCTGAATTAGGAAGAAAGAATAGGATTCATTTGACATTTTGGGACTTTACAAAGAATACCAATGTCTGATAATCACACTCATGACTAACTGGACGGTTGGAAACAATTGGGCTGGTTGTGCTTCTTGCGTATTTTACAAAAGAGAGTTATAGTTGGCTCAAATGGATGGAGTGATTGAGGTTTTGAGGATTTTCAGACATGATTGTCCCACCATGACTCCTATAACTCATAGGCAGCTGCCTTTCCTGGTAAAGCAATGATGTATGTAGCAGCCACTTTATTTTCCAGATGCTAAAATGCTTGATGTTTTTTGCATCGCTTGTTGATACACTGGAAGGTTCAGTGGAATTTGTCTGGAAAAGACTGTACTGCAGTGGCTCTCAAAAAAGGGTTGTAAAAATGTCATTTTGGCATGTGCTTGCTTTTTTGCACCGTCAAGAAGAACAGCTTGGATCTACCAAGTGCCTTCCAAGGCTTTGAACAATTTTATATAGGCGGCCTGCGCAGTGTAGCAGTTATTAAAAGAAGAGCAAAAACTGGCAAAAGAGGGAATTCTAAGAAATTTTATTTGGTTCTGAAACCTGTTGTCTAAACTGTGGGTGGAAATAGTAAATTATTGGGCTCTATGGGTGAAGTGGGAGTAAGTAGCATTGGGCTTCTACCTCCAGCATCATCGATGAGATCGCTCGGGATAGCGGGAGAGTTTGTTGTTGGAGAGATTATGTGTCTCCTGATGGAGCCCCTGGCTCTGTGGGTGAGGCACCTATAGACCCGTGTTTCTTGGTTGTCTTCTACCTCTGTATGAATTTTGGGTTACCAGCAAGGAGTTAGATGTATGTAGCTCTCATTTGAAATAAACATTCTTATGTAAAAAGCCTCAAGATCTTAGGATTTGGGTGGGTTCTTGAGCTTTGGTGAGGTTCCTACGTGCACCTACTCCGTACTACAGAGACACGTATCGTATTGAGTACGGGTGGTCTGACTTGCCCGTAGAGCTTCAAGCTTTGTTTCACTTTGGGCTCTGCACGGGGGCTGATGTTTGCTGATCCCTTTCATCAGTCATCGGTGTTGGAATATACATGGATGACAACTCACCGTAGAAATACTGCCCATGAAATGGCTAATGCCAATGTGATCATTCTGTGATTGCACCCTGGCTGCTGTGAGATCTGTAACCTCAGGGTCCTGCCGTGACAATTGTCACCCCCCCTTAATAATCTTGAATGGGCAGAGGAGACGCAGGCGGCCTTTCCTTTGGAGCGTCAGAGCTGAGATTGGACTTCATGATACCAAGTCAAGCCTTTTCCCTTTTCCATTTTCCCTGAGCTGTAGCCCCACAAGTGCAGGGAGAGGATGCCTTTGTTGGATTTGCAGCGATGCCGCATTCCTGTCTGTCTGCATGCTTCCTGGCTGCGTTGTTATTGTACGCTGATTAGAAACACTGGCCTGTGGTTTGGGGCTTTTTTTTTAAAAAAAAAAAAAAAAAAAAAAATGGTTTGAGCACTTGGCAACTCCTCATTTGAACCCTTCTCCTTCATGACAGTTATAGATTTGTATCAGGCTCTCTTCCTGGGTTTGTTCTGTTCATCTTTGCAGTAATTTATGTAAAACTAGATATTTTATTACAGCACATTTTGATGCTTGGGTAAAATGTATTGCAAAATGCCCTTCAGTAGTATTTGTGGGGACAACTTGCAGCTGGACCTCCCAGCAGCCTGAAGCCTATGGTGGTGAAGATGACAGCTGCAATTTCCTCTGCGTTTGTTCATGTTTTACTACTTTCCTTATGACTTTTCTTGGCTTTGCTCCCATGGGTTGCATTGGGCTTTACCCCCATGGCTTACGTGCCATTTTTGCATTAGGCAGAAATGTTGGCTTTGTCATCTCTGTTTCTTTTAATAAGTCAAGACTTTTTGAGTCCTGCCTGCATACAACTGTTCTGCTGGATGACCTTGGAGAATCTAAATCAGGTTAATGGGTTAAATTGAAGTCCAACAAGAAGGTAGGACTCCAACAAAGCAAAAGCGCTGCCTCCTGCGTACTAGCAGCTGCCAGTGGTGTTGCCTTCAGTTGAGCAAGTTCTTCCCAGCACACAGAGATTTTGTTTTACTCTGTATTTTGCAGGATACAAGATGCGTGACGGCAGCACCTGCTCGAGCAGAGCCGTAGCCAGGAGCCGATAAGCTGTTGTGAGCTGAGCTCCCGTTTCTAGCTGTGATCTGTTCTTTCTTGGATCATAGTCAGTGGCTGTCCTCAGGGTATTACAAGGATTATGGAATGAGCTTGTGGATCTTCAGGAAGACCCTGCAAAGCGTAATGTGCCATCAGGTTTTTCTGATTGTTCAGTAAATCGGGGTGTATTGTTAAAAGGTTGTATCTGACCTTGGTATTAACATCTGGGTACAGCCCCATGTTGCTGGAGCTACTGGTATTTATGAAATTAAGGAGAGGCAGTCAAGGAGAGACCTGATTTTGAGGGTAAAAATCAACACCGCCTTGTAGTTTTGACCCCTCCTTGCTGTGGCACCCACGGCAAACGTAGATTTGTAGATTGTAGACCCCACGCGTCTGCAGTCCTGCGGGGAGAGCTGCCTGTCTGCTCCTGCTCCGCATCTCCAGCCCTTGTCGAAATTTAAATGAGCAAGGACACCACATCCATAAATAATGCTTATATTTTCCTCTGGCAGCTGCCTCTTATCTTCAGAGCCACGCTGGCTTGTCTGCCGCAGAACTGCCTCATGGAACCATTCATTTTTCCTTTTATAGTAGCTGGATGGTATTTTAATGCAGTGTTTGAAATGACTGCGTAATTTGGTCGAGTGCTAAGGTTTAGAAGCTTTACGCTGTAGATAAACTTAGAAAAAAAGACTGCACGGACATGAAAGGCTGCAGTTGTGTTCAGAGGTCTTGGTTCGTTGTCCAAAACAGCTGCTAATGTCTTTATCAGGAGCGAGATGGTGAATTAACAGAGCCAGCAGCAGTTCATGGATTTCCAGAGAAACCGCGGTGTATCCGTGCAGGGTGAGGGCAGTATTTGGTAACAGCGAGCTGGCCAAGTCCACTTCTTTCAGATATCACATTCAGTCCACAATTCAGGTGTCCCAAAGAAAAAAAACCAGACACACCGAATATTAAGCGGTTTGAGCGACGTTTGGTAGGAAATACACAGCCCGTGCAGGAGCAGAGAACTTTAATCAAATCTTTGTAGAGAACTTGGGATCTTTCTCCTGTTCCTGGCTGAAATCTGAGCATCATCTTAGGCTTAAGCTGTGCAAGGAACTGCCCTTCTGGGCCACGTCTGTCTTCCTGCTTCTATCTAAATAATTCAAAGAATTCAGGTTTTTTTTCCATCTCAGACCACCGCAAGGGTCCAAGGCCATTAGTTTACGCCTTGACTAACACAGTCGTGTACCTCTCTCAAATCCATTCAGCATCTTGACTCCCCCTTTCCAACGCGCCGGAGACGAGCCCCGTGTCTGAGCTCCTCAACCATCCCCGCTTTGTTTCCATCCTGTTTGTTCTGCTTATCAGGCTGGCGTCTGTCACCTGCCTCTCTGGTTTTCACCAGTCTCTGCATTTTTTCTGTGTTCTTCATTAGATGAGGAAAAACTCGTTATCGAAGTAAATATGTCTACAAGTGAATTCTTTTTTTCCATCCCTCCAGAAAACAGATTTTTTTTTTCCATGATGCTTTCAGTTCATTTAGTTCTGTTGGTATTTCTCAAGCTAATGACTTTGCAAAAAAACTTTGTTTTAACAGATCTTTATAATTTTCAGCCATTTTTGGCCAAGGGCGTTTTATCCCTAAGGGTTAGTTAATGAATTAATTCGCACTTTCGGACAAAGTCTGATGTGAAATTGCCCAACAGAAGGGAAATAAAAGATGTGAGACAACTTCTTGGGCAACAAGTGACCTGATTCTTTCCTACCTTTAATTTTGGAAAGCTGTTAGGAGCCGGTTGTTTGATGTGATGAGTGTCACCGTAAATATGTCTTGTATTTAACTTAATGTGTATTCATAATTGTAAGTGGAAAATCTTAAAAAACAGAGGAACCGAAAGGGACTGAGTTGTAGGTGTAGGTACAGGGAGGTCCCTGCAACCAGATGTTGTGGAGCACAAAAAATAAAAGCATGTTCTTTCCTGCCCCTGTGGCACTCTTCTATATTGTGATAGCAAGGCCTGGGATGCAAACATATTTTTTTAAGTCCCTTTGCACTGCCCTATGCGTCCCTGGTTCTTGGGGCCTGCTAAAACTCTAAGTAATGCCAAGATATTTTGAAAATTTTTATTTGCATGCTTCTATGGGATATAATGTGAGACCCCACTTGGAGTACTGCGTCCAGCTCTGGAGTCCTCAGCACAGGAAGGACATGGACCTGTTAGAATGGGTCCAGAGGAGGCCACGAAAATGATCTGAGGGCTGGAGCCCCTCTGCTGTGAGGACAGGCTGAGAGAGCTGGGGTTGTTCAGCCTGGGGAAGAGAAGGCTCCGGGGAGACCTTATAGTGGCCTTCCAGTACCTGAAGGGGGTCTACAAGAAGGATGGGGAGGGACTCTTGATCGGGGAGTGTAATGATAGGACACGGGGTAACGCCTTCAGACCGAAGGAGGGTAGATTTAGTTGGGATATCAGGAAGAAATCCTTTGCTGTGAGGGTGGTGAGCCCCTGGCCCAGGTTGCCCAGAGCAGCTGTGGCTGCCCCATCCCTGGAGGGGTTCAAGGCCAGGTTGGACGGGGCTTGGAGCAACCTGGGCTGGTGGGAGGTGTCTCTGCCCAGGGCAGGGGGTTGGAACTAGATGATCTTTAAGGTTCTTTCTAACCCAAACCATTCTATGATTCTATGATCATGTCTTTGCTTAAATGGCTATATACTGCTTAGCAAATGAGTGTTACATGCAGGTGGTTATGTGGCCGTGGAAGGACACCATCAAACTGTTCTGTGGTGCTGTGCAGAGAACCCAAATTGCAATTGAATCTGTAAAATGCTTTTCATTTTGCATAAATACATGCAGCTATAGGTCTATGTGGAGTCAGCTAATGATTAGTTGGAAAAGCACTTATGCAATTCAGGTCAGATTAGCTAACAAAAATATTCAGTCTCCTGCAAATCTGCTATTCGCAGAAAAAAGCAGAGGGTAACGAGCATTGAACCTGTGTTTTTAGTGTGACAGTGAAGACATTTCAGGTCTTCTGTCTGCCTTTGCTGAGGGCTGTGCAGCCTTGCTCCGTCCTTTCAGCGCCTCAGATGTTCGTCCTCGCTGGGTCTGTGCTGGCTCAATTAGCTAACCTGGAGAAGGTCCTTGGAGCGGAAGGAGAGCTGGATTTGTGTGCTTTTGCTAAATTCCACAGAAGTCTAGTAAACAGCAGCGTTGAGCCGTATGAAGAAAGGGGCAGAGGAGGGAACCTTTGCCCAGGGGTGGTGGGGCAGGCCCATCTCTCCTTTCTGGTGGCACGAAGCCATTGGATCTGTTTTTTTCATGTCAGAATATGTCACTTCACCCTCACCTCCTTTACCTGGGATGAATTTCTTGCTGATGAATACAAGATGCTCAGCATGTTTGTGAATAACTATCACAAGGTAGTTATTTCGGATGATAAACTGCACTGCGTTAGTGGTTTATGCTTGGGGAGAGCATTTAATTTTCAGCACGGTAACAGTTAATTGGCAGAAACACAAGACAGAGAAGCCTTGCGGAGCAGACCTTAATGAGGGGAAAAAAGTATTTCATTACAGCAAAGAGCCGAGTGATGTTTCATTAGCTGACGTACTAGTAGTGGTACTGTCTAATGCCTTTTTCAGGCCATTATAAAGAGAAAAGGAATGGAGTTCCAGGGCCAAATGGCGTAACATTACCTAAGATGTTAAAAAAAAAAACCAAAAAAAACCCCAAAAACAAACAAACAAACAAAAAAAAAAAAAAAAAACCAAAAAAAAACCCAAAACAAAACCCAAGGGAAAAGATCATAGTTGCAACTAATCACGAACATTTAACTGACTGCAAATATTAGAGGAGAAAAAGTGGGAAGCAGACAAAATAATTAAAAGCATGAAGAAAGTGGGATGAAAATCCTCAGTCCTGAAGTGTGAGGACAAGAACACTTAATGGAATAGAAAGTAGCAAAACTGCTGGAAGCACCTACTTATGCCAAACCCCATTAGCTTAGGAGACTCATTGTCACCACAGGTTATTAGCATCAGGAGCTTAGCAGGATTCCTTTGAAGTCTTGGGATGTTGATGAGTGTCTTCAGAATTAACAGAAAAATATTAATAGAATAAAACTGAAACCCCACAAAGCTTTTAAGAGCCAAGCAAGCGTCTCTGCTTCAGGACATGAGGGCAACCTCTCAGCGTAGAACTTCAAAAGAAACATTTTCGTGAGGTTGGATTTCTCATTTTTTTCCTTCAAAATTCAAAAGCCAGCTGTGCTTGGTGACAGAATATGGCTTAGGATGAGGCTAGTGGTTTTATAGGACTGGTGTCCTGCATGTGTTTCTTCATGGGATGCAACATCCTTCCATTATTAGGAAGACAGATTCCATCAATATCGGGTCTTTTTTTTTTTTCTTAACCAGTTTCAATGATTTTTTTCACATGATGATATGATTATATGCCCTAATATTTGCATGAAGCGGTGCGTGGGATTTGATGCTGAGGTCTGGCTGAACGGAGTCCGTGTCTACAAGGATCTTCCAAACCTGCAGGACTTCATGGTTGACAACGTACATCTGAACATCCTGAGAACCCATGTTGTGGTTACTCTTCTCTGTGCCACCATGGAAATTCTGGTGTGTTAGCTGTGTTCATACTATTTATTTGGCACTAATATCTGGGGGGAAAAAAAAAGGAAGACTCTCATATGTCAACAATTCTGAGCAGAGTCCAAAATAAGGGCTTTAAGAAAGGAAATGCTGACTTTCCATGCACTGCTCTGCCCATAATCAGCCTCCCCTCTGCAACTGCCCTTTCTATCGTCAAATCCATTTTTGACTCTTTAAAAGCTTTGTTTAATTACATCTGATTACTGAAAAGACACTTTAATTTCACACCTCTTGTTACTTAAAGTTAGGCTACACTCATGTGAAAAGTTTTATAAGAGTGGAAACAAACTGTTCCTGGGTTAGGAAGTCGGCTCTTCCCACACAGGGTGTAATTTTGGTACAGTAGCTTGGAATATGAGATTTTTCTATATAATCTCAATGTGAATAAATTTAGATTGTTTTTTTTCTCAGCCTAAGGCTGTTTATCAATGCTTGACGTAGGAGGAGATGTAGGAGAAGACGTAGGAGCTCCGTGGCTGGACAGGGTCTGTTGCACAAGCAGGTCTGTAGCAGCCAAGGTGTGACAAGAAATCATTTCTCTTTGAGGAAGCTTGCCAAAAATAATAATAAAAAAAGCCTGTAGTGAAGATGACGATACACTGGCCGAACAAGTTTTTCTATGATAGCGTCTTCTGCTTGGGACGGGCCAACAGAAAGGCAGGATTTGGCTTATGAAAGCTTAAGTGCTATTTTTGGTGATGCGTTGGGCTTCCCGGTAGGAATGCTGGTACTCTGTGCCTGTCAAACGGTGAGCGCATTTCCCTAAACGTAGCCTACAGGTTCCTTCTCAGGTCAGGTCACACATCTGCTTCTTGTGCCACTAAGTAACCCATTAATTTATTTCTGTGCCAGTTTCCCTGTGAAAACATGGTCTGAATGGGATTGCAGTTCATGCTTTTGACAGACTCTGGATGAACGTAGGTGGAGGGAAACACTTTTTTTGTTTGAAAAAGTGTTTGAAACCTTTGCGGACCTTTCAAATCTGGCTGCCTGGTGACTCTGTTCTTCTGCAGCTCTTCACGGTGGGCTCATGATTGCTCTGTGGGAGCACCTTTCAGTAGGCGTGCTCCATGCCATTCTTTCCTCCACGGGGAGAAGCAAGAACCGTGGACTCATTTTCTGGAAGAGTTTTATTTCGGGAAGAGAGAGGATTTCTTTTTTTTCTTTTGATTTGTTACAGATGACATTTTCTAACCACACTGTCCAAATCAGAAGGCTGAAGGCTTTGACTGAAATCTTTTTAGGAAAATGGTACTTGTAACTGCATGACTCCTCAGTCGAGACGTTGAGAAAATCACTAACAAGATTTTTCTTGGTTTAATTTGGTTTTGACTGTGACATGGGCGATTTTTCCTGCAAGGCGTGACCGCAGCGTATTACAGATATTCAGCTACGCTATGACAATATTACAGACGGGGACTTGCAAAACATCTCTAAAAATAAATGGCAGGCAGGCTCTACTCTGTGATGGGGATGACGGGTCTCCCATCTGTCCTCTTCCAAGTCCTGCCTACCACCAGCTGAGATACAATAGTTGGGGCCTCGACACCCACAGAAGACATTGTTCTTGTTTCAGATTTTCCACTTCGTTTTCCCTGTTAACGTTGGTCTTAACACCAGGAGGATGAGTAAGGAGGGGGCAGGTTGCGGGAATGTACTGGCATCCCTGTGTTATTCCTCGGGAGTCGTGTTAGCACAGGAACAGCGTGAGCCATTTCACTGGGAACATACGCGAGTCAGGGAGTGGCGTTAGGCTGAACACATCAACCCACGATGAAAAGAGTGCAATGACATTAAAAGTGTTCTCTTTGATAATTTTTAAAAATAATTAATGATTAATGGTTTCTTATTTCCTATAGTAGCAAGTAAGCTAGGAGCTCTGAAGCGCTTTCTTGTCAGCCTGATGACATATTGATGCAGGAAGATTGTCTCACTGGACAAATCCATTGATTTGCCTTCTCCTGTTGTGGTTGGGGTTTTTTGGGAAGAGCGTCAGCATGGTTTGGGGGACTCCCTAAAATTACCTCTGAGTAATACAGGTTGGCAGGTTGGAGGTGGAACTTTATCCAAGGAAGGTGATCACGAAGACTCTGGGAAACTGGTACTAGAGACAAGGAGAGCACAAGAAGCATTAAAAAAAGCTGTTTGGTATGTAAAGTCAAAAATTAGTACTCAAAAAATCACTCTGAATCTGAAAACTTTATAACTGGTTTAGTGAAAAAGATTCTTCAGTGCCTTCTTATTTCAGTGTTGTATTGGAGAACGGTTGGGTATTGTATTGTAATGACATTCTAGTCTATTTTTTCTCATTGTAAAATCCACCCATAAGTTCTGGAAAACATCATTGACACTTGCATCTCTTGGATAAAATCTATTGGCAGGACACCGCGCTGCCTCCCGGCTCCGGGGTGATAGTGGAAGGTTTCTGCTGGGCTGCGGCGCCAACCGGGAAGACAGGAGCCAGCAGTGGCGGTAGTGCAAGGCTTAGTGGGGATTTTTGGGGTATATTTTTTTGCAGGTACACTCATGGAGATAAAATGAAAAATGACCCTTTGCAGGAAGTTTAGAGCATTTTAAAAGGAACCTTTCCTTTTTTTTTTTTTTCCTTGTAGTTAGACTCCTTTTGCATTTTTCATTCCTCTTCTTCCAATGATGCTTTTAAAGATACTTCTCCTCCTTAATCAAACATAAAAATCATAAAAAAAACCTTTTGCAGGCTGGAGTCAGCATGATGCCTTGATGATTCAAGTTCTCTTAGGAAAAGCAAACACGAGAATGACAGGATTTTAATATGATGCTAAGATAAAATACAAGTATGGAAAATTACATCATACATATCCAGCCCCAGTATGATATAATACTCCTTGATGCCAAGATAGGGATTAAGCTAGAGTCTGATAGCCTGCAAGAGCACTTTCCTCTGGGTGTAAAGCCTCTGTTAAATAAAAAAAAAAGGCAAAGCTAAGCCTGCTTGTCTCGGCCTGTGTCCCGTGACCCAAAGGGGAACCACAAAAGCTGCTTAATCTATCTCCTGCCGCAGGACACGGCTGTGAATGTAAACCAGACGCACGACGTATTCGGTCATAAATAGAAGGCGAGCAGAACAGCAGGAAACCGTAATTTTCCGTGCGCATGCATGTGTGACTTGGGACCCCACCGAACAAGCTGAACCTGATGCGAGATAAGAATGAGACACTAAAACCTGCGTTTGGACAAAAAGCGGGATTTAGACCTTGCCTAATTCCAGCAACTTAAAGGTTTTCATTGATTTTTTTTTTTTTTTTTTTTTTCAAATCCAGAAATGTTCTCCCAACTTTGGTAGTGAGGCGTAGAGTGGATGTGATGCGGCGGCAGGTTTTGATTGCGGTGCTACTATACTTTGTCACCATCCTCCTCGTTTGCTGCTCCTGTCCTGATTTAGCTCTGCTTCACACCTACTTGTCTCTCCCTTCTTTAGATGTTACTCCTTCTCAGATCAGGAGTGACAGACCCCAAAGCCATCCCTTGGCGGTTGTTCTCCTGTCCGTACAACTACAAACCCAAGCTGAAGCCACCTCACACAACGGGTTTTTGCAGCCCTCATGGAGCAGTAACGGTGTCAGAGAGAAAAACTGGATTTTAATAGTATTTTAGCGCACGCGGTAGCTCCTCCTCTGACACTAGCGCTCTTATTAGTAGCTGGCAGCCCTAAGCCCTATTCGAAATAAAAGTATATTTTGAGTCTGTTTTATTTAATCATGTAATTCATGATTGCAGCAGAGATCGTCACCACCAAGATGCCTACGTGTGCTGTTTTCAATCGACTGCATGTCCAAGACGCACTGAGGAGGGAGGATTGGCTTCTCTTCCTGTCCGTTAGACCCCTTTAGGAGATACAAATCAAGTGTGTTAGGAGAGCCGGAATTGCTCTTGGTTTTGCTTGTTTGGTCTCAGCTGAGTCCTATCCCTATCAGCGGCGTAGCTCTTCACGCTGGCTAAGCATTGCTAATATTTATTTTTTTGAAAAAAGAGATAAGTGTGGATTTTTTTTAGAATGGAGACTGATTCATGTCATCGTTTACCTGTACATGCAGCATAACTTTGTTGAATAGATACTTTGAGTCAAATAAGAAAACAAATACAATTTTTTCCTGATTTTTCACCCTATTTGACAGTTGTATGTATCACTCACACCAACAGAAGTGGTTGAAGGAGGGAGGCACCATCAGAAAATGTTAGTTAAATACCATGGGCAAAATTCAGTAGGTATTAAAGTGTGTTTTTTCCTCTGAGTCATCTTGGAATAAGACACTTGTGTTACAGTAAGTACAAATGTCATTATGAAGCCAAATTTCACCTTGGAGAATAGATGCGGGAAAAATGGGAATGGCTGATAAGGATTTTAAAACAGACATCAAATGATAACAGAAATCAAATCCTGTGTATGATAAGAGCTCACTAAATTATTTTTTGGTCGGATATCAACAGGTTCCTGGGATTTAGTGCCAAGTCCTTGTGGGCAGAAATGCCAATTGATTCATTGGGTAACGCACGGAAAATTTAGTCCACATATTTAAAGAAAAACAAACAAACAAACAAAGCCTCAATAGAGCCGCTAAAAATACGTATATGCGTTTAATTTTTGGAGGGATTTCCTGAAGAGGAAGAATCCTAGTGCTGCTTTTTTTTTTTTTCCCTGAATATTTCATTGGAAGCACCTTTCATCCTTGTATAGAAATTATAGGAAGTCTATCAAAGGCCCTAAGGGAGAAGGGGATATTTCCTTTCTTCCTGTGTTCATATCTTATTTCCTGAAGAGAAGAGGAATCTCCGTTTCTGTTATACACAAGCAGAAAATGTATTTTGTGGTATCTGGCTTTACTTAAAGAACTTAACTCCCGTCTTTGTGTTTTACATCAAGTCTTGCAAACTTTGCGCTCAGAAAGAAACGTTTCTTGCCACCCTGGAATGACTCTGATTGGTTTTCTAAGTATTTGTTGATAGGGGTCTGAAAGGAGAGCGTACATTGCTTGTTTTCTTCCTAGAGGGCAGGAAACACCCGCAGAGCTGTGTGTTCATGTACGTGTTACGGAAGAGCTGTTGGGACAGTAGGAGAGGAAATATCCATAGGTAGCTTCTACGGCTGTATCGAGATCATTCCGATTTTAACAAATACATTTTTGGAGATTGTTGCAAGTTCTCATTGGGAAGTTTGCAAGGAGAGTTGCTTGTAAAGGTTATTATTTTTTTTTTTTTTCGGATGGGCAGGAGTTTTGCATTTGTAGGGAACACAAGCACTGGCAATGGGTTTATCCAGTGGGAGAAAATAACGTTGGTAATATCCATCATGAGATAAACACACACACAGTCTCTAGGGGAAACGCTGAAAAACCGGAGATAGGAAGGACCACAGGCAACAAGCCAACAAGTCATCTTCTAGGCTAACAACAAGGCAACAAGTCGTCATTGTCTTCTAACAAGTCTTCTCTTCTAGATCCACCAAATTTTCCAGACTTGTGCCTGAGAAATGGCATTTAAACATTCCGTTTTCAAGTACTCATAGCTTTTAGCAATTCTGGAGAGGGTGCGCTGACCTCGTTCCCATGTCTGCATTGTCTCCTGGTGACAAATTGGAGAGGATTTAATAGCGTTATGTTGACCGAAAATTGTTGAAGGTGTACTAACATCATGCTGACCAAGTGAGTCGTTCGGCACGTCTTTATGGATGTTTCATGGATTTGCATAATGCTGAAGAAATAGGATAAGGGTCACACTGTCACAGTTAATAAACTCTGTCACAGTTAATAAACTCTAATAAGGTTTTAATCCTCATTAGGGCTTTAATTCGGTTTGGAGCTTACGCTTACTCTCCAGTTCTACTTTTTAAGTCCACTTCTCATTAACTGAGTCTGTACTTAGGAACTGGTGTCCAAACGCCCAGCTCTGGGCGCACGCACCCTTGACGAGCTGCATTTTTTACAGTAGTGACCCAAAATAGATTGCTGCTCTCCAGTACGCCTGTGTTAAAGGGCATTTTTTTCCTGTGCAAAATGGTCTTTGGGTTTTTCCTGCCTCGCTTTTCTGTAGAGGAGCATGCGGTGCCTCCTACGCTCAGGAGATGGTGGTGATGGAGTGATGCAAACTTGGTGCCTCTTAAAATGCAATATTAATTGCTTTTGTGATGAACTGGTCATAAGAGCTGCCAGTACCCAAAAAATCCATCCCCCGGCCTTTCTGTTCTGTTGGTTCAGGATCAGTCTGTCTCGTCCTTTGCATTAGCCGTGAGGGAGGATGGGCAGATCTCTCCATAAGCGAAGATGTTTAAAGTCTTTAAAGGTCTGTAGCTGGCTCTTAAATACCCAGAATTGATCAGTGCATCAATATAATGCTCTTCAGAATTGATAACAAAAGGGAGGAGATTTGCTTTGCTTTGCTTCTGCCTTCTTCTAATTTTCTGAGTCTTGCATCGAGCGATGCACCCCACAGAAATGGTTATTTATTTTGCGCAGGCTTTTTTTTAAACAAAATGTTAGTGGAAGTGTTTATGCTGGTTACAAGAGCCCTTCATGCTATGTTTTTGTCTGGGTCAAAAATGTTTGAAGTTGAAGGTCAGAGGCTGGTTGCCGTTCCAGATAAGGTCTACGCTTGCTTTGGTTTGAATGGACTAATTGGGGAGAGGATCAGGTTTTTGCATTTCGATA
Organism: Sterna hirundo; assembly: GCA_009819605.1. NCBI lineage: Eukaryota > Metazoa > Chordata > Aves > Charadriiformes > Laridae > Sterna > Sterna hirundo. The sequence goes on from CM020445.1 coordinate 23,719,095, forward strand.
TCACTCTGGATCTCCCTGAAGCTGGTGGGGTCTGTGCTCCAGAAAGTGCTTGGCTATGGAAGTTTTTGATTAAACCCACATAGCTTCCAGCAGCATCTTGATGGCTTTTTCTTCGGCAGGATCTGTTTGCCTTCTGCTACCTGGGATGTGCAATCACTGGGATATTGCTACAATTACGTGTGATAAACCAGCACTCTTTGCCTTTCAAAGCCCTTCAGCATTTGTTTCCACCCATCCTCTATTCTCCGGGCTTTATTTATTTCCCTTAGTCTGAAAAAATTATAAATATTTGAGGTTTTATTGTTAGAATGGAACTATTTTTTGCTCTTGCTCGAATATTAGGTTCGTCAACAATATAAGCACTGAATGCAATTGCGGGTGGAATGCTGGGGAACGTTTTATCCCAGTAGACGATGCGAAAATGTCTGTAAAAGGTTAACTTGGCGTCTGCTGGGAGGGCAGGTCACCACCATGGCCTTCAGGGTCTGCAGCGGCTCTTGAGGGGGAGAAGCTGGAGTCAGCAGAACGAAGACCAAGGGCTCTGTCCATTCGTTTGTGGGCATCTCTTCACCTTTCAAAGTCATTGTTGGTTTTAAAAGGAGCCGATGCCCAAAAGCAGGGCAGAGCTTGGCGTCTCTTCTCTACTGGACTACTAAGAAGATGAAATCAAGATCTATGTTTGGGAAGGGTATCTCGAATTAAGGTGTCACTGAGGACCAAACCCATCCATACGTATAAATGAAAAGTGGATTGAGCTCAGCTCAGTTGTGGTGGGCCACCTTGATGGCAGCCTGCGTTCCATTCAAGGCGTATTTTGGGATAGAAGATTCCCCATTAGGTTACACCCTGGTAGATACTTATATCTTAAATGCTGATGTTGCCCCTACAACAACCTGTGCTTTGCTTCAAAGAGCCGAGCTGGAGATTTCTCCTGGTTTTGGCTCCGGGACCAAGTCCAGAGTCTAGAAGATTTGTGGCATTGCAGTGCCAGCGTGGACTTTGCACAAATCCAAGCCTGAGTTTTATTATTTCTGGCAGCTTTGCAGCTCCAGGAAGGCCCAGGGAGACAGGCAGGGGAAAGACCTGAGATTTGAAAAGAAATTGGAAGCAAGACGAGTTTTTTTTCTAATGAGTTTTTCAGTCGGTACATCCAGTGCCTGAGCTTTATACAGCAAAGGGGCCCATCTGCTTGTGAAGCGCTACATTTGTGGCAGTCCATTTGTTTTGTAGTATTTAAAGTCATAAAATTCAACTGGCAGCTTGTAGGATGAAAGTGCTCCCTTAGGTTTTTTTTTTGTTTGGTTGGTTTTTTTGTTTGTTTTTTTGGAAAAACCAAGTTGTGGCAGGGTGAATAAAAGGTGCCGGTTAAACCAGAGTTTTAGGAAGTGAAAAGGGTGCTTTAATTTTGATTATCTGTGTATAAGCTGTTGTGGTTTCTGAATATGTAGCGAAGTGAAAGAAACCATCGTTCTGGCATTTATTTTTTTTCACGAGAGCTGTATTGACTCTGGCCTTCCAACCCCCTGCACAGGCTTTAATGGCAGCAAACAGAAGTAGTGCAAAAAAAAAAAAAAGATTTATATTAAAATATCACCCTTTCACATCATCACATACAGCTCTTTTCTGGTTTTTGCTCTCCGTGGGTCATTGCTTCTGTGGGAGAAGGTATGTGGGACTCTGGAATGCACAGGTGATGTTGTTACAGCAAAGAAGCCTGTCAAATTCAAGTTTCGGGGATGATAATAATTTTTTAAAATATTGATTTTTGGAATGTGATTGCAACCAGCAGAATTATTTTTTAGGGAAAGGGAATAAAATTTAAATTTTCTATCTTTTTTTTTTTTTTTTTAAAGTAGGCATACAAATTAGAGTGTCAATGCCTTTTTTTTTTTTTTTTCTTGATTTCCTCCTTTTTCCATTTGGAAAAAAAGGGCGGGGGGGGGGTGGGTTGTGGTGCTAACTCATTTTCTTTCCCTGGATTATTCTGGGTACCAGCAAATATTTTGAATAATGCCGGCAGAAAAAGCCCTTTACTCGGTTCCAAACCCAGGCCGAGTGCAGAATGGCAGGAGTAAGAAATCCTGCCCCTGGGGTGGGGAGCGGTGGTGACGCTGTGGGGACGGCAGCAGACGGAAGATGTGCTCGTGTGTGTTTAAAGAGTTTGTCATCTTAAGAATTGCGAATCCACTGCACTTCTACAACTGTGTTTTACGGAGGCTTTTAATTTGAGCAAGTTTGGTTTTCTTAGATTATATCTTTTGCCGTCTCTAAAAGACAGGCTGTCGCTGCCGAAACTGTAAGTCCTGGCTCCAAAACACTTCAAAGAGAGATTTTAATTCTTAAGTCTGTCTTCCCCTTGTCCCTTTTGGCAGAGGATGCTTCCTAAAATATATCTATTTTTAAGGTAGCCTCAATCGGATGCCCATCATGAAAACTTTCAGGCCGATTCATTTGGCAGTGCAATCTTACGAAGAACCCCAAATCTGTTATATCAGGATCTTGGCAAAAGTTGGTCAAGCCCAACAAGTGGCGTTACTACCACATAATAACTAAAATATTTATCCTTGCTAGCGTGATATACAGGAAACCTATTGATTAAAACCTTGTCTTCGTCTTATTTCCTGAATCACCGAGTCAAATTGCGTTTGATCTATCTTGTTTTCAAATCAGCAATATTTTTGCGTGTGTGCAAGATGTTGTGCTCCCTTTGATCCTGGAGACATTTGTTTTGGCATTGCAGGAGCTATTTTTAATATGCTTTGTGGGAGAAATAAAAATGGTTTGATGAGTGCCACGGTGTTCCAGATCTGCCTAAATGTCACATAAGACTTGCAGAAGAGACAAGAAGCTGTAGGTGCCCACCTGAAGACAAGCCATATATAATATGTGAGATATTTCAGAGAATAATTGCATTTATTATATGTAGGATAATAAATACCGGAATGAAAAATACCCTGATAAATATACGAACGAACGTTTAAGCGCTTATTTTAAATGTTGTGCTGCAGAGGAGAGGTTGTACAATTCTTTCTTGGATAACGAGCCTGTAATTACAAGAAGAATATTGGGAATATTGCAGACCAGGTCATGATGTGAAGAGCAGGGAGGGTTGGTCAGGCTGAGCATCCTTTACCTGCCACTCCTCTCTGTTGAACAGACAAAATGAGAGTGACACATATTGAAAGGGACAAACTGCTGTATGGGCTTATTTATTTATTTATTTATTTATTTATTTATTTATTTCAAGGGTTTTATGGACTAGTGGTATCTTAAACCGTCTGCATGGTGGCATATGGCCATGAATGTTTTCCAAGTTGACTATTCCAATAATTTGGGGGGAAAAGTGAAATCATACCCTTGAAATTGCAGCAGCGCCTTAATTTGGAAAGAAGTGATGTTCCCTGATGGTCCTTCGATTAGGTACTTTGCTATCTAGTGGGGGTAGTGAAGGGCTTTATCTATAGTGTAATGTCATCCAGCATCTATTCTAAAGAATAAATACTTCATTGAAACGAAAAAACTCCCAAACGAAACAAAAGCTCGAGTCATATAAAATGTCTCTACTAGTATTTTATAAATGTGTGTTGCATGAAGGCAAAGTGCTGCCTTCAGCTCTTTAAGCCAATGAAACATATCTCATTTTAGAAAGCTGCTGCTGGTTTGAGTACCACGGACTTCATCCCCGTGTGGGACATCACTCCCCAGGAGCAGGTCCGTCACGGTGCTGGGGGGTGAGCTTGGAGAGCTGGTTTTAGGGGGGAATCCATAGCACCCAGCAACACTGGAGCAACTTTGGTGTCGGAAACCAGATTTCTTTGCTGTGTGCATGCGGTGGAAAAGCTGCCAGGAGGAGACCGCACGTACGATGAGGCAAGGCGAGCATCCTGGTTTCATCAGCTGGGGGAGCATGTGGGGCGAAGTGCTGTTTCCACCGCCACAACCCATCTGTGACGCGTGTCTGTCCAGGAGTTCTCCACATTTGTCTGTGCCAGAGAGAAGAAATTGGCTTATAAGGAGCCAACAAATTTGCAAATGAGATCCATGTGTACGTGCGCTCCACCCTCCCTATATTCTCTATACATTGCTTTGCCAGGAGTTGCCTACCAGCTGTTATGATACAGCCATCACTTCTAAAATTAACCATTGAAGAATTTGCGATCTGGGCCGTTGCTCACGTTTTTGGGCCCCAAGCGTAGCGAGGAGAGCAGCTCTTCATGGGCTTCCCAGCTTGCCATGTGGCCGAGCCCATCTTGGGAAGAAGAGAGCGATGGCTTATCGCCCACCCTGCACATCCCTGGAGGAAACTGGGCAATGCTGGGGCGGTGCAGGCTTAACGATATCCTCATCTATTTTAGGAAAAAAGAGGAAAATTCAACGGTTAAGTCCTGCACAACCCCGGTAGCCTCTAATAAAAGGGTGAGGAAAGGTATTACAATATAAACCCATACATGACTGTATAAAGGAAACGATCTGTTCTTCATTGGCTTTAAATAGAAATGATTTTCATGTTTAATTGTGCGCCTTTGTGTAGGAGCAGTAAATTGGGCTGGTTTACGTAGGACAAAGCATTACAGCAGCGAGAAACCTTCCTGGGTCTTGGCCCTTGTCTTTCCCCAGAGACTGATTTTTCTGGTGTGAGAGAGGCAATGATTGTTTTCCAGCTTTATCCGATTAAATAAGCTGAGATAGGCTGTGGGGGTAGAGAATTTGTCTTGAATTTTTCTATTTGTCACTGAAATATTCCCCCACATTTTTGGAAAATGTAAAAGATAAAAACAGCAAAAAAAAGCCCACAAACCAACCCAGGTTGCTTATAATAAAAACAGAAAAAAAATCCTCCCCAAAACCTTTACTGAAGAAAAGGGAAGACAAACCAGTTACTGGAAGCTAGACCTGTTTGTATTTCTAAATGCCGGCCGCTTTCCAGCATTTATTGGATAACTCGGACATTTCAACAGCTCACACTCAGTCTTTAAAAGCGCTATTTTGGTCTGCGCTACAACAAATCCTTTTGCTCTCGTTGCTCATATATTTTCATTGTACACTTGTTTTCGGTGTGTAGCAATGATTTTGGGGGGGCAAGCGAGTAATTCCTTCTTAATTGTTGCGATATTTTGTAATTATCCTTGCAACGTGGCTTATCTGACAGCGTTTTATTGCCACTGAGCACTGGTTAGCAGCGTCCGGAGGCTTTTGTACGCTGTGAGCTTGGGAGCACCCTCAGGCTGGCGTGGTTGGGATGACGGCAGGAGTCATGGACCATCTCACTGCCTCCTCCTCTTCCAACTCCACAGGGAGAGAAAGCAAAGCCGTGGACCCATTAATTGCACGCTAAGGGCAAAGCATTGGCAGAACAGCATGTAATCACACTAAAAGATGGTATTACAAAAAATCCAAGGGAAAAGAGGTGGGAACAAGCTAATAGAAGATAAACAGCACTACGTGAGCTTTATTTTTTTGCTCTGGGTCAGTGGAATAAGGCCACTCAGATGATGCAGCTTGATGGGAGGGCTGGTGAGAAGTTTTTTCAAGGCAAAGTGTGGCAAGCCACCAATTTGTTATAGTTGAAGGTTTTATTGAAATAGTTATGCGTGAACCTTCTGTTTCCTTGTTTATTCTTGTACAGTGGCTAAAATGAATTGAAATTTAACGGTCACGGCTGGTATCGTAAGATTTTAAGGGATTAGTGTGTACTGAAGCACTGTAATGCAACTCGAGGTAATAATTTAAACCAAGAATCACAAGCAGCAAGAACCAAGGATAGCCCTTAAATATGAATTACTGCTTTACGGTTACGTATGTCGGTGTCTGTCCCAAAGCACGTGTGTTTGGGAAAACGCAGCCCCGGGTGCCCTCCTTTCATCTTGGTTTTCATCGCTCTCGATCAAGCAAAATCTCTTTGCATGGCAGCCGAGAGCACTGTGGAGGGGATAGCACTTCAGAGGTTTTATTCCCCTTTCTAGGAGAGCTGTTGGAGGAGCAGCGTATCTGCTTGCCGTGATTTGTAGCTCCTGTTGGTAGTACCTGGAAAACTTCAAGTTTTCGGTAACATTCAGAGATTTACCGTAGGGGTTTTAGCCTCCCTCTTTGCAAGCCTTGTGCTGGTACCAGGCGCTGCCTGGCCCAGCGTGGGCTTTCACATCACTTGCTGTCGTTGCTGTGCAATATCCACCCTCCTCTTTCCTTCTCCCCGAATAACCTCTGCAAGGATCTTGGTGAAGTTAAACGCATATTTTTTTTTTTTATATACATATATTTTTTTCCTTTTGTCGCCGGTGATGGGATTTACGGTGTGATCTTGTGCATCATCCGCTTGAATGCACCAAAGGAAACCAAGCCAAAGTCAGGGACACATCTCATGGCCGTGGGATTGCAACCAACTCTCGATGGCGTCAGGGAGGTTGGCATACGCAGCGTAAATTAAAATAGTAGACAAAAGCTTTGGCAAGGGAGAAATATGAACGTTGGACGGGGCAGCTTGAGAAGCAAACCCCATTTTAGTGCAGAGCAGGAATCATTTCCAATCACCTTTTTTCTGTTTCTCTTTCAGGCCGTGACCGTGCGAAACTCCATGGCGAAATCGTTGTACAGCGCCCTGTTCGACTGGATAGTGTTCAGAATTAACCACGCGCTCCTCAACTCAAAGGACATGGAGGAAAGCACCAAGGTAACGTCTTGCCAGCTCTTTTGGCTACAGTCTTGGGTTTTTAAATTAGGTAACTACAGGATAAAACATTACCCAAGCTCCTAACAGCATGTTGCTTAACATAAAGTTAATTTTTCCTTGGTTAATATTTTAGACTGAGTACTTCGTTATTTTAAGTGCTGTTTGCTGAGACAGGAAAGGTGAAGCACCTCAAATAATCTATCCTGAAAGCAGCTGGGGAAGAGGTTTTGTGGTAGTCACAAAAGCCTGTTCCCCCACCCCCTCCAGGAGCAATGCCAAATAATTTTCCTCTTGTGTGTAAACCTATAGGACTGCGTATAATTGAGGAGAAAAAAGGGAAATCTTGCTAATGCAAGGTGTTTTGATGAAGTTGCTCTGTAAAATTAATTAGAAAAGATGAACAAGCTGTGGTGTCCGTAAGTACTGAGATAGGACATCTATAACGAGCAGAAAAGTGAGATTAGGGGGAAAAAAGGTCATGACGGGAAGAGCGAAGTCACCACAGTGCCCAACTGCTTTCCCGAAGAATTTATGGAAGGGTGAGATGACGTTTCCTGCGATAGCGGGGCTGGATGCCGCGACCCAGGACATCCTTTCCAAAACCTCTCATGTATTCATCCGCACTCGTCGTGGCGGGGAGAGGCTGACCCCAAAAAGCGTGGCTGTACGGATGCGTCCAGGCACGCAGCTGCTTGCAGCTGGCCAGCTACCCTTGGCTTGGAAATTCTGGGCATGGGCCAGCAGCGTGTGTTGGGGTTTTTTTTTGGGGGGGGGTTGTACATCCAAGCTGAAGCTGCAGCTGCCAAGAGGAGGATTGTTTTGCTAAGCGCTAACATTACGTTTGAATTCTGCCGTAGGACCAAAGTTGCAGCGGCTTGCAGTGTAGCTGGTCCTTTATTTAACTCCGTAGAAGTGCTTGCGGAGTGTGATTACAGGCTGGAAATAAATACATGCGTATAAAACTTGGTAGTATGCTTTTCTGACAAGAATGGTTGTTAGCGGGGGTAACATCCAGCTTGTCTTCTGACTGCACAAGCTTCCTCTCCCTCTGTTTAATATTTTACCAAAAATGTTGTGTTCTTTCCTGATTTATTTTTCCAAGTCATCAAAAATTTTGTCTGGCTGTCAGGAAAAAAAACCCCACCATTTGTGTATTTGGTGAAGCAGGAAAGGTGGATTCATTTTGACAAGGAAATGCATCTCAACTACTAATTAATTTTTTTTTTTTTTAATGATCCAATGATTTTTAAAAAATATTATCTGGTCTGAAATATTTAAATACAAAATCCGACTAGGACACTATTGCTTGCTTAGTCAGCATGTCTGTAATAGCAGGGCACACCGGTAGGTGTTTATGGGCCATTAAACTTTGGTTCCCAACCACAAATCTCAGCAGGTAAAAGCCAGAACAGCCCAAATTCGTGCTGTCTTCCAGCATCGCCGCTGCGTATTAACCCTCTGCTTCCTCCAGCCAAGACTCCTGTGCAGTGTAACCACCTTCCCCTTGTCTGTCTCCCTACATCATCTCATGAATTCCCAATTCCCAGTTTTCTGACCTGTTTGGTTTTTTTTGCCCGAAATCGCACAGTGTAGCAATAAGATCCAGGTCAGGCAGCAAGCGCCAGGGGCTGGGAGCGGCGTTGCCCTCGTGCTGGAGCAAATCCGCCTGGCAAACACCCAGAACCTGGGGCCGCAGGAACGTGCGAGGCGGTCCTGGGCTGTACGCGGGCCGGGTTTTCTGAAACGGGAAGGTAGTGCACAAAATTCCAAGAATTTCTAGAGGCAGGAGCGTGATTAGGTTTATCTTCAGAGCGCTCTATGAACATTGATTGATTTTCACAAGTCTCCCAGAAATCATGAAGATGCATGAATCCTGCCTGGTTTATGGGTAGAGAGGTTAAAGAAGAGAGTTTATGTGCATTGCAGAGAGCAGCTTTGTTAAACATTGACTAGCCAGTTTTCTCTCGAGTTGTTCCACAGCGTCACCTCCTCACCCCTTTTTGTAGCCCCTGACTTGGGATCCTTCCAGCACAGAGGGAGGAGAAGCACCTGCCTGGACTGGGCAGGGCTGGGGATAGCTGCTCCTTTGCCCTCAAGGAATAATGTCGCTGCCAGCAAGCGGCCAAGGGCATCCCGGGCTCTGCGGCTGCTGCTGAGACACCAAGCAGCAATTACCACCCTTCTCTGCCCCGGAGGAACTGAGCCGATGCCGATTAATTTGGGTTTTCCTACCACTTCACAATCCTCTTGAAATCCTTTTCAGCTCGGGCTCGGAGAAACCCCAGATGAGGGTATAGGTTCTTCTTAACCTCCCATATGTGGTCTTGAGGTTGGGCAAACACCAACAAGTAACTGGAAGGTGGACTTGGGAGCAGGGGCCTGGGATTAGGTCCGGTCCTCTCTGCAAGGCAAGGTTTCAGCACTTGGATGATGTCTGCTTGCTGGCATCTACTTGCTCCCTCAAAAAATCTCCTAAGCACGCCGAGTCTCCGATTTATGAAAGAAAAATACGGTCTTGCACCTCCCCATGAAAGGTTGCTGGCTCCCAAGTTTGCAGTGGGTGAGCAACATGCGACTCACCTTGCAGCAAATGTCCTGGCTTAATCCCAGCCCACAATTCCCACCAATATTCCTCTGACTTTTAAGATATATTTTGAAATAATCCCGCAGGCGGTGAAGGTTCAGAAGGTTGTTAGATGACGGATTTTTGGCAGAGGGCTTGCTTATATGACAGTCATGTTATAGAGAGTCATGTAAGACTCAAAACCATCTGCATTCAGAGCGCATATGGGAGGAGACCCGCAGCTGAAGTTGGTGAGAAAGATGAGTATGAAACTATATCTCTTCATAAGTGTAAATTTTGATTTTAGTGGTCACCCACAGCTGTCCTATAAAAAAACCTCATGGAGAGCTTGTATAGCCTTCACAGAAGCTGGCTTGACCAGAGCTACCATTCACCTGGTTGTGGTAGCTTGGGGCTTTGACGTGAAGGCTGGAGGTTGCAGAAGGCATTGCCCCAGCTATCTAGGACAATCTCACTGACCAAAACTCATCCTCAGTCGAACCAGTGGTGGACATAATATTCCTTGGTGCAGGCTGCACTTGCCGAGGAGGCTATTTATAGCTAGTTAAGCTGATTTAATTGCTGGTGGGCCATGTAGTTTGGGGATAGGTGGGAGGAAGACCTAGATCCTAACAAAGACCATACCCCAAGAGAACTTGGGACAATGGGAATGGAGGCAATTTTCATATCCCAATATGTGTGTTTATTTGATATCAGCAGTAAGGAGAAGATCAAAAGATGAAGCTGGGTAAAAAAAAAATAAACACCCGGCAGTCATTCTTCCACTGTTTTTCGAGCCAGTACTTGGAAGATGTAAATCAGACCTTTGATATCCAAATTTAGTTGAATGTACAGTGAATTATTTTGGGAAAACACAGTGGGATTTGGCTTATCTTGCTTGCTGACAGGATCTGTAGCATATTATTTCTGAAAAGAGTTGTGAATAAGTTATTTGATACTGCTTGTTTTATGCTGCTGTGTATCGGTTTCGCTCCAACTCAGTTTTCCTTGGTCTTCACTCTGTTGCTTTTAGCTTCTTTTATCGTCTCATGATCCCCTACAAACTGTCTGAAATTTAACCTTTATTAATGAGGTCAGAGACTTTTCCTCCTCTTGAGAACTGGATTACAAAACCTCAGAGAGTCTCATATTTAATTCCCTCTCCATAAATTAGGTTAAGAATTGCTAGAAGACCATCTCATTGCTTAAAACGATGATATAGTGTAAACCGTGGTGGACCAAAAGGCATTTCTTCCAAGGGTTTTTTTAAGCTTTTCCCATTTAGTTCTTGTCAAGCCTCTTCATTTCTACCTAAATAACCCAGCTGCTGTTTTCAGATGAGCTGCTGCATATGTGGTGATGACGGTGAATGCCGATTCATGGCCATGAAGAAAATTCATGGCTGAATTCATGAAGAATTCATGGCCATGAAGGAAATTTGTTTAAATTTCATCAACTAGTTAATTCTTGGCTATCTGACCTCAAACAGAGGAAAAATTGCTGAAGGTGCAATGGGTTTCATGCATATTTGTTCATTATTTTTAGGTCCCAACTTCTAAATTTGTAGCAAATCACTGCCTCTCACTTTATACAATAGGTCGTCATGTATATTGTGATGATGTAGGTTGGAGTAGTCCTCTTAGATTTAGTGGCGATGGCGTTTGGTTTGGGTTTTTTTCCAGTATTGGCTTTGGAATATTGTAAAAAAAAATAAAAATAAAAAAAAAATTTAAACAGATAAAAAATAAAATAAAAAAAAAATTAGATTTTTCCCCAAATTGTAAGCAAACCTATTTGTGATTGCCAAAATATACCTCCCTGGTGGAATGACATCACCAATGTGTGTTTGGGGTGACATAAATCAGCTCCAACGACCGCTGTTTATTGGTGGTTTGGGAATCGGAGAGCACGTGGATGCAGCTTCAGGACTGCCGTTTGCCCTTAAAACTTGTGATTGGTATTTAAATGTCACGACTGTGACATTTTTAGGAAAGCATGAGGTCAATTCTGTCGTCTCAACCAGAAAGCGGTGCCTAACCCAGGGTTAGCCCAAATTTTAAAAATCCTTGTAGACGCACACTTTTTAATTACAGAAATTTTGCTATAAATTCGATATATTAAGTAATGCAGTCGTTTGCTGCAGGCTTGTCCGTGCTGCCTACTTGTTAATTTTCTATATGAGTTTTGATAAAGGAACAACATTAACATATAAACTAGACTTCACTAATTGAGGTCTAAATTAGATTACATCTTTGCATGTTTTCCTTGTGGCACTCGTTCAAAGCGTGAATTTGAAGCTGAAGAATTAAAAGATTTGTAAATGTCAAATTGCTTTGATGATTTTCTTTAAATATTGAACTGCCAACTTAATCTTAAAACCGGCCAGATTACATGCTTTTGTCAGGCAGTTTAAAAAAAATAATTTAATTTACACCTACCTCAATGAAAATAGGTTTTTTCACCTTGCTATAAGAAATGACTCTGTACTGGTAGATTTGGGCTACTTTATAATGGAAAAACTGATATAACCCTTTTGAGTAGGTACCCTGAGATTGTACTTTTTTTTGGCCAGAAAGCAGAAAAATAGCCATAAATTCCCAATTCCTCATTTTTAAAAGTTTTACCCACTTAAATGCATTGACCTCTTTCTTTCGGGAGCTCTGCAGCAGTGGGCAAACGGCCTGATTCACCCCGGAGCTCTGCCCCAATTTCTCTGGCATGAAACTCTGCAAAAAAACCCCCCCACATCTTCAAATTGGTGTTCGGGAGGCGTTCGGGAGTTATCCCCGCGTGGAGATGTGAGAAAAATGCTGGTTTTCCCCATGCAACAACCACAGCAGAATTAACCATCCTCATCTGGTACGTGCAGTTTGATACCGGGAGTGATTTTGTTAAATGCAGATTATTAATTTTTTGAGTTTTGTGTATTTTACCTGTCAGAGCTTGTTTAATTTTGTGTTTCAGTAAAAACTTATGAAAAGACAGCTTCAAAATATAATTTTTTTAATAGAATTCTTTTATAACTGAAATAGACATTTTTTGTCCCTATATATAACTGTTCTATTTTGCTTTATAAATGTACTTACATGAACACATTAAAATACATTTTGTAGCGGTTTGGACACAGCAAATGAACCAGCACTGAAAAAAAGGGGGAAGTTTTTTTTGTGCTCAGTTATTTCATATTAAATTATGTTTGTGAATGTTTGAAAACCCTCTTTAAAGTGTTCTCTCGTGGCAGGGGCTTAACTATGTCCACAGAGCGTCAGCATGGCGCGTGTGAGAGCCGGTGTCGGTAATTCCATAAGGATTCTGGAAGTGTGAGCGTTTTATCTTCTAAGTCTTGTTTTTATGTCGTGCAATAGAGACTTTTATCTAGGGTAATTTTGGGGAGCTCTTGGGGATTGTAGGGAGAAGCTTGGGGGGCGGTGGGTTGGGATTTGCTTACGGAAGGGCAATGTGAATGGAGCGTCGGTGTTGTAGATGAGAAAAAGTCACTTTGTGGTGTTGCCATCGTCCCTTTTTCCGTGTATAATATGGATAAAATATGAGCTGCTCGTTACACAAAGAGTTCAAGGAGAATTCTTACTGAAATCTATTTTTCAAAAAAATGCAGTAGAGGATTTCTGCTTGTTAGGCTGTCGCTAAATGAATGTATCTGCGAACAAAAGGGTTGCCACGTTTGTTGGGACAAGCAGGAGAAGGATGCTTGGCCCTTGGGAAGCAGCGAGTGAGAGCGAATCCCTCTGCCAGGCTCAGTCCTTGGTCCAGTGGCTTCCCATTTTCCATCTCCTGGTCAAACGGCTGTTTCTTGTGGGCGTTTTGCCAAGTGATGCAAAAGTCTGGGATGCTGGCCAAGGGCCTTCAGTAGTCATCGTTGTCGTGGCATGGGTGGGGACGAGGAGGTGGAGTCTGGCCCTGGAATAGGGAGAAAAACCTGGACAAAGGATAAAGTAGCCAAAGACCTCTTGGGAAAATGGGTTAGAGTCTTATCGTTGTGCTTATATGCTTCTTTTAATTGTGTTTTCACTTGTTCCAGTAGCTGAAGTCCGTATCATACAAAGCTTCAACTCACAAGCCGGGCGGCCGCTCTGCCCACAGCAGCTCTGTCTGTTCCAGCCGTAGGTGGTTCCCTGGTCAGGAATCGAGCACAGAAGGAATATTTTCCTCCCACGTTACGTGGTCGGTTGAAAACGGACAAACTGCAGTGCAGAGGGATTTGTGGATAGTCTGGTTTATATTTCTGGCAGTGGAGTTAGGCTAGTCTCGGGAAGGAAGTCTTAGGAAATCCAGAGTGCAAGATAAGAGCAATAAAATTAAAACCAAGGTGCCTGGCAGCTCTCAGGTTCTTCTGAGATGGAGGTGTTTCTCCTCCCTGCTTGAGATTTGGTTCATTTGACCAGCGCTAGTGCTTTTACCTTGCTTAATACTTTTATTTAATTAATTGTAATGTATGAACAGAGCCCATGTGTAAGTGAGATGCCTTTGGTTAGACCCCAGAGTGTGGTTCACTAACGAACTGCTGATGGACCTCTCTGTGCACGTGTCCTTCAGGCTCTTCCCTCCTTTTCTGATGACAACAGGCTTCGTAGGTAGATACAGCCTGAGTTTTATTTATAACTAATTATTAATTACTTGTTTTAACAGAACAGTCATATACGTGTTTGGAAGTTGCAGCAGAAATTATACCTACTTAAGCTTGTTTTTCACCCTGGGTCTCTGTGTCATTGAGGTTTATTTGCTGTCACACCCCCACGTCCCACAGGTTTATCAAATCCATCCAACAGGCAGGGGGCTCAAGTTTTATGAAAACCAGTACCTACACAAGGGAGAAAGTTCCCCATTTCTAGTCTCATTAAGGGAAGGGTAGTTTGAGCTGGGGAGTGATGGGTTGCACTTGCTTGTGGCCATTCGTATGGCTGGGGGTCCACTACCTCCCGCTGGTATAGGGGAGCAGGGTTGGTTTGGGTGGAGAGGAAGGGGCCAGGAGGTTGCAAAACAAGCTGTGAATTCATCGAGGTCTTGGCCTTGTTTTGCCAACATAGAAAACTTTGGTGCGTCCACGTCTTGATGAGCATCTCAAGAGGTCTTTGCAGGTTAGAGGAGAGAGGAGAGACCAAGCAGGCTTTGGCTCTCCAATTTGGAGAAAAGGCTGATGTGGGATACAGCTGATGTTTACAAAATCATCAAAGGGGTGGAAAAAGAGGCAATTTAGAACTGTAACTCACCGAAACCTGCAATTTATTTTATGGGGTATGGCTTTAGTAAAAGGCAACACATCTCTATTGTGAACTTCTAGAAGTTGACCTGAGAGACTGTGAGGGATCATAGTGTCAATGGGTTCCAAAAAAAATTGGATGGTTACCTCTTTACACATCTCTTGCCCATGAACTAAAGGGAGCACAGAGGTGCCTCTCCATCTCCATCATCCCAAAACTGTGGGTGCTGGTAGAAAGGGGTGACGGGCCACAGAAGAGCCGTGTTGACATAATGAGGATGGGGTGTTCTGCTGCCACGGTTGGAAATGCTGGACTGGAGCAGGGCTGGGCTGGCCCTGTAGACCATTTCTTGTGTCCTGGTGGCAGGCGCTGGGATGGCTGTGCCGGAGCATGGGGCCCTGGGACAGCATCCATGGGAAATGAGGCTTGGATCCCTTCCCTGCCCAGAGACCTTCATTCAAGGCAAGCAGTAGCCGAATCTTCAAAGGGCAGAGAAGGCAAGGAAAGCAGAGCCTTCGACAGTCTTCGATCATTAGGATAGAAAAGCTTTTGTTTTAGTTGTTTAACAGCTCTGATGCCTAAGTTTTTAATTATATCGGAACCTGACTCAGGGGACGGATTTGAGCCCTCTTTTTCAGCAGCATTACTATTTTTGCGTTACTTTCTGTCCCTTTCAATAAGGCGAGAGAGAGTCAGCGTTTCCAAAAATCAGTCCGTCTGGGTTACGCTTCTCAGTAGGAGACATTCACCGTATCCATCTTATATGCAAGGTGGATATTTTCTATTTGATACTATTTTACTTCTGAACAGACTTATTTCTTTCGTTACAATGGATTATTTCTGTGCGAGCACCTGCCATGGAGGTGTTTCTTCGGAAGGCTTGCAGCTGCAACGTGTTTGCTTAGACACCCTGTATTCACCTTGTAGCCATGTTTCTGTGGACTGTCTTCGTGGTGGAAGCCTTTTTTTTCCCAACCCTGCCCCCGTTTTTTCCCTCAAAAGATAAGTATTGTCTTACATCCACTAGAATAACTTGGAACTGGGTTCAGGTTTCTTCAAAGATGGCAGTTTGTCCATAAATTAAAAAAAAAAAAAAAACCACCAACTGTAAAAGGACTTCTCTTTTAGAAAAAAAGCCATCTGTCCAGATGTTACGTGTTGTTTCTCTCATGTAGGTGATGTCTTCCAGATGGCATAATATCAACAATTCCAGTAAAAATGAAAAGTCCTGCTATTAAGTATATTTAATTCTGTTTGTGTGCTTTTGATTAGGTACTGCGTACAAATAATCCATTTACTTTATGTGATTTTATTCTAATCCGCATTCTTATTTTTCTTGCAGACTTTATCCATTGGAGTACTTGATATTTTTGGGTTTGAAGACTATGAAAATAATAGTTTTGAACAATTCTGCATTAACTTTGCCAATGAGCGCTTGCAGCACTACTTTAACCAACACATCTTTAAACTTGAACAGGTAAGTCTGGAAATATTTACTCTCTGATGACAGTGAGTGTTGACATGAGTTTGTGGCACTGATAAAGTTCTTAAATTGTCCCTTTAATTCTTGTAAATTAAGGAGCATACATTGAATTATTCAAATTTAACTTCTAATTTACCCTATGACTTACTGCTACCTGTAAAATAAAAAGCCAGCCAGAGATTTGCAGGTTTTAAATAAACATTTTGGGATACAAGTACCCTCAAACATCCTGAAGACCTGAACCGTTGCTCTTATGTCTCCTTGATGTGTGCTCAGAGGGCTCATCCGTCAGCACTTGCTTGCTTGCTTTTGCCTGGACTTGCTGCTCTGTCATTTAATATCACATAAAAGTTATTTTTCAGCATCTGTTGAAAA
The DNA here is from genome assembly GCA_009819605.1 of Sterna hirundo. Taxonomy (NCBI): domain Eukaryota; kingdom Metazoa; phylum Chordata; class Aves; order Charadriiformes; family Laridae; genus Sterna; species Sterna hirundo. The sequence continues at coordinate 23,735,402 of CM020445.1, forward strand.
TGACAACCCAATCTTCTGATGGTTTTTTGCTTTCCAGTGTTAATTTGTGGGGAGGGAGGGAAAATGTCACTCTCATACATGTTCTGAAGGTCAGACTTGACATCGTTACGACCTCCAGTAGCCATGGTAGATTGGAAAGGCTGAACTTTAAGCTTTGTTTTAGGTTTGTTAAAACTAGGTGGTGCTTTCCAGCCTCAAACTAGTGTGCTGTAAGAGAGATAACAGAAATACAGGCCATAATTTAGCAAGTAACATATACGCTAAGATGGCATAGTCTATTAATTAGGACGGGAGGAGGCTTTTCCAAACATCACTTGTTATCTAACATCAAGCAGGACAAGAAAACTGCTGAACTACACGTTGTTTCATAGGCGCACAACGTATAATTGGGCTGTATAATACACTAAGTGTGTTACAGACCTTCAAAATGCCCTTTTTTTTTTTTTAAGGCCAGTCTGCATGCCCTCCCTTCAGGTGAAGTTCTTCTTTGGGAGAGGTCAAGGGCAATCCTCCTTAGCGTTAGTTTCAGTAGGGCTGGTATTTGATGAGCTGCGCTCTGCGGCCTGAGTCCAGCTGAGATCAAAGAATTAAACCAGGCCTTCCCAGAAACCCCGGTAGTAGTTTCATTTTGGGCCTCAACAGTGTTATAAGAGAGCTGACAAGTCAGAAAGAAAAGTCTCCTTGAACGTTAGGATGGTCAAAAATAAGCAATATAGCCCTGAGTGGATCATTTGGGGGATGATTGCTCTGGAGTTTGATGCTCCTCTGTTAACTCTCTCTATTTATTTTTTTTTTCATCAAGAAAGTGTAGTGGAGCTGCTCAAACCCATTTTATTTTGGTTTTTTAACTGGTCTTTGTATGCTGATGCACCTTATTCAACAGATGCCTTAAGAAATGAATGGGAAAACCTGTCTGTATTTCTAGAAAGAGGTCGCTTTTACCATTAGGCGCAATAAAAAGGCGAACTGAAAGACTGATGCAAAGCCCAATGTACCTATTTTTTTCTGATACACTTTTGAGAAGGCACTTGAGGAGGGAAGACCCTTCTTGAAAGCTGGAAAGACGTGATACCTTAGTGAGGTGGGATGTCAGGGCACTCGGGTTTCGGCAGCCTCCGCCGGCTTCGCGGGAGCCAGCCAAGATGCCGTCATCCATAAGGGAATTCCTGTGCTTGGGCTGGGATTTCTTAGCAGGTTGGGGCTCCTCCCCAAGCCTGGGGTATATGCAGAGCTCCTGATTGCAGCAATCTCTAATTCTCCTTGGACCGGCTTATAACCGCTGACCTAATTAGCTTTCTCCTATAAACCTGTCAAGCGCATGAAGTCATTAAAGGCAGTATTCGCTGTACGGGTGAGAGGGGCGGTTGCGGAGGCATCCGATTGCAAAGGGCTCGTTCGAATTCTTAATGCTGGAGCACGTCACCCGTCTAGGGCTGGAGCACTGCGAGCTCTGCTGGTGGAAAATATGGTCATCTCTACATAGTTTGCTTTCTATAAATATAAATAAGCTGTACAGCTGCATGAGCGCTAGTTTTTGAGTGGCTTATTTATACAGTTTAATCATTTGCTCTTGCTCTCCTTGGAACTGTATGCTGTGAGTAGAGGAGTGGATTTGGTGGAAAGGAAACTGGTGATACATACTCAGATCTTGGGACTTCAGAATGTCCTTACTCTACCTAGCTGGCCCAAAGATTAAACTGCTTTTTAATGATAGCTGCCAGTCTACAGGTGAGGATTGGGTAGTTAATATTTTTTGTGTTTCAAGATGGCAAAATGAGTTACGTTACCTTGAGTTGTGAATTTATCAGAGATATTTTTGCTTGGCAAGAGTTTAATTGATGTCTCAATGGCTGAAAAACAATGGGGTTATTGGTGATGAGTACCTGAAGTGGAGGGGTCCCCCTTTGCGTCCGGAGATGTATCTCCAAAGCTTGTAGGAGGCTGAAGCCAGATTGCTGAGATATCTGGACATTTCTACTAGAATCATCAAGGATTTTTCTTAAAAATCATAGTAGAATTTGTGTGCAAGAATGGTATTTAGCCATGATGTAATTGTTGCTGTGGCGTACTGCTGGTGTTATGGAAACCAAAATACCTACCACAAAGTCATCTAACAGAAGCGCGGGATTATTTTAACCTTTATTTACTTTCTTTTTCCTGGTGAAATCTAATACAATGCCCATTGCGAATCTTTTTTTAAACCTTCTGTCTGAAGACAACGCTATTTCCAGCTGTTTGCAAACAACCGACCTCGGGCAGTCTGACTTCAGCCTGATGCCTCCTATAAATACAGCTGCTGTCGCGCTGCGTTCCAAGGGTCTGTAAAGGGCTCTGCGATAGCAGTCTCCTCGCTTTGAGCCAACCATGAGAACAAGGATAAGGCATCTCTGCCCGCTGCTTATAGAAAATAAGAGAAGGCAGCAAAAAATGGTAAATGTTAGAGTTCGGCCTTGGATAAAGACAGTTATTGATGTTTGTCTACTCTTGTTTCTTTTTTTTAAACCAACTGTTCTGGATTGCTAAGGAAAATTTAGTGGCGGCTGGTGATGCATGGGGACAAGCTTTAGCGGATGATGGAAGAGTACAAGAGACACAAACCCTAACCGGGTGGGTAAAGCCCAGGCTCCTAAATCCCAGCCTATCTCTAAACCCTTGGTTTTGGACGCATAACGTTCTATTTATTAATCTAGAAAGATTGCTATTGCAGGAATCCTAACTTTATTACAGCCTGCCCCATCACATAACAAGGGTGGTTTTCTCCTCCCCGCATAACTCACCAGTCTATGGGGTGGAGGCTGGATGAGGGGCTGTAGCTGGTGGCTCCAACCGCTGCCTGATGCGGTGCTTCCTCTGGGCAGCAGGAGGACGAAGCGTCCTTCACTGAGCTCCATGCAGAGTGCAGAAGCGCTTAACTCTTCCATGCAGCATGGTCTCATCCCTCCCTCGGGCTGGTGACTTCAGGTGAGACATCCTCGTAGCTCTCGGACTCGTTAGGTGCTATCGGAGCATCACGCCTCGGCAGCTGTTCTCTGTTCCCCAGCTCTGCTCCGTCTCCATGTCCTCCTCGAGTGGCCTCCTCTGCAGAGCAGACAAGCCCAGGGCTGCTGCAAGGTTCGGATAATGCCCGGGTGCTTCTAGGAGTGGAAAATAGCATTTCTACATTGCAGCCTGGCTTTTTTTTTTTTTTTTTTTTTTTTATTGCAATTGAAGGCATTGCACAAAATAATTGCTGTGTATGAAGATGTAGCTTGGAGGTCACCACTAACATAACACCCATGATAGAGTTTCCTCTGAATTTCCAGATCTTTGGCAGTTTGAGGGCCAGGAATACAAGTTTTTATTTCTTTATGTATCCCATTCTCCAAACTTCGTCATCTTTGACCTTACCAATCTTCCTCCATCCCTGCTCACACTCATCCAATGCTCGGCTTTTCGGTTACCCCCACCCCATCCTCCTTTCCTTCTTTTCAACTGATGTTTTGCAAAGGTTGCAAAGTCATCCCCTATCTTTCCATCCCACAGACGTTGCTGTTAAAAGTTCTTTTTTACCCCATTTTCTACCTTTCGTTTACCCACCAAACCTCAATTTCAAGACCATCCTTTTATTGTTTAAAAAAATTGATGAATAACTGAGGTTGAGACTGAAAAAAAAACCCCGTGTTATTTGGAGTGCGATCAACTGGCATGAGCTCAGGTGTTGAGCAAAGTCTATTTTCTGGCATGGTCCCTGGTGAGCTTGATGTGTCCCAGCCAACAAACCTCAGCCCCCTCACGCAGAAAAACTTAATTTCATAAAGATAACGCGTCCTATGAAATGTTTGCTCAGCCATCTAAAGCTCCTTAAATATTTACGGAGGCATGTAGGTTTTATTGTCCCTGTGTAATAGGTGGAGAAATCTGACAGTCCGGACTAAATAATGAATAGTTATAACAATCTGTTCAACACAGAGGGAGTAAATTAAGAAGAAAAAAAAAGCATCGATTTGTTGCAGGACATGGTGATGGGTGGTTTATTTAGTCAGTGAAATGACTGTAATGCCCGCAATATTTTAAAGCGTCTTGGGCATGTGGGGTTTCTCACGCCGGGCTGCTCCATCTCCCAGCAGCCATAGATGTTGTTTAGAGAAAAGAAAATACAGAAAATTAAAATAAAGTAGCTAAAAAATAATTAAATGAAAAATAATTAAGATAAAATTTATTAAAATAATTAAATAAAAAACAAATTACGAAAAAGGGTCTTCTCCTGTTGCCTAGAGCTCTTCATCCCCTTCCCTCCAGCGAGGGATTTTTTGCATCTCATGGCTCCGGTTAGGCATGAATGTGTTTTATCTTTGTCGCCACTGAAGACAAAAGTCAACCACCAGAAGTCAACCGTTGAGCACGGTTGGTTCAAATTTCTGTTTTCGCTGGAGAGTGCTCTCCGAAAAATGCTGCCATCAGCTGCGAGCCATGTGACAGGCAGGGAGATAACAACCTGCACAAGTTCTTGATTTATTATTTGGCTGCATGCCATTGTATGTAACTCTTTTTTTTTTTAAAAAAAAAGGGTGCTTACAGTACATAACTCATATTTAAAAAAAAAATATGGATGCTTGGAGTTGTTTAAACGTTATCTTTAGGATAGGAAGATTTCAAACTGCAGGATTCAAATAAAACACTACTCTGGTTGTCATCGGTCCCCCAGAGCGTTGGCTTGGGTCATTCCTCTCCCTGGGGAATGGGTCCGGAGGGACTTCATCTGCCACCGCCTTGTTCCTAAGTTTCTCCAGATGATGAACATTCACAAGATATAGTATATAAAACATAATATATTATATTATGTATATGTACTATAACATCAAATGGTTTGAGTTGGAAGGGACCTTAAAAATAATCTAGTTCCAACCCTCCTGCCGTATTTAAAATATAAAATATTAAACCCCCAGAAGCAGTATTCTCAAATCTGTGTAGCGGCATCCTGGGTAGGCAAGGTAGAAAACGTGCTTAAAATATCATTAGAAAATATTCTAGAAAGCTCTCCTGGTGTGATGTGCTGGTGTAAAAGACTGGGAGCTTTTCTGCATCTTTTCTACTTTAGAATTAGGTAACCTTAAGAAACAGGTTTGGGTTGCTTTGTTGTTTTGTTATGTTTTTTTTTTTTAATTTGATTCGCTGACCTTTCATTTAAGCCCAGTGCAGAAAAGTATCGTATCTGTGAAGCCCAGCTTTTGTGAAAATATCGTAATTGCGGTTGACAGCATAAAAATCTTGTGACAAGTGCACCAAAAGCTCCTGTTTGCAGGGTGGGTAATGTGTAAATTTGAGATTCAAACTCATATTTTGCCGAGGAGAAAGAGAGAGAAAAGCAGAATTGATTTGGGAGATGGACAACAGAAGGTCCAAAACTTGATTATTTTTTTCTTGAAGTTAAAGCCAAACATGATTGTGCTAGAGAAGAATTTTTTGGGCAGAAAGCTGGTGAGATGAACAGGCAGGTTCAACATGTGGTTGTCACCCCTTCATACTGCATGTGCCTTTTGGTCAGCGGGTTTGGTACAGTCCTTTCCTTGACAAAGTTAAAGAGGTGGCTGGAGGTGGTTTGTCCTGCAGATGATCTGAAGAGGTTTTGGTGTTCCTGCGCCTGTTGGAAATGTGTCAGGGAGGAGGAGGAGTGTGATGGTCATAGTCTCTTCTGCTCGTCACCTGCATGGGACAATCTTGCAGTGGTGACTTAGGAACGGGGGCTGCTTTAGAAATTAAGTGTCCTGTAGTGAGCAAAAGCAAAGGTTTTATCGATGAAGAGATCATCTCAGTGCAGTCCCCATGTCTTGGCCTTTGCTGATGCTTTTCGTGAGCTAGGCAAGCTAAGGGAACGTCAGCAGGCATCCCGTACATCCCAGCACCCGAGCGCATGCCCGGGCTCAGCTTGCAGCAGTGCCGTGTCCTACCCAAACCACCTTGTTCCCCCACTCAAATCCCCTCTTCCGTCCTTCATCCCACGCTCCTTGCTGGAGCTCTCCAAGTTGCAGATGCCTTGCTCCAGATTCCAGATACTGTTACTCCCCTCCCAAGTCACCGTCATCTCTTGAGCTCTTCTCTGAGCTGGTTCCTTGACTTTTTCCAGTTAGATGATGTTTTCCACTCATCGTGGTAGATTTATTGGCTAAATATCTGTGGGTTTGGACTGTGCCAGGGGACAGTCCTGTCCCCTTAACCCAGCTGGCTTCCTGCATCTTGGGGACAGGTTTGTCCTGTGAAAGCTGAAGACTGACTTTCCTCTGGGACTTGCTCCTGAGATGTGATCCGACATATGTATATTTATTTATTTTCAAATTATATCTGTATCCTAATATTATGTATGTTATGAAACATCTGCTCAAAAAAAAAAAAAAAAAAGATGAGATGAAGATGAAATAAACGCTAATTTTTATTTATTAGTCGTACAAAAAGTATTTTCTTCCTGCACCCCAAAGCACACCCTGTTTTGGAGAGCACTGGGGGTGCTCTGGGGTGATCTAGGATGCTCCTATACTGGTTTCTGGGTCATAGTCCAGAACCACAGTCGTGGGGAAATTCTTGCACATTCCTTATACCTTTGAGCTAAATTAGGCAACGACGTAATGAAATCTTTGGTTATTTCATCAAAAAAGCACCAACAATGCTCGTGAGCAATGGCTTTTCTTTAAAAATAAAAGACCTCGATGCGTGTTGGTGGATTTTCATAGGGCAGCGTTGTGCAGTGCGAGCTCCCTTCTTCTTAAGCAAGAAGATGAGCGAGAAACCTCTGAAAGTCTCTGAAGTACTCAGCAAGACGATCTGAAAACATGTCATGTTGAGGTCCGTCCTGACTGCGGCTCTTCCACTCGTCACGTGCAGAATTCCTGCCTGGACTGGTTTGGCATGATAACGAGATTTGATAGGGGTAGCCTGAGACAACTATATATATGTTTGTGTATATATATAGATACATATATATATGTGTGTGTAATAGGGAGTACAGTGAGCCCGTTGTAACTGGGAATGAACAAGAGAGGAATCGGGAACAAGTGTATTTATTGACACGAGTTTGGGGACTGGAAGGGAAAGATGACGTTCAGCGTGGAGGACCCGTCTGGTGTTGACCGTGACCACTGTGGAGGTCCCCGTCACGTTTGCTAAGCCTGATACATCATGCAAGGACTGCATTGATATATATAGAGATATATATAGATATATATATATAAAAAATTCTTTTCCTCTTTAATTTAGATAGCAAGAAATTAAAGAAATTAATCTCCCAGCAGATTACGCAGCATCTTTAGACTCACGCTTCTCCTGGCTGTTGTAAGGCAGGTTGGGAAGAAGGGTGCTCCTGCGCAGGGAGCGAATGGACCGTGGCATGGTGTGCTTCGCCAGCTGCATCGTGCAAAACCAATTTTCCCCATTTTGAGAGTAAATTATAATTTATGGCTGAAACCTGCTGTTGCCACTGAAGCGTAGGGAGCTGATTTGAGCTCAGAGCTGGGTGCTGCAGAGCCTGTGTAGCAGCGAAACCCTGGGCTGAACTGGCTATTTCCAAACACTTTCCCTGACGACGGACAGTCCAAATTACAAGAAATTAAAATCTCAGGCTGCGCGTGTACAGCAGGCAGGAGGTTGTCAGTGGGCGAAGGATCAGCCTCAAAATAAAGCCAGATTCACTTGCCGTTTGCTGAGGAGCCACTGAAATGGTTGCCTCGAAGACGACCGTCAAGGTTTGCAACTCCAAACGGGCGGCAGAAGGCGTGCAGGGGAAGGCTGTTTATCAGAACCCCTGCACTGCCAGACGTTGCTATTAAAATAGAGTGGTTTATAAACCCCTTTATAGATTGTGTATTTATAGAGCATGTGGATACACGTTTATATATACTATGTCTGTGGGCGCATTAGTAAAAGTATATATTTTATATATATATATTTTTATATATATGGCTGTGGGTACGAATTCCTTTTCTACTTGAGAACAAACATAAAAATCCTTGTTCATAAATGAAAGCGTCGGCATTGTCAGCCCTCGGCATCCTCATCTGGAGGGATGTCGGGAACTCGAGGCATCCCCGTCGTCTGCGGCACATAAGCCCCAGCACCAAACAAGACGTTGGTCTCGTTCATTTGGGAACTCTCTAATAATAAGGTTTTCTCATCTCGAGGATTTGTCATATCGAGCCCATTTTAATTATCAAATTGCACTGGGATGTTTCTGCTGAATGCTGGGGCTCACGATGCCTGTCTGCATTTGCTGAACGAGCAATTAATCCTCCACGGGAAGGATTAGTTCCCAGATGGACGGATCCTGCGTGGATCTCTCCTGGATGGAGAGATTCCCCTATGTCTTGCTGCCGTTTCCAGCCTTGGAAAAGCTTTCCCAAGATGGAATTTAGGGTATATACATACATGGACATATCCAGAAAAGAGCTTTTACAAGGTTTAGCTCCTTTAGTTTATCGTGTAACAATGACCTCTTTTCATGTAATTTTTAAAACATTAAACATTATGTTCTTTCCTGGAAGGTTTTCAATATAGTTTGCAGCACACGGCTTCGTTTCCAATATTTGAGCAGAGCTTTTTGATACTTTATTCGTATCTTCTTCTCCATTGGCATCTGTAAGGTTGACGGTACCTTGTTACTGGGTAAGCAATCAAGAGAGAAACAATTAATACGCTTGGCTTTAGTGGCTCTAAGCTTGGATTTGCACAGGTTTATATTTTTGTGGTTGTCGAATTGACTCGCAATATTTTTTTAAGGGTATCTTGAGATTATTTTGAGCTGGGGAAGTCAGCTGGGAATGGAGAGAGGCGTGGAAGGAGGGTTTGATTCCTAGTTTCTCACTTTGCAAACGCTGCCCGAAGCTGAAGCAGACGGTGTTAGAGCCAAGAAGAGAGGAATTTCACACCCTTCTGTTTAGTCGTGAATTTTTAGGCAAAATATGTACATTTAGACATCCAGAAGTATCTGCCTGTCGATCGCACCACGGTGTGCGGCTCTGGATTACGAGAGTATTTACGATGGGAACACAATAGGAAGCGTTCCCACATGGAGCTATGCTGGAAAAAGGGATTTTTTTTTTTTTTTTGGTTGATTTCCCCTTTTATTTTGGGAATTTTCCTTGTGTAAACTAGGTTTTCCTATGCCTTGGTAATGAAAACCTTGGGCAGATAAACTCCTGGGGCTTATCTAGCTCCGCCTGGGAGGAGGTGAATGAGCTGATGGGGTTTTCCTCAGCTCCTGTGATTTACTCAAGCATTTCTGAAGCAGGGATTGCCGTGCTGCCAGGAAACACAAAACCCCATATTTCCCTTGCACCGCGGTTCCATGCAAATAATTAATCATTTTGGTTTACATTTCCTTCTTAATATGCTTTAATTTCCTAGTTGGACTTGATAAAAGCTGAGACGGCACTGCATGCTACGTTTTACCCCTGGTTTTACCATCAGTCTTGCCCCATCCTCAGGAAAGAGGAGAGAGTATCATCCCTGTCTGTGGGTTTTAAATAGAATTTTTGGGGGGCTGCTTCTCAATTTTCCCTGTGAGTAATGGCAATATCCCTACGGTATAAGACAGTTGCCTCCTGGGCCCTGAAATGCCGGGATATTTTCATGGCTCTTGGCTTGCGGGCTGTGTGGATGGGTGCCCAGCACCCTCCAGAGCTCTTTAGATCATGACACATTTTTGACCTTTGATATCCTGTGATAGGGCAACAAATGCCATACATTGCGGAAAAACACATGCCTTTGTGTTCAGGCCTGATTTGTCACTGCCTGTTGATTTGAATTTTCATAATCCCTGGGTTTTGTGCTTTAAGACAGATGGGAAACTTATTATGTTTTTCATTTTGTATTTTTATCACGTCTCCCCTGCTTCATTTCTTCTCTGGGTTTCTATGCTTCTCTTCTCGAAGCTTTTCAAGCTCCTGATCACTCCCTCCAACCACCTCTTCATTTTACCGTATGATTTTGTGGAGCAATACCCCCCGGTGAGAGTGATAGTCTAGATAAGTGTGAGCTTAAAAATCATATTTAATGCTTTCTCTTCCCATTATGCTTTTTAGCATTTGGTGTTACTTACTGTTGACCATGGCTGGGTATGGAGTAATTCATAATGGAGCACGTGTGGATGGGTAGAGCTGTTGGATTCCAGCACCTCCAAGACACTGCTGGGCTCGTGGGTATTTTCTCCCACTCAGGATATATAAGCCTTTAATTCTGCTGCGCATTAGAGCGTGTTTCTCTTTGGCTTCACATCGAAATAAAGTCCCAATAAAAGAACTTATCCAACGCTCCTGTAAAGATAATGGGACTTGTTTCTCTATTTTAAAATTATGCATGTTTTCTGTGCCCAGCAGTGGGGTTTCCATCAAGCCTTGCGGCCCAGTTGGGAAGGTTTTCCTGATGCTCAGCACGCCTATTTTAATCTTTAATTCATTATTCTGTGTGGCATAAGCAGTGTTTGTACTCGGGGATCGGTTGTAGGCAGGCAGGGTTCTCTTTAACAGTGCTTAGCCATCTCTTTGCTAGAGTTCCTTTAATTTTCATATATAAAAATGTTGGACATTTTGTTTATTTGGTACCACAAATCTTACACGGTAATATGTCTCACGTAATGTTGTGTGATATTCAGTAAAGATTTATACTCATATTCTGAGTATATGCATTTCAAAGTCTGGACTCACATTTTGTGGTCCTTTTTTATCATCTTTAGGGTCTTTTTTTTTTTATGTTTGAACATCACAGATTGTGTCTGTGCATTCGGGTCTATCTGAGCATTTTAAGCTCTAAAAAACCCATCCCTTGCAAACAAGAAAAACTCAAACTAATGCTGCCTTTTCTTATGAGCCACCTCCCTGCTTAGCCACATCTTTCTAAACATCAAATACAATAATGAAATACATATATATATATATATATATATATATATATATATGGGGGTTTTTTCCCCTAAAAAGAGGCGAGGTGAAGTCACTAACCTCCCTCTCTCCTGAGCTTCAGCTGAGTCAGAGGGGCCAAATCCACATCAGGCGATTTTGCTGCCCTGGCCGCCGCAGCGAGCACCGGTGCAGCTAGAGCAGCACGCCCCTGCTCTGATCCGGGTGACGGCGTTTGAGAAGTGACTGGGCTCACGCCGGCAGAATGAGTCCCTTCGGCGACATGCGGTGCCAACGTTGACGTCCTGCCAACGTCATTGTGGTCGGGGCAGCAGAATCGCTTCTAAATGCACAACTGGGAAGCGTTAATCTACTCGTGGTGGCTTTACAGGTCCCCTGGAGAGCAATGAGTAGCATCTCACCCAATAATTAAATGAAAATATGGAGCTGCTGGACCCTAAAAAAAAACCCTGAATGTCTTTTTTTGGTTCTTTGCTCAATTCCTTTTGCCAAGCTCAGTGCTCTCCTCTCCAGTGAACTCGCATCGCTCCACCTTGCAGCAGACCAGGTTTCAGCTACGCAGGGATGGAAGGAATAAGTCTGTACATTTTTGCTGGGAGTAAACACGCCAAAAAATAGGACTCCATGGACTTTACTATGCTAGAAACTTTTGCAGATAGTGGTAATATCAATGCTTTGGTTCTTGATGTAAAGTTGGTCTTCTAGAAATAGGGCCTTTGAATTTCCCCTCTAAATATAACTTAGTTTTAACTCAAGGTATAAATTTAAGCTGGTTTTTAATTAACCTCCAGTTTGAGGGGTTTTTGTTTGAATGGGCTGTAAGTGTTTCGTGTTGTCTTCGTCTTGATTGTATGTTTGTTGAATGAAAACCTCGTGGTGTTTGGATCTAATTCCATAATACTCAAGTGCTCTGCGAGGACCCTGCATCCATCAAAGGGTGGCAGAGACTTTATTGTCGTAAAAGTGAAGAAATATTTGGAGGTAGCTTTTCGGGATATGTCCTGAATTCTGCAGAAAAACGGTCATTAACATGAATATAGAAGTTATATAGAAGATTAATAACTGAAACTTAATTGAATAAATTTAACATATATATATGGACAGCAATGACTTTACTCTAAACCTGCTGCTCTCTGTGCATAATTTGCACAGTGTTCTGCAGACCAGCAAAATCCCAAGGAATTACATCCCTCAATCACAAAGCCATAGTTATTTTTCCTGGTCTGTGATTCTTTCTGAAGACAACAAAACCCATAACTGGAGAAATGCTAGGAAAAAAGAAATAAAGGGAATTTTTTTCCACCTCAGCTTTGGAGCAGTTGCTCTGGCGTAGCTTCTGCTGCGTATGCTCCTGCCGTGAAATGAGAGCGTGTATCTGAGTTATTGTGGAAAAGGTTATTAGTTGAGGACTTTAATCCCTCTTCGTCTTTGGCCAACGCAGCCCGAGGTTGCATTGGGGATGGAAGGGAGGGAGCAGCAGAGAGGCAGATGTGGGGAACAACTGCACGGCCTGGGAGTGAGCGTTTCTGACCCGGCCCAGAGGAAAAAAGAAGAGCAGAGGAGGGAAAATTAGCCAAAATCCTGCAGCTGAAGTAACCGAGGCCAGGAGGTACGTGATGACCGACCTCGGGTCACACACTGTCTGTTGCAGAGCTGAAGATGAGCCTAAAGAAGTAGAGACCTTGAACTCAGTGGTCTTTTATGGTCGTTTACAGGAATATATTAAGAAAAAAACAACCCAGCTGGCATTGCTAATTAGTTATTTTGCACTGATCTTTGGAGTAGTAGAAAATTTTTAGTGTGGTCATAAGAGTTTCACACATGGATGTCTAGAGGGCTTCTAGAGCAGAGTTGATGATGTGCGCCCAGTGTAGATGTATGCAGACTTAAAATTCTAGATAACTGGGGGGTTTGGGGGGGGGGGGGGGGGAGGGGGGAAGTGTAATGCCCCCATAGTTCAAAAAAGAGCCACGAGAATAAATAGGTAAGCCAAGGAACATGCACCAGCAGCACATCACCACTAAAATAAGGCCCTTCTTTTAGCGTCGTGGCAAGGTTTATTGCTCTCTGGGTGCTCAGGACCAGGCCTGAGCGGGCGAAGCTGGGACTAATGGACCCTGCGTCAGATTAAGCGGCTGTCAGAAGCAGGCGGTTGATAAATGATGCTGACTCCCATTGCTGCTGCATGCATCGCCGTCTCTCTCTTCTAAATCTCTCAGGAGAAGCTCATGCTTGCTCAAGAAATATGCAATCTTCTGCAGTTGGCTGGGTTGCCGTATAGAAGCTTTTTTCCTGACTTGCACTAAAAATACAACAAACCGTAGTGAAATATACGATTTTTAAATGCCTATAGTTTAGGAGGGAGCTGTGAATGCTATTCTGCCTGCTATGTCCTGGTTCTTCTATAGGAACCTGAGGAAAAAGCAAAAAAAAAAAATAAAAGAAAAAATAAAATTCATAGCGCGGAGTTGTTCCTTATTTTCAGGGTTTTTTTTTTTTTCTTCCAACGGGATGTGTTCTGTTTTGAACCTGAAAGGCTTTAGAGCCGTTAAAAACTCCTTCTCTGCATCCACACATATGGATATAGTGTGTATGGTTGGTGTAAATGTACACGACGTCCCAAATACTAAATTCAGGACCTCGTAATTTTTTAGCACAAATTTCCTTGTGAGGTGTCTCAAAGCACTCCAGGGTCTGTAATTCTACAAATAATATAGGTAGCCTTCATGTTAGTTTGGGATGGGGATACTTTGGAGAGCTGGAAGAACATACTTTTTTTACATTTTTTGCTCATATTAAAAATAAAAGCAGAAGCAGCAATAAAAAATGAATTGGATTGTTATAAAGGTACATCATATTAGTACGTTTTCGAGGATTTTTTCTCCTTTTTTCTTCAATTATGCCATCAAAACGTCTTACCATAGAGAAGTAAAAGCACAATTTGGATCGGTAGGACTTTTTCCAACACGTGGAGTAAGGTGCACTTCCGATATCGCTGTTTCGAGAGTGAGTCACAAGTCTTAAAAACATATGGTAAAAATTATGGGGTTTATGGACAAACCAGCTTGACTTTATTCCAAACACCCTAAACCAATTTCTGCAGAAAACTTCTCGAAGTAATCCAGCTGAAAATCTGTCGCGGAGGCGATAACCTTTATAAAAGAGCAAGAGTCGGAGTTATTTTGGTGGAAAATAAATAGCTTTTTTTTTTTCTCCAGTGTGAATTTGGGGACAGATCCTCACTTTTACGGTAAAGGGTTGTGACTCTGCTGGTCTTGTAGCGGTGATTTCTGCTAGCTGGAGGGCTCTTCGTTAGCCCTTATGGCACCAGCCATTAATAGTGGGAGATGTGGAAGAGTAGAGCCCAGTGAAGCAGAAAAAGGAGTTCTGTTCCTTATTCTCTGTAATTAAATGAATATGTTGTATCACCGTTTTCTTCTAGCAACTAAATACTAAATATTAGTTGATGCAAATACATTGTATAATGCTTTAACAGCAAGCCAGGCACAGGAAAGAGAGAAGCGATGATGTGTCTTTGGTAGGCACGGTGTGCCGTACAGCTAACCTGTGTCTGAGCAGAACCTTGGGGCGCCTGAAATGGCAAAATATCACGCGATTCCCTGGGATTGAGATTGTTCGAGTGGTTCTTTAATCATTTTCTTTCGCATCAAGACAAATATTGGTGGCGTATTAGCAGAAGAGGTGTTCGCTTGGGTAAATGGCGCATCAGTTTCCACGAAAACCTTTGAATCTCACCTTCCTCTTTCTGCTTGCACCCAACATCGTTATAATATCTGCGGGGTCTTTTTAGGAGGAATATAGAGCAGAAGGAATTAGCTGGCACAACATCGACTACATCGACAACTCCAGCTGCATCAACCTGATCAGTAAGAAGCCGACAGGACTGCTCCATCTGCTGGATGAGGAAAGCAAGTGAGTAGGAAACTGTTGGTTTTGCTATAATGGTATTTGTTTTTTCACTTAGAAAGTGTTTATCCTTAAGTCTTTCCTCTTGTGATTCTTCCCAGAAAAATGCTAATTGCTCACTGGGCTGATTTCTCTTCTGTCTCCAGTGTTGCTTCCGAGGTGGTGATGCAAACAGTGGAGAATCAGCAAGCTGAGCAAAACGCCTTACCAAATAATAATTAAAATTCTGTTTCAATAATTTCTTCCATTAAAGGGAAGGGCAAAGGTTTCCTTGAGTTCTCTCCTCATTTCTCTCCCTGTCTCTTGTGGCGTAATGATGTGAAGACGCGTGACGCTGAGCTGAGTGAAAGGAGAATCCAAGTGCATGAGTTAAAGCAGGTTGTGTGGGTGCTGAGGTTGAGATATAAGGTGGATTTATCAACTTACTTTTAAAAATTAAGCCAGGGGGAACTGAGAGCAGTTGTATGTAGGGGCTGCAGGGCTTCATGAGCGGCTGCGGTTGGCACCCTTGGGTATTTATGTCCATCCTACTTGTCTCAGTAGAAGTTATCGGATGAGCTTGTGGCTTCTGGGTTTGCCTTTGGGTGGAAAGTTCTGAGCGTAAGGCACCTCCCGTCAGATGCACGTGCCAGTTTTCTCCCGGGGAAGGTCAGGGAAAGGCCAGGTGGATCTTCTAGTGTTGCCTTGGATCTGCGTGCTCTGGTCCAGGGCACGAGCTCTCCTCCCACCATTTGCTTGAAGCTTTCTCCTCCGTTTCTTGTCTCATTGACCAGACACACAGCAGTGGTAATGCTGTCCCCCTGATACCACGCTAGGCTAAACCAGCTTAAATTAGGTAAAGCTGGGAAATATACCCCCAAGTTGCAGATTTACGTGAAGTTTGAGGATGGAGGATTGGCTTGCTCTTACCAAGCTGCTCAAGCTCTCTGTCCTTTATCTTCCTCTCTCCTATGCCAGCATCGGTCAAGTAACCCTTGAATGTGAAGTGAGATTTGTAGGCGAGGCAGCTCAATATTTCCTAAATGTTACACATTTAGGAAATACCCCATAGATACAGGAGCAGTCTAAGCTGTCAGAAACTTGGGGTTTCAGATAAAGGCAGCTACTCTGAAAAATGTCCATGCAATAGGCATACAATGCAGTATACCGCAATAAAAACACACCTGTTTGTGCTTTTATAACTGATTTCAGACCGTCACTAAATCAGTTAAGAGTTCGTCAGACAACAGATACCCCCTGCACTCGTATATAACCACACGAGAGCATACAAAATAGTGCTTGCTTAGTATCTGCAGGCACAGAAATGGAAGCTCAGGATTTCTCTGTTTTCCCATTGGTGGTCAAGGACAAAGTGCAAAAGCTTTTTCGTTGGGTTTACGGCTTTCTTATTTTTAATTCTTTCCACTCAGTTTTCCTCAAGCCACAAACCAGACGCTGTTGGACAAGTTTAAGCGTCAACATGAAGGGAACTCCTACATAGAATTTCCAGCAGTCATGGAGCCGGCTTTCATCATCAAGCACTATGCGGGCAAAGTGAAGTACGGAGTGAAGGTCTGTCACCCAGCTGCTCCCCGGCAGTTGTTTTCATTTAAAGCATCGAGTTGTGATGGGAAAGGAGAGCCCCAAAGGCTCCGTGGAGATGTTTTGGAGAGGACTTGGCTAGAGAAGAGATGCGAGGGTTGGGGGAGAAGTGTTTGGTGAAAAGCTTGGCTGAAATGAGAGGGTGGTGGGGATGGTGTCTTCCTGCTCTCCACCTTGCAAGCTCTGCGTGCTGACATTTAGGGGAAGAATTTAGGGATGTGCACTGAGGTTAATGACATGTCCCAAGCGATGGCTTGAAATTGGGTATTTGGTAGCCTTTCTGGGCTTGGTTTGTTTCAAAAACCCAATGTTTTTTGCATCATTAGCCATTTTTAAATAGAGGTTACATGAGCATAGGCCTTAGCATGTCACTGCTGCAGGTACTTCTTAAAATGCCACACAAACGATTTCGAACTTGACCCTATTTATATTCATGCCAGTTGTCAGCGGAAATGGTTCTGGTGGGCAGGTGAGCCTGGATGATTTACAACTCAGGATTTGCGACTGCAAATCTGTAATTGTGTTTCTGATGCAATAAATGCACGTGACACACTTCAACATCAGCTTCAAGATGCTTCAGAGAACAGGACTTTGGGATAAAACATTTATTTTCTGGACATAAAGAGGAATCTAATATGGGGGCAGAAAAAAAAAAGATAGAAACAGGATTCAATGATTGTGCTGTCCCAAGGACAGCCTGGCAGATCTTACCTGATGTATCTTGTAGATATTGTTTATTTTCCTCTTTTCTCCCCCTTTTATTTCTCATTCCCTAGGATTTCCGTGAGAAAAACACAGATCATATGCGCCCGGACATTGTAGCTCTCCTGCGAAGCAGCAAAAACGCCTTTATCTGCGGGATGATCGGGATTGACCCGGTGGCCGTGTTCCGCTGGGCAGTCCTGCGGGCCTTTTTCCGGGCGATGGTTGCTTTCAGGGAGGCTGGAAAACGATATGTGGAGAAGAAAACTGGTATGTGTGCCGATCTCCTAATCCTAGCGCCTGTTTTTCACCAGCAAGCATAATAGATCTAATATATTACTACAGTATTTTAAGTAGCCTGACTTATTAGGAGCTATCAATCTATTTAAAAAAACTCATTAAAATAGTGTATAGATTTTTGCTATGCAAAAGTTATATTTAAAGGTACGTTTGGATTTTAACACATCGTAAGAAAAGATTTTCACTTTACTGGTGCTTTAACTTTTCCTTTCTGTAGGATGCATGCGTAGAAAATCCCAAACTATTTGAATAGGAACATAAAATTTATTCAGCAAATAAGGCAAATTATTTTTGCTAGGAATTCTTGAACTGTTAGTTACATCTGGGGGGGGGGGGGGAAAAAGGAAATAATTCTCCTCTATAATTTTTCAAGCTGTTCACCCTTTAAGCTGCAAGAGACCGTGTCTCTTGTCTAGCAAAATTCATTGCTTCGCAGTCATCCAGAACCACCTCATGCCGAACGCGGGGGCATTAAATTAAAGGAAAGTAATGGTGCATCATCATGCTGTGGCACGCGATACCTGGCTGTGCTTTTCGACCATTTCTCTGCATAAAGCAATTTCGCAAAGACGGGTACAAGCTATTACTATTCATTTCTGGGCACAAGAGGGCTTGAAATTCATGATGAAATTAGAGCCTCAGCAGGGAAAATGTCAGCTGAGTTAAAATTAAGCACGGAGCCGCCCCATGAATTATTTTTTTTTTAAGTCGGAGAGGTGCGCATCAAGGAGAGCCAAGGAGCTTTGGTCGAGGAATGTAGATATGGAAGCAGTACAAGCAGAAAGTATAATTTTCTTGTTTGGGGCGAATAATAGCATCCCAAGAACAGCAGGAGGCAAAAATCAGCTTTCAGCTCTTGAGGCTTTTCCTCTCGAACCACTCGGATGCAACGTAAGAGAAAAAAAAAAAAAAGATGTTTCTCATGAACCTGCGTCTGTCTGGCACATCAAGGCAGCGGCGTTCCGAAACGCCGAGAGGTAGATGGCATCGGGAGGAACATCACTCGAAAGAGCTGGCTTCGGGAATCCCGATTGGCATAATTGCCTTTTTTATCTTGCGTAAAGCCTGGCCTGAACTAAAGCGAGCTGGTCAAGGAGATAAAAAATACGCATTCAGTCTTGGGAAGTAAGAGCTAATTTCAAGCCCTCCTTCGCTTTCTGTGTGTCTGCCAATGGGTCGTGCCTGCCGTGCTCCTCTCCGCGCTACCTACCTTTCTGCTTTTCAGTCTTGACTTTGTGGCATTAACTTGCTTATACCTATAGATATCTATAGGTATCAATATATAGGTATAGAATAGAGTCCAGGAGGTTTTCAGACAATTCTGGGAGACTCACCTCTTGCACCGCCTTCTCTTTCTATACCAAAACTAACACGGTAATGGCTGAGTTTCTAAACCTTTTCTGGGACGTGTTGCTGCTATTTTACCTATCTGGTGTCCTTTGGCCTGCTTTCAAATGGCTTTGTGCTTTGTAACATTTGGGTTTTGAGTCAAAAAGAAAGAGAAAAAAAAAACCCAAACCCCTTAAAAAAGCTGGATAAGGTTTATCTTAAACTTCCCACCAATCCTCAGATAAGTCACACCCTGAATTTCTATGTGCATCTTCAGCCTAAATTGGGAAAAAGTCGTGAGAAAGTCACCATGACATAGGCAGAACTAGTGGGAGGAGATTACCTAAATCTAATTCCCATACTGAGGTACACCTTACCTGTTGGGCAAACTTGCCCTACAAGCGATGGCGGAGCTGCGACCACTCTTGTTCAGCTGCCTCTGAACTCTTTGGAGAGGTACCTATCGTCTGCTGGCATGACTTCTGCCCAGGTAGTGGTAGCACTTAGCAAGGTGAAATCCATAGCAACATTTGCATAGAATCATAGAATAGTTTGAGTTGGAAGGGACCTTTAAAGGTCATCTAATCCACCCTTCCTGGGACATCTTCAAGTAGATCAGATTGCTCAGAGCCCCATCCAACCTGACCTTTTCGTCATGCTTTTGCTGGTGAGACCTTGTGCCCACCTCCCGTTCAGTTGTCCTTCTCCAAAATCCCATCCATCTTGCCAAAGCACCACAAAGCAGATGGCTGTAGGAGAGGTGGACCTGAGCAGAAGGCTTGGCTGGTGTCTGGAAGGTGGGACGGGCTGGTGTTGCATGTCTGCTATTGGATGCTGGTGGTCCTTCCCGCTCCCCGAAATAACCCAGGAAAGTCCCAAACTGATGCTTTGCATCTATCGCAGAAGGCATTTGTCAGTTCTTAAAGAATCAGTAAAATGACCCCACCTCGATAGGCAAAAGCAGACAAAAAAAGACCGCATATATTTTAGGTTTATTTTGTTTTTTTTTTTACCAAACCTTGCTGGCTTTATTTAGCCTGATCTGAATGCCTTACTGCCCACAGATAGGGAGCTTTCGATAAAATTGTGGTAGATGAGCTAATTTCACGCACATAAGTTCATCCAAGCGTGCCTGCTTAATATTTGTATATAATTTTTTAAAAGGCGTGCTGCCCTGTTCTTGGTGTCTGAGGTCCTGTCTGCTGCTGCTACCATCCATAAGGCGGGTGTAATTAATGCGTAGGGGAAATATATGAAGCGTGCTTTCATTTATTTATGGCTCTTTGCACTCTTTTGTCTTAACTCTGAATGAACCTTCTTTGCTTTTACCTGTCTGAAGGCCTGTCCGAATCACGCTTGCAATGCCCAACGGGGATTTTGATGAAAACCGGGGATTTTAATGAAAAATCTCCAGCTTACGTATAAGCAGCTGTGCAAAAATCTGATCTGCTTTCTTTTTGCATCATCCTTTTGGTTATCTTCTCCGTGCCAGCAGTGTCAACCGGTGCTACAGATGCTTCTGTCAAGATAATCAGCATTTTTTCCTGCTGGCTTTAGGGACTCTCCTTTTTTTTTTTTTGTGCTCCTAATATCCTTGTAGCACAGCTTTTAGTGACTGCCCGATTGTCCTCGTTAACCTGGAGGTGAAGAGCAGCAAAGTGGTGTCACAGTGAGTTTTGGTGGGTACCTTTCTTTCTTGCCCGAGAGACACCTCTTATGGTGCTACCAACCCTCCCTGGGTGAAACGCGCCGGGACCTGGCAAGATGCAATTAGCTGAAGGGTGGACTTTTTCAATAACTTGCTTTTTTATTATTATTATAATTGAGTTTATCAGGGAGGATTGAGGTAGTCCAAAAGACCTACACGTTTGAACTAGATTTGTTAATGAACTTTGATTAAAGGAACATTATCAAGCTTTTTAGGAAAGAAATTTGGCTCATTGACCTTTTTTTGCTATATCATCAATCTGAATTTATTACACAAAAAATTCTAATTCCTTGTTAGCGAAAACTTGATGGAGAGCTGGTGCTGGTCGTATGAACCAGGCGGTGGAGAATCTCAGCTTTCTCATCTTGGTTTTGCTGGACACGAACCTAAATCCTCGCTCTGACGAAGGGTTCGTGGTCCTGGGACCGTGCTGTCCCTCCATGGGCTCTGCATTTGCATTTAGCCAACAAGGGCTGCTCCTTGTCTGGCCTGCAGGATAACACCTTCTCAGAAACAATCCCGCTGACTTCTGCACATTTATTCCTGAAGCTGGGCACCAAAAAAACAACACACACACACACACCCCAAAGGAGTGAAAAACCAGCAGCTGTATTTGACAAATAAAGGTGTTAGCAACCAAAAAATTGGTCTTTGAGGTCTCACTGAGCCGCATGAAATGGTGTTAATGCGAGGAAGGCGCTCCTTGACAGTGTTCCTCTGGAAAGTTCCGATCGGTCCTTGCTGATGATTTAATGCGTTGGTATGCAATGCTTCTGTACCTGCTGACACAAGGTAACTCCTCGGTGACCTCATCACGCCTCAACGGGAGCATGACGTATCCCTTGACTTGGCCAGTAAAGGACGACAGGAAGGTGCTGTCGGCACAGTGTCACCTGTGTAACCCCTCTGCCACCCTGTGGTCGGAGCTGGGCCGTCAGAAGGCCTCTTGAGATGGTTTCTTCCAATTTTTGACCTCAAACCCATCCTGCCTAACTCCAGACTCTGTGTCCTCTGCCCTTGAGGAAAATGGAAGCCTTGTTTAACACAAAGAATTTCTGGTTTTCCTTTTAATTGCCAATATCTCAGCAAAGCGTGGCACCGGGATGCAAGATGAGAATTCGAGGTGGCCATGTCTGGGAGCATCTACGCAGGGAATTGCGGATAACACCTGGCAGAGGCACAGAAAGGATTTTAAAGAGCAGTTAATAAAAGTAAAGATTTATCCAATCATCTGGTTTTTGCCCCAATAATCTCAGAGTGTTTATAAAGTGATTATGCTCTGGCTAATAAGGATTATACGTGGGTTTGGGACGTGGTCCAGCCCATCGCTCCTGTGCCATGGTGCCGTGTCAGGAGGAAACTGAGGTTAAATTGTGTCGAGCGCGAAAAATGCGCGACCCTTGAGCTCTCGCGTCCTTCGCGCTTGTTCTTTACCCTCTCCTGATTTCTGCTTATATAATCTTTCTCTTCTCTCCTTTTTTTTTTTTTTTGTTGTTTTTATTTTGCTTCCCAAGGGCATGATGATGCAGTGCCATGTGCGGTTTTGAAAAGTGTGGATAGTTTTAGCTTTCTCCATCACCCAGTCCATCAGAGGAGCTTAGAGATCCTGCAGAGATGCAAGGAGGAGAAGTACAGTAAGGCTCCACCACCTGCCCTTCCCTCTCATATGACACTCACACGCCAAGAAATGGAAACCAGGTGCATTCAGCCTAGAAAGGGTAAAAAAACTGCCCGAGGAGCCTTCCAGGATCGAACCGCTGCCTTAGAGCAATTTTGAGCCTATCTGGGGAAATCAGTTGGCAGAGTTTGAAGAGTAAAATTAAATGCAAACCCACGTCTCTAGAGATATGGCATCATTTTGTTGGCGGTTTCCCCGTTTACTCGCTGATGCTAAGTCGGGATGCTGATGCTAGGGGTATTTTTTGTGTGTTTTATTGTTGTTATCACATGTATGATAACAAGTTCAAAGCACCGCAGGTCCAGTAGGACCTGATATAAGGCACGTGGCTGGTACAGCTGGAATTTGACTTTATTAAGATTTCACTACACTTTAAAAATAACTTTAGCTGGTGAAAATATTGTCTCCGAGGGCTTGTACTTAAAACTGAAGCATTTGGCAATGTTATTTTACGGAATGAGTTGGGTAAAGATGCACTTGGTCTCCATTTCTTCCTCCTCACTCCTCTGTCACGTAATAAACTCATCCTGCATGACAACACGGACACTGCTGCCTGTGCTACTATATTATATATATATTTAAAAAAATATATTTGGTGCTCGTATCTTTAGATATATCATTTTTCTGCCATTATTCTCTTCCTTCATGTTGCACATTAAAGCTTACAGAAATAGAGCACTGCCGTATGCAGCCTGCAAAGGCAAATCCTCAGCCTGAGTTGCTCACTTAAATATCGCACAATTTGGGCAAAAATGCAAACCACCCAGGCTTTTTCTGCAGAGCCGAGCACGGTAAGTACGGTAGTTGCATGTTAAGTCTTCACAAATGCGCTTTTCCTGCGAGAAACCTCACATCAGATTTCCACGCTTCTCGGAGCGTGTAGCGTTGGGAGAGCAGAGGTGTTTTAATTCTTAATTTAGACTTCAATTTTTAATTTCGCGTACATTGATTTTTTTTCCTGCAAGTTCCCACCATTGCTACAAGGAAATAGAAAGCAGTAAGACAAACACAGCAATAGATTTTCTTAAGTGGCGCTGTACTAAGTGACCTTAGTGGTACTACTAAGACACTGTGGAAAAGGAAGGTGATTATCAGAAGGGTAATTTTAATTGCAAATAATTAATTAGTTACATTTTTTAATTTGTAAGTTAGCTCAGCAACATGAGAAGTTGGGGGGGTTAATTTGCAGTTGCTTAGGTGTGAAGAGGGAAATTCATGAAACTCAAGAGACACTTAGGAACAGAGCTTTAATTTAACGCGACTTAGTGTAGACTTGTCCACATGGTTCGGTCTCGCGTAGGGTAAAACCAGCAGATGGATGCGAGAGTAACGCCGCTGTAGTTTGTGAATTGGCCGAGAGCATCTGACCTGAGAAACGAGTAATTCATGTTCTGCATTCAGAAATCACTCGGCTCTTCCCACGGGGTGTGCTCCAGCGAGCTGCGTCCGCAGGCTTCAGTTCTATGGCAGGACAAACCAGGCTTGGAGCCTGGATAATTTTTGGGTCCTGAATTTAGTGCGCTTCCGGGCCCCGTAGGCGAGGATGCTTGGGCTGAGGTTGGCCCCGGGGACTCGGCTTTTCCCAGAAGTCAGATGAGGTTGCATCCGTGTCAGCCTTGAGAGAGGGACCAAATAGGTCATCTCCTTGCCTTGAATTGTGCCATTAGTTCTAGCTATGCACAAAGAAGAGAAAACTAATTGATTTGATTAATATATTGAGATTCCCTGTAGGTCACTTGGCATTCAGCTTGTGCAGCCAACTGGTTGCCCTTCGCTTCCCACCTCAGCTGCTTCGCTGCTGTCTTTGAGCCTATCAATTAATTTGTGGTCTTCCACCAGAGCAAGGCAGTGTGTTTAGACCTCTAGAGTTCAAGAGCAGAGCTGTGCTGGTTGACGTTTGTGACTGGGATTATCCAAAGCTCTTCTCAGTGAGGGCAAAAACCTGTTAGGCAAATCAGTCTGTCTTTCTAAAACACTACTGCTGAAGAAAAGGGAATATGCTTGAAAAATCATAATCATTTTCTTCCTGAAATGTAAAATAGATCACCCCACATGTGACCTGGGGGAAGGCAATGAGTGGTTTCCACTCATACCACGGTTTCTTGCATGCAGCGTATTAATGTATACAATTTAATAACCTGTATTCCCTATCCAGAATTTTCAAAGCCGCGTGTGACTCATCAGGTTAAATCTAAAACCTTTTTGCTTTTCATTACCGAAAAAAATCCCCTTTATTTCCCAGAAAAGGGGCTACGTCAATATGACAACTTTTATTAGGCTTTGGCATGTACATATTTCTTTTAAGGGCCAAATCATGGCACAATGTAGAAAAGTCCTTTTTTTTTTGCTTTTGTACGTCTAAAGCAATCTTTAACCCAGCCTGTGCACCAGAACTTTTATTAATCAAAAAGTCACTTAAGGTGCTAAGCTGGCAGAACTACAATGTGGTTTTAATGCAGCTATTATCTAGAAGCCTGAAATAGAAATTCCATTTTCCCGAGCAATGCGAGGTGTGGATGCCTTAATATTTTGATACAGCCCTGTCTTCATAACTTCAACCCGACTTGTTGGGTTAGACGGGGTTTGGGGCTTTTTCTTTCAGGGATTTCTTTGGTGGGGAGTGCAGGGAAGTGCAGGAGGACAGAGTTTGCTCTAAAAAGAAGGGCGTGGACTTAAAAAAAAAAAAAATCTTAGAAATACCACTGAAAGGCCCTTTTTCATTAAATCCTTTAGATTAGAGAAGCCTTCTGTGCCTTAATGGGCAAGTATTCAGGCATATATACTATATAAAAAATGGATGCAGCTAGATGTTAGGTACTTTTCTTAGTGTAAAACTAGCTACAAAAAATACGAACACGGTATTTTAAGCAGATTCCTCATTATTCTCTTTTTTCCCTCCTTTACAATTGGGTTTCTGTGCTCTAAACAAGCAGCTTTTGGCACAGAAACGCCAGTCTTGAAAGAGGTAAAAGAGCGCTCCTAGGACAAGAAATGTAACAAAAAATGGCTTAAATGGCAAAAAGGGGGATTAGAAAGAGAGTTTTGAACTGTAGGCGTAGCTAGGCGCTCAAATAGATTATCTGGCTTGCTTTCCAAAAAACTCCAGAGTTGGAGATTGCAAAACCTTCTCAGCAGGAGTGACTGGACCCTGGCTTGGAGCACAGGCAGGGTCAAAGATGACCTGTGGCAACACATTCCCGAATTTTCTTTTGCTCAGGTTTCTATTTTCTAGGCTATTTGGACACCTTTAGATACAATAACTTAACCAAGTGGACCATCAGCCTTTTCAGGCTTCTCCTGCCCGATGTTCAGGCTTCAAGAAAGCTGTTATAATACCTTAACAGGTAAAAGAGGGCAGCAGATGTCCCGTTAAAGGGCTGTCGCCTGTTGAGGTTTGGTAGGAATTCACCTTCTTAGACGTTTCAGGCTCTGAGGATCAGCAGGATGGGCTCAGATCTCTGCGTATTTGCTTTGTGTTCATCTTCAGAATAAAAAGATCCTTAGGGCACCTTTTAGCTCGGCATCTGGGCTATTATTAAATAGGAAAATGATAAATGTGGGGAGTAGGGGATATGCTATATTGCTTCTTCCTATTCTGTTATAAACTATAGTTTAGACTTCTTTCTTTTTAGAGCAGGGTTTTTTCCAATGTTTTTTCCACTGCAGAAATCTCAGGGTAAAGGAATACACATTTTTCCCACGTTCAGATGAGCGCTGCAATGTTTCCTGTCTCACTGCAGCGATTTCAAGACAGTTAAGAAATTGCTCGGCTGTTTTCACGTCAAATTCGAGCTTATCAGCTCTTTAAATATCTGTAGTTTACTGACTTGAAAAGTGTTTTGTTGTCTACAACAATTGTCTTCTGTCTTCCTAAATGCTTGGTTATGAAACATTTCCACTTCGGGGAAGACAACAGGTTGAAATGTCTGCTTCTGTAACCACGCGTGATGACTTTATTGGCTATTTATTACATATAAATTACTCTAAAACTACCCCTATCACAGGATATAGGTTCAATAGGCAATAAGGATTCAAAAGGCGTTAAAGCCTCCCCATGCAGTACGTACTACGTGCTATGCATGTCCCTGTCCATAGATCTGTAGGAAGGGAAGAAGCGTGCAAGGAATAAATGACCATTTTTCCAAGCACCCTACTTATGTCCGGGTGTTTTGCCCACGCAAGCAACTGGGTTGTCTCAGAGCTTAGTAATATTTTGGACACGGGTGGCTGGTCCCCCCCCTATCAGAGCAACTTCTTCCTTCACACCGATTATTTACTAGCTGGGACAACGTGTCCCTAACACAACGTGCGTGCGTGGGAGAGGAATTAGTAGGCTTGAGCAAACAGCGTTAATCATAAGGGTGATGACTCTGCGGCAGAGAGGTAGAACTTCGTAGACGATGGGTATGTCGGCATCCTTGGCACCCTTGTATGCCCAGCATGTGCCATGACACGTCCATGCTCCTCCTTGCTGTAGTCAATGCTAAGTTATGGCTGTGCTAATTGCCTTCTGGTGCAGAGCCAGGCAGAAACGTCTTTTTTTTCATGTGCTGCTCTAGGTATTACTCGGAAGAGCCCGCGGACTCCGCTCTCAGATCTCCAGGGAGTCAACACCATCAACGAGAGGACCCAGCGGTAAGTCTCTTGTTTTTACATTGGCAGGGCAAGGAAACGTGGGATGGGAGAGCGCTCGCTGTTGTCATAAATGACTGTATTAACGTTTCTTCCAGCTTGCTTATTAATTTTGTTTTCTCTTTGTTCTTTCTCTGCTATGTGATCATATCTAAATATCTTTACCTGACTTAACGGCAGGCGGGGAAAGCAACTTTCCTCCCTTAAAAGGCAGCAGTAGGTGGTGTGGTGTACCAGGTGGTAAGAAGCTTGCAAAAAAAATTAACAAATGTGCTAATATCAAGGAAATAAAAATTTAGTGAGGATTTTTCTGGAGTAAAAAACGCAGTGGTGTGTTTGGGTGCGGAACTGCACACAAGCCGTGTGATGGTGACTCTTGGCACTGCTGAGTGTGAAGGACCTGGGAAGTTATGGGGCTTGAGATGGTACCTTGTCAGATGTTTGCTTGCTTTTGAGGGAAAGAAGCATGTTAACTTCAAAAAGGTTCAATTTTTGCAGTTTTTATGTGCAGTTTTATTTTTTTAATCCTTCCTGGAAGGCTCTGGCCATTTGAGCAACTCCTTAATGAGACCTTTTTGTTTGAGAGTCGGGTCTACCCTTTGAGGTGCAGAGCTATGCCTCTTCTGCAAGAGGTTTTCCAAATCCATTTCAGAATTAAGTTGCTTGTGAAACAAAATGTCTTCATTTCAAAGGGAAATCTGGGCGCTGATCCTCCTCCTTTTCTCCAGCTGCTCTTGCATGATCCCTCTGCAGACACCTGATTATCCAAATGCCACCTTTAAAGGGGTGCAGTGCCTTTCTGCTTCCCTCTGAGCAGATGTGTGTGTGCTGGGGAAAGATACAATCAGAGCACCCTCAGCTCCTAAAATGATTGCTTGGAGCTGCAGACGTCCCGGTGTAACTTTATGGCTGCTGAGTTTCACAAGAAGTCTAAAACAAGGCGAGAGGACTCTGTCTGAAACGTGTCCATCAAATCCCCTGTGATGGTCCTTGCATCTCAGTGGGCTTCCCTTCCACAGAAAATTAAATCCCCTCCAAATATATTATTAAACCTCAATTTTTCCTGGCTTAAATGCCAAATGTCCAAGACAGAAATTAGGCACACGTTGTTTCTTTTTTTTTTTTTTTTCCTAGGGGAACAAAAGTGGCTTTTATTGTCTGGCTTTGTTCACCACGTGCCCTCTGAGTGCAATCAAGACTAGAATATCCCTCTTGCCCTGGATTTCTTCCCTTTGAGAGTCTTATATCATTATGAGTTGGCTTATTTTCAGTAGTCAGAGAGGACGTGATTTCCATAAAATTGTTGGATTGAATTCATAAATTTGTGCCACTTCTGGAGTTTGGGCAGAAATCCAGCTTGTGCCAGCAATCTCACCCTGTCATGAGAAGGTGATGTAACCCTGGTTGTCCTCACATCAGTCTTTCCCACCCCTCCTTTTCTTTCTCCTCATGCTGCTACGGCTGTGATCTGTTGGGTTATGATGATAGTAGGTACATGGTAACATTAGACAGAGAAGGTTGGTGTCTCCAGAGGTGTGACGTTCACTGTTTCTAGCATCTCTGGTTGCGCAGGTTTCCCTAAATGTGATGTAACGTGAAACTTTGTCCCTGTGGAGATCTTCACGCGTAGATAAGAGTAGTTCTGCAGTTTCTCTAGCAAGCCTTCAAATCTGGTGTTGGTGTGTGAAGAACAGCTGTGAAGTGGGATGAGACACTTCTTGACCGTACAGCTCCGGCTTCGGAGGCACGTCGATGCAGCAGCTTGGGCTGCTGGCATTTTCATAGCCCAAAACATCTCAGTTATCTCAGCAAGGGGCCGTTGTAAAGGCAGGGAAGCTCCTCCTGTCCCAGGCAAGGAGGGGGATGTATTTGTTTACTGTGGAGTTCGGTCTGTGGTCAGCTCTGTTTATTTGGCTTAACCCAAGCCAGCAGAGCAGACAAGTTGCCTTAAACAGACAGGATCGAGGGTGGCAACTTCTGGGTCTTCCTTCCATCATCCTCAGCAGTTGCATCCTAACAACAGGGTCAGGACAGACTGTTTATTCCCTTTACTGATAAATTTGCGGAAAATGTACTTTTGAAGTTGCCCTAACTCCTGTGTTCCTCCTGGTGTGGTGCCTCAGCAGCCCGGTCCATTATCTTTGCTTCTCTCGGGCATCACCAGTGACGGGTCCCCAAATGTCATCTGTGCCGCTTCCTTCTGAAAGCACAAACCGGGTCTCTCGTAAGATCTCTGAAATCCGTCCTGCGCTTTTGGAGTAGGCAGGTGATTTTGATACCTTTCATTGCGGATAATTTTGACCTGAAGAGTCATATCACGCTTCATAAATGCTGGTATTTCAGTTAAATTGCGCTGGTGGAGCAAGAAGGGGTAAATAGAGGGGTGAAGGTAACATGTCTAGGAGAGAGATTTACTTTAACAGCTTTCCAGCAGATAGTCCGGCAAGTGATTTACGGAGCTAAATTAAATAGGAATTTGCTTTCAAAGCCGTCTCATGATCATGCGGTCGCTGATAAGTCTGCGTTGTACATCCAACCCACAGGATAGCCCGGGGCTTACTTCTAAAAGCAAATTTGAGGCATGACATCACGCAGGAAGTCATTGCGGAGGGTTTAGCGAGCCAAGCGCTCTCCTCTGATCTCAGAAGAAAGTGGATGGGTGGTTTGCACATGCTGGGGGGGGAAGCCAGGCTTCAGCAGAGCCTTGGGAAGCTGGCGTGCCTTGGAAGTGCCTTCACCGGCCGTCGAGTAATGAAAGCCATGCCATCGCTAACGAAAAGCGCTCGGGCTGTCTGTTTTCCTGCTGGTTTGTGTTCATTGATGAAACTGTTTCATGTGCAGCGGTGTCTAAGCAGCATGCAGGAAAGCAGGTGTTGATCAGTCTGTCTTGAAACCGTTGGTAGGGCTTGGTGAGATGACTGACCTCCCAAGTACAATACAGCTGTGTTGGTCGCCATATGCATGTATCCATCCTGGAGTGTCTAGAATAAACAGAGCTGTTGTTTTATCTCTTTTTATTTTTCCTTTCTTTTCTATTTTTATTTTTAAAACCACATGGGAATTTCTAGGGTTTTCCATTCCCTAGTCCTGTTCAGAGTCCATATGTCCCTAGCCGATCTCAAGCCTGAGAGTGCATTGAGGTCAGCCAGGATTAATGATGGGTTGTAGATCCTGAGAGTGGCCATTGAGGTTTAGTGGTACCCGTCAACCAGTGATTTTTTTTTTTTTTCCTCCTGCAAATAGGGGGTTTTTGATGGATGGGACCTTAGCTGTAAAGAGAAAGAAGATGGACTGGAGAGATCACCTGGGTATTAAAGCTTCTCGCTGGCCTTCCTTGAATGGAATGGGCTGCTTAAAAAAAGCAGGTCCTGGAGCGCTCAGGCAGGGGTTTACTTTGTTGTGATTCGTCCTTTCTTTTAATAGTGGTACATGTCAAACTGCTGATTTAATGGGGCTGGGAAGGAATTTGAAAAGCGCTGCGGCGAGGCAGCAAGGAGACTTGCACTCCAGCATCACGTTGCTCCAAGGCTCTGGCTCCAAGGCTTTGAGCTGGCTGAATGAACAACTTTACATGCTTTGTTTTTTAATTTCCATGTGGCACTTGGTATTTGTCCTTCCTCCAAATCCAGACTTTAAGGCAAAGGGCTGGTTTGTTGCTAGACTTCAGAAGTGACCGGTGCTGGAGGCGCCACTTAAACCACCGTGTCCTTCGGCATCCTCATGACCAGAAGACTGGTGCTGCATTGAGTCTCCTCCTGTTCCTTTTCCTCCTGGCTGAGATAGCTCAGGAGGGCTTGCAGACCCCACATCCTTCCTTAGTTCAGCTTTATTTCATAGGATGGTTTCTGCAAGGCGGATAGAGAATTTTAAATTAAAAAAATCCAAACAAACCTCCAAAGCCCCACCACCAAACCAAAAGTATTGCAGTTGGGTGCAGCCCAGGAGGGGCTTTGTGCAACCCCAGACACTGTAGGAAGGCTCCTTAACTCTGGGAAATATTTGCCCTGGTGTGAAGTTTTGTCGAGTACCCATTTCCTTTCCTCCAAGGGGGGATTTCGGTTCCTCCCACCCTTCCCTTCAGTCCTTCTGCAGCCAGGAGAGCGTTTCTGGTGACCAAAGCAGCTCTGCTCCACAGCACAGAGGACCAAATCGGGCGAGTGATTTGTGATCGGTTACCAGGGAGTGATTCTGGGCTGACCCATCAGTCCAGCTGGGCTGGCATCCTTTGTTTGTGGCAAATAATTCATTTGTTGCAAATAATATTTGCTTTTTCTTTTCCTAATGAAATGATTGCATGAATTAGAGAAGACGGAGTCAGCACCAGCATCATCTGAAGTTGTGACTATTAATGGTGGCAAGGCTGACGGCAGAGGTTATAGTCTCATATCCTTTGGACCACTGGGGCATCTGCAGACCCAAGCCTTCCGACTGGGAGAACTGGGAGCTGTTATTCTCCCGCTGACAGTTTGATCCTTTTATGAGTATTTGATTTTTGAAAGGTGCTAAATTAGCCAGTCGCTTTGTGTGGTGTCTGGCGTCATGAAGTCATCCCACGGGAGTGAATGAACGGTGCAAAGAATAAATTGGTGACTCTCACTTTCTACCGATGGATTATTTTATGATCTCATTTTTTATTTTGTCACAGAACCAGGTTTTTTTCATATTTTCCTAACACTGTGGGGTGTTTGGTGTTGCAGTGATGCCTACGCGGTTGGCTGGAATGGCCGGATGGGGATGCGGCACAGCAGGCTCACCAGCCCTGGCGCCTTCCTAGACAAAGACGGGATATTCGTCAACACGACCAACAGCAAGCTGCTGGAGAGGGCCCACGGCATCCTCATGTCAGTATACAAGGAAGGGATTTTGGCTTTATTCCTAGAGCATAATGAGCAGTATGGGTAGTTAGAGGAATGTAAATAGCCAGAATAAAAAATAATCAGGGTTTCCAGTAGACTTGGAGACATTTCATAGTTGGGTCAAAGCGACCCCAGTATGTTTTATGCGCCTGATTTATTTGTAATGACAGACGCGGGGAAGAGAGAGAAGGAATGAGTCTGCTGGTCAAACCAGTCTCAAGATATGACAACGATGTAATGCAGTCACATTTTTTAGTGCGATATCAAAGTTTCCATTACATATTAGGTGGGGAAATGATGTCGATGATTCACACTGCAGCCTCATCAGAAGCCTCAACATCGCCGGGGTGGCTGGAGTTAACGTAGGGTATGAGAAAGCTGGAGGGTGGTCAGTTGTGTCGCGACGCCGCTCCCTCGCTCTACCCAAATTACTGGCATCCCCATCATTTCCAGTGTAACAATTCCCTTTAATTGAATACCTTCCTCTCAAACCTCTGCCACTAAATTTGTAAAACTGGTTTGCAGCGTGCAGAAGCAGCCCCAATTTCAGTGCAGGTTGTAGGAAGCAGCTGCTGAAGGGGATTGGGACGGGCTTGTTTCATAAACTCCTACATTCTGCAATTGCACGTGTGGATTAACCTGAGCCATTTATTATCTCCCCAGGCGAAATAAGAACTTCAAAGCCAAACCCAACCTCCCAAAGGTGAGTGAGAAGCAGCTTTTTTACCTTGCCGGTCCGTGGGTTAAGACTGTAGGTACAGTGATGAGGTGAGGGAAGACCACCTGTATCTAGATCAAGACCTTGGTCAACTCAGCTCCGTTCAGGGCTCTTTAATTTATATAAAAGCAAAGGGTTTCAGCCCTGCTTTGTGCTGGGAGAGTGCTATATTAGTGCTTGCATCCTCCTTTCTTGGACCTGCTCTGGCTCCTTTTTTCCGACTCCTGGAAAGGAGTACATACGTGCTGGAGAAATTCGATAATTAAATCTCTAAACTAAAATGAGCGGGTAGGTTGTGCAAGAGGGCTGGTACCTGATAAACAACAGGCTTGTCTAATACTCCATTTCCCTCCAACTTGGCTGCATTTACTATGTTTTAAGAGATGCCAAGAGATCTGTTGTATCTAGAAGAATAATGCTTGCTGTGGTCCTTGCCGGTGCTGTGTCGGTGGTTGGGAATGGAGGACCAAGAGGAGCAAACTTTGCTTTTACTCCTCTCTGTGTGCACGTTGCATCTGGAGAGGCACAGATACGGTTAATCGATGAACTGCTCATCAACAGTGACTAGTTTGTCTGGAGCCCTTAGTGGATAGAGGAGCCAAATTTCTTGTGGTCAAAGATGCCCTGGGCAAGCCCTTGGAGGAACGTGATCTGGGGGATCTGGCTCCAGCCAGATCAGAGCAGAGCTACATTTCAAGCCGTCCCTCGGTGTTTTCCATTGAGATTAAGTAGGGTGGACACCCTAAGGAAGCCCTGCAGAGGGTATAAAAGGGGATATAGCACATAGTATGGTGATAAGGTCTAATAATCCTTATATTTATCAAGAACAAACAGAGTCTTTCTCTTCCACAGCACATGCTGGATGTGAAGTCCCTCAAGCACCTCACCAACCTGACGCTGCACGACCGCATTACTAAATCTCTCCTCCATCTCCATAAGAAGAAAAAACCGCCCAGCATCAGCGCCCAGTTCCAGGTAATCCTTTGCCTTTGGTACAGAGAGGTGAGTTAAAAGCAAATACCTGCTCCGGGGTCCCCAAGGTGCCTTGGAGGACGCTGGCAGGCACAGTCTCGTCCCATCCTTGCCACCACTTAGGGCATGAATTCAGCTGAGGACGTGGCTTGGGTAAGCTGGGAGACACTTTGCAGCAATCTAAAGGGTGTAAATGGAGAGAAACAAGAGCGATGGTGGATATCGTGGGGGATGATGCGATGGAGCAAGGTGGGATGTGAGGACGGGCTGCAGAGCTGTTGGTGCATCGCCATCCTCTGGTACCTCACTTTCCAAGCCGTCGTGTCCTGGCGCTTTCTCCGCCGAATCGAGAAACCACAAAATCCCAAAATGACATCTTTACAGTCTTTTCACTTGCATTCAGCATCTGCAGTTCAATCTGTTTTCAAGTCAGCCAGAATGTGAATTTTAATAGGGGCGGAAAGGTCAAAATATTGCTGCGCTACCTCCAGGCAGGCAGAGGAGGGATCGATACGGCATTTGTTGTGTTGTCGGCGCTGTGGGCCAGCCAGCCGTCCCTGGGAAAAGCTGCAGCGAAAATAATCCTCCAATATGCGCATCAGGGCTTGGAACCTGCCACAAGACACATGCACGAGCAGGTGGTAATATTAGAAAGCAGCTTTTCAGTTAAAAATTCGGTTTCTGAGCAAGTCTGGCTTGGTTTGGACTTCTAATTTTATTTTATTTTTTTGAGATGCGAGTCATTTTTAGAAAGTCTCCATGTGTAGATCTGGATAAATAAAGCAATTAAGTCTATAAACGCACACACATACACACATATATATGTATATAAACCTATGTATATATAACTTGCAGAATGCGCGTCTGTAGAGAGAGAGATATATATTAAGGTTAGTCTAGTCTAATGGTATGCTGATTAAAATACACAGAGTTTAATTCATACAATACCATGGGGGGGTTGAAACAGGGCTGTCTTGGAGTGAAATGCCTTCCCGAAACCTATTCATCCTTCAAACAAAACTCAGAAAAGCCTCGGGGTGCGTGACTGAGATTTTTATATACATTTTTACAGCGCATACAAATAAAAGACCGCTAAACGCCGTGAAGTTTCCCCCCTACCCCTGGGCAGCAAAGCAGATCGTTCAAATACCTTTCCCTTATGCTTTCTGGTGTTCCCCGGCGGTGATTTGACAACGTAGGAGCTGCGTCTACAACCCATCCTTTTTTTGTGTCAATGAATAAAACCATATTTAAGTCGGAGGCAGCTCTGGCCTGACTGCCTGCTTCCCCTCCTAGACAAACGCCGGGTGCTCCAGCCCTAATTTCATTTAACACTCGTAAGAGAGAAGCATTTTCTCCAGAGAGCAGCCTTGGTGCAAGCCAGACAGATCTCTTTTTTTTTTAATCAAGAGCAGGCTAATAAAATTGCGGCACATGGAACTGGGTCACAGGCAGGAAACACAAATGTTTCCTATCTCGGGATTTGAGTGGGGTTTTTTTTAATGCCTGAACGCCGGGTTTGCAGCTGCTCCGTCTCCCATTGATTTTAACCATGCCTATACTCACGGTAATCTGTAGGCGAAAAAGCTGTGTTAGAGGATGCTGTAAGAGCAGCGATGGCTTTCCCAGTTGAAAACTAGACCACTGGTACCTAAAGTGGGGATTTACAGCCTTCCCTTTTCCCCTGCGTGTGCTGGTGGTACCCTAGAGAAAAGGATGCTGCCCCGTCTAGCGCGGGGTGATGCTGAAACTGTTCATCACACCCTGAAAGACCAAACGCAGGCGGCAAAAGAGCAGGTGGCTGGAAAGTTTTGCAGGCAGAGGGTTCAAGGAGCAGGGTAGGAGGTTAATCTGGGGACCTCGCCTGTCCTTTACGGATTCCCGATGGCCGGAGCTTGCGCCAGATGGCAGAGAGTGCCTGCACCATCTGCCGCGCGCGGGATACGGCTGGCTGCTGATGGAATGGAAATAACCTCCTCCTACAGGGCTGGCGGTCGCCGTACCACCCCATTTCCACAATTCCCAGCGCCAGGAGCGCTTTGCTTGCTGGGATTTCAGCAGGGCTTTTTGGGAAGGGGGCTGCATCCCATGTGTCTCCCTTCCCTCCCACCAGCCCGGTGAGGGGCACGGTGGGATGCTGCAGCGTCCTTGCTGGTCCATGTCTCCTAATAGACTTTTTTTTTTTCTTTCTTTCTTTTTTTTTAAAAAAGAGTGATTTCAGCCTACTTTTAAGAAAACCAGGAGCATGCCAGCAGAGATCTGCTGCGTCGTGGCGTTCACGCTGCTCCCCAGGCTGGGAACAATGGGGATGTTTGCATGCAGTTAATACACGCGTAACGCAGCTGCGTTGCACGTGCGTGGGACCCGTCCCTCACTCTTCCCCAGATCCTGGATGCAGATACATTTTTCTAAACATGAAAGGCTTCCTATAAAGATGTCTTTAAAACGATCAGAAGGAGAAGAAAAGGCTTCCTGGAAGCAGATCATTAGGCGAAATGCTTCTTTTTAGTATCACACTGTTTTATTAACACATATATTCAAAAATTTATAACTTTGTCTATAGTAAATATGCAACAGAATATCTTTTACACAACTGAGTTTGAAACGCTGTAAAATTCAGGAGTAATGAACTCAGGCGCACGTTACTAATACCATGTCACTAATGTGCTCAGCAATTAGAGGTATTCAAAATATTTATAGGGCACAGCAATAAAAATGCAGTCGAGGAGCCTGGCCAGCCACAGCCTGACTCAGCACGCTCGCGTTTTCGGTATGGTTTTATTCAAAGAGCTTGTGCTTCATCGCTAAAGAGTCAAAGATTTGCGAGGTGGAGGAATAACTTGGCGTGACGTCCTGCTGGAGCAGTTGGGCGTAGCGATGACGCCAATATAGATTCATTTTTATGGGCCAGACTTTTAATAATGATGCAGAAATAAGGGGAAATATAGAACGGGAACCTGGAAAACCCTCGGTTCTCAGTGATCACAACTGTGCATTTCAGCAGAGGGATATGGCCAGGAATATGCCAGCATTCTCCTCTAGAAACAAGCTATGAAGTGCTTAGGGTTCACAGGCTTCAAAACTCACGGCAAATTCCAGATCTTCCCTTTGCAAAGCCCTCATTAAGAAAATTCATTTTTAGGCCAGTAATGAATTCTGGACAATTAAGAATCAGGAATAAATGCTGTGCGGAGTCACTTTTGGTGAAGGAAAATTGTATTTGTATTTAAAAAACATCATTGATATTTTGGCGGAAGATGTAAATACTCGTCTTGGAGCTCCTGCTCACATCTAGAAAACGCTCGTTGGTGCGGAGCAAGGTGTGACTTTAGGCTCCAGATGTGAAAAGGTCGAACCGGGGATCTCAAAATACAACCCAGCATTGTATTTATCTCTAGCGAATTTGTTGGGTGCAAAGACAAAACCAGCCCAGTTCTTGGTCCAAAACACTCATTTTGGGGAACAAGTTCCCGTTTGCCTGGTTTGCTTATCATTTATTCCGATTTTTTTGTTTGTTTGCTGATTTAAACGCTTGGATTTTCATTATTCGTTGTGGTTTCTTCTCCGTTCCCCAACCAAAGATGTCTTCTCTGTTGCAGGCATCGCTCAACAAGCTGATGGAGACCCTTGGCCAAGCAGAACCTTATTTTGTCAAGTGCATTCGATCCAACGCTGAAAAGGTAAATCCCGTCCCGTGAAAGCGGCACTGCTAGAAAGCATCTTGGAAATGTTTTGGAAATTTTTACAGGGGGTTTAAAAAGAAAAGAAATGCCCAAATCAAGTTGGATCTAGAAGATATTTGTATGTGAGCAATGGGAAGCTTGGATGGTATCACTTGGGTGTTGCTCTTGATAAACTGCACTGGCTCTTCTTGTAATTGTAGAAACACGTATATGAAAAATATATGGTTTTAATTTATATGAGAAATATATTGGTTTTAATAAATGAATTTGAGTCCTCTGAAGCTCCTGCCACCCATAATAGAGATTTACAGAGCCGTGAATTCACTTGTGCTGTTACTGAGCCCTGAAGCTTCTTTAAAATGAAGTTTTCATAGGTGAAAGCGGATACTTTTAGAAAAAGCCACGTTATTCAAACTGACTCAGTAATGCGTCATGTTTTTGGAATTTGGCTTTAAGGACTGATGTGTCTCATGGGCTGAGGACCCTCAGTTTAAAATGAAGGTTGCAGTAGTGATGCTCGCTTGTGGATTAATCCTTCGGAGTTTTACCCAGACATTTAAAGACGAAGCTTTATGCCTAGGAGCTATTTAGTTGCTCACAGTCTCACCCATTAGCTGTGCCCCGGGGGGGTCTTATTCAGTTCAGGGGCACCAAAAAACCCCATCTTTGTAGCTTTATATATCTAGCTATTTGAAAGTCTCCATCTGATGGCTGCTTGGAAGCAAACAGGATTCAACCCTGGTGGGATTAGCTTGGCTCCTGGGGACCCGCGTTCCCTCCCTCCCATCGCATCGTGGCCAACGTGCATGTCATGCAGATGTGCTACATCTGCTGAATCCCTTTACCCATCCGCGCGCTTAAAAGCTTCAGTTAAAGGAAATACTCGCTCATCGTTGCCCTGTTTTTCCTCTTCCAGCTGCCCCTGCGCTTCAACGACAGCCTGGTGCTCAGGCAGCTGCGGTACACGGGGATGCTGGAGACCGTTCGCATTCGCCAGTCGGGATACAGCTGCAAATACTCCTTCCAGGTTGGGGAAAATGTTTTCAGTCTTCCGCCGCCTTTAGCATCGTTATCCTAGTTGCCTGAACGTCTCTAGCTCGTTTGTTTTAACAAAGTAATGAATTTATAGCTCGTGCAAGGCAGTGGGTGTAATGGGCTGATGTCTGGCATGGAGCGGTCCCCTGCTGTGCTGCTGGTCTAGACCCAGGTGAAGGCTACGACCCCTCTGCAGATAATGTCATGGGTTTTGAACAAAAGCAGCATTTTTTTGTAATACCAACTTCCTTTTTTTCGAAAAGAGGTATCCAATTTGCATCCACTTT
The DNA here is from genome assembly GCA_009819605.1 of Sterna hirundo. NCBI lineage: Eukaryota > Metazoa > Chordata > Aves > Charadriiformes > Laridae > Sterna > Sterna hirundo. The sequence goes on from CM020445.1 coordinate 23,773,690, forward strand.
TCCGTGTTTTGAAATCACCTGGGAATGGCGTTCATCCCGTCCCGGTGGTGCTGGCTGTATCCCATCGGGAGGGTGATTGGCATCCTCTAAACCGTTCCGGAGTTATCCAGCTTTTCCTGTTTTCTTCTTTTCTGTGTTTTTGCCAGGTTTTGCACACATGTCAGTCCTTTCATGCTTTGCTGGTGCCGATTTGTTTCCTGCTGGCAGCTGCCTTGGGCCAGATGTCATGTCCTGCGCGGCAGCTGTTTAGAAAAGGAAAACTGCTCAGTGCTTTTTTTGCCGTGAGCGTGGATCCCAACCACACTTGGGAGGATCTCTCCTCTCGTACCTTCTCCGCTCTTTGAGTCCTCACAGCAGTAACCGATGGAACATCTCAGAGATGTTTTGCAGATGCTGGTAACCCCCTTCCGTAGCGGCCCTTGCTGAGGATTTGGAGCATTTTTTGCTCGAGATGACCCCGTGGGTTCTGCAGAACCTCTCCTCCCACACTGAAAGATGTTTGAAGGTTGCCGAGTCCCTGCTTTGATGTCTTTCCCGTCAAACCACAAATGGTGGAGGAAACTTGGCGTTCCCCAGTCTGTAAAATGCTATCTGTCCTTCTGTTCACGCGATAGATCCTGTTTCATGTAGCCCGTGGAGCAAATCCATTATTTATGGAAGAAAGGGACACAGCAGGACCCATCTAATTGAATCTTGTTGGGTTTTTTTTTCCCTCAGGATTTTGTCAACCATTTCCACGTCCTCCTGCCACAAGGAATCAGCCCGTCTAAGCACAATATCCATGATTTCTTCCGGAAAATAAAACTCGATCCAGACAATTACCAAGTTGGAAGAACAATGGTAAATGTTTGTCCTCAGCTCAGACTTATGTTTAAGATAGAGATACAACATTTGCCTGCATTTCTGTAACGACAAATTAACATCTTTATATATGCTTTTAATTAATGAAGATATTTTTCTTCTGTTTGCCAGAAGCCAATGGTTTAAACGAAGCTTTGAATACTGTTAATGCAAAATAGCAAGCCATATTGTGGCTTTGTGTTAAACCGCGGCCCAGGTCTGGTTGTAATGAGGCAGCCTTCAAAAAACCGCGTCTGTGTGTAGACATGGCTTGATACAACAGCTCTCATTTTGCCTCCCCCGAAGGGAAAGCAGAGCTTGTAATTCGGGGCTTGGACAGTCGCAGGCTGGAGATGAAACTGCAGAAACCTCTTAGAGGTGGCTTAACTGAAATCAGCAGCTGAACTTTCTTCCAGGCACCCAGGACCTGGAAACGAGTAGCATTAAAGGGGGGCCTACAGGAACGCTGGGGAGGGACTCAGGATCAGGGAGTGGAGCCGTAGGACAAGGGGTTACAGTTTTAAACTGAAAGAGGGAAGACTTAGATTAGATATTAGGAAGAAATTCTTTGCTGTGAGGGCGGTGAGCCCCTGTCCCAGGTTGCCCAGAGAAGCTGTGGCTGCCCCATCCCTGGAGGGGTTCAAGGCCAGGTTGGACGGGGCTTGGAGCAACCTGGGCTGGTGGGAGGTGTCCCTGCCCAGGGCAGGGGGTGGCACTGGGTGGGCTTTAAGGTCCCTTCTGACCTAAATCATTCTATGATTCTATGATTTGTCTTGTGATGGTGGGAGCTTTCCATGACAGTGGGTTTTTTGGGGTTTTTTTGGCCAGGTTTTCGTGAAGGAGCGGGAGCGGCAGCTTCTGCAGGACCTGCTCCATCAGGAGGTGCTGCGCCGCATCACGCTGCTGCAGCGCTGGTTCCGTAGCATGCTCTGCAGGAGGCAGTTCCTCAGCTTAAGGCAAGCGGCAGTGATCATACAGGTAAGTGATGGTGCCTGATTTCGTTGCAAATTACAATCCTCAAGTCCTACAGATACAGCTGATGGGTAAAATGAGGAAGGTACTTACAATCAAAATTTGACTCCTAGTGCCATAATAAGTTGGGAATGGGGGAGACAGAGCTGGAGGGGTTCCATGAAGGTAGATGCTCTCCCATCTTCATGCAACACCCATTACAAGGAACTGCCTGCTCTGTTTGCAGAGATTTTGGCGTAATTACCAGAGCCGAAAGCAAGGCGAACCATCCCCGGACCCTCTCGTCCTCGGCAAAGCCGCCGTCGTTCTCCAGACCCACTGGCGTGGCTTTGTGGAGAGGCGGAGGTTCCTGCAGATGCAGTTCGCCGCCCATCTCATCCAGAGCTGCTGGCGGGAGTACGCCAAGCGGCGGCACGACGCGGCCACCAGCATCCAGGCAGCCTGGCGAGGACACCGTGCGAAGCAGTCGTACACAGCCAGCAGGAGCAAAGTCGTCTGCTTGCAAGCGGCTTGCAGAGGGTATTTAGCCCGACAAAGGTAACGCCATCGGCCTTGGTTAAAAAAGAAAACATTTTTTCTGATGATGCTGACTGGGAAGGGAGGCGGTCGATGTGAATTCAGGCCCTGCTTAGACTATGGTGACTTTTACAGAGTGTCCCTTTGTGGGATCCCTGACCCTGTCCTGACCTGCCCTGGTCCTTCGTTTGTCCATGCTTTCTAACAAAGGAGTTTATTTAGCTGCACATCCTACTCCTAGAATAAGCAGGGCCTATTTCAGGTTGGAGCACGTAGGCAGTGGAAAGCCGAGGCCATAAATACTCGCGAGGTTTTTTTTTTTTTCCCCCTTGGCAGCAGCACCAGTTTAAGTAGCCTATTTTTAACTCAGATTGCCTCGCCGTTCTAGTTGCTGTGCTGTCTCACAGGGACAGGAGACACTGGAGCCAGCCGCTGTGAAGGGGAGAGGGCTTCCAGCCATGCCTTGGCTTGCTGGCCGCAGGGCAGGTCTTGGTTCGTTCTCCGGAGGCGCTGCCTGCAAGGTGTGGAGCACCTTGACGTAGGGTGGAAGGTTGGGAGCTGCGAAGAGCTCTTGGTGCGGGGCGCAAGTCCCTGCTAGCTGTACCAGAGGCAGCCCAGGCAGGATGGCGAAGATGGAGAAGCCAAGGGGGTGCCATGGGTTAAGATCTTCTGGCTCCGTCAGTTTACAAATGAGCTAGACCAGGGATGGAGGCTGGAGCTGCTGCCGTCAGCGCGAGGGGAGCTTTCAGGTGCGTTGGGGCAGTCCTTGAGTAGCAGAGATGGCATAAGAGCAGAAGGCTGAAAACCGAATGCGCAGTCACATTGTCTTGCGTCAGATGTGCAAGGAGGGTTGCTTGAGATGCCGACAGACGGTGGTGAGGTGATGACGATGGTGGTGATGAGACACCACCAGTGCAGTGCCTTGAAGGGACATGAGTGGGCAGGGGGGTAAAATATGCTGGTTTTCTGCTTTCTTGCAGGTTTAGAGCTTTGAAAGAGCAGCGATTAAAAGAGATGCAGCTGGAGAATGGCCTGTCAGTTAGAGAAGAGGATGGACTGGAGGCAGATGATGCTTTGGAAATTAAGGGCTCTGACCCATCTAAGTGGGAGGATGGCTCGTTTGAAGAGCGTGTGAGAGCTATAGAGGAACGTAAATTGCTGATGGAGAACAATCGGGTGAATCACATCGACCCACTGGATACTTCCGCAAATTCATTGTACAAAAGACACGAGAGAGCCAGTAGCCAGAGTGGGATGGACACTGAAGAGGAGGTCGTTGTGAGAGAGAGACCCAAGTCGCTGGAGGATCTCAACCAGAAAAAAGTGGTTCGTGCAAAAAGAGAAAGCCGGAGGATGCGTGAACTGGAACAGGCAAAATTTAGCTTGGAGCTGCTCAAGGTCAGGTCCACCGGTGGGCTGTCACCTTCAGAAGAGCGGCGGTGGTCCACCGAGGTTGTATCTGAAGCACTTCATTCCCCTCAGGGAACCCCAGAGAGCGAAAGCTCTCAAGGGAGCTTTGAGATGTTAAGCTGTGAAGATACCCCAAGTAATAAATTTGTTTCCTTAGTTTTAGACGAGCAAGATGCGCAGACGTTTTCCCCTGACTCTTTGCCTAGCAGTCCCCAGGCTCATCTGCAGGAGAAGTCTTTCTGTGCGGCAGATGTGAACAGCAATTTACCCAGCTGCAGAAGGATGCCCTCAGACTTGGAGCTACCTGATAACCTCACCATGAAGGAGCATGTGGTCCGTGACCCCCAGAATGTTATATACAAGGCGCATCCAAGAGAAACTTTCCTTTCCAGCAACCTCCCTACTTTCTATGTTCCACCACAAGACAATGTGAAGGTGAAGCTGATGGAGAATAACCTGAGGAACAAAGCAGTGGAAAGAGAGGAGAGGACAGTTACGTTCTCTGAGGTCAAGAAGGACTCTGAGCCAAACCAGGGCAGAGCCTTGGGAGGGGAGGCAGAGGAGAAGTCCTCTACCAAGAGGGAGGAACGTGGGACAGCGACTGCGACACAGGCTCATTCTCCAGACTCTGTCATCCAGAGATTGGAAAAGCTCAACGTGGAGAAGGAGGAACGGCAAAAGCAGCTTCAGCTGCAAAACGAGAGGGAGATGATGGAGCAGATCCGTCAGCAGAAGGAAATTCTGGAGAGACAACGCAAAGCCTTTGAGCAGCAAGGGAGAGTGGAGGCTTTGCAGAGGGCTGAGCAGAGCAGAATGAAGGACTCCTCCCTCAAACCAACCAAAAAACCAGACAGCCGGCCTCAGTCGGTCCTCATCCTGCACCCCCAGAGCAGAGGGGAGCACGGCCCCACCGCAGGTGTGACTCCAGCCTCGTCGGTGGACATTAAAGGTCTCACTGTTGGGACGAGGGGAAGCTCCCCAGCCCACAGTGCCTCCAAAGACAGACCTGTCAGCATGTTCGTGGAGCGACGAGAAGGTCAATCGGGATCGGCACTGGAACCCTGCTGCCATTCCAGACCAGCTCTGGACCCCAGGGACCTGCCAGGTAGCCACTTCTCAAGGACGGAGCGCCTCCGGCAACCCCGAATGCCCAACCAGACCACCGAGGAGACGAGGGCGAGCACTATGTTCTTCACGCCAAAAGACAATCCCTTTGGCCTCCAGTGAGTAAAAAGACGGTGTGCTTTCTCCGTAGCTTTCTCCATTCTGCTAGAGACCATTTTATACAAATGGTCCAGAACGGTGTTGCTGGAAACTGTAGAGAACCCCTAGCAAAATGACAACGGGTTTCTTGAGCAATGAGTGGGCAGAGATCAGTGGAAAAGGAAAAAGAGCTGGAAATATGATTTCTCGGTCTCTTATGCGATGGGCATTATGTAAACCAGGGGAGATAATCGTGGCTGTTAGAAGAGAGCTGACACTGTTTTCACTTACCCTGGCTGAACAGGGATAGGGGTTTTATTTCTCAAGGTAAAAGACAAAGTAAAAATTGATAGGATTTTTGGGTGATCGGAGTAGATAAGGCTACGTAGATAAGTAGATAAGAAAACGTCAGGATTTTTCTTGCTTGCTGTAGAATTAAGACAGCCAGCAAAGCCATTCAGGCGATCTTACCATTGCAGGTTATAAAACAGCAACCGTCTGGAGGGAGTTTGGGGTATGAAGGTGCTTTTGACAGTGTATTGCTTACGTGTGCAATTACACGTGTATATGTGTTACACATGTATCTGTACAATTACACTGATTAGCGCAGTCCTTCAGCTGAAGGGAGCTTAAATGTCCTGAAGTGGAAGCTTAAATGATGGGCTGCTCCCGCACAGGGCCTGGAGACCGCAGCAAGATCTTGGGACAACATTTTCTCCCGCTTACGTCATGTTGCCTTGTCTAATTTTGGAGAGCTTTGGGCCATTTAGCTCCAAAAGGACATAAACCCGCCCAAATCCTGCTGCGCCCTTTCCAAAGCAAAAGCTACCAGCGAATGTTTGCTGTTGGTAGCCCAGGTACCTCCAAGCGTAGTGGTCTTGTGGTTTATGTGCCATTGCAACGGGAGGAGACTCCCGTTTAATTCGTGCAGGTTCTTTAAGTCCAGAAACGCGTGACGGGGCAAAGGACCAGTCAATAAAAAAATAGCCCTTGCCCCCCCCCAATAGAGCCAGCAGCATCCTCCGTACGTGGGCGTGGGGAGGGTTTTATTCGGAAGTGATGGTAGAAGGAGTGAGCTGAACAAAAAGCAACTTTACACGTGCGTATTTCTTAATGCTAAGTTAGACGCAAAGCGAGGAGGCTCTCCTTCTGAACCATTTCATACGAAAATCTGCAGGAGGCCCTGGAGAATTGGTTTGGAAGTGGGTATTTGAGAATAGTCTTCCTCCCAGAAAAAATATCTTTCCATTTCTTTTCCTGGTTCTTGCCCAGAACCAGCAACAAGAAAAAAAAAGATATTAAAAATCCCTGTATTTTACTTTTTATTCTGCAACAGGACAATCACATGTGGGAATCCTGAAGTGAAAAGGTACCATCCATAACCACCGTGATGGGTGGAGTTGGCAGGCAGAACTCCCTCGCTTCTTGTCCTTTGGTATTAACTCAAATCCTGAAGAATTCCAAAAGCCCGGACCTCAAACTTGCAATTTGCTCTTGATTGCTTGGGCAGTTGTATGCTCCCGCGAGCTGGGCTGGCGCGGTGGGAAGGCTTTTAGGAGAAGATGAAACATCTCTGTTCTCTTGTATTTCAGCAGAGAAGCAAATCATCAATGCCTTTCCAAGGGCGAACAAGCTAGGAAGCCATTTAAGATGCCGGGGTCTGGCAGAGGAGAGGTAAGTTGCGGCTTGCTTATATTCTCTTTTTATTGAACAGGGGTGAAATAAAACCCTTATTCTGCCAGTTTGCCCTCAAAACCTTCAAAGAAGTGAACTCTAAAGCACGAGGGCTGTTAGACATGTAGAAGGGGGATGTCACGATACGGCAACCTTCACACCCTCTCTTTAAAAATATAAACCCCCCCATAACATTAATTTGTAGCAACTCTGGATAAAAAAGAACTCACGGTCCTGATGGCAAACACTGTCCAACACAGTCTTGTCTTGGTTTGGTTTAACATACGTTTGAGTAACACCCATCATTGTTCGTTTTCATCATGTTCTCTTGGGTTTTGTTTCTCCTGGTCCTGTTTTTTTTGCACTAGATATAATATCGTGTCCCCTCCCTGGGGTGCAGTGTCACTCAGAGATGTCTTAAGCCTGTACTTGAGCTATGCTATGATGCCAAACATCAGTAGAATCTCCTTTTTATTTTAAAAACCCTTTTTGTTTTGTTTTATCATTTGGTCAAGCAGGTTCCCAGACTGACCCATAAAAAGAAAGCCCGCATGGCGCGGACGCGCTCCGATTTCTTGACTAGAGGTACTTTTGCTGATGGGGAGGGGGATACGGAGGAAGATGATTACGATGGCAATTTTGAGTTCCTTCTCTCCTCTGACCAACCTCCTCACCCCGAGGCGGTGCCTGCGGCCCGGCTGGGGCAGGCCTGTTACAGTGACTCCGAAATGGTAATTTTTGACAAGGTGGTGGGGGAAATGAAAGGAGGGAGCGAGCGGAGCTGCGGGAGCCTTTCTTTGCTAACCTTAGCTGCACTGATCCCTCCACCGCTTCTTCTGCCACTTCCAAGGATGCTGGAGATGGGTAAACTCAGCGAACACAGCAGAAAGGGATGCGAAAAGGGGAAATCACTTGTATTTCTCAGCCATGGGGTGTTTCCTGGCTTGATTCGTTACCGGCTACGGTCTCCGTAGCTTCCTGCAGCATTGCAACTTGTGGTGCACAGCTACCTATATTTTTGTTTGGTTTATAACCTCAATAGCAGAGTCCCTCTAGGATCCTTTTGCTCTAAAAATGATCTACACGCATCCATAGAAAACATCAAAGCAAATATTGTCCAAAAAGCAACAGACAACAAAGAAAACGATATAAATCTCACACCTCTTATTGCTTTTGATTTTGTATCCTTAGCCACAGTACTGATGATTATTCAGTCCTCAATTATCGGAGCAATGCTGGCAGACAGCATCTTAGAGAAAGCAAAAACATGTCAATCGGGCAATTAAAATATAGCGAGAGTGAAATAGTATTTTTAAAAAAAAAAAAAAACAAACCACCGTTTTTAGTGGCTTTGTCAAGCGGAGTGACTGATGTCCCCAGGCTGCAGCACCGCGCTGCGTGAGCCTGTGCTGCCGAGCATTTGCATCTCAGGCTTAATCTCCCGCCTGGATAAGCTGCTTTCGGAAAATCGCAAACCCAGAGGTTTCAGGAGTGGAAGAGGCCAACGGCTTCCAACCCACTCATGTCTTTTTTTTCCTGACATGGTGGGGATGTTCCCGTAGAAGCGTGGATAAACACCAGGAATCATCTCCTGCCGTAAGAGCTGGGGTGGAGCGCGACGTAGAGCTGCCTGGCTCCTCTGCTCCAGCAGAGGATGTGGAGCTGAGTATAAAACTGAACAAAAGCATGAAAACTGAAGTCAGCAATTTATTTTGTGCTACAGCGTTGCCGTGGGTCCGGCAAACCTCTCATGCGATCCTAAAAATCAGCTTTTCCAGGAAAGTCAGATGGCTGAGGAGGGGTTTTTGGACTTTTCTGTTAGCAGCTTTTATTATAAAGGATACATTTTTCCCAGGATAATTTCCTCACGGGAAGGGGCAGAGATTTACAAATTCCCTGAATTTTTAAGGTTGCTTTTGATAAATTTCCAGGGGTTTTGCGCCAGGAATACTCAAAACCTGATTGAAAGATGCAGCTCTCTGAACTTAGCTCACTTGACTGCGTCTTAGCGCATCTCCCTGCGTGTAGATCAGGAAAGGGAGAATTTTCTGTCGTATTTTACATAGCCTGGCAAAAGCCCCGGGCAAGGGGCCGGGCCATACCCGGAGTGCCGTGCTGTGTTCCTGGAGGCCACCCTCTTACAAAGCATTAGGGTTTTTTTAGCCGTAGAAATCTGTCCCGCTGGGATGCGAAAGGTGCTTGGCAATCTCCATCCTTGGGAAGGGACTTGGCTCATCCCGCTCTTTAGAAATGCTCCCTGGGACTCTGCTCACCTGGTTTAACAGCTCTCACCGCATGCGAGTAGTAGTAGGTGCCAACTGTCTCTCGTCTCTCCTGTATCCCTCTTCTCCTCTGCTCTCCATCACTAGCTCTAACTGGTGCTCAGCACTTTCACCCTTTGTGTGGTTGAGTTCTGCTTTCTAGCAAACGCTGCCCGTGAAGTTGCGTGCTCAGCGATACCCTACGTCTGTATGTCCCAACAACATGAGCGGTGTTTCCATCTGTGTTCTCTGTTGCAGGTTTGGGGCCAGCCCTTTGGCTTGTGGCTTTTCTGGGTCAGGATCGCCACAAGTAGCAAAATTTAGGGACCGCTTATTCACATTTATTAGCAGAGCCCGATTGGGTGTTGCAGATGATGGAGCAGTCTATCATAGAGCAATAGTGGTGCACGTTGGTTTGGGTACAGACTCAAGTAGGTCGATATCTACAGAGACACATTCGTTGTGTCTTGTGATGTTCGCATGAAGACGAGTCAGGCAGCCACCATGCGCGGGCTGGTTTCGGTGCCAGTGAATAGCTTATTTATACAGCTCCTGCCCCCAGCTATGACTTGCCAAAAAAAGCCTCTTTTAACGTGCTGTTTGGGGGCCGAGGGCTGCTGGATAGACAAAAGAGAGATCACGAGCGACCTTGTGAAGTGGAGCATGTGATGGCTCACCAGCTGCACTGCCTGTTTTGCCCATTGGTTTCTTGACCCTCAAGTCAATGATTGTGTCTCACCAGCTGTAAGTAGGGGCCCACCAGAAACCGATGCTCCCGGCCTGAGTCTGGGGTATCCCAGAGCAGCAAAGACCACGAGCGTCTTCAGCCAGAGATGAACACCAAGTGCACCAGTACATAAGGTGGCTGCTGAAGGTGCAGGTTACGCCAAAGTGCTTTTAAGGCTAAAGGGCTTCCTGACATAGACCGGCCTTCAAAGGTTGCTTGAGTTTTTTGGCTATTGAATAGCCGAGATTTAACCCGCCTTGTGGTGAGACAAGTGGGAGAAATAGGTCCTGGCTGTGGTCAACGTATCTGAATACCACTTCTCTTTTGCACCTAAGCCTGGAGAACTTTTATGCAGCAGACAAATAAAAAGCCTTGGTTAGAGAAACCACACCAGATATACCTTCCGAATACGTTCTTCTTCGGCAGAGGCTCTTAGAGAGAGGGACCTGGAAGGCGAAGCAGTCATTTTGCTCCGGCCTGCATACTAAAGCCATGAATTGACAAACATCAGTCCAAGTATCTGTCACCAGCTGATCCCAAGCATGCCTGAAGAGCCAGCAATGAAAGAAGATCTCCTGTCCTAAGCCATTCAGAGGGAGCACTGCACTTTAGGAAACTCCTCAGTGCAGCACGTAACTCGGCTGCCTGCTGGGACAAACCGTCTCGCTTGGCCACGGTTACCTCTTGCTAGTGCAGGCGGGTGGAATACAAGTTGTTCTTTCAGAGGAAAAATATTTGATCCCCTCTTCATCCAAGGGACGACTCCAGACCCCCTGGCTATTGCCACTTGCCTGCATGTGACGATTTGTGGTGTTCCCTGGCCGGGGATTACCTGGCACAGAGGCTTGTCTTGGCATCTGAGAAGGTTTTCCATCCAACCAAGGACCTTCTCCATCATAGCTTCTTAGAGGAGTACCTCAAACAGAAGGATCTCGCTCCAAAAATGCCTTTTAATCCTTACGTTCAAAACCTGGAGAGGTTGCTGTGATAGCAGAGGAAACGCTGAACGACAGTAGGTCAAGAATTGGGGCAGAGCAGAGAGCGCTGGTGGTAGTAGTGGTAGAAAATCCTTCTTGCAGTTTTGTCTAAAAAGTGCGTTTCAGAAGTTTTTAACTCAGTCTTCTGCGTGAGCCAGGGGTTTCACTTGCTTTGCTCCACTCCAAAAGCCGTACGCTAGATCTGCTCGTGCAGTAGATAGGGTATATGTTTTAAAAAGAAAGTGTACATGGTGTCCTACAGAGCAAGCTCGGCATTGCTCCAGGATCCCCGCAGCCTGCCTGCCACCGCCAGCACTTACCAATGTCCTTGAAATGGCTTTGAAATAGAAAAAAGGGAGTAAGTGCCCCCACAAAATACATTTTTTTTTTTAAATGAAAGCACTGAAAGTGATTCAAAGGTTGGAATTACTCAAAAACAAAACTATATAATTCGGGCAAGTATTTCAATAAGTCATTTTCAAAAGCAAGTAGTAAGTTTGGGCTGGATGGAAATCACTTTTATGGGTTTCGAAGGTGGGTTTTTTTTCCCCCCAGTATCCATCCACAATTTGGGTGTGATCATCACCTAACCGCAAGCGCGACGGGAACAGGAAACCCTTGGATGGTTTAGGCCGTTTCTTACTTTCCCGGTGGCAGTTTTGCCTTATGTGCTGCCATCTCCTGGCTGGTAGAGGGGTTAGTTCAGGGGTGAAAAATAAGACATTCAAAGAGAGTAAATACGGTAAATGTGGCTCCCCTGCAGCCCATATTTTATATAATTTTATTTGAAATATATCTAATACAAGAAAAGGAAATGCTTAAGAACACAGTGCATTCAGTTGAGACATTTACGTGATGGGAAAGCTCCAGGAGATATTTGACCATCATCTTCCGAAAGCTTAGAATACAACCCGATTCCCTGCTTTCCTCATGCCGAAAGTGGCTCCTCCAGGAGTCAAACTCTGAAATCACAGCTGCAATTGGAAAAAAAGAACAAAAAATGCTATTTTTTTAAAATACGACAAGGCAATTTCTGAGCTATTTCACGGAAACCCGTTAGGTTGAATTATTGCAAATTAATTTCACCCTTAAAAATGATCCCGGGACATTTTAAATGGTGGTGAAAGCAGAGATTCTTTGTATTAAAGCTGCAAAATCTCTTCTTTCTAAAGGTTTCATTTTGACGTGTCCTTGGCACAAAGACTTTTGTCTTCTTCTCTGTAAAGTCCTCAACAAGAGTTGGAGGAGGAAGCTCTGCTGGGGCAGATCCATGTGGTTGAAGGTTCCTTTGGTGCAAGGAACACCGCAAATCACTTTGTCATGGCTAACTATTGTCGCTAACCTGGATCTTCTGGGTTGGAGAGCTGGGCTGCCCAGACCAAGCTGGTGGAGCAGTTGCGTGGGCTGAGCGATGAGGACCCGTCACTTGGTGCACGCCAATTTGCATCATTAGCTGCTCAAGGAGAAAGAAGGTTGGACCTTGATGTAGAGTTGGAGCAAGGGAAATCCCTTTCTTTTTTATGAATCGTTGAAATATATCTCTAGTTGTAGCTAGCTCGACAGGACTGTAGGTTTTCACCTGTAGGCAGATAGAAATAAAGATGTAACAGAGGAAATATCTAATTTTTGCTAGGGAAAAAAATAATCAGCTGGCATCCCAAGACCTGTCTCATTTTTAAATGCTTCTTGCTTGGGATCGTTACAGACAGTGCAGCGGCTCGCCTCTGGGGAAGGCCAAACAAAACTGCACAAAACCATGTCTCAGGGGGAGATCGGGAAGCTGGCGGCCGCGCAGAAGAGCCTGGCTCCGGACGGGAGGTAGGAAATGTGGTGGGAAATGGAAGATGAGTCCCTCTGGTGACCTTCTTGCTCTCCATCACCTTACTGAATCACCCCGGCTCCTTTGGAGCTCCACCAGCCAAAGCCCGCACACGAGTTACTCATCCCACCTTTCCTATGTGACCGTGGACATGCCCAATTAGAAGAGGTGTCCTGCTTCTATCACACTAAAGTTTTGATGACATGGGCCAGACGTCCCCTCCCAAACCACCCAATTGCATGCGTGAAACTTGAGTTTCTCGCTTTTCCTGAGGATGCGTAGCCTGGTTTCTCTGGTAGAAGTTGTGTGGATTTAACTCCTCCTCAAACACCACGAAGGTCTGGGAGATGAGGGGTAGTTTTGGGTAGAAGGACATTTCCCTCGTTAAGCTGGTTCCTTTTTTGATGACTTATTTCCAGGCCTCAGCGAGCCAAGATGAGGTTCTGGGGGAAGGGAAAGCAGGGGGAGAAGAAGACCCCACGGGAGAAGCTTGCTACCCAGTCCGAGCTGCTAGAGCTGTACGCGGAGCAAGAAGCCCCCGGCAGGGAGGTGATTTCTGGCTTGCAGCTTGGTGAAGGTAAGTGGTGGGGTGGCACGGTGCCCGTGTTGTAAGGAGTGGAGAAGTTGCGTTCACTTTCATGGCGGAGGGAAAAGCCAGTGTAAATCTGGCTTTACGCCACAACCAAGCGTATCTCAATATAAAGGGGCTTGGGTAAAGACAGAGAACCGAGGATGGTTGGCTTATCTGTAGGGTTAGGGTGTCTGTAAATGGGAGTATCGTGTACGATGGTGTGGTTGAGCTGAGGCTGCTGTGGGAAAATGGGTTGGAAAGATGCGCAAATTGAATGTCCATGCTGGTTCACGTCTCTAGAATTCATGGACGGCGTGAACCCGAAACGGTGGCAAGTAGGTTGGACGGTGGGATCCAAAATGGGTCTCAAGGAATTCTGTATTGCTAATCCTCCCAGCAGCTGTCTGGATATGGACAGATGTTTCCCTTCTTGATGGAGGAAATAACCAAAGGAGAAATGATGTTTAATTTTCCTGCAAGTACCACACGGTGGTACCTGAGGTACTCCTCAGGTTTATTCTGGTGCCCATCTCCCTGGTTCAGTGGCAGAATTATTTTTCATCTGCTCTTCAGTCTCATTCCCCCTTTTTAATTATCACCTGTAGAGTTGGGTCCTCACCACCTGACCCCTCCACGGAGTCCCGAGCTCTCCGGTATCTACCGACGGGAGTTTAAGGAGAACAAGGAACCCTCTCCCAAAGTGAAACGCAAGCGCAGCGTCAAGATCAGCAACGTGGCTCTGGAGCCTGTGCAGTGGCAGAACGACTCGCTGCAGATCATCACCAGCGCTAGCGACTTGAAGAGCATGGATGAGTTCCTCCTGAAAAAGGTAACTCCTGTCCTCACTGCTCCAGCTAAATCACCAGAGACCTCAAAGAGCAGAGACAGCAAAGCCAAAATTATCCTGGGGGCAGCAGTAGCAATACTAATAATAAGTCTAAGGGTGGGCAGCATGCATTGGGGCAGGCTTGGGAGAAAAGACGGGCACGCTGTGCGTGCACCATTTGGTCATTCTGCACGAGCTCAGCGGCTTCAGTGCTTCCACTGCTTTGAGGTGCCCCCGGTGGCATCAGAAATGGGTGACCTAGGAGGGCAGGAGTTGAAGGCTGTGGGCAAATGCTTGTGTTTCTAGCTTGCATGCAGGAGAAACTGCCTTGTAGTCACTATTAACGTCGTCTGCCCGTGGTGGAGCAGCTGCTCGTTAGTGCTGCTTCATCTTACACACGCTATGCCACAGCAAAAGGGGCAAGGGTGCATAAACCCCTTTGGTTTCCCAGATGAATGAACTGGATAACGAGGACAGCAAAAAGGACACGCTGGTAGATGTTGTGTTCAAGAAAGCACTGAAGGAATTCCGACAAAACATCTTCAGCTTTTACTCCTCGGCGTTGGCGGTAAGTGACCAGATGACGGGTGAGAACTTCCGCCTTCAGGAGAAACGAGATGCTCTGGGTCCTCCTGGTGGTGGAGACATTGCCGAGCCTTCTGCTCCTGGTCTGCTCATCCTAAGGGATGGATGCTTTTCCTTTGTATTCAGTCCCATGAGCTGTAAATTTGAACTAAGTCTTCCTCATTAGCCAGTTCTCAACGTACGTTGAGCAGAGATTTCTGGTCTCCTCGTTACAGCTCGCTCCCAGTCAAATGCGAGATGACACTAAGTCAATAAACTCCTATTTGCCACCCAAAGTGCCTGGAAACCTTCGTGTTACGTTTGCAAGCGGTGGAGACACCTGAGCAATGTGGAGCTGTGCTCTTCTGCTACTTCTGAATCTGAGCAAAGATCACTATGGTGTATCATCACAGAGATCAAAAAAAGCTATTTTATTGCCCAGACTGTACAAAAAGTTCCCTCTAAGACTTGAGCTGGCACTTAACGTCCTCCTGCTCTGTGCACAGAGAAGCCACCCTGCCAGAGGTCACAAAACAGCTCTATTAAATGATCCTTTTTTCCTTCTTTTAATCATACTTGGACTTTCCCCGAGTGGTTGGAAGCCAGTCAGGATGAAATAATTGGCTGGAACAGAATAGGCAGTCTGGGATGTATAAAAATCGCTTTTCTTTTTGCTTCTGTTTCTATAAAAGATGGATGATGGGAAAAGCATCCGCTATAAGGACCTTTACGCCTTATTCGAGCAGATTCTGGAGAAGACCATGAGGCTTGAGCAGAGGGACTGGAGTGAGTCTCCAGTCAAAGTCTGGGTCAATACCTTCAAAGTCTTCCTGGATGAATATATGATAGAGTACAAACCACTGGACTACACCACAGTGAAGGTAGTTGGCACTTTTCCTAAGTCCCTTGAAGATGTGGGAACTGTCTTTCTGTGGGGTTGTGGCCTCTGTAGAAACGTGGCAACCTCTATTGTCGTCTTCTCTGCTTTAAGCTGAGGTGGACAACATAAGCCAGCATGCGAAGCACGATTCATTGGTTGGGTTTCACTGGGCTCAGCAAATCCCAATTCACTTCTGGACTGAGCTGGGCCATGGCAAATGCCAACGTGTAGATGATGTCTCCAAGGCAAACCATCTGTGGATGATTGGAAAGGCAGCTTCTGGTGCTTCTTTTTTAGTTGTTTTTTGCGGGTTGCTCAATCTTTGAGGGAAAGTGAGAGACAAAAGGTTTTCTAGTCTCTTCACCTCTTCCCAAGTGACCATGTACTTCACCGTCGGTTGGGTTGCAGGAGAAGGAGACCTGGACAGTGGCTGTCTTTGGAATCCACAGTTTTTAGAGCAGTCAGGGCTTGCAGTGTGCCTTTCACAAACATGATCTCCTCACTTTCTACTTCATATTATCTGCAAGGACAACCGCAGGGACCCAGACTGGGCTTGGGAGATGGTGTTTGTTGT
Organism: Sterna hirundo; assembly: GCA_009819605.1. Classification (NCBI taxonomy): domain Eukaryota; kingdom Metazoa; phylum Chordata; class Aves; order Charadriiformes; family Laridae; genus Sterna; species Sterna hirundo. Next base: position 23,789,504 of record CM020445.1, read on the forward strand.
ATAAATATCCTATCTTTGGGCTCTTTTGATCCGAGGCCTCCCCAAGCTCCTCTCCAGGCAGGTTTTCTTCAGAGCAGGCTGAGCATCAGCTCTGGCTGCAGTGCTGTGCCACGTTCTCTTGGAGTGTCTTGCATGAGATGGGAGAGCTTTAGGTGACTGATGCTGGACTTGGAGCTAGAGCAGCAGCTAATCTCAACTCTGAGATGAACATGGGGACAGTTGTCCAGGAGATTTCTGAATAGGGGGTGATCTGTAGGAGAGTTTTCTGCAGTGATTCTTCTGGGGCTGCAGGTGCATTAGAGGATGGAGCTGGAGAGCAGTGGGCAACATCAGATATAAGCCCTCTGTACGCTTTACCTGGAGAAATTGCCCGTAAATACACTTAAATCTCTTTCTAATACCAGGTGCCAAAAACGGAACGAAAAAAGAGAAGAAAAAAAGAAGCGGATGTGGTAAGTCGAGCAATCCGTGCCTGCACGTTAAAAGATTAATATCTTTGTGGCCAGAATGACGAGCATTAAGAGACCTGCTCATGACATGTCGTGCGCTGAGAACTGAACATCACACAGTAATGAACATCAGCCGTGAAAGGTCGTGCTAGAAAGATGCACGAGGTGGATTTGGTTTCAGGTTGTTCTCTGAAAACGTGTCCCACGTCAGTTAAGACGGTAAATGTAATGTCAAGAGTTATTACAGAAGAGAACTGAGAGCAAAACAGAAAGCGTTGCTTTGGGTTTCTGCATAAACTTATAGGCTGTGTTTTACATCTCTACTGTCAGAGGTGTAGGAGATTACATCTCCTTTTGTCCTAAAGGATGTGATAGTACTAGAGAGCGTGCAGGTGCAGAGCAAAAAGGGGCTTTGGATGCATAGAAGACCTTCTTAACATGGAGAAGTTGACCAGCCAACCTCAGTCAGGCACAGTTTCTAACCTGCCTGGTGGTTCGGGTCCCATACAGGCTGGGTGTCTGTTTGGGTTGCCTATGGGGTTATTGGGCTCCAAAGGAAACAAAAATAGCAAATAACAGCTAAAAGTTGGAGAGCTAACACTGTTCATCTCCCCCATTTTGCAGCAGACCAAGCTCCCATCTCCTTTTTCTCACCACCCAACCTTTATCGTCGCAGGTGGAAGAGCACAACGGTCACATTTTTAAGGCGACCCAGTACAGCATCCCCACCTACTGTGAATATTGTTCCTCCTTGATCTGGATAATGGACAGGGCTTCTGTTTGTAAATGTAAGCATGCTTTCTTTCGTCTTTTTTCATGTGCTTGTAGCACAGTGATGAGTTTGGGGATTTTGAAAGGTGTTTCCTGCAACCCCACTCTCAAATAATTTGGGTTTTTTCACAGTGGAAGAGCTTTTGGGACAGATCTTAAGGGTTTCTAAAGTCAAGTAGTAAGTCCATCCCGTCAGTCCTTCCATTCCTCACCGTTTGGTTAGTTTTGTGTGCGAGAGCTTTGTGGTACACGTCTTATCCCATAAGGGCATATGGTCATCCCATATGGTCAAACCATATTTAAGTATCATCTTAAGAAGGACGGTAGAGTTGGGTGTGGCAAACGTGCCCTAGGGCTTCAGCCCGTAGGATCCTGTGGGTCTCATGACCATGGCCAACTCATTTGGCTTAGCCTATTTCACCTCCAGGCACATGAATTTTTGGGGGAGATCAGGAAAATGGAGGAGGACCGATGGAAAAGGTTGATCCATCGCTTTGGGTTTTCCAACATTTCTCTGATTAGGTTGAAAGTATCAGCCCTGGGGTATTTCAGGCTGATGTCCAGTGCAGGAGGGATACAAATTAGGTGGTATTTCCAATCTCTTTAAGGGTATTGGTGTCTGATAGCTCAGTGACTCACGGATTATTTTCCCACTTCATCTGTAAGGGGTTTTTTTTAATGTTTCAGGACTTAAATATGGGACCTTTAAAGTTAAAGACTTCTTTTTTTTTTTTTGTTTGGGTGGATCTAATATAGACTTGGCCCCTGGAAACTGCAAATTCAACGTGTTTTTGACCTGCTAGTCCTGAGAGGAGCTACTTACTTCATATTAATTCATATTTTTCCAGTGGCATGACTTTCTGGATTATTAAATACAATTTTTCTTCATTGCAGTATGTAAATATGCTTGTCACAAGAAGTGCTGTCTTAAAACCACGACCAAGTGCTCCAAAAAGGTAAAAATCTCTCGTTCCTTTTCTTTCATTAAATACCTTTCAGATGGCTTGTATGCAAAGAAAGGTTTGCAGGGACAGAACTTGATATAATGCTGGCAATAACCCTCCTTCGAGCAGGAGCTTGGAGCAGAGATCCCTGGAGGTCTCTCCAACCAGTGCTTTGGGGTTTGCGTGTATTTTGGGAGTAACGCAACGATGCATCGCTATGTACCTGCCCCGACATGCAGCAGATGTTGCAGTGACGTTCCCTGCCTTGTGACCGCGCTGAATAATAGAAAGCTGTCTCGTTTTAAAGCTCTTAAGGACTTAGAAATGTGGGGTTATTCTGGAAAATATGGGTTATTCTTAACCCCGCTGGTCCCCGCTCAGGCTCACGGCGCGGTCCCCAGCCAGCAGCGGCGCTACAGCTGAGCAGGGAAGGGTGGGTGGAGGATGCTCAAGTCCTCACTGTCCTCCAAAGAGGGGAATTAAATATCGTTTGCTGGGTTTAAGGGTGTGGAGGACAGTGAGTGAATGCGGCAGGTCACCCCAGCTAACAATGAATCATCAAGATTTGATGGTTTTTCTTTTCAATAGATTATTTTGTGCCCCGAAGAATGTTAATAGAGCCAGGATAATAATGTGCACAAAGCTTTATCAGCTCCCTGGGAGGCTTCTCGAGGAAGAACGGCCTCCATAATATACAGCCTTCATAATATACAGCCTCTGTAAAGTTGCATGATTACATTTTCCCCAAGAAATAATCTGAATATATACATTAAAGATTATATATATTTGAATATATTTTTATTTTGAATATATATGGTATTTTTGCTGCACTCATTCTCTTTCTGGCAGTATTTCTGCAAGAGCGGGGAATGCCTTATATGAGTTTCTGCTCTAAAATCTGGAAAGTTCAATGAGATCTCTGATTATTTTTTTTTTTTTCAGAGAAGCTCAGAGATGCTTGGAGCCTTCTCGTTTCTTGGGGTTTCTCTGCACAAGGAAGTTTTTGTGCTGTACCCAAGGAAGCGAGTTCACCGTGTCTCCATGGTAGCTTTCCACTTGGACAGTTGGAGGTCCTTCCCTAGGAAGACTCTGGCTTGTCTGCGCTTGGTGGGTTAACGTTTTTAAGGTTGTTTTCAGCATCGGGGAGCCACAAACCATCTATTATGCTTGGAGAAAGAGGACTTTATTTTCTGGCAACGGTTGATTTTGTAACTGTTAGCCTTGTCCCAGGCTGGATCCGTTTCTCCAGATCTATGGTGAACTTGAGCAAGCACCGAGCCTCATCTCTTCCGATGGCTGTAGAGTTGTTTTCACCCATGCTTGGTCCTCGTCTCAGAGCTACTTGACTTGAGTAAAGTAGCGCATGGGTTTTGTGGCATCGCATTTACTGGTGGTTTAAGCAGCCAAGGAGGCTGGTTGAGCAGCAGGTGATGAATTCCAGCTGGTAGCTGAGACCAGGCGATCCTGGGGTGGTTTTATTTTTCCATAGAGCATGAAAAAGCATGGGCATCTTCCCTGCATCATCTCATAAGGTTGACAAGATTGATGAAAGGATGACCTTGAATGGGAAAAACAAAGATGCAGGAGTGGTTATAAGGGGTGCTGTGACCTCGATCATGGTCACCACCGTCTTGCTGATGACTGGACTGCAGCGTGTGCCATCTTGCGTCCTTTTTCTGGGGCTGGGCATTTGTGTCAAAATTTTATTGGGTCTTTTGAATTTTCCCACACGGAACCTTCCATGCAGGAGGACTTTGTTCACATTTGAATTTGCCAGTTATCATATCTCCAGTGAGCGTTTGCAACCGGAAAATGGGTCTTTCCTGACAGATGTAGATGGGTTTTTTCATGCTCTTATTTTGGCATCATGTTTGTTCACAGACGTTTTGTAATTGCCAATGCTGCGAGTTGATCTGAATACTCAAGACTCAGATTTACCTGTTCTGCTTTGTGCATCCTCTTTGGGGAGTGAAATCACCCCTGGAGACAGTGCCAGAGGGGCAGGAGGTGGAGGAGGACCGTGCCCAGCCGCATTGGCTCTGCCAGCCTGAGAATATAACCACAGTGGGGTGGTTAAAGAAAATCCAACCTTTATGACTTCAGGTGCATGTCTGGAGACCGATTTAGCGTTGCACGGTGTACATTGCTGGCTGTCCTCTTCTCCCTCATTAGACTGACCTGCATCAGCCGAGGAAGTCTGAATAGCAGTCGGATCCAATCGCTGCACCGGCATTGCTTCCTAAAAGGATTTTCCAACTCTTGTTTTCCTTTTCCTCTTCAGTATGACCCCGAGCTCTCATCTCGGCAGTTTGGCGTGGAGCTTTCCCGGTTGACCAGTGAGGAGCGAGCGGTGCCGGTGCTGGTGGAGAAGCTCATCAACTACATCGAAATGCACGGGCTGTACACAGAGGGCATTTACAGAAAATCAGGATCCACCAACAAGATCAAGGAGCTGCGGCAAGGGCTCGATACAGGTAAAGGGTGGGAAAGAAACCCCACCCAGGGAGAAAAATCTCTGCAGTCTCAAGGTTGGATGTAAGGAAGTTGGGATGCTTCATCGGGGCAAAACAAGGGAGCAGTCCTGCCTTCCCCGACTGCGGGCGTGCGAGTGATTCTGTCACATCTCCAACCAAAGCTCGGGTCACCAATTCATGCTTTTTTGGGCGCAATACGTGGAAAAAAGTCATTCTAGTTGAGGGAAAATGCTGCCTTAATTAAACATCGCAATAGATGACAGTAAGAAAAGAAATCTGGTCCCACCTAAGATGACTTGCTCTGGAAATGCATTTCTCTAATTTTAACACGTGGAGCTGAAATCAAGTGCTGGATTTCTTGCCATTAGACGCAGTGTGATTTTGAGGTGGCATGTGAACATTTTCTATCATAGAGGAGTAGCTTATCATAGAATGGTTTGGATTGGAAGGGACCTTTAAAGGTCATCTAGTCCAGCCCCCTGGCTTCACTAACAGCTTTGTGTTGATCGTTCCCTCCTGTTTTTTTTTCTTTTTCCTCAATCTGCCGCCAAATCCAGACATCGAGAATGTGAATTTAGATGACTACAACATCCACGTCATTGCCAGCGTGTTCAAGCAGTGGCTCCGAGATCTGCCCAACCCTCTCATGACCTTCGAGCTCTACGAGGAGTTTCTGCGGGCGATGGGTAAGGAGCCCCCTTCACTATCCCATTCCCTTGGTGGAGGAAAACGGTGGCTGCTTTTAGTGCCCAACTTCTCATTAACTCTTTGTACCCAAACCAGCTGGTTTTGCCAAATTATATTTACCTGGTGTCAAAGTCTGATTTTTTGGCTATAAGGGGGTTTTTTTTATGCAAAGCCATGGGCAGTTCGATATTGCCTTTGGTGACGGCATGCATTTGCATCATGGTTCAGCAGATTTCAGCCCAAACTATTAGCCAGAAGAATCATCTTTGAGCAGTAAAAGCAAGCAAGCGTTAAGAAGGTATCGTTTTAAATAGGAGGAAGAAGTAGAAGCCACCCCTAAATGCTGGTCCTTTCTCCACAGGCCTCCAGGAGAGGAAGGAGACAGTGCGGGGAGTGTATTCAGTCATAGACCAGCTCTCCCGCACCCATCTCAGCACCTTGGAGCGTCTCATCTTCCACCTGGTGAGGTACGTTGGGTCAGGGCAGCTTCGGGCAATGGGCAGGTGCTCGGGCATCCTTCATACCAAAATAGGTGAGGCCAAAAGCAGGTGGACAAGGGAAAGAGAAGAGCTTTCACATCCATCATGTCTCCCAGGAGGTATTTCTCCAAACAATGCTTGTGTTGATGAGCAACCTCCACAGCGCTCTGGTTGGTCATGGTACCTCTCACTACTGCAGGTACAGGTTTTTTGGGTGGAAAACCAGTTGTTTCCCTGCCTTGGGAGCACCTGAGATGTCTTCAGGTTTGGCTTTCTCCATCGAGAAAGCAGAGGGCGTGCTTGCTAGCAGAGCAAGAATGCACTGTAGAAATGTCATCTCCTCTGTCCATCCATGGCCACGTGGAAGAAGTGCAGTGGAGGTGCCTTCACCTCTGACTTCTCTCTTAATCCCTTATTTTTTTTAGGATTGCCCTCCAAGAAGAGACCAATCGTATGTCAGCTAATGCCTTGGCCATCGTCTTTGCTCCCTGTATCCTCCGCTGCCCCGATACCACGGACCCGCTGCAGAGCGTTCAGGACATCAGTAAAACAACCACGTAAGAACGTGGTGCTGGATGATCCAGCTCCATAACCATTGCCATGTCACCACTCACATCTTGATAACCCTTAGTACGGTCAAATGGATGAAGACCAGAGAGTTTTAACACGGAGATTATAAACACGTATTAAATGCATCTTCATGAAGATATTTCATATCCTCTCAATCCCCCAGAGGGGGGTTTTAAGCAATGGAGGATCCGCAAGAGCAGATCAACTTGCATTCCTGCCCGACACATCTCAACAGGAAAAGATGGAGCTTGTGCTGGTGTGGTTTCATAGTTAATGCCATTTATGGCAAGCAGATCTTTATTCTTAATTTTGTCTTTTTTATTTGAGGAGGTGAGCTTGTTTGGTCCGCAGCAATATTAAGACTGCGTACTTAGATTTCTTTAAAGTATTTGACGTATTTGCAAAGGTTTTACAGAGAAAAAGGGAAGTTCTTGCCTTAATTCAGTCTGGCTTGTTTTAAATAGATTTAAAAACAGATAATGGAGACAAGGATAATAATGGAAACCATCCAGTGAAGGGCTGGGCTTCTGAAAGAGGTGATTTTAATTAAATATTAAAATTGTTGAAGACCAGAGCGTGCTTAGAGACCCAGCTGGTAGGAGCACTTATCCTTCAACAGGATTTCTTTGTAGCGTCTCCCTTAGACTTCAGCTATAGCACATGCTCTAATTTTATTACGCAGAAAGGATTATTTTTTTCCCCAAACACATTCCTGACAGCATTCAACAGTCAGCTCAGCTGAACAAGCTCGCTGCAGCGCTATTGCGTGCAAGCGAGTTGGAAGCAACCTGCCTTCCCCAGGTTTGTATGTCCTTCATCCCTCTTCCAAGGGAGGAAAATTTCTCCAGTGGGATCCTTGGAGGTTTGTAATTTCCCTAGTCCGAGTTTCTCGATCGATCCATAGCCTGTTATCACTATTTTTAGCGGCATTTCCACTACTCTTTGGTTTCCAGCTGGATCTTTCTCCCTCCATGCCTTTCCATCAGGACAGATCTTCAGGCAAGACAGAAAAAGGTCAGATCAAATCATTTCCTCCTCCCATTTTGTCTTCTTTTGGATTTTTCCCCCATTAGTTGCGTAGAATTAATCGTCATCGAGCAGATGAACAAATACAAGGCTCGTCTCAAGGACATCAACAGCCTGGAGTTTGCAGAGAACAAAGCCAAGAGCCGCCTCTCCCTGATCCGCAGATCGATGGTGAGATGCCAAAGCCGTCTGTGTCCTCTCCTGTCCTCTCCTTGCCCCCGAAGCAACCCTACCTTGTCTTCTCCTGCTTATCCCAGCCTCACAAACCCCTCGCAACCACCCACACCATCTCCCCCAGGACAGGGACCCTCAGGCCCATGGTGGCTCCTCATCTTTGCAGGGAGTCATACCAAAGCACAAGGAGGTGGAAACCATCTGTGGAAACGTGATCACTCCAACTCAGACGTTCCTGATCAACGTTTCCACCTTCATTTGAGCTGTTTGGTCCTGGGTTGAGTCAAGCCTTTCATTGACCGGCTCGACATCGCCCCATGGGAGACCTGGACCATCCTTTTTTTGTGCTCAGTCACATTATCTAAACACAAAATGAGCTTCCCAAAAGCCCCCTCTGCTCCCGCACTGCCTTTTTGGGAGCCTCAAACCCATCTCATTGAGCTTCCATGCTTCCCGGGGGGCCGGCGGGCTGCAGATGCACGCTGCGCTTGGCTTGTTGGGCTGCAGGAAAGGGACGGACTCGGCGCAGCGCGGTCGTCCCAGGCTTGGGCTAAGGAGCCGAGCGGCCCCTCTGCTTGGACCTGCCCGCTGCGGTCCTCAGGGATACGTTGCTCCTGCTTTTTTGGGGATGAAATCCAAGCCCGGGCTGCCCAAGGTTGTGAGGCTGGTGCTGCAGAGCTGCCCCGCTCATACCAGTTTTAAAAAAAAAAAAAAAAAAACCAAAAAAAAACCACCATAAAAATGAAGAAAAACGGGTTTTTTGGAGGGGCGACGGCATGTGCACTCTAACCTTCTGCTTTCCTTTTCATCTCCTCTCTAATCCAGAAACCCGTACTAATTGCAGTTAGATTTATGAGCATAACCCGCAGTTCAATCCCGGTATGTATTAACTGCAGCGCGCCCTGCGCCAGCCGCCGCGTCCTTCCGTTGTGTGTCACCGCCGCTCATTCCAGCCCCGTCCCACCGGCCATTGTCCGTGACGTTGCCCGTCTTGTCCCTGAGCGGGTGCCGCTCCTCAGGGCCACCGTTTCTCCCACAGGTCCCCCAGGCGGCAGGAGTTCGGGACGGCCTGCACTCGGCCACCCCTGCACGCAGCTCCTCAAACAACCGCTTTCCAGCCCTTTTCCCCGTCCTACTTATTTTTTTTTTTCTATTTTATTTTCTTTTTCCATCCTGTGCTTCCCTCTTCTTTGCTTTGCTTGACTCATCCCTTCCCTTCCCACCCCAATTTCTGCTCGCTCAGGATGCGTTTCAGCATCAAGTTGCTTTTGCAGTGCTGCTGTGTCTCGAGACGGTGAATAAGACCCCCAGCTCAGACGCCTCGGAGATCACGAGGCATCTAAAGGTCTCCTCCACCTTCTTGGAGGAGGAGCACCACCACCACCTTGAACACAAGGTCGGGTTTGAACTGGGAGGGGTCCAGCAACCCCTGTATTTTCCCAGCTCCATCCCAGCTTGAGTTTGGCTTCCCAGTGAGACCGCGACGGGCGAGGAAAGCGCCTGCAGGTTTTTGGGGATGCTTGTGGGGCTGTTTCCCTTCCTACCAAGTACGGCCCATGATCCTTCTCCCTGTCCTTCAGCATCCGTGAGGGAGGGTCAGGAGACAGAGAAGAGCAAAATTTGAGCTCTGCCCCCCTGATGCTGTTTCACAAGCACGCCATTCGCAGGGGCTTAGGTCCGCGAGACGGTGGGATCTTTGGGATCTCAGGGGTTTTGGCTAATAGGATTCAGGTAGCTGCGCTTCAGCTCAGGAGCCCACGTGAGGTGTCGTCAGAAGAACGCTGGGGCACGGGAACGGCTTTGCTGCCAAAGAAAGGTGTCTCAAATGCGACATTGAAAGGGGTAAAATGGAGCAAATCTCACTTTTAAAGACAAAAAGGGAGGCTCCTTTACCCTGCAAACCTGCTCTGGGCGCGTGAGTTATCAGGAAGAGCTGGGGATGCCCCACCTGCAGGGTTCGAATAGTCCCATGGGGAGAAAAGCTGTGTTGCAATGAGCTCTTCAACCACGAGGAGACACAGGTTCATCCTGGGTGGTGGTTGTCAGGAGGAGGGCAGCAAGTGATGGGCATGACTCAGGCTGGTCGACATCTCCTAAGTCCTGGTTGGTTCAGGATCTTGAATTCAGAAGATGATGTGTGTCTGGTTATGATAACGGTTAAGATAAAAGCTTTTTAATGGCCGTGGTCTCCCTCATCCCCAAAACCCCATCTTTTTCTTCTGCTCTGTGGAACAGATCCATAGCGCTCGTCCTTGAAGGGTTAAAGCAGCTGCATGTATAATATTCCTCCATGCGTAGTACCCCTGTTCGACTCCTTTTCCATTGCTAGTTTTAATATTAAAAAAAAAAAAAAAGATGGTTCTTCAGAGCTTTTCAGCAGGAACCGCTGCAGTAAATCTCCCTGTTTAACCATGGGTGCAAAAATTAACATTTATTGTCTTATAATGGACCACTGGAGGTGGTCTTCGTCTATGGATCTCGTGGACATGAGATCAGAGCGTGGGCAATGAGATTAGGTGTGAATTACCGTTTGCTGAAGGAGTCGGTGGAGACCCTTGCGATGCTCTGGAAATACCAAGGGTGGACGAGGGAAGGATGCGAGATGTGATCTAGTGATAAAGCAGGAGCCAGGTGCCCTGAAATCAAAGCCCTGGTGATGCTCCCACCCCAAGCCAACATGGGCACCTGGCAGGCCACGCTTCCCATCGCACAGGCTGTGGGCTTTGCGGAAACCCATCCTGCTGCCAGCTGGGTTTGCTTTGAAGTCCAAGTTGCACTTGATCCATCAGCTGGTAGCTGGTCCACCACTGCCATCCTCGCTCCCTCCACCCTCACTCCCTCCAATGTGTTGAGTCCTTGTAGTATCTCTCCCAGCCTGGGGTGAGATTTTGGAGGGTCCTGGGTGTGACCGCTGGTCGCGCACTAAGGACCCATGGCCAGGACCGTCATCTTTACTCCTTGGGAGACCAGTGTGGTTGGCACCTGAGATGTTTGCAAAACCACCTTGGCTGGTGGTGGTGACACCGTTGTCTCTCTTCAGGGCAAGGGACGTGTGCGACGTGGTGCCTACCCCAGCCCAACATCTCCTGTTGCCGTGCGCTTGCCCTCGGTGACGGATGTCCCTGAGGAGACCATGAGCAGCGAGGAAGCCATGGAAATGGAAGTGACGGAGCAGCAGCAAGTGGCCATGCAGCAGGAAGAGAAGGTGCTGACTGAGCAGATCGAGAGCCTTCAGAAGGAAAAGTGAGTCTGGCCAAGGGTTCGAGTCACGTCCCCTGGCTATAGGTTACCTATGGATGTTGCTTGACATCATATGGTTGACGTCCTACTCACAGGGTGACCTGGAGGACTCCTTCCCTCCGTGATCTCTTGGCGTGCATGCATCCCTTTCTTTTCCTCCCCACCTTTTTGGTCCCGTTGGGTCAATGGGACTGGGTTGGTTTTGGCAGGGAGGAGCTGACATTCGAGATGCTGACACTGGAGCCCCGCGCCTCCGACGATGAAACCCTCGAATCGGAAGCCTCCATCGGCACCGCCGACAGCTCTGAAAATTTGAACTTTGACTCCGAAGGAGCCATCTCCGATCGTTCGGGTAAATCCAGGCGTTCTTGGGTTCATTATAGAATGGGTTGGGTTGGAAGGGACCTTCAAACAGCATCTAGTCCAACCCCTCTGCAATGAGCAGGGACATCTTCCACTACATCAGGTTGCTCAGGTTTTTCCGTAGCTTTCGGGGGAGGTTTATTTGGTTTTTCCTGCCCGCAGGAAAATTAAAGCCAGCAATCTAAATGGGAGTTAAAGATTAAAACACATGGACCTGGGGAGGTGGGTGGTAGCACCCAGGGTTTGGTGGGGTGGCGAGCACTCCTCCAGTGCTGCCGCATCATCATGGATGATGCTACCTATGGTGAGATGCCAGGAACGTTGTCCTGGCTTGCTGGAGTGCGTCCCTGGGGAGCGGCGCTGAGATGCTGGGTGGTTTTGGGGTGTTAATCCTCCGGTGGTCCTTCCCCCCACAGAGAGAAGCGTAGCACTTACCTCCCTGCGCCCCGCCAAGGCGGAGGGGCCGAGCCGGCTGCGAAGGCACCCCAGGACCCGGCCAGACCCAGCGGACCCAGCCGACGCCTCCATCTCCTCCTCCTCCTCCTCCTCCCAATCCTCCACCTCCTGCTTGCCCCACCTACCCCGAAAGCGCTTCCAGATGTACTCCAAATCGCCTTTCTACCGAGCGGGGGGGTCCGGTGAGCCCCCCGAAACCCGGGCGAGTCCCGAGGGCTTCGTGGGACCTCTCCGGTATCCCGAGGACCGGCCTCAGTTCACCACCCGTGGGACGTTCAACCCGGAGAAAGGCAAACAGAAACTGAAGAGCGTGAAAACATCCCCCCCGAAAACCAAAGAGCCCCCGGATGGGGGGACGGGGGGGGGACGCAAGAGAAACCCCGAGACCGACTGCGCTGCCGCCCAACCCCTCGTCCTCCTGGGGAGCAACGAGTTCATGGTCTGAGATGCTCCACCCCGGGGACGCGTCGCGCGCCGGAGCATCCTCCCCTCGTTAACGCCAGGAGGATGAATTCTTAATTATAAAAGGGCCGGTGGGGGACGGTTTTAACGGTGGCCTTAATGGTTTTGGGGGGGTTGAGACCTTCGGGGGTGGGGAGGGTGGGTTGGACCGGGGATGGAGGGGCACCGGCCGGCTCCTGCGCCCTTCCCCTTCGGAGCATCCGGCGTCTCGGAGCGTGGCGCCGCCAGATCCTCGTGCCGAATCGCCGCCCGTCGGTAGGAGAAAACCGAAGTCTAAAAATCCCACGGGAGCATCCCGAGCCAGCGCTGGCTCCGCTCCAGCCAGCCAAGCCCTCCGCGCTTTAACCACCTCATCCACGCCAACGCCGAGCGCATGGAAAAGTGTTAAAATCTGCCAAAAATCACCTTTTTTTTTTTTTTTTTTAATTTTATTTTATTTTTTAACGTGACCTAACCACCTTTCCTCTCTTTTTTTTGGAGACCATCAGTATTAAAAAATAATAATAATAATAATAATAATAATCAAGGACTACTTGAAGCTATATTTGTTTATATGCCGGTTACTGGAGTTTGTTGTAAATATATATATTTTTATTATTTTTTTTTTAATATTTTTCCCCGACAGGACTTTTCTTTTTTTTTTTTTTTTTTTTTTTTTAATTATTGTTATTATTTTTGGCCGGGGAGGAGGGAAGCGATGGGCTGAGCCGTCCTGCCAATGTCACCGCCAGCGTCACCATCCGTCACTTGCCTCTATACATTGGGGTTTTTTGAAGAAGAAATCCCGGGAGGTGTAATTAGCATGATTTAAAAGCAGTGCCTGTGATAGGACTAATTAGCAACGCTAGCTCTTAATCCCTCCCGTATTGTCATCATCGTCACCGTCGGTGGCGCCCAGAGAAGCTCCAGGTACCAGAAAACCTCTGGAAAGGCAAAATTAGGAGCCCCGGGGCACTAATTAAATTAAGAAAGGCTGGATCTGGCCTTTCGGATGGGCTGGGCATTGCGGGTTGAGACTCATCCTTTCCCTAAACGCCACCAAAAAGAGGGAAAATACCCCAAAATTGAGTCTTCCTGAGTAGTGTGTGTTTTGCCGGGCATCCCTGCGTCCCTGGGCTCATTCCTGCCGCCCCTTGGTCCCCTCTCCCCCTGCCCAAAGTGCCGTTTCCTTCGAGGGATGGTTTATTTATTGGGGTGTTTGGTTGGTTTTGGTTTATTTTGTGCTTTTGGTTATTTTTTTTATAATTTTTTTATTTTAATTGTTTTTTATTTTGATTTTTTTGTTTGGGGTTTGTTTTGGTTTGGTTTTTTTTTCCAATGGGGGAAAGCGATAGGTGCCACGGGGCGAGCCGGGGGGCGGGAACAGCACCCCCTGCCGCGCCGCATCCCGGGAGCGCGGCGAGACCCGGTCGATCGTCCCCCATCCGCGGGGGGAAAAGGGGATTTCGTCAGCCCCCGAGGGGGAAAAAAACCAGGGATTTGGGGAGCGCCCCGGGATGATGTGCTGGGAAGGAGGGTGGTGGTCACGAAGGTGCAAGCTCCTGGGGAGCCACCCCAAAACCCCCGGAGATGGAAACGGCGGGAGCATCCCCAGGGCTCGGCGCCAAAACCAGTCGCTTTAGAGCCTCTTTGACCAAAATCCTCGGAATTGGCCTCAAAGCGGGCAGGCTGCAGCCAGGGGGGCCGGGGGCGGGGGGAAGGGCTCCGGCCTCAGTATCCCTTTTCTTGCCCCCCCCCCCCCCCCCCCCCAGCGATGGCGGATCGGGCTGAGGCTGCACCTCCAAATATATATATATATATATATATATATATATATATATGTATGTTTCTTTTGTCTTATATATGTATTTCTCTTATATATATGCATATATTTATATATATAAAGAAAATATGTATATAAGAATATATATTCTATATATAAAGGAAAATGTGTGAAAGAATATATATATTCTATGTACGAAGAAAAATGTACATAAAATAATATGTATAAAGAATATGTTTCTTTACATAATTCGTGTTTCTTTCATACATGTAAAGAAACGTATAAGAAAGATAATGAAATATATAAAAATTACATCTATACACTGTAATAAAGAATACATATACTATATATAAATGTATAATAAATATATAAAATAGTAGATATATATACTATATACGCTGTATATAGTAACTACATAGTATATATATTCTTTATAGACGGTATATATATTTACAAATTTTTATGTATTTCTAGATGTAAAGAAATATATATAAAAGTAATATATGTCTTTATATATACTTCTAGCTGTAAAGAAATATATATAAAATAAATATACGTGGTTATATGTATTTCTTTACCCGTAGCGTATTTACATAGATGTGAAGAAATATATTCTTTATATGTAGTATATATTTCTCTTACCTGTTTCTATATATTTCTTTATATATATATATATGAAGGAAAATATGAAGAAATATATATCCGAGAGAGAGAGAGAGAATACATAGAATATATATACCCAAAAGATATTTCTTTATATATGTAAAAATATATATGAAGAAATATATGTTCTCTGTAGAGAGGGAAGGTATAGAATATATATAGAAAATATATTTCTTTATATATATATTTATTTTATATATATAAAGAAAAAGGATAGAAAAGAAATAGATATACATATATATATATATATATAAAAGTCGGGGCAGGGGGAGTGGGGGTTTCCAGGGGCTCGGGTGCATCCCCAGCCCCGCCCCCCCCCCGGCAGCTCCTTCCCGGCCGTTCCTCCGGCAAAACGCCGGCTCCAGGGGCAACAAATTGGGATTTTTCCGGAGCGGCGTGAATGTACTTACTACTGGAAAGGAGAGGGGGCTGCGTGCTGTTAATTATTATTATTATTATTATTATTATTAATTATTATTATTATTATTATTTTTAATGGAAGTTTTTTTTAAGTAATTTATAAGTCTGCTGCGTGTAAATTAAAAACAAAGTCTGTATTGTACGAGGATATATTATCCTGCGTCAGCCGCGCTAGGAACTGTCTAAAACAGGAAAAAAAACCCCAAAAAACCCAAACAAAAGAGAAATAAAAGTGTAATTCTATAAAGGCAAAGGATTCCTGGGGGGGCGGGGGGGATGCTGCCGCTTGGCCCACCCCCGCATCGCTGGCGGGTTTGGGGTGCGGGGGGGGGGGGGGGAGGGGTGTGGTTTTTGGGGGCGTCTTTCCCTTCTGCCGTCGGAGCGGGGTGTGTATAAAGTGCAATTTGTGGATCCTGCCTCAGCCCCCCCCCCACCCGCCCCCCCCGGCTGTACACAGCAGCTTGGCACCCCCCCCGCCTCTGCCCCCCGCTAATTAAAGAGCTGTAACGAGGAGCGCCTGGCGCTGGGTGCTGTGTTTGCTGCTGGGGGGGGGGGATCACGGCGGCTCCCCGGGGGCCGAGGCTGCGCTGCCTCCAGCCCCCCCCCCCCCCCCCCCGTCATTCGCTTCAGGTTATTTATAATCAGATTATTTCCAATTTGTTTCTATCCAGATTATTCCTCTTCAGATTATTTTCAATTTATTTCTGTTCAGATTATTTTTATTTCTATTCAGATTATTTTCAATTTCTTTCTGTTCAGATTATTTTTAATTTATTTCTGTTCAGATTATTTTCAATTTATTTCTATTTAGATTATTTTTATTTCTATTTAGATTATATCCAGATTCTTTCTATTCCGATTATTTGTAATTTATTTCTATTTAGATTGTATCTAGATTATTCCTCTTCAGATTATTTTCAATTTATTTCTATTCAGATTATTCTTATTTCTATTCAGATTATTTTCAATTTATTTCTGTTCAGATTATTTTTAAATTCTTTCTGTTCAGATTATTTTTAATTTATTTCTATTCAGATTATTTTCAATCTATTTCTGTTCAGATTATTTTTATTTCTATTCAGATTATTTTCAATTTCTTTCTGTTCAGATTATTTTTAACTTATTTCTATTCAGATTGTTGTCAATTTCTTTCTATTCCCATTATATCCAGATTATTTCTATTCAGATTATTTAATTCAGATTATTTCTAATCGGATTATTTCTATTTATCCTCGTTCTAGTCAGGTCGTTTATTTCCAATTTATTTCTGTTCAGGTTATTTCCGATCATTTCCCTTCAGGTAATTTATTTTCAATTCGTTTAGATTCACATTATTTCCTTTCATTTTATTTCTATCCCCGGTGTTTCTATTAATCTTGTTTCTACTGAGATTATTTAGTTTGGGTTCTTTCTGCACATTTTGTTTAGTTACATTTTTATTAAGTTACATTTTATTTTTATGTAGTTATATTCAGACAATTCGTTTTTCAGGGTTTTTATATTCAGATAATTTATTTTCCTTTTTTTTTTTTTGTATTCAGATTATTTATGCTCAGCTGCTGCTTCCCACCCCCCACCCCCACCCCCCCGCAGTGCCACCCCCCCGGAGGACGGGGACCGCGCGGCAGTGGCAGGAGGAGCCGGGCTGCAAAACCCCTCTTTATTTGGTGTATAAAAGGGGGGGGGGGCGGGGGGGAAGAGCAGGAGCCCCCCGGGACGTGGGGCCGAGGGTCCGTCACCGCGGGTCCCCCAGGATCACGGAGCTGAAGTCGCGGCGGGGGGGGGCCCACGCCCCGAGAGTGAGGGGCAGTGATTGTGCCTGGGGAGGGGGGGGGGACAGCCGGCCCCGGGGTGGTGCCACCCCTCACCAGTGTCACCCCCGGGCTGGCCTCACCCCTGGGTTAGTGTCACCCCTGGGGCTGGCATCAACCCCCGGATGGCATCATCCCCGGCCACTGTCACCCCAGGGCTGGTGTCGCCATCACCCCAGCCAATGTCACCCTTGGTCTTGTCGCGTACCCTGGGCTGGCATCACCCCAATGTCCAGTGTCGCTCTGAGGTTACCCTGGGCTGGCATCACCCCCAGGCTGGCGTCGCGCCCCGGGCTGGCATCAACCCTGGGCCGTTGTCACCCCCAGTCTGGTGTCACCCTTAGGTGGCAAGTGGGTCCCATAGGTCCTGGTGCCACAGCAAGGACACCTTGCCAGGGTCCATGGGTCCCCAACCGCTTGGGATCGAGGTGCCCACCCCAATGAGGTGCTCTCGGTGCATCTGGCACCTTCTCAGGGACATCATCCTGCCACCAGCTGTCCCCAGTGAAGCTGGTCCCACGTCCCAGCTGCCAGCAGCATCCCGGCCACCACCCTGGAGACGGGACCACGAGCACCTTGACACCCCGCAGCATCCTGGGGTGAGGAGGCGCAGGGCGGGGGGGTGACAGGGTGCTAATGCAGGGTGACAAAAACCTGGGTGACACTGGGGTGGGGGGAAGGTCAGTTCTTGAACATATCGCACAGCAGCTTCTCCATGGGGGTGTTGCCGATTGTCCGGCGGAAGAAGAGCAGCTCCACGCGCTCGGAGGAGATGAAGCGCAGCGCCGGGAGGAGCAGCAGCAGCTTCCCGAACCTGGGGGACGGAGTGGTGGCCATGGGTGAGTGTCTCCACCCCTGGCGTCACCCGTGAGGACGTGGGGACAGCGGTACCTGACGGGTTGCCCTGGGTAGTGAGAACGGTTGTGCTGGCCCAGCATCACCTGCGACTGGTCCTGCAGGTTCTCCACCTGCTCGGGGTCCTTCAGGCCGCGGGTCTCTGCGGGGACAAGGGGGTGATGGCGCAGGGTGGGGACATGGGGACGGGCAGCAGCGGGTGCTGGTGGGTCCCCTCACCTGGTTTGAAGAGCACCACGGCCTTCATGCAGGCAAATTCGGTGGGGTCGACGGCCAACGCCTTGAAGCGACTGAGGGTCTCCTGCAGTGCCCGGATGTCCAGGGTGGCCGGCAGCAGCTTGCCGGGGGCCGGCTCGGGGACGGCCAGCAGTGGGCAGCTCTCCAGGGGCATGGACCACTGGATGGCACAGAGCAGGAACAGCTCGCTCCACGCTTCCTCCAGCAGGATCACCTGGGGTGAGGGGGGGAAGTCCCAAAAACCCCTGTCACCCTCAAAGCCTCCGGCACTTGAAGCCATCACAGCTGGTTGAGCTGAAGAGCATCTTCTGGGGAGGGACCTCAAGACCCTGCGGTGAATGTTGTGGGGATGCTCCAGCCATCCCCATCCCGCTGGTTCCTTACATTCTTTGGGGTCCCCACTGCCCCATAGTGGGGTCCCCAATGCCCCGTGGTTGTCCCCAACCCCACCTGGTCACGGAAGGGCAGGTTGGAGAAGACGGGCAGGTTTTTGGCCCATTTCACGGCCATGAAGAGGAGACGTGCTGAGGTCTCGTAGACGTTTTCGGGGCTGGCCACTGGGTACGGTGCCACCTGGTACTCGCCGGTCGCCCGCTCCGGCTCACTGCCCGTCACGTCCACCGTCTCATCAGCTGCGGGGACAGAAGAGGACGCTGGTGGTCACCACTCCGTGGGGACAACTCCCACCCGTCCCTTCCCTGCCGGCAGCCACGTACCGTCCTCGGGCTCCAGCTTGGCGCAGGTCTCGGCCGTCATCAGGCTGGCCATGAAGCGATGGTTGGTGGGTGGCGTGGGTGCTCGGGGACCCGGGGTGACGGTCACGGTGGCACCGGGACCGCGGGGAGCCGGGCAGGAGGTGGGGGGGACCTCACGAGTGGTGGCCACGTGCTCGGGGGGCAGCTCGGCGTCCAGCTCGATGCTGTCCAGCCGGACCTGGGCCGTGCTGCGGGGCTGGCGCTCGTTCTGCACAGCTGCGAGGACAAGGTGGCATCAAGGCTGGCTGCCCTACTGTCACCCCCTCCTTAAACCGTCACCGTGTGTGTCCCCACCACGACCCGTCTCACCGTCCTTGTTCATGCCGGCTTGCAGGCACTTCTTGAGCCGGCAGGCCTGGCACTGGTTGCGGTGCGCCTTGTCCACCGGGCACAGCCCCGTCCCCGCCTGGCACCTATGGGGAGAGGTGGCACCGGCTGCAGCCCCTGGGGTGGCCCCTGTTGTCCCTGTGGGATCCTGTCCCCCAGGGGTGTCCCGCCTCCGTGGGTACCATGTCCTGGGGGTGCTTTGTCCCTGCTGGGTGCCTTGTCCCCTCCCTCCCCATGGCTGTCCTCCACCCCGTGGGTGCCCCACCACAATGGGCACCTTGTCCCCAGCGGGTGCCCTGTCCCAATGAATGCCCTGTCTCCAGGGGGTGTCCTGTGCCCCAGGCATGAGGGGACAGTGAATACCCTGCATCGATGGGTGTCCTGGCCCCATGGGTGCCCTGGACCCCCCCAGGTCCCTGCCCCATTGGGTACCTGTCCCCTAGTCCCTGCCCTGCCGGGTGGCAATCCCCGTGCCCCCACCCCACTCGTTGCCCATGCCCTGCAGCCCCTGCTCTGCTGGGTGTCCATCCCGTGGGTCCCTACCCCAGCGGGTGCCTGTCCCCTGGTCCCTGTCCCTCTGAGTGCTTGTCCCCCAGTCCCTGCCCTGCTGAGTGTCCTTCCCTGTGGGTTCTTGCCTCGCTGGGTGCCTGTCTCCTGGTCCCTGTCCCACTGGGTCCACATCCCCCTCGGTCCCTACCCCGTTGGGTGCCTGTCTCCCCGGTCCCTGCCCCACTGGGTGTCCAACCTCTAGATCCCTGCCCTGCTGGGTGCCCATCCTACTGGTCCCTGTCCTGGGTGCCCATCCCCTGGGTCCCATGGACCCCCGCCCAGGTCCCTGCCCCATTGGGTGCCTGTCACCTGGTCCCTGCCCCGCTGGGTGGCCATCCCGTGGGTCCCTGCCCCATTGGGTGCTTGTCCCCTCGTCCCTACCCCACTGTGTATCCGTCCCCCTGGTCCCTGTCCCTCTGAGTGCCCATCCCTGGGTTCCTGCCCCACTGGCTGCGCGTCTTCCTGGTCCCTGCCCCATAAGGAGCCTCCACCCCAGTCCCCACCTGTAGATGAGCTTCCTGCGGACGCTGCGCTTGAAGAAGCCGCTGCAGCCGTTGCAGGCGTAGATGCCGTAGTGCTTCCCACTGCTGGTGTCCCCGCACACCTTGCACAGCAGCACGGGGCTCAGCGCCTTGCCGGGGGCCGGGCTCAGCCCTGCAGGAGCGGAGCCACCACATTCAGGGTGACTCAGGGCCTTCTGATACCCCTTGTCCCTCCCGCCATTCCCCGCTGCCCCCCAGCACGCTGGCAATGGGGTGTTTTCTGCCTCCACTGGTCCAGCCTGGGGACATGGATGGGGACACCTCGGGGACTCCAGGGGTTGCACACAGGGTTTGGTATCTCCGCATGCCCCAGCAGCCGGGATGCTGCAGGATGAACTCTCACAGGGCTTTTAGAAGGGGATGAAATGGTGTCCCTAGGGATGGGGACACCAAGTGTCCCAGTGAGGGGATGCTGGGCATCCCAGAGAAGGGCCACAACCAGGGACTGGAGGTGTCCTGGAGAAGGGCCATGGCTGGGGACACTGGGCATCCCGGCAAGGGGCCATGGGCATCCCAGAGAAGGGTCACAGCAGGGACCACGGGGAGCCAGGAGAAGGGCCAGGGACCACGGGCATCCAGGAGAGGTTGTGGCTGGGGATCTCAGGCATCCTGGAGAAAGGCCATAGCTGGGGACCCTGGGGATCCTGGAGAAGGGTCATGATAAGGAAGGAGCATGGGCATCATGGAGAGGGCTGGGGTCGGGGACTGCAGGCATCATGGCCCAGAGAAGGACCATGGTGGGGACCCCCAGCATCTTGGAGAACGGAAACAGCTGAGGACCCCAGGCAGCCTGGAGATGGACTAGGATGAAGATCCTGGGCATCCAGGAGAAGGACTACGATGGGGGAGCCCCAACATCCTGGAGAAGGACGACAAGGGGGACCTCAAGTATCTTGGAGAAGACCGTGATGGGGACCTCAGCCACCCTTGAGAAGTCCATGAGGGGGATCCCGGGTATTTTGGAGCAGGACGGTGATGGGGACCCCAGCCATCTCAGAGAACAACCCCACCGGTGACCGCGGTCCCACCGTGTCGCACCCACTCAAGCAGAACGTCGCCTCTTACCCGTGGGGCTGTCGTCCAGCCCGGCGCTCACCACTGACCCCGCCGGCGACGCCGCCATCCCTCGCCCGGCGTTCCTCACCTCTCCCTCTCCCCTCCCTCCGGCCGCCGCCGCGGCGGGTGCCCCGGGCTGTGGTGGGGCGGTGGGTGCTCCAGCAGCTCTGCGGGCAGCCGGGCTCTTGCCTTGCTCTCTTCAAGGCGGCTTAGCGGCGGGCGCTGTGTAAGCAGCCGCCTCTTTGTCACCCTCTTAATCTTTAGTGTCTGCGCAGGGCTGGGGTGGGGGGGGGGGGCGAAGCAGGAGGGGGGGGATCAATCAGCCACGCGATGAAGAATTAAAAAGGTGCTGAGCCCCAGCCCTGTAACCCTAAACCCCGCGACACCCAAGCCACCCCTGTCCCTGCGCTGCCACAGGCCACCGTGGGGGTGTCACCCTGCCACCGCCTGTACCGTCTCCGTCCGTCCCGTCGTGTCCCCCCCGCCCCCAGCATTGTGAGGCTGAGATTGCGGCAGGGGTGGGAGATGGGGCTCAGGGTAGGGACCCCCCCCATATGTGTGTCCCCCCCCTTGGGACCCACCAGGTCCTATAAGCGCATAAGCCCTTCGCTAAGGCGGTTAGAGGGGAATAACGAAAAGTGGTAATTAAGGGGGGTAATTTCCCTGCCCCCAAGTAATTAATTACCGGCCCTGATGGTGAGGGGAGGGGGGATGCTTGGTGGGGGACTCGTGCTGCCTCAGTTTCCCCTCCCAGGGGGACGCGGGGCCCCGGGGGCGTTGGGCGGGGGCTGCTGACATGGCAGCGGGTGGGGGCCAGGTGGCCCCCGGGGTTACGCAACCGCCGCTAAACCCTTGCCGTGACAGGGCAGCACAATTTGGGATTTGAGGGCTTTAGCCGCTAAACCACCCCCCCGCCGCCCAGCTCAGGGGGATGGCGGGTGGCCACCGTCACCCGGCCTGGGCTTGCCCAGGGATGGGCCAGGCTGCGGCCGGGGGTCCCCAGCTCGCTGTGTCCCTCCCGAGGGGGGGGCTCAGCCGGCGGCCCCGGGGGCGTCACCGCCGTCTGTGGTCCCGGTGGAGGCATCCCAAGGGAGCGGGCGCTGCCAGCGGGTCTCCGCTGAGGGCTGGCGGCAGTGACAAGAGTGGATCCGGGGGCTGGGGGGGAGTGTCACCCCTCCGCCGTCTCGGCCTGCTGCGTGGTGCCGCCATCCTGCCTGCTGTGTGGCTCTGTCCCCGCTGCCTGCAGCATGGCTCCACCATCCTGCCTGCAACCTCCTGCCATCCCCCCTGCCTGCAGCATGGCTCCATCACCCCTTGCCTGCCGCTCTGTCCTTCATCCTTGCCTGCAGCATCGCTTGACCTCCCCTGCCTGCTCCATCGCTCCATGTTCTCCTGCCCGCAGCATCGCTCCATCATCTCTGCCTGCAGCACGGCTCCACCTCCCCTGCCCGCAGCATGGCTCTGTGTTCTCCTGCCTGCACCATTGCTCTGTGTTCTCCTGCCTGCACCGTTTCTCCACCATCCTGCCTGCAACTTCCTTCCATTCCCACTGCCTGCACCATTGTTCCTTGTTCTCCTGCCTGCACCATTGCTCCGCCATCCCACCTGCAGCATCACTCCATGTTCTCCTGCCCGCAGCATGGCTCCGTGTTCTCCTGCTTGCACCGTTTCTCCACCATCCTGCCTGCAACTTCCTTCCATCCCCCCTGCCTGCTCCATGGCTCCATGTTCTCCTGCCTGCAGCATGGCTCCATCACCTCTGCCTGCAGCATGGCTCCACCATCCTGCCTGCAACCTCCTCCCATCCCCCCTGCCTGCACCGTTGCTCCATGTTCTCCTGCCTGCTCCATCGCTCCATGTTCTCCTGCCTGCACCATTGTTCCACCATCCTACCTGCAGCATCGCTCCATGTTCTTCTGCCTGCAGCATCGCCCCACCTCCCCTGCCTGCAGCATGGCTCCACGTTCTCCTGCCTGCAGCGTGGCTCCGTCACCCCTTGCCTGCCGCTCCATCCTCACCTGCAGCATGGCTCCACCGCCCCTGCCTGCAGCACCCCTCCACCCCCAGGACCCCCTGTCCCCCCCCGGGGTGCCCCATCCCACCCCGCAGCCCCCATCCCACGGCAACCCCCCGGCCCTGACCCAGATCTCTGACAGCCGCCATCTGCGGCAGCGGCCGCCCTCCTCCCTCGGCAGAATTATGACGCTGGGCTAATGCGGCAGGAGCAAGCTGTCACCTCGCCCTGCCCGTCCCTTGCCTGCAGTCCAGGTGCCTCCAGACCCTTCGGCAGAGCTTCACCCATGGGTGAAACAACCCCTGGTGCCCGATCCGGGGGTGCTGGGAGCGCCCGCGCCCCAGGCTGCCAGCCCACCCCATGGGTGACGCGGGGAGCGGGGCACGCGGTGCCAGGGGACGCCGGGGAGCGGCCAGCGTGGCGATACACGCTGAGTCGGCTAATTTGCCCGTCCCCTCCTCGCCGTCGGGTAAAAGCCAGCTCCGGAGCAGGGATTTGGGAGGGGGATTAGCCAGGCCAACCATCTGCTGCCGGCCAATCATCGGCATGCCCAGGAAAGCCAATAATTACAAAAATATGGTTTCCCACCCCGTTTCTCCATTACAGCCGGCTGTAACCTCCCAAGGTGGGGTCCCCACGGAGCAGCGCCCTGTCCCCCTCCCAAGGCTGAGCACCCCTTGAGCACCCACCCCGGGCACCCGGCAGGGCTCAACCCATCCCATTTCTGGGGTGCGCCCCGAGCAGGCCCGACGCCACGGCCGAGGGGCTGCAGGCGGCAGGGTGGGGGTGAGGGAGCAAACATTAAAGCCCGCGGTGGGGTCGTGACTCGGCTCGGTGACAGACGCTGGGGCAGATGCCACAGGATTACCCAGCCTAAAACCTCGGGATCTGTCCCCCCCTTCCTCCCCCAGCAGGCAGAGAGCATTTAATTACTAATTTACTAATTACCCAAAGATGCTGCCGATGGGCTCAAAACCTTTGGTCAGGAGCAGCCCCAAAGTTCCAGCTGCCCTAATCCCGCTGGCCATGGGGAGCCAGTGGATGCGTCCTGGCCAGGGGACAGCTCGGTTGGCACGGGGTGGTGGGCAATGGGAGGGGACAAGGAGGTGGTGGTGGGGGGACCAGGAGGAGACAATGGGGACCACGGGGAGATTGTGGGGACAAGGAGAGGACAGTGGGGATCAGGAGCAGATGATGGAGACCAAGGAGAGATCATGGGCACCAAAAGGAGACAACAAGGATCAGGATGGGATGGTGGGGACCAGCAGGAGACAATGGGGACCAAGAGGAGATGATGAAAATCAGGAAGGAGACATAGTGGATGAAGAGGAGATGACAAGGACGAGGAAGGGACAACAATGATCAGGAGGTGGTGATGGAGACCATGAGGAGATGGTGGAGATCAGGACGGAATAACTGGGACCCAGGAGGAGATGATGGGGACGATGATGGGATGAACTGGAATCAGGAGGGGATGATGGGGACCAAGAGCAGGTGGTGGGGACTGGGAGGGGATGATGAGAATCAGGAGGGGATAACGGGAACCTGCCTGTTTTGATGGTGACCAGGAGACAATGATGGATGGTGGAGGGTGTGATGGGGATTGGGAGAGGGCAGTGGGATACAACAGGGGTGGATGTGGATTATGAGGGGATAGTGAGGGCTGGAATGGGATGATGGGGACTGGGAGGGGGTGATGGAGACCAGAAGGGGACAACGGTGACAAAGAGAGCCCAAGGGAACACAGAGGAATGATGAGGACCAGGAGAAGGTGACGGAGCCCATGAGTGGCTAGTGATGACCAGGAGGGGACGGTGGAGACCAGGAGGGGACACTAGGGACCAGAAAGGGGTGGTGAGAAGCGGAGAGTACATCAGGACAGGGCAACAGGGGCCAGGGGGGGATGGTCGAGATCAGCAGGGGACAAGAGGAACCAGAAGAATACACGAAGGTCTGGGAGGGTACAAGATGCCTGTGGGACTTGAGGTGGCTGGGAAGGGTTAACGCGGCCAGCGGGCACTGAGCCCAGGCCAGGCCGGGCTCCGATTTCAGCTGTAATTAGCTCTTGTTCATTGGAGGCTTCCTGACAAATGGTGCTGTGGAGGTTGCCCGTTGACAGAGGGTGACAGCTCCCACCTCACCCGCCCCAAGCCCTGCCAAAGCTTTCGCTGACACCACCCCCCACACACACCCCTCCACTCCCCTTCTGCGCCCCACCCCCCCCACACACTTCCCCCTGCACGAGGATTAAAGTTTAATGTGGCTCCAGAGCTGACCCCGGTCACGCACCACCCCCTGGGACACAGAGCTGGGGACAGGCTGGTGTCCAGCCCTTGGGCCACGTTCAGGACAAGAGGCCTTTTGGCACCAAGGGATGTTTTGGCACTGGCCTGGAGTCCACTGGCTATCGGTGCGTCATGGCCATGGGACTGTTTCATGGCTCCTTTGGGGTCACCCAAGGGGTTCACTCATGAAACATCACACTAGGTTGGGTTTGTCACCCCAGGACTGGCCCCACCGGATGGCTCAGTGCCATGGCGCAGCCGGTCAGTGTGGTCCGGGCACATTCCCAGGCATCGGCGGAGCCACATGCGTGTGCCAAGAGCCACCGGAGGGTGTTTGCCGGGGCGGGTTGAGGTCCTGCCCCACGGCCACCTTCAGAGCAGCAGCTGCTTGGGGACCACGTTGGAGCGAGGGGATCTCAGAAGCGTCCCCAAGGTGAGGGAGCTGGGAAGGGCACGAACACCTGGGCTGGCGCGGTGCCCGAGGCCATGGCTTGGATTTTGGCAGGGCGACGTGGCAACTCAACCGTTTGGGGACAGAGAGGTGGGGGCATGACTCCGTGTCCCCAGCTCTCTGCACATCATGTTTTTCTCCTTGCAGATGAACCTTCTTGCCCAGGTAATGGGGCAGCTGGCAGCGAGGGCACCTGCACCCAGGCGGTCCCACCCCTCTGCTGTGACAGCCGGCACCTACAGAACGTGTGGCTGGGACCTGCCCGGTGCTGAGTCTGGGGGAGCAGGACAGGGTGGTGGGTCCTGAGAGGCTGCTGTGGGCTGGGGATGGGTGGCAGCAGGGGTGGGTGGTCGCAGAGGTGGGCGCTAGCGTAGGATGGGTGCCAGCAAGGGTGGGTGATAGCATGGGAGGGGTGCTATTAGGGATGGGTGCCAACGGAATGCCTGCAATCAGGGCATGGGTGACAGCAGGGGATGGGTGCTAAGCAGAGACTAGGACCCAAGCTCGCTCTGCCCCCTCTCCCCGCAGGTGAGCAGCCTGGTGCGGACCCTACGAGACACGGATGGCCTGTTTCTCCAGCCCTGGCGTTGGCTGGGCTCCTCGGTGCGAGAGGTTGGGGGTTGTGGGCACGGGGACCTCAGCCAGTGTCTCGGGCAGGGGCTGCACGCTGATACTGGTGCTCTGGGTCCCACCTACCCAGTGCCAGCGGGGCTGACGCCACATCTTTGTCCCTGCAGGTGAGCAGCTCCAGGCAGGTAAGTGTCAGCGTCCCCGCTGCATTCTGCACCGCCCGTCTCACCCCTGGCACAACAGGGACAAATCCGGCACACCCTGCCTTTTCCTCGGCGCCCAGGGGTGCTCAGCGACTACAGGAGATGGCCCCTTCTCAGAGGGTTTCCTCACACGTGGAGACCCAAGCCGTGCCCAAGCCACTGGGGATGGGGAATGAGCCAGAGGGTCAGTGATGCTGCCGATGTCCCCGGGGCACCAGTGGCCCTGAATCACAAACGGGTCCCCAGGTGGTGGCCGGGGCAGCGAGCACGGCGGCGTTCTTCCTCTGTGAGGGGCTGCTGGGCCAGCACTTCGATGTCGTCCCCGATGGGGTGGCCGAGCCCCAGCCCGGGGACCTCTTCCTCTTCCCGCTGGCCTCCGGGGGCCCAGGCTGGTGGGGCGCCCATGCCGGCATCTACTGCGGTGACGGGGAGGTCATCCACCTGGAAGGTGAGCCCCAGGAGGTGGTCACGGCATGGGGACAGCTTCGTGGAAGGGACAAAGAGTACAATGTCCCCTCCGCCCCACAGGCAGCTCGGGGACGTCCCCGTCGGGGATCGTGGCCAAGCACAGCAAGAGCCATCTCCTGCGGACGCGGGGTCCGGCCAAGGTGCTGCGGAGGAAGGGAGGGCTGGATGCGGCCGCCCTGCAGCAGAGCATCCGGGCAGCCATGGACCAGGTGGTGGAGTACGACGCCATCACCTGCAACTGCGTCCACTTCGCCCTTGCCCTGCTGGGGCTGGGCCAGCTCGCCGGCGCTACAGTGGGTGCCACCACCCCAGGGAACCCCGATGCCTGGCTCAGCTGAGCGTCAGCACAGCCCATCTTCTCTCCCAGGTGTCTCCAGCGCTGCAGTGATGGAGGCGATGATGCGCCCGGGAGACATGCAAGGGGCTGGAGCATCCTTCCCTGGGTGACCAGCGTTCGCTGGCGGTTTCAGCATCCCTCTTGCACGGCAATAAACGGCTGCACAGAGACCCTGTGCCAACCCTGCTTGATTTGTGTTGCTTTGACTTCGCTTTCCTCCTCCCAGAAGCTCCATTCTCCAAAGTCACCCCTGGTGCAGCCACCCCTCCCCGCTCCCCTTGAAGGGAGAAGCTGCTCTTTGCTCCTGTGGCCACCTGAGACAGACAGATGCCTCTGTCGTTGCCAGTGCCTCGTTTGATTTTGAGCGTCAAAAGAAGCATTTGCTGGGCTGCTGGTGTGAAGGCTGGCCAAACGGCTGCGCCATGTCTGATTGGAGGCCGGTCACCAGTGGTGTACCCCAGGGGCCAATACTGGGTCCAGTCCTGGTCCATATCTCCATTGCTGGTCCCGCTGATGGGGCAGGGTGTGCCCTCAGCGAGTTTGCTGCTGACACCAAACTGGGAAGGCAGGCTGATGCTCCCAAGAGTCACCCTGGCACCCAGAGGGACCTGGACAGGCTGGAGAAATGGGCCAACAGGAACCTCACAAAGTTCAACAAGAGGAGGGTAGAAAGTCCTGCCCCTGGGGAGGAAGAAGCCCAGGCACCAGGACATGCTGGGGAGCGACCAGTTGGAAAGCAGCTTGGCAGAAAAGGCCCCGGGGGACACCAAGTTCATAGAATCATGGGATCATAGAATGGTTTAGGTTGAAGGGACCTTAAAGGTCATCTAGTTCCACCACCCCGCCCCGCCATGGGCAGCGACACCTCTCACTAGACCAGGTTGCTCCAAGCCCTGTTTAGCTTGGTCTTGGAAACCTCCAGGGATGGGGCAGCCACAACTTTCCTGGGCAACCTGTTCCAGTCCCTCAGCACCCTCATAGTGAAACATTTCTTCCTGATATCCAAAGCTCCCCTCTTCCAGTTTGAAGCCATTAACCCTTGTCCTATCACTACACGCCCTTGTAAAAAGTCCCTCCCCATCTTTCCTATAGGGCCCCTTCTGATACCGGAAAGCTGCTATAAGGTCTCCCCGGAGCCTTCTCTTCTCCAGACTGAACAACCCCAACTCCCTCAGCCTGTCCTCACAGGAGAGGCGTTCCAGCCCTCGGATCATCTTCACGGCCCTTCGTTGACCCCAAGCCAGCAATGTGCCCTCGGAAAAGAATGAAGGCCAGTAACGGCCTGGGCTGCGTTAGGAGAAATGAGCAGGTCGACATGGGTGATTCTTGACCTCTGCTCAGCACTGGTGAGGCCATCCCTGGAGTGCTGGGTCTTGTGCTGGGCTCCCCAGTACAAGAGAGACGTGGACATACTAGAGAGAGACCAACAAAGGGCCACCAAGGCTCTGGATCATCTCTCGTACAAAGGGAAGCTGGGAGACCTGGGTCTAGTCAACCTGGAGAAGAAAAGGCTCAGGGGGATCTTCTCAGTGTGTATCAACACCTGTTGAGGGAAGTAAAGAAGATGGAGCCAGGTTCTTCTCAGTGGTGCCCAGTGCCAGGACCAGAGTTCATGTGAAAAACATAGGAGGTTCCCTCGGAACATCAGGAAAGACTTTTTTTCACTGCGAAGGTGACCGACCCTTGGCACAGGGATGCTCTGGAGCCTCCGTCCTTGGAGGTATTCAAAAGTCATCTGGACAGAATCATGGGCAAGGAGCTCTATGTTGAGGCTGAAACAGATGGCTTCCAGAGGTGCCTCCAACCTCAACTGTTCTGTGATCTTTTGAAAATATTCCTCCATTGGGATTATTTAAAGCTGCTTTGGGTCTATCTTCAGGCTTTCATTTGGGGACTCTTGCAGTTCCCATATTCATGGGAGAGATTATGGGAAGCTTCACTCCCACCAGAGGGGAAGTTTCATTCCCCAGCGAGGGGGAAATGGTCCTGTGGCTTCTACGCGGCAGGGATCAAAAGCGAGAGGCCGGGTTCCTGAGCAGGCTGGGGCTGGAGAAGGTCACTGGGAAGCGGGTGGGCAGTCCCTGCATGACTTGCATTTTTGGAGATGTCCTGCAGCTCCTCGGACTCCAGAGCATTTCCAGGAACTCCCGCGTTGCTTCGCTCCCTCCCCAAAGTTAATGTTTAAGGTAGAATTAACAAATGAACCCCAGTTTTAAGAAGTGCGAAAACACGTTTGTGGGTTATGTAGACTTTTCCTGATTTTTGTTTTTGCTTTCAGCCTTTCTTCGCCTCTGACGTGTATCAGGAAGGATGTGACGTCAGGTCTGACCCACCTGTCCCCGCTGCATTTCCCACAGCCCCTCGTGGAGGTGACAGCAGCCCGGCTCCGTCCCCGGCCCCGGCCCACAGAAAACAATTCAAAGCATCATCGGTAGCCTGGTAAGGATGCTCCCATCTCCGCACCCTTTGCAGGCAGCTGCCCGTGCCACCATTGCACTGGGATGGAGCGGGGGCGGGGGGAGGGCGGTGAACAGGGCTTGTCCCAGGACGTCTCCAGCTCAGAGAAGCTGGCAGCACGGGTGACTTTTGCCCGAGCCAAGCGCTTGCGCCTGGCAGGAACCATCACGGGCAGGGTGTGATGGCCAGGTGGGACCCTGCCCTCCACGCGTGGGCAGGACGGCACAAGCACGGCACTGACTCTCATTTCTGTTCCTTTCTCCTTGCCGATGTCAAGCGGCTTTGTAAGTCAGAGCTTGGTGAGGCCTTCGCCGACAGCGTGGGGGTCTCAGGGGGCGTTGGGGGTCGATGGTGCTGGTTCTGCCTCCTCCTCACCTTCTCTCCCTGGTGCGGTTGGCAGAGGGAGCCTCAGGCGATCCAGTTTCTGCTGTTCAAGAGCATCCCCGAGCATGGGGACATCTTAGAGGAGGAAAGTCTGGGATGGATCACCGGGATGGTGGCGTCTCCATGAGGATGCCAGCTTAGCATGACCAGCTGCATCCTTGCCAGGATGGTGGGTCAGTGGGCACAGTCCATCCATGTGAGGATGCTGGCTCGGAGGGGACCGTGGTATGGCCAGGAGGATGCGGGTTTGGCAGGGACAGATGTATCCCTATGAGGATCGCAGCTCGGTTGGGACCCAGGTCCCAACCCACAGGTTGGGACCTGTGTTGGGACCCTTGCAGCTGCAGGGATGGCTGCAACACCACCAGGATGCCATATCAGTGGGGACAAGACACAGATCCCTTCCCTGCTCCCTTCCCTGGGCTGGGAATATGCCACCAATGTCCCCTTTTCTAAGGGACATCCAATCCCACCGAACTGGGAGGACCTGCAAGGCTGCATCCAGCCACAGCAGCTGGGGATGGCAGCCACGGGACAACGTTCGGCCAGAGTCACTGTCACCACAGGTTCCTGATGGCTCTCACCACCCGGCAGCCACGCAGTGGTGTGCCTGTGCCGGTGGTCACTGTGCGGGGAGGGTCCCTGCACCCAGGTGGTGCCATGCCTCCGCTGTGGCACCGGGCGCCGACGGAACGCGCGGCTGGGACCCAAGCCACTGGGGATGGGGAATGAGCCAGAGGGTCAGTGATGCTGCCGATGTCCCCAGGGCACCAGTGGCCCTGAATCACAAACGGGTCCCCAGGTGGTGGCCGGGGCAGCGAGCACGGCAGCGTTCTTCCTCTGTGAGGGGCTGCTGGGCCAGCACTTTGATGTCGTCCCCGATGGGGTGGCCGAGCCCCAGCCCGGGGACCTCTTCCTCTTCCCGCTGGCCTCCAGGGGCCCAGGCTGGTGGGGCGCCCATGCCGGCATCTACTGCGGTGACGGGGAGGTCATCCACCTGGAAGGTGAGCCCCAGGAGGTGGTCACGGCATGGGGACAGCTTCGTGGAAGGGACAAAGAGTACAATGTCCCCTCTGTCCCACAGGCAGCTCGGGGACGTCCCCGTCGGGGATCGTGGCCACCCTAGGGGACCCCAATGCCCACCCCAGCTGAGCGTCACTGCAGCCCATCTTCTCTCCCAAAAGTCTCCAGCGCTGCAGTGATGGAAGTGATGATACACCCCAGGCTTGAGTGGGGCTGGAGCGTTCTTCCCCAGGGGATGGGGATTGCGCCGGTGACATTGGCACCCCTCTCACGTGGCAATAAACAGTTGCACAGAGACCCTGTTTTGGGTTGTTTTCACTTTCACTTCCCTTTTCACAGAAGCTCATTTCCCCGAAAGCGACCAAGGTCCCACCCTGAGACAGAGGCCTCTTTCGTCGCCAGCGATTGAATCTGAGCATCAAAAGAAATATTTGCTGGGCTGCCGGGGCGAAAACTGACCAAAGGGCTGCATCCCGTCTGGTTGGGGGCCCCGGGGGTGTACCCCAGGGGTCAATACTGGGTCCAGGCTGGAGCTGGAGAAGGTCACTGGGAGGTGGGTGGGCTGTCACTGCATGACTCACACTTCTGGCAATGTCCTGCAGCTCCTCGGACTCAAAAGCATTTCCAGGAAGTCCCGCGTTTCCTCTCTCTAATTCACCTATTTTAAGGAGTGGAAAAAGTTATCTTGGCAATTGCCTGGACTTTGTGCTGCTTTTGGTTTTACTTTCGGCCTCTGTCCAGCTCTCATGTGGATCAGAAAGGACGTGACGTCAGGTTTGGCCCCGGCGCCAGCTGACCCACCTGTCCCCACTGTATTTCCCACAGCCCCTCGTGGAGGTGACAGCAGCCCGGCTCCGTCCCCGGCCCACAGAAAAGAATTCAAATCACCATGGGTAAACTGGTAAGGATGCTCCCATCTCCGCACCCTTTGCAGGCAGCTGCCCGTGCCACCATTGCACTGGGATGGAGCCGGGGGCGGGGGGCGGTGAACAGGGCTTGTCCCAGGACGTCTCCAGCTCAGAGAAGCTGGCAGCACGGGTGACTTTTGCCCGAGCCAAGCGCTTGCGCCTGGCAGGAACCATCACGGGCAGGGTGTGATGGCCAGGTGGGACCCTGCCCTCCACGCGTGGGCAGGACGGCACAAGCACGGCACTGACTCTCATTTCTGTTCCTCTCTCCTTGCAGAAGTCGAGCTGCCAAGTAAGTCAGAGCTTGGTGAGACCTTCGCCAACAGCGTGGGGGTCTCAGGGGGCGTTGGGGGTCGATGGTGCTGGTTCTGCCTCCTCCTCACCTTCTCTCCCTGGTGCGGTTGGCAGAGAGAGTGTCAGGCGATCCAGTTTCTGCTGTTCAAGAGCATCCCCAAGCATGGGACTGTCTTTGCGGAAGTGTCAGAGAACACAATGATGCCCGGGGACATACTGCTGTTTCCCTTAGACCCTATGTATGTTGGAATACGCTACAGCTTCAAGCACGCGGCCGTCTACTGTGGGGACGGAGAGGTCATACACTTCCAGGGTAAGCACCTAGTCCCTTGCTCCTGTTTGGGATGTGATGGTGGCCAAAATGTGGCCAGCAGCATGATAGCTGGGTGGGGGGGGGTGGCTCTTGGTTTTCCAGGTACAAGCATGTCGGGGAACATTGGTAAGATCAGCAAGGAAGGCTTCAGAGCCATGAAAAAGGAGAGGGGGAAATGTCAGGTTTACCGGAAAAAAGATGGGGTCGACCTCAAGGACTTCCGTAGTAAAGTCAAGGAGGCGATGAACTGCGAAGCCGAGTATCACTGGGACACAAACAACTGCATTCACTTTGCCCTCTACCTCCTGGGCTTGGCGGACTTCTACCAGAACCTGGTGAGTACAGAGCTGGGTCTCATGGCTGTGGTGGGATGGCTCCTGCACCCACAGCCAGCCCTGCGGTTGCATCCTGACCCGATTGCCCCTGGGGCTGGCCCACGGGCAGTGGGGACAGCGGTGGGGACAGCCGAGCCCCCTGCACATGGACAGCTTTCTCTGGCAGGTGGAAATCCAAAGCGAAGGTGACGGCAGCAGTGGTGTGGCTGTGAGTATCCCCAGTGTCATCCGTCCCCAGCAGGGCTGCGGGGTTCCCGGGAGGACCTGGTGTCCCAATGAGGGCTGGGTCCCCAAGAGGACTGTGGGGTCTCCAGTAGGGATGGTGTCCCCAGGAGGGCTGGGGTTCCCTGGGGGTAGGGTCCCTGGGAGGCCTGTGGGGTGTCCAGGAGGGCTATTGGGTCTCCAAGAGGGCTGGGATCCCCAGGAGGGCTGGGGTTCCCAGGAGGGCAGCGGGGTCCCCAGGAGGGCGGCAGGGTCCCCAGGAGGGGCTGGGGTCTCTGGGAGTGTTGTAGGATCCCCAGAAGGGCGGTGGAGTCCCCAAGAGACCTGGGGTTTCTGGGAGGCTGGTGTCCCCAAAGAAGGCTGGGGTCCCTGAGAGCCCTGCAGGGTCCCCAAAGGGGGTTGGAGTCCCCGGGATGTCCCCTGTGGAGTTCCCAGGAGGGCTGTGCTCCAGCTGCTTGGTGGGGGACCCATCTGCACAGAATGGAAAGGGCATGGCAGGGGATGGGGGGGGGGACCTTCTTCCCCCTTTTCCAGCCACCCCCAGCCCACCCACCCCGGCATTGCAGAGGAGCTGCCACATGGTGTGAGAGGTCACGGCCGCCCTGTCCCCCCGAGGACGATGTCCCCCTGACCCGCCGAGA
Organism: Sterna hirundo; assembly: GCA_009819605.1. NCBI lineage: Eukaryota > Metazoa > Chordata > Aves > Charadriiformes > Laridae > Sterna > Sterna hirundo. The sequence continues at coordinate 23,823,481 of CM020445.1, forward strand.
AGCCTCAGCGTCACGCTGTACAGCCCAGCGCTTCACCGCAGGAAAGGATTTCTTTCTTTTGGGCAGGGGGGAGAGTTGCTTTCTGCTTGCTGGTGCTTAATTGCCTTGTGTTAATTAGCTGCTTGATTAAATTTTGCTACCTGAGATTTGCCCCACTCCTGCCTGATGGGGCGAGAAGGCTGCCACCAGCCTCTCGGTGCTTGTCAGCTCGGAATAAGGACAATAACCGAAATATCTGCCAATGATAATCATTAGCAGCGAAGAAGAATAATAACAACAGTTGCAACAATAAACAACAGTAACAACAATAATATCCACAAAAGGTATAAATAATGGAACAAATACAATACAATACCATACGTAATCTATTATATATACGGCGCATGTCAGACATAATAATATCATAATATACTCAGACATCGTACGTCATAATATAATGGTGGGGGGGGTGTCCTTGGCTGGCCGCCAGGTGCCCACCCAGACGCTCCATCGCTCCCCTTCCTCAGCTGCGCAGGGGGAGAACAACGCGAGGGGCTGGCGGTCACTCTATCGCCCGTTGTCTCTGCCCCTGCTTCCTCCTCACTCTCTTTCCCTTCTCCAGCGTGGGGTCCCACCCGCAAGTGACGGTCCTCCACCAACTGCTCCGAGACGTGGGTCCTTCCCACGGGCTGCAGTTCTTCACAGACTGCTCCAGGGTGATCTCCAGTCCAGGGGGTCGCGGGTCCTACCAGAAACCAGCTGGGATGGGCTTTTTGGGGGTCTCTGCAAAGGTCTTGGTCCTCCCCCATAGGTTTTGCAGCCATGGTAGCGGGGTTGAGGAACCACTGCAGCCTGGGTGCCACAGACCTGTGATGCTGCAGGAGACGCAGCAGCACCTTGGCAATGATGCTTGGGTGCCAGGTGGAAGTACAACTTCGCCATTGCCATCACCGCCTGCAGAGAGAAACACAAGCGTCACCTGGCGAGCATGGGGACAACCTAGGAGGTGTCTGTGTCCTCCAGTATTCCACCCGGCAGCACTCAGAGGAAGCCCATCCCTGGGAACTCCCAGTTCTAGGTGTCCCTCAGCCACCCTGGTGGCTCCTTGGCCAGCGGGGAGACCAGGCTGATGGACATCACTGGTGGCCTCCGGGGATGGACAGGGCTGGGGCAGGGGGCTCACTGCGGCATTGCGGCTCTGCAACAGGGGCTTGGTGTTGCGCAGGAATAGGTGGTGATCAGGGTCCATGATGTAGAGCTTGCGCTTGGCTAGCGAGGCTGCCTCTGCCTTGGTGTCCTCGGTGTCCACCTCCTTGGAGCCGTAGAAAGCCTTCTTGGCACTCTCCTCCAGGAGGGACTCCTGATGGTAGGTGGGATGCCTTGCACCCCTCAACAGCACCCTCCTTCTCCCCACCTCCCTGCCACAAACCTGGGCTCCCAGTGCACCCCGAGGCTCCTAGGGCACCACAAGGCTCCTACAGTCATGTTCTGGCTGGGGCAGAGGAACTGGGTGCACGTATGTCCTGATGACCACCTGCCCCCACTCCTCCACATCGATGCACAGGTTGCAGAGCTTGCGGTAGTTCTTGTCGATGATGAGGTCGATGCGCCCTGAGCAGACCTCCTCAAGCGCCATCACCGTGCTGCTGGCCATCATCTGGGTAGGGAAAGTCTGGGATGACTCACCAGGGTGGTGGCATCTCCATGAGGATGCTGGTTTGGTGGGGACGGTGGCATCTCCATGAGGATGCTGGTTTGGTGGGGATGGTGGCATCTTCCTGAGGATGACAGCTTTGTGGGGATAGTGGCATCTCTACGAGTATGCCGGCTCAGCAGGGATGGCTGCATCCTTGCCAGGATGCTGGCTCATGGGGCACAGTGGCATCCACGTGAGGATGCTGATTTGGAGGGGACTGTGGTATCCCCAGGAGGATGCTAGTTTGGCAGGGATGGCTGTATCCCTTTGAGGATGCCAGCTTGGTGGGGACAGTGGCATCCCCGCGGGGATGCTGGTTTGGTGGGGATGGTGGCTTCCTCGTGGTGATGCAGGTTCAGTGGAGGAGACGGCATCCCCACGAGAATGCCAGCTCAATGGCTGGGTTAACAAGGAAGGCTGTGGCACCCCCCCAGGAGGGATAGGTCACCATGAGGACTGTGTTTTCCCCAGGAGGGCTGACGTCCACAAAGAGGGCTTGGGTCCCTATGGGGTTGTAGTTTCCCCAGGGAGTGCAGTGGTGTCCCAATGAGGGCTTGGTCACCAGGAGGACTGTGGCCTCCCCGGGAGGACTGGGGTCCTCAGGATGGCTGGGGTCCCAGGAGGGCTCTGGTGGCCCTGGGAGGGCTGAGTCACCAGTAGGGCTGGGGTCCCCAAAGAGGGATTGCTACACTCCCTGATCCCTCCCCATCTTTCCTGCGATGTAGGGCAGGGTAGCGAGCTTGCTGTGCGCCCTCCTCCGTGCCCTAAGGATCTCGAACTCCACCATCTCATGGTCAGGCAGCCAAGACTGCCCTTGGGCAAGTACTTTAGAACGTAGAATAGAATATAGAATAGAATAGAATTAATACACGCCGCAACATAAAATAATGTAGTATAACGTATAACAACATATAATATATGACATATAGGATAGAATATAGAATGGATTATGGATTATCAATTATGGATAATATAGGATGATTGAATATAGAATATATATGATATCATAGAATTAATACAAATTGTAATATGTAATATATATGTAACATGTAATATATAACATGTAATATACGGTGTATAGTGTGTAGCATATAATACATAGACTATAATATATGCTATATAATGTATTATGTATGACATAATAAAATAACGTATAAATAGGATATAATATGATTTAATATAATGTAATAGAATGTAAATGTGTATAATTATATAATCTATAATGACGTGTGATATACGAGCTATATGGTCTGTACCATATAATCACAAACCCAAAATACTACTGCTAACATGCCAAATTATGCCCGTTTTACCGCTAAGCCGGCACCCAAACCTGTGCGGGGGTGTGTGTTGGGGGGGTCCAGGCCTGGGGACCCCTTTTGAGGGTGGCAAAGCCCTCCCCTTTCCCCCCGTCCAATGTAGGGAGGGGCCGAACCGCCCGGGCACTGAACCGCGCATCCCCGGAGCGGGGGGTGGCGGGGCTGTGTGTCCCCACCGTGAACCGCGCATCCCCGGAGCGGGGGGTAGCGGGGCGGTCCCCGTCCCCCCCCGCCCGGCGCTGACATCAGTCCCGGCGTCCCCGCCGCCGCATCCCGCCCGCATCCCGCCGCCATGGCCGCCAGCCCGGCCTACGGGGAGGAGAAGGGGGGGTCCTCCAGCCTGGGGGAGCCCGAGTACGGCCACGACCCCGCCAGCGGCGGCATCTTCTCCTCCGACTACAAGAGGTGGGGACAAGGCGGAGATGGGGGGGGGCGACAGGGGACTAGGGCCGAGCCGGGCCGGGTGGCCGCCGCCGCGGGCCTCGGCCGCCATCCCCGGCGGTACCCGATGGGGGCTGGCAACGGTTTCCCCCCTCCCCCGGGTGAGGGACGGGATGAGGATGGGGATGGGGATGAGGATGGGGACAGGGACGGCGTGAGGGGACGCGGTCACGCCGCCGCCACTGCAGGTTGCAAAGGCCGCGCAAGGTTTCGGGGGAAAACCGCAGGGTTTTGGAGCCGCTGTGGCGGGGGGGGATGAGCGGAGACCCCCCCACAGTGCACCCCCCACCCCTGGGCGGGGGAACCACGGGCATGGTGTCCCCCCCCCGGGCTCCGCAGGCTCCCACGGTTCTCGCAGGGGTCCCCGGGTGACGGCAACCCCCCCCCACTGAGGTCCCCAGACGCGGAGGGGGTGGGGCGCTGAGAAATGCCACCCCCGTGTGGGGCAGGCTGATGGGGGGGGGCGGGGGGTGAGACAGGGAGGCAGAGGAAGGTGAGGGGCGGGTCCCCGGAGCTGCGGGAACATGGGGGTCCCTTTGTCCCCCCAGCCCTGGCAGTGTCCCCCACTCTGAATATGTCCCCACCCTGACCTGCTGTCTGTCCCCCCAGTCTGGCAGTGTCCCCCTCCCTGACTCGCTGACAGTGTCCCCCTCCCTGACTCGCTGACAGTGTCCCCCTGTTCAGGCAGTGTCCCCCATCCCTGGACCCGTCGCTAATGCCACAGCAGTGTCCCCCTGTCTAGCAGTGGCACCCCCCCCCCCCCCATCTCTGGCATCATCCCCCAGTCTGGCAGTGTCCCCCCAGCCCTGATGCACTGTCCTCCCAACTCTGGCAGTGTCCCCCAACCCTGAAACAACCCCCCCCCCCAGCAGTGTCCCCCAGTCTGGATATGTCTCCCCAGCCCCGAGTCTGGCAGTGTCCCCCAGCCTGGCAGTGTTCCCCTGTCCCCAAGTCTGACAGCGCCCTGACCCCCACTGGCAGTGTCCCCCAGTCTGGCAGCACTCTGTCCCCCACTCTGGATGTGTCCCCCATCCGGGACCCACTGACAGTGTCTGCATCTCACAGTGTCCCCCCCTTCCCTGATCCCCTGGCATTGTCCCCTGCTCTGGCCGGGGGATCCCCCCAGCCCTGACTCCCTGTCAGTGTCCCCCGACTCCCTGGTGTCCTGGCAGTGTACCCCTGCCTGGCAGCACCACGGTCCCTACCCGGCTGTGTCCCCCAGTCTGGCAGTGTCCCCCCATCCCTGCCCCTCTGGCAGTGTCCCCCAGTCTGGCAGTGACACCCCAGTCTTGACCCACTGACAGTGTCCCCAGGCTGGATATGTCCTCTCATCCCTGCCCTGCTGGGGGACTGCCCCCAGGCAGGCAGTGTCCCCTCATCTGTTAGTCTCCTCCCTCCCTGACTCCCGGCAGTGTCCCCCAGCCTGGCAGTGTTCCCCTGTCCCCAAGTCTGACAGCGCCCTGACCCCCACTGGCAGTGTCCCCCAGTCTGGCAGCACTCTGTCCCCCACTCTGGATGTGTCCCCCATCCGGGACCCACTGACAGTGTCTGCATCTCACAGTGTCCCCCCCTTCCCTGATCCCCTGGCATTGTCCCCTGCTCTGGCCGGGGGATCCCCCCAGCCCTGACTCCCTGTCAGTGTCCCCCGACTCCCTGGTGTCCTGGCAGTGTACCCCTGCCTGGCAGCACCACGGTCCCTACCCGGCTGTGTCCCCCAGTCTGGCAGTGTCCCCCCATCCCTGCCCCTCTGGCAGTGTCCCCCAGTCTGGCAGTGACACCCCAGTCTTGACCCACTGACAGTGTCCCCAGGCTGGATATGTCCTCTCATCCCTGCCCTGCTGGGGGACTGCCCCCAGGCAGGCAGTGTCCCCTCATCTGTTAGTCTCCTCCCTCCCTGACTCCCGGCAGTGTCCCCCAGCCTGGCAGTGTCCCAATCCATGATCCCCTGGCAGTGTCCCCATCTCACAGTGTTCCCCCTTTCCACGAGCCTCTGGCAGTGTCCCCTGGTTTGACCCCCACTGGCAGCGTCCCCCAGCCTGGCAGTGCTCCCCTGTCCCTAAGTCTGGCAGCGTGCCCTGACCCTGACCCCCACTGGCAGTGTCCCCCAGGCTGGCATTGTCCCCTGATCCCTGCCCCTCTGGCAGTTCCCCAGTTTGGATGTGTCCCCCAACCGTGACCCACTGGCAGTGTCTGCATCTCACAGTGTCCCCCCTTCCCTGATCCCCTGGCATTGTCCCCTGCTCCGGCAGTGTCCTCCCAGCCCTGACTCCCTGGCAGTGTCCCCCGACTCCCTGTAGCCCTGTCTGGCAGCATCGTGCTCCCTACCCCTGGCAGTGTCCCCCAGCCTGGCAGTGTTCCCCCACCCCTGACCCCCTGACAGTGTCCCCGGCCTATGTGCTGCCCTTCCCCGAAGCCTGTCCCCTTGTGGCCACACCAGATCTGTCACCATCCCCGTGAGCCAGGCATGGCACGTGGGGCAAGAGAAATGCCGCTCCACCACCCAGGTGGGACACCCACAGGTGGCCCATCCTGACACCTCATCATCACCCAGGTGGGACACCCACAGGTGTCCCGCTGTGCCACCCTCACCACCCAGGTGGGCGTCCCATCGTGATGTTGGGTCCCCGGCCAGGACTGAGCCACCCAAACCACCCGGGGAGGAGCTCCCTATAATGTCCCCAGGCCACAGCTGCAGGACAGGTGTCTCTTGGGACGTGACACCGCGGGGTGGCTTCGTCCACCGGGAAGGGCGTCGCGGGCGTCGCAATTGTGGCTGCAACCCAACCCCAGCCCCAGCATCAGGTTTCAGCTGGCGGTGCAGGTAGTAAGCACGGGGCCACAGCCCTGCTGCTGTCCTGAGGGCCACCACCCCTGGCCAAAGCCATGCTGTCCCTGCCGCCGGTGCAGAAGCTGCTGCGGCAGCTACCAATGGGGCCGGCCGGGCGGCCAAAAACACCAGCAGGTGGTGACACGGCTGAGGAGGTGACGAGCCCGGTGCTGGCCACCGAGGCTGGACAACCTGCCTGCTACAGCGCCCTGCGAGCTGATGAGCTGCAGCCACTTGCGAGCACCGAGCCTGCAGTGGCCACTGGCACTGGGCCATCGCCGCGGTAAGACCCTTCCAAGAAGATCCCCCGGGACCTTCCGGTGACGGTGGCTCTGGCTGGGCATCGTCCCATGGGTGCCACCCCCAGCTACTGTGGCTGGATACAGCCTTGTAGGTCTCCCCGGTGTGGTGGGGATGGATGTCCCTTGGAAAAGTGGACAGTGGTGACAGCCAGCCTTATAAAAGGCTGGTGGCATTTTCCCAGGCCAGGAAGGGGACCAGGGACAGGCTCTGCATTAGGGTGCAGTGGCACATCCATGCCACCGTACCCATGAGGGGACAAGAGACACCAGCCAAGCAGGGCTGGTGGCTGGGATGGAGCCAGCGATGGGTGCCTGCTTGCTGGGAAGTGATTTGGGGACATCCTAGAGTGAGAGCCACAGCTGGGCTGGGACAGGGTCCTTGTCCCAGTGCCTGGGCTGGGGACAGAGACGGGTGCCAGCGCTGCGCTGGTCCCTCCGGCTCCTCTTTCACCTGGCTGTAACCCAACTCCCGTCCCCATAAATATTGCATGGCGAAGGGTCAGGTTGTCAGCCTGATGGCAGGCTGGGAACCAAAAAAAAAGACTTAAAATGGCTAAAAATAGAAAAGTGGATATTTTTCCTCCCCCCCCGGCACGGTGCAGGCACGATGACCTCAAGGAGATGCTCGATAGCAACAAGGATTCGCTCAAGCTGGAGGCCATGAAGAGGATCGTGGCGGTGGGTGTTGCTGCCACCAGCGGGGGCCACCGCTGGTGCTGAGCCAGCTGCCCCCGTGTCACACCGCTCCTTTACCCCCTAGATGATCGCACGGGGAAAAAATGCCTCCGACCTCTTCCCAGCTGTGGTGAAAAACGTCGCCTGCAAGAACATTGAGGTGAGGAAGGTCTCAGGTGGCCCTGGTGGCACCCATGGGCGTCCCCAGGGTCTGGTGCCTCCCCTGCAGGAGGGTTTTGGGGATGGGCTGGGTTTTGGGGGGGCTGTGAGGTGGCCCCACCATCTTCACCCCGCAGGTGAAGAAGCTGGTGTACGTCTACCTGGTGCGCTATGCAGAGGAGCAGCAGGATCTGGCCCTGCTCTCCATCTCCACCTTCCAGCGAGGACTCAAGGTGGGCTGGTTTGGGGAGCCGGGGGGTGGGTCTGGGGGAGGGCAGCAAGTCCCTCCATGCCGCGCTGCAGCCCCCCGCATGTCCCCACAGGACCCCAACCAGCTGATCCGCGCCAGCGCCCTGCGGGTCCTCTCCAGCATCCGTGTGCCCATCATCGTGCCCATCATGATGCTGGCCATCAAGGAGGCCGCCTCGGACATGTCCCCGTACGTGCGCAAGACGGCCGCCCACGCCATCCCCAAGCTGTACAGGTATTGGGGGGTGGGGGGGGTTGGCTGCTAAATTTTGGGGGTACCAATAAGGGTGCAGTGCTGGGGTCTCAGCTGCTTGGTGCGGGCAGGGACAGGCAGGGATAGGGGGGCAGTTTGGTCCAGCCGCACCTGCCCTGCTCTTCCCTCACAGCCTTGACTCGGACCAGAAGGACCAGCTCATCGAAGTGATCGAGAAGCTGCTGGCGGACAAGACCACGGTGAGCGGGGCGCCATGTCTCCCCTGCTCCTAAGTCTGGGGACGTCACCATCCCCGTTCACCCAGTGTCCTCGGGGGGATGCAGATGTCCCCACCAAATTGGTGTCCTCGTGGGGATGCAGCCATCCACGCAGAGTGGGAATTCTTGCAGTGATGCTGCTGCTCCCATCGAGCCAGCATCCTCATGGGGTTGCCACCATCCCCACTGAGACAGCATCCTTGTAGGAATGCAGGCATCTCCACAAAACTGGCATTCTCGTGGGTCTGCAGCCGTCCCTCCAGAGCTGGCATCCTTGTAGGGATGATGCTGTCTCCAACAAGCTAGGATCCTCATGGGCATGCAACCATCTCCACCAAGCTGGCATCTCCATAAGGAAGCCACCGTCCCCAACAAACCAGCATTCTCATGGGGATGCCACCATCCCCCCACCAAGCTGGCATCATGGTGGAGATGCCACCACCTCAGTGAGTCACCCCAGGCTTTCCCTCCCCAGCTGGTGGCTGGCAGCGTGGTGATGGCATTCGAGGAGGTCTGCCCGGAGCGCATCGACCTCATCCACAAGAACTACCGCAAGCTCTGCAACCTGCTCATCGATGTGGAGGAGTGGGGGCAGGTGGTCATCATCAACATGCTGACCCGCTACGCACGCACCCAGTTCCTCAGCCCCAACCAAAACGTGAGTGTGGGAGCTTTGGGATGCCCCGGGACCCTCGGGGTGCCTTGGGAAACACGGTTCGGGTCAGGGAGGTAGGGTGAAGGAGGGTGTTGTTGCGGGGGTGCAAGGCGTCCCACCTACCAGCAGGAGTCCTTGCTGGAGGAGAGTGCCGAGAAGGCTTTCTACGGCTCCGAGGAGGAGGACACCAAGGACACCAAGGCAGAGGCAGCCTCGCTAGCCAAGCGCAAGCCCTATGTCATGGACCCTGACCACCGCTTGCTCCTGCGCAACACCAAGCCCCTGCTGCAGAGCCGCAATGCCGCAGTGAGTCCCCTGCTCCAGCCCTGTCCATCCCTGGAGGCCACCGGTGGTGTCCATGAGCCTGGGCTCATGATGTCCCCACTGGCCAAGGAGCCACCAGGGTGGCTGAGGGACACCCAGGGCTGGGAGTCCCCAGGGATGGACTTCCTCTGGGTGCTGCTGGGTGGGATGCTGGGGGACACAGCCAGCCACCAGGGTGTCCCCATGCCCCCCAGGTGATGCTTGGGTGTCTCCCCACAGGTGGTGATGGCCGTGGCACAGCTCTACTTCCACCTGGCACCCAAGGCAGAGGTTGGCGTCATCGCCAAGGCGCTGGTGCGACTCCTGCGGAGTCACAGGTCTGCTGCACCTGGGCTGCAATGGTCCACTACCTTGCCATCCCCATTGGTGGGACTCATGGGGGAGCCCCAAGACCCTGGGAGAGACCCCCAAAAAGCCCGTCCCTGCAGGGACATCAGGTTGAGGCAAATTGCCAAAAAAAGAGGGCTTTTTGACCTGGCCCAGCCCAGACATGGAGGAGCAGCACCGTGGTGCCACCAGCCTGGTGGTGGGTCCTGCCCTGTCTTCATGGGGAAGTGCTGGGGGTGTCCGGCCCTGCCCCACTAATGGCGGTCCCCTCTTTGTCCCCACAGCGAGGTGCAGTATGTTGTGCTGCAGAATGTTGCCACCATGTCCATCAAACGGCGGGTGAGTCTTGGATTCAATGTGGGAGGAGTTGGCCCTGTCAACTCGAGCAGAGCGAGGGCTGGCCAGCAGCCACTCTCCAAGGCCAGCTGCCTGTGGGTGGCCTTGGCGAGGGGGGGACAGGGGTGGCACTAATTCTGCTTTTTCTGCACACAGGGGATGTTTGAGCCCTACCTGAAGAGCTTCTACATCCGCTCCACGGACCCCACGCAGATCAAGATTCTCAAGGTGAGCTGGAAATACGTTTGGCAGGACCCATCACTGGTGGCTTTGGGGCTTCCTGGTGCCTTCCCTGTGGGGCAGCTGTCCTCCATGCCCTGGGGACAGGAGGACAGCAAGGACCCAGTGCCCCAGCACTGTGCCCCCGTGCTGCCCGCCCCTCCCTTCTTCCCACAGCTGGAGGTCCTCACCAATCTGGCCAACGAGACCAACATCTCCACCATCCTGCGGGAGTTCCAGGTATGCCATGGCCATACCGGGGTGCCACCCTGGCACGGCTCTGGGTGCCAAAACACCACCATGGAGGGGACAGAGGAGAGCCCCACCAGGAGGAGGGGGCTGAAGCCAGGTCAACTCCATGGGTAGCTCCACAGACCCCCAACATGTGACTACCACATGGGGGGGATGCCCGGCACTGGCATGTGGGTGACGTGTTGTGTGTCCCCCCCCATGCCTGCACAGACCTACATCCGCAGCATGGACAAGGACTTCGTGGCTGCCACCATCCAAGCCATCGGGCGCTGTGCCACCAACATTGGGAAGGTGCGGGACACCTGCCTCAATGGCCTGGTCCAGCTCCTCTCCAACCGGGATGGTGAGTGAATGCGGTGGGGGTGAAACGGGGGCTCCATCGCCCTCAGGGCAGGACTCTCCTGAGGCCAGGTCTCTGCCCGCAGAGCTGGTGGTGGCCGAATCTGTGGTGGTCATCAAAAAGCTGCTGCAGATGCAGCCAGCCCAGCACAGTGAGATCATCAAGCACATGGCCAAGCTGACGGACAACATCCAGGTAGGTCGGGGCGTTGCATGGCCCACAGGACTGGGGGAGCACCAGCGGTGCCACATGCCCGGGGGCATTTTGCAGGTGCCGATGGCGCGGGCCAGCATCTTGTGGCTCATCGGCGAGTACTGCGAGCATGTGCCCAAGATCGCACCCGACGTGCTGCGCAAGATGGCCAAGTCCTTCACCAACGAGGAGGACATCGTCAAGTTGCAGGTCATCAACCTGGCAGCTAAGCTCTACCTGACCAACTCCAAGCAGGTATCAGGGATGCAGCCCCACAGTGTGCCTCAGTTTCCCCAGCGGGGAGGAAGAGGCTGACCCTGAGCGTGTCCCCTGGTGCAGAGCAAGCTGCTGACCCAGTACGTCCTCAACTTGGCCAAGTATGACCAGAATTATGACATCCGTGACCGGGCTCGCTTCATCCGCCAGCTCATCGTGCCCACAGAGAAGAGTGGGGCCCTCAACAAGTACGCCAAGAAGCTCTTCCTGGCTCAAAAACCTGCTCCCATCTTGGAGTCCTCCTTCAAAGGTACCCACCCCTGGTCACAGGACATGGGGACACGGAGCCAGCTATTACCACGGTGCTGCACGGCTGTCCCCGAGCTGCTGCCACCTCTCACCCCACTGTAGATCGGGACCATTTCCAGCTGGGCTCCCTGTCCCACCTCCTCAACGCCAAGGCTGTAGGCTACCAGGAGCTGCCCGACTGGCCAGATGAGGCCCCTGACCCCTCCGTGAGGAATGTGGAGGTGTGTAGAGCACCGTGGTGTGCTGGGGTGCATGGATGTGCCAAGGTGGGGCCATCTTCTCCAGGTCTTGGGAGGGCCCCAGAAGGTGCCCAGGTTCTGCTCAGCTGCCCCATGTCCCCTCTCTGGTGCCCACACACCCGCCTGGGGACAGGAGCCGGGGGAGGGCTGCTGTTTGGGCCCCCCACCCATGGGCAATGGGCCACGTTCCATCAGCCTTGTGTCGGCAGGTTCCTGAGTGGACCAAGTGCACCAGCCGGGAGAAGAGGAAGGAGAAGGTGGAGAAACCTTTCTACTCTGACTCAGAGGGCGAGTCGGGGCCCACGGAGTCAGCAGACAGCGGTGAGCACCCGGTGGCACAGCAGGACATGGGGCAGGGGCCACGGTCGTGGGGCATTGGGAAGGGGTCAGTGTGGCAGGGACATCAGGCAGCTGCCACCATGGAGGGACATGGGGCAGGAACTGCCATGATGGGGCATCAGGCAGGTGCCACCATAGTGGGGCATGGGACAAGTGCTACCGCAGTGGGGCATCAGGCAAGGGATGCCATGGTGGGGCATCAGGCAGGTGCCACAATGGTGGGGCATCAGGCAGGGGACACTGCAGTGGGGACATCCCATTGTAGCAGGGACATGGCAGGGGACATGGTGGGATGTGGTGTGGCGTTGTGGGGACGCAGCAGGATGCAGTAGCAAGATGCGGGGATGCAGTGAAGGGATGCAGAGATACAGCGGGATGAAGTGGGAGGATGTGGAGATGCAGCAGGCTGCAGCGGGAGGCAGCAGAGGGTTCTGGGATGCAGTGGGAGGATGTGGGGATGTAGCAGGAGGACACAGGGATACAGGAATGCAGCGGGAGGATGCAGTGATGATGCAGCAGCGGATGTGGGGATGCAGTGGGAGGATGCAGGGGTGCAGCAGGAGGACACAGGGATGCAGCAGGAGGATGCAGGGATACAGCGGGAGGAAGCAGTGAGGATGCAGCAGTGGGTGTGAAGATGCAGTGGGATGCAGTGGGAGGATGCGGTGGGATGTAGTGGGAGAATGGGGGAATGGAGTGGGAGGATGGGGGGATGCGGTGGGACACAGCAGGGAGCTGGGGGGACGCAGCAGCAGGTCTGAGCCGTGGCCCCCGCAGAGCCCGAGTCTGCCAGTGAGGAGAGTGGCAGCAGCAGCAGCTCCAGCAGCTCCAGCTCTGGCAGTGAGGAGGAGGAGGAGGAAGAGGAGGAGGAAGGCAGCGGGGAGCAGTCAGAGGACAAGGAGGAAGAGGAGGAGAAGAGGACGAAAAGAAAAGAGAAGGAAGGCTCCCGGAAGGCAGCCCCGGGGAGCGCTGGCAGGTACCCCCTGAGAAAGCGGGGTGCCCCTGGCCAAACCCCACCATGGCCCTAGCCCCCCCTGAGGCAGGCTCTCCCACAGCCCCAGTGAGGAAGAGGAGGAAGACGAGGGGGCGAAGAAGGCTAAGAAGAAGAAGGCATCACAGGGGAGGAAGAGCCATGCCGAGACCTCGTCGGAGGAGGCCAGCGCCTCCGAGAGCAGCTCCTCAGGCTCCGACTCAGGGTCCGAGGCAGAGGCCAAGCAGCGGAAGGCGGTGAGGGTTGGGCTGGGCTGGGCTTGGCTGGGGGCAGCGAGAGGACCCCCAGACCCCCCATTCACCCACCCTCCCTGCCTCTCTGCCCCCTTTCAGCCCCCCAGCAGCAAGGCAGGCCCCAAGGAGATCTCCCTGCTCGACCTGGATGACTGTGAGTGGCTGCCCGGGGCAGATGGGGTGGCCGTTATGGTGGCACTGGGGAAACTGAGTCATGGGCACGTGCCCCGGTGGGATGGGGGTCCCACAGGTCCTTTGGGGGCTGCTGAGCTGGGATGGGGACCAGTGGGGTGAGTGGTCCTTGTCCCCAAGAGGATGGCTGTGGGACAGGTAGCTGTGCCAGTGGGGCTGTCCCTGTTGGGGCAGTGCCCATGGGATTCTCCCCATGCGGCTGTGCCCCTGGGGTTGTCCCCACCAGGGCTGTCCTCATGCAGCTGTCTCCATGGGGCTGTCCCATGGGGCTATGCCACCGGGGCTGTCCCCATGGGGTTCTCCCCACAGGGCTATGCCACCGGGGCTGTCCCCATGGGGCTGTGCCACTGGGGCTGTCTTCATGTGGCTGTCCCATGGGGCTACGCCAACCAAGGCTGTCCCCAGGGGGCTGTGGCTTATAAGAGCTCTGTTAACCCTGTCCTCCCCCCCACCGCGCAGTCACCCCCCCTCCTCCCCAGCCTGTCGCCTCCAGCAGCATTGTCTCCACCAGTCTGGTGACCGACCTGGAGGGCCTCACGCTCACTGACACCTCCCTGGCACCTGCCGTAAGTGTCCCCAATGTCCTTCCCGGGGGTCTCCTGGGACCGCTGCCACCCGCGGGGCCCGTCAGCCCACGCTGGTCCCTCGGTCCCTCACAGCTGTTGAGCCCGGCGTTCGGCGCAGTGAGGACCTACGAGCTGCTGCACCGCATGGCGGGCGAGGGGCTCTCGGTTGAGTACTGCTTCAGCCGCCGGCCCTTCCCGGGGGACCCCCACATGGTGGCCGTCCAGATCCAGATCTCCAACAACACCGATGCCGAGGTGAAGAGCCTGCGGGTCAGCGAGCCCAAGCCTCTCTCCGGCATGCGGATCCAGGAGTTCCCTGAGATTGGTATGGCACGGCACAGCACGGCACAGCCACAATGCTGCTGGGGGGGATGGGGATGGGGGTTGGCTGGTGGAGGGGACGTGGGACACGGTGGCAGCCCTGTGATTTCAGAGTGTCTGGCGCCTGGGGACACGGCCAGTGTGGTGATGGGCATCGACTTCTGTGACTCCACCCAGGCGGCCAACTTCCAGCTGTGGTGAGCGTCCAGCACCAGGCACGATGGGATGGGTATCCCAGAGGATGGGGACATTGCGGGGTTGCTCCGGGGATAGGGGACAGCGGAGCAGGGCACGGGTGCTCCAGGGGATGGGGAAAGTGGGACGGGCACCAACATCCCTCCAGGGGATGTGTAGCAGCAGGGGACAGGTGACAGCCAGACAAGGCATGGGGTACCCTGGGGGACAGGGACAGCAAGAAAGGGCATGGGGTACCCCAGGGGACAGCAGAACAGGGTATGGGGTGTTCCAGGGCACTAGGGACAGCCAGAGAGGCACCAATGTCCTTCCAGGGGATGGAGGACAGCAGGAGAGGCTCCAGGGGACAGTGGGACAAGGTCTCTCTGGGAGACAGGGGACAGCAGAATAGGCACCAGGATCCTTCCAGGGGAGGGGGGACACCAGGATAGGCATGGGGTGGTCAGGGGACAGCAGGGCAGGCACCGGGCTCCCTGCAGGGGACAAGGAGGTGTCGGCAGCCCCAGGTCCAGCCTGACAGGTTCCCTCTATTTCTGAGGCTGTTTGTGCCTCAGTTTCCCTCCAGCCACCCCCCTACCCAGGGCAGGGATGGGAAGTGGGACACAGAGGGGGGGACATTTTGAGCATGTGCTCTCCTCACCCACCTGTCTCCACAGCACGCACACGCGCCACTTCTACGTCTCCATCCAGCCGCCCGTGGGAGAGCTCATGGCCCCCGTGTTCATGAGCGAGAACGAATTCAAGAAGGAGCAGGGTGAGTGGGGGACGGGGATGGGGACAGGGCAGCCTGTGGGCACCCAGTGCCCCAGTGCCAATGCTCACCCCCCTTTTTGTCCCCTCTGCCGCCCTTGCCGTGGCCTTAGAGCACCTCGCGCGGCCGGGCGAGGGTAAGTGGCCACTTGGCAGGCCCCTAGACTAGCTCTGCTCCCCTCATCCCCCTCCTGAATCCGCAGCCTGTGGGTTGGGGTGACCACCCTGGTGCCCCTGCTGGGTCCCCGCGCAGTGTGGAGGTCTCGTGCCACCCTTGGCACCGTGTCCAGTGAGTGACAGGGACACCCTGGCACAGCGTCCCCATGCTCCTGGAGCAGCAGCATCCCTGCCCTGGCCCTGTGGATTAGGGGGTCTGCACTGAGCGGTGGGTGCTTGCTGCCCCGCAGCACCCAGTCCCATTGCTGCCAGTGACTGGAGGAGCCTGTCCCCAGGGACGTGGCTCTGCCATTGGGCAAGGACGAGCCTGGAAAAGGTTGTGGAAAAAGGATTTTCCCAAATTTGTCTCTGTCTGGAGCAAGCAGAGCAGCCAGTTCGGGATGTCATGGGGGACCTGGATGTGGGGAGGTCCTTGGTTTGGGGACGGCAAAACAGGACCTGGCAGGGACATGGCCACTGGGTGGGTGGCCGGAGACGGGCAGGTGCCTCTGCTGCCTGCTCCAGGGAAGCTGACGGGGATGAGCGAGATTACGGAGAAGCTGATGCTGCCTGAGAAATGCCGGAGCGACCACGCCATCGTCCAGCAAGTGACCTCGGCTGCCAACGTGGGCCGCGTGCCCTGTGGTGCTGACAACGAGTACAGGTAGCTGGACCCCCATGCTGGGACCAGGCAGGTGCTGTCACCTCTCCGGTCCCACACAAATCACAGTGGGGACACTCAGGGCTTGCTTTAGGACAAGGAGCCTGCGTGAACCCACACATGATGCTGGCTGTGGGTGGCAGATGCCTCCCCGGTCCCCACCAGAGCATCCTGGGGTACAGAAGGGTGATGGGAGGACAGCTTGCCCTGAAGCCCCGTGTTTGCTGGTGGGCAGGTTCGCTGCCAAGACGGTGACAAGTGGGAGCCTGGTGCTCATCACCCTGGAGCGACGGGAGGGCGCTGCAGCCCAGCTGACGGTCAACAGCGAGAAGATGGTTATCGGCACCATGCTGGTGAAGGACATCGTCCAGGCCCTGGCGCAGTGATGGCCAGGCCCTGCCACACCCACGGCCTTGCCCTCCCACCCCCCTCTGCCCCACACCACTCCCCGAAAAACTCCCTGCCCCAATTTCTGCCAGGTTATTCCCCGTTGGGAAGAAGGAGCAGGACGGGGCAGATGGGATGCACGGTGATGTCCCGCTCAGAGGCGTGGTGGCAGCTCCAGACCCCATGGGAGCACTGCGTGGCTCCATCCCCCGGCCCCTCACCACCATCTCCTAGTGTGACCCTTATTTATTATGGCCAGGATCACCCAATAAAACTCTTCTTGAACCCGCTTCCCTTTCCCTCCTCTGCTCCGTGTGCACAGCCGCTGGATCAGCCCCAAACCATCCCCACACCAGGCTCAGCCAGCCTCCCCCGGAATGGGCTGCTGTGGGGACATCAGGGGACCAGCCATCCCTTAGGCAACTGGGGACATGCGAGTCACTGCTTGAATCATGGGTCTGCTGGCTTTTGGAGAAAACCTGGCACCGAAACACGGGGCTGGGGTAAACATCCCTGGGGCTTGGCGGAGGGCGGGAGGCATTCGATCCCAACTAGGGATCTGAGGAGTCTTGGTAGGTTTCCAGCTATTTATTCAAAGCAGAATTGCTCGTACTTTGACCACAGAAATACCTGCTACGTCAGGGCTTGATCTATTCTGCAGTGTCACTGGAGGGATTCCGGGGGCTGGCTCAGGGAAGGTTTTCATCTCCAAACTGGGGGTGGGGGGAGGGAGTAGGAAGGAAAAAAAGGAAATTTGACTCTTTATCAAGATATCTCCTCCCAGCACGGGTTGGGTGGGATTTAAGAGAGCCCCGGCTCTCGTTTTCCAAAGCTGCAGCCCAGCAGGGAGCCAGGCCCAGCACTGGAGGGAGAGGATGAGCAGAGGACACACCGGAAGGCCTGCACCCCAAATCACCTCCAGACTGACCCCTTCTGCTGCTGCAAAGAGGGTGAGGGGCTTTCTGCTTTTTCCAGCACTTGGGCAGGAGATGGGATAAAATCACCTTTATGGCAGGCGAGGAAATGCTGGCCAGAGTGGCAGCACCGCCAACCACTGGGTGTCAAGCGTTTGCTCCGGCAGGGAAAAAAAAACATTTCTACGGGGTCCTCCCACAGAACTGCTGGTTCTCCCTTAAAGTCCTGACAAGAAAGACAAGTGTGTGTTAACCCTGCCTGGTGATGGGAAGAAAGGGATAGAAAGTTCCTCTCTGCAGAAGGAAGGTGCCCTCTGTCCCTTTTCCCTAAGCAGATGATTTCACAGCTCAGGTGTCAGAGGTGAAGACCTTTGCTGAAACCACTTCTGGGGTTCTTAAAAAGCCCTGTGATTTCAAAGATTTTCTAGTGGGGGTCCCATCACACAGGATTCCAGCCTTAGATCAGGATCCCAGGATTTGTCCAAGACGGGTGTCCTCAAGCCTTGACTTGGAGTCCAGCACTCCTTACTCCATCACACAGAAGAGCTCACCTGCCACGGCACGGGGAGGCCAAAGCCGGGAGCCAGCAGCGGCAGCACCGGCACCGCCACCGCCCCAATTGCCCTGTTTTACCCCCTCGGGAGGGGGTGCCATTCCCCTCAGAGAAGGCACAGCGGCCTGAGGGGACGCGGACGCCGACACCGGGCGTCGTGAGGCACCGCCTCAGAGGGCGGGAAACGCCGCGCGCCCGACATCGAGGCGGAGTAAGGGGGCGGGGGGAGGGGAGGGGGGCGGTGCTGTACGCATGCGCAATAGCCCCTCCTCGCCTCAGCCGCCCCCCCCGCCTCCTCCTCCCTCCCCCCCCTTCCATCAAGCCCCACCGGGGCGGCCGCCCATAAAAACCCGGCGGGGGCGGCAGGGTTGTTACCCGCCAGGCTGTTCGCTTCCCTCCTCTCCGGGATCCGCCCGCTCGCCCGCATGGCCTTCCCGCCGGTGAGGGGACGGGAAAAAGGGGAGGGACGTGTGCTCGGGGAGGCGGCCCCTTTAAGGCCGCCCCTCCCGCCCCGTCACGTGGTTTCACACGTTGGCGGCGGTAGGTGAGGGAAGGAGGAGGGGGGGGACGCTCTGAGGTGATTTCCCGCCCTTTTTCCATGGCGGTGGGATCCCCCTCTTCCCAGGAATCCCCCTCTTCCCTCAGCAGCGGGGCCAAGCCTCGGAGGGGGGGGTGGGGGGGGCAGGGACAGAGGGACGGTACCGACCCCTCCCTTTACCTCCCCCCCTCCCGCCCCGAGGCCTGGCCCTGCTGCTGAGGGAGCTTCACCTCAGGCAACCCGTCGACATCTATTCCACGAGGGAAAAACCAGTGCTCCCAGTCCAACCAGTGCTCGTGGTCGCTCTCAGCCCAGGTTATGTGTGGGCAGAGGGAGGTGGAGGTGCTGAGCTGCGGTTGGTGATGGAGGGGTGAGTTTTTGGCTGAAGTAGGAAGCCGTTCTCTTAGTTAAAGCTTCTAAAATCTTTTTTTTGTTGTTTTAGCGTGCAAAGTGAACAGAGCGGTTATTTCTGCCTTAAACCAGGTGACTGCAAGCTCCATGTAGCTTCTGTTGGTGAGAGTTAGGCCCTGTATCCTTAGACCTGTATCAGCAGAGGCAAGAAACAAGTCTGAAAAACAAGTGTTTTTTTTTTACCCTTCAGTATTCCCCAGCTAAAACCAATTAACACTTGTTGATGCTGCTTTGGTGATAAGCTAACTGTGTGTGCTGGCAACTGGAGCCTTGGTGAGGGGCTGTGCAGAGGATGGGAGCGTGTTTTGTGAGGAGTTTTGGGATCCCTGTTGCTTTGCTGCAGTTTATCTCAACTGGAACAATCTCCCTAAACCAATTAAAAACCTTATTTCTGCTTTGATGTGCTGAAATGGGCAGCTGTGATACTGCTTGTTTCCAAAGCTGCTTGGGTAATGGCTTCAAAGCGTCTTATTCCCCCCAAAATACCAAGAAGTAGGTGCCTCAACAGGGAAGCTTCTTTAAAAACAGGTGTTTTAGCAAAATTGGTGTCGTTCCAAAGTCAATGCTCCCATGTGAAATAGTACCATCAAAATCCCTTACAGTCTTGATTGTGGCCAGGTGTGTTCAAGACCCTTCTCCACCCAGAGTAAACCCAGGGAGAGCTGCTTAATCTCAGCCTTGCTGATGGCAAGAGAGCTGATGCTGCCTAGCCTAATGCCATTTGGGATGAGGTGTGTGGCCTTGTTGCTTTGTTAGCAGTGTTGCTTGGTAGGAACAATTACACCAATATCACACTTGTTATCGGTGTAGCTGACTTCAGCTTGGAAAGCAAAATATACTGGGGAAAAATGACTTTCAGAGCTGCTTTTGGCCAAAGTATGGAGCCATCTTGGCTTGATTATGTTGAGACTGACACTTTAACAGCATCTCAAATTTTGTGTCGGGATTGAAGGCTGCCTTGGCTGTAGCTACAGTGCTGAGAACCCCTTTGGGCATCAGCATGGTGCTGCCCCAGTGGGATATCTGCAAAAGATGTGAAAAGCAAAGGCTGAGCTGTATCTGAGGTGGATGAGCCTTGTCTGCTTCAGAGCGTCCCCAGGAGCTAATGCACATATTGGCCATACTAGCAACTGAGCTGTGTTTAATGACTTCCCTAAGGATTAGGATATTGTAATCCTGTGCCAGTGCTGTTGTGATGCTGCAGGTTCTGCTTAGCCCTGGGATTTCATTATCTGTAGGTTTCCTACAGGTGTGCCTGCCTCGAGGCTGTAGAGGTTCCTTCATTTCCACTTACCTTGGACATCTTTGGTGGCTCTTGCTGCACAAGTGTATGTTGTTCCACCAACTGAGCTGCTGCAGGTTGTGCGTGTGTCTCTGGAGTGGGACCTCCTACAGGTAAAACCACAGGCTGCAGCCGTGGGGTTTGCTTGGGGCTGATGGGATGGGAACTCCAGAGATGTGACAGCCGCTGTGCTTCAGCTGATGGCTTCTCAATGCAGACCTAGCAAACGAGCTCTCTTGTAAGAGGTAATGTGGTAAGGCTCATTGGTTATATTTCTGTTACTCTGAGGGAGTGGAGACTCCCCCCTATTTCAAATCAAGCCTGGCACCCCTTTTCCTGTGCCGGTGTGTTTGGTTTGGAGTGCTAGAGGTGTCTGGAGCCTGACTGTGCCCTCCCTGAGACCTCAGAGCATCCAGGGGACACATGTTCGTGATTTGATATGGGTTCTTGGCTAAGGGTTTAGCTGTGCAAGGATATGATGGACTGTACTCCTGTCTGAGATTCACCTTGATGTGATGATTTTTTTGGGTCTGTGTTCCAGATCTACCACAATGATTTAACCTGAACCCTTTAAATCGTTTGCCCTGTGGCACTGCATGTCTACTGCAGGGAACTGAATTGCTTTTCTCGTTTGTTTCTGATCTAGGAACATCCCTAGAAACTCTTGGCTCTTAAATGGAGATTGGGTGTCTTACCAGGCTTCAGGAAGCAGTGTTTGACTCCTGATGCCTTAAAATGACCTGTCAGCTGGATCACACTTCTGTTTTGACTTGTTCATCTACTGGCCGCGCTGTTAAAATAGTGTTTCCTCTCCTGGATTGGGATTATGTGGTGTAGCAGTCAGGATCGGCAGAGAATGGCTGTTGTTGGGTCACTGGTTACACCCCAGTGTCACACCATGTGCCAGGTCACTGCAGGACCCACCAGTGCTCGGGGGCTTGTGCCTTGGTGAAAGCACAGGAAATCACCAGCACTGAGCCTGAGGAGTAGCTGTAGTTGCTGCTGTGCGGAGGACTTCCAGAGAAGCCTGGACGGGCAGCATGTCTTTAACTATTGCAAAATCCTTCAAGATGGAGCGCTGAAAGCTAATCCTGGCTGGGCTTGAGTGCTCCTTTGTTTGTCTTGGCTTGGGGATGGGAGAGCAGAGCAGGTTCTGGAGGATGCAGCCTCAGGTGCGGTATTTCCCTGTGCTTTGGTGTTAACTCTGAGACTAAAGGATATGGGTGTATTCTCCAGCTACATGTTTGCAAACTCTTTCCACTGGCCTATCCAAGCTGCTGAATGGTTTGGGCCCTGTATGCTTTGAAGACCTGCAGAGCTCTTCTCAAAGGAGTCTCTCCCTTCTAGGGATTTGGGGAGGAGGATGAGCTTTACCAGGGGAAGGTATAGACACAAGCCACTTCCTACAAGGATTTGGATGCCAACTCTTGTGTCCTGGATGTTTGCAGTATCTCTGGGATATCCTTGACAGTCTTAAGGTTAAAAGCTCTGTAAGTGGAAGGAATTTTTGTGGAAATGCTTGGCTGTATGCTTACTGTTTTCTCTTCTTGTTTGTAGCAGGCCTGGTGCTGCCAATTGTGAGAATCATCAAATGCTAAATGAGCAGGAACAGGTCAGGCATTTGGTTTGCTGCTCGGTTTTATTTTTGGCTTGCTAGCACAGACTCCAAGGGAAAAGCTTTGCCTCCTGCTGTAAGTAGTTCTTTAGCAGTAACAGGAGTAGAATATGGAGTTTCACACTTGTGCCAAAGCAGCCTGATGCGGCACTTCTTTTTATTAAAGATGACTGGCAATGCTTTCTTAAATTGAGCTTCTGTACTCCTCATCTGCTTTTTATAAAGATGACCTAAAGCTTGCTCTGCCGGTTCCCTCTTGCCTGAAGCTCCCTTTCAGCCCTACCTGTTTTACTCTTGGCTTTTAAATGCTCCTGCATTGTGTCTGCAGTCCCAGGACCTTATCTTGGCTGAGCCTTTCATTAGACAAAGACACCAGTGCTGAATAGATGCTAAATAGCCTTAAACGGGCTGAAATCCTGAATCAATTGTTTGGACCCTGCCTGGAGGCATCGTGTGAGTTGGCAATTCAGTAGCTTATTCCTGCTGATTCCAGGACAGGGTTTCCTTTGCTTTTTAGCTAAATGGTTGGTGGGGGGGAAGCTCACATTTGTGGAGAAAACTATGGGATCATGCAGTTATGGCAGAAAAACTGCTCATAATGACAGGGTTGGGGGGGGAAATGCAAGTCCTGTACTTGGGCTGAGCTATACTTCCTGTGTCCATGTGAAATTAATTCAGTTTAGACCTTCTGCCACAGGCCGCGTACTGGAAAGATCGGTAAGGGATGATTTGAAAGTAAAACCAGCTCGTTGCTTCAGGCTTGCTACTGGGTGAAGCAGGGGGAGAAACGTGGGGGAAGTCAGGCCCAAAACTCTTGCAGGAACCCATCCAAAGGGTAGCTGTATTAAATGTCTCCTTGACAAGTACAAATGGCCCAATTTAGAGCTATAGGCTTCAGTGTGTCTTGGAGTAGCAGGGCCTTGTTCGCCAGCCTCACTGCAATTCAGTTCTCTGAATTTGGCTCTAATTCGATTTGCTTAATGGCAAGGATTCTGCTCCGGAGGCCAAGACTGGCGGGGTTGTGCCTTCCTGCCCTTCTCTTTAATGTGGGTCCTAATTGATAGCGATACCGTTTGCTCAGCAGCAGAGTTCTGCTGCAGTGGCTTTTGGGTGGTGGGAGGAGCTGCCCTTGGTCCAAAAATTCTGATTAGAGATTAAGTTTAGTGGCTTCTAGATCAACAGAGGCTTAAATGTTGTTCAGCTGCACCGAAACGAGCCTGGATGTGAAAGTGGCTTGTGAGCAGACCTGGGGGAAGCAGCTGCTCTTGCCAATTCTCTGGATGGGCACCAGGAAACAGGAGGGGTTTGATTTTTTTTTTATTTTTTTTTTTTTTGTGGAGAGGAAGCTTTACCAGAGCTCTGGCTTGTGTAGGATGGTCCTAAAACCTTGATGCTGGTAGATCAGTGCCTGTGGAGGGTCATGCTAAAGCAGAGCTGGTTTGGGGTAACCTCCCTTTGTGGTCAGGAGCTGCTACCTAAAGGGAAGATTGGGAATTAGTTCTCTGCCTTGCCAAGGGAAACCTCAGGATTTGGGGCTATGTTTGATTAGCTGGGAAGCTGTGTTTTTTCTGCAAGCCTGTTTTCTGATGTGACTGCATAGCTGCTGACTTGGGCTGTTCCAAGGTGTTGCTCAGAGCTCCCAAGTAATGGGTGGTGAAGTGAAGCCTTGCTCATTTCTGCTGTGCACAGGAGGAGCTACTGTGGTTTCTTGTGGTGGCTGCCTTGACCATGAGCATTACGCTTGTCCCCTAGTGTCAGGAGACTGATTCTGTCAAGAAGGTGTGTGCCTCTGTGTTAATCAGGTCTCTGCTTTAGTGATGTGATCTGATGGAGAAAAGCTGCAGGGAGCTTGTGTTAGCAACAGCACTAGTTTGGGTGCTGTGGCTCATAGTCTAAAGTTCACCCTACCCGTGGTGAGGACCAGCTTTGTGACTGGGACGGTCCTGGTCTGATGTGCTGTACTGACAAACTGCTGACCTGTTTGCTTAACTGTTTCTGTAATGCCAAGAATGGTGCTTGAGTGTTGCTAAGACCTGGAGCTAAAGCTAATATGAGTATTGGAGGCAATCCAGACTTTCCACAATGTGTTGAAAGCTGTGGTGAGTACTAGACTGCTTGACATTAATACTTCTTCTTTTTTCCAGAAAGAAGATACTGGGAGGAGCATAAAAGACTGCTGGGATAGCCCAGATGCCCCTGCACTTTCCACTTGCAGCAATGCAGATATATTCCGCCAAATAAATGCCATGTTGGACAACTCTTTGGATTTCAGTGGAGTCTGCACCACGCCTGTCACAAAAAGCAAACGTGACATCCTGCCAGGTGACGGGTTTGGCTGGGTTCAAGGCGAGCTTGAGGATTTGGGACTGGTAGAAGGTGGGGAGTTGCTTGGTGGGACCTAGTGAGCATGTGGTGGTAGTGGTAATCCTTGGTGGTTTGGCTGTTGGCCTGTGCTTGTGAGCAGAGAGCTGCTTGGAGTCAGGGTTAATGCTGTTTTAGTACCGGAGGCTTCATTTGTGTGCCTGAAATGGATAACCCAGGTATTCCCTGGCAGTGTGGATGTGCCTAGGAAAGCATATTTACACTCACTGTGATGCTGTGGATCATTGTGTGGGCAGGATGTGAGGTCTCGCTGCCTGACCTGCCAACTTCTGGTTGTAGATAGTTCCAGCAGTCTGCCTCTCCTGGAGGCAGGATTCATCTGTCAGCGGTTAGTATGGCTGATCTGCTGCATACATTAAAAATGCAAAAGAATTTTGAATAACTGTTTGCTACATGTCACTTAATCATGTATGTAAGAGCCCACTGAAGCAGGACATGTAGGTGAAGACTTTCTTGCAAAGCAAGTTTGGGATTATGAAATCAGTGCTGCAAGTTTTGCTTCCTGCAGGCTGAGGGGAGTGGGCACATTCTGCTGTGTTGCGCTTGATCTGCCTCAAAACAGAAGGCTCTGTGCCAAAGCAAAGAGTGTTGGGTCCAATCTTATTTTTATGTAAGTGAAGGACGTGCTTTTGTCCCTCTACAGTAGGCAAGATCTGCCAGTAAATGTACCTGCCCGATGCCTGATGTTCTTCTTGCCAGCGCACTTCTGTGCGGTGGTACTTGTGCCAAGGATTTGGGCACTTGAAAGAGATTGCTGTTGCTCCTCCAGCCTCTGAATTATAGGGTCAATAAACACTTTGGCCATTATTGGAAACAAACTGACCCTCTGGACTTGTCCCAAAACAAAGTGGGAAGTAAAGGGAGAAACCTCACCAGCTGGTGACCTTGCAGGCTGCTGTAGGCAGAGAAGCTTTCATTGCAGTCACTTGGAGACAGGCTTGTCTTGTGCTCTTGGATAATCTGATGAGTTTTAATCAAATGGGTGTTAAAAAAAGCTGCAAACGGGTGTCTGGGCATCCTGTGGGTCTGTTTGATGCTTGCACAGTGCAACTTTGTTCTCGACTAGCGAAATGACTGCTACCAGATGACTTCCAGTGCAGCTTAATCTCCCGGGTATTTGGAGGGCTTAGCACTGTGGAACCCGGGGCTGATCTGGCCATGTGATCCTGTGCTGGCTCTGCAGAAATACCAGAGGAAGTGAATTGTTCGCTTCAAGGTACGGATCTATAGCCAGCATTGCTTGAAACGTGCCTGGTAAAACGGTATTGGAGGATATGCTGGCTGCCCCTGAGCAGTTGCGTAGTGAATATTAACTGATTCAGGTCAGTGGTGTGGTTAGTGGTGCCTTTCTAGAGATTTGCTGTTGTACTGAGCTGTTTAGACTTTTTCTTGTGCCTTGGTACAGTGGTAGTCGGTGTTGTATCTGATCGTGATGCACTGGAAGCATAAGGGAGAAATAAACCGAAGTATTTTCCTTCATCTCCTTACGATGAGCTCACAAAAGAGCTGTTTCTGGCTGCCTTGTTGAAGTCTTAACTGTAGCCCTTCATAGCCCATTTATAATTTGGAATGGAAATGTTTCCTTATTAAGTTTCAGTTTACTTCAGTTAACCTAGTTGATAAAGCAAGTATCTCTGCCTGCCAGAGCAGATTCGTCCTGTGAAGATGTGGGCTTAGAGCTGGCATATCAATTTTAATTTGCAGTACTGTCTTCTAGGCTTCTAAAGCTCTTCTGAGGGACTGGGCTGTTCACCTGGCAGTGAAATGAGCCTGCTGCATGGAAACCTCTGCTGGGTCTGTCAGTTACTGTGGTATTTCTTATGGATGTCTGGAGAAGAGGGTCTTGCCTGGTGTGGAGCTGATGAGAGGTGGTGCCTTGATTGGAAAGTGGGTGGATTTACCTTCAGTGGTGTTAAACTGTGCTTGTGTTTCAGGCTACCGTTGACTAACTTGTATGGAAGACCTCTTGTAGGGCAAGTATGGTGGGGTGTGCATGTAAAAAAGGGAGGCTTCCTCTAGCAAGCATTACTTCTGATGCAGGGCAACCAAAGCTGTGCTTTTTGGGACATCCTAAACAGCTTTTCTTGTTCCTGACATAGCAGTTGCGGCCAGTCTTACAAGTATGTGCTGGCTGCTGGTGCAGCCACTTGTGTGGGTTGGGGGTAACCTGACAGGAGGCTTTTAGCTTGTGTCAAGTCCCTTGTGCAGTGGCACAAACACTTGTGAGGGTATGAGGAGAGAGGCTTCCCGCTTCCCAAGGGATCCTGGGCACTGCTTAGCCAGGGCTAGAAAGTGGCTGCCTTGGGTGCCCTCACACTTCAGGCTAATGGAAATGTGTGATTTATTTTTTTTTTCAGAAGGTGCCTCTGGGCTGTACCAGAGACCAATAATAGAGTACAACCTGAGCTACCCTGGCCAGGCCAGCAGTTATCAGCTGTAAATATGTGGATGAATCAGCATCTGCCAGTGCATCGGCAGCTCAGAGTTATTACTCTCCTTGCAGTTCCGGCCTTGTTTCCTTAGTGTCAGAGTCAGGACCTCTCAGTAGGTAACAAGGGCTGAAATGCAGCAGTTCTGTAAGATTCCTTCTATCTCTGGATCAGAAAAGTGCATAAGCTGCTTCCCTTGCTTAACGTGTTGCTAATGAGCATCTTCTCCATGAAAAAGTTGGTGCTGTCAGCAAAAATCCTAGGACAGCCATGATCAGCAAATGGGGAGGTGCTTCAGTGCTTGGTTGTGCCATTCTTTTGCAGAAATTCGTACGTGGTGGCTGTAAGGCTGAGCAGCTGATGACTAACATTCAGAATATAATGCTGCCAACTGCCCCCTGCGCTGGGCAGATGGTTTAGAGCCTGAAGCAGGCTGTTGGAGTTGTTTGCCATGCCTTTCAGCAAACAGGACAAGGCTCTGCAGGATCAGTGTCTTGCCTTTGGTGAGCCTGGCTCCTGGGTGGGTGACCAATGGAGCAAAGAGACCCTTGATCCCATGTGGTGTCTTGTCACTTGTGTTAAATCACTTCTGAAGAATTCACAAGCCTCTTGTGCTTTTACTCAATGCAGGAACAACTTGTGTATTGTAGTTAGGCTATATTATAGTGAAACTTGTGGCTTGGGCAGTCTTAATGAGCCTGGAGATCTGCCCTTAATGTAGTAGCTGTAGCAGGTGAAAGGACTGTCTCTTTACAATTTAAGCTCTTTTGTTGGTGGGCTTGAGGAAGTGATTTTATTCCAGCAGGGGAAATACTTGTACTTTAATCTATTCATGGTCTCAAGCTTTTCAGTCATCTTCCTCAGGTCAAACTAAATTTATCCTGGATGGGACTTTTGTGTAAGAAGCCCCTTTCAGTATTAAGAGGATTACACGTGGTGGAAAAGGGATGGCAGAAGTTCGTGACCTTTCACTAATGCTATTGGGAGACACGTGTGGAGACACCTTACTCCGTGCGATGAGGTGCGCAGCAGGATGGTATGAGGAGATCAGCACAGCAGCAGTCTGAGCAATGTGAGAGAACAAGCTTATTCAGCAGTCCCGGATCTGACACAGTTGGGGAGTTATCCAGATCTGGGCAGAGCTGCGTGGCAGAAGGGACTGCCACTGGAGATTTAGCTTGCCATACCTAATGTTAAATCTCTATAAAGATCAGTTTGCAGTTAATGATAATCCTTGGTGAACGTAGTTGCCTTGTCAAAATGATCTGAGCTGTCAGGCCCAGCCTGACCACCACAGCAGTGGCTCCTGGGTGCTTGCTCCAGGAGTTCCCCAAGCAGCAGGCTTAGATTGCTAGCCCAAACCAAAGGGTGCAGTGCAGCAGTGTGGTGAAAGCTGTAATTGTAGAACCTGTCTGGTAGCTTCTGGGACAGGATTGTGTGGTGCTTCAAAACACCTGCTTTTCAGTCCGATTCTGTCATCTCTGAAGAAAGGCAAAACTTCCTCGCAAGGTTGTGTGTAAGTGCAGACATTAACCTTTAGTGGTGTTTAGTGGGGTGTTGGAGATAAGAGAGAGAAAATGTGTCCTTGATAGAGGCAGAAGTCGTCTCCCAGCAGCTTGACTCCTGCCAGTGCTGCTGGAGTGCAGCCTGTCCTTGAGGAACCACTTCCTAGGGAATGTTGGTTCACTCCCGAATTTAAGGCTAATCTGCATGTTCATTGCTGGTCTGAATAAGAATGTGAGCAAAGCCAATTTCTTAAGGTAGGAGGTGGTTTTTCTGCCAGGCTTTAAAGCTGGGCCTTGCTGTGTGGAAGGTGCTGCTACCAGCTTTGGTTAATAAAAAAAAACCCAAACCCTAAACCAGCTTTCAAAATCATCAGTCTGTTCTTCAGGCATGGCTTCCAGCTTAGTTAAGTAGAACAGTGAGTAAAGCTCCCTCTTCAGCCTTTGTATGCCCGTTTACTCACATGGCTAAGCTGACTGGCTTCAACTGGAGGCAATGCTGGCTTAAAACAAATGGATTTAAAAGGATTGTAGGTACCCCAAATGTCCCATCAGCATTGATTTCCCTTTCATTTAGCTCTGCTCGTTTAACTGAGACAAAGCAGCCGTTATTTTGCTATAAGTTGACAGTCCATTGTGTGAAGAAATGGGAGATGTTTAAATGACTTCCTGTGGATGGGAGTGGCTTAAGGTGCCAAGTTCAGTGTACAGGCTGTTAGTTGTGGCCCATCAGGTCCTAGTGATTCTCAGTGGCTGCTTTATTTAAGGAAAACTGAAGGACAAATGCAAACCCAGACTAGCTGATGACTAAATCAGCTTCCTGTTTGCTCTCCATTGCAGTCAATTAATGACTTATTGCTTGTTTAGCCACCCAAAAAGTCCTCTCTGGTACTATAATGTAAATTCCTCTGTTCTTCACTGCCCTGCAGCCATGAGGAAACAGGCCAGAGAGCGCAGGGTGCAGCCGACCTGATGTGTGTGGTCTTGAATAGCGCAGGGACAAGACCGTTGTAAGATGCAGAGACCCAAAATGTAGTGCTGCTTGCCTGGAGTGTGTGGGGTTAACAGGGTGCCTGAGGCAAGGCTGTTAGCAGGAGCTCACCTGGAGTGGGCAGCTGAGAACAATTCTGCTTGCCCCTAATACATGCTGTATGCCTGGTACACACATCTGGAGTAGTGAAATTCAACACCTGTGTGCCCCCAAAGAGGTGCACACCTACTGCCTTTGGGTTTTGGCCTTTATATTTCAAGTGTCACGTTAACAGGTCTTCGCTTACATGGGTGCGATGCTTTTCTTTACTGGAAGGTAGCTCTAGTAAATGGGTTTTCTTCATCAGATCTGCAAATGAAAGCAGATCGTGCTGGTGTGTTCTGCAGAGAGCAGGGACTTCCCCTAGAGCTGGTCCTCCCTGCAGCAGTCACAAATTGGATGGTGTTGCTGAAGATCCAGCAGGTTTCCTGATGTGCTGTGCTCTGTCGTTCAGGTCTTGGTGCTGTAATCCTGTGGCACTCTCTCACTCCTACTCTTGGAAGAGGTAAGTAGAGCAGCAAGTCGAAGTTGCAGTGCCCTCTTCCTTAGTTTCTTAAATAGTTGCTTACCAGCTGTACAAGTGGTTGTGGTTACTGGAATAAGGCAAACTCCTTGCTCTGGCTGTGAAATGGGTCATGCAGCAGCAAATATCTCCACTTGAGGAATTTTTCAGATTGCGGGGAAGATGCTTAGTTGTGTATCGGAAAAACCTCTTGTAACTAGTAGGTTTATGCTGAACAAGAGCTTTCCTAAGTGCCTGATGATCCTCAGTGTACCTTAGAGGATGAGCCGATTGTATTCCTAAAAGCTTTCACTTGAGATTTGTTTGTCTTGTGTGCAAAAGGTACTTGAGAAGCTTGATTTTCAGGGATGCAATTCCCAGCCTTTACAGCTGGAGGTGTAAAGAGGTGTGAAAGGTAAAAGAATGCTTCTGCTGTGAGCTGCCTTCCCATTTGTGATCTGAAGGCTGCAGAAATGCACGCCTTGCCTCTTGCTTCTCTGGTTGTGGTTTGGAAGTCCAGCCTCGGTCAGAGCTCTAGTCCACAAAGGTGAGTCTGGTTCTGTCAGTGAACAGAGCTCACAGATGAGTTGTGCTTATCCTTCCCCTGCTTTGTACACTCAGGGGCCTCATTTGTGGAAGGGCTTCCTAAATTAGCACATGGAAGCAAAGGGACACCTCTTCATGGTTGCAGAGGTAGTAGGAGTCAGGTCTAGCTTGTTTGGTTCATGCTTGCTTAACCATTTTGTTGATGCCTTTCCCTGGGTTTTCTCAGTTTTCAAGCTAAACCCCATTTGTTGGATTTTTAGCTGGCTTTGCAAGGGGCCTAGGTCTGGAAGGCTCAAACATTTGAATGTCTTAGTCTTGAAAGGTAACGCTTCATTCAAATATAAAGTCTTATGGCACAGAGGGATGCTGCTGCTACAGGACGGGGACTGAATTGTGCTCAGCTGTTCCCATGCTACCTTAATGTGCCTGCCACAAACTGCCTGTGGGTCGCAGCTCCTGGTGCTGGTCCCTGCTTGTCCTCTCCGCACAGACTTAGGCTGTAATTTTCTAAATATTTTCCTGTTTCAAATGCCTGGTCAGTGTAGCCACACTGCATACCAGATCAGGGGAATGAGCTAGGCTAAAACTAACTCCTAGTGGCTTGGTTTTAACCAGATCGGCTCCCTAGCCCAGCTTCCTGTATGGAAACTCATCTGCCTAAACTGGTGTAAGTGGGGAGGGAGCACTGGGGTGGGGACAAGTGGCTGGGGCTGTAGCTTGTGTAAGCTGTCTGGGCTGGTAGGGCTTACCTGCAGGTTTACGAGCTGAACTGCGTGGAGATGCTCACCTTTAAGAAGCCTTCGAAATGTCTTAAAGTTGGCGATGTTAACATTTGAAGTCTGAAAAATGCAGCTTTCCGTCTGGGTGGTGGTGTGGAAAGCTGTCCAGCCTGTGCTGCAGTGTGCCCTGGCTCCAGGGATCTCCTGGACAGACAGAAGGACGTCATCCAGGAGAGCCGCCTGCTACAAGACCTGCACAGAAGCGTTTTTTTAAGGACTTACTTCTCGTGATGCTGTTGAAATCAGACCTAACCGGCTTGGGAGGTGGGAGCTCAGTCTCTCCCAGACACTTGGGCATGAGCCCAGCACAGCGCAGCTCCCTCTGCCAGGATGGTTGGCTTCCAGTGGCAACTCCAGAGAAAAATTCAGGTTGGAAAGACTCATGCTGGTTCTTGGGGCTTGGAAAAGTCTGCAGCGAAGCATTTGGGCTGGGTTAGGCTGTGTCAGGTTGCAAAGTGAAACTATTTTATATTTGGTAGATATTTACGTAGAACTGATTTGAGATTGTGACTCTTTAGGCTGAATTTTTGTAGGAAATGAATTCTTCCTGCCCCAGTATCCTATTAGTTTTGTCTGCCATCAGCAACTGATTGCTTTGTAAGAAATTTCCAGGCTCTGAATTTGAAAATAACTATTCCAGAAATCCATTTAAATTCTATTTTTTAAGCTGGTGTTTTTCCTTGATGGGCTGTATCCATCTTTCAGTGTGGCTGGGAGTGTTAAAGAGGAAGGCTGTTTGCTTCAGATGGGAAAAGATCCAGTTAAAAATTGCTGGTTATAGAAGCAAATTCTACTGTGCTTCAGCAGTTATACCCGTAACTGAATTGCAGAGAGCTTGTCTTTAATGTAGACCGAAGTCATCAGAGGGAAACATAGATCTCTTGAAGTTGAATCTGATTGGGTTCAATTAAACAAAAGAGCTTATTTCCTGAGAAATGTAGATAGCCAGGGAAAATGTGGCTGGATGCTGTGGAGTGAGCACTTCCTGTCGCTGATGTATTTGTTCCCTGCTTTCCTTATTTCTTCAGTGGTGGGTTTCATCCAAGATGTTGGATGATGGACTCTGGGTGGGATTTGAGTTGTGCTGTCTGTCGATAATTCTCTGTGTCCATGCTTCCCAGAAGATGAAGCTTGGTGGGAATTAATTTTGAAGATGGCATAAAACCTAGCAAGATCTTGGTCCCCAAAGGGAAGGTAGTCTCCTACTGCCAGGGCTCTGGGCTAGAGCAGAGCACTTGAGCATTTTCATAAACACAGAAATGTTACATATTCATATGGGCAAGCTATGGTTGCTGTGGGAACTGAGTTGTCTGAGCAATGTGCCTTTATCATCTCCTCCTTACAGCTGCATTATAAATGTTCTTAGGGCCTGTCCAAAACAGGCAATCCGAAAACTATACAGGAAGAGTTAATGCAGTGAAATACCCTGCTGAAGATGCAGTGTGATGCATGCTGTTACAGGTGCTTGACAGTAATATGACTGAATTGGCACTACAGCTTGTACTAGTAGTACTAGGGGAGTAGAAAAAAAAAAACCAAACCCAGTGGATGCTACCCTGGTGAAGTGCTGTGGAGGAGGCTGCAGCTGGAAGGGGGAAGGCAGCGTGTTGCCAGCAGGTATGTTTGAGCTGCTCTCGTCCTGACCGCAGTGCTTCAGCCCCCTCGCTGTCATCTGGGAATGCTGGCGTTCCCAAATCCCTGTGGGGTGAAGGTGAGGGTCCCACCTCCGGTGGTGGTGGCAGCCCACATCTTGCATAGGGTACTCAGCTGATGGTGGGGCCTTGCCTGGGCTTCACTAGGTCACGGGCAACCAAGTGGCATGGGGTGTGGATGTGGGTGTGGAAAAGGAGGCCGGGAATGCTGTCTGGGATGGCTGGGGCCGCACGTGAGGGATAACGTGACAGGCTGGAGCCACTGCAGCGCCCTGCTGAAGAGCCGGGAGTGGTGTGTGCGAGGTGTACATCTGATGGCACAGTGGGAGGGTGTGGGGGCAGGGGGAGGAGGAGGAGACAGCTGCTGCTGCTTGGTAGCTGGCTTATAAATGCCCTCTGACTCAGATTTCGGGTAACACAGCTGAGCATCTTGTGGTTTCATCAGCCCCCAGATCCCCGCATTAAACTGGAATTCTCAGACTATGAACCTGCTGCGTTTCCTTAGGCTGTTGGCACAGGCTTAAACCGAGGCAAGAATCCGGCGTCTCCAGTACCGTAGGCTTGTGAACACCCCGCAGGGGAGGGGAGGGCTGGGAAAGGGGGGGGACCAGGCGTGCAGAAGGTAAACAGGCCATGAAAAATTCCTGATGTGAAATGGGTCCAGTGCTCTGGTCAGTCCTCTTCTCCCTGTACCAGTGCGATGTGCCCACTCGGGCTGGACCTGGGATAATGGGCTTCTCTCCGGGTAGCAGGGGGGTTGAAGGTTATCCTTGTTACTCAGTGGTAAACAATGCAGAGTCAGTGAGGCACAGTGGCCAAGTTGAACCAAATAGATTATGCTAGCAGAATTGCGAAGCTTTGCATTGGGCTCTGAATTGGAGCCAGCAGCTGGAGCCTGTCCAGGACTAAAGTGTTTTTGGGTTTTGTGGGTGGAGGGAGGCGGGGACAGGAGAGCTGGGTAGCACTAAAACTAACTGTCTGCTCTGTCGCTGCTGCTGCTGTCGTCGTTGCTGGGGGGATTGCTGCCTCGAGCCTGTCATCTGCCGTGCCGTATTGTGGAGCCCTGCTTTTGTGCTGCCTGCCTCCCTCGATTTACCGGAGCTGTACCTCTCTCCTCTTGCCTGCCGTCTTGTCTTTTGGGGGAATCTTATCCTTTCTTCTTACCTTTTATTTTGTAAGAGCTGATGCAGTTCTCTTGCATGGCTGAGTGACGTCACTGTCAGCACAGTAAGCATCAGCAGCCTGGTCACATGCTGACCCAGTCAGTAATGCAGACGGGATAGGAAGGTGGAGGGGCTCAGGGGGGTGGGGGGCTAGTTCCTGGACATATGGTAGCCCTCCCTTTTGGGGTGCAACTGCTAGTTGCGGAAGCTGTGGCTTCAGAGCGGCACGAGACCTGGCTCAGGGCTTAACGCTTTGGAAAACTCCTTCTTTAAAAAGAAAAAAAGCAGCCCTGAACTCTCAAGCTTCTGTTTGTTCTCAATCTGAGCAGACTTCCAGGACTCTGAAGAAGCAGTGGCAAGCAGCATGCTTTTCCCCACGTCCACGCAAGAGTCTTCCCGTGGCCTCCCGGACACCAACGATCTGTGCCTTGGCCTGCAATCCCTCAACCTGACAGGGTGGGACAGACCCTGGAGCACCCAGGACTCTGACGCTGCAGCACAAACCAGCCCACAGTCCGGTGAGTCTGCTGACACATACAGCAACAGTTGTTGGATTCCTTTTATTTTTGGTCATTTTAAAGCTAATGTAGAGCGATTTGCTTATGTAAGGGGGTGCTGGCCGTTCACTGATGGGGGTTTCTTGACCTGTAATGCTTGTGTAATGTGGTGGTTGAGTTGGGGAGGCTGTGGCTGGCTGTGCCACAGCCCCCTCTGCTCTGCTGTCAGTTCACTGCAGACAAGAAGTGCCCAGGCTTATGTTTTGCTCTGTAATGCTGGTGGAGGAGGAATAACCTCGCTGAGAGAGGAGAAATCCTCTCCCTGCGTTTGGAGGAAGTGGGTGGGGGGTGTGGTGTCAGGAGGCTAAACACGCCGGGTGGGAGTGAAGCTGAACTTCACTCCGGCAGCCTGAGAAAATCCCTGGTGGCAGGTAGCTCTGCGGGCAGGGATGCACGTGTTTGCAGAGGGACCCCCCCCACCCTGCCCAACTGTAAAAGTCCAGGCAGCACCGCTCGCTCCTACGCTACAGCAGCATTGCCTGCCGAACTCTGCCTGCGGGGTGTGGTAGGTACAGCCGGCACCCGACTGACAACTTCAGCCGGCATCTTGCAGGCTGGGAGGAAGACTTGGAGGGATCCTTCCTCCACTCCCACGTTCAACTAGAAATAGCGGTCTGCTCCTAGCAGTGGGCTGGAGGAGATGCAGTGGAATGGCTTCTTGCTTTAACTCTTTTGGTCCAGCGCAAACCTACGTGATCAGCAGGGTGTGGGCTTGCAGCCACGCGCTGCTGGCTGGCTTGCCCTTCCCCCTCAATCATCTCCAGTCTGGTTGTGCAGCTGGGAGTGGATGGGGAGTTTTTGGGGTGCTGGGTGCTTCCCCCGGAGTGATGCGGGGTTCAGTTAACTCTTCCAGAGGCATCAGCCTTCTCTGTAAAATTGCAGGAGGAGAAAGGGGTGCTGCATGCACAAACTTAACACATCTCCTCAGCCTGGTGACAGAGGAGGGGAGTAAAACAGAGGCAAGAGTTCATTTCCCAGTCTTTGAGGGCTGTAAAAACCAGTTTCACAAATGGTGGTGTGTTCGTTCAAGTATCAGTCCATGGAAAGATCTAGTGCTTTGGCAGAGTTTGTACAAGTTCAGCCTGGTTGCTACAGAAACTCATCCCTTTATAGCAGCACACTGCTGCTTTGTTAAAAGGGTAGTGCATCTCTGCACAGACTTGGGTGACACAGGAGGCCCCAGGCGTAAAGTTGGTGCTGACAGGAATGTAGATAACTTCTGGGGTGGCCTGGGCAGTGCGATTTGTCCACACGGATGCTTAGGGGGGCAGGGGGGTGCTGTTGACCACCTCTGTCTAGGGGACACTGCCCTCAGGATAGGGAGACCTTCTGCGACGCAGCCCTGAATTTTGCTGCATGGGTTGTAAAACAAACAAAAACCCACTTGTGGGGTAGCGGAGTTTGAAACAACAGCTTCACCAGCACAGCTCACTCAAGTTTCTACATCTAATGTCCACAAGACGTAGCATGCAGGCTCGTGTGTGGGCCCTAGCACAGCCACTTAGGGTCTGCTTGCAGTCAGGCTGTGGTGGCTTTATTAAACCTTACTCTGCTCCAGCACATGGTCCTCTGGGCTTCCCCTAATGAACAAGGGAATACCACACACTTGGTATCTGTCCTCCTTTCACTGCCAGCTAAAACCTTGGAGGAGGAGGGAGAAATGAAAGTTATTAGTGTGCAGTGGCCTGGACAGGTGCTTCAGCTGTGCACTGAGCCCCTTATGGTCACAAGCAGACTATGGGGCGCTGAATAGGATCTTTAATATAAAGAGCACACTTAAAGTAGTCAACACCCATGCTGAAGGGTCCTGCTGCTACTAACAGCCACAACACCCGGGGCTGGGCGCACAATGGCGTAGAACGAGGGCTGTCGCACACTGAGGTGGCTGCTCTGTGCAGATGTCCCAGCCCCACCTGATCTGCTGTAGCCGTCTCCAGTGCTCTCTTGGCCGGCTTCCTGCCAGGCTGTCTTGGCAGAGGCAGGAATGTCTCTGCAGCGCTCCGGCAGGGAGGGGAGCAGTGCTCGCACCAGCCTTGGCAGGCTCTGCACCTCGCAGGTTGGGTGGTGGGACCGAGTGGATTGTGGTGGTGGGTTTGCTGTCAAGGGTGGAGGGGCTTCTGGTTTCAGGAGGGAGATTCATTTGGAGATGATTTGAAGGTGCTCCGGTGACCTCCCTGCTCACAGAGGGTGTATCTAGTGTCAGGTGCCCCCACCGACTGCAGTGCATCGTGCTGGAGCTCCTGCCTGCCGCAGAGGCCTGGGAAGAGCAGCAGGAAGGATCTAACCCCGGGTACAGCCCTGGGCTTGGGCGGTCTGCACCCAGTGGGTGTCTGTGACAACTTGTGGTAACAGCTGCTGGAGCATGGCACCCAATACTGTCTGGAGAGGCCTGTTTCCTCACTTCTCACTCCTGATATTCCCCTCAGTATGTGAGGGAGGGGATTTGGGCATAAAAACTAACTCGAATGCAGCTGTGCTGCTTCTACAGAGGAGCCTCTGGCCTGCGGAGGGTCTAGGGCTGTATAGCTGGGGGTGCTGTTGTCCTGAGACTGTGTTCTCCTTCTCAGTCCCACCCTCCCATCCCAGGTGTGCAGCAGCTGGGTCAGGAGTGCTCCTTGGCTGCTGTTGCTCTCCTGCTCCCAAGAGCTGTGAGGATGGCGTTTGCTCGCTGGAGAAGTGAAATGCTGGTATCTGTGCACAGCTGTTGTATTGCTTCAGCCTGCCCACACCTCCCACGTCTACAGAGCCTTTTTCCCCTTCATAAGGGCCCTGGAATGGCAATGTGGATCTCCATGGGAGGAGAGATCTTGTAGTTCAGGAGCATCATCTGAAAGGCTGTGAAACACTCCTCTCTGGGTGACAGAGGAGTCTCCTGTGTCTGAAAGCTGTATGGATCTGAGGAGTCGGCAGATACTGAGGCTTCCAGGTGGCCAGCCATGCTGTGGTGGAAAGAGGGATGGCATGGAGAGGATGCTACTGTGTTGGGGTGCTCCTGATGCCCAGCGCTGAGCCCTGGGAGGCTGCAGCTGGCCCCCAAGGGCTGGGGTCTCCATCAGGGTGTCCTGAGGCTGTATCAGTGCTGGGCTGTCTCTAGGGGTTGGGGAGGGATGGCGCTGCCAAGCAGAGCTGTTGTGATGCTGGCGCCCCAGCATTTGGAAGGTTCCAGCAGTGACTCAGCTGTACGGACCCGCAGGGAGGTGTCTGGAAGGGTGGAAATGCAAAAAACCTAACAATCAGGCTAAAAATATTGCTGATGTGGTCCCCTGCAGTGCCTGTGCTTGAGTACTGATGAGCTGGGACCTCCTCTCCTGTCCGTGTAGTCCCTGCCAGTGCGGAACTCTCAGCCTGGGAAGGACCTTTGGCTGCAAACCCTTCTGGTGTCACCTTGCTCTCCCAGGGCGGTGTCACCATGCAGCTTGGTGCAGTGGGATCAGGTGCCTGACACCGGCCAGGGCTGTGCCAGAGGAGGCCAGAGGAGCAGTGGGGATGGCTTGTATGCTCCAGTCCTGCCTACATCCCCCTTCCCAAAGGGCTGCTGAACCCCTTGTGCCCAGACGAGATTATTTGTAATGCATTTTCCTTCTGGGCCCGGCACTGTAGCACACTGAAGATGTGTGCTTCGCCCTTGAGAGCGTGCCAGATGTGCTGCCAGCCCCTGAAGCTGGTGTCTGGAGAGAGCCGCTCCAGGAGGCAGCAGCTGCTGCAGGCTCTAGCTGCCTGCATTTACTGGCTGTAGGATTGAACTGCTGTCTCATAGCAGGAGAGGCATCTCAAACCCACTGCTGCCACTGGATCTGTCAGGCTGGAAATACTTCAGCAAGTCTCAAAAACCTGCTCTGTGGCCCGGGGAGGGGCTTTTGCAGGAAACTGGCCTTGAACGCTTCCAGTCCTGCCATCCCTGGCTGTACTACTTAAGGCAGCATTTCCCCTTCTGTAAAGTAGGCTCATAGTAGGCAGTCACTAGTATCAAGACCTTTGAGTTCATCCCTCTTCGGGGACAAGGAAGGGTTAAGAGGGAGTGAGATGGAACTGCCCTTGATGGTATCCTTTACTTTCACTGCCCTATTCTTCAAGGAGCACAAGCAAATGGGGTCTCGATCCAATTTTTGCCTGGAGAACGGGTGACAGCAGTACGCAGGCAGATCCGTGTGCAGATTTTGGGTCTCTCTGGCTGTTTTCAGCCTGTGTGCCAGCTGCTTGGTCTGGCTGGTCTGTCTTGCCCTACATCGGGAGGCTGAGGCTAACCCTATGTGGGACAGGCAGACTTGCCCACTGGGAAATCATCCTAAAACCGGTCTGTTAACACTAAACTTGCAATGCTAATGTGCAAGGGCATTTTCAGAAGGATCAGGTCTTCTTCTGGAGAGGACATTGGCTTCTCTAGGTGAGCCCAGCCTGAGCAGGTGAGCTCTTCCTGGTGGTGTCAGATGGACCACATTGCTGTAGCTGCCTCTCCTTGGTGTGTGACCCTAAAGCTGCTGGTGCAGCAGCAGATCGGAGCTTTGTCTTGGATCTGCTCTTGAGGCTGCAGCTCTAACCTCATCCATGCCCTCTCCGGGCTGGCTGCTGCCATCTCGTTCTGTAGCCACAGGATTACAGCTCTGGTGCTAGGAAAGTGGCTTGTGGTAGAGAAGCACTGCTGGATCTTTCCAGCTCTTGGTTATTCTACTTCCCACAGCACAGCGACTTCTTCCTGCGGTAAGCTTGAAAGTGCTGATTATCTGTAGTTGCTTAAAATCTGCTAGGCTAGAACTGCTGGCAATCTGTTGTGCATAGCCTGGCAGATAGCGAGGCCTCTGAGTACAAATCACTCTGAAGTCTTCAAGGCAAAACCGTGTCTCTGAAGGATGAAAGAGAAGACCTGTTGCACAGAAGGAAGTGTGGTTGTTGTCATGGACTCCTAGCCTTTCTTCTTGGTAACAGCAGGAGGGACTGTTTTCAGACTGTCCTCAGGAAATGCTGTCTATGTGGTGGCAGGCACCTGAGAACCCCCCCGAGTGAGAGTTGCTAATCGGTTTGGGAGTGGTTGTTGCTAATAACTACAACACAGCAATTACTGTCCTTCCTTAAGCAGTTGTTCTGAGTGTTTGGCTGCAGAGCTTGAGGTAGACCTTAGAGGGACAGAGGATTTGAGTGAGGGAAGTCCCCTGGATATCTCTTTTCCCTGGCTGTTTAATTTGCTGCTAGACTAACCTGTGCTGCAGCACAGTGCCAAGTGCCTGCTCCATAGTGCTCTCCCTGTGCCCCTCTGTGTCAGGGTCTCTCCCTGCTCTTTACCTTAATGTCTCTTGGACAAGTGGCTTCAGAAGACAGTTGCTGCCTAGGTGTGCCCTCAAGTCCTGCGTGCCTGGCTGTACGAAAGTCCTTCTTGTGCTAGAGAAAGGTTTCAGAGGCTCATTCTGATAGGATCACTCAGCATCTGGATAACTCTAGGTTGTTACCATAGTATCCAAGAAGGATGTTTTTTTTTTTTTCTGCTTTCTAGTGAAAGGGGAGCTTCAGGTCCAGGGAGTGAGCACTTCACCCTGAGTGAGACTTGCTTCATACGAGTTCACCTGCAGCCTCACTCAGATGGAAGCACAAGTCTGCCTAGAAAACTCAGTAAAAGGTTCCTTCGTACTGCTGATGGTGTGGCAATTTGCTGGAGCAAGGACCACCTTTTGCTGGCCTCAGACTGGGACCCAATTCAGGCAAATGGGTAACCAAAGACTTGCTGGGGGGTGGGTGGGGAGAGGGATCCTGAATCCCCATGTTTTCAGTGTCCTTCATTGCCTTGAAGGGAAGACAGGTTTTCCCAGCAGCTGTGCTTTAATCCCTAGTCCTTCCGGAGCAGCCTGTCTACTGCTCAGGGCTTAGTAGTGGACGCACAAACATGGTGGTGGTGCCATCTGTGTGGAGTTAAGTATAACAATGCCGTAAGGGAACAAAGCTGGAAGCTGGCTTGACTCGCATGGTCTCCTCTGGGGCGGTTGTACTTCAGGAGTACCTGAGATAGCCATGCTAAAAGTTTGCCCCATGCCATCTTAGCTCCTGGAGGGCTTTTCCGAGGACGCACTTGGTGTGGATGCTTAACAGGCACTTGTTTCTTGAGCGTGTTTTGGTAAGGGCTGCTCACGCTCCGTGGGCTGATTTCTCAACTGCTGGCCAGAGCCAGCCATGCTGTGGAGTAGAAAGCAAGGAGCACTTAGTAACTGCAGACTACTCACGTGGCAGCAGTATTTGATCCTTAACAGAATAAAATATGTATCAAATAAGTAAAACAAGTATCGAACTCTGAGTTTGCAATTGGTTCGTAATGGAAGTTGCTCTTAATCCACTTCCTAAAGCTTCCATTTGAGCAGCTTCTCCTAAAGAGATTTATTTTTATTTGCGCTGATGCTGTAAAATAGAAGATGCAAATAGATGAGTAACTGGAACAGGAATCTAACCAGCATCTCTGCTTGTATCCAACTAGTGCTGAAGTGGGTCAGGGCAGCCTCCAGTCTTGTACTGGAGATCACTTGCAGGAGCGGGCACGCACCACCCAGACCCCTCCCCTTGACTTCTGTCAGGGAAGGATGTTTTATTGTGGTCTTTGTAGCAACATGGAGGGGCTGTTGCTGCTGCCTGTGTGCTCTCTGGAGGTAATGGTGAATGAGTGCAGGTACAAGAAAGGCACAGACCTTTCAAGCACCTGATCCTGCTCAAAGCTGGAGGTGCAGTGATGAAAATGTTCCAGCACTGGTGGATCTCCATCCTTCATAGACCTGCTGCCTGACAATGCTGGTGTGTATGAATACATCGGGCTTATGAAGCTTGCCTATAAACTCTTTGACTCAAGTTGTAGTCCAGAGTGTGTGCCTCTTAGCTAGCTCCTGAAGTGAGCCTTAACAAGCACGTTCCTTTCTGAGGAGAGCATCGGAGCTGCTGTTTGGCTTTGAGCTGCCCCAGGCAACTTGTAGCTTAAGTCTTTCTTCCCTGTTGCGATTGATTTTTGAAGGTAGCAGCAAGGTGGTTTAGGTGTGTGCAAGCTCTGGCCTGGGGTGAGATTCATCCCCAAAACTGTGCCAGTGAAACCAGAGATGGGGCAGTTAAGTTTTTGTTCAACCCGTGCGCTGCTGGATGTTTAAGCAGCAGATGAGATGCTGGCTTGCTGGGCAGAGCAGACATGAAAGGCTTTTTCTGCTGCATCTTCATCAGTGGTAATATGGTAGCTCTCTAAAAGAGGCCTGAATGTGGTTTTTTGGCTGAGTGCCTTCATTACAAACTCCACAGCGTGTGTGTAGCTCTGCATTCTTCCACCTGGAACTGGATAGCAGAATTGCCTGGACTCTTGCACGGCTTTTGGAGCTGCTCTGCCAATGTGCTGGGGCTGCCTGTAGCAGAAGGTAGGAGTGATGCCCACTCCTCCCCTTCCCCACCTCTGGGTTCATCTGCTCCTGCCTTAGACTCACGTTTATCCCTGGTGCTGCATTGTGCGTGGGCACAGTGCGCTGCTCTGATAACCAGGCTGTGTAGCGTGGTGTTGCGGGATGACCTGTCACTGTGGTGACACTAGGGGCAAGGCCAGTGAGCCAGCAGTGTTTGGCCTGTTTGTACAGCTAAAATCCCTCTAGCTGACTTCTCATGCAGTGACTGCCTGTGGGACTGCTGTTAGAAGGCATCTTAGACCCTCTGCGGTGCTCTTGACAGGTTGTCTCTTTAAAATGATAGGGTAATTTGGGTTGTAAAGGGACCTCTTGAGGTTATCTAGTCCAGTCTCCTGCTCAAAGCAGTATAGAAAAGCTGCTAGAGAGTGGCAAAAATAACACAGCCCAAGGAGAGGCTGAAGAAACTGACTCCTGGGCTGCTTCAGTGTTCCCTGTTTAAATGGGTACCTCCACTGAGCTGGCTCTGAAACGATCTGCTTCCAAAAGGTGCCCTGGTCCTTGAGCTGTCACCGTGCAGATGCTGCGCAGTGCCACTGCGGGGCTGAATTATCAGCCTCCCAGAGGGTGCGGGCTGAGGGCAGGGGCACTGGGCAGGGCATCCATCTCCAGCCAGTGCCGCATCTTCCATCTCAGCACTTGTTATCCACATCTCCAGGCTTGCTTGCCTTGTGCGTGGTCCCTTAGGCGCTGGCAAAACAGCTGAATCACAGGTGATGCCTGTGCTACTGCCAGCTCGGAGGCTGCTCTCAGACACAGCAGCAGCCACCATCCGTTTGAGACAGCCGCGGAGAAATGCCCAGCTTCCCTCCTTGCCCCTCTGGCTTGTTTTCTCTCTGAGAATGCAGAGGGAAAGAAGGACGAAACAAATCCCTGAAGCTGTGACGCTGTACCTGAGGCATGCAGACCTCTGGAAAGTAACTGGGAATCTGCAGGCATCACTGGTGGTGCTGGGTGTGCCAATCTGGTGATGAGATATGTGGCTTTATGCCAGCTGAATGCCCTAGTGAGGCTTGCATGCCATTTTTCAAGTAAGATTGCGTTTGGGACTAAAGCTTGTCTTTATTTTTTTTGTGTTTTTCCTTCACTGCATCTTGCTGCCTTGCCCAAAGGAGTATGGCCAGCAGCCTGCTCCCCCCAGCCCCCCTCTAAAGAACATACCTTCTAAAGGTGGTATCCTGATGGACTCGACACCCCAGGAACTGTGATGCAGCTGAGCAGTGAAAATGAGTCAGTCTCATCCTTGTTAGCACGTAAAGTAACGCATGCTGCAGAGTTTGCACCCTGGACGTTGCAGCAGATAATTGAGAGGAGTTTGGTACTTAAATATAGAAGTGTTCTTGAGGTTTGCAAAGCTGAAGCTTGTTGTGCAGAATTTGACCTGAATATGTTGGCTTTTAAATCTCTCTGGGACTGATACATGTTAAACCCTGCTGTATTTCAATGTTCTGATCTTTCTAAAGACAAACGCAGTTGTGGCAGGCTGCTTAGTGAATGCAATTACCTGCGCGCTTCTAATCCTGAGATGTGTTTTAGCTGTCTTTACTGATTTTTATATTTACCTTGGGCACCTGTTTTCCCTTCCCAGAAACATAATAGTAAATTCCCTGCCTCAAGAAGCAGCGAGGCTTGTTGTCAGCCAGGTCCCACTCTCGGAGGAGGAGGACCGGTGCTCTCAAACATCTAATGCAATAAGCTGCTCAGTGTTCCTAGTTCTGCTGCTGCTTCCATTTTTCAGGGCATGCTGGGAAAGTGACTTACCATGTTGGTGCCAGAACCAAGAATAGACCTCAGGTGTCCTGACTCTAATTCTGTGGTTCAGCTGTGGGATTGTGCTGCCTTTTCTTTTTTTTTTATTCCCCTGCCCCCTTCTTAGCAAACCAGAAATAGCTCCCCGAATAGCCTCAGTTCTTCTTTGCCCCAAATGAGGAGTCTGCCAGGGCAGAGGTTCCTCTTTAGTAGTTCAGGAACAAAAAGGTTTGCGCTGTAGTTCTTATTCGGTTGGTGGTTACTGCTGGTTTGATCATATCTGCAGTTCTGGGAGTTGCTTTTCTTGAACACTGGCAGTTGGTTCAAGATGATAGAGACTTCTGTTGTGATGTACAGCTCCGGAGAGTGTTGCATGCGTCTGACTTTAGGTGGCTTTTCTCATAATAGCAGTGACTTCTTTCTCCAGTGGAGTAATGGGAGTATAATCAAATTGGGAGGATTTGAGCTGGACAAGATCTGTGGAGTCATCCAAGGATGGGGAGGGCCTAAGGAGGGGATCCCTTCCTCTCTGGGCCCTGTCCCATGGCTGTTCCACCTAAGAGGAATAAATTTTAGTGCTGCTTTTCCCTGTTTCTTTGGGCACCTGTAAGAGCCTGGCTGTTCCTTATAAGAAACTTGTAACTCCCTGTTAAGGAGTGAATAGGGGTGGGAGGGGGATCCAATGTCTGCCTTCCCTGTGCCAAGCAAAGTCTGTACCGTGTGCTGCAGCCCCACGACTGTCATCGTGGCTTCTGCTGGGGTGGGTTCAGCTGGTACTACCCATGCTGTGCCTGCAGGTGTGCTGGCTCCTTGCAGGCAGTGTGAGGTCCCATGGCTGCAGGCGTGAAGTGTTAAAACTTCACTTAAGATTAGTCTGGAGTATTGATCACCCCTTCCTCTGCAGCGAGCAGGTCGTGTTTTTAAGCAGCTTGGTGCTCGTGTGTGACGGAGGGGGGAAACTCACTGTGGCAGCCTGTCTGGCTATGTTGTAACTACAGAGACATTAACTGTAGCTGTAGGAGGTGGCTAAGGTGCCCGTTTGCCTTTCAGACATGCAAATGTTTCTCTTGCCATGAAGTTGCTTAGTGTCTGTAGGAGGTGCTGCTTTTTGGCTGACTAAAACGTTCAGCCTGCTCCCACCCCACCAGGGTAGAGTCTGGCTGGGCGGTAAAAACTGCAGACGAGCTGTTTTTCTGGAACTGCAGCAGGCTATTGTTTGGGACACCAGCCTTTTTTTTTTTCTTTACAAGCTTATTTGACAAATGACAAAAGAAACTGCACTGTGTTCAGTCTCCAGGGCCTCGGTCACGCTGCTTCCCTCCTTTGCCACCCTGCCCCAAATGCGCATACAGCTCTGCAGCCTCTGGGTATGGCAGGTGTCTCCGAGTGGAAGCAGGAGCGCTGTGGCACTGAAACCCGTCTCTTCTGACTGGCTTCTCTTGGTAAGAGCTTTCCTATCGGTCTCTTCACCCCTGCTTTTGCAAGGAGATCAGGGCAGAATGACAGA
This sequence comes from Sterna hirundo, assembly GCA_009819605.1. NCBI lineage: Eukaryota > Metazoa > Chordata > Aves > Charadriiformes > Laridae > Sterna > Sterna hirundo. The sequence continues at coordinate 23,868,316 of CM020445.1, forward strand.
CTTTCAGTGTAAGTAGTATTGGTGGATGAAGGGGAGGTCTTGACAGTCTGCCAGCTCTCCTGTGCTGAGTAATCTCCCAGCAGTCAAACTTCTGGTATCTCCTCTCAGGAGATTGAAATGTCCCTCTATCTAACCTTGCTGGTGGTGCCAGCCAGCAAAAGTGACCGTCTGAAGGCCTCAGCATCGTCGACCTGCTCAGACAAGTCCTGGTCCCTTCTAAATCGGCTTTTTTCCAGCCCTGCAGTGAGCTTTTAAAGGCTGGAACACATCTTCAGAGCGTGACTTCAAAAAAGCATTGTGCATGTGCTCATCTAACACTTGGTGCCACTGCCAAATGCAGTGTGGAACTGCCTGCGCATTAAGCATGCAGGTGCCAGACATTACTGGTAGTAGAAGAATCTGGGGCCTGGCATGCCGTTCTGCTCAGCAGGAGTTCCTTGTGGGCACACACATGGTTACGAGTGCCTTCAGGCTCATGAAGATGCTGTGATGTGTGTCGCCCTAGGGCGAATGGTGTTCTCCTCTATGGGGAAGCTTCTACTGATGTTCTTGGTGTGGGGAAAGGGCTTGAGCAGAAGGACCTGGATAGTTGTAAGGTGAGATGGTTTGGTTTTGGTTTTTTTTTTGCTCTGGGCAAAAAAAGCTCTGCTCAGTTTCCAGGTAACTTGACTAAAACTTGACACAGCGAGGAGTGAAGAGCATCAGCACTGCTCTGCTCATGTGCTGTTGGCTGCTTCTGCTGGGTGGTCTCTTGCAGACCTAAGCTAAAGCAGAAGTACTTTGTATAGAGGACAGCTTAATGGTGGCATAGTTTTTTGTCAACTCTAGCTGTCAGAAGTAAATTCAGTGCATGCTCTGTGTGTGTAACGTTCTGCTTATCTTAAGGTCTTATTCAAGGCATTAAAGCATCATTTGTCGTGAGCATAGTGGTAAGGTGGTTTATTTACCCAGAGCCCTTCCCTGAGCTGCCGGCATTGGTAAGCCCGGCTCCTTAGGGCTCATCTTTACACCCATCTCTTACAAAATGGGCTTCGTCAAAGCTACCAGGAAGGTCTAATTCTTAAATGGCTGTAAATTGTAGTATGAAGGGAAGAAAGTACTTCAAGGTTCTGAGCAGGTGCTGGAAATCTTAAATTGCAAGTCTGACTGGCACATGGGAAAACAAAAGCTGTTCGGAGGCTGGTTGGGCTGGGCATTGGGCATCTTGCTGTTGCGGCACCTTTCCCAAGGTGCGTGCTGTGAATCACAGCTTGTGCTGATGGAGTCATCTGTCTGAGGCGGGGTAAGTTTGCATTAAATGTAGTAGCTCAGTAGCTGGTGACTGGATTTAGAAGGTGATTTGGGGTCTACAGGACAGAGCTGGCATGAAGAGTTAAAACTAATTACCCTCTTGGGTATGATGGGTCCAAGATGCTTGTACGTGCTCCACCAGTATCTTTAGGGGCTCCACGATGATGCGGGAATTAAGAGGATGTATTGCAGCAGCATGGTCCTGATAGCACTTACTAGGGAAAGCTCAACTAAGGAGGAGGAGTGGTTCGTAAAATGCTCATTCTCTAGAGAGACCTGAGCGCCTGCGATCTGGAAGAGTGCCACGCTGGTATCGAGACTGCTCCACAGAGCTCTTAAATCTATCAGTGTTTGGCTGACATGCTCAAAGATGGAGCACACGGGCTCTGAATCCAGTCATTAAAGCTGCAGCAGTGAGTCAAAAGTCAGAGCTGAGTTTCTATTAAAAGCTACCTTTTTTGCTGTCCCCTGCAAAGGAGCGTTGGCATGTGCCTCTCTTGCAGCTCCAAGCGGAGGCTTGAAAAGTTCCAGAAGCTCTCTGCAAACTGCCACGCTCTGGACAGCAGGGCCGCTGTGTTTGAGTGGATGAATGGGAATCACATTGACCCTTTGGTTAAAATTTCCCCCATAGATGTGTAAAATACTTAGTTGTTTGCACTTAGGGTTTTTTTTCATAGTCTGAGTAGTTACCTGATGCTTGCTGCTTCCCTTCGGGATCTTCAGGGATGTTCTTGACACCAGAAACTGCTGATGCATCTTGCCATGTGCATTGGAAATGCTTTTTCTCTTCTGCAACCTGTCGTCTTGGAGGGGAGACAAGGCCAGCTTCCCTGGAGGAACTGTGGTTTTATTGAGTGTCCCCAGTTATGTGAGAGCCTTTTTTAAGGTGGGTGGCCTTTGTCAGGCTCTTGTGCCCCAGCCCCCAGGAGGGGGTTCAGAGGGTTAAGGCAGGGAGTTAGAGCAGGATGCCTTTGGGTTGGGGCGGTGAGAAATAAGATCTGATCTCGTATGCTGATGTTTCCTAGGCTACCTGCAAAGGCTGGCTTCAGGGGACACAACCTGATCGCTAGGCAAGTGCGGAGGAGGAAAGGCCAAGCGTGGCTTGCAGCTTTTCCTCCCAACGTCCCTGTGAGTGGCTGTAGGTACCAAGTGAAGCTGAGTCAGACCCACTGGGGTGATGGGGGCTCTTCCATGAGCTCAGTGAAGCCTGCCGAGCGTGTAACCAGGCGCTGCCTGTGCAGACCTGTCAAAGCTTCTGGAGTGGATGAAATCCATCTGCGTTAACAGCAGGATGTCAGCGCTTCCAGGACAAGAGGTTAGGAGTGGGTCAGTCATAGCCGGCAGGATTTTGCTTGGTGGTGGGTGCTGAAACTCAGATGCCCAGACAGTAGATCCCTTGAAAGGCTGGTAATCCTGCTACTCGAATGCACTCATACTGGCCTTACTGGTTTTCTAGCTGTGGTAAGAGCTAAGTAGTCCTGTGTAAGCAGTGGCCGTAGCAAGCCAGAGATGAGGATGAAATAAATGGGGCAGAGCAGTTGGGTCCTGTAACACCTTTGGGAGATCCCGATGAGTTCCTGAACCCTTGCTGGTGGATCCCAAATGGAGTTCTGGTCCCCGCCATCCCTGATAACCAGGAGATGAGGTGCGGGATGGCGTTGCCTGGTAGCAATCCATGTAGCGTTTGCTGTTCCAGTTCTCTAGGAACGCTGCACACATGGGGTCAGTGCAGGGCTGCTCGCTGCCCAGTATTATAAACCTACTGTGCTTGATGGCTGAGGAGGAGGAGGACATCAGTGCTGGAGTGTTTGTTGGTGGTGAGGCTTGGGCCATGGGATCAGCTGCTTTGCTTTTGACTCTTGTACTGTTTAGTGACTAATCAGATTTTTGAGCCTGTTTAACAAATTCAGCTGTCTCCCTTGAACAATACACTGGCTGTATTTTTAAACGCATCACGTGGCTTCAGAGAAGTCGGCAAACCAGCGTAGTGCGGCTTGCCTGGGCTGGGAGATGCTCTGCCCTGCTCTGTGCTGTGACTAGGAGGGAGCAGTCTCCTCCCCGACTTGAGCTGTCTGCGGCAGCTCTCCCTCGCTACCCACTGCTGCTGGTGGGGCTGCTGCTGCTCCTTGAGCTCTGCCCAGGGTAAGTACTGCTGGGCCAGCGAGGTTTTTCTGTGGCTGCGGGGCTGGGTGTAAGCACAGGTGCTGCTGCTGGGGAGAGCCAAGCAGATATTCAGGGGGCAGGAGGTCCCTTTCCAAGTGCCGTCAGAGGTGAGCTCATAGTCCTGTGCCGCAGCCAAAATGGATCTGCACCTCTGTTGGGGAAACTCACAGGCTCAATGAATGTGGGGAGATGCTGTGACTGTTGCTGACAGCTCCTGCAGACCAGCTCTGCCTCGGGTTGAGGTAGGTGCTTCAAGTAAAAGACCCACCTGTACCTGTCTGGGTGTTTTGTTGGTGTTCGAGTTATCTCGCTCTAGTGTGAGGCTAGAGATGCCAGCTCCCTGGCAGGTATCCTGTGAGTCATGCTGCTTGGGACAGGTATATCCCAGCATCTTGGTTCGGCCACGCTTGGCAGATTTCTCTGGCGCTGGCACCGAGTGGGTGCTGATGTCTGACCACAGTGCTACCACTTCTTTCTGGTAGCATTTTCCTACTCACCTGGTTTGGGCAGCATTTTGGACTGTTAATCCTCTTGTGTACAAGAGCTACCTGAAAATCTGGGTTAAAAACCTTGTGGTCCTAGCTGGTTGAGATCAGGTGGGGCTGGAGGATATCAAGTGGATCCCAAACTTGCTTTGCTGAGAACTGAAAGCTTCAGGGCAAGCTGCCTTGTTTTGCAGCCTCTGAATAATTAAAACCATTTCTGAATGCTTTGCTCTTTTCGTTTGGTTTGGGGACACATTCAGCTTGCTGAGACTTGCTCCTTTTGAATAGAGCTGGCTGGTGTCGTGCCCGCGTGGGATCCTGTGTGGCCGAGCCTGCCCTGCGTTCCCTTTCCTTCTGGGTGGCAGCTGGCCCCACACCGCTGACCCACGGAGCGGGATGGGACTTTTGCGACCCCTCGGTGGCCTGGTGCTCTGCTCAGGGGGAGGGCGGCTCTGTTTGTAGGGAGGAATTTGCCTGCCTCGATTCTCCTCAGTGGGAGGAAAACCTGCTGCTGTGCGAGGGAAGCAGTCTGGCGCATACTCGCCTGTCGGCTCTCGGGCAGAGGCCTGACCAGACAGGCTTGTTGTGAACACGTACCGGGGACGGTGCTCGCCGCTGACTGTGAAGCATCTCCGTTGTCAGCCAGCCAGACTGGCACATAGCTGGGTGCCTGTAGCCAGCTCCTGTCAGGGCTGACGTGCACAGTGTCCCACCTCCGAGCCTGCAGATGGCTGCTCGTTGGCCAGGCCTTGCTCTTCTTAGCCTGGCCATCGGTGTGTGCACAAACGCTGGCTGTGGGCCCGGTCTGTGCACCCCATTGCTAAGACTGCATGGGTACCTGCCCCTCTGGGTCCCAGCTTTGTCCAGCGCAAGCAGCCAGAAATAGCAGCATACAGGCATGAACCTGTCTGGAGCATCTGAGGTCCATAACTGGGACCTGGGGTCTCTGATTCTGCTCCCAGATGAAGCGGGATCTCCTGGCTGATCTCGGCCTTGGGAGAGTGACCCATCCTCGTGTTTGGCAGCTACACCAGGCTGCTGCTGGCTCCAGCTGTGCAGCACTGTGCTGCAACTGAGGGCAAACGGCAGCGTGCAGCCTTTCTGGAGTGGTGCAGAGGTTGGTGCCTGCCAGATGTGCCACCCCCTGGATGAGCCATTGGTGGGCTGATGGGAGCCCAGTACCCTCCTGGGCCTCTGCCACAAGAGCTGGGAGGGAAAGAGGTGTGTCATGCTGCAGCACTGACAGGCTCTTTCTCTGTTGCAGTTCTCGGCATGCTGAATAACCCTCTTGGGAACGTCCTGGGGAAGCCCCCGATGGGTTTCCTGCCTCTAGACCCCATTGGTTCAGACCTGTCAGAAAAGTTTTCCACACCGACGCTGAGGAGCTCCCGCCTGGATTCCCGTTCCCTCCTGGACTCCCGCTCCAGCAGCCCCTCGGACTCAGACACCAGTGGGTTCAGTTCTGGCTCCGACCACCTCTCAGACTTGATTGTAAGTTTGGGTCCTGCACACGCTGTGTGGTTCCTGGTGTCTTGCTGCATTTCAGGGGAGCATGGGAGAGCTGTGAGGGGCTGCAAGCTATAGCCCAGGAAGGGAAGGGTGTGCTGGAGGGATCCCCATGCTGACACAGCGAGGTTCTGCAGCCCAGGGTTTGGAAGAAGGGCTGCTCGTGCAGTCCTCCTTCAGCACAGACTAGCACTGTCCTCATTTTTGTTTTTTTTTCTAGATAACGTTTTGGCCTTTTGGCTTTGTGCTTACAGCCCTAATGGGTTAATGGGTCAGACCCAGAGGGGTCTGAGTCCTTGAGCTGGTGTGTGGCAGGAGGGTGTCTGTGCCCTGATCCCAGCAGGGAGGTGGTTGATCAGCACAGCTGCCTCCAGGCTCCAGCCCGGGCTTCTCGGGAGCTCCTGTCTGCCTTTCATTGCCCTTCCCGCTTGCTGACTGCACTTCTCCATCTCAGGGCTGTTTCTTCTAGAGCAAACTGGGTCTAGCCTGCTCCCGTTCCCTAAAGCATAGCTAAATTTGGAAGCCAGCAAGCGAGGCGAGTGTCTGTCTCCCTGACCCAGTCTGTGCCGCTGGGTCTGTGTTGCAGTGTGAGCAGCAGCTCCGGGTGCCAGCAGGGCAGCCTGGCTCCGGCCAGCTCTGCGGGTGCTGCATGGCTCCTCTGCAGGACCTGAGGCTAAAGCCAAGGCTGAGCTGCTCCTAGCTCTGCCGTGGCCTTGACCCCCATGTTGGGGTGGGCGTGAAGGACACAGTTGGCTTGATGTGGAGTTGATTCTCCTGTGATCCATCCTGGAGAATCGGATGGTGCTGTAAGTGGCTGCAGCCCCCTTGGCTCTGATGATGGCAGGTGGTGCGGGGCGGCAGGGTTTTGTGCTGGCCTTGTTCATGAAGGTCAGGTCTTCCCCAGCATGGCCTCAGCGTGGGCGGCTGCGCTGCAGCAGCACGCGGCTGGCACTCGATAAGCTGCACAGTGTCTTGCATCCCTGCTGTTCTATTAATCCATGCTTTTACTCCTTCCACCCTGGGAGAGGCATGTTAAACTTGTGAGCGGTTGGGTCTGCGGCCAGCCGAGCCTGCACCCTGGTCAGGCAGCCTGGGAGCTGGTCTGCGGAGGGCGAGAGCCACCTCTGCCTGCAGAGCTCCTGGGTGCTGCTGTTGAGTCCTGCCTGCTGCAGGCATGGCCCAGAGCAAAACATGAGGCTCCTCCTGGGGTGGTTGGTGTTCCCTGGGGGTGGCAGCTGTCCTTGAGGCTGTGCAGGCGGGGGGTTGCTGTTGGTTTTGTGGTCTGCCATCCTGCTTAATGCTACCCGCTGCTGCTAACTTGGCTTGGGTTCAGAGGGAAATGGCTGTAGGGGTAGACAGGGAAACAGTGATCCCATCAGGCTGCTGGGACAGGTGAGGTGGCTGCTTTCCTGCCTCTGCCAGACCTCAGAGGGTCTCAGAGAACAGGAGATCACTGAGAACACCTTCTCTTGCTGTGGGTGAGGGCAGGGCCCCAGGGTGATGCATGATCTTTAAGTATTATGTGCTCCTACTCACAAGCTGGGTTTTAATGTGGGCTTTTCTCTTGCAGTCAAGCCTTCGCATCTCCCCACCTCTGCCCTTCCTGCCCCTCAGTGGGGCGTCAAGAGACTCCCTAAAGATGGGAGTGGGGTCCCGGCTGGATCAAGATCAAGCTGCCCTGGCTGCAGTCTCTTCCTCCTCAGCCAGTGCATCAAAAAGATGGCCTGGAGCATCTGCATGGCCTTCCTGGGATCTCCTGGACTCTCCAGAAGACCCCTTCAGTATCGAAAGAGAAGCCAGGCTTCATAGGCAAGCAGCAGGTAAGTTGGATGGTGGGTCTCTGCAGGCTTCAGTGCGCTGTGACAGTCCTGTGCTTCTGGGAGGGAATGGAGGTGGCTTCTGTGCAGGTAATGTGGCTGGACACGAGTTTGCAGCAGATCAGACCTTTCTCCATACACAAGCCTGACTCTGGGTCTACCTGCTGACAGAAAACCAGGCGGGATGTATGGGCCACTGCCTGTCACTGCTGCAGCTCTGCTGAACCTGTAGTTGTGGAATATGGGGATTTGCTTGGAGACCTGTGGGAGAGCAGGAAGTGAATGGTCCTGTACTGAGTGTTGCTTGTGCTTGTCCCAGCTATGAATGAAGCAACCTGCACCTGGAGTGGGCAGCTGCCTCCCCGACACTACAAGAACCCCATCTACTCCTGCAAAGTGTTCCTGGGAGGAGTCCCGTGGGACATTACGGAAGGTAAGCAGCCCCGGGCTGGGCACTGAGGCCTTGGATTTTGACATCAGGAAGGTGTAGGGTGAAGCTTTTTAGGGGAGTGCTGACTTCTCTCCTTCTGTCTGTAGCTGGACTAATCAACACCTTCCGTGCTTTTGGCTCACTGAGTGTGGAGTGGCCTGGTAAGGATGGCAAACACCCACGCTGCCCTCCCAAAGGTAATATGCCTAAAGGTAATAGCGACACGGTAGGGTTACTCTTTTCCCATGCTATGTTACAGCACGGATGCTGGGATGGTACGGCTGCATGCTGGTGACTGGATGGTACAGAGCACCCTAGGGTAAATCTCCTGCTCTCACGTGGGTCAGCACCAGGGTTGCAGAGCACTGTCACCTCGAACGTAGTGTCCCCGCCTTGCCCCTAGCAAGGCTGGACAGGAGCATGGGCTGGGGGAAAACCTCTCTGGTGCTTCAGGAGCCCCACGTGGGGCTGTCTTGCTCTGGGCGACAGCCGCTAGTCCCCACTGACAGTGCAAGCACTCAAATCGGACGCACCCTTGGGGCGCATACAGTGAATCCAAGTGTGTGTCCGCAGCAAGCTGGCAGCTGTGGGGACTGGTGAGCCCAGCAGCCCCTGCAGCATAATCCTGGCTCAGGCAGCTGGGCCGATGTGTTGTGTAAGCAGCAATGAGTTATGGGGCAAGGAGTGACTAGTTTATAGGTTTGGTGGTGCCTAATGGCCTCATTCAGTGACCAGAGCACTGTGAGGTACAGAGTGCTGGCACTGATGGAATGGACTTTAAAGCCCTGAACTTCTGTTTCTGGGCCAAAACATCTTAAATGTGAAGCAAAGTCTGTTTTCCTGCAGGCCACGTTGTGACCAGGCTGGTGGATGTCCACTTGTCATGTCTAGATGTGGCCTTGTGGGTGGGGGATGGTGGCCCAGGTGGCGTTGGGCGTGAGTAAACCTGTCCCTGATGGCTGGGCAGCCTTGTGCTGCGCTGAGCTGGGGCTCTCTCCCAGCTTGGCCAGCCTCTGCGCATCACGGGTGGATCCCGTATGTAGAGCTGGCGGGGGCAGGTGCTGCAAATCTCTGCCCTCCCCTAGAAGGGGTTGAGGACAGCAAAGGAGATGCAGTGCAGATACTTCGGGTGGCATCTGAGAGTGATTTTGAAGGTGTCTGCGAACTGGGATGATCTGGTTTTCCTCTGCTACGGTTCTAATAACTGTTTCTTTCCTTTCACCTCTAAAGGATATGTCTACCTGGTGTTTGAGTCGGAGAAATCTGTGCGTGCTCTGCTCCAGGCATGCTCCCAGAACCTGCTGAGCCCTGATGGGCTCAGTGAATACTACTTCAAGATGTCCAGCCGCAGGATGCGCTGCAAAGAGGTGAGCAGACCCCGGAGAGCCCTGCAGCTGACAGCTGGGGGTGCTGGTGAGATCCTCGGAGGCGAGGGGGTGCACAGAGTCCCTCAGCTCCAGGACTGAAGCAGAGCGACAGAAGTCAAACTGGCTCTTGGCCATCTTTAGTTGGTGTGCTCCTGTGGTAGGGCTGGACGCAAGCAAGGAGGGAAGTGTCAGATTTGGTGTTTGTGTCCTTCACAATAGCTTGCGTCAGGAATTGTGACTTGGAGCTCCTGCATCTGTGGGAGACCCTGACCTCTTGAAGCCAAGCAGCTTCGGTTACCTGGAAAAGTAGTGCAGGAACAGGGGTTTTACTGCTTCCTGCTTCGTTCAGCACCACACCTTGCGGAGACAGACTTTGATCGCTTTGGTGCTTCATTAGATCTTGTCTGCTTGCAGAATGAATGGATTTCATGCTTAACACAGGTGGATGCTTTGGATCCACAGCTGTAACTGCAGCCGCTTCCTAGCGCAGCCTTGGCTGGCTGAGCCGTGCTCTGGAGCTGGGGGTGCTGAGGCTGTCAGAGGCTCGGGTTGGCCTTCCAGTAAAGGAGGACCTTAGCTATCGGTGGGGTACAACTGTGTGAGTTTGGAGTTCAAGAATTGAGATTCGGCTCTTATCTAGACAGGTACAAACTAACTGCACTCCAGACAGCTCTCCTGGTGTCTGGCTTTTGGCAGCACTTTCATGCCTGGTGATTTAGCTCTGGCAGAAGTTTCTTCCCTTCGGAGCCCTATATCAGCTGTCTAGCAGATGGAAGCTCCTGTCGAAATTGGCAGTGGGTGGGTTGTTTCATTGATCTCCTCCAACTACAGGCTTCTGTGCAGGGAGGCATCTGACTGGGCTGTGAACGTAGGCGCAGGCAGTAGGTAAAATCCACTCGTGCATGGGTTGCTTCCTGGCTGCCAGCCCTGAGGGACCAGTGTTTTGGATTCCAGTTTGGCTGGAAGCAGAATGCTGGGGTGCTGGAGCTCCAGAGCTGTAGTGCCCCGGACATGGACCCTGAGTAGCAACAACAAAGTGACACATGTAGGCTGGGTGTAAAACCCGAGGATCTGGGATGGCTTCTGCTGCCAGCTGAGGGCACTGTGGAGCAGCACAGCCTGTGGCTTCGCAGGCCCTTGGCCGACCGGCCTGCTTGTGTGTGGTTCCAGGTGCAGGTGATCCCATGGGTTCTGGCAGACAGCAACTTTGTGCGCAGTCCGTCGCAGCGGCTTGATCCCAGCAAGACGGTATTTGTGGGGGCTCTGCATGGGATGCTGAATGCGGAGGCCCTGGCAGCCGTCATGTATGACCTGTTTGGAGGGGTGGTCTACGCTGGCATCGACACGGACAAGCACAAGTATCCCATTGGTAAGTGTCACTCGCAGGATGCTCTGGGGAGGCTGCAGCAGTGCCCCTGGCTTGGTCCCTCGGTGGGGGAGACTGTCCGGGGCACATTGGGCAGGGCTGATGTGCCTGGAAACTGGAAGGTCCTAGATCGTTCCAGAGCAGCTCAAGGTTTTAAATATCTCTTTAGGCATTGCTGAAGGGTTTTCTGCCCTTGTTCAGTGCTGTTAATGGTCACTAGATGCTGTTTTAGCTGCTCGTCCATCCCCAGAGTGGAGATGGCTGTGGATTTTACCCCAGCTCTGGCCGCCTGTCAGGGCAAATTCAGGCCCGCTGGATGATGGAGAGGTGCCAGCTGCTGGGCAGCAGGAACAGGGCAAGGTCATAGCTGACCCAGCACTTGTGGCCAGCATCCTGTCCCCACTCTCCTCTTTGGTTCCCCTTCAGGGTGCTACTTGGGCTTGTAAGGCAGCTGGTTGCACAGGTGGAGAGGCTTCCCAGAGCCTCCTGACTGGGTCTGCTGGGGGGTGGCATGTCCACCTCTGCTCAGGGCATCAACCTGCCTAGGGTCAGAGGTGCTGGGGATGAGAGTGACTCTTGGACAGTGCTCCCCTCCTCTGATGGGGCTGAAACCAGAGACTGCTGCAGGCAGCAGGGAGGCTCAGCTGCCTCATCTGCTCTCATGAGGAGGGCTGCTGCCCCAACCCATGACCCATGGGTCAGGTAGACCCACTGCACTCTTGTAGGTGGAGAGTATGAAGCCTCTGAGATCCCACCTCCCAGACAAGGCTGTGTGTTTGGGAGGACAGGTCATGAGGGCAGCCCTCTCCCCATGCCCTGCTGAGATGACCTCCCAAATGGGAGTTGACCACTTGCCACTCATGTCACCACAGTGTTCCCTGTACCTCTGTGGTGGCCTCATGGGGCAGGGGACAGCACTGAGGTCACTGGTCTGTATGGAGGAACCCTACTGCTGAGCATGAGGTACAGCTTTCCAGGCTTGAGCTGCAGCAAGTCTCATACTTAAGAAGGGACCATGAATTTCCTCTGTGTTGCCAGGCAGGAATAACGTAAGAGCTAGCACAGAGCTGCCTACTGCTTGTCACTGTCCTTGGACAGCTTTCAGGCTGTTCTGGTCAAGGCTTGGTGCCCAAGGCCTGGGTTTAGGATGTGCTTGTGTTACTGAAGTGGCTTTTGGGGGGGATGGTCCCAAAGGGTTAGGAATGGAGGTATGAGACTTTAAGCACAGATGAAGTCTTGCACACCAAACTGCCCCGTGCTGGCACTGTGAGGTCCTAGAGCATGACCTTAACACCTCCTGTGGCTTCATGCAGAGCCCGGCTTGCTCTGGCTCGCAATGCTCTGGCATTTCCACACGTGAAGTTGTCTTAGAGTTACAGCGATGTGAACTCCATAACTAAACTGTACCCTAATCTTGTTTCGTGTTGATTGAAGCATCTCCTGGGCTGAGATGCTGCCCCAGGCTTGCTTGACCGCTGCCCCTGACTTGGCAGAAGGTTCCTGAAGGGAAGGCCTCTGTGTGTAACCTGTGGAATCCTCTTGAGTGCAGGGTGATCCTGCTGGCGGCAGGGAGTGTGAGAAATCGGTGTCTGACCACAGTTATGAGGAGCTGCCTTTGAGACGAGCCAATCAGCAGAGAAAGCCATTGCCCAGATGGTTTTTTGGGGCGTCCCACTAGGAGGTGGAATTGACCCTTTTGGAAGAGGAAGGATCCCCCTGTGTGCAGCTGCAATCCCTGTAGACAGCATAACCCCGGACCAGATCCGGGGCCCCCCAGCCTGTGCCGGTGTGATGCTACAGGAGAAGAGTTACAAGGGTTCTGGGTGACACTTTGCTGTGTGGCTGTCAGTGGGGAGCTGAGCTTTGGCCATCTGCCAGCGCAGGACAGTCTTGTAGCAGCCAGAGCTTCCCTTTACACGGAGGAGAGAAACTCGTAGGTAAACACAGATACATTTTCCTGGAGCTTAACAAAACTTGGCTGGGAACGAGTGGTGCAGGAACGCTGCTGACTGGCAATGAAGCTGCAAAATGCAAGGCTCCGGGATGAGGGGGAAGGCTCAAAATAAAAGCTGCTGAGCTGTCTCAGCACCAGCTTGTTTCAGGTGCGGGCGCGGAGCCCTCAGCAGTGCCCTGGCAGCCTCCCGGCCGCTGCCGGTCCTTCTGGGATCACTGCCGCCTGTAAGCTTATGTCTAAACCAGCCTGGAGGTGTCTGTGGAAAAGCCTTTCTGCTCTCTGCTGCCTGCTGTGCTTTTGGTACTGCCTGGGGAAGGAGGCAGGCACAGCCACGGGCCTTGGATACAATCTCCTTGCAAAAGCTGCTTCCCTGCCAGGGGCTGAACTGCGCCGGGGGCTCGCTCGCAGCCTCCCCGGGTTCTTGCCGTAGGTGCCGGGTCAGTCTAACCCTTGTGGCCTGGCTTCTTCCAGGGTCTGGCCGTGTCACCTTTAACAACCAGCGCAGCTATCTGAAGGCAGTCACTGCTGCGTTTGTGGAAATCAAAACCACCAAGTTTACTAAAAAGGTGAGTGGAGCTGCTGGGGGCAGCCTGGGGAGTTGAATCTGTGTGTGATGGGTGGTACTCCTGGGAGCACCATGGCCCACGGAGCCTGCTCCGTATCCCTCTTTGCTTTGTACCCCTGTGGCAGCAGAGAGAGGTGGTGAAGTGCTGCTCTGCCAGCTGTGAGAGGTGCTGGTGGTGGATTTGGGGTACCCAGGGTGGTGGGTCGGTGCTGGTGGGGCTGCCCAGGGAGCGGGCAGTTGCCCCTGGCACTGCTGTGTGCTCACTGCCTGCTTCTCCTGCAGGTTCAGATCGACCCGTACCTGGAGGACTCCTTGTGCCAAGTCTGCAGCACCCAGTCCGGCCCTTTCTTCTGCAGAGACCAGGTAAGGCTTTCTGCTGGCCCTGCTCGGCTCCCGGCTGCCGCACTCGGGGGAATTCATCAAGGAGCAGCAGGATCTGCCTGCGGTACACTCGGGAATTCCTCGAGGAGCAGCAGGATCTGCCTGCAGCAGCACTCGCTTTAGTGTCTGGGGATGCCTGGTGTCCCTCGCCGAGTGGGGAGGATGAAGTGTTCCTGCAAGAGCCCCAGGTGGGCCCTTGTTTTGCAGGAGGTGCAGCCCTCCTGGGGGCGGGGGGGGGGGGGGGGGGGCGGCTCTGGTGTTCACTGGGAGGCAAAGGCAGCTTGCACCCTGCTGGGAGACAGGGATGCTGTGGCTGCGCTGGTGCTGTGCCAGAGCACCAGGGCCTGCCGTGGGCAGCGGGCTGGCCCGGAGGAGAGGCTGCCGCTCCCTGGGCCGTGACAAGCTGGAGCGCTGTCACCTGGCCGTCGGTCCTGGGGCTGCCTGAAACGCAGGGGACTCTGTCCGACCTCCACTCGCTGTGGGTAAAGGAGCTTGGCCAGGGTCCGGCAGCTTCCTGCGGAGTCTGGATGGGGGATGAGCAGCGGCAGGCTTTGCTCCGCTGGGAGAGGTGGGAATGCAGCGAGCCCGGCTGCTGCCCCCACAGCCCCTGCCTGCAGCTGCCCCCAGGAGGCTGCTTCCGGACAGTGCCCAGATCCTGGTATTTCAAACCTTTTTTAAAAAAGGGGCCATGCTGGAAGCTCAGCACAGCGCATCCTCCGGCAGCATTGCCGGAATTCCCTCCCTCCGCTTCAAAGATCCACTGCGCTGGCGTGGGCCGTGAAAGCGGGGAGGGAGGGGATGACGCTTGGCCAGTGGGACGGTGTCCGTGTCCCTTGCCCCACGGCGTCGCCCCTCTGCTCTCCCCACAGATCTGCTTCAAGTACTTCTGTCGCTCCTGCTGGCACTGGCAGCACTCCATGGAGGTCCTGCGTCACCACCGCCCGCTGATGCGCAACCAGAAGAACAAAGACTCCAGCTAAAGCGGCCGCCGAGGCTCCGGGGGCTGCCGCAGGCGCAGGAGAAAGTCCTTTTGTGAACCTGCCAAGTGGAGAGCGCACGAGCGTGCCTGCTGGTGCCAGACCCAGGCTGGGAACGCGCTTCCTGAGGACTAATGGGGAAAAAAAAAAAAACAACAAAAAAAAATCTTACATTCACGTTTGCACTTGCTGGTCTTTTTTTTTTTTTTTTTGTTTCTGCACTAATGCACAGTGAATTTTGTCGGGTTTTGTTTGGGGGTTTTTTGAGGGGGGGGAGCACCCCTCAAGCGATTCTGCAGTTCCCAGACTTTGGTTCCTAGTTTGCTGACAAGAAGCCAAAACAACAAAAGGGCCACGTGTTGAGAAGGTGTTGATTGCAGATGCCTTCACCTAGGTTTTTTTATTTATTAAAGGCGCTTTTTTACATTCCTTGCAATACTGATGGTAATAATGCAGGTCTCATTGGCTCCATTTTTTTGCAGTTGCCATACAGTGCCTTTCCATTCATTTAACCCCCATCTGAACGGCATAAACTGAATGTTCAGCTGGCGTTTTTTACTGTAACAACAAGGAGACTTTGCTCTTCATTTAAACCAAATCATATTTCATATTTTACGCTCAAGGATTTTTACCAGTTCCTTTTTACACTCTTAAAAACAGTTTTTAAGTCGTTTGAAACGAGAGATTTTTTCTTTCCTGGCAGCTTTTAACATTATTGCAATTTGTGTCTGGGAGCTGCTGGTGGAAAGTTGTAATCGAGGGGTTTGCAACAGAACAGGACGGCTTTTTTTTTTTTTTTGGATTTGAAACTGGACCGGATAAACGATCTCTGAGCTGCTGTATATAGTTTTAAATAGTTTGTTGCACTTTTTTAAGTTGCACTTAAGGGGGGTTGATAAAGGTTTTTAATCACATGAAGTCACAGGACTTACTTTTCTTTTGTAACTAGCTAAAAAAGGGCTGCGTTTCGGTGGACAGATGAAGGTTCGTAGGAGCCCTTTCTCTTAGAGGGGACAAGTACTTTTCCTTTCCTTTGCGGAACGTGCGGAGTAACGGTGCAGTCGACTGAAATGCTGCTGCTGGGATTTGAGAACTTTAATTATTGTTGGGTTTTTGTTTTTTGTTTTTTTTTCTTTTTAACTTTCCCCTCTATTGGAAGCTGTGTGCCAAAGAACCAGTGTCATAATTTCTCCCTCTCTCTCTCTCTATCTCTTTTTTTTTTTTTTTTCCTGCTGAGCTGATGTTGCATTGTTGCATATCCCAGCTGCTCTTTGTGGGGTTTCGTGAAGCTGTGTGTGAAGTCTCTACCTCATTGTAGTATATGCAGGCAAGACTGTACTCTCCTACAGACGCGTGGAGTAAGCTGTGGTGTAGTTTTTGGCACATAATAAACACGTTGCAGCAAAAAAAAAAAATTATAGTCCTCTTGTGCTCTTTGCTTGGGTGCCTCGTGTGAGATCTCTCCAGCCTGGGGGGCTGCGGGGTCTTGTCTCTTGGTGAGGTACGAGCTGGGAGAAGCTGAGCCTGGTGCAGTGGGGAACGTATGGATGCTGTAGGTGACTTGGCTGGGGGATGAGTTTGGGTGCCCCGTGGCCCTGGTGCAGGGCTTCGGGTTCCTTCCTGGTGTTGCCCTTCCCCTCTCCTGCTGTGAGTAACTGTAGGCACCCTGGGCGGCCACCCAGCTCTGGTCTGGGTGCTGGTCCTCTGGTGGTGAAGGCAAAGCAGGTGAGATACTGCCAAGGAAGAAGAGGCAATCAAGGAAGACAAGTGTGGTGTAGCAGCCTGTGGATAGCGAAAAGACATAAGGAACCCAACTTGGGGCAAAGTGCAGCGGTTTTTATAAGGATTCTCTTAAAACAGTGGCGTTGCTGGTTGTTACAAAGTGATGGAAATAAAATCTCTCCGTCCTTTAGGTGATCCTGGCTCATTAGCATGTGAAAACCATGGCTCCAAAGTGTAAACTGATGGTAACTCCCACAGGGATGGTGGGGGAGCCCCTGGCGAAGAAGGGCTGGCTGGGGAGGGCGGTGGAGCTCGGGATCCTCTGCCTGGAAGCAGACTAGCTGATCTCCAGAGGTCCCTTCCAACCCCTGCCAGGGGGTGATTCACTGCGCAAGCGTGGGGATGGAGGAACGAGCTGTGCCTTTAATTCAAAGGGGGAATACAAGCAGCCCCTAGGAGCTTCTTGTGAAATCATGAGTGGTGTTAATTAGTTGATTTTTTTTTTGTAAAATATAACTGCTTACACGGCCTAGGCCGAGGCGTGCGGGCTTTGTGGAGTTGCCGCCCAGCGCCCCTCCTTGCACAGACCTGAAATAAACCAACCTCTCGGCCCTGGCTGGGGCTGGGCTCTTTGCACCCCGGGTATGGACCCCACATTTGGCCGTACACACACCCCCTCATAGGTGTGGGGTGAGTTTGTGGGGGCTCATCCGGCTCCTCCATTCATCACACAGCCTGATCCGGGCTCAGCTGCTGCCACCTGCTTCCCCCAGGAGCAGAGGGCTGAGCAGAGCGGCGCTGGGCCACCTGTGTTTAGTAGCCCGGGCTCAGCGCTGGAGGCGGCCCTGGGGCTGCCAGCCGGGCGCGCTGCCGGCGGGCGCTGGGACCCGGGGGAGCGCGCGGAGCGTTTAGCCCCGCCCCCGGGATCTGAGCCCCGCCCCTCCCGCCGCCGCAGGCGTCCTCCGCGCCGCGGGGGGGCGCTGTGCGCTCCCGGCGGCCCCGCGCGCGCCTCCCGCCATCCTCTGCTCTCTTTCCGCCGCCGCCGCCGCCATGGTGAGTGGAGTCCGCGCCCGCCGCCGCCGCCATCCGCCGCCATCCGCCGCCCGGGACCCCCCGCCCGCGGCGCTGAGCGGCTGCGGGGAGCCGGGGGGAGCGGGGCGAGGAGAAGGGGGGGCGGGGGCCCGGGGGCGAGGGCAGCGGGGCCGGGGTGAGGGGAGGCCGCCCGCACTGAGGGGCCGGGGGATGGCGGGCCCCGGGCGGGCGGCGGCGGCGGGGCCTGACGGGTGTTGGCCGCCCCCGCCCAGGGACGCGTCCGAACGAAGACGGTAAAGAAGGCGGCCCGGGTGATCATCGAGAAGTACTACACCCGGCTGGGCAACGACTTCCACACCAACAAGCGGGTGTGCGAGGAGATCGCCATCATCCCCAGCAAGAAGCTGCGCAACAAGATCGCGGGGTGAGGCGCGGCGGGGAGATGGGGACGCGAGGGGGAGCGATGGCCGCCAGCCCTGCATTCGAAAGTGATCTTGGCCTCGGCCGTGGCCCGGTCATCGATAGTGCAGGGAGAGGAACGCTGAGAGCTTTCCCGTGTTTGGGGGGGGCGTCACCCCCCTCCCAAACCCTGTTGCTGTCGGACACTTCGCCGTCCCTGACGTGCCCCGGAGGTGGTGGGACGTCATTGGGGCTGGTGGTGGGAGAATGCTGGGCTCGGTGGTGGGACAGTGCTGAGCTTGATGGTGGGACATCACTGGGGTTGGTGGTGGGACAGTGACGGGGTTGCCGGCGGGGTCTCTTCTCCTCAGTCTGATGCGATTTTGGGAGGATGAGGGTGGAGAAGGGAGATGAGGGCTGTGGGAGCGCGGGGAGGCCTTGGAACGTGCTGGTGTCCCCCACAGGTATGTCACCCACCTGATGAAGCGTATCCAGAGGGGACCTGTCCGAGGCATCTCCATCAAACTGCAGGAGGAGGAGAGGGAGAGGAGGGACAACTACGTCCCCGAGGTGAGGCTCCGGCTGTGCTCGAGTGCCTGTTCCGGCATCTGTCCGTCCAGCCTTGAGGTGTCTTCTCCGTTAGCGGCCCTAAATGTCTTTGGTGCCAAATCTCAGCCAGGAGGAGCTGAGGAGGGTTTGGGTCACAAAGGGCTGAGGTGGATTTTGGTCTCATATCGGGGTGCTCCCTCCAAAACCACTGCCCGGGAGGGGAGGAGCAGCTGACTTCTTGCCTTTTAACTCTGATGCCAGTCGGCAGATGATGTTCCTCCTTGATTTTCCTAACTTGAAATGAGAAAAAGTAATTTGATGGGATGCAGGAGGATATTTCAGAAGTGGCTTAAAACCTGCCATACAGCAGATGTCGCTGAAGGGAGGGAACTGGTGAAACTCCTCTCCTCTTGAGCCTGGGCTCACAAGGGGTCAAGGTCTCACCCCTGGAGCTGGGGGTGCAGGGAGAGGAGCTCTGAAAGCGTTTTCCGTG
Organism: Sterna hirundo; assembly: GCA_009819605.1. Taxonomy (NCBI): domain Eukaryota; kingdom Metazoa; phylum Chordata; class Aves; order Charadriiformes; family Laridae; genus Sterna; species Sterna hirundo. The sequence goes on from CM020445.1 coordinate 23,886,812, forward strand.
GTGGGTGGGTATGATCCCAGCCCTCCCAAACCCTGTAGCCTTCAGGCGCGGCGCGTCTCACCCCCTCTTCACATCTCCCTGCCCAGCTTCTGGCGGAGCTGCTGGTTTCACCAAACCGCTCGGTTCTGTCACCTCGGCTCTCCCAAACCGTCGGTGCTGGGGTTTCGTTACGTGGAAGGTTATTTTGGCAGTGATCTGGAAGGAACAGGCGGGATGTCATGGAATCCTCGGCAGTGCTCTAAGGCGGGTTGGTGCTGTCCCTGCCACGTGGAGATCTGCCTCACGAGTGCCTTCGCTGCTTTGCCACCTTGGTTTCATAGCCCAGGGTGAGGTGACACAGCTCCCCACGAGAGACCAGGGCTCGGTTTGACTCCCTCACTCCCCACGGCTAGAAATGACACGTGAAACCCCGGCAGCTCCGTGCAGATCCTCTCCCAGATCCCTCAGCGCCCCAGATGTTAGGTGTCAGCACAGCGCTGACCTGCACAGCTGGTGTCAGGGGCTTGGAGGAACCGACTGGGCCACCGTCCGCTTGTTTCACGTAGTGACCTTCCGGATGAGTTTCGAAGGCAGGATAAGGTGGTGCTGGTGGGAGAGGTCACCCCTGGAGGGACCCCAAGCAGGAAAGGAGCATCTGTGCTGTAGCTGAACGGCTTCTTTGACTCTGCTGCCAGTCGGCAGATGATGTTCCTCCTTGATTTTCCTAACTTGAAATGAGAAAAAGTAATTTGATGGGATGCAGGAGGATATTTCAGAAGTGGCTTAAAACCTGCCGTACAGCAGATGTCGCTGAAGGGAGGGTCAAAGTTCATGGCTTCTTCCAAAAATACTGGTGTGATGTAGCCTCTGAGGGAAGGAAGCACGCAGAGATGGAGGTTTGAGGTCCAGAGGAGGTCGGAGGAGGTTGCTCTGGGCTTAAAGAGCAGGAGACCTCAGGTCCTGGAGTGGGACAGCCCAGTGGGTCACTCGGCATTGCTGCCTGGCACCGCCGTGGTCGGGCTCCGGCCCCGGGGAGACGTGTCACAGGATGAGTGCGAGTGTCGGTGGTGACCGGCGGGGTGCAGCGGTGCACCCAACCCCGGCTCCTCTTGCTAGCCTTGGCATGAAGCTGGTTAGGCCTCGGGTTTCCAAAGACTTGCCGTAAAACAGGCTCTTCTCCCTGCCTGGGGCCTCTGCTGCCTGGTGGCCTCTCGCGGTGTTTTGGCAGGAGAGCTGGGCCCCACTGGGGTTCTCCTGGCTCGTTCCCGTTGCTGGAGCCGTTCTCCACGACGGGCAGAGAGATCTTGTTCGTGTGGAAACAAGATCTGGGCAGCACTGGATGGGGGCGCTGGGGGAAGGATCAGGTCCCTTCCAGCAGCCCCTTTGTGGTGGGATGGGAGCGGGGTGGGCGTGTGGGGACACCCCGGTGGCAGCAGGGCCGTGACTGCGGGGCCTCGTCAAACTGGGTCCGTCTCTCCTTCGTCTCCAGGTCTCTGCCCTCGACCAGGAGATCATCGAAGTGGACCCGGACACCAAGGAAATGCTGAAGCTCCTGGTGAGTGGCCCCAGCTGTCCCCCTGCCAGGCTGGTGGCATGTCCCTGGCAGCGCTGCCGCTGCCCTGAGGGGCTTGCTGGTGTCGGATGAAGGCTTCGACGTTCTGGGCACACGGCGGGTGCTGACCCGAGGGCCCCCTCCTCAGTTCTTGCTGGGAGGTGAACGTGGGTTTGCCCCCAGAAAGACCGGATTCCCCCCACCGATGAGCTGATCTCCACAGTGAGGTGGTCATCTCCCCTTTCTGGAGATGTGAATCCACCCTTTGTGCTACCGCACGCTTCCCGCTCTTCCCAGGAGGGATCTGCCTCCACCCTGCGTGGGCTCAGGCACAGATGGTGGGCAGGGTGGCATGGCTGATCCTGATCCCATGCTGTTTTCCAGGACTTCGGCAGCCTGTCCAACCTGCAGGTGACGCAGCCCACGGTGGGGATGAACTTCAAAACGCCCCGAGGAGCGCTCTGAGTCGGTCCCTGTATGTCACTTTTCCAATAAACATGGGGAAACCATCTCAGCCTGCCTGGTCTTTGGAAGCTGGTGTCCCCTGGGATGAGGAGGGAGGGCTGGTTCAGGTGTCCAGGGCTTCAGAGGGTGAGGAGGACTCATCACCTTCACGTTTGCTGGCATCTATTTGGGTTCTTTCCTGGCTGTTTTGGGGTGTGAGGTGCAAAGCTGTTATTTTACAGGCTCTCCTGCGGTACGCAGCCAGGAGAGGACAACGGTGGTGGCTCCTTGGAGAATAAAAGTTGCTTTTTATAGCCATGTGGGTCACTTTTAAGTGCTTAAATGAAAGGAAAAAAGCCTTTGTTGCTGGTTTTCTTTGTGAAGTGTGCTGAGCAGAGCGCTGTGTCTGGGGCTGGAAGCTCCCTGTGGAGACGGGCCCTGGTGAGGCTTGTGCTGTCCTTCGCCCAGCAAGACGCTCCATCCAACAATTTCCCCATGGAAGAGTTTTGGGGTTCACTCCCCGAAGCTCCTCTCCTGCTGTGCAGAGGCTCTGCTTGGAGGCAGAGGAGACCTACAGGTCTCCCTCCACCTTGGCTGGTGGTATCACCCAGGGGGTCCAGCTGCGGGCAGTGCTCCTGGGTCCCGGGGTTTTCCCTCCCTGCCTTGAGTGACCGACTCCATCACGAGGTGGGTTTTCCTTAGGGAAGTCTGGAGCCCTGCGCTCAACACCTCTGCAAACCCACCGAGCTCCCCGCATGCCTGGGAGGGGTCAGCCAGCTCCTGTCCTGTCCTGTCCCATCCTGTCCTGCCATCACCGCCACGGCGCTGGGTCCCACTGGTGCGTACCACGGGTGGGTACGGCTCCGCTGTGGGTGGCCTCCCTGCCGGGAGACCTCCATGTGTCCCACCAAGGAAAACTCCTGTTCGCAGCCACATCTTAAACCCCCCCGGTACACAATAAAAAGACAAAATTATTTGTGTTTGGGGGAGAAACGTCTATATTTAAGTTTGCTGTGGAATTTCTTTCAAATAGTTACTCAGAGAAGAAAATAGAGTTAAGTGTAGGGAGGTTCTTTAAATATACATTGAACGTGCTGAGCCAAGCAGATAAGCTAAGCAGAGATAATTCATAAATCCTGTGTACCGCGGAGATTTAACTCGGAATTTGCAGCTCAATACCACCAATCTCTTTGCTATTTAACTAAAACACGGGGAGAACACAGACTGAGGGTTAAAATAACCATCACCCTGCAGAAGAGAGCGAGCAAGGAGGCATCCGAGCACCTAACTACGGGATTGAATTCCCAAATGCCACCGGTAGCTCGCTGGCAGTGAAGCTTTTGATGCTGACGGCCACCCGTTACTTACAATTTTCTCTTCGCTCTAGTCTTAGCGTCAGAGTGAATGTTAATTTCGTTCTGAATCCAATACGCCGCGTAGCCCGAGGTGCCAGGAATGAAATCCCGGAGCTCTCCGGTGTATTTCTTCATGTCACGGGCGGAGGTGTAGCCTGCGGAGAGAAAGCGCGGGTCTCACCGCGGGAGCTGCCCTCTTCTCCCATGAAACGACGATGATGGAAAATGAAGGGATGAAGGGAGTGATCCTGCCGGCACCCTCAGCCGTTCCGCTGCTGTGAGTGCCGGGAGGAACCGAGGAGCACAGAGAGGGGGCCACTGCTTCATCCGCACTCATTTTCCAGCATATTTTCCACTCCTTAAAAAATCTATGGATGCCGAACGTTACCTGTCACCATGTTGTTCAGGGGGTATTCCTGGAGGGCACGGTATGGAAATTCCCCTTGGGCAGGACCTCTGGAGCCTGTTTCTTCTTCGCTGCTGTATTGGGGAGGAGAAAAAAAACTGTGTTATTTCCTATGCGTTGAGGATCTCTTGAAATTTGGGGGGGCGCATCCAAATTCTCCCGCCGAGGGCAGGAAAATACCTTTCAGCCAGGTCTAGCGCATCCTCCTCCGCTTCTTCCTCACAGCCTTTTCTTGCCGCCTCCGGTTCGTCGTCCGTCAGGTTTTCATTGGGCTGCGAGTACCAAGGCAGAGATGAGTTAAAATTGCACCCTGGGTACCTCCCGAAACACCAGAGACCAAATCCAAGAGGTGTTTTTAGGACTTGTAGTCTCAAGCGTGATTTAGAATACAATTTTCAAATCTAATCACATTTTCGCTTCGAAAGTACTGAGAGGTTGCTTTGAGAAGAGAGCGGGCAGTTTCTCGGAGCTACGCAGGGCAGGAAAACGCGGCACGGAAGGGCTGAGCTCAGGCCTCGGCGATGGGCGTCCCCGGAGGGATGAGCCGGGGAGCCGGGGCGTCTGGCTGGGCGAGGGAGGAAATCCCTCCTACGCATCCCACGCTCAGTCCAGTGCTGTCCCCCCTGGGATGTCACTCTGGGAAGTGACACAACGCAGCAAACACAAGAATGTTTGATCTCCTATCTGGGGATCTGGGGTGAACCCCAGGCTCCCTGAAGTTGATACAACCAATATTTTTTTGAAGCTACAGCTTCTCTAAGGATATATTTCTCATCTTACCTGTTCTGCAAGGGAATCATCCGCCTGCTCCCAGATAAAACCACCGATTTGCCTTCTGATTTCTGCCACGAACAAAAAAATGAGGTGGCTGTGAGAGCATCAAATAACGAGACCGGGCGGCAGTCGCTGCCTGCGCAAGCCCCTGCCTCTCGCAGGTGCTAGCGCAGGCGGGAGCTCACCGCCCGGCGCTGCTCGCCAATGCAATATAAAAGATATTAGTTCTGCCCCTGGGCAGGAAGAATCGCTCCCAACAGAAAGAAATTCCCTCCATCACCGAGAGCAGAAGTCACTGGAGGTTCTGGTTGGCAGCCCCCGAAAGGCTGCGCTCATGGGGGAACCCCCCAGGGAGTCCAACCCTGACGGTGGGGGTTTTTTTGTGCCCTGACCTTCGTGCAGGCAGGCGGGGGGCAGGACGAAGTGGCCCAGAACCACCGACGGCTTCGCTCCGGCGCCGCTGCTCGCCCAGGCGGAGAGGTAACGGGAGTGAAAGACGGTAGCTCTGCCCTCCAGGTAATCGAGGCTCTGGTGTATTCTGCAAGAGAAAACGATAGCTGGTTTCCGAAGGTAAACCTGGGAAAAAAAAAAAAAGAAAAAGTTTAGAAGGATATTGTCATTAAAACTGACCTGCTGCAATATTTTTGCCAAAAACACCTAATTTTCCATAGTTTTCTAACTATGCACCAGCAACGTCCCATTACGGTCCTGGCTGCTGGCACCTCCTGTGAGCAGCCTGGAGGAAGGACAGCGGGGACCAGGTAAACACAGATTTTTAGGGACTGAATGGCACCGCTCCACACTCGGCTCTTGAGATGAGACCAGTTCTTCAGGGAGGGGGGGAAAATGGTATTTTTATTTATTCTCAACCCCTCTGGTCCCTGCTCAGGCTCATGGTGCGGTCCCCAGCCAGCCGCCGCGCTACAGCTGAGCGAGGAAGGGTGGGGGGAGGACGCCCAAGCCCTCCCCGTCCTCCTTAGAGGGGAATTAAATGTCGTTTGCCAGGGTTTTACCAATAAATAATCCGAACGTATACATTGAATATATGTATAGAATTATATATCATTCCCCCTGGGGGAACAACCCAGTCCATTGGGATGCTGTGGTGGAAGGAAGGTGATTACGCCGGGTTTCTCGGGATTCCCCTCCGGCAGCTGGAGCGGGCGGCTGAAGGATGACAAAAATCTAAGCCAGTTTTACACAATGGCGTGTTAAAAGCAGCTGCTTAGTCCAGCCCAGCAAAGCCTGCTGCAGAGCATTCCTAGAAAACATCACGGTTCCCTTTCACGTGGATATATTTACGTGATAACGGAATACAGGTAAATATTCACTCGCTGGAGGAAGACCCTGAATAGCTTTTCCTTGTATTTACAAACGTTCTTGAGCGCTCCGATTTTTTTATATTGAGCAAGCAGAAGGAAAATAGCAGTTGGGCCCTTTTCCAGCCATTTTTACCCCCGCGGTTGCTTGCAGAGTTAACTCGCGCTGGCTTTTTTGCACCTGGTTCCTCAGGGATGGTGTCGCCTCTATTTTAATTTTCCAGTAGATCAATTCAAAGGTGGCAAGCAGACCAGCGCGATTAGTTTCATTTACATCGGAGTTCAGCCAGCCTGACACGTGGATGGTTTTTGCAGCCGTTTTCTGTTTCGTCTCGCTATGGTTTAACGTGGGTGTGAGCTTGCAGACCCTCCTAAGCAGTAAAACCCGGCAGACCTGTTACCAGGCACCCTAAAAACACCACCCTGAGTTTTCAAGGATGTCGGCATCCATTAAATAGTTTACGTTAAATACATTAAAACCGTTATCTACGCCTCCATTCATCTCTCGCTCTCCACAGCCATCACGTGGAGAGGGCTCAAGGTGAGCGTGAAGCGGGGCTGCAGGCATCTCCCAAGCAAGGAGGGCACGGGGGTGACACATGGCGGGGACACGGCGGGGGGACAGAGCCCACCTGCGGGTGTCCGGGTGGTCGGCGTCGCTGCTGAAGAGGTAGTCGGCCCCCTGCCGGTGGGCGAGCGCCCCGCCGCCGGCCGCTGCAGGGGGAAGAGGGGTGAGGAGGAAAGTGGATGCCCCAACGGGTCCCCACCTCGGGGTGGCCCGGGATGGGGACAGCTGCCCGGGCGGGTTGTGGGGCCCCAGGGCCGGGCGCCCAAGTGGGAGCTGTGATGGCCCCCCCCCATAGCTGTGGGTCTCTCCCTGCCCCATTGAGGGCTCTTCTGGCCTTTCCCTCAGTGTGGGGACACCGTGACTGGGGGGACCTGCCAAAGCCATGCTCTTCCATGCTGGAGGGTCTCAGCTTTGCTCTGCCCCACTGAGGGGTGAGGGACCATGGACCCAGTGAGAGGTCACAGGGCTCTGCCGCCATTGCTTTGCCCCGCTGAGGAGTGACAGGGCCATGTCCCCGCTGAGGGGTGACAGGGCTGTGCCGCCATTGCTCAGCCCCATTGAGGGGTGACGGGGCTGTGTCCCCACTGCTCTGCCCCACCAAGGGGTGATGGGACCATGTCCCCATGGAGGGGTGACAGGGCTGTGTCCCCACTGCTCTGCCCCACTGAGGGGACCCTGCTCCCAATGCTCTGCCCTACTGAGGGGTGATGGGGCCATGTCCCCACTGGAGGGTGACAGGGCTGTGCCACCATTGCTTTGCCCCACTGAGGGGTGACAGGGCCAGGGCCCCACTGCTCTGCCCCACTGAGGGGTGAGGGGACCATGCTGCCATTTCTCTGCCCCACTGAGGGGTGACAGGGCTGTGCCGCCATGGCTCTGCCCCACTGAGGAGTGACAGGGACGTGTCCCCACTGAGGGGTTATGGGGCCATACGGCCATTGCTCTGCCCCACTGAGGGATGACAGGGCTGTGTCCCCACCAAGGGGTGACAGGGCTGTGCCACCACTGCTCCGCCCCCCTTGAAGGGTGGCTGTGCTGCCCATTGCTCAGCCCCATTGAGGGGTGACAGGGCTGTGTCCCCACTGCTCTGCCCCACTGAGGGGTGACGGGGACGTGTCCCCACCGCTCAGACCCACCGAGGCCGGGTCCCACCCCCGGGTCCCCTCACCCCACAGCTCCCGCGGGCCCGGGCTGACGCTCTGCGAGAACCAGGCGCTGCGGCCGCGGAACATCGCGGCGGGCGCGGGACGGCGGCGGCGGCGGCTGAGGCGGGAGGAGGAGGAGGAGGAGGAGGAGGAAGAGGAGGAGCGCTGAGGGGCGGTGGCGGCGGCAGGAGGAGCCCTGAGGGGCGATGGCGGCGGGAAGACCCCGAGGCGCGACGGGCGCTGAGGGGAGGCGCGGCGCCGCGCCCCGAGGGGCTGTGGCCGTGTCTGTGGTGGCTGCCCCCCTCTAAAGTCATTGGGGCACCGGTAAGTGAGGCCATACAGGTTTCACACCGGCCCTGGTGAGGGCTCCCGGCCCCGCAGCCACCTCCCCGTGCCCGTCTGCCCTCGGCTGAGCGCCTCAAGATGGCAGCGGTGACCCACACCCCTGCGCAGCCGGGCCAGGAGTGGGGCTCAACCCCCTCTGGAGACCCTCCATGGCTCTGGCACCCCTGGAAAGAGGAGAGGATGAGATAAGGGCATGGAGAAGCCAGCGCCTAGGCTGACTTGCCCAGGAGAAGGCGGTGGCAGAGCCGAGCAGCATCCGACGGCCTTGGTCCTCTCCACGCCCGCCATTGCCCTGCACCATCTTCTGAATCTCTTCCAGCTTCTGCAGAAAGGTGAAGCAAAAGCCTTCAGACTATGGCCTCCTTCACTGCCCGGGCCCAGTTCCTTCCCTCTGTTCCATAGGGAGAACGAGCTCCCCTGGAGATGCTCGGTATTAATTTTCTCCGTAGGTAGTGGCAAAAGAGGCGGTAGTGAGAGGAAGACAGTATCTCCTTGCCTGGACTTCGTGTCCTCCCATGTCACCTGCTGGATCGGAGCCCGGAGCTGCCCACCGGACCCCATCCCCTTCAGACGGTGCATGCTTTGGGCTGCGGAGGGAACAAACCATCCTGCCAGGCAGCGTGTGAGCACCAAATCTGGTGAATACGGGGCAAGCCCAGCCCAGCAGGACACGCGGGTGAGACAGAGCCACACCTGGTCTCCTCCACACTTGGGTTTTCTGCCCATCCCAGGAGAAAGGTTGACTAGTGCACATACCTAAGCAAAGCTGGATATGCCCCCAAAGGCCAAGCTGGGTGTCAGCAGCACTGAAAAGTGATACAGAAACCCCTGGTCTTTGCGTATTACTAATTTTTAATCAAGTTTTTACACAAGCTGAGGAATTATTTCTGCTTGCACTCACCTTCCCTCGAAGGACTTGGTAATGTGGCAAATTAAAGGAGAGAAAGGCAAGGAGAGGTGTTAGGTCACATTTAACTGCTGTGTGGCACAGGTGAGCCCAGCTTAATTGAGCTGAAACAGGCCAGCCTGTGTCAAGCAGCTGGGGCTGGCCTGGGGCTGTGCAGCCTTCCTCTTGCAGACACCACATGGACATTTTGGGGAAAAAACACGCTGTGGATATCTGCCGTTACCCACCTTGCTGTGGTTTGCTTGCTGGAGAGGGAGCAGATGGCAACTGCATTCCCACAGAGCTGAAGCTGTGGCGGCAGAGCAGGGACTGGGTGTGCGGGGGCTCTTTCGCTTGGTTTCACTTTTCTTGCAGGATGTCTGAGTTCAGCCATGTGTCTTGAATGATTTTCTCCTCCTCTTGCACCCATTCCTTCAGCTTTTCTCCCTACTGCCCAGGAACTGGTGAAGCTTTAAAAAGTCCAGAGAGATGTGACGTTGAAGAAATTGGACTTTAAAAAAGTTCTTCTAAGTTGTTCTTCTAGAAGTTGTTCTTCTAAAGCCACTCATATTTGGTTAACTCAGGAAATAGTTTGCTTGCAGCAGAATTGCTTGTATTTCATATAGCACAAATGAGGCTTGTTTCGTGCTTCAAACTTGCTAAGATAGCCTTCAACGACTCCATCTCTTGGGAACTTTTGCTTAAAAGCCAGCAGCAGCAGCGCAGCCACACGCCAGGTACCTGTGGAGCCCCCAGGCTGGACCCCAAGGCTGCCTGATAAAACAGGTAAGGTTTTGCTTGATACGGTCCTGAAATTCAGATGTTAATCAAAATTAATCAGCCTCTGGGATTGGCATGCATTGTTCTCCCCGGGGGGGGGCTGTGTGTGTGTGGGGGGGGTGTGAGTAAGCCGTGAAAATATTTCTTAAGAAAGACCACAAAAAGCCCACAGATGCAATCAGGGCAGACTTCCCTGGTGCGGGAAGATGTTGATGCAAGTTTCCTTTGGAGACGCGGTTGCACCACATTGCCTGTGCCGCAGCGTCTTCAGCTTCTGCAGTCAACGCCACCCATGGCCTAATTAGGATGAAATTTTCCTGTTGGCGTGATGCACCCAGCCGTTACTCTCTGATGCTCTTGACAATAGTAAAGGTGAAGCCAAGGTGGTGATAGGCACTTTGGTGGCTCTTTGTGACCCAGAGGAGGAAGCTGGGACACGGCCCATGACTCAAGCCACCTCAGGCTTTCACAGCAGGCTGTGCTGCTCTGCTAGGGTCTCTGGAGGAGAAGCCCAAACCCCTTCCTCTCAGACCATCTTCTACCCCAGAAGGACCACCGCTGGGGCTGGTGCAGTCCCTGGCTGGTCTCCAGAGCGTGGCTGGCTGAGCTGGTGAGTCCTGCCGTCCCATGCTAGGTCACAAGCTGGGTGATGAGCACTTTGCATGACCACCCAGCCATGACATCCCCACCTCTCCTGGTTTGACTGTTCCTCTGGTGAGCACAAAGGGACGCCCATAATCACTCCCTTCACCCCAGTAACCTCCAACCCGGGTGTTGGAAACTGCAACAGTTTGAATTTTCCTAATCCTTAACAGAAAAACATGATTATAATGGAAAAAGCTATGAAACAAGCCAAGATGCCTCAAAATCTCAAGCAGGTGTTCTGCAACACCAGTCGCAGCAGATCTTAATGCACCCAAGAAGAGAAGTGCAATGGATCACACCCACTGGGTTACTAGTAATCCTTGTTCACATACACGACATCTGCATTGATGAGATACTCCTCGATCCAGCAGTCACCAAGCAATCATACTGACTTCTTCCTAAAATAAAAGCAGGCTGACAGATTGCCCCAAGTGGCACCATTTTTGAGTAGTGCCGTCAAAACCCCCGACGGATGGCAGAAGACCAGCCCCCAACAGCCTTTTTCCACTGGGTCAGCTGCTTGCAGAAGTTAAAACCAGAGATGAAATCTCTGACACGCACATCTGCTTCCCCTTGGCCCACCTTTATACTGCGCACCCCCAAGAAGCATCAGTTCTCCCCCATGAAGTGGACACCACGTCCTGCCCATCACGCCTTTTCCTCTTGCCCAGCTCTACGACACTTGCCCAGTATCCCCAAGGTTTCTTTGTCCCTTTTTTTAACCTTGTGCCTTTCCTTCAGAGCCACACAGGAGCCTGTGGCCAGGCAGATCCCACATAAACCAGTTAAACCTTTAATTCTTTTTTTTTTTTTTTTTTTAAATGATGGAAAAAGTGTTCCTCCACCTTCTCAGCAGGGTAAAAAAGTGCAACTGAGCACAGTGCCACCACCCTCCAGATCCACCCACCCACAACCCAGCGGCCATCGCAGCCCAGGAAATCAGCTTGAGTTGTGATACGACTCCAAAGAAACATTTTTAAGGACACCACTGAAGTCCTCCAATTTTATTTAGATACAAATCTTGTACAATTCAAAGCATTAAAGAGCCATCATTGGTTTCTAATCAGTAATGTGGATGTTCATAGCTGTGTTCCAAAAATAGCCTAGCTGGCATACTGGTTTGGATAAAGGATATTTTAACGATAACCTTTATTAAAGGAGGTTATTCTGCAAGGAAGACAATTGCTCTTCATGGGGAAGGACAGAAGCTCCAAGAAGATTTTAACTTGCAAGACCTGTGTGGAGAAGAGGAGATTGACGTCAGTCACTCTGTTCACACCTTCAATTGTGAGTATTTTAAGAAGAAAAAAAAAAAAAGTGTTTTCCACAGGGAACTCCAACTGCAGAGTCAGAAACTCCAGACCCTAGTGAAGTCACCAGTGTCCCACCTCCAACCAAGCTGGGCATCCCTCGCCATCAGTGACCTTCTTGCTGATGTCCCACCAAAGCCGCTGCTGCGTGGGCACCAGCGCACCCCAGACCCTGCCCTGGGGCCAGCTTTCCATCCCCACTGCCCAAAAGCGGGTGAAAAACCAGAAGAGTGGCTAATTTTTCAGAGCATATAATTTTTCAGAGCTCCGTTAGCTGAAAGTGTCTGTACTGTATCAAATCGTAGGTCCCTTTACCTCAGCATCCCATCTCAAGCAGCAGTTAGAAGCAAACCCTTAAACACTTATGGTGTCCCTTTTAAATATCCTTCCAATCCAACCATTTCAGGCTCTGGGGGATCTCCGGAGCCTTTCCCCAGCCCTCAGTATCACACCTCCGCTCCTCTGCTGCAAATTTACAGTGTATCTGTTATTCTGTTGTCCCCCCCTAGAAAGATGGTCAACTGACCTCCATTTTCTCTTGTCCCTGGAAGCCCAACAGCCTCCTACAGCCTTCGCTGCTCTACAGCGAGGGTGGGCTGGGCAGCTTTAAGAGGAAGAGCAGCATTAGACAGTGAGAAGTGAAGAACTTGGATCCATCTACATCTTCCCAAGAAGAAATGCCCACGGCATTTGTTTTTCCAATTTACAAAGTTCATTTGGCTCTCGATTGTGTCTCGGTCTAAAAGCCATCAGTAACATTTTCTGGTCCAACGTGGAGGACATTTCAAGTGAGGTCTTGCCAAGGCTTGTCCTGGACACAGTTAATAATTATCCAGTCTCTACCAGGATACATTAACTAAGGCGTTTCACCCAGCGTTGCAACTACGTCAGCTAGGCCACAAATCTTTAGTTTTATTTTCGCTATCAATGGTAAACTAGGATTTATCCGACTGCTACATCCAGATCAGACAGTTTGAAGAAACCTGGAGCCCTCAGACTGTGAGACACCAGTGAATAAAACCAAGACTGCTTCTGGTCTGCCAGCACGACGCTGATTTGCGCTTCGTAAACCCCCCATTGCCGAGGCGACATGCTGCCCGCCACAGGGTTAACCAGCCTGCTTCCCTCCATGCCACGGGGATTTCCAGGCACGGCAACTTCCTCCTCACTAGTCCAAAGATAACAGCCCAGGGGCTGGAGAAGCACTGGAAGACCCGTGACAACTCTAAGCGACATCTGGCAGTCATGCCGAAGGCACATAGAGAAGTTTTGCTCCAAGGAGCTCATTTCTTTCGAGGAAAGGAGACCCTCGTAGGCAAGGCAGAAAACAGTGGGTAGAAAGGGTGTGGGAACAGCCCTGCTCCAAATCAGCGCCAACACTGTATTTTTAAATTTTTTGGGGGGGCGGTTGCTTTTCTTCCTCAACTCCGCAAGCTACACGCTTTCCCCCTCCAGAAAGCGGTCGACGTTCCCCTCATCAGCACAGCACGAAGCATCAGCGAAACTCACCGTGATTACCCCAGACACAGCTTAGAAGTCTGCCTCTGCAAGAAAGAAGGGCAGAGCGTTAGGCTTCGGGGTAAGCAAACCCCCCCCCCCCCGCTGGAAACAACCCCCAGGGACCCGCCCTCGCTTGGCTCTGTGCTTGCTGCAGCAGGCTGGGTCGCCACGATCGGTCCCCAGTGCTACGTCCTTCTTTATATTCACCAAATATAGAGCCAAAAAGTCATCGCACGACCCACCTCTTTGTAGGCAAGTTCTAGAAAGAGATCAGAGAGCTCCCCTGGGAGCTGTCAGGCACAGCACAACCAAACACCAACAGATAGGAAATACCAAGGAAAATCTTCCCTGTCTGCTACTAACGAACTCTTTCGTACGTATGGATTCAGCCCGGCTGAAACCAAGTTAATCTGTCACCTACAGCACAAGGCCTTCAAAATCCACCCCATTATAGCACCCTGAGAAGGGGAACAGAGACACTGGATACGAATTAACAAGCTCTGGCTTCCAGACACAAAGAGCGGGCAAAGCTTGACGAGGAAGGCACACCATACCCCATTGGAACACCTGCGGCTCCCGCAGGGTGGAATGGGCCACTTTGCACGCGTAGACGTCGCCCTTCAGGGGGGTGAACGGCACATACACCAGGCGCTGGAAATGCCACTTGTCGTTGAAGGACATGTCCGCGTAATGGACATTGCTCATGGGATTCCCGTTCTTCAGCAGAGTGATCTCGATCTTGGGAGGGTGGAACCCGCTCACGAAGCAGTTGAGGGTGTTCTCCTCTCCCACTACGGCACGTTTGCGGGAGTACACCTCCACCTTTGGCGCCTCTGGAGAGCGGGAGGGAAGGAAGGAGGTGGTGAGAAGCCTTGGAGAAGCCAACACCCACCCACCCACGGTAACCGGTGCCGGAACCCTCACGGCCCCTCCCGCCCCCCCTCGGGCACTCACCATCTGCCGTGACCAGGGCCACCACCAGGACCAGGACGGCCACCTTCCCCGCCAGCTCCATGGCCACTCTGCTCCCCTCGCTGGGCCGACTGGCCCGCCCCGCTCGCCCGCCGCGTTTTATAGCCTCTGCCGCCCGCGGCCAATCGCCGTGCGGGACTGCCCGGCGCGTCATCAGTCTCCAGGCAGAGAGGGAGCGCAGAGGTTGTGCGAGCCCGCCCGCTTGCAGGCAGAGTCGCTTTCGGTTTCGCTTTAGGTCCGAGGCACCGCCCGGGGCCGCCCCAGCCCAGGGCCTTTCCCGACCGCGGTGGGATGGAGGCCCTCAAAGGGGTGAGGCGGTACGAGCCCCGGCCACCGCTCCCCCGGCCCTGCAGCTGGACGCCTGCGGTCAGGAACCCCCGCCGGGAGCAGGTCATGGAGCAGCGGCTACAAGGTGCTCACCTGGCCCCTGCCCCCCCCCCCCCCCCGAAGTGGGGTGAAAAACTCTTCTCATGGAGGAGTTTGTAGCTAGAGCCAGTACTACACCAACAGACGATGCTGGCACAGCCCGGCTGCCTTCCTTCCTGAACCTCGGCTTGCTCTCTGGGCATCAGCGTGTCAGCCCAGTGGCTATGGGGTGGATTGACTCTGCCCTTTGAATGGAGCATGGACTCCCCAGCATCAAACACAGCAACCCAAAGGTCAAAGAACCAGGTTCTCTGGTGCCTCCTCCAGAAAAGTTGCAAGAACCGTAGCCCAGCCGGGCTGGGTGCCCCTCCGGACAGCCCTGTGATGCTGCTTGGAGGAGAGAAGTACTCTACTTCGAATATCTGTTGAGAAAACCAACGTTAAAAAGGGAAAATGAAACCATCTTAAAGAGCGCATAGATATTTTTATACACCCAGGAGCTTGTCTGCTTGCGGTCCTACAGGTCATGTGCTGCTTATCTTCAGTTGCTGTTTCAGGCTGGGAAGCAGATTGTCTTTCATCCAGCTGTATAAGGATTAAAAACTTAAATAAAAAAAAAAGGGAAGGGAAAGAAAGTCACTGCTAGCAGGAAGAAAACAGCAGTACTATAGAGCTGCTCTAACACTGAGGTTCTCTAGGACTTGCCATCCCATTTAAAGACCCAACTTAAATCCATAAAGCACAAATGGAGAATATCCCCCACCCAAAGGCCGCAGGTAAATCAGCGGAGACCGAGCAAAGGAAAAACATGCAAATGGTCGTTACCGGTCCCCACCAGACCAGCTCTGAGCCGAGCTCCAGCTGAGTCTGCCAGCCACCCAGCTGCCCTTGAGTGCTTTCACAATGAGATAAGGGGATGCAGCTGCAGCCGGAGCCTTATCGGGGCTCTCATGGCGAGGAGGGCTGAGTCCTACGTGGGTGTCGCAGCCCAGCCTGTGGGCCAGTGTAACCCTCCCTGGGCTAGCCTTCCCCTGGGCTCGGGGAGGATTAATTACACGAATGGCAGGATACAGATCCTTTCTCAGTGCTGACACCTGGGATCTGCCCCTTGGGACAGGAATCCCTGGATATGGCTCTGCTGTCACCAGTGGCACCCGATGGACTTTCCCCAAAAAGAGAAGCCGAACCACGAGTTTATTCCACATATTGGCTGCACCAATTTGGTTAGAACAGCCAAATCTTCCTCTTTTAGGCACTTCCACTTTTATTAGCAGAGGGAAATATCGAAGGAGCGGGTGAGGTCTGCCACAGCTGAGGAGCTGCCAGTGTTGGGGGGGGGGGGGGGGGGGGCGAGATTTGCGGCGCCTTTGCCTTGGTTTTTCTCCCCCGTGCTCCCGAACCTACTACAGCAAATCCCCAGGACGTGCTTCCAGCCACACCGACCGCGGCCTGATGGATGGCCGTGACTGCCCGGGGGAGCATCGGTTGGGAAAACACCGTCGCTGTCAGTGAGCGACGAGAAAAGTTGGGGGGGGAAAGCCGGGTTGCGGGTTTCTGCGCGCCGCAAAACGCGGGCAAAACCCCTTTTCCCGCCACTTCACCCCATCCCGCTCCGCCGGCCGCGGGGCGGGGCCTAGCCGAAAGGGGCGTGGCGACGCGACTGCGCAGGCGCGGCGCGCCGCTGGGCGCCGCCATGCTGTACGGCAAGCGAGGGTCCGTAAAAGGCGGCGGCGGGGCCACTTCGGCCCCGTAGAGGGACGCCGGCGGGCGGGCGGGCGGTGCCGCGGCATGGCGGAGGGCGGCGAGCCCGTTGTGAGTGCCCGCCCTGCTCCGCCCTGGCGTCGTCTCCTTTCCCGCTGCCCCTGGTCACGCCCCCCTTCCCCGGCGCCGGCTCCCCCGGGGGCGCCTCTCCCGGTGCTGGCTCTCCCGGGAGCGGCCGGTACCGGAGAAGACGCCGTCCCGGGGGTGCTAGTAGGGGTGCCCTTCCTTGCCTCGTGCTCGGGTGCTGTTCGTACCCCGGTGGTGGGGTGTTCACTCTGAAGCCTAACGGTCCCTTGGTGCTAGCCACGCTGGTGCTGTTCCTGCGCCGGCCGCGGTCGCCACTGGGCGGCCACAGCCCTGGTCCCGGCAGGCTTCGGCGAGCTCCTACCCTGTGCTGAGCCAGCGGTTCCTGCCCTCGCTGGCCGTGCCTGTGGCTCCTGCTTTTCCCTTTCCAGCTGCGGAGCAGCCATGAGCCCTGCCGGCTGCCCGGCGCCGCCAGCGGTGTCGGGGGGAGGTTGGGTGCCCCGCGCTTGGGAGTGGGTTAGGGTTACCCCTCTCCTGCCTGTCTCTCTTAGCAGGGACTCTGCTGCTTTCCACTCCAGATCCTAGAGGACTACCTGCTGGTGCAAGATGCGCCTTTGCTGGAGGAGATGGCTGAGGAGGATGAAGAGCTCGACCTGTACAACGAGATGACTTTTGGGTTAGGTAAGATCTCAGGGGAGGCCCAGGGCCAGGACCCCCAGCCAGCACCCAACATGGTGAGGAGGATGGAGGTGGGGCGGTAAGGAGCTGGGTTGGGAGCAGGGACCCTGGTGGGCACTGCCCAGGCTCTCACCCACCCTGATGTCCTTTCCTTCCCTGCTCCAAGACCGAGACTCCACTGAGGAAGACATCACAAAACCCCTGATGCCTCTGGAGATGAGCCCTGAGCTGTCCGAAGTGGTGGCAGAGGAGACTGAGGCTGGGGAAGAACTGGAGCCTGAAGTGGTTGAGCAGCTGGAGGAGCTGGGAGAGCCCCAGGAGGAAGGTGGGATGGAGTCAGAGGTTGAGCAGATTGGCTCTGAGTTGGAGGAAGAGGAGGAGGAGCTGGGGACTGAGGAACAGGAGGAAGACCAGGAGCCCTGCGAAGAGCCCAATGACCTGGGAGACCCAGCAGTGATGAGAGTTGTGCAGAGCAAACCCACACTGGAGGTGATGCATCAGCAGGGAGGGAGGGGACCCACACCTGTGGGTCCTGCCCCACAGAGGGGGTGATTTGATTCCTGCCTGAGGGAGGGAGTCCTACCGTGCAGTCTGTAACCACCTCTTTGCCTGCAGAGCCAGGACTCGGCGGTGTTGGACAGCAGGATTGGTGCTTGCTGGGCAGAGTTTGGCAAAGATGACATGGTAAAAATGTCCCCCTGCATCTGGTGGTGGGTCTGAGGGGCCTCTGTGGCATCCCCTGCCCCTCTCCTCTTGTCCTCCTTCTCCTTGCTGATCATCTCCCTGTCTTCCAGCCGGCGATGGATCCCACGGTGTGGGGCTCTTGCCCCAGCAGCATTCCGCCCCACCATGTGCTGGAGGTGGGTACCCCTGGCCAGACCCTTGGGCAGCGCCTGAGGGCTCCCCAGTACTGTGGGCCAAGGGTCATGTAGGTGATTCGGGGTGCCCGGGGGACCTCCAAAGCCTCATCACGGGTCTGAGGATGCATGGGCATGTCCCTTGGGTGCTAAGGCAGAGAGTAGAGGTGCCCACCCTAAGCAGAGTCTGGGTTTGCAGGCAAAGCTGTTGAGTTTGGGGGGACTAGAGCCCCCATGCTGGGTGTCCCCATGGGTCCCCTGCTGTTGCACACCACCAGCATGGGAGCCTGGATGGTGCATGGTCTAGCTGAGCAACAACCAAAGGTTTTGGTGAGCTGCTTGATGTTGGGGGAGCTAAATTGATCCCAGGTGGGCCCTGTTCCCATCTCCTGCTGCCTCCTCCCTGCAGGATAAAGCCATCCTCCAGGTCCTGGAGAGGCCCCCACCGTCCACCAACGTGGCCCTTGACTTCCTTGGCTCCCCCGTGCAGCGGGGCTATGGGGGCTCTCCACGGCTCAAGCGCCCTGACTTAAGACTGATGTCTCCCAAGTCCTTCCCCCAGCACTTTCTCCGGCAGGTAACAGGTTTCAGGGGGCTCTTGTGTCCCCTCTTTCTCTGCCCTCCCCTCCCCAGAGGTGCAGTCTTGAGGACAGTCTTGTCCCAGTAACACCTCCCCATCTCCTGCCCTGCAGCAGCTGCCGCTGATGCCTCGCTCCCACTGCTCCACTCGGTCCTTCGCGCCAGCTCACAGACCCTCTCCGCTCTTCGCTTCCAACCAGGTAACACAGCGGGCTGTGGGCCACCACTGTGTCCCCTCCCAGGTGGCCCTGGAGCAGCAGGGGATGGTGCTTCCCCAAAGCTCTGCTGTCTGGGTCAGACTTTGCAGCTCCATGTAATCCTGAGCACCCATCTCCAGCGTCTTGCCAATGGGGAAAGTCCAGCCACCTGTTGTTTCCTAAGTCTATTTGTCCTGAAGGCCCCGTGGGACCTGCACTGGGCATGGTGTCGTGCTTGGAGTTATGCTGTGGCAATGGCGATGGACCTAGGGCACGCAATCCCTGGTGACACCTGGGTCCCCTTGCCTTGCTCAGCTGTAGTGGCAGGATCACTGGGGGGTATGGCTTCGCTGCAGTGCCCCACGCGGCACCTCTGTGCAGGGAGAGGGTGCCCTCTCAAGGACAGGAGCCAGAAGCCAGCATGGAGCTGGCAGACCCCTCCGGGACCCTTGGAGGGGAAGGCTCTAACACCTGGACCCTTCTCTCTCCCTCTCCAGACCACAGGGTATGCATCTCCAGCTCCTTTCCGGCCCATGTCACCCAAAATCAGCAGCCCACCACGGCCTCTCAGCATGCACTTTGGTCCCATGTCTCCTTCTTTGGACCCGGCTCTCTTTTTCACTCCGTCAGCCAGCGGCCAGCTGAACCTCAGGTAGCAGGATGGTGAGCGGGGTGCCTGGGTGGGACCGGAGGAGCCCTGCAAAGCAGCTGGGGGGGTGTCCCTCCTCTGAGAATGGCTCTAGCGTGGGTGCTGAGTCCCCAGGCCATGTGTTGTCTCCCTTGCGTTGCTCCCAGCCATATGACCCAGCTGCACCCCCAGCACCAGCGGATCCTGACCCAGCGGCAGCAGCACGGCGGGCAGGCGCAGAGGTAAGGGGGTCCCGGGGGAGCTGCGGGGCAGTGGGGGGGGGCTCTGGGCAGTCCCAGCAGGTTGCGATCTTCTCCTGTGCCAGCATCTCCCCCAAGAAGGTGTGGTCTCCTAAAGCGGACCCTTATGCTGGGCTGATGACCTCCAAGGAGAAGGACTGGGTCATCAAAGTGGAGATGATCCAGCTGCAGAGCGAGAACATGGATGATGACTACTACTACCAGGTGAGCTCCTGCCGGCAGTGCCAGTGGCTCATCCTGCACCTCAAGGCTGGGCCTTCATCTCTTTGGGAGCCAGAGGGTGCCTGGGCTCATGCTGCCTCCCCTCCTGGCTACACCTGTCCTTACAGACGTACTACCACCAGCTGGAGCGCAAACAGGCGGAGGAGGAGCTCCTTGGCGGGCGCAACAAGCAGGAGCCCCCCAAGCTGGTCACACCATTCATCCAGAAAGTGGAGACGTACAACTCTGGTGAGGGGCTGGGATGGGTGGCGAGGGGCAGGATGAGGGGATGGGTTGTGGGATATGGTCTCACCGTATCCCATCTCTCTTCCAGTGGTGCGCATCGCAGGCTCGCTGGGCCAAGTCGCAGTGTCCACCTGCTACAGCCCTCGCCGGGCCATCGATGCTGTGCACCATGCCCTCGTGGAGGAGGTAGGTGAGGGGAAGCCGGGCAGGTGGGTGACCTGTATGCCTGGGGAAGCGGCTCTGAGCTTTCCCCAGGCCCTGGAGCAGCTTTAGCAGGAGCTTTAGGAGCTGCTGTGACCCGGCTCTGGGTGCTGTCCTGAGCTGCAGAATGGAGCAGGTGCTGCCTCGGCGGTGGCAGCTTGTCCCCTGCTGAGGGTGGGATGGGGCTCTAGGCAGTTGGAACTGGCCGTGGCCTCCCTGTGGGATTGCTCTGTGTCCTGAAGCCACCTCTGATCCCCAGGGAGCAGCTGGCCCAGCGCTCTGCCAGTGGTGGTGTCTGGTGCTGGCTGTAACTGTTGTGCCTTCCTTTCTCCCCTCCTGAAGGCTGCGGGGAGCCACCGGCTACGGGCGCTGCACAGGATTGAGAAGGTGAGTGAGCTGCAGTTCGGGGCAGGGTGGGATGGTGCAGACACCTTGGCTTTCATCCAAGGAGCTCTGTGAGGGGACATCTGCCTAGGCAGGGGTCCTGGATAACCAGTTGGTAGATGTTCCAAGCTTCCCCCTTACCCTGTTGCTGTGTCTCTAGCTCTTTCTGCAGCTGCTGGAAGTGGAGGAGATGCAGCGGAAGATGTCACTGGCCCCTGAGGAGGAGCAGCCCTGCTGTCAGGAGCAGAAGAGCCAAGAAGTGGAGCGTATCTACCAAGTCTTGAAAATCAGAGCTTGCAGCAGCGAAGAGTGAGTTTGTGCTGTGGGGAGAGGGGAGCAGGTGACATGTCCTGGTCCTCACAGGGCTCAGATGGCCACAGATGAGTAGTTCTGGGTGATGCTGAGGGTTGGATCCTATCCTCCGTGTGTCACCGTGGCCTGTGCGAACTCTGCCCATGAGCCCCGTCCTCCACTGGAGCTGATGCTGGTCCTTCTGGATGGACAGAGACGCTATGGGTCCCTTTGGATCTGTGCCAACACAGCCTTCGTCCCCAGGGAGGCAGAGGATGAATTCCTGCAACTCCTGTGTGTGCGGAAAGGCAAGAAGCTCACAGCCCGGCTGCTGCCCCACCTGACCCGGGAGCAAGCGGAGAAGATGCTACTGACCATCACCCACCACCTGCCGTTCCTCATGAAGAAGGACGTGTTAGATGAGGTGAGCACCTCCAGCTGGGGCACCAGTCCTGGGCTGCCTCCTTCCCCTGTCTGCTCTTGCTGTGGGGGGGGGGGCACTCTGGGCAATGGTGGGGGCCTGTCTTGCTGGATCCCAGCACAGCTAGGCAGCTGGTGGGGTTGACCCGAGACAGGAGCCTCTTTCCTTCCCTCCGGAGGAGGAGAAAGGTTTCCAGGAGGGGTTAAAGCAGTCCTGGTGGCAGTCTACCACGAGGGGGTGCGGTGTTGGCCTTTGCGTGTTCCCCTCCAGGTGTTGGGATGGAGCTTAGGGATGGGGCTGGGACTGTGGTGGGTCAAACAATCTCAGATCCCTGCTCTCCTCTCTGCCCTGCCCAGTCTCTCTCCCTGCTCTATGGCCCATTGAACAAAGTGGTGGGCGGGATGACCTTCAGCAGACTCATCGAGGTCCTGCAGGAGATGACCAGGCCTCTGCCTGAGTCCCCTGAGCTCCCCCTCGCTATGGCCTTGAAGAACCAGGTAGGTGGCCCCAAGAAGGGCAGAGCTGTGTGGCGTCCCCGGGAAGCCAGCACTGCCAGCTGCCCGTGACACTCCTCCTGGTGCTTCCCCACAGTTTGGGATCTCCTTGCTCTACTCCCTGCTGAGCCATGGCGAGAGGCTGCTGTCCTCCGACGCGCCACTGGAGCCATGCAGCGGGGACTTCGAGATGTGGTGAGGGGCCGTGTGAGCACTGGGATTGGGGTTTACCAGCCGGTGGGGTGCTCACCCCCCTGTGTTGGTGCCCCCAGGACAGACACGGTGTTCCTGGTCGCCCGGGAGCTGTCACAAGTGCCCAAGACCTCGCTGGTGGAACCTCTCTTCTTGCCCAGCAACCTTCTCTCGCTCTTCTGCCGCTACCTGGACAAGCAGACTGTCCACCACCTGGAAGCCAAGATGGAGTGAGTACCACCTGGCGTGGCTCCCTGCCTCCCCTGGGGATCCCCTGGGAGAGGAGCAGCAGCAGACAGCAGTTCGCCACTTCTGTCCCCTTGGGGACCGCCCCGTTGGGGACCGCCCCGTTGGACACTTGTCTCCAAACCTCCACTGGGCTGAGATGACACCTGTGGCTTTGCTCCTGCTTCTCTGGGACAGGTTGGCATCAGCTGCTGGCAGCATGAGTGTGACAACCAGATGCTCCAGCCTTGTCCTTTCCCCTCAGGTGCTCCCCGCTGCCATCGGAGGCCGCCATGCCATGCTGAGCCCCGGGAGCTTGGGAAGGGGAGCCGGGGCTGGCGGTGCTGGGAATGGGCAGGGCCCGATGCCGTGACGTTGAGTTTTGAAGCAAACACTTAACCCTGGTGCAGGGCACTCTGGGTGAACCGGGCACTGGCCGGGCCGGTGCTTGAGGGCTGATGCCGACCTGCCCCGGTGCCTGGGAGCGCAGCACGGGGAGGCGGGTAACTTATTTTGGCCTCGCACCCAGCAGCGGTGAGCGCCGCATCACGGCGGGTGTGGAGGCAGGGTCTGCACAGGGGCGCTGGGAGCACCTGGGGGTGAGTGACTTTGTGTACAGCAGTTGAAATAAAATAAAAAAGGTGATTAACGAGCTCCTCTGGCTCCTGTGGGCAGCTTCTGCTGTAAGCACAAGGGGTCTGGAGGCATCACCTGGGCATGGAGGCCCCTGGTCGGGGATGGTGGGGATCCAAGTGTGCAGTAAAAGGGAAGGAGAAGCAGGGAGGGATGCGCAGAAGACTCAGGAGGAGGATGAAGGGGGATGGAGGAGAAGGCGATGTGCTTGGAAGGGAGCGGAGGGAATCGGAGGACCCCATGCTGCTGGGGACAGAGGGGAATTGAGCCCTGAGGGAGAGGAATGGGCTGGGAGGAAAGGGATGTGGTGGGGAAGAGGGGTCAGAGCTTGCCCCGAGGGGAAAGGAAAGATTGGTGCATGCAGGAGGGCACATCTGGGTGCACAGGGGAAGGATATGGGGGATCTTAAACACAGGTGGGTGGGTAATTAAGCATGTCTTCTATTTGCTGAGCTCTCAAAGACTAATTAGTCTAAAGGCTTGCCAAGGTGGTTGTGGTGAAGTACCTCAAAGTATCTTTCTTGAGTGATTTTAACTGACCATGACTTAGCACAAGCTGACCCTTGCTTCTGTGTTTTAGGGCTGAGGGGGTGCCCAGGTCCCACTGTAGGAAATCTCTGTGGCTCTGCCTGGCTATATGGTGGGAATTCCCCTGATCCTATGGGACATCTGAGCCTAGGCCACCTCTGTCCGTCCCCAGGTCTAAACTTGACACCCAAAGCCTGGTGTATGTTCAAAAGAGGTTTGCACCCGAAAGTTGTCTCATCCTCAGACTGGCAGCTACCAAGTACCCGAGCTCCAAGCCCAGGTAGAGGAGAGCAGATGAAACTATTCCTTTAAACTGACATCCTCCAGAGGTCAAACTAAGGCACAATGAGAATTTGCAGAAAATAAGGATGTGAGTGGTTGGGTGGGATTTATCTCCACTGCTTATTAAGGCAGCTTGCATCTCTGCTTCTGAAACGCACTTCAGAGGAGCAACTGAGACACCCAAATACAGTTGTGCAGAGGCAGGAGATGCTGCAGATGTGGTGCAGGACCTAGAGGGGGCTTCTGCCCGTAGCGCTATAGGTGGGGTGTAGGCTATCAATCATCTAAAAGGGTGCGAGGTCCAGCTGGAAGGAGCTCCAGGTCACCCTGGCAGCTGCTTTTGTCATCCTGATGCCTCTCCTGCTCATCTTGGTGTCCTGCAGCCTTTCCCCTGCCCTCAAAATCAGGTCTGCCAAAAAGTAGGCTCAAAGCCTTCTCCACTTGCTCCTCGTGCTTTATTGTTGGAGGTTCTTGTTTGGGACAGCTGTGTTCATCCCTACGCAGCCCTAGCCATCCGCTGCGACGTTGCTTCAAAAGAGTGACCCTGGCAGGCTGTCACTGTCATCAGGGTGAAAACCATAGTTTCAAACCCACCGGGGTCATCTGGGAGGATACCTGCGTGGTGACTCACCTGCAAACAGAAGGATGGACCTTGCCACCACAAGCCCTAGAGATGATTTCAGACAGAAGGGAACTCGCAGCCGCTCACTGATTTGTAGGAAGAGAGGAGGACGCCAGCGAGTCCTTCAAGATAAGGATAAGCCGTGTTTATGTTTTCTGTTTGGAACAGAGCAGAGCGCGGACCCGGCATGGGTACGCCTCGCCTGAGAGCCAGCAGGGGTGGAGGAGGAAAGCATGACACAGTTGCAATCACATAAGAAACCAAATGTAGGAGGTTTCTACTGGACTTTGCTGCTTTGTTGCAGGAAGCAGCTGAGATGAAAGAAGGAAAAATTCATCTCTCTTGGTTACTCTCCCACAACCGAGGGACCGGCACCACCCAGCAGCTCCCCTCAGTGGTTCCCACCTGCAGAAAGAGACCCTTTCCCTGGGGCTCCACCTGGTGAATGAATTCAGCTGAGGGGTGTCCGGCAGGTAGGGACCCCGTCTGGTTTATCTGCGTTGGGGTCTTCTCCCTTAACCCAAAGCTGATGAAAGTCCAGCTCACCTGGATCTGCTTTACCTACTGCCCTGCCCGGCTCCTCCTGGCACTGTCCCCAAAGAACCACCAGCCCCATGGGGTGGTGGTGACCTGTCACTGTGAGTAAGAGACTGGAGCAAGGGTGGTCACTGTCACAGGAATAGGGGGCTCGTTCTGGGATCTTTTGAGGGGTGTAGGGCTCATCCTGATAGGTCTTCAGGGTATGGGACTCATCCTGGGATGTCTTGGGGGGGGTATGGGACTCATCCTGGGATGCAGGGAAGGGTATTTTGGGCTTGCACAAGATGTATTACTGAATGTTTAGGGGAGGAATCACAGATGGGGACAAAGACGGATCAAGGTGGTTTGTGGCAGTGTTGCCTCTCTTGGGCTGCTCCCGAAAACCCGTGTGCTGAAGAGGTGGCCATCCTGGTCAGGGTGTGGAGGGGATGGCAGCTGTCCTGGTTGAGGGGTTGAGGCAACTGTGACCATCTTGGTCAGGGCACTGAGGGGGACCATGACTGCCTTAGAGTTCAGGTATCCCAGGGAGGGTGGCTGGGGCACAGAGAGGACTGTGGCCATCTTGGTTGGGACATCGAGGGGACTATGGCGTCTAGATCAGGTTGAGGGGCTGGCAGCCATCTTGGTGGGTCCCCTCAGTGGAGGGGACCATGTCCATCTCGGTTGGGCATTGGTGGGACCGTGACCATCTTGACTGGGGTGTTGAGGGTACCATGGCCATCTTGGTTAGGGCATTGAGGGAACTACGGCCGTCTCAGTTGCCCTGTTGAGGGGACCTTGGCTGGTAGGGTCATTGAGAGGACCATGGCCATCTCACTTGGATTGTTGAGGGGACCATGGCCATCTTGCTTGGGGTACTGAGGGGACCACAGCCACCTCAATTGAGGCATTGAGGGGACCATAGGTGGCTGGGGCACTGAGGGGACCATGGCCACCTCAGTCGGGCACTGAGGGGCCGGGGGGACGCAGGCTGCCATCCCCTTGGGGACACCCGCGCCTCGCCCTCAGGCCGGGACTCGCCCACTGCCTCCGGGGGGGAACAGGCTCCCCCTCCGCCGGCGCAATGGTATGGCCCCCCCCCCTTCCAGGCTCGTGGCCGTTTCTATGGGGACGGAGCGACGCCTGCCAGCGGAGGAAAAGGGCGGCGCTCATTGGCTCCCCCTGGCGGGGGAGGGCGGGGCAGGCGGAGGCACCGCCTAATCTGGAGGCCGCCCGCCCCTCCGGCCCCGCCCCGGCGGGTTAAAGCGGCGGCGGCGGTTTCCGGCGCGGCTGTCGCAGGCGGAAGCGGCGGCGGCGGCAGCGCGGACATGGCGTCGGGCGGCGCCAGCGGCTCCCGCTCCCCCTCCCCCGCCGAGCGCCTCCCCCCGCCCTTCCCCGACCCCCACGGCGGCGACAGCGACGCGCCGGGGACGGCCGACAGCGACACGGAGGGCGAGGACATCTTCACCGGCACCGTGAGTGTGGGCCGCGGGCGGGGAGGGGGCAGCGCCCCGGGGGTAGGCCCGGCGCGGGGCGGCTGTGAGGGAGGAGCTGTGGGGCTGGGCCCAGCGGTACCTGCAGGTGGACCCTGTCTGAAGGGCGGTCCGGTGCCTGCAGGCAGCGGCGTGGCATCCTCCGGGTTTGGTTAAAATAGGGGAGAACCCCCAAAAATCCCCAAAATAAAACTTGGGGGGGTGGGCCTTTCCTCTGGGCTCTTGCTCCTGTAGGGAGCCCAGCATCTCCTTCCTGCCTAAGAGCACCTGAAGTGCCTCGGGGAGGCTGTGGAGGGGGGTGCCGTGGGTGCCTGGGGGTCAGGGAGCAGGCCCTGGGGTCCCCTTCGGCTGCAGGACTGTGCAGCAGCTCGTGCTGGGCCGGTCTCTGGGTCCCCGGCGTTATAACCTGCCAATTCTTGCAGAACCTGAGCATCTTGAAGGAACCTGTCAGTGTGAAGATGTCCCTGTGCGGCTTGGGCACAGTGCTGGGGGCAACTGCCAGCTTCTCGATCCCCCCCAGATCAGGGTCAGAGTAACTCGTGAGCGGGCCACCTCACTGGTTTGAAACCTGGTGGCAGCTGCAGCTCAGCGCCTTTGCTGTGCAGCTCGTGAGACTTCACGAGGGAAGAGCCCTTTGTCTTCCGTCCCCTGGCATCAGCTCTTGTCCCTTCAACATCCCGAGGTGAACGCTGGTGTGGTGCTAGCTGCCTTCAGTCTGGTATTGGGGGACGAACCCCTCTGTGCAGCGGGAGTGAGTTGACAGGAGGCATCCAATGTCTTCTGCTCATGGTGAGGAGGGTCACCAGCGCCTTGGTGACCTCCTTTGCCTTGTACCGGCACAATGGGCTGCAGGAGGGTCTAGGAAGTTTGGTGTTCAGCAAACCAGGTCACTGTGGTGCTGCACAAATTCCCTGCTGAATGTGCGGGTGTGAATGGTGAAGGGTTTCAGTGCCTTTTCTTGTTTGTAATAGTCTCCTGTGTGTGAATCCCTGGTTGTTGAAGGCTGTTGGTGTTAATTCTTGCCAGCTGTGCTGGCTTTTGCTCCAGACAGTGATCAGCACCTAGGAAGGGAGTTAAAACACTGGCCGATGCTTTCCCAGGCTGAATTCCTCCCCAGCCAGCCGTTGGCCGCAAGTTCTTGGGCTCAGCGTCTGTACTGAGCAAGGTTCTCTGCTAGAGGGGGTGCAGAAGCTGGCTGCTCCAGCAGCCCGGTCGCTTGAACGCTGTAAGTTCTAGGGCTGGTTTCCTAACTCTGCGAGCTGAGGCTGGTCACGTTGTCGCCTGCGAGGGCTGACGCTGTGGCCTCTGCCTGCCTCACTCAGGTTTTTTGCCGTCTGCCTGTTCCTGCCGGCAGGGCAGGAGGAGTTGGTGTCTCTGGCAGTAAACTCTCCAGAAACCTCCTGTCTGCAGTTTCCCAGGCCTGGTTTTCCCTGGGCTGGGCTCCGGCAGGCCTCGAGGAGGAGACCGTGGCCGTGAACACGCGAACCTGCCTGCTACTGGGAACGGAGCTGGCTTGGCTAAGCTTCTCCTGTCACCAGCACAAAGCTGGAACTGTCTCTGCCCCACTTCTGGTGGAACTCCTGGCCCTGGTACTGCCTGGTGTCCTCGAGCCACGCTCACTCAGCAGCAAGGTGTCTTCTGCTGGTGGTTTAGCAGCAGGGAACAAGGCAGATTTGGGGAGATGTGGGTAGATTCTGCCCTGTGTGAGCTTGACAGGATGGAACTGCTACGTTGGTCTGGGGAAAACAGAGCAGCGGAGTCATATGTTTTGAAAACAATGTGGGAAGGCGTAACCCTGGCCTTGCAAGAGGAAGATGCAGGTACCTCTGGCTTGAGCTAGGGCACGGTGATGGTCTTGAACTTCTCAGGACCTTTCTTTATTGAAGAACTGGAAGATGTAGTAGGTGGCTTGTTGCTTTGTGGTAGAGGCAGCCTCCCAAAACAGACAAGTACCAACTGCTGCGGGCTTTCATGCAAATAAAGTGGCCCTTCACCGAAACTGGAGTCTGTTAATAAGCTAAAGCAGCTTATCAGGTGCTTAGTGTTGTTGTTGAAGCAACTGTCATAACTAATACTTGGCTCTTCTGTGCAACCCGGTGGCTTTGCTTGTCTCTCTGCCCTTGAGCGTTAGAAAAACACTTCGCAGGGGAGTCGGGCTGGTGAGGCAGATCCACCCGGCTGCCGGCGTTCGGCTGGCTTGGCAATGCTTAGCCATAATGCAGTAGCCAGCAAAGACGCATTCGGGTCAGACACAACTATAACCAGAGCTGGACCTCATCCGTCTGTTGGCAAAAGTTGGTCTGCTGCGTGACCACAAATCTCTCTAGGGATGCTCTCAAGTGCTGGCTCTTCTGACCAGAGGTCTGGTTCCCCGTGGTAGGCATCAGGCTTGCACTGGGGGACCTAAGGAGCTTCTGCCTGCATGCATGATGGTCAGGGTGTGCTAAATCAGACCTCTGAGATGGCGGGTGTTGTGTCACGGGCTGCAAAAGAGGCCGTGGCTCTTCTCTAGTAGCAGATGGAGAAGCAGGAATAGGGCGTGGTACTTTCAGTCTTAGAAACTAAGTCTAAAACAAACTGAGAACTTGGTCGCAGTAGAAAAATAGATAGTCCTTTTCTGCGTTTGAAAGCTGGGAAACTCATTAGGGAAACTTCAGAGCCCACCTTAGCTTGTCCACATTGAGTGGGGTTTCTTTACCAGCTCAGGAAGCTCCTGCAGAAGCAGAGGATCTGAATGAGCCCTGCTACAAATTTCCCTGACGTAGGTCACTGTGGTGTTAGCAGCCCTTGTGTTGGCTCGGCTGCTGGCTGGAGGAGGTCCCTGGGGTGGTTGCACTCTTGTTGGCTTGGCCACCAGCTGGAGGTCCCTCTGGAGGACCCTGTGGGAGTCTGGGTGTGATGTTTGGTGTGGGTCTCTCTGCTCCCCACTCTCCATCACTAGCAAATGCAGCTCCTGCCTATAACTCTTCTGATCCAAGCTGGGAGCAGTCCCAGCTTTCTCCTCCAGGAAAACATCCTAAAATATAGGAGGACTTGCTATCAAACAGGGCACTGGTGTTTTATGTACCCAAAGACTTGGGCTCACCTCAGAGAGGAGCAGCGTTAGCACCGCTTTACTCCTTCGGGAGCAGTGCGAACTGATGGTGTTTCCTTGCTGAAGAAAGCGCCAAGGAGCCTGTTGGTTCGGAGTAACTGCTAATAGTGCTCCATTTACTGGCCATCAAAGACCTGTTCTGTTCTCTGCTAAGTCGTTGAAGAATAGTGCTTGCTGTCCCATCCTTGCTTGGAATAACTTGTACTTGCTTGTCTGCCTGCAAAATGAGGGATGATTCGTGATGCCAGTGTCCGTAGCGCTTGCCTGCAGCAGGAATGCAGAAATAGCTCTGCCTTCTGGTGTGGTGGACTGGTTGGCATACGAGCTCTCAGGTGGGCTTTCACCTTGTCCCCAAGCCTGCTCCTGGTAGCCGGGACGGTGTCCCCCGGCAAAGCTGCATGCCCAAGGGGCTGTTTGCTGTGGCAGGATCCAGCTGTAAGTCCCAGCCCTGGGATTCGGGGCTGGCTTGTCCCGGCCAAGCCATTCATGGGGAGCACGAGCTTTGGGTTGCGAAACGCGGTGTGCGAGACTTTGCCAGCATCGCTTTGCGAAACACGGAGAGCCATGCCCGGCTTTAGTCCAGCCTTGTCTCTGCTGCGAGGGGTCTTGCAGGAGGGGGTGGTGCGGCTCCATGAAGCAGTGCCAGGGCAGTGGAGTCCGTGACACCCCTTGGAACTGAGCTGCTGCCTTAAAGCGTGGCCCGGCAGCTTCACACAGGCCCTACGCAGCCCTCTGGGGAAGGGCAGCTGGGCTGGGGGTGGTGGTTGAACTGCTAGCACAAGTTAAGCTGCTGACAAGGCTCCCATGATCCCCGGCGTCTTCCCTTCAGGTAAGCAAATCGCCACAGGTCTCTGCCACCAGCAAGCAACAGCTCAGCTTTCCCAAGGGATCTCCTGTTGGCATCGTGCTTGGATTACTACTGTTGTCCCCAGTGCTGCCCACTGGCCTTGGTGTGGTGTTAGTGCTGGTGTGCAAGTCACTACCTGGAAACGGCATGGCTGGGTGCGTTATGGGTGCTGTGAGCAGGGGCGCTTGCCTGTGCTCGACTGCCTGCTGCTCCTGGCACCTGTAGTCCCCAGTTCAGGGACTTGGGGATGTGACACTTGGCCTGTGGGGCTGGCACGTCCCAGTGACCTGCTAGCTGCTGCCGTTCTGCTAAAGATCAGGGTTGAAAATGGGTGTGAAGTTCTGCATGATACTTGGTGTCCTTAACAGCTCGGGTGCTGCAGTACAGCCGTGCTGGCAGAGATCGTAATGCTCAAGGGTGGGTGGAAGGGAAGCAGGCTCTGATGTCCTCTGGCAGCTGCGTTCACGTGAGATTTGTAGCAGTGACCCTGTGTGGCAGCAGCTAGGAAGGTGAGCTGTTTAGTCCTCCAGCTTCCCTTCCTCAGTGTAAATGACCTTTTCTTTATGTGCTTTTAATTCTCTTCCAGAGCAATCCCACGCCACTGAAAAGGGAATCTCTTCTCCCTGTGAGCAGCACCTCCAAAGAAAATGGTGTTCGTGTAGAGCAAGATGATCAGGACTTATTTGCAGGTGAGTCTGTACCTACTGGGTGTTTACTGGGGCTTTCTGAACTCTAAGCCTGGAGTGATCTGCTTTGTATCCATGACCTATGTGTCGTGCTTATTCTGAACTATCACAGGTCCTTATCTCAAACCCGTGTTCCAGTCTGCTCTGGAGGCACTAAGCGCTGGTGGTGTTTGTGAGAACACCAAAGCAGCCTCCTCCAGGTCTCTAGTGTAATCGTGCGGCAGGATTAACTGTTTGGAAGCTGAAGAGCATTAAAATGGGGTTTGCTTTACTTTTGTTGCCTTAAACTGTAAGGTGCTGAGTGTCTTCTCAGAGTTAAAAGACTTTTGTTCTCTACGTTCTCCTCCCTCCGTGCGGGTGGAGGAAGCATCTCTGGTAGAGACGTGGCTGTTCCCAAGGAACAGGAAACGTAACACCCCTCAGCAGGGGAAAACGAGGAGGGTCAGACCTTCCCCAACCCTGGCATGGCGGGACACCTCTGGCAGAGGCGTCTGAGAGTCAGTTCTGGAGAAACCTGCTAACAGATAGAAGTTTTTACTTCCTCTGGGTGGAGAAGTGTACTGGGAAGGAGCCTACCTTCCAGGCCAGCCTACGTGCCATGTGAAAAAAATTCCAGCTTGGCTTTAGCTGTTCTAGTGGAGCTCCTCTAGCTCACAGCAAGGAGGTAATGCCTGGCTCTTTCTACAATAAGAAGTTCATTGGATTAACTTAATGTTCTCCAGCAGGATTGGTCAAATGCTCTTACTTCAGTGAAGATGCGTTAAGTCATGCTCTTCCCAATGCTTGTAGGTGTCCTCCCTATGGATTTTTTTTTTGTCTAATTAAGACTATTGTTACTCTCTAGAGCCCATGAACCTCTCGGAGAATATTGAAATTACCTTTCCAGAAACCCAAGGCAGAGAGGGCTGACCCTTGTAAACTTCTCTTGACAGATGCCACTGTGGAGTTGTCTCTAGACAGCACGCAAAACAACCAGAAGAAGGAACTGGCCAAAGCATCCAATCCTGCCCCCTCATTAGAAGTAGCTGCAAGCTCCTCTTCTAGAAACCCTCCAAAGAGCTATGAGGAGGTGAGAATTGCTCTGAGCTTTCCAACTTGCCCTGCTGGTTTCCAACTGTAATTGGCAGGAAACCTGTCTGTTTACTTAGTTGTAAACATGCATCTTAAATGATGCAATTAATGTAATTGCCGTACTGGATACCCTGGCTTGTATCTCAGGCCATCAGTCTGGCACTGATACGGCTGAAGTGGGGCTCAGGTCAGCCTGACAGCATTCTTGCTCGTGTGGTGGTGTACATTGCTTCCAAAGCTGAAATAGCAAGCGGCTAATCTGGTCCTGAGGGTCTGAGCTCTGACTCGGAGCTCTAGCACGCTGTGTTGCCACAGATAGGGCAAGCGGTGTAGCTGCTCTTGTCCATGTTTTTAAAAGAAACAGCCTTCTGGGTGACGTGAGAGCACAGGGTCCTTACGTGGAACTTGTATTCTGGTTGCCAAACCCAGTTAATCAGGTGGTACTTGGCCTGAGTCTGGGCTCTCCCTTAAAGAGACTGAAACTATTTTGGAGACAAGGAAAGTGTTCCTTTTCTGTCCCAGGCACCCCTGAGCTCACGAGGACGGGCTCTGCAGTGCCGTCAGGAGTAGCGTCTCAGGCTGGCTTCAGACTGGTGTAAGTGAAGGAGCGATGCAGAGCTAGGCTGGGATGCTGAGCTGGTCAGTGAACCGATAAGCCGTCACCTTCTGGTTCGTGGACCAAAGGCCAGTCTCAGCTCTGCTTTGCTCGCTCTTACTACCGTTCCCCTAACGAGGCACTGCAGTGCTTGCTACGCAAGCCTGAAGCCTCTATGGTTTGTCAGAGGCGTTACTGCTGGCGTAGCTGCCCGCTGGCCTTTAGCAAAGCAGGGTGTGATGGAAAGACCCGTTCAGATGGCATCTGCCAGTTGCTATCGTGACTCTCCATCCCTGTGTGCCCACACAATACAGCTTACCTTGGGCTTAGGTTCAGTATTTCACGCTGTTTCAGATGGGAACCGAAATCATGATGTAGAAGAGCCCAAAGGGAACTATCGTGCGCAGAGCTGAGGCTGGAATCTGAGTTTCACCTTGGGGCTGAGCAGTTTGTACATCGGTCTGTGTAGATAGCAGTGTTGTAAGGACAAATCCACTTTAGGATCCTTGGAACATGTGGCCCAGGCACAAGTGAGAAGCTCAAGGGCTTTATAGAATGGCCGTGGCCAGACTGAAGTGCCAAAGGTGCCTTGGCAGTGCGACAAGCTCGCCGTAACGGATGGGACTTTGTGGTTCGGGGTGGTTTGAAGCCTGGCTTTCTAGTTTTAACTTGCTGTCTTCGTGTGCTTACTCCAAACAGCTGGAAGAAGAGGAACAGGAGGACAAATTTGAGCTGACTGTAGGAGTGAGCGACCCAGAGAAAGTTGGTGAGTTAACGTCTTGTCCTGCTGCACGGTGAAGCACAGTTAGACAGGCCAGGCTTGGCAGTAGCACCGAATGCAGCTATCGCCTCCACGTGCCACAGCTCCAGCTCTCGAGCTCTCTCTGCAAGCGCAAACTTGATCCCAGAGAAACTTCTCCAAGACTTCTTCGAACAGCTAGAAAAAGCAGAGCTACGCAAAGCAAAACGACTGTGTCGCAAATGAGCGAGGCAGGAGCGAGTTTTGGAAAGCCAGGGACCTCAACGGCGGGGAGCTGGGAGCGGGTTTTTTGGGAGGGTGAAACGTGATGCTTGCAGTAGCAGAGCTTGGTGTCTGGAAGTGTGGCGACCAACTTGACTTGACCTCCAGGCAGCAATGTCCTGTGTGCAGCTGGCGAGGGGGAGGCAAAACTGCCTTAACCTAAAACTAAGTGTATTATTCCATGCTCTGACACCTTCCTTAGCAGCTGTGCTTGCCAGGGAAGCAGCTCTGGCTTCAAACTGAGAAGCAAGAGGGTTTTGCTCCGTTGAAAGTGGGACTCGGCAGCTACGTGTCGGTCCCTGGAAACATCTGATCCCAGCCAGTGGAGCAGCCTCATGAGGGGCAGTTTGTTCTTACTCTGTGGCTCGTGATCTCTGGAGCTGGGAGGTGCACTGAGGAGGTGTATTAGGTGTAGCACCAGACCTCTGAGGATGCCCTTCAGTTGAACTACCAGGTAAACAAGGGGATTTCTGTGTTAACCGGAGAAAAACTGCCTGTGATGTTTCAGAATCCAACCACATGCAGCCAGGGGCTGTCTGACTTGCATCCTGTGAATGGACTGCTTCATGTGCTGTACAGCCGCCGAATTGTTGCATGCTGAGCAGATGCGTGGAGTCAGCCCAATTGCTGTTGGTGTAACAAGCGACCGATTGTCAGTGTCAGCTGCCTTAGGAAGTAAAAGCAGGGCTGAGCAGTCAGGTCGGGGAAATGCCGAGCGGGCAGGAGTCCTGGGGCCTGTGGTGAGATGCTGCGTGTGCTTCTGTGCAAAGGTTTGGGGCTCTCTCAGACCAAAGCTCAGAACCACCGAGGCAGGCGAAGGCCAGGAGCCTCGTGCTTTGCTTTCAGCTGATAGTGGAAAGTGCTGTTCTTGTGATGCTAATGCCTTGGTTTCTGTTTTCCGTAGGGGATGGCATGAATGCGTATGTAGCCTACAAAGTGTCAACACAGGTATGTCTAATTCATCCCTCCTGAGATGGGGTGCCGTTATTTTTCCATGCTCAGAGGCAGCTGGACTGTCTGTTCTTAGCCAAGCCAGCGGTGACCTAAATAGACGGGAGGCCTGAATGCCTTGTTACATGGATTCAGGAGTTATAATCCACCCCTACAGATCAAAGGATGAGCCCAGCTGAGAAATAGGTTTTGAACCTGTTTGAAAGGAGGCTTTTTTTTTTTTTTCTTTTTTCTCTGTTATCTACCTCATTGCAGTCCTGGCTGATACTGGTGCTCGGTGTTGGAGTGAGCAGCAGGAATGACATCCGTTAGGGAGAGCCCCAGACGCTGGGACTGCTGCTAATGGTTCCGTACTGATGGTAGCGTCAGATTAAGCTGACCTGAACTCGGCTCTTGCTGAAGAGCTGCTGCTGTAGCTGGTTTCATGTCAGGACCTGCTCTCCTGGGCTAGTCGCGAGAAATCGAGCCTTCTGCAGCTGCTGCCCTGCTTGGAGCTTTGAGAGCTCTGCAAAAAGTTGTTCCTAGCTGCCTGTGCGGTGGCTGCTGGACGACAGGCATCCTGTGCTCTGAAGCTGATGGTGTTTGAAGGGGATGAGGGGACTTGTTAGCCTCCGCTCCCGCTCTGCAAACGCAGTCAAAAGCCACTGATGGCCCCTGTAGCCTTAAGGTGATAAAGTGTGACCTGACAGCCGTCCCTGTCCCTGTGGGGAGCAGGGATGATGGGATTAGGCAAGGGGCAGGGCTTACCAAGCAGCCTGCGGCCACAGTAACAGCTGCTCTGTTATTTAGTGGATTAATACTGCTGCTCGGTCCAAGGAGAACCGTTAGGTGGTAAGTTGGTGAAAACCGAGGCCCAAGCTTCCTCTGTTCAGCCTAACCCATTTCTCGGATCTTGCAGAGCTCAAGCTGTCCCACTTCACCCCCAGAAGTGACAGCAGATAGAGCCAGCGAGGCTGCGCGTGCAGGGCCCAGCTTCCCCCCATGAGTCTGATCTGAGTCTCATCTCTTCCCCCCCCCCCCCAACCCAGACGAGCATGCCCATGTTCAGGAGCAAGCAGTTTTCGGTGAAAAGGAGGTTCAGTGACTTTCTGGGTCTCTATGAGAAGTTGTCGGAGAAGCATGCCCAAAATGGGTTCATCGTTCCTCCACCGCCCGAGAAGAGTCTCATAGGTGAGTGGTGGAGGTGCAGAGCTCTAGAGCTGGTCCTTCTGGTGGCGAGCTTTGCACCCGAGGGACTGCCTGTGGTCTCACAGCTGAGAGGGAAGCTGCAGAGCAGCTGTGGGGAGCAGGTGTGGAAAACAATCTGGGTTCTGTGGCACAGGCAAAACTCTGGTTCCGTACTCGGAGCTCCGGGCTTAAAGCCTTGTTTGAATTCGCAGATGCCTCCGCATCTGCTTGATGCAGAGTAAAAGCTCGTCCTCTGCGCTGTCACTGAATTGCTGTTCACTTGAGTCCAGACCTGTAACCCTTCCAGTCTTGCCTGGCATTGCTCTGTCTCCCTTCCGGATGTTGACTTCTGCTAGATGTTGGGCAAAGACAGATTTTAAATTTCCCAGTAGCTCTTGCTGATACAAGGTCTAAATCCTCTTGTAAAATACCTCTCCTCTGCTGTCGCCCTGAGGGTCTGTAACAGACCGTGCTACCTTGTGTGTTGAGTTTGAAGCAGCTCGTTAATTGTATCTCCCTTCTGTGCTAGGAATGACCAAAGTGAAAGTTGGGAAAGAAGACTCCTCCTCTGCAGAGTTCCTAGAAAAAAGACGGGCTGCTCTAGAGAGGTACAGACCCCAACAGCTATCCCCTCGTGCCTGAACCAAGCAAGGGACCTCTGAAAGGTCAGGCTGGCTGCACTCTCTCTCCTCCCTGCGTGAGAAAAGCCGTCTGCTTCTAGGTTTGCAGCAAACCTGGAGGCTGCTGAAGAGTTGCAACTGCAGGGAGTTGCTTTGACGCTGTAAAACAAATCTGCTTCAAAAGACTCTGCTGGTGTTTGGGCCAGATCTGGCCAAACCCCACGGACAGGGCAGGGCGAGAATTGAGCTGTCTCAGGAGCCTAAAAATATGGATATTAAGTAATTGTACAAACAGTGCAGATCAGGTGAGAAACAACTCGATCTCTGTCTAACTGGTGCCCTAACTATGAAGCCACGGGTGGCCTTTGCTCTGCTACCTGTGACTGCTGTAGTTAGCGCTGGGATGCTGATCCCCCCTCCAGCTTCAGCCTCTGAAAGATCCGTTAAAAGCTTCGTTGTTAAAGACGTCACACTAAATCTTGATCACTTGGCATATCAAGTGACTTTCTTGCTATAGCCAGTGTTACTCAAAGGTCTGGCAGGTCTGGTCTTGCAGGCTGGTCTCGCCAGAGTCCACGGGGAGGTGGGACTCTTGGTGGGTAGGTGAGAACAGCTTGGTGGGCCTGACTTTTCGGCTACCAAACTGCCGTTTCAGAGTAAATAACAAGCAGGTTGCAGCCGACCTGCGCGTGCCGCAGCTCACTGTGATGGCTCCGAGCCAGGTTTGCTACAACCGAAGTAACTCTCGGCGCGTTCCCCTCCACAGGTACCTACGGAGAGTGGTCAGCCATCCAACCATGCTGCAGGACCCCGACGTCAGGGAGTTCTTGGAAAAGGAGGAGGTCAGTAGCATGGAATACTGTAGCTACAAGTACCTTGGAAGTACAGATGGAAACAGCGCACAAGCAGTTAGTGAAACATCATCCTTCAAAGCTCAGCGAGAAGCAGCAGAACCCTGTGAGAGCTCTTGACCAGGGATGAGGAGAACAGGACTCTCTTCTGTGTGTCAGTGCTTGTTTAAGCACTGTACGCTCGTCACGAGCTCTGGCCTAGCTTGCTTCCATCATGGTGGGGGCACATGTTGAGAGCACAGGTGGTCTTTGTTCTCTGAAATCCATGGTAGGAGTGTAGTTTGGAGTGAGGGGGGGCCCCGTGCTGGCTTGGCCTGATGCTCAGATGTTGAGGGAGCGCTGGGTCAGTACTGAGCCATGTGGCTGATGTGTGGTCCCTGCTGCTCCAAAGAGAGTGTGACCATGCCCGACTCCACGCCAGGCTTGGAGAAGTCGGAGTCTTAAAGAGGCTGAGCCCCAGGGAGACCCGAGCCTGAGTGATTCCAGCAGTAACGCTGTGCTGGAAGGCTCTTGGGTAGGAGCAGACATCACGGAAACACCTCACTTTGCTGCTGAGCAGATGCGGCTCTGTCTGGAAGATAGTTGTGGTAGGTGTGGAGCATTTCCCAGCATCAAAGCACCGCTCTAGCGTCCCCCGGCAGTGCGAAGAGGTGCTCCGAAGCACTTCTCTGTGCCTGCGTGACCTGTGGCAGCTTGGGCATCCCTTAGTTCAGGGATTCAAGTAGCGTGGCAGGTTCTTAACAGATCTGTGACACCTCGGTCAAGCAGAACAGGCAGACCCCAGGTACGCTGTCAGGTTTAGGAACTCCGCGTTAGTTGGAAAACCACTCCAGCCCTGTTATTTGAGATACCGTACAGGCTGTGCCACCACTTGGGCGGTGTCTGGCTAATCCTTTGCAGTGCTGTGAGCAGAAAAAATCCCGCTGTCAAGGGACCCACGTGGGAGAACGATGCCACTGCGGTGACAGCTTGCTAAGCTGCCGTCACCTCCTGGCACAGCAAACTTTTCTATTTCTTTATAGCTACCAAGAGCAGTGGGCACCCAGACCCTGAGTGGAGCAGGAATACTGAAAATGTTCAACAAAGCTACGGATGCCGTCAGTAAAATGACCATCAAGATGAATGAATCGGACATAGTAAGTATTTGGACACCCCTGGGCTGTCCTCGTCCTCACTCCGGAGCTGGGTGCTCTCCCCAGCTCAAGCTTTGGGTGCGAGATGGAAGGAAAGCCCCGCAGCGAGCCCCGTCTGTGGGAGTCAGCTCTGGCTTTCCCCGTTTCAGTGGTTCGAGGAGAAGCTGCAGGAGGTGGAGTGCGAGGACCAGCGGCTACGGAAGCTGCATGCTGTCGTCGAGACGCTAGTGAACCACAGGAAAGGTAACAAGCTTGGCATCGCTTGAGCTGTAGCTTGGCCCGTAACAGTTAAGCCTCGTGCGGTGCCTGACCGGAGGTCGCCAGCGCACGGCTGTCCTTAGGAGGCACTTCGGAGGAGATGGGACAGTGCTTCCTCGCTGTAAAGGGCTCTTGGTCTCTTCACCATGGGAGACAGAAGTAGAACAGTAACCCCACCTCTTCTGTCCAGCCCTATGAGTTTAGGATGATGGCGCTGAAGTGAACCAGCGTCCTGCTGGATGGAGGCTGCCGTAGCAAACCTGAGCAGAGCCGGTCTTATTCCTAATTCCGAGCTGTCCTCTGGCAGGGAGCAGGGTGTGGTTTTCTTCTTCTGCGTGTTTTGAGTGGCTTCTGTGAAGCTGTGCCTGTCCTCCCGCTCCGCTGCTTCCCTTCTCCTCCCCGGCTGGAGTTCCTAGCCCTCCTCTCGCCGTGCTGCAGAGCTGCCGGCTCGGACTGAGGCAAGGCTGGTTCTTCCAGCCGACATCTCCTGGGGCTACGGGAAAGCGGCTCCTTGGGCTGAACTCTAGGCTGGGGCTTGACTTGCGGAGCACCCGGTGTAGCGAGGCCCATCGGTTGTCTCTCTTATTCCGTTCACTAGAGCTAGCGTTGAATACAGCCCAGTTTGCAAAGAGCCTGGCCATGCTGGGGAGCTCGGAGGACAACACAGCCCTGTCCCGAGCACTGTCCCAGCTGGCTGAGGTGGAAGAGAAGATCGAACAGCTGCACCAGGAACAGGCTAACAATGACTTCTTCCTCCTGGCTGAGCTCCTGGGAGACTACATCCGCCTCCTCTCGGTTGTAAGGGTAAGCACTCCTTTGGGGCAAGCTCTAGGCCACGCCGCTGGTCCCAGCACCGACCTTGGGCTTAGGTGTGCCAGGAGGCAGCTGGTCTTCTAAATCCAAGTCCAGGGCATGGCGTGCCTCTGCTCTCCAGGCAGAGGGCAAACTTGCTGCTTGTCCAGTTGTGCGTATGTTGGAGTGGTTAGATGGGAAACGTGGGGTACGTGAGGCCTGGCTGTCCTGCAGTTCTCCAGGGGGGATGTGGAGCAAGTTCATGGCTCGTAGGTGGCCTCAACCCTTCCAGAGGTGAAGGCTGCAGCTACTGCGGAGGCTGTGAGCTGATGACCTGTGATCGGGGTGTTGCAAATAGATCTGCCAAGCACCTACTGGCGCAGAGCTTGAGTCTTCCCGTCCCCGCAGCCTTGCCTTGGCGCGCTGGCCTCCGTGCTGGAGGCTGAAAGAAACCAGTCCCAAGTGAGCTGCGAGTCTGGCAGGCTGACTTGTTTCTGCCCCAAACACGTCCTGCCTCTGAGCAGTCCTTTCTGGAGGCTGCGGAGGCCAGAATGCAGCCCAGTGAGTAGGCACGAGCCTCCTTCCTCTGCCAGGCTGGACCGAGAGGTGCGGTGGGTGCTGCGGAGCAGGACGGAGATCTCTGCTGGTGCTGGAGGTGATAAGGCTTATCTGGGATGTTCTGGTGAGGAGCCCTAGTGTTGCCTCAGACTTTACCCGTCTCTTGGCTGCTCTGTCCTTCTGACCAGGCTATCAGACACTGCTTTCTGCTGTTCTAGCTCTTCCCCACGATCTAGCTGGAGGCGTTCGGAAGCTTAATGGGATCTTCCTTGCTTGGGCTGGTGACTTGCGGGCCTGCTAGCATCACCTGGCCTCTGGAGCTGGTGCAGGAGGACGCTGCGCGGTCAGCAGGAGCCGCGGGCACTTAGCTCTGCAGGAGCTCGTGGTGGAGATCTGGTGGGGGACAGGCAAGGGTAGCTGCTCGTACTGGCCACTCTTGATGTCAGGACTGAAACGGGCGGGCAGCAGGGCTCGGGGACAGGTTAGGCTTGGGGTGCTGCCAGTTCAGTGGGTGGCCTCAGGCCTGTCCGGGCTTGTGCTGAACCACGCACGTAGCTGGAGCTTTTCCAGCGACCGTCCTGCCAAACCCTGGAGCAGGTGGACAGCCCTGTACGGAGAGAGGCCTCAAAGCTGCTCCTGAAGCATGAGTTGGTTGATGTTCCACCTGGGCTCCCTCACTAGTAGAGCAAGTCCATGTTCTGGCTCAGCTTTGGTTACACTGAGATGGGTCCAGGACCTCAGTGATGAAGCAGCTCTGTCAACTAGCTGATGTCACCCTTGCCAAAGACATGGTTGTCACTGCCAGCAGAGCTCCTGGCAGCTGCCCCCGCTGCTCCTGGTGTGGTGGCAGAGGCAGAGCAGAGCTCTCGGAGGCAGAGTAGCAGAGGCAGAGCGCGCTCAGTCTCTGCTCCTTCCTTTCAGGGAGCCTTTGACCAGCGCATGAAGACCTGGCAGCGGTGGCAGGACGCCCAGAGCATGCTGCAGAAGAAGAGGGAGATGGAGGCCAGGCTGCTCTGGGCCAACAAACCCGACAAGCTGCAGCAGGCCAAAGAGGAGATCTCGGAGGTAGGGAATGAGGAGGGCCAGGGCCTCTGCTCGGCTCCTTTCCTCCGTGCTCTGCTGCGAAGCAGTGGGAAGGGCACGCTGTGAGCTGAAGGGACAGGTAACTGTTGCCGGGCTGGCACCAAGCCAGCCTTGAGCGAGCCCCGCAGGAAGCCACAGAAGCCACAGGAGGGGCTGCTTGCGGTCCCACCTCCCGTGGCTTCCTCGCTGAGCTTGCGGCAAGCAGGGGGATGCTGCTTGCCGTGGCGGCGAGGACCAGAAATGCCGGGCTTTGCTCCGGCAGCACCTCTCATGCAAACGGTCGTGGGTCCGAAAGCGCTTGGAGAGGGGAGCGAGAGCTTCTCCACTTCCCCCTCCCCTGGAAACAGCACGGTTCCTCTCTCCGCAGTGGGAGTCTCGCGTGACGCAGTACGAAAGGGACTTTGAACGGATTTCTGCCGTCATCCGCAAGGAAGTGATACGGTTTGAGGTACGTTTGGCTCGTCCCTCCGCCTGCAACCCTGCTGCTGGTTGGCCTTGATGTACCTTGTCTGGGAACACCAGCCTGGGGTAGCCGAGGGCCACCTTGGCTCCTGACCCCGCTCCCGGGACAGCGGCTGCCAATATTTGTAAATCCGGACACGCGTGAGTTGGGGCATCGCTGCTGCGGGCAGAGCTGGTGCCTTTTGGCTCAGAGGCGGCTTCTATGCAGAGAAGGGCATCCATTAAAAGGAGGGTGGGAGGGCAAAGATCCTCCGAGCCGTCACGCTGGGGCTGGAGATGAGCTTCATCCTCAGCATCTCGGGCTCTTCTGCTGGTCTCTTCATGGGGCTCCAGGAGGAACAGGAAAATCCCAGTGGTTTTTCCTTCCTCCCCCTAAAAAGCTGGAGGGTTTTGGTGGTTTGTCGAGCCTCGTACTGACTCCTGCCCTCGTCTCTTCCAGAAAGAGAAATCCAAGGACTTCAGAAACCACGTCACTAAATACCTTGAGACGTTATTAAACTCTCAGCAGCAGGTGAGCGGCCCCAGCCCCTGCCGGGCTCTCGCCTCTCCAAGCGCCGCCGTCCGAGCTTGTGCCCCCCCCACCCTGGGTACCTCCTTCTCCCCAGGTGTGGGGAGGGATGAACCCCCCGCCGGCTCGAGCAGGGCAAAAATATAAGCGCTGCGTCCCCCTTGATGCCTGTTTTTTGGCGGCGGGGGGGGGACACGGGGGGGCTGTGCCCTTTGAAAGGGTTTTTACCCCCTCCCAAAATGCTTCTCCGCTCGCTCTGGGCTTGAGCGGTGCTGGCGAAGGGCCCCGCGGTCTCCTGACTCTCTCCCTCCCTCTCTCCGCAGCTGGTGAAGTACTGGGAAGCGTTCCTACCCGAAGCCAAGGCCATTTCTTAATTGGACCGAGCAAACGAGCGTACCTGAACTTTGCCTTTTTTTTTTTTTTTTTTTTTTATATATATATACACTATACCTCTTCCTCTTTTACACGTGAACCAACCCTAGTTACACACTCTGGAGCTGGTAGAGGTTTAACCCCCAGACAAGCAGCTTTGCAAGCCAGTAACTCTTCTAACTGTATATTTTTCATTTAGCAACATATATTTTCTTACTGAAGAGAAACTAGTTTCCTGCTTTGAGACCAGACCTGCGGCGGGGGGGTTAACGGTATATATGTAAAATGTATATTTTTCAGGCTGGGTTTTAGGGCTCTAATGACTATCTTATTCCTGCAGTGCCATTAAACTTCTGTAATAAAACTTCTATCAGGGCAAACAGGCTCTGTCTGGTGGTGGGGTGGGGGGGTAACGGCCGCATCCTGCCGCCGGGGAGGGAGGGAGGGAGGGAGGGAGGGAGGCAGGGAGCCTCCTGCCTTGTTGTGACTGGGGACGGGGGTGACCTTGGGCACTGCCCCAGCCACCTGTCCTGGCTCCCGATTAAGCCTTGGCTTCCTGCCCTGCTCCCACCAGGAGCCGGGGGTGGCTGTTTTTAGGATCTGAGCTCAGCGTGGTGGCTGGCGTGGGGTTTTTTTGGGGGGGGACGGACGGACCTGGCGCCCCCCAGAAGCCGGCATGGGGCTTCTGGGGGCTGGGATGCTCCTGTCCCCCGTGGCCGGAGGGGCAGCTCGTGCCCCTTCAGCCACCCCCCCAGGACCCCAGCTGGGGATTTCATCAAAACTGATGCCCCCTTTTTTTTTTAAAAAAAGAAACAAAAAGGGAAAAGGCAGCTTGTGCTGACTTCCCACTTTCCTTTCCCCTTGTCCCTGTCGCGCCGGATCCCTGCGGGACCTCCAGGCTCCGACACCCCGCCGCATCCCCCCCCGCCTTCAACAGCGCCGGGTTCGGAGCTGGGGCTGCAGGACCCCTCCCTGAGGGGGGGTTCCCGGGGGTCCCTCGTGTCACCCCGCGGTGGCCGGGGCTGTCCCGGAGAGGGGGCTGTCCCCGCTGCCGGAGGTGAGAGCGGCGCGGCCCCCCCCGCTCCCCCCGCGGCCGGGCGGCGTCGGGCCGGCAGCATGATCGCCGTCTCCATCCCGGCGGCAGAGCCCCCGCGCAGCCCCGACACGGCGCACACGGTGAGGGGCGTCCGCGGGCCGCGGGGCGGGGGTTGTCTCTGGAGCCGAGGGGGGAGGTTTGGCTTGTCCCCAAGGGATCCCCAAGGAGTCCCCACCTGCAGCGCGTGTGTGCTTCCCTCTGCCCCGGGGGGGGTGGAGGTCCCCGGGGGTCCCTGCCGGTGGTGGGGGGGGGCGCCACAGTCCCTTTGAAAGTAGGGGGTCACTGGTCCGAGGGTCCCCTCTGGCTCCGGGGTTTGGGGGTGCCTGCCTGCCCCGGGGTGCCCGCACCTGCCCCGGGGATTGGAGGTCCCCGGTTCCCCCGGGGTGGGGGTGTGTGTGTGTGTGTGTGTCCCTCTGCCCCGGGGATCGGAGGTCCCCAAGTGTCCCCGGGGGGGGGGTCCCCACATGCCCCGGGGGGAGGAGGTCTCTGCCTTACACGGGTCTGTGCCAGGGCCACCCTCTGCCCTTGAAAGAGGAAGGGGGGGGGTCCCTGTCCCGGGGACCCCTTCCCTGGCTCCGGGGGG
Organism: Sterna hirundo; assembly: GCA_009819605.1. NCBI lineage: Eukaryota > Metazoa > Chordata > Aves > Charadriiformes > Laridae > Sterna > Sterna hirundo. The sequence continues at coordinate 23,930,621 of CM020445.1, forward strand.
GTGGGGTCCGCTGGCTCCTGCCTGCCCCAGGCTGCCCCCATCTCCTCTGGGCGGGGGGGGGTGTGGGGGTCCATGCCTGCCCTGGGGAGGGGGTGGCGATGGTGGTCCCACTTTTCCCACGCGGTTGGAGGTCACTGCCTGTCCCCAGGGGTCCCTGCCTGCCCGGGGGTGCCCCGACCTGCCCCAGGGGCTGGAGGTCCCTGTCTGCTCTGGGGGGAGGTGGGTGAAGGTCCATGACTACCCCCGGGGGGCCCCAGCTGCCCAGGAGGGAGGGTGTCTCCCTCCGCCCCAGGAGCTGGAGGTCCCCAAGCGTCCCCAGGGGACCCCGCATCTGCCCTGGCGGGGGGTAGGGTGGGGTTGGGGGGGGGCGGTCTCCTCTGGCCCCAGCGGAGTAGGGCTGTCCCGGTCTGCCCCAGGGTGCCACCATCTTTCTTGGGGGGGCGCTGGTCCCTGCCTGACCCCAGGGGTCTCTGCCGGCAGGGACACCCCTCTACTTTTAATGGGGGGTGGGGTGGGAGGGTGGTGTAGGTATTGGCCTGGGTGTCCCTTCTGACCCAGGTGGGTGTGGGGGGTCCCTGCCTGCCCCGGGGTGTCCCCACCTGCCCAAGGCTGGGGGGGGGGGGAGGGCAGTGGTTGTAGAGGGGGGTGTGGGTGTGGTGTTTCCTCCTGTCCTTGGGGGGGTGGGGAGGGGGCTCTGTCCCATCTCCCTGGGGTCCCATCCGCCCCAGGGGTCCCTGTCTGGCCTGGGTGCCCCCAGCTGCCAGAGGGCAGGCGGTCCCTGCCTGCGCCCAGCGGTCACAGCCTGGGAATCCCTCTGCCCTTGATGTGTGTGTGTGGGGGGGTTTCCCTGGCCCAGGGGTCCCCTCTGGCCCCAGGGAGGGGTGGGGGGGGGGGGGTGGGGGTGGGGGGAGACATGGTCCTGTCTGTCCTCGCGTACCCCCATCTGCCCCAGGCATCTGTGTGTCCCCATCTGCCCTGGGGATAGGATGTCCCCAAATTCCTTACCCCCCCCCCCCACCAAGGTGTCCCCCACATGACCCAGGAGTGAAGGTTCCTGCCAGAAGAGGGGGTGGGGGGGGCTGTACCCGTGAAAGAGGTGGGAGGGGTTGTCCCTGGCCAGGAGGGCTCCCCTCTGTCCCCAGGATGTCTTTGTCATCCCTAGGGTGCCCCGCGGTTTGGAGGGCTCTACTTGCCCCACCAAAACCCCCGGGGGGGGGTCCTGTATGTCTTGGGGATGGGATGGCCTCTCCCCGCCGTGTCGTGTGTCTCCCCCCCCCCCCCCCCCCCCCCACGCCCACCGCAGAGGGGACCCTCTGCCCTTGACGTGGGGGGAGAGTGTCCCTGTCCCAGAGATCCCCTTGTGCCACCAGGGGTGGAGGTCCCTGCCTTGGGGACCCTGTAGCCTTGAAAGGTGGGAGATGTCCCTGGATTTGGGTGGGGGGGGGGGGGGCCTTCACTTGCCCTTGGTGGTGGCAGCAAGCCCCTGTCTGCTCCTGGGTGTCCTTGCTTGTCCCCTGGGTGGGGGTGTGTGCCCCCACCTGCAGGGTCCCTGAGTGTCCCCAGGGATCCCTGCCTGCCCTGGGGTGCCCCCACCTACCCCAGGGGTTGGGGGGGGGGAAGTGGAGGGGCTGGAGGTCCCTAACTGTCCCCAGGGTGGGGGTGGGTCCCAACAGGGCTTGGAGGTCCCCAAGTACCCTCCCTTGGTGGGGGGGGGAGTGCAGGGAAAGGGGGGGTGGTGGTGGCTGCCTGCCCTGGGCCGGGGGGGAGGAGAAGGATGGAGGATGTGATGGCTGACCCATGGCGCAGGTGTTCAGGGTGGAGGTGCTGTGCAATGGCCGGCGGCACACGGTGGCGAAGCGCTACAGCGAGTTCCAGGCGCTGCACAAGCGGGTGAGACCTCCCGGCACCACAGGAAGAGGGGGGACATGTGGAGGGGACACCAGCTCCCCCAGGGACCAGCCGCCGCCTCCTCCTCCTCCATGGTCCATGGCATCCCCCCATGCTCTACCCTAGATCAAGAAGACCTGCAAGGTCCCCGACTTCCCCCCGCGCCGTGTCCCCAACTGGATGCCCAAAGTGCTGGAGCAGCGCCGGCAGGGCCTGGAGCTCTACATACGGGTAAGGCACCGGCCGGCTCTACCTTTGGGGGGGTGGGTTTTTTGGGGTGCTGACTCTCTCCCCCCACCCCCCCCCGGTGCACGGCAGGGTGTCCTGTACCACAACAAGGAGCTGCCCCAGGACGTGCTGGACTTCCTGAAGGTGCGGCGTTGCCAGCAGGACCCCAAGGCCACCAGCCCCCCGTGAGTAGATGAGTGTATCTGGCATGGCGTCCCGCGCCCCCCCCCCCCGCCATGTGCAGCACCCCAAGACACTGGGTTGGGGACAATGGGGACTGGCAGGGGACTGGCACACAGCCGGGTGACCCTGGGTGCTGATGTCCCCTCTCCTGTGGCAGCACTGTCACCCTGCCCTCCCAGCGGCCCGTCGTCGGCTTCTGCACTGACCCCTACGCGCAGCCACCGGGCACCGGTAAGGAGCGGCACCGCGGGTGCTGGTCCCCAAGAGCCCCCAAAACGTGTTTTTCCATTAATGGGGCCTGGGAGGGAAACAAAAGCGTTCCAGCTCCCCCTTTTCCTCGCAGACCTGCTCCCCGACACCGTCCTCAGGGGGGTCCTGCAGGGCCTCTATGTCCCCCTGAGCTGCGGCCCCCACCAGGCAGCACCTCGAGCCCCCAGCCTGCCGGGGTCCTGAGCGCCCACCCAGCACCCGGGGCGGCAGCGGGAAGGAGCCCTGCAGTAAAAACAACCTCCCGTACGGCAGCTGGAGCTGGGATGGGGCAGGAAAAACGGGTGGGAGAAGCCAAGGGGCAGGGTGGGGGGCACAGCTGGTCTCCAGGCCAGCGCTGCTCGCCCACCGCCACCCAGAGTGCCTCTGTTGGGAGAGCGGAAGCTCTGCCGGCTGGTTGGCGGTTGCGGCAGGAGCCCTCGGAGGCTGAACCATGCCGGAAAAACCCCTCAGCATCCAGACTTCGGTGCAATAAATCACTCGGGCTTGACTGGCAAAAGATTATCGTGCTCTGTAATTGCGCAAAGCAAACCACCCCTCTCGGCTTGACAAAACCCGAAAGAAGGGGGTGTGAGGGTCGGGGGATGCTGTGACCTGCCCCCCCTCCGAGAGCAGAAGAGAGGCCACCCTTTAAAAAACACATTGGTCACATTTATTGGTGCATGTGCTTCTTACAAAAGTGATGGGAAGAGGAGCCAGCGCCCCGTCCTGCCCGCTGGAAGGCTGCAGGGTGCCGGGGGAGGCCAGGCAGTAGGGCACGGCGGCTCTGCTGCCGCTCACCCACCCCGGGGACAGCAGGGAATGCACGGGGGGGGGGAGCGGGGCAGCCCCAGGCCCGCAGCCCTTCGCGGCCAGGCCCCTTGCCGTGTTGCGGAGCCCGGAGGGTGGATTACTCTTTGGCGATGGCGAATGGCTTCTCCACCTCGATGGTGCCGCAGTCAGCGATGGCGACGTCCTTCAGGGGCTTGTCCCGGCTGTCTGTCTTGGTGTTCTCCACCTTCCTCACCACGTCCTGGGGACAGCAGAGGCGTGAGCGCGGGGCACGGGCAGAGCCAGCTCGGCGCAATCCCTGTCCCAGAAGGCACCTCCCAGATCATCCTCCACAGCGCTCTGCCCCCCACCAGCCCCCCTGGGCAGCACCTGCCCCATCCCGCTCTCCCCTCGTTAATCCATCACCCCCTTACCATGCCCTCCAGCACTTTGCCGAACACCACGTGCTTGCCGTCCAGCCATGGCGTCTTCACCGTGGTGATGAAGAACTGGGAGCCGTTGGTGTCCTTGCCGGCATTGGCCATGCTCACCCAGCCGGGGCCGTAGTGCTTCAGCTTGAAGTTCTCATCGGGGAAGCGGTCCCCATAGATACTTTTTCCTTAAGGGAGAGGAAAAAAAAAAAGGCTGCGTTGCTTTCATGGGAAAGCGTCAAGGTAGGAGTGACGATGTCGGCTCTCTCCACAGGCTGGGTGGGGTGAATGAGCGCATCTAGAGGAGGGGACCAACTACCAACCCCGCAGGGCTGCAGGGAACCGTGAGCAACCTGCTACCGGAGGGAGCTAAAAGCACCCTGCGAGCTGGGCAGGAGGGATCACGCCCCCAGGGGACTGGAGCAGGAGGGTGCACGAGAGCAGACCTGATAAGAGCTTACAAGCCCAAATACTGACATCACCAACACTGCTACTGTTTGCTAAGCGGTGGTGGAAGGTTTGAACTCTGCTGCTACTGGACTAAATGTGTCGTGGCAGTCAGGACGCCTGGCAGAGGCGCCAGGTGCTGCAGAGGGAAGTTTTCTCAGTGAGGAGCTCCAGGTCCTCCTGGGGCAGAGGACACAGCTACACAGGTAACATTCAGAATTCTCACCGCGCCCGTCCCACCCCAGCACCAAGCTCTGCTTCGAGGCCAGGTCTCTATGAGCTGCATGCCCACTCGTCCCCACTGTGGTACCGAGCCCCAGCTCCGCACTGGTCCCCAGGGGGAAGATGGGCAGTGGGCTGGGAGCGTGGCTGCTGTCTCCCTTCAAGACAGCGGCTGGATCCCTGGGGTAGCGTAGGACAAATTACCTCCAGTGCCATCTCCACGGGTGAAGTCTCCTCCCTGGATCATGAAGTCCTTGATCACGCGGTGGAACTTGCTGCCCTTGAAGCCGAATCCTTTCTGGGGGTGGGGCGAGAGAAAACGGAATGAGGCAAAGGGCCGGATGAGCTGCCTCTGTCCCAGGGGGCCGGGTGAGGCCCAGCCAGGCAGCCGCCGGCTCCTCACCTCTCCGGTGGCCAACGCCACAAAGTTCTCCACCGTCTTGGGCACCGTCTTGCCAAAGAGCCCGATGACGACACGGCCCACATCCTCCTCGCCAATCCGCAGGTCGAAGAATACCTTGGGGGGGTGGGGGCGGAGGTAAGCTGGAGGGGGCCAGCAGCAGAGCCAGCCTCACCTTGCAGGGCCAACAACTCACTAGGCCTAAACTCGCTGGGCTTTTTCCCCCCCCGCCATCCGGGTCCCCCTCACCCCATCTGGGCCTCTTTCACCCCAGGCCTCCCTCACCTCAGATGGGTCCCCTCTCACCCCAGGCCTCCTTTACCCCAGACCCCCCACCCCACCTAGGTCTGCCTCACCTCAGGCATCCCCCCACCCCATCCGGGCCCCCTCACCTCAGGCGTACCTCACCCCAGCACCCCCCACCCCAGCACCCACCCCCCCCCCCCCCCCCGGTTGGGTCTCCCCTCACCTCAGGACCTTCTCACTCCAGGCCTCCTTCATCCCAGACCCCCAACCCCCAACCTCACCTCAGCTCCCCCCCCCCAGCTGTGTCCCCCTTACACCAGGCCTCCCCTCACCTCAGGCCTCCCTCTGACACAGCTCCCCCCCCTCCCCCCCCCCAAATCTGGGCCCCCCCCCCTCTTCTCAAGGGCCCCCTCACCCCAGGTCCCCAACCCCACCTGGGCCCTCCTCACCTCAGCTCCTCCCGACCCCAGCTGGACCTCCCTCACCCCAGGCCTCCCCCGCCCCATCCGGGCCCCCCTCACCCCAGGTCCCCCCTCATCCCGGGCCTCCTCCACACCATCCGGGCCTCTTTCAGCCCCAGGCCTCCATCGCCCCAGACCCCCCCCTCACCCCAGGCTTCCATCCCCTCAGGTCTCCTTTGTCCCCCCCCCTCCGTCCGGGCCCCTCTCATCCATGCCCCCCTCACCCGAGGCTTCCCTCCTCTCAGGTCTCCTTTGTGTCCCCCGCCATCCGCATCCCTCTCATCCCAGGCCCCCCCCCACCCCATCTGACCCCCCCTCACCCCAGGCCTCCATCGCCCCAGGCCCCCCTCGCCCCATCCATGCCCCCCTCACCCCAGGTCTCCTTTGTGTCCCCCCCCTCCATCCGGGCCCCTCTCATCCTAGGCCTTCCCCACCCCATCCGGCCCCGCCTCACGCCAGGACCCCTCACCGTAGCCTCCCCCAGTTCCAGGCCCCCCCCCCCCCCGCCGCAGGCCCAGCCGGGCGCGCTCTCCACGGGCCTCCCCCGCCCCAGCCGGGCCCGCCCAGGCCCTTCCCCGCCGACCTTGGCGGTGACCTTGGGTCCCTTCTTGCGCTCGTCGGCCCGCGAGGCGGCGGGCAGCAGGAGCAGGAAGGCAGCGCCCAGCGCCGCCGCCGCCACCAGCACCTTCATCCTGCGCCGCTCGCAGCCCGGCCACAGAGCCCGCCGCGCCGCCTGCATCCGGCCGCGCCCCCCGCGCCCCCCCGCCCCCGCCGCGCAGTGGTACGCGCCCGCCGCGCGCCCCGCCCGCCCGCCCGCTCCAGCCGCCCGGGCGCGACCAACGGCCGCGGGGAAAAGGGGGGGATCGGGGGTGTCGAGGGGGCGGCGCCGCTGCGAGCCGCCGGGCGGCTGCCACGTTGCCCCTCACTCGGCAGCCGCGGCGCGGGCCAATCAGGAGCGGGGCGGCGCACTGATTGGCCGCCACGGAGGAGGCGGGGCGGGGCCGCGAGGGCGGTGCCGGCCAATGGGCGCGGGCGGCGGCCTGCGAGGGGGTGGGCAGGCGCGCGCGGCGGTCGTTGGGGGAGCTGAGGGGGCGCGCGGTGCCGGCGGGGAGCGGCGGAGGGTCTGTGTCCGCGGCGGTAAAACGGAGACGGCCCGGGGAGGGGGGGGGACGTTAAACGGACACAGTAAGTGACAGCTCGGCGGCCCCAGGGCCCTTCGCAGCTCCGGGTCCGGCAGCAGGAGGGTGCGGCCTTTGCCTTTGCTGCAGCGCCCCCCGGCTCCGCTGCAAAGGTGGAGCCTTGTCCTGAGGGCACAGCGGGAGAGGGGCCTCTGTGACTGCCCCCCCCCCCATCCCGCTCCTTTCCCTGGGCAAGACTGACGAGCTGGGCGAGGCTGTGTGACAGAGCTAAAGAAAGGGGTGAGAGAGGAGAACGGCCTTCATCAGAGACACGGATTTCTCTGAAATGCCAGCTGTGGCCAGGCTGAAAGCGGCACACAGAAGCGTGCGCAGCATTGCAGGTGTGCATCATGGAATTGTCGAGGAGGGAAGGGACCTTTCAGATTATCGAGTCCAACCGTCAACCCAACGCTGCCCAAACCACCACTACCCCAGGTCCCTCAGCACCACGTCTGCCTGGCTTTTAAATACCTCCAGGGATGGTGACTCCACCACTTCCCTGGGCAGCCCGTTCCAATGCTTGACCTATCCATCCTAAATCTCCCCTGGCGCAACCTGAGGCTGTTTCCTCTTGTCCCATGGCCTGTTCCTTGGGAGAAGAGCCTGACCCCCCCTGGCTACCCCCTCCTTTCAGGGAGTTCTAGAGAGTGAGAAGGTCTCCCCTCAGCCTCCTTTTCTCCAGGCTGAACACCCCCAGCTCCCTCAGCCGCTCCTCACCAGACTTGTGCTCCAGACCCCTTACCAGCTCCGTTGCCCTTCTCTGGACACGCTCCAGCCCCTCAATGTCTTTTTTGTGGTGAGGGGCCCAAAACTGGACACAGTATGTCTAGCTTAGCACACTCATTCACAAACACCGGAGTTAATTGAACACGTAGGAATTACCTATTTTTTTTTTTCTCATGTCTGCTCAAATAGATGAGGGTCAGTGCTAATCGCCTACATAGACGCCTTTAAAGGAACTGCCTGGTGGAGATGCATGTTCCCAAGGGCCAGGGAAAGAAAGGTTGAGGTTGGTCTTCTCAGAGCACGAGTGTCCCAAGACTAATTTTTGGGAACAGGAAATTAAAGTTCACGCTAAAAATATTGTGTTTAAGGCTGGGAAATGCAAGGAGAAAATGTGTCCTGACAAAGATCCCAGCGTGAAGCAGTTTCTAAGAGCGGGAGTCAGGCTGCAGGTGCTCTCCCTGTCTAGATGCAAGCTGCTTTTATAAGATGGTATGTTTGACTAATATCTTTTATGCTTTTCTCCGTACTGGGAATAAATAACCAGCAGCTATTCGCACAGGGGAAAACCTTGCCATCCTGGTGGTTGATTCCACGGAAGCGGCACAGCGCTGCACCTTTCTACACAAGAGCCCGGGGAGCGGGCAGAGACACAGGGAGGTGGCACTCGAGGCTGCAACGGTTGGGTCACTGGGTCACTGCCACCTTCCTCTGCCGGCACGGCTGCTGGCATGGCACGTGCCGAGGGATTCATCTGGAGCTGAAGCCCCTCGCTGTGCCCTTCCACCTGGGGAAGTCACGCTTGATGCCTACAGCTCTATTCCAGAGACACGGGGACCACGCGACAGCAGGTTTTGGGGTGGTTCACATCTTTGTGTGCCAAGTAACTAACGGTTTGGCCCATTCAGCTCCCCACAATGCTCGAAGTGGGAACATACAGGCAGAGGGAGAAGAGAAATTGGTGCCACCGTGCCTCGGCCAAGCTCTGTGGGGCTGAACCGTCCATGGCTGTAAAGCACAAAGTGGTGAGAAGGTCCTGTAGGTGAGTTCCCACACCGTGCACCGTCCCCTCAAAGGAGGGCTCAGAGCTTCTCAGAGTAGAAGAGGGCTACCAGCCGAGCCCGACTGAAATAAAGGAAAAGAAAATACAAGCGATGTGGTCAGGAGGAGGTAATAAATACGTCCATTCATGGAGAACAATGCAGCAGTGCAATGTTTTATTGAAAAAAAAAATAATAATAATCGTCTCACTTGATACCTCAGAAGACTGCATCGCAACGTTGGTGGGCCACACCGTGGGAGAGCTACATCGGGGAGGCCAGCACAGCGCCGGGTACCCCCCGCCGCGCGGGCCCGAGAGCCCTCCCCTCGCGCCCCCGCGTCTCCCAGCTGCTAACGAACTTCTGGCGAGGAGAGGAGAGTTTGCCCAGGTGGGCTTAATGCCCTGCTTCCTACCACAGCATGGCTGGCTCAGTCTGGCTTGCGTCTCCTAGTCACCTCCGAGCTCCCTGGGGGACAGCGGTTTCCTCAAGCACAGGACTTGCTGTTAACCTGCTTTATTTTTTTTTTTTAAAAAAAAAAAAAAACCAAAACAAAACACCCACCCCACATTTTTGCCCTTTTGAAGAGTCCAACGTACGATTATAGTGCAAGAGGGCTTGGTACAAGTGAGCATTACCAGCATGCCGTGGGGGGACAGTCCTCCCCTACAAACACATCATCGTAGGATTAAAAGAACATCGTATCTCCAGAGAGAAGCGGTAGCGGGTCACGGTGAAATAGCTTTCAAACCGACCCACTTAAAAACAAGGTCAGGAAAGTTTCTAAACAATCAAATACATTCACTTTAAAAAAAAAACCCAAAAAACAAACAAACAAACAAACAAACAAAAAAAAATTAAGAACAAAAACTGTTGAGATGGCCCCTTTTCCCCCCCGCCCTCCCTCACCCTGCAAACACTTACATATGCTGCAACTACAAGCTGCTCCTTGACCGGAGGCAGCGAGGAATGACCAAACACGGCAGGAGATGCAGAAGGAATCGAGTTCTGGTGACAGGCACTTAGTGGGGCTTAGGAGGGCAGCAACAGAAGTGTCTCGGGGCCCGGCTCCATCTGCAGCGGGCAGGACAGCTCCCCGGGGAGCGCCTCTGCCCCTTTCCCCCCCCTCCCAAGACGCCAAACCATGGTTTCCTACAGCGGAGAGGGGAACGCCTGTACCAGAGACACCGGGCTCCTGGGGGCCACTGGCAGCGGAGGAGTTTGAAAAGAGAAGTGTGGAACGTGGCCATGGTCCCAGTCCTTGCTCTGGCAGGAGGGGACGAGAGGGCGAAGGTGAGCGGTCCCCTTCCTGCCCCGGCCCACGGCATGGCTGGAGGAAAGCGCTTTGCAGAAGGAGAAGGGGGGTGCACACATCTCCCGGCGGGCATGTGAGCGAAGAGCTCTGCGCCTCCCAGTCGCGCTCGTCGGGATAAGGCATGGAGAGAACGCAGCGGAGAACGGCGAAGAGACGCCCTACGGGGAAGCGAGACCACACCAGCATCTCCCTGCTTTGGGGATGCAGGAAGAGCAAGGCCAGAAGCTCCCTGCCCAGGATGATCTCCTGCACCCTACACCCGCTTCTGCCCAGCCAGGGGAACCAACCCTCTCGTGAGTGCTGCTCCACGAACTCCAAGCTACGCAGATCGTCATTAAAAGAATAAAAGATAATGAGATCTAGTCTCTCCCTTTCCTCCCTTCATGCTGCCTGGGGAATGGGGGGTGACCCAAGCCCGAGTTTATGACAAGCGAAGTCCCTCAAGTGAACAGTCCCAGCCTGGTCGGGTGTCACATGTGGAAAGACAAAGTACAAGGAACCTATTCACAACCTCCCCAAAAGCTGCTCGAGTTCTCCCAGAGCCCTGCCACGTAATCCCCGGGCAGCCTCAGCCTCCTTCGAGTCTGGAAATGCTGCAGCAGGATGCAAGTTTTTTGTTGGTTGGTTTTTTTTTTTTTTTTTTTTAACATGTGTGCAAAGCGCCCCAAGCCCTTTGCTAGTTATTGGTTTGGCTCAAAAGCGGCGTGTGAGAACCGTGGCTTCTCCTGCAGGCTGCGATGGCGTCCCACCTGCCCCAGACCCACGCTCGCAGAGAGGACGTGAAGGCTATTCCAGTCAAACCTATCTGACCTTCATCTGGAGATGAAATCAGTGTTAAGGCAGTGAAGTATCCTCTCCCCTGCCGGGGAAGCTTCGCTCCTGCTAATGCTCTCTTGCGGAAGGTACGTGTTCGCAACCACCCTACCGGAGGGATTCAAGAAGGCTGCCTGGTTGCCCACACCAAGAAACGCCTACGCTTTTGGGAAACAGCTGCCTCCCCGTCACCTTAATCCAGATCTACCTCTTAAGCCAGCGCAAACTCCTCCGGCTCGGCAAAGCTGACGCTGCTCCCTCCTGCCAACGCTGGGCTACAGCCTTGCGTCTCCCGGCCGGTTGGGTCAGGCACGGTGTAGGAAACCATGGTAGGGACATTCACTGGCAGCTAGGAAGGGTGATTGAAAATTCAAGTATGCTTTCCTCAGCGCGTGGCCCAAGGCAGGCGTCGGGAACCCCAGACTGGCACGAGGGTCGTGGGGATGTCGTCGACATCCCCACCGCAGGGCATTCTTTGCACCCCACCGTCTTCCCAGCTGAATGTCTGGCTGCGCTGGCACCGCGTGGCCGCGCAGAGATCCACAGATACAATGTGCATCTGTAAATGCTAAAAATAATAAAAAGTGCAACGACGTCAGCTTCTTTAAAACAATCCACATTGCTCTGTTACTGTCAGAGGAGGGAGGTGTCAAGGGAGCCGGAAAAAAAACCTAACTGGAACAGTAGATTGCAAATTTCTCACAGCTTGCACATTACAGTGTAACTGTTCCCAAGGAGCCAAAAAGGGAACCTGTCTCTTACAGTCAGGCCCTTCTCCCAGGCAACTCTCCTGCCCGCACCGCGTCCTCCTGCCCTCTCGACAGCCAATCGAGCCTACTACGGTATTTCTTCGCTTAATTAAGGAGGGAGGAGGACGGAGGAGCAGAGAGCGCAGGGGAGGGGGGGAGGAAAGTGAGCAGGAACTAAGCACAGTCCTCAGGTTTGTGTGAACGATGCCTTCGCCGTAAACAACGGGAAGGAGGGTCAGCCAGCCAGCCCCCCTCCCAGGGCGACCAAGACCTGAGCCAGCCACAGTCCTGGTCCCAAAAGGAGCTTCAGGCTTGGAGTGAACGAGGGCGACCATTCAGTGGATCCACCCCAGAGTGGTTTGTTTTGGAACGTTTTCTTCTTTTTTTTTTTGGTTTAAAATGTCACTTTTTGTTTTGTTTTGTTTTGTTTTTTTTCTCTCTTCCTCCTACGCCTCCTCCTCCCCCCTAAAGAGAAGCCCCTTCCAGTGAGACAGGGCAGGAGCTGCAGGCGCGGTGGTCCCTGCAAGGCCCAGGAGGCACCGGTCACTTGTGACGCTGAGCCGTCTTCTTCCGTTTCCTCTTAAAGAAGCAGCAGCACCTGGGGCACAAAGGACAAGGCAAGTTAGCCCCGCGCCCGGCACCCCGGGAAGGTCCCCCACCACCCTGGGCTTCCCCCTGGCTCAGCCGCATGCAACAGCACCTCCGCGCGCCCAGCCCCAGGCCCAGACAGACGCGCCACCGTCGGTCGGAAAGGTCGGCGGATGCTGGTGGATGGCTGGCACCACCGGCCCGGACTGACAGACCAGCAAAGGCAAGTCAGCTGCACGCTGGTGGGGCGGGGGGGGGTCCCACTGCCCAAAGGCTGCGGGTGACAGCGGGGCACAGCCCCCCTGAGCGCCGGGAGCCGGGCTGTCTCCCTCCCGAGGCTCGACTGGGGTAGGAACACAAGGAGCCATCTGGGAAGGCGGGAAAACAAGGATCCAGATGCTCCGTTCCCTCTGTCCGAACCCCGGAGGGAGCGGACTGGGACAGCGAGCCCTGGCTGCTCTTCCCAGCTACAAGACACACGGTTTTCACCACCGTTCACTAAAAGACAAGTTCCAAAGAGACCTCGGCTCAGGGACCAGGTTTCTTTACTGAACCTTTCATGATAACCAGAGCTTCCACCCGGCATCAATCATTCAGTGCCGATATGCAGAACCCCTGCTTCTTCCCCCATCCGATGCAAGGGAGGTACGCGGCGCCTGGGGATTAGGGGAAGCAAGAAGGATGGATAGTGGAGGCTGAGGTGGGGAGAAAAACGCCCATCGCAGCTGAACCGTGACGAGCGGTGGTTTCACTTGTGGGATACACTGAAAGCAGTCGCCCAGGTTTTCTAGTCCTGCTGGCTTCCTACAGAGTCACTCGGCATTTAAGGCGTATCTACCTTTCTAGCCCACTGTCAGGAATCCCCTGCACAGAAGAAAGGTGTTTGTTCTGTGCGAGTTCTGCTCCTGAGCTACGTGTCTTTCTCCTTCTGCCATTACAGCCATCTCCAGAGGAGCCTGGGTGATGCCTGGACCACCGTTTCAGGCTGGTGGAAGGGACGCCTGGCTAAGCAGCAAGAGCGGATGTGAGTATGCGAAGACCATTTTTTCCTACAAGCATCTTTTACCAACAGCCAGACAATAAAACTTTCAAAAACACTGTAACAGCTTCTCCAAATTATTTTCCCTTGGGTCCTCCGTGGCTCTGAAATGTCGGCATTACACTTCTGTCCTCTCAGAGCTGGAGGAACAGATCTGTTCTCCCTCGCACCCCAGAGAGTGCTTGTCCCTGGATGCACAAGCCTTTCTACGGGGTGCAAAAGTGATGGGTGACCACCGCACCCCCGTGAGCGAAGCCTGCCAGCACAGACCGTCTGCTGGGGAGACCGAAACCCCCTACAACACGGAGAGCTCAAACAGCCACAGCCAAGAGGGCCACCTCCCACCACGTGTTCCTCTGGCCTGCACGGACTGACGGCCAGGGGAAGTTCAACGTCCCCGCTTTGTCTTTAGATTCCTAAACAGGCCCAGTTTGGAGCTGAGCTGAGAGAAAACGCAAAGCACTTGTCCTTGCGGGAACATGGGCTTGGAGTGACCTGTGACGACTCCGTCACGACCCACCCAGCCTGATGTTTGCAGCCTGCAGCACCACCCAACCCAAGCTCCTCCGCACGGCTGGCACTCTCACCCCCCCGCCCCGGGACTGGTCTTGCATTTTCTCCTCCCAGGCCATGTGCCACCCTCTCCTGTTTTAACCTGTCACAGTATTTCTCTCCCACAGCAGCCACCTTCCTTCATGACCTGGGCAATGGTGAATAAGGGGGGGGATGTTATGGGGAGAGAGGATGGAAAATGCACGAGTTATGATTTTGCATGCAGTGGGTAAGGGAAGAAGAGGGCTGAGCAGCACTCGTTTCCTTGGGCACCGAACGAAGGGAGCTGACTGACTCCTGGCTGTTTTTCCTTGTGACTGTCTTTTTTAGGCTGTTACTCAGAGGTCCAGGGAAGGGTTCAGGAAAGGAAGTCCTGGCAGTTCAGACAGGCAGAGGCAAAACACCAAAATAAAAGAATAAGGCAGGCTGACAATTACAGAACGTGATCTCTCTGCATGCAGACAATGCCCAAGAGAACAGCCCCAGACTACGACATACAGAGAAGCCAGAGATGCCAGAGGTATCGGAGGCAATGCCTATGGAGAGCAGGGCAGAGGCGGTCAGTCTCCCATCCAACAAGGATATTCCTCGCCGCACACGGGCAGTGTCACCTCGCTCCATAGCGATTCCCACCCATCGGCCCCTCCCTGGGACCTACAAACTCCTCATCCGAAACTTCGCTTGGTCCTCTGCTTACTGGGTACGGGGATTCCCCAAGGCAGACGGGAGGGAGGGCACACCTCCATGGGACACCTTGAGGCTGGGACACTAGAGCTGAGACTTCAAAACCCTGGTAAGACCGTACATGTGCCTAAACTGGGCTTGGAGCAATGCTAATCCCAACCCTTCCGCCCCTTCTCTCCTGGAGAAGTTCACCTGCGCCTTTGGCTGGCAGCTGCAGGGTTTTTGGAAAGGTGCCATCTCCCACCCACCCTCTCCAAGCAGGGGCTCTATAGCTGGGGCTCTGTCACTAATGAGGACTCCACGGACACATCTTTCCATCCTCTCTAACGATACAGGCCCGTGCTTCTCCAGAGGAAACTCTCCGAGGAAGCGACTGGCCCCCTCCCCTCGCTGGGAATACCCAGCGCAGAGTTTTCCCTTCGTAACCGTCTGCGTGAGAAATTCCTGCAAGACGCTCGGCCAGCCTGGTCCCGACTCTGCCCAACTCCATTAGACATCATCTGCTCACGGACGTAACAGTTTGGGGGAGATGGTAAGCCAAATAGAAAAGGATTAAAATCCATCTTTTGCATCCGCCAGTTCAGAGATCAGCCAAATTGCTCGGCCTAATGCGGCCGCTCAGACGTAGCCCACACCCTCCCCAATATTGCGTGTGGTCCTCAGCACGGTCCTAACATTAAAACAGCTCTGGGTTGGCTTTGACTTTGTGCCTTTTTAGGGTTTGGTGGGTTTGATTTTGCCAACCCCAGTCTAGTCTGGTCCGCTCCCCCTTGCATGTGGACTGGAGAGAGGGACTCACCACAAGTTGAGCATTTTCAGGCAGCTACAGAGAGTGTAGAGAAAAAACACAGAAAGGAAGAAAGAGCAATTAGTTCACAGAGGTGGGATGAAAGCATGTCACTGCAGCCATGCAAACATGCAGTGCAGACTGGCAGACACACACCATGCCTGCCCACCGCCCGCCCCCAGCCCTCATACCACCTCTGCCCTGGCCATGGCGCCGCTGAGAACTGCCACCTTCTCCAGGGTCTTGAGGTCTCTGCCAAACACCCCCTATTTTCCACGAAGGCCCCAGGAGGTTCTTAGCTGGGGTGGGATCAGAAAGGGGCTCGGGGCCACCAGGAGAGGAATGTGCTCTTGTCCCCTTGCAACTCCAGCGGCAGAAGGGCCACATCATGGGATCTACACCTGGGAACCTGCTCTTCAGCGAAACCCTTCAGGAGCTTATTATCTCCAGCGTACCCCAAAGCAGAAGCATTCGCACAGCTCCTCTGCCTGCCGGGAGTGCCAGGGAAAGACCTTTCTGCTGTTGCATCTTGTCTCGAAACACAGAGCCCCACCTCCTTCTAGCTCTTTCTGGCCCACTTTACTGCAGAGCAGAATCCAAATGTCCCTTTCCCTCCGCGTGTATTTGAGGGGATTTATGGTCACAGATGCAAGGGAAGATGAAGGCAGCCCTCCCTGTGGCAAGAGGAATGAAGCGGACTACGCTTGGGAATTACAAGATACCCCAAACCTGTCAGCGCAAAGCAGCCTGTGCTCTGCTTCCCACCACTTCCAAAACCCATCTGAGGCCACACAAACGAGGGCTGGAGGGAGACAGCGCAGTTCCACGCTGTCAAGAGACACGGCTTGGGCAGCACGGCCTTTGCACGCTCCCTTTCCCCTGTCCTGACACCTCCCCTGTACGCGGGTGTGGGCTCTGGACCCCGGCCTCGCTGAACAAGGCGCTGCAGAAACAGGCTGAAGGGGCTCCCATCTTAAAAGCTGGCTCTTCCTTGCATTGGGTCGTTGCATCGAGGACTGTTAAGGGTGGCAATTTGCCCCATCCTTCCTAGGAGCAACCCCAAGCCACGTGCCTGGCGGGGACCCACTTCAGTGTGACCAAGACAGAGCCTGTGACACCAAACTGGTGGCCACTGCAGGCCACACTACCCATATCTAAGAGGAGTATGGCCCAATCTGCAAGTTGGACCTGAAGATCACCCCCACCTTGCCGTACGTGATAAGGATCCTGCACCAAACCCCAGGCTCGCTCCTTTGGCTGGGAGCAGGAAGTGTATCTGTTGCTCGGGCACGCTGCTGCCAGGATGGCGCCCAGACCAGCTACCAGCGAGCCAGACCACGCGCAAGTGCTTCCCGAGGGACAGAGGAATAGACAGCAGAAGACCTTCTGGACAGCCAGGACTGGTTTCAGACCGACCTCGTCCATCAGCACACCCTTTCTCACGCCTGCCAGTTTTCCTCTTCACCCTCCCACCAGCCATTCCTAACAGAGGTTCCCACAAAGGCTGAGACAAATAACATGGGACAAGCGACACCAGGGTCATCCAGTCAAATTACAACCAGGCAGCCGGGCAATGTCACAGCGCTGACCAGTCCAAAGGCAGCCCCGGGGGCTATTCACCCCTCACACGGGGAGTGCTGGGATTACACTGTGACCTCCCAGGGTCCTGCTCTAGTTCAGAGGCAGCGAGAAGGTCCCGTGTTGAGGATCATGCAAAAAAAAGGTGACATGATGGTGCCAGATGCAGCACGTGTGCAAAGGAGGCCAAAATAGTCAAAGCAGCAACTTTGTACATCCGTTCTCCCTCGTGACCACAAACTACGGAGGAGAGGTCAGCTCGGAGGGAGCACGCTCTTCCCCACAAGCAGGAGGGCTGCTCCTGGTTTCTCTCACTCAGCTTCTGTTGGGCTGGACCAAGAGAATTCCCAGAGAGAACTACCTGCAAGAGTCCCGGCAAGGACCGTTCTGGATACCTGGCATCCACTTCTTGCAGCCAGAAATAAAGCGTTAAGTTTCCGACCAACAATCTCTTCACTGCGCTGTGCTCAAGCTACTCCTACACTCTCAGCACGGGAGTACAGTGCGTTCTCCTTTTGGAACAGGGGATGCTCACCGGGATTCCTCAAATCAATTCACATTATTCTGGTATTTCTGCTACTGTCTATCTTGCAATACATGCTCCGAGTAAAAGTTACGTTTTCCAGCCACGACAAGTGTAGAAAAAAAGCAGCAGCAGCAGCAGCACTGAAGGCACCATGCACAAAAGCAGCAATATGCAAGGAAAAGGGCATGGGACACGAGCATCGAGTACTTCACCACAGGTAAACATCCCCACTCGTTTCCCAGGAGGAGGATTAATGACCACACCAGTGGAAAGCCTGTTTGTAAAGCAAACGTACTTAGCTTCCTCCACCACCTCCACCTCCGCCTGCGCTGTTATGGGCGCGTTGGAGTGTGCCCCCGTCGGGTCGTCCACGTTCAGCTCCCCGTTGGTTGAGCTAACCACCTGCAACACAAACGAATGCCCCGTTAATGAACGCCCTGTTAACGAACAACCCCTTGCACGTGACGCAGCTCCACCCGCCCGGACGAGGGATGCTGTGGGAACAGGAAATCTTCAGAATAACTTCTGTTTGCTCCTGTTTCTTTGCACCCTCTTAGCAGGCTGTCAGATTCCTTGGATGCCTTTGAATCATGTGGCTGGTGGGGAGAAACCAGCCGGTTCATGGGAACAGCAGGCAGGGGACTGCTCCTGTGTTCACTAATTCACACTCCCGTGCCCAGCACAGGCCCTGTGTCCTTAGGAGGCTACGCCACTTTGGGAGGCGCAGCCACTGGTGCGAAGACTAATCGACAGCCCTATACACACACACAAACTCTATTATGCCAATCGTTTTCTCCTGACGGTTTTACAGGCGAGCGACTCGGAGCCTGCCAGTGCCGTGAGAAGAAGTCACTCCAGAACCCCCAGAACCTCACGCCTTTTCTGGAAGCGCAGCCAGTTTCTGGAATGACACCCAAAAGCTATTGATACGGTCTCTTATCTCTTTTTGCTTCAAAGCCGACACGATGGCTTACTTCAGCATCTCCATTATAAGGACGACCAGCCAGACCCCCGGCTGCCAGCAGCTCTGCACTGGCCGGGAGAGCACGAAATTTTCTGTATAGTTCAGCATTGCTCTATTGCCACAACCACCACCAAAGCAGCCTGTACGGGACCGAAGTTCAGCCGGCCCTTCCGCACTCCGTCTGGAAGGTAGGACAGGCTCCTGCGGTGAACACCTGGAGCTGCTCCCCTCCTGCTCCACCTCTTTGCCTTTCTACAAGGTAAAAAGGAGGTGTCTCCCATGGGGGGGGGTGTGTGTCAAGGTGCTACCCAGTATTCCTGGTGGCTCTGGATGGCCTAATCACCAGAGGTGAAGGGAGGGAAGCCACTGAAGCAGATGTCCCCTCACTATTAAATGCATCTATCCACGTTTGTTTTGAGTACTTAAGTTCCACCAGCAACTGCTGTTTCTGCAGATCAAGTCCCGCGGCCAGTCTCTGCCAAGACAGGTCAGGACTCATCTCATGCGGTTTTCAGAGCTCTCCTCGAGTGACGACCCCTTGGGTTCTCTTCACACCCGCCTTCCCAGACTCATCACACTATGGGCCCACCCAGGTTCTTCAGACCCTCGCACTTCCCGCACAACTCCGCAAAACGCTAGCACTTAATTGTGCTGCTTCCAGTCATCTTCCCACGCTTTCTCCAGCTACTTGTTAAACTTCATTTTGCAAAAGGCTCTGATTTTCCTCCTCATTTTTAACGTGCCGCCACTTCATTTTGATGTGGCAAATTCAACCGCTGCCTTAAAGGAAATGGCCACCCGAAGCTACTGACCTCCCGAGGGTTCAGCGTGAGCTGGGGCATCTGCTGAGAAACAATTTAAGCGTCTGCAGCCCAGCAGCCAGGCACAGCAGAAGATTTCCAGTTCTTGGCTGAGGGTAAGCAGAGTTGGAATGCTTACGGTGGCACACACAAGCTTGTAAGTGCTCAGGTAGGCAACGCTGCCGGTCAAATTCAGACTAGGACTGCCTTATTGCTGCAGCTCCCCTGGCAGAGCGCTCTGCGTGGGGAGACACAGCTCACGCTGGCTTTGTGCGAGGAAACTATTCCCCTTACATAAAAAAAAATTACGAATAAAAGCACCTACTCTGTACTTACTGAGAGCTGAATTCACAGAATGGTTTGGGTTGGAAGACTGTTGGGCTAGATCATCTAGTCCAACACCCTGCCGTGGGCAGGTACATCTTCGAGGGTGCTCGAAGCCCCATCCAACCTGACCTTGAACACTTCTCCAGTTTACTGTCTGCTCACGTCTGAGGTCAGAGCTATACATACAGCAGTTCCTCCTTATCTTTCAGTTTCTTTGAGTTTCATTTTACTCAGTAAAATATCTTCAAATGAAAAAAGGAGCGTGGCTTAATCAAGCAAAAAAAAAATAAATAATCATTGAATCCAGCCAAGTATTGGGACTAAGTAAAAATCTCAACCTAATCTGCATTTCACCTAGGGGCACCCTGCGCTTCCCATCGCCTCCGCTCGGCTCTGTCCCGCTCCGGGCACTAACCCCCGTTTCACCAGAGCCAGTTCTCAAAGCGTTGTATCTGACATTTAGAGCCAGCTCTCGCGGGCAAACCCCTGCCCAGGAGTTCACCTCGCCGGCAATACTAGACAGCTCTTGTTTGCTGGAGCCGCTCTTCCATCTCCTCTCTAGCACGGGCAGCCATCTTACTCCGGCAGCAGGGCGAGAAACTCCCTTAGCGAGCCCGAGTGACAACCGGAGGCAGGTAAGGTTTCATAAACAGAAACAGTCTTTTCAGGAATTTAAAAATTTAGCCATGGTGGCACCTTTAATGCTGCCTGGCCCTGTCGCGCATCCTCTGCTCATCCACCTCCCGCAGCAGGAATTTGACCAGAGCCTCACCTATCAAGCCTGAACTGGAGCAGCTCAACTATTTTCTTAACATTTATGGGGTTTATAGGCAACAGACCCTATTTCAGCTGCCTCTTACTACCTAAGAGCATCCCCAAGGATGGGGACTGGGGATCCCAAAGTGGTGCCCAGTGACAGGACAAGGGGTAACGGGCACAAACTTGAGCATAGGAAGTTCCACCTAAACATGAGGAGGAACTTCTTTACCCTGAGGGTGGCAGAGCCCTGGCACAGGCTGCCCAGAGAGGTGGTGGAGTCTCTGTCTCTGGAGACATTCCAAACCCACCTGGACGCATTCCTGTGCCACCTGCTCTGGGTGACCCTGCTCTGGCAGGGGGTTGGACTGGATGATCTCCGGAGGTCCCTCCGACCCCACCGTTCTGTGATTCTGTGGGATAGAGGGGTGCTTTACAGACGAGACCTGCTTAACATGCACTCCTTTCTGTGTTCAATTTGACAAATCTGAGACCAAAATAGCTCTCAGAGGAAAAGCTTTGTTGAAGCGGTAACAGCAACGATGTTGGCCATCACAGCTTGGCTCCCACAAAATCGTGACTTGAATGTTATGTACAGGACAGGACCGAAGCGGCCTGTGAAATCACTCTCCTGACCGTGACGTTACTGCGAGTTGAGGGGAATTGAGGGGATTTAATAGGTTCTCGCATCAAGGCTGTACACGCCGGGAGGAAGAGGTACCTGTACTGATCCTCCGTGCCGATCTGCAGCCAAATGAGATGTCAAGTACGAGGTATTCGTCTGCCGGCTTGGCTGGATCTCCCAGTCCCCTCGGCGATCTGATGACGCCTGCTCGTAAGTTCAGAAGCACGAGACAAAGAGAAGAGAGGGCAAAAGGTGAACAAGGGGAAGAAACAGAAGGGCGTTTGTTAGTGAGTTAGTTTCTTTTGCAAAAAGCAAGGCATTTAAACTTTTAGCTGGGCCAAAATTTCTCTTTACCAAGTGCACCTCGTACTTCACTTCAGCGGTGTCTGCAGTAACCCACTGCAGGAGTGGATTTCTTCTCCTCTAGCTGCTAAACGAAGAGAAAGCTCAGACCTAGTCAGGAAGTTATTTCTTTACACGGCTTCATTTCCACGGGTTTCAGCATAGAAACAAACACACTGACAGTAGGTTCAACTGCGCCTGTCAGGTCGCACACACCAGAGCACTTGGCGTGGCAGCGAGGTTGGATACACAAGCCTCGACCTCCCTAAAATACTTATTGTTTTAACTCAAATCTGCAACACAAAACACAGCCGCATTTTCTTTCACCAAAGCCAGTTCCACACACTGATTCACCTGGGAGGTGCAGAAGGAAACATCCACCACACCTGCTTGACTGGAGAGAGGCTTGGTGGCTTTTTGGGTCTCTGCAGAAAAGTAGATAAGAAACTTTTGCTATCAGTTTCTCCTTTATCCCCAACAGATGCAAACTTTCGGCAATTAAATCATTGGAATTTTATTTGCTTCGCTAGAACCACCACTTTGCGCTTGCACGTGAGGCTCCTTACGGGTTGCCCAGCTTTGATGACAACACATCCAGCATTCACCTGAGCGCCAGGAGGATCTCGGCGCACCAAAACCCAACCGGATCAGCTGGCGGAACGCTTCCTAAGACCGGGAAGCGTAGGATGAACAGGTAGATCTGCGCTGGCCTCAGGCCAACAGACGAGGATGCAGTCAAGCCTGAAGTGACTGACATTTAAAAGGTGTCTCCCTGGACACCATATAAAAAATTAAGCAAATGCTTCAAAGCTGAAGCACAAGTTTTAAAGAGGGGAGGGCAGAGCAGCAGAGTATCCCCCCCAGCGCACACGCAGCTGGCAGGAGGGATGCTGAACAGAGACACCGTGGACCTGGCCAGGAAACAAGAGGCTCAAGCGAACAAACAGCAGGTTCTCAGCGGTGAAGCTGAAGGATCTAATCAAAGAGTGGTGCCCAGGCCCTGCCTTTCCCCAGCACGGCTTTGCGTTACTCCCTGCAGCCACCGACGATGAGCCCCAGCCCTCATCTGAGCAAGAGAGAAGCCGCTGGGCTCAGCGTCACTGTGAAAAAGAAAAGAAAAAGACCGCAAGCAGCTCCCCACAGGAGAGAGACTCGGAAACCTTTGAATAAACTTCAACACTAACTAGTAAATTGTCACTCAACTAGGGCAGGAGCACGTGCAAAAGTAGGAGAATAAGAAACGAAGTCTCCTGGCATTTCCTAAAACATTCGCTATCGTTCCCTTTGCGTGTGACCTCTGACTCCCTCCCGGAGCGACCCACGGTGCCGCTCCTCCTTCCAAGCAGGCACCAAATCCAGTTCACAGGCAGCATTTCCCTAGAGGTGGTCTCCTCCAGGCTTGTCCTGTTAAATCTTATTACACGTTCTTCCCACCAGCCCGAGACGCTGCTTACGCTTTCTGTCCTTGATTCAAGGCAGAAGCACTCCCCTCGAAATATTTTTTCAATGCCTGCAAGTCACAAGATTTATGAACAACTGGAGAATTTAAACGTAGGTTTTAAAAGCTAGTGGAAGACAGATCTTGAGTGCTGCTTCTTCCAAAGCACTGGGCCACCAGGTTGCCTGGCTAGCCCAGGCGCTGAAGTCGCACCGTGCCGCATCAACGGTAGGAGAAGCACCCTTCTGCCCAGGAGCCTGGAAGCAGTTTCTAGGAAAGGCTCTAGTGGCCACAAGAGCCAGATTCTTCTCTTTTAGCTCTACAGTCAGGTATGTGAGAAACTGCTTTTGAAGTAGGCTTGAGCTGAGCTGCCCCAAACGCAACCCAAGCGGTGACACCCAGGAAGCGATGCCCGGGCAACCCGAGAGGGTCAAGTTCCCCCTAACACTCCTCACCTTCCTACCAGCTGCCAAATCGGAAGGCAAGACAGAGGGGGCAGGGTTCACCCATCTTTAGGAGACAGTATCTTCGCTCCTAGAGGAAAAGGCTACGAAAAGGAGATCACTCTCTCATCAGCGTCTTTACTGGGAACCAAATTTATATAAAAGAGAATCTGCAGTTATTACACCCGGGAACAAAAATAAGGCAATTAAATCTGGAGATCAAGGCAGGCACTTGCCCCAAACCCATGGCTCCAATTCACTGCTCTAGACGTGTTATTTTTTCTATTTTTTTCTTTAGAGAAACGTTTTGCTCAGCACTTAAAAGGAACATCCCTTGGAAGAGAGTTGTTTATGTTTTGGCGAGAACAAACTGATTTTCCCTGCATATTGGGAATATTAAATAATTCAGCATCCGGAGTAATGGTTAGGTAAAAAAAATAAATGACAAAAGCTGCCATGCAATACAGCATCAAGACTATCTGAGAGGCTGGGAAGAACCAGGACTGAAGGCTGCCCGCATAATATTTTGGGAATGGGACAGACTTCTCTGGGCTACGTACTGTAATTTGTGAACTAACATGCTTGAAAATGAAGCCAGGCGTCTTTGTCCGTTAAAGGAAACAAGATGCCTCATACGTACGCAGCGCGAAGGTCTGTTGTCAAAGCGGACAACTAGAGACTGCCACCCCAAAACGGGGGGGTTAATGCATTAATCAGGCAATATATTAAAGCAGATTATTTCGCTAGTACTCACAAACCAGTCCACAGGAATCAGCATGCACCAATGCAGCACTGCACACGTGCTTCGAACCATCCAGCGTCCTACAAGCAACACTTCTAACGAGGGGTGTTCGTCCTGACGGCAGCTGATGGCTTTAGGTGTATTCTAGTCTACATTAGTGGCTCTGCCGTTCAGAGCCCAGTTGCATGGAAGAAGGAGAGCTGAGCCCCGACAGGTTATGACATCTCACACTCGATTCTGCACCCGCGAACCCCAGCTCGCGCGAGCGGAGCGGGAGCAGAGAGGGCGGAGGAGGAGCTAGAACGGCACACAGCGGTTAGAGGAGCAGAGCGAGCCAGAACCACTCACGGGGAAGCAAGAGCACCAACAGCTCGAGCTAGGAGCCGGCAGTTGGAGATCTACTGAACTTCTCATCAGTTCTGTTAATACAGAAAATCCAAACTCTCAACACCAACAAAATATTACGACTACAAAGGAAAAAAATGGGGAAATTCAGAAACTGGCAGTTCACCCGGACCGCGATGCCCAGCCTCCCCGAGGGACCCTGCCCTGGCAGTCCTTTACGCTCTGCAACCCCCACGCCGTGAACCAGGCACCCTGAGAAGGAGATACTGTGCATACACGGGACACGCACGTCCCTATCGCAGCCGCACGGTCCGTGGGAAGAGGGCACCTGGGGGTGGGCTGCCATTGCCACAACTGGTGGTCTACTCCAGGGTCCGCGGGCTATGAGTAAAAGCACCCAAAAGAACGTTGTTGACCAGGGTATGTCAGGCGGGCTGACCAGGCTGGACAGTTGACTTAAACAGCTTACCCACAAACTACGGAAAAGTGACCCATTCCAAATTGTAGTCCACTTGGTTCACAATCCCGAGGAATTCCACTGACGGTATTTCAGCAACCTGTTCCTTTGCCAACATTCTGCTCAAATCACAGTCTCTCAATTAAGCAGGAATTGTGCTTGCCACGACCGAGGCAAGGATCAGCCCCGGCCACCTCTAACGGCGCAGGCTTTCTGCTTCTGCAGACCGCGAGAAATTCAGAGAGGTGCCAAACAACGTGGCGCTGCCGAAGCAGTCGTGAGCAACGCACCTGATTGCGAAGGGCCTGCTGCGATGGCCGATCCCGGTGGACATGGCTGTCTCTTGTTACTGCGGACGTCCCAGAATCTACGTGAACAGATCCCACCGGAGTAGGCTGGAAAACAAGGCGTTCGTTAGGATGAAGCCAATGCTGAAGATGCCGCGCTCTCTCTCTCAACACACGCATGCACAAAGCTAACTTGTCAGGCTGGCTCCTGTCCGGTGGAAGCGGGAAAACATCAAAACACTGCCCAAAGGTACTGACAATAATCAAGGAAAATCACAGCCAGGGCTATAAAATCCCTGTGATTTGATGGACATGTGATTTGATGCCGGACACCAGCACCAAACACCTTGTATAAAAAATAGTTAAAAAGATACAGTTAGGTAGCTGTCTCAGTGTCAGATCACACCTCATGTGTCTCACAGAAGACTATCACAACTGAAAACACACAGACTTGTTTTCCTCATCTCATCGTCTCGCCACTTTTAAAAATCATGCTCGCATAGAAACAGGACGTGTTAAAATTAAAGCTTCATCTGCTCTATTCTCACCAAAGTCATAATCCCTGCTCACAACATCAAAATCTCCATGGCAACCACTGCAGTTGTCAGCAATAGCACGCTTGTCTTGCGAGGGGCTTTTTATCAATCGCCTTCGTAATTAAACAAAAACGAGGAGCAAAATCATGATTCACAAAGGGAATGATTTCTTATGAACTGTTTTGGGCTCAGTAAACATTGGTAACGCTAAATATAGTTGGGACGGCAAATCACTGTCAACGGTACCAAGTTTAGCGCTGAAGACATTTGATCTGGCACCAGCGACAGTTCATCTACAGATGGCTTTGCCATCGCCGCTGTGCGGTGAGTGGCCATTTGCAAGAAGGCCACCAGCAGAAGGACACGAAGCGCAAGTGACAGGCTGCTCCACAGACACGAATCAGACAGGCAGCCAGCCGAAGAGCTTTAGACTTTCCTGTCAGGTTTCCCCATGACACATCTTTTGGCCAAGGTCTTCCTGAGCATAAATGGCTTTTGACAACAGAAGTGACACAACGAGGTCACGATAATGGTCCAATCTGGTGTCACGGAACTGCTAAATGGAGCTTGGTTACTCCCACATTTCCTCGCCATGTGCTATAAAGAGCCAGTTCAGCCGTCAAAGTAGGGTAAGCCCCAAGATCTTTTGAGCTCAGAACTGGTTTGCTGTTACTATTCTGTGAGCATCCCTCAGAGCCCTGCCTAGTTCTCCCCTACCTCTTGGGAACTCGACCATTATAGAGGTCTTCCATCACTCAGCACTGAGGTAGCAAGCACGTTCTCATGCAAACTCCCTTGACAAAGCAAGTGTTGTCGGGGCAATCCCAAGCACCGATATAGGCTGGGCAGTGACCGGCTTGAGAGCAGCCCTCAAGAAAAGGACTTGGGGGTGCTGGTGGACGAGAGGCTCAACATGAGCCGTCAGTGTGCAGCCCAGAAAGCCAATCGTATCCTGGGCTGCATCAGGAGAAGCGTGGCCGGCAGGTCGAGGGAGGTGATTCTCCCCCTCTACTCCACTCTCGTGAGACCCCACCTGGAGTACTGCGTCCAGTTCTGGAGTCCCTACTACAAGAGAGATATGGACGTGCTGGAACGTGTCCAGAGAAGGGCCATGAGGATGATCAGAGGGCTGGAGCACCTCTCCTATGAGGACAGACTGAGAGAGTTGGCGTTGTTCAGTCTGGAGAAAAGAAGGCTCCGAGGAGACCTTATAGTGGTCTACCAGTATCTGAAGGGGGCCTACAAGAAAGCTGGGGAGGGACTTTTTAGGATGTTGGGCATTGGTAGGACTAGAGGGAATGGATTAAAACTAGAGATGGGTTGATTCAGACTGGACGTTAGGAAGAAGTTCTTCACCATGAGGATGGTGAGACACTGGAACAGGTTGCCCAGAGAGGTGGTGGAAGCCCCATCCCTGGAAGTTTTTAAGGCCAGGCTGGACAGGGCTCTGAGCAACCTGATCTAGTGGGACATGTCCCTGCCCATGGCAGGGGGGTTGGAACTAGATGATCTTTAAGGTCCCTTCCAACCCTAACAATTCTATGATTCTCCTGCTTTAGGACGGATGTCTATAGATGTTGGTGTCAAATCCCATGCTAAGCTAGAGGAAATTAAACCTAGTCATAACCACTGCCACAAGTGGGAAAACCAGGTTTGAATGCCCCACCGGGGCAAGCCCAAAGAGGTGGGAAGGGGCCTTCTGCAGGAAGGAAACTGCAAGGCACTGCAAGAACCCCCTGAACGCAACGTCAGGACATCTCACTACGTTGAGCCCACGTTAGCTAGAGAACAGGAGAGAATTATTTGATCCTGAGCACACTGGCATTAATGGGGATTATCAGGAACAAAGAGCCAGGTGGCGGGCAAGCAGCCCCTGGCAGGCAAGGCACTGCATTTTGCACGGACAACTCACAATTGGCCTGCCAACCCAGTCATAGGCGTAGTCAAAGGTGTAGCCTTTCTTTTCAAACAGCTCTGTGAAGATGGTTCGTAAATAATCGTAGTCCGGTCTCTCAAAGAAGTCCAGTCGCCGAACATAACGGAGGTACGTGGCCATCTCCTCTGTTGGAAAAGGGGGAAAAAGCAGCGGCATCAGTTCTGCTCACGCAGGAGCTCCATCACTTACACGCCTCTCAGATCTGACACACACACTGGAAATACGCTTTTCAATTAACTCCAACAAGGCTTCCCCATGGCACTTAGGCTCAAAGTTGGTGCCAAAGTTGGACCGAGGGCCAGACTCCCAGTGCCGCGAGTTGTCCAAGCTCCGCTAAGTTCAGCTGAGCCATGTGGATTGACAGAAGCTGAGGATATCCAACAAGTCTTCACCCTCAGTGACCTCCCCAACAGTCTTTTATTGCTGGATGAATCTCACTCAGCTTTCCAGAGCCCCCCTGTCCTGCCCAAAGTCTAACAATCGTCTGCTTTTGTTCTGAATCTTCTGAATGAGTTGTTATAAACCAAGGTCTGTGTTTTAGCACTGAGCACCATGCTGTGAGAGAAGTGTCTGGGCTGCCGGTGCTACCTCTGGCTTTTCCTATGAAAGTAGTGGTTTTTAGTAACAGTCCACCAGGCAAATCAATTCAAACGCTTCTCAAGCAAAGCTGGAAGTCCCACCTCTGCTCCAGAAAGCTGCTGCTCCACCTCAAATCTGAGTTCCACAGCTAGCTTTATTCTATACATTTGTATAAAAACACTAGAAACACACCGCACAATAAATGCCAACTCACTGAACCTGCCAACAGGATGCTCCCGTGTACGTCTGCTGACACAGACATTTAAACAGCTCCAGCGATTTCATCCGGGGAAGGAAAGCAGCAGATGGTGGTGGGCAGCCCGGGCCACCCCTGAGCTCCAGCAACGTCTAGGGTCTGGCTGCCCAACGTCATTGCATCGGTCATAGCCTTGAATCCCCAAAACAAGACTTCGAAGGGGAGGCCACCACCTTAATTTACCTGGCGCACACGGAACACTGCTTGGCATTAAGCTAATTAACCGCCTTCCTGCAGCTGGGTCATTCCACGCACAGAGAACTGAGCGCTGGTAACTCATGTCCTGCCCCTTCCCAGCTCGCTCTAGGCTCGTGCCCAAGCCGAGGTAGGACATTTGAGCAGGGCTCAGTGCGAGGGCTCGGGCACTGCGTTACGAATGGTACACCAGCACGGTTTTCGCCTTTAGCCGACAAAGATCAGAACAGCATCGCTTAGCGATACCTAACTCTGTAGCTTGCAGCTTGCATGTCACGTTGAGGTAAAAGAGCAGAAAGAAGGAGAAGAAAGGTAATTCCCTCTTCCTGCTAGCATCTCTGAAAGGCGGAGGACCAACAGGTTTCAGGCAAGCAAGGAATAAAAATAAGTTCTCTCATATCCCTTCAGCCTTGACCTGCAGGTGTGACTGAGCTCTGAGGAAGGAGCATGGGGGAAAAAGATGAGAACAGCCAACCTGAAGCTGTTCTGCTTGGAACTAGGTGGACTGTGGATACAAATATGTCTGGGGAATTAGCGTGACTCGAGTGAACAACGATCCCCTTCCAGGCTTGCTGCTCCTCAGGCTGGGAAAGAGCCATGTGACACAACAGCTCCTACAGGAACGTGACTAATCGTGGGGACCTGGGGGCTCTCCCTGGTGGCAGGATCCCCACTTCCTAGAAAAAACACCAAAACCACTCTGTGAAGGCCACAGGCTACTTGGGGAGGGCTTTAACTGCGTACTCTGCTCTCCTAGCTCCAAGGACAGCCGTTGGACTTAGCTAGCAGCACATCTTGCATAACGCTCTCCTTAAAACTGTTGGCAGAAGGTGAAATTCAATAACAGACACATCATCCCATCTTCTAAGCTGGCCACATAAAATCTTAACACTTCTAAAACCTTCCGTTCGGAAAAGAATTAACTCAGTAGATCCAGCACAGCCACTTGGGAGAGTCAAAATAACAAGGCCCCTGGAAGGCAGGCAGGCAAGAAGCAAAGCAGGAACTCGAGGTACTTGAGCATTGTGCAGCCTCCTTGATGAGAAGACTTATGGTCATTTTAACCCACAGCCACAAGCTCTCGGGCCCCACTGATCTATAGTGGCAGCTCCAGTTGTCTCCCAACTCGAGGAACAACATAACGGATGAACATCATCCAAATACTTTCTGCCGGGGGAGCTCAGAACCGCCATATTTTACTAGGCACGTCCAACTGCACTCAAACGGTCCCGTCAGGGCTTTACCTGGAAAGTTCTCACAGAGAACTTCAACCGGAGTGTTTCTCTTTGTGTCCCCAATCTTCTGATACCTCTCTTTTAAGGTGTCAGCCTGTAGCGCACAAAGACAAAACAGTTGTGGAGAAAGAGTTCAACCATGTGATAAACGACATGCTGTATGGGAAGAAAACCAAGGTATTTAATGCCGATTCTGGGCGGTATCAGAAGACGTTACTTGTAGCTGAACTGCATCCTAGACTACACTAGGAGGAATGCCGTCTTACCCTGTTGTAATTCTTGCTGCACATTTCACGTGCTATGGGCAAAGAATATCCAAGGACACATTCAAAACACCTTCAGCACTCCTAAGGAAGAACACTTGTCAGTGTCCCAGGCTAATTTCTTACCAGCCCAGTCCTCAGGACTGTACAGGGGAGCTTTCACGGGACAAGAAAATAAAGCTGGATATACAATGATCGCACATCAGTCCCAGGCTTAGAGCCATTGGCAACCTCAACTCCTTCATAAACAACTGCAAAAGCAGCTAAATTGCAAGGGCAATTTGGGCACGTCGGGTTTTTACTGCGTATAATAGAATGCCACCACACAGACAACGAATTTACATCAGTCACACTTCTCCCAAATCCCACGCTACTCCCACGCTATCTCTCCTTTCACCCCCAACGTGTCTATCACTTCGGCAGCACTGATCCAACAGCTGGTCGCCAAGAAAAATGAAACCATTTTTAGTTAGATTTCCCACCTAAATCCCTCTTGAATCGGAGAACTCCACTTCAGTCGGCACCCTAAGAACGGGTTTTATTGCCTCCATTTCCAAATATGCCAATTAGACCTGCCGGCAGCATAATTAGCATAGTAAAATGTTCTCTCGAGACTTTAGTTCCGACAATAGAGACCAAAAGCGTAAGTTTGAGGAAACCTAGCAGAGTGAAGATGCCATATTCTAGATGAAGCTGAAGAGTCTGTTCGTTCTGGAGCTGAAAAAATACAGGACTTCAAGAAGCAGCCAACTCATTCTTATCAAGTTCAGCACTGAACTGACAAAATTTTTAGAGTCTTGTCTAAACCTAGAAATATTTTTGACCAATTTACAGGGTTAATTTAAAGCAGATGAGTAGAATTAAACCAGAAACAAGATATGTAATGGGATAACACACACGGAGGTGCGAACTTAAACCTGGGAGAGATTCTGATTTCTTTCAGAATCGCTTTCATGCTTGAAAAACCCTTTCTTGGCTTTTATGAGTTGTTGCCAACATTTCTGGCACGTGTCTGATAAGGCTGAGCTGAGACTAACTCTGGAGGGACGGTGACCAAGCAGCTTACCAAGGGCTGTCATGCAAAGCCACTGCCCGTAGCAGCACTCTGCCGAGCAGCCTGCCAGCCCAAAAGCTCGTCTCGTTTCCGCAGCGGCGCTAACAGGTCTAACAGGAGTTACTGTCTTCATTCATAAACCTTCTCCTAACCTGATCAGGTGTCATCCCTTCGCTCCCTGCCATTCCAAAGCTGTTGGAGTAGCTTAATCCTCAGGAAATCGATGGAGAAGAGAAGATGCAACTACCAACAGCTTCAGAGCCAGCAAACGACTTACTGTAGCTAACCGGGCTGAGGGACGTTAGCTGCAGTTGCCGTAACTCGATTGCTCGCAGCCCTCCACATTGTACAAGGCATTTCATAAACTTCCAAGCACTGAGCGTCCAGAGTCTCTGGAGGGAAGCCAAGCTCAATACTTTTGCCAGAAAACCGTTTTTTCAAGCTGAAGTCCATCTGCACGTCTAAACCCATCAAACTGCTCCCGTTATAAACACGTTTCGCAGGCGCAGCTGGGGGACCGCGTGCTGTAACTGCAATTTCATCAACAACCACTGTGTCCCAGCCGCGCTCCAGCTCAGGCGCTCCAACAGCTCAATGGTTCTCTCATTGCTGTCCCCGTCCCGGCCGCTCACCCGCCTCTGCCGAATCGTCCCTCCGGATTCGTACCAATTCAGCTAAGCTAATGGTAACTTGAAGTGACAGGTAACATATTTCTATCCTCAAACCTTTCCTGTAGGTAAAGCTAAAGCCGCGTCATTAGACTTCAAGGACGCAAAGGAGACAACAGCGTTTCTGGCTGGATTTTGCAAATGTTTCCCCACCAGATCCTCATTTGGACAGAGACCAAAGATTCAAAGGGCAAAACCTAAAGCTCAGACCTACCTTCAGTCCTTGCCAGGGCAGACTGCCTCGGAGGAAATACATAAACATATGGCCCAGGGCTTCCAAGTCGTCTCGACGACTTTGCTCTAAAACAGAAGAGATGATAAGTTATTGCTGCAGCTGCAGAAACGGATCTGAGATCTGATCAGCAGCCGCACCTATTTCTGAGATAACATTATCACAGGGAAGTTCACTTGCTGTCGGTAACTCAGGCCTTGTGCAAAAAATACCTAGAACCTGTTACAAAAACCTGTAAAATATGTAAAAGATCAGCTAAAAGGCATGAGATGACACAGGAACTGAAAAACACACTGCCCACCCTTAGGTAGAATGGACGAGAGGTGGAGCCATTAATTGCAAAGGAATGAAGCCATTCCCTGGGTGTTCTCTGGACTGCCAGCGCCGATGGGGCAACTGCGATGTGGTGCTGGATTGTGTTATTTCTTCTGAACTACACAGGAGCAGGCAGGGGACGCCTGCGACCACCTGCAGGGAGCGACCACGTCGCACAGTGTCAGCCCCTCCCCAGTTGCTTCCGCAGCTCCTCACATCAGAGCGGATCGAAAATAGCTCCTTCCAGCACCGCTTTTCCTTGCGAAACACTTGCTGCCGTTGCCATGCAGATGTTATCATCGTAACTGAGGAGGGGGGGGGAAAGGGGGGGGCCTCAAGCCAAAGGAAAAAGCATCCTTAAAATAATCAACCAAAACGTATCAAAAAATCCCGGGGGAGGATACAAGACAGAACAACAAATCTGGAGCGCGCAGCAGGGGACCGCTGCTGTGCCATCGGGCGGACTCGGGTTCACCGAGCTCACAGACCAATTTGATGGAACCTCCTCCCTCCAAACCTCCACCTGCAGGCAGACAACGTGCTCCGAAGCCGCGATCCGCCGCGGAGATCTAGTCATGCAGCCCACACGCCACCACAAAGTACGCGTGAGCTGTGCCCGGTGCTGCATCATCTGCAAGAGGAGAGAAAGGCAGCGCTTTGCGCGGCATGACTTCTTCACGAGCAGCGGCAAATTTAACCCTCAAAAGATGCTGGGGGTGAGAACGCTCAGCGGAAGGGAATTGAGATGAGAGTTCCTGCAGGTTACCCTGATATAGCTGTAAAAAGGGGAAAAAAAAAAAGAAAAAAAAAAAAAAAAGGATGTCCTGGGTAATTTAATTCAATGATGCAGATGAACTTCTCGGGAAGATGGTTGAGTGCACTCATCTTTCAGAAAAATCGCAATCAGGCTCCTTTGTTTTTCTTGGTGCTGAAATGTGAAGGGAGCGACTCCACCTGGGCTGGCCCCACCAGCAGAGCATCAGCCCCAGGAAAGCCGGCTGGGCAGAGACGGCCCCCGGCACGGCCGGCAGCCAGCCTTCCCCCCTCAAATACACCCGCCACGACTGGCTCTTCCCGGCGGGAGCCACGGCCCGAGCTGCAAAACCCGAAGGGAGAAGGGTCCTAAAGAAGGCACATGGTGCACTTCAAAAGCAAACAGATCTTCTTTCCGAATCCACCCGCGGAGCACATCCCCGGCAGTTCCCGACCTGCTTCCCATTCCTCCAGCTCTTCCCGACGCTTCACCGGGTTTTCCAAAATTAGAAGTTGGGCTCGTCCCTCCTGACCCTCAAAGTGAGCGAGCTCCCTAAGAGATGGGAAAGCCAGCGATGCTCGATCTCAGAGCTGGGACGCTACTCAAAGAGTATTCCCTTTCTTACTGCTCTGATGAGTTTAAGTGAATATAAACATTTAATAAGTTTTTTTTGCCTTTCAGCCACAGAAAGGTAACCCTTCTGGTATGAAAGAAGGCAGCGAGGAGAGGAGATGAAAGCCAGTTGTAAAAGTAGTTAAATAATTAATTTTCTCCAACCAATTATTAGGTTAGGGAACATCCAACTCCAACACCTGAAAGTGGAAGGTACCGGTACAGAGCCGTGCTATAAGAATCTATTTGGTCATCATTTAGTGCGGCAATTACTGCCTGCCTCTTGCCTTTTATCAGCGCAGGGCTGCTACCAGTTATTTAGTTCCTAATAAAAACTATAATTACGAGGCTTTCCAACATTTCAGCTGTCTCAGTTCCTTAAAAGGGGGGCGAAAAAAAGCCTCACAACTGTAAACAGCTTCAGGGCACCGAGCGGCTCACAAATAGCTTGAAGGGCACAAAAAAGCCGTAAGCCAAGCTACCATCAGAGCTCGACAGGACTGGGCACGGCAAGCTCCCACCACCCACACAGACCTTTGCCAAGATGAGTGTTGATGGACATGTATCTCGCCGTTCCAGTTAAGCTCTTGTGTTCCCTGTAAGGTATGTGTTTTTTGGTTTCGGGGTCAATGTACTCCTTCGCCAATCCAAAGTCTATGATGTGAATGACGTGCTCTTTCTTATTGCCTTGCCGGCCAATAAGGAAGTTTTCTGGCTTGACATCTCGGTAGATGAGGTTCTTTGAATGCACGTACTCCATCCGAGATATCTGCAAAACGATGAGGAAAAAGTTATTGGCGAGCAGACCAGCTCCCGCGCTCTCCCGGCTAACGAGGCAGCAAGGTTCTGTAGGACCATCACCGAGCCTCTCCTCGGTGCTCTCTGAGTTCAGCTCCTCTACGAGAAACGCAACAACAGATGGAGCGAACCCAGGCAGAAGTTACGACTGGAGCTGGGTCGTGTCCTCTGATGCAGAGCTGGAAGAGGAATTTGCCATCCCCTCCTTTCTCCGGCTACCGTACTGTGCTCCCTGACTTTATTCCTAAGGGCTGTTTCTGAAACGTGACCACCGGGACACAGCTCCTGGAAGGATTCCCCAGGGAATTGCAGCAGGCTTTGTGTATTGATTTTAAACACACACTAAACCGGTTACCAAGAGCTCTTCCCTTGCCCACAGCCTTCCCTTGTTGCTCTGTGTCTTACCACCTTCCTCCCTCCACCCATATGTTGTCTTAGACATGCCAGATTCCTCATGGAGGGGGATTCTTGGGCAGGCAGAAGCCTTACGATCCTCTAGTGCTGACCGAAAAGAATAATTGATCTCTTCGGTTGTCAACTAGGAATAGCTGGAATGTTTTTCAGCTTCTGACTAACTTTGTTCTGGCGGTATGACGGAGAAGGGGAGGTAAAAGGGCAGGAACCCCGCTTCCAGGGCGATGGGGGGCCGTTTCCCCTCTAACAACGCACCTTATTCAGATGCTTATTGTTAATGTTGCTTTTGAAACTAAATATATTGCAGGTGAAGCTCAAATAGGTCACCGAGCAGTTCTCCTTTGGGTTCCTAACGTATAAAATGATTCCCATTGGAAATAATTTCATTTATTACCTTTTAATTTTTTAAGGTTTTAAATGAAGACACGTGAATTCCCAGTTATGGCTGCATTGGTCCGTGACCGCCCTGCATGCACGGTGGCTTTTTTAAGGAAGATGTCTCTCTGAAAAAGCCACCTACCCATCTGCATGCCGGCTTGCGACACTACAGAACCATGGCAAAGCTCTCGCAAACTCCAAATTTTGCACTAACGAGCGTCAGTCCGCAGAGGTCACTGCCGCACCGTTGCAGGGGACCTCACAGCGTGACGCTACCAGAATTGGGGAACATCTACGGTGAGAGCCACCAGCAGGGAGCTGGTGGCTCCCCTGCGAGGAGTCACTGGTTCCCGAGAGGTTCTGCACTGGGTTGTTACTGGGAGGGCAGCTCCTCACCTCTGGCACGGGGCAGGCTGAAGCGACGCTGCTCTAGATCACCAGCTTGGTGACCAAACCCCATGTCGGACCTTCCAGCCGCCCCGCTTGCCTCAACCACGAGGGCCATTGGGCTGACAGAGCCCGACTGCTCTGCTCTGAATTCTCGCTCTGAATCCAGACACGTCCTCCACTGGCAAACCCAGACCTCTCTTTTTCTTTACAGATCTTGCATCCACCCCTTGCTGAAAGCTCCGTGCGCATGCGATCACTCCGCCCTGCTCCCAGAGGCCTATCAGATACCTTATTTGTAAGGAAAATCTGCTGCACTTCCACCACTCGGAAAGAAGTAACAGGCAGGAGGGGGCAGCGCTCCTCATAAAATAACAAATGCCATACAGGGAGGGCAGGAGACAAGAAAAAAATGACGGTAGGCGAATAAGTCTTAAAAAACAGGACTTGCTCAAAGGCTCTTCAAAGAAGGTAACAGCACGTGTTGCCGTCCCCCTCCTCTCTTCAGCAGTCATTTATTTCAATGTGCTGAGAAAATGGGTTTCACAGCTAACAGCCATTATTTCTAATCAATTATAGGATGATGCAGAACAGAGCAGATGCTCTGCACTTCAGCCATTCTTCACGCTTTGAATCATCGACAGGACACAGCAGCAGGTTGGAAGACAAAACGGTAGGTCGGGAGGCAATTCCAATTAAGATGCAACCCTTAGGAAACAAAGCGTTTCCTCGCCTCTCCATACGTAACGAGCTTTCAAACAGCCTGACTGGCTCATTTGATTTGTCCCTGCTGCTAGAGAAGCTCAGTTGTTGACATGGTCAACAACAATTACGCAGCCCAAAAAAAGCATGGTTTTTTTGTTCCCTAAAACCTCACAGCAAGTCGCATTGGCCAGGACAACAACGTGGACGGTTGAGATGCCAGATGAACCGATACACTCCAGCAGCACCTGGAGATACTGATTTACCTGCTTTTTTGCTTCCACCACACACACAGAGATGCTGTTGGGTCTTTCATATTCCTTTTTCTTTACTTCCACCTGCCTGGACGCTTCATGACGTGCTGCCGGAGAGCTGTGCACAGCCAACGACGGCTGAAAGATGCTCTCCAAGTCAGAAAGATGTTTCCCGGAACAGCTTCCATGCTTGATTCACCCTGACAAGGCGCAGCTTATGGCTGCTAGCGATGGGGGGCTGGTGACTGTCTGCGCTGCGTCACCCTTCCAGGTTTGCTCCTCGAGAAGAAACGAGCTGTGCCAGAGCGACCTCGGCCTGACTCAGACCCACCGCAGAGCTGGAGAAGAGGAGAAGTGGAGTTCCCACTCCAGAACCGTGCTGGAGGCAGGAAAAGTGGATTTCCCACTCCAGAACCGTGCTGGAGGCAGGAAAAGTGGAGTTCCCACTCCAGAAATGTGCTGGAGGCAGGAAAAGTGGAGTTCCCACTCCAGAAATGTGCTGGAGGCAGAAGTGGAGTTCCCACTCCAGAAACGTGCGGGATGCCCACTCCTTTGTGCTTGAACTACAGGCTCTAAAGTCTGTGCATTAATTCTTCTACGGACAGAGAAACCGCTGCAAGGAGCTGGGACTAACTACTGGAATTGCTTTTACACTGGAAAACCAATGACTGCGAAGCAGTGTTAACATCTGCTCTCTTATTTTAACAGTAATAAGAACAGACTATGGAATTTTATCATAGGACACAGGAACACTAGGGGCGGATGGGAGACTCTGCTTGTGAATTAAAGCAGGATTTCCATGGCCACGGCCGGCCGAGTCCATCTTCGGAGCCATAAATCTCCATTTCAGATGTCGGAGAAGCCCCCAGGAGGGGAGAACATCCCCGGGCACGCAGCAGGAGCCCTGCGCTGCGGCTGAGAAACGAGAGGATATTTGTGACATTTAACCAGATGCCAAAGAAACCCAGGCTTTTACTTTTCCTTTCCCCTGCCAAGGAAGCAAGCGTAATAAACCTTCTTTCCGTCAAAACGTAACTCTTGAGAATCTGATCTCAGTAGCAATCCCAGACCCTCCTCATAAATTTGACCCTTCTTCCACTGATCACCTGCTTGAATATACATCAGATCAGCCGAGATAAAAAATCCTCCTGTTTAAAGGCTGTTTTGGTATCTTTGCTGGTTCTGGCTGGGGTAGTTAGTTTTCTTCACAGCAGCCAGCATTTTGGATTGGTGCTGAAAAGGGTGTTGATAACAGGGATGTTTTAGCTCCTGCTGAGCTGCGCTCACACAGAGCCAAGGCCTTTTGTGCTCCTCACGTCGCCCCAACAGTGACGGGCTGGGGGCGCAGAAGGGGCTGGGAGGGGACACAGCGGGGACAGCTGACCCCAGCTGCCCACAGGGATACCCCGTGCCGTATGACTCGTGCGCAGCGCATAAAGCTGGGGAAGAAGGAGGAATGGGGGGACATTCGGAGCGACGGCGTTTGTCTTCCCAAGTCACCGTTACGCGTGATGGAGCCCGGCTTTCCTGGGCACGGCCGAACACCTGCCTGCCGACGGGAAGCGGTGGATGAACTCCTTGTTTTGCTCTGCGTGTGCGCGCGGCTTTCGCTTTACTTATTAAACTGCCTTTATGTCAACCCACGGGTTTTCTCACCTTTACTCTTCTGATTCTCTCCCCCATCCCATCGGGGGGCGGGAATGAGCTGCTTGGTCCTACTTGCTGGTGGGGTTAAACCACGACGGTGTCTCTTATACAAGACGATTTTGATGGTCACCAGCCAAAAATCTTTTCACCATGACTTGGTCCAGATCGCAGCCAGAAGGATTTGCACAGCGCCTGGCACAATGGACCCTGTCTCTGACAGCAAGCACTTAAAGCAAGAGTGAAAATCACATTTACTCCTGACAAAACTGAGCTGTCAATGAGCATCACACATGCTGGACCTGGCTACGAGGGAAAAATTGAAGCCAGAATAAAAAGTGTTCTCCCCAAACCAAACACCGAGTCAGTTCTTAGGCATCTTAGGCAAAGCCCTAAGATGACGTCCGAATTACGGGCTTTAGGGACTGACGTAAGTGAACATGTTTTTAATTGCCAAGCTTTGCTTCGTTCAGGAATGTCGGCCACTCCGTCTATTGAGCTGCACGTGGAGGACGGAGGAAGCAGTTCCAGTTGGATGCTCCTAGCAGAGCATCATGAAACATCAGAGACGCACAAGTCACAGGAGTAACAGAGCTGGAAAACTTCCACCAGGGAAGGAAAACAGAGGACTCCTTCAATGCAGGTTCTCACCGAGAGGTTTGAAACGGTGCATCAGACTAAGAGCGTTTCTGATTCGGCCCAAGCTACGTTTGATAAGCTGCTGCCACAGCTCTGAGCACAACGCACGCTTCCCAGAAGAACCTGCAAGCCTGGTGACAAACCTGAGGGCTGCGGGGCACGTCCACCTGCTGAGGCAGACCTTCCGACTGGGTCATCTCATCTGAAAAACTCCAAAAGAACTATCCTCCTGCCTTGAAGATTCATTATCGTCCAGTCTCTAGCTCCCTCAGCCAGGAGAGTCTTCCCGACGTAAAACCACACTTAGATTCTCCCACAGTCACAAGCAACACTCCTTAAAACAATGACGATATATTTGTTTCTCCTAGAGGGCTCTTCTTTCATCTAACATCTGTAGAGTTAAAGGATCCACCCCAGTCCTGAGATGCTGCTACCTGTCAAGCTACGTAAGTCCAGCCAAGCACGTACACTTAGTAAAAAACATGCTTCAGGGGTGCCTCCGGTTAAAAACTGACCACTGGACACAAAAAACGGAGATCCGGTGCCACCACACCGCATTCAAAGTTCCTGCCTAGCTTTAGCACGCGGCACGCACGCAGATGTGTTGGAGATTTGCTGCAGGAGCGGTCAGGCTCAAGGGGGGAGAAGGGGGAGACGGGAGCTAACGGGGACCTTGGAAGCAGCGGCCGGCTGCGGGGCTGAGCCTGCGGCAGGCAAGGAACCATGCCATCGGCAGAGAAGGGACTGGACGCTCCTGAAGACACGGGGATCATCACACGCAAGCGAGGGGTCTAGGGGACAAAAGGGTGGACACGACATCCCACTATCTCGGGGCAGTGTTGCTGCTCCAACGCCTGCAAAAACATCTCCGGCAGACCTCTCCTTCCTCCCACTCCGGAGGGGACCAAGCCCAAGGCTGGAGAGGCAATGCAAAGGTGATTCCCGGCATCGGGGTCATCTCCTGGGAGCTCCCCGAGCCCCACGCCGCAGAGGGGCCACCCAGAGGAGTAGCACTGCTTTACCTTTGGGTGGTCTTCCTGGCTAAAAAGCCCAATAATTTTACATTTTGGTGAGAACCAAACCAGAGCAGCAGTTTTCCGCAGCGTGCTGAGCTGTCCCTTGCTCCCTACACCAGGGCAGGGTGCTCCTCTGCCGTCTGGGTGGCACCAGGCCATTCACATTTTTTTGGAAGACTTCCTGGATATTAGGCTTCATTAACAGGCACGTCAAGCATCAGAGGAGAGAAACACTCCTCGTTCAACGCACAGGATTCTGGCAGTGAAGTCTTACGTCTCCTCACGCCTGCGGTCAGAATTACAGCAGCTTAAGCAGGCCTGGCTGGTCAAAAGCAAGAGCAAAACGTAATTTATGGATGCGAATCCACTGAATCTGACAGTTCAACCTCCTTCTGTGATGTTTCTCTCACACTGTGACTGCAACGATTTAGTGTAGGAACTAAGATAAATCCAAGACAATTTCCCCCAAAGCTTTGTGGCGGGAGCGACGGGTTTTCATTGCAGTTAAGCAATAAATGCTAGCCCCTTCAGAAAACACGTCTCCAAGGACCAGGTGAGGAAACCTCCCACGGAAGGAGACGGGGCACACCTAAAGATGCTAAATCTGTCTTCTTAAATGCATACGCTCCAAGCTGGTAACACAGGTAATCCTCCTGAGAAGACTGGAGCGGTCTTAAAACGTCTCCCCATGGAAAAGGGGGCAGCACTGCTTGCTCCTTTTGGAGAACATCAACTCCTCCATTTGCAATTGCTTTTGGTGTCCCCCTACATCACCCTAAGCGTCTGTTTCTCAAACTGGTACCAGTGTCTAGATGAGTTGGCAGGCCAGCCGAGGTCACAAGATCAGCAGATGATGCCAGTGAAGACCATCCAAGCACTGGGCTAATCTGCAGCCCCAGGGCTTGGCCAAAGCTGACACAAAACTGGGGGGGGGGGTGTGGCTGACACACCGGCAGGCTGTGCCGCCATCCAGAGAGACCTGGACAGGTTGGAGAGTTGGGCAAAGAGGAACCTTACAAAATTCAATAAGGGCAAGCGTAGGGTGCTGCACCTGGGGAGGAATAACCTCCCGCACCAGGACAGGTTGGGGGTGACCTGCTGGAGAGCAGCTGGGTGGAAAGAGACCTGGGAGTCCTGGTGGACAACAGGGTGACCACGAGCCAGCAATGGGCCCTGGTGGCCAAGAAAGCCAGTGGCATCCTGGGGGGCATCAAGAAGAGCGTGGCCAGCAGGTGGAGGGAGGTCATCCTCCCCCTCTGCTCTGCCCTGGGGAGGCCACACCTGGAGCACTGGGTCCAGTTCTGGGCTCCCCGGTTCAAGAGGGACAGGGAACTGCTGGAGAGGGGACAGCAAAGGGCTACCAAGATGCTGAGGGGACTGGAACACCTCTCTGATGAAGAAAGGCTGAGGGATTTGGGTCTCTTCAGTCTGGAAAAAAAGACGGCTGAGGGGGGACCTTATCAACACTTATAAATACTTAAAGGGGGGGTGTCAGGAGGATGGGGCCAGGATCCTTTCAGTGGTGCCCGGGGACAGGACAAGGGGTAACGGGCATAAACTTGAGTATACGAAGCTCCACCTAAACATGAGGAGGAACTTCTTTACCCTGAGGGTGGCAGAGCCCTGGCACAGGCTGCCCAGGGAGGTGGTGGAGTCTCCGTCTCTGGAGACATTCCAAACCCGCCTGGACGCGTTCCTGTGCCACCTGCTCTGGGTGACCCTGCTCCGGCAGGGGGTTGGACTGGGTGATCTCCAGAGGTCCCTTCCCACCCTATGATTCTATGATTCTAAGGCAGATGGAACCTACTGTGACAATCTTGATTTCCCCGGCAGTCTCCCGGGAATAAATTGCCATCTTTGCATTTTACATCTTTACAACCAAAAGGTCATGTAAGCTATATCCAAGGCTTCGCCATCTGTTGCCACTTGATTTAATTAAAAACGATACTATAAATTGGTTTTCCACTGATCAAGGAACGCTCAAAGCCAACAAAACTAGACTGCTCAGCCGTAGGAGGACAACTTCATGAACCCAATGCCAGGCAGGCCCTGTTCAAACTCCTGCATCTGTGACCTCAGTGTTCCATTTGAGATCCTGCTGTGGCAAACCAGTTTATTTAGAAAGGCTTGCGTTGCCTAGTCCCTTACCAACTTCTCTTTATTTTAACTCTGCAATCCACAGATCCATTAACGTGAATATACAGTCCCACCTCTGCCGTGCCACTCAGGTACCTGCAAGACCCTGGGTTGAAAACCAGAAAGCCAAACTAAAGCGCTAACTGACTGGCCCTACCCACTCGGGGAACCTCACTCACCACGTTTAGCGTGTTCAATTTTTACCTCATCCGCTTCTAACGCAAACACAAATCCAAGCTACCACTTTCAGCTCGGTTTCCCTTTGTTTCAGGCAAATAAGGGTCTCGGTGATGCCGCTCATACATCTACCCCTTTCCAGCTGTTAGTCATTTAAACCCATTGGCCAGTTTTGAACACATTTGACCAAGGCGGAGGCCTCAAACGCTGGTACTTTGGCTAAGGAGAGCTCAGCTCCCATCGCTCTGAGAGGTTTCAGTCTATGAGCAGCCCGGTAGCACCAAACCAGTAAAACTGGTAGCAACGTGGGAGGGTGTTGTGCTCCCTGTGTCCCGGGGAGCGGGTAAGAAATGAGATGTTCTGGGGGGTGTCCAAGCAGAGGGAGGGAGCTGGGGTAGATGCTGGGGCAGGGGTGTGTAGGGGACACAGGACGCAAGTTCACAGGAATCCAGCTTCACCGGTTCTGCTACGCAAGCAGCAAGTTTGCTCAGAAGCATCATTTGACCTTCATATGCTCTTCGTAAGCAACAGTTTTTCTCAAACCTGAGAAGTCTTCTTTTCTAAGAAAGATGGAGAGAGACTTTTTACCAAGGCCTGTAGGGACAGGACACGGGGTGATGTTCTTAAACCGAAAGAGCGTAGGTTTAGATCGGACATCAGGAAAAAAATTCTTTACAACGAGAGTGGTGAGATGCTGGAGCAGGTTGCCCAGGAAAGACCAGGATCATTGGGATTGTCCAAGGTCAGGCTGGACGGGGCTTTGAGCAACCCTGCCCGTGGTGGGGAGGTTGGACTGGATCTTTGAAGGTCCCTTCCAACCCAAACTGTTCTGTGATTCTGCGATGGAAGGAGATCGATTCTCTCTCCAACCAACAGCAACAGACGTTCCCGAACCTCACGCCGTACCAACCCCTTCCTTCAGCTAACCCAGTACTGCCAGAAACACGAGTCGGGACCGGGGAGGTTGCCGGGCAGAGCCCTGCCCGCTGTTACTCACCAGCTGGATGGCTATCATTAATACCGTCTTCAAAGTGAACGTTCTATCACAGAGGTCAAATAAATCTTCCAAGCTAGGACCAAGCAGCTCTAGTACCATGGCGTTGTACTTTCCACACGGTCCGAAGTAATACACCTGGGGAAGCCCTTCAGCTGGAAGAATATGAAAAGAATTGAAATCAGTCAAAGGGACAAGGTTAATACTCTTCCTCCTGGGTGTAAATCTTTCACTGGGCAGAGCCTTTATTTTTACCTCTCAAATGCCCTTTCTGTTTGATCTTGCCCAGCAAGCAAATAAGTTGCAGCACATACTGTGCACGAACCGAAGGCCAAATCAGTGCAGGCTTTGCTCAGCTACACCCTTGAATAGACAAATGGATTTCAAAGCAATAACACGACCACATGAAAGCATCTAGCTTGGCAGTGTAAATGCTTGGACCTCACGTAACAAGACGCGGAGCTCCCTGCGTCGCACCAAACACCAGGCAGAGCACAACCCCAAACGCGGGCTGGCACCCGTCGGAGGAGTTAGGAAGTTGATGGCCCTTGCAGAAAACGAGGCATGTTCAAAAAAGGGCTTCTTTTTCAACCAAGATAATACATAGTCATCGTTTTTCAGCACAACCTTACACGAAGTTTACTCTTATTATACTCGCAAGAAAGGGAAAAAAAGTTTTCCTATAAAAAAAGAGCAAAGATTTAAGTTTTGATGCATCACCACGTAAAAATAAGTGATCACAGTCATTAAGCATTACGTGCAGA
This sequence comes from Sterna hirundo, assembly GCA_009819605.1. Lineage (NCBI taxonomy): Eukaryota > Metazoa > Chordata > Aves > Charadriiformes > Laridae > Sterna > Sterna hirundo. The sequence continues at coordinate 23,974,179 of CM020445.1, forward strand.
CGGTTTTGCGAAGTCGCACACAAAACTCTCGACACCCAAGTGGCCCAAGTCAGAGCCTCCCCTGCCACCGAGCAGCTCAGCAGCAGATCTCCCAGCCAGAGCAGGCAATATTTGGACTCAGCCAACAGTGGCTTTTTGCGCGGATTAGCTTTCCAAAACGCACTAGAAAAGGGGAAAAAAAAAACAGCCTTGGTGTCTAAGCACTCACTGAGCTGCACGGCGCTCCTTGAATTACCTTTTTAGTCCAAAAGAAAAGTCAAAGCAGCCCGTACAGGGAGGAATTCAGCGCGGGGCTAACTGCACGTTTCTCTAATCAGCGTCTAGCACAGGCGCCCAGCGTCCCGGCATCGGTATCAAGCTGCGCCACGCTTTTTTTTGGGTAATATATTTCCAGTCTACATCTCATAAGCAGTTCGAAAACACAGCGGAAGGGGTTTTGTTTTTTGAAATACAGGGTTTTGTCCTACGTCCAAACAACGCCTTTGCTTCGACGCACGGAGAGACGACATCCTGCTATTCGGCGTGAAGGCTCAGCCTGGGGAGCACTACTGCGTACACAGCCTTTGCTACGAAGTCACATGGAGGTCCGTAAATTATATAGCACGGGACCTCAAAGGAGAGGGATTATAAATTTTACAGCATGTTTTGAGTAAACCCGTAAACGCGCTTATATTTACAGAAGAGATCAGCCTTAAAAATAGCAAAAAAACTTCGCTAACTGTCAGACACCAGAATTAAATTGCTTGTGTAACTGCAGGCTTTTTGCAGGCGCTCCGCGGCGTGCTCAGGCAGCTTAGCCCTGCGCAGGTCGGGGCAGTGAAACAGGGAAACACGAAGGCTGGCGTGTGTCAGCGACATAATAACTTTAAGTCCTACTCCGGATTTAGGGAAGCCTCGTTAATCTGCCCGACGGCACTCCTCAACTTGCCAACAACACAATGAATGGGGCGCTGAGATTACCGAAGCTTAAATATTACAGAACTTATGCTCCTATGTATTATTCAAAGGGAACAAAATGCAACTTGACAAAGATTACCGTAGGATGGTTTTAATCTCATTAACTCACGTGCTTGGGGAATTGTATTAGGTATCAGTCATCAGGACGCACTGATGAGGTATTGCAGAGTATTGCAGGAATTCCCAGTCTAACCGGAGTTTGACGTTTACCCAACCTGGCCTTGGGAGGCTACTGCTCCTGACAGAGTTAATGTTTTAGGAAGCATTAACGGCAATGAAGTCCTCTAAGAAAACAGGACGGTTTGATGCGGAAGCAATGCAGAGGGCAGAACAACGATGGGATGCGACCCGGGCAGCTCCGAAACATTTCAAATATCCCCAAACCAACACGAATGATAATTCAACGCTATCAGCTCGGTGCTGAAGGCCGGAATCATTGCAGTAACGGAATCTTGAAGTAACTCAGGGCGAGCCACTGAGCCAAAAACAGCCACTGAGTTTTCAGTCAAATCTGATGAGGACTTACCTACGCTACCTCTGACACCAAGAATACCTCTCATTCCAATAGAGAACAGTAGAGAATACCTCAAATTCAAAGAATAATAGAACAGAATAACAGAATATTCTATGGAAAGTTTAAAACTGAGACCATTATAAATTCAAGATAGATATATATATATACACACACACACACACACAGAGTGAGTACTTCTATCGCAATTTCTACATAAGGATAACAGTCTTGAAAAGTGCAAATCGGGAAGCAAACCACTCGGATTAGGAGCGTGCTAATCAAGGAATACGGGAGAATAAAAATTGCAGAAAGGCTCTTAAGGAAGGCGAAGAATTCCACTCCCAGAGCAAGGGGAAAGGAGTGAACTTCCAGCCTCGCTGGGTAAAGAGAGCGCGCTGCAATTAAAATTCAATTCCTGCTGGACGCAAGAATCAGGAAAATAAATCGCAGCAAGACTTGAAAGATGGGAATTTCACGTAGGAAAGGAAGCAACGTGACTATTTAGCGCTCTCCGGGGCCCCGACCCCTTGAGCCAGCTTTACCCACCCGGAGCCAGGCCTGAGCACCCCGAGAGCTTCCAGCACCACCCCCCTCAGCTTTACACCTCCGGAAGGCTCCGCTCCAGGTGGGAGCTCCGCAAGGTGAAGCTGTAGCGAAGAACATTTAAAACAAGATCCTAAGTGCCAGCCTACAGAAGACGTTATTAGTTTCAGGCATATTTTTAGGGTTCGATTTTTCTCTGAGGGTTTTCGGCAGCAACGCCGCCAGCTCTGCAGTCAAGAGCTTACCTCTTGGCTTTGCCAGAAGAAAAACGCTGTAATGTTTATACCTCATTTGCAGACCCAGGCTGCATCCCTCACGCACCCTACACCCAAGGAATCGTTGCTGACAAGCCCTTCCGAGCCTCCAGCCCAAGACTGGCTACCGAAATAAAGTTATGAGGGACACAGGGTAACGCACCCTCGGCTCCCTCAAACACAAGTCAGCGTTTAGCGGCATTTTAGGAAGGGGCGAAGCTTGAAAAAGAAGTTGTAAGCTCAATGCAAATATTAAGGCTTGGTGCCTGCAGGATCCAGATGATTTCAGGGTGCTTCTCTGCAAACCTGAGCTACAGGCATCTCTGGACCCGTTCATCTTACGAACAGGAAAAAGGGGCAGCCTAAGAAAATCGGCGTAAAATTATACGTAATCACAGCCCACCTGCATAATTCAGGGCGTAGCTTGGCTCTATTTCAGCGACAAGCAACGTGTCCTGGTCCCAACCGCGTCCATTGCCACCGTGAACCACAGGAACGTCACAAATATCACCAGCAGACCTGTAAATACTTAAGAAGGACGCTGCCAACAAAAGAGATTGATTGAGGAACAATTATCTTTTGTCTGGGCAGACGAATTTGAGGTTTTTAATGGTGAGCAATTGTGTCAGCAGGGGACTGCAAAGGTCAGACGAAGCCACGGTGCTGGGAAGCAATCTGTCCTAGATGAGGGGTTCTGGATTCAAAGAGCGCGGGATGAAAAGCCCTGGGCAGAGCAGAGGTCTCCTCGTGAGCATTCAAAGGCACAACTCAACGCTTGAAATACAAACCACGATCAGCTTAACGCAATTAATGCACGAAATAACATCTAAACAAGGAATTTCTCCATGGCATTAAACACGACCAACATATTAAGGCAAGAAAATCCAGGCACAGCATATGCAGGTTCTCCTTGGAAGAATCACAGAATCATAGACTGGTTTGGGTGGGAAGGGACCTTAAAGCCCACCCAGTGCCACCCCCCTGCCCTGGGCAGGGACACCTCCCACCAGCCCAGGTTGCTCCAAGCCCCGTCCAACCTGGCCTCGAACCCCTCCAGGGATGGGGCAGCCACAGCTTCTCTGGGCAACCTGGGCCAGGGGCTCACCATCCTCCCAGCCAAGAATTTCTTCCTCACATCTTAGCTAAATCTCCCCTCTTTCAGTTTAAAACCATCGCCCCTCATCCTACTGCTCCACTCCGATTGCAGTGGAGGCTGCTGCAAGCAGAAATCATCTGAATTTGCTGAACGGCTTCAGTCCTGCTGCTCAGTGATTTGGCTCGACTGTCTGTAAAAGGCCCCGCTCCACCCTTGCTCTCGCGGAAAGTCCATCACCCCAATAAACACAGGCTGATCACTGCACCGGAATCCACAGGCAAATTCTGCTATTTCAGCAGTGCGATGCCTTGGAAAAAATTCAAGCTGAGCACAGCGAAAACCTAGCATAGCATTTCAGAGATTAAAGCATCGTGGCTGGAACGAGAGCAAATGCAGACATCAAAGCTGGAAACTCAGACTTTGCTTCCACCGCGCTCCTGTGCAGCCACACGACTCTGGCCTCGGGTCTCCCGAGATGCTAAAACTCTTACTGCTCCTGCGGGTTGCTGCCAAAAGGGACCGCCCCATCCTCAGTCCACCCTCACCCGTCCCACCGCCTCCCCGTGCTCACGCGGCTGAGCAGTAAGTTGGATGAACCCGTAAAAAGCTTAGGGTTTGCCTGAGCTTGAACGCAAGAACGGGAACAGTAACGAACCGCAGGACCACGGCTCCTGGGGAGAGCTTCATCTGCGCCGGGTCAACCCCAGGGAATCACACCTTCCAGCAAATCTCCATCTCAAGGGCAAGCATCCTGGCTGATCCAAGTGGTGGTCCTGCTGCCACACGCTTCACAGCATGACTAATGGCCCTAATAACCCGACAGACGTCCAGCATATCCCAACAAGCCACGTTAGTCCAGGCATCAGACGTACGAGTCGTACGGACAGTCCAAAGCCATTTCCAGGACCAGGAAATGGTGCCTGGCAGAGAGATGCCAATCAAAGGTTATGCCCAAGGGAAATCTGATTTTACAGCAGCTGCCCCACATGGAAGGCACGGAAAGCGGAAACCATCTGCTGCGGCAGAGAATACGTACTGAATGCTCTGTAGATGAGCATCACGAGAAGCTATGAATAAACCTCGTGCAACAGCGAGCGGCCCAAAATACAGCCAAGAAGAGCCGAGGCAGTGAGTGCAGGAAGCTACACGTGGCACCTACATCAGTGGAGGTGCCAAAGTCGCGTCCCTGTACACCAGATCGCCCAGAGACAACCACAGCTTCTGAAAACCAAACGATACTGGCAGCTTCTGAACCACCCATTTTTTTTGGCTCCCACGGGAAATTGGTTTCCACTGCCTTTAGATGTGGTGTGGCCAAATAAAGAGGAGCTGACGTCCTCAATTGCAGGGAGAATTACGGAAGAATTTCATAACCTCTCTTCATGTGGGCTTCAAACTCCTGAGAAGCCCCCAATTAGATACCTGAAGACAGAGGGAGGGGGGAGCAACCCAGTGTCAAGCAAACGGCGGAAGATGGACGCGGGAATGCGCTCTACGCGAGCAGCCAGAACCGTTCTTCATAGAGACGGATGCAGAGACACGACAGCGGCAGGAGCGCGCAGAAAGTTCTGCAGGATTTTAAAGCAGCGCTGATGAATGGGACGTAGATTGTCACCAAATTCTCATTCAGCGCAGAAAGTTTATTTTTACAAATCACAGAACACAAAATTACACGATAAACAGCATAAATAGCAACTGCGCGAGAGCTGAGCATCTATAGCTAAAATTAAACATGTTCCAAACAAATTAAACAAATTGCTTTAGAGTAGTCAACCCATTTAAGCTGATTACACTAATGAGGATCTATCCTTCTCTTAATTTTCAAATCGGAATAAAATCCTGGCTGAAACAGAAGCTTTGCTATCAGCGTCAACTGGGCCAGGATCTCATCTTTTAACCTCTTAAAACACACCCCGCCACGGTGGGTTTAAATCTACCCGAATGCGTTGGTTAACGGGTTACGTTCATGAGCTGGAATGACGAAAGTCTTGTTCTGACCTTCAGGTTTCCGAATAATTCGCTTCAAAAACAGAAAGAGGGGAGAAAAGTTAAGAGAGGCTTCTTACTTGGAATGAAGTTAGCCTAAAGGTCTTTCAAATATTTGACTCCCTACGTTTCAGAGATGTCTCGTTTCAAAGCAGGACTGCAAAAGCTTTTCCATACAGCCCGTCACCTTCAACCGTAACTGGAGGAGGCTGGGGAAGGACAGATTTTGGGTGATTGAGAACATTTATTTCCTCTTGCTTGTTACAAGAGAACACCCAGCAGTTGAGACGCAAAGGAAAAAGGGCAGAAAATGCCATTTCTGACTCCACTCACTTGCAGCCGCGCTGCAGGGAGAAAAGCGGGTGATGGCACAGGGTCCTCCACAATCTTGACTGTCATTCCAAGGCTTTACAAACCTTCCACTGGCATCAAATTAGGGAAACAACCTAAAAATAGTAAGCTGATCCAACAGGCACTCAAGAACGTCAACGTACGGAAGCGGGGCTCGAGCACCGCCGTGACTCGGGGGTGACTGCAGTCCGCGGGCGGGTGGGCACTGCAGCAGCTCCCGTCCCACTGCGCTGACGGAGAGCGCAGGGATGACCAACCCGCTGAGGAATCGCGTGTGTTTTCAGCCCACCTTATGACCGGGTAACTTCCTTGCCCTCCTGAGCTTTGATGCTCTGGTTTCAGAGCCCTTGATTTACCTTTAGTTCTCTCTCACTCATCTGAATGGGGTGAAGAGCAACTGGACCCATGCAGAGCATCTGGCAGCATCCCATGGTCTCCTGCTGGCTTCTCCATGATCCTGCCTGGGGGGTAGCGGGGTTACCCTTGGCTTCGGCTCCTCTGGGAGAGGGGCACTCAGCGGAGCGTGGCTCAGCACGAACGGGTCCCAGCTGCTCCTCTGCCTTGCCCAAAGGCCAGCGAGGAAGGCAGCAGCGAGGGCTGCCACAGGAGCCACCTCCTCAAACCTCGACTGGCCGTCGTGCTGGCTTTTTCTGCTCCCAGCCCCATTTATTCCAGATCTCTCCTCTGGAACTGCTCACCCTATTCCAGATGGCATCTCAGCAGCCCTTTCACAGCGTCATTATGAGCTCCTCTTACTCACGCTCCCCCCCACCCCGAAACATCCTCCTGCTCTGTTTGCTCCGACTGCTGCCAGACACTCGGCTCTCCGCTGCCAGCTTTTCAAATCTTTTTCCTGCTTCGGTTGGGCAGTGAATCACCTCCCTTCCAGCAAATGCTAAACGCTCTGGCGGGGCTGCCCAGCAGGAGAAGCTGCAGCAGGACTTTGAGCCGGGGAGAAGGGCGCGGAGCCGCCGAGAGGGAGCAGAGGCAGAGCAAGGCGCTTCTCTCCTGCCCTCGGATGTGGAAGAGACACAGCTCAAACCCTCTCTGAACCCAAGAGGAACTTGGGAATAAAGGAAGGGAGAACATCACAAGCTGGATCACTACCTTCTCCCTTAACGGCCGCAGAGCAAGCCCAGCTTTTAATGGGAAGAGATGACACTCGGCACACAACAGCACAACAGTTGTGTGCGAGCCACGAGCAGACAGAGCTACCCTCATCTCCAACGCGTTTGCTTCCACGCGGACTCCGAGACTCCAGCTTCACTCCAGAAACCCCGCTTATTTTGTGCCTCTTCTCAGGATATGCAGGATGTATCGGATCCCTGCTGTGTTTAGAGTAGCTTGTTAATAGTTGAATCTACAAAAAAAAGGTACGGGAAAAGGAACAGAAGAAAACCAGACATGGGAAGGACAGAAGGAAGAACATATTTGTTCTTGCTGCTGGTAAAAATCCAAACGATTTGATTTTTACTTCAGCTGCAGAAAAACAATTTTCACGATCACTGTGTTATTAAAAGGGGGTGGCATTTCATTTTCCTTGAGTTCCACAAGCTGCTCTCCTGACAGCACGGCTTGACTCCATTAAACAACTCTTCATACACACAGAGAAAACAGCAGTTTCAGAGAGGGCACCAAGAGGAGGTTCACATTTGTATTCATAAGAATAAAAAAAGACTGGGAGGAGAATCAGCCCTAGCTGGAAAGGATGAGCTGCAGGAAGACTTCCATAATCTAGGCAATTTCCCCAAAATACCCATTCCCGGTCAGTTTTTGAGCTGTAGGGAGTAAAGTACAGTCAAATCAAATTGTTTGAATTCTTGACAAAGACAAAAGAATAAAGCACAACACAATACATCGCTTTTTTTGGCAAGCTTCGGAGACTGAATTCACATTTCTAGGGCTCGAGGGAAATGACTGCACTCAAACCTCCACATTACTGTTGGATTTTATATCAAATCTCTCGTTCCGGTGACGATGGCAGTTGGCACGTAAGACATCATCTTAAGAGAAGGTTTCAGAAGAGTTATTTTAAACCACCCCAAAAAGTTCTAGTTTAAGTTCTAGCTTAATTATCTGCCTTTTCCTACACACCTGCGATCCAAGGACCAGGGTGGAAGAAAATAGCAAAAGGTTTTCGTTTCACTTAATTATTCCTGCTTTGCTCCCTGGGCTTCTCTGCGCACTCGGCGGAGCCCGCGTTTTCGCTGAAAGGCGTGAGAAGCTGCCGTGCTGCTGGTTTTTAAACTTCTTGAGGGTTAAGCGAGGGGTTACAGCAGCCTTCTGAAGGCAACGGGATTTGCCCAAAAAGCTCCCGTGTAATTAAAACGCAGTCCTGTCGTGAACCAGCTCCCCAGGCTGCTTTTCTACCTCCAAGCTCGGCTTCACGGTTTGAAGGCGTACGACACCCCACGCTCTTCAACCAGCCAGAGAAACCCGTAACAATTTATTGTCATCTAGACAACCGCTCTGTCACCCGACGAGCCCTCCCCAGCTGGGAAGGGGAAGGGGGGAAAACAAGGAAACACGAGGGCTGAAACGCAAACAGATCAGATATGACAAGACCAAACAATTAACAATAACACTGAAGAACCAGTATTGATCCCGACACTAACACACAAGAATTACACCCAGCCCATTCCATTGGCAGGAAGCCGTGCGCTCCCCGCAGGGACAGCCAACGTGGGACCCTGCGAGTGCTGCGGCTGCGGGAGGAAGGGAAGGGCTCAGGGCTCCGGCGCTGGGGCGAGGAGTTCTCTGGACCTCCACCATCAAGGGGGAGAGAGAGAACTCCTCAGGAAACTTTCTAATTTCTATGGAATGTGACATTCATGGGATGAAATAATCCCATTGTCAGCTTGAAGCAAGCGTCCGGGTCTCGCTCCTCCTCGTCCCCTCACCTGGCAAGGCTCGGAAACACCGAGGCCTTGAATCCCACATAGCCTAGCCGGCTGTAAAGTAAACATTTTCACAAATTCAGGCATTGGAATCTTCTAAAAGTGCAGTTTTCCCAAGCATTAGAAGAGAAATTAGTCCTGTGTCGCTCAAACCAGGACACAGGCGCTATCGGCAGCCTCTGCAGCCAGGACCGTGGTTCCTGCGGGATGGATCCAGCAAGGAAGACGTGGCCTCCTGCTACGCCACAGGTCACCGCGCCGGGCGAGTTTTGCCGGTGGGTGCAAAGCCGGATCACATCTGCGCTGGCCAACTCGGTTCTGCCGGTTAATACTGAAGAGAAATTGTTTCCCGCCCAGTTTTCCTTCCTTTTCAGTGGGTCAGCTCTACCCGCTGAAAGGGAATTAAATTAAGCAGCAGGTTTTGGCTGCTTCGTTTTAACCAGGTAACTGAAGTTGAGACGATCACGGGTATGCTCTGTGACTGCATTTTTTTTTTTCTTTGAGAACAAGGTACGCACATTAATTACGTTACAATCTACAGGAAGCTTAAGAAAAATCAACCAGAGAACTTCTCAGGTGCCAGCGAGCGCTCAGCCGCACAGAGATTTACCTCCAGAAGCACTGCCAAGGAAGAGGCTACTTCTTGGCAGACGGAAAACGCTCAGAAAGCAGCAATAATAAAAGACTTCTGCCGAATCGCTCCTCTGCTGTCCAGAGAAACATTTGGATTTGATCACACCGCGTCCCGGGGTGGCCCCTGCCCTTCATCAGCTCATCTCCACTGGAGACTGTCGGCTGGAGGCAGAGCTCTTACCGGCTCCCTGCCTCCTCCTGGCCCACACGCCAAAAATCTACAGTGCAAGTAAGTTTACGCTTACGGTGTGGGGGCCATCTGCAAAATAGAGCGAAACCGCCGCGGTGACAACGCGGAGGGAACCGGACAGCTTGAATCACAGCTCAGCTGCAACCCGCGGCTCTGCGCAGTGACCAGGGGTCGTCCTAGCCAGGACGGCACAGCGACGCAAGGCAAAAGTGGCACGTACGGGCGGCATTTGTCATGGATCCAAGGCATTTGGGTCTTGGATGACAGATCAGACTGGGCCCATTTAGCTGGATAAAGCAGACAACGCTATCGGACACGCAGCCCCTGCTTTGGGTGCTCAGGAGTAAGACGATGCTCGGCCACACTCAGGCAGCTGAAGCTGGCCAGCTTCTGCCCGCCGGTCCACGGTGGGACAATCTGGGTGGCGTTTCTGGCAGCACCACCACAGCCGCCATCCCCCAAATGTGCCGAGACCTCCTTGCAAAGCCGTGGGTGCATCTCAGCCCCACAACACTCACTCTGGGAGGGCGGCCCGACAGCAGGAATGCCTCGTGCTGCCATCAAAGCTGCTTTGGCGTCAGCACAGGACCCACCAGGAGGGGTGATTAAAAAGCCACGAGACGGATGCTATTGCAGGAGCAAACGGCAAACTAGTAAGTGATGGACGCTGAGAGTCAAACACGCGTAAAACCTCCACAAGTCAAGAGATTGGCATTCACGAGCCCAGTAACTATAGTCGCTTCTGAGGGGAAAAAAGGGATTTTTCAGATCAGTAGGAAAGCGTCACCCACACGGTCCTCCCAGCCTGATGGAAAACCTCCCACTCCCTCTTAACAGAACCTCCTGCAAAACAGAAGTTCAGAGGCGCTAAGTAAAGAGAGGACCTCCGGATATCATCTCTTTTGTTTCACCTTAAGATAGCGGAGTACGAGCAGGTAGGAATGGAGTTTGGAAGGAGAAACTGCCACTTTCAGAGAGAAAAATTATGACAAAACTGCAAGTCTCCAGCCGGGGCAGAGCCTGCTGAAAAGTTCTTCTGGCACAGCTGGATCCATTAGAGATTCAGGGGCAGAGCCTACGGCTTATCTTTTAGAGATGGGAGGAGGTTTGGGCACAGCAGACAAGGCACAGCTCAGAAATGCAAACTCCGTTTATCAGCCGGCGTGGGGGGCGGGCAGCCCTGCATACTAGAACTTCACTTGCATCAAAACCTCCCTGGCACAGCTCAAACGTCTCCCTCTTTAAGGTGCAGAGCACCTTAAAAACCCGCAGCCTGCGCAGGATGCTTCGGCAGCACAAACATACGAAAGGGATCCCAGTAAATGCAGGCACCCACCTCCCAAAAGGGAACCAGCTTTATTTGCATCGAGGCCGTACTCAACACCTGACGTATCAGCCCTCCAGAAAATTAATTGACTTTTATAGCTCTAGCTCTCAATTAGTTTCTAGTGCGGTGTCCTGACAGCTTGAAAAATTGTCATAGAAGGGCTAGGAATGGGGGACAGGCAGAAGAGCAAGGCTAACCGGTTGCTACATCCTTATTAATTATCGCAGCCCTAACTGCCAAACTGGGTTTTCCATTCCACGTAAATACGAATTCCAAAGTTTATCTCCAAAACATTGCGTATCTTCGTCTCCTCGCTCAAACGGCCAAGGCACTCCAAGTCCCACGCACAGCCTGGGCTGCCGGCGAGGGATCTCCGCTCGGGGTTCGGCAGAAAGCACCAGAAGCAGCACGGAGACCTCCATCATGGGGGCTGGAACTAGATGATCTTTAAGGTCCCTTCGAACCCGAACCATTCTATGATTCTATGACCATTAAATGGCCCGCCCCACTCCTCAAGCCCGGCTGGACGCACAGAGCGGTCGGGCTAGCGGCACATCGCACAACGCGCTCGCAGCAGGTTGCCATCCACCAGCAGAGCCCAGCGAGGCGCCGGGGGGTGACTCAGCTGCAGGTTCACGACCGCCGCCATGGGGCACGTCAGGCATCAAGGAAAAGCATCTGCAGGAAAGGCATTTTCCAGCTCTCCAGCACCCCGCCGTTCCCCAGTGTCGCTGGGCAGTGATTCGGGATTACTGCAACGGATACCGGAAGCGTGAGAAAGAAGCATGAGGACTTTTCAAAATGTAAAAAGGAAACTGCCCTAATCTCATATTCAAATATTAATGGCCTTGCTTTAAAAGCATCCAATACCTTCCAATTGACAAAGCCTAAATTTAGCCCAAGGAAGTCAAAACTTCTGACGTTAAAAGCGGTGCTGAAATGTGCACACTCAGGAAGCCCTTCCGAACAAGGGAACTGCCACATTAAAAAAAAAAAAAAAAAAAAAAAAAAATATTTTTAGATAGTAAAATATTACTCCCCAGAGATCAACAGCAAGCCAGCTTTGAAAGCAGGCAGGCTGTAACTGGGCGTGTGACAGCAATCCACCACAATTTATTTTGCAATTCAAAAGCTCCGAAGTCAGAGATCCCTCCAGTTCAAAAGTTCGTTGGACTACCCCGACTTCACGACACAGCTGCTGATCACCCTTCTTGAAGGGTGCAGCTAAGTGTGAGGGACCTCCCCGTGTTGCACTTTTTGTTCAAAAAGGCCATCTTTGGAGGAAGGAAAGCGTGGCTCCTTGCTGAGGCACCACAAACCTTCACCAATGGCATGTATCTCAGCAAGATTTGAGAACGAAGGGAAAAGAGTTTTTCCTCGCTGTTAGAAAATGAACGCAACAGCTTCAAACGAGCGCTAGGGTCTATCGCAGGCATCTGAAGTTGGGAAATGACTAAACATGAGATGTGACTCAAAGGCCCAAGTTGCTTTCCATGCAAATAGATGTCAGGTTTTTATCGTCTTGCAGGGGTAAGTCACTTATTAAATACTTAGAGTAACCAAACACTTACATTCTAAAATATTTCCCAGTATGTGAAAGGAGGAGGCTGCAGTGCTCCTCCAGATTGTCGTAGGGTGACAGCTATGAACAAGCCCTTCCACGCAACGAAGCGGGACACAAACGTGCTTCAGGCAACGGCCACATGTCGCTCCACGCCAGCACAAACCCACTTTGGGGCGCAGAGGGGCCGTCCCCCGCGCCAGCAGCGCTCTCCTGGCCCACACCAGCACCTGCCGGTGGGGTGAGCTTCTGCCGGCTCACCTCCCGGCCACAGCAGTGTTTTCATCAAGGTGGCAAACACGAGTGGGATTGCTGTAGATTAAAGCGACCACAGCAACAGCTAATGTGTACGTTCGCGCTCCTTAATTAAACAGGGGCGTAGACGTCTTGCGTTAACCCTCGCTTACGTGGCCTCGAGTTACTCCAGCTCCCCTGGGGAAAAGCGTCGCGCACGGGGAGTTCCCCGCGAAACAGCCGGTGTTGGCAGCACCGCGGGGACTTGTTTACACCTAACCGTTCAACAAGTCTTACCGAAATGACCCCTACCTAATTGCTACGTGAATGAAAGCATTGTGCAACCAGCATGGAAAGAATTTCTTTATAAAGGACACCGGTACGTACAAAGCCTGCAGCAGGTCAGGAGTAAAACGAGAGCAACACAGATTGAGAAAAACGTGCTCGACGTAGGCAATCCCAAAAAGCCAACTTAATACGCAGCATGGAGTAGCAGACAGCTCAGCGACATTGAAAAAACATATATGCAAATATTGACTACGCTATGTAAAAGGCTCGGTTATTTATACCCCCTTCATCTTCCTTGGTCCTACTTCCTGACAAGTAAACAGACTGCTTCGCTCCAGCGAGTTGTGCAACAGAAAGGGGTCCAAAAGTAAACACACAGACTCCATACTTCATTGGAGGTGAGCTTGTTTACAGAGCAAGAATTAAAACAAAACCACAGAATCCGTCGATATTCTATATGTACCGACGCAGCCCTCCCTGACTCAGTATCTTCTGCTCGTACGCTGTGACTCATCCGTTGCGTGGGCTGGGGAGAGCAGAGATCTTCTCGGTTTCCTGGGATTCTCTGGCGCATCAGGCTCCTCTCCTGCCTCCCACCACCGCACTGTAGAGCCTCATTACACTTGACATCCAGTTGCCGATGTCACCTGCCCGTCCCGGGGACGAGCGCTGGCTGCAGAGCTATTGCATGAGACTCGAGGCATGTTGACACCGGACTGCGCCGAATCACGTGTGCCAAGGTGGGACGGCGAAGGAGCGGGGGAAGGTGTGACTCACCCGCCAGCTGACATAAAAATAAGCTACTACTGAATCAAAAATGCATGACTCCTTCACACCATGCGCACAGGCAGAAGCTGTCACTATGCAGGAACTCGATCATCAGCTCAGCGCGGCCAAAAGAAACCTGAAAATAAGCAGCACTCCATTTTACCTTCCAAAGGCAGGGCTGACAGGGAAGGCATTACATATGGCGTTAACAACCACAGGGGAGGGATGCCAGAGATGCTTTGAAATGTAGTAACGAAAAAATAAAAATAAATCATTCCTGTACACCTACGGGTCGCTGCTGGAAAGTCAATGCTTCCCAGGACCACGGTGAATTATTTATTTGCGTGGAAGCAGGAGACTGAAGAGCAGTTTCCTGATTGCGTGGAGATGTTTTTCAGCCGTGGTCACGTCCTGAGAGAGAGGAACCGGGCTCCGAGTGATACAGTTAACGGTCACGCAGCAGCGGGCTTCCCTGTCCTCCAGAAAAGGCTTGGAGTTCAGGGATACTTTGGGAAAAAAAAAAAATTAGTTAAAGCCTTGCAAGTATCCACAACGCAGCAGACACGTTTGCCTTCACTTCCCAGCAAAGCAAGGCTTAGAGAAAGAGGTCAGTATTTTTCCCCCCCCTCCAACCAGCATAGCTTGGGAGAAAAAGAAAGCTTTCAGACAAAGCTCGTCTTGAAGTCCCAGCAGTCGGCTTCCATTTCTTGCACGGATACGTGAGCTCCACTAGATATGACAGCAGCGGGATGGAGGAGAGGCTTTATGGTGGGACAGGCAGGTGCTCCCATCCTCCTGCAGCACATCAAGTGACATGGAGCAGCTCCGTGGGCTCTGCTGCCGCATCCAGGGGACAGGGCAGCCCAGCGCCCCGGCCTGCGGACGGCTTTGTCACGCTTCTCTTCCCTGGGATGCAACAGCTTTCCAGAAATGTTCCCGAACAGCGTCTTCCGCTTCCCTTTGGAAAGGGATGTTAAACACCCAGCAGACGAGAGACGTGCTGATGGCACTGACTAAGGATACAGAGGTTTCTCGAGCAGGAAATGCAGCAGTGTCTTAAGTTTAAAAGGCTTTGCAAATATAAACCACATTTAAAGTGTTTTCTACCAGAGCTGAGAGCAGTAGGATCCACCCCGCAGCCCCACCAGAGCGGTCAGTCGAGAGGAGAAGCCGGTATCTCCACAGGCAACTCAAACCAGCTGGCTGGAGATACCACGGATGCAAAAGGACATGTAGGAGCTGCAGCAGATTGCAGCCAAAAATCCAAACGATGGGATGGGTGGAGATAAAAGCATGGCCACGTACACCTGTATGTCCACATTACACACGGGAAAGAGAGCTCAGGCCAAGGGCTGCTGAAGAGCGAGAAGCAGGGACTGGGAAATACGGGCGCTGCTTGCTGATAGAAGACGAGTTTCCAATAAAACCTTTGGAAGAGAGGTTTCCCCCGTGAAGCCTGCAGGACAGTTTAACTTGAAGGAAAGGTGAGAACGCGGAATCAGCCTTAAAACAAAAAGAACATTCCTGCTGAAGTTCCTCAAAGCAGGTCAATAAGCAAAAAGAGTCCACCAGATAAAGCCAACGCAATCACTAGGACCTTAGTGGGCCACCAACAGGACCCAGCTGCTGAAGGTGGCCCGACGGGCCTGACAGGGCTCCTGCAGTTGCATGAGCTGCTTTATTCAGCCCAAACCAAGTAGGAGAGACCTGGGATGCTGCTGGCTGCTCCTGGGAAACGCTACCCAGGAAACACAACCATCCCAGGAGTTAGGAGCCGGGTCACTTTGCCCGTGGTCAGAGTATCTCAGTTTTGCTCTGCCAACACCAGTTTCCCTACCCCTATATTACGAGGAACCAGACATTCAGACAGCCGGTGGTGGGGATGGAGCTCCTCCGCCCACCATCCTGCAAGCTGTAGGGCCTGATTATTCAAGATTTTTTTATGAATTATAAGAAGCCAAGCCTTTACTCCACAAACTTCAAGTACAGGGGACAAATGACATGCTCAGGTGATTGATCCAACACTGGAAACATGCTGGAGACCTGAACTTGGCAGCCCTAGGAGATGTAAAACATCCAGTCAAGTTGGATGGGGGAGCTCCTCCTGTCCCCGAGGGACGGAAGCAGCAGATTTAAGCAGCTGTACGAGGCCTCGGAGTAAGGGGAAGCCCAGCAGCCGAGGAACCAGTCTTGAGGAGGAGGAGAACACCTGGAACAGCCAGTCCTCAAAGAGGGTCATAGAGCAAGAGCCTAATTTTGGGGAATACCCAAATCCCACTTGGACTTCTTGTGGAAAGCTGTGCTGCTCATGTTCATATGCAGATAGCCACTATCCAGCAAGAAAAAAATTTAGGACCGACATACACAGATGGTGACACTACCAGAAAAGTGAGATCCTGGGGATAGCCCAGGCCAGGGCGAATCTTCTGCGTCAGGATGTCCGTGCACGCTTCCATGGACTTCACAACAAAGAGCACCCATGAAACAGTTCAGTATGACACCAGCACCTTAGAGGACTCATGACAGAGTAACACAACTAGTTTGCAAAGAGATTGTTAAAACTACTCCAATTATCCTGGTCAGCAAACAGATCGTATCCCAGGCTACCTAAAACCTAAAGGAATTCTCGTCCTTTGCTGAGACACCCCGTGGACCGACCATCAGGTCTTTGACTCTGTGCCTACCTTTTTTTTTTTTTCATTTTGTTTCGCTGGCTGCATTAAGGTAAAGCAGTCATACACTATTTTAGGTTATTAAATATTTAATTCCACAGTGAGAAGAAACCAGCAGATGGTCACTGTGCAGCAGGCCCTTGCCTCTTCTTTTGAGGGGGTGGAAGAGTTCAAGGAAGAAACAGGAGAACTCATTTCTATAAGGAGACCCCTCCATTCTAAACGGAGGAAAAAAAACCCCATTTAGAGGGGCAAGGTAGGAAATTATAGGAGAGCTATTAGTTTCTCATACTACAGGGAGGCATTGAAACGTCAGAGACAGCAGCAATTCCTGCAGAAGCGCAACAGAGACAGCTGTTGGTCCGTTCTTTTGACCCAAGACTATCTCAATTAGCTACTTCTGAATCCATTTGACATATTGACTGGTATCGAGCTACTGAGAAGCACCAAAAAGAGTTACATTCATACGGTTTAGATCCCTTTATCCAACTTTTGGCTCCAGTATATCTTATCTAGTGTGAAATACGTCTTAAGATGGACGAGACACAAGAAATCCAGTCTTCTCCTCAGCTCATCCAAGCTGACCAGTGATCTTCAGCCGAGTCACGTGGCAGATGAAGAAGCTGGTGCTGATGGAAGCACCAGATGCAACTTCGGTGCCTTGTCAGAAAGTCTTTAACCATCGATGCCGATGGAGCACGTGGCACAGGGAGCCACAGTGGAGCTGAGAAAGGAAGAGGCAGCTCTCACACAACTGTGCTGCTTCCTCCGTTCACGCGGAAACATCTCACACGGAAGCTCATCCCAGGAATTAATTTCTGACAGAGCCCTGAATTATTGGGCTATTTCTAGACCGAATAGCTTTAAAGAGAGACTAATTTCACTAGCTTTTGATGATGGCAACAAGTGAAGCAGGTAACCCAGACCAACATACGTCCTTCAGGCACTGAACTGTAGAATCGTTCTAAAATTTTGGGGCAAAAGCCCCTGCAAAAGTATTTTGTGCAATATACTGCAGGACCAGACTCCGGAGTCAGCATTACAGAGCTAGCTGCAAACTTCTCTCCAAAAGCAGCACTTGTCCTACCAGTATGATCCAGCACTTCTTCATACCTCCTCACCAACCGGTTGGGCTTCTGCAGGGGTTTTGAGGCACAAGACCTTTATACTCCTGAGTTTGGAGGTTGCGCTTCTCGATCTGGTACGTTGCAAGCAAGTCGTGACCAAATTACCAAATTTTCCACGGTCTTTAAGCATCCAAGACCACTCTCTTGGAAGGCCAACTGCCACAAAACACTTCCCTCCAGGCTAGCCCCAACGTCATGTGGACACATCCAGCCACATACCAGAGATGAAATATCTTTTTGACATGCACAAAGCCATCCTGCAAGAAGGTTCCTACTTGATCCATGGCCAAGGAGGTCGGTCCCTTCCAACCTAAGTTTTCCTATGATTAGTATCCAAGAGTAATATACTTTAAAAATATTTATTCTGAATATCCAGGAAAAAGGAAATCACCATCAAATTTCTTCGCATTAGGAAAAAACCCATTTTTCTCCAAATGCTGCAGGTGATGATAATTTTGACGTCTCAGAGATGCTTCTCACTGAGACCATCTGGTTGTACACGCAAGTTGAACGCAGCAGTTGCACTAACAAGAGGACCACGCTGCTACCGCGCCGTTACGGCAGCGCTTTTACTAGTCTTACTTTTTAGGCTAACGGTGGGAGGTTCGCAGTCGGCCGCGTTATTTGGCAAGATTAATTGGCGAATTTATTGAACAGTATGTCACACGTAACACTACTGTTGTTCTCCTCTGAGTCATGCACACCATGGGTTTGGACACTTTCAGTCTTCATTTGGCGAGTCCACGACAATTTCAAGTAACCAGTCCTGCTCACTGGAAGTTCAAGGCTGTGAGTTTGAGCAGCTGAAGTTTTTAAGCAAGGACCATTAAGGGGAGGCTGGCATTAACAACGTCACTGAGAACAGATGCATCTATTTCCCCAAAGCGGGCACATATTTAGCGCCAATCTGTTTGTACAGACAGACGGTCTTCCCCTAATTCTCAGCGTGGCTCGCAGACACCAAGTTAAGGCTCCCTGGTCCTGGCAGCCTGACTCCACCAAAATTTATTTTGTTCAGCTTCCAAGTTTCATGGAGAGACCAGAGATGTGGCTCACATCCTCCACCCGAGCTCCTGGCCTATTTCCAGTTGTTTTAGCAAAACTCGAGCACAAGAGCTTCTAATGGCATTCAGCAGATTATCAGAGCCGGGTTTGCCGTGCCCGTGGGACCACACAGAGAGAGAAATAAAAGGCGTGTTGCTCACGAGGCTTCTCAACAGTCTCTTGACAAATACTGGCAAAAAGACTTGAGATGAAAGTCAGCGCCGCTTCCCCCACGATGAAGGGAAGGGGAGATCTTGAAGGCAAGATCTCCGTGTCTGATGGCAGCACGCTCAGAAATACTTCCATTAGCGTGCACGGCATCAGACAGGGCAGAAATGTCCTGCGTGGGCGAGTGTTGTAGGATGAAAAGTTTAGATTCATTAGGAACAGGAGAAAACCCATGAAAAAAACCCCCTTAAGCTAACCAAATAAAGCCAAACTCCCAACATTTGATGGGTTTTACAATTCCTCAGTAACATCTTTAAAGAGCAGTAGAAAGCCGAGAGGCATAACCAAAGAAAAAAAAAAAAAGCAGATTGGGATTCATTCGGGTGTCGTGTGACACACGCGCCGGGGTATCGCAGAGATGGCAAGTATCAACAGAACTCAGGTAGGGAGCGAAGAGCGGAATTAAGTGTATCACTTATTCTGTGAGCCGGCGTTTGATTTATTTACTAACACGGGCTTCAGCAGGTCTCAAAAGCACAGGTAATTGGAGTGAAGTGAACTGACAACATCAGCCCATCACGAGCTTTGTGCGCAGTACCAGACGCTACCACTAGAATACAAAATACATAGAAAAGAGCACTTTATTTCAGCAGAGAATTCCTTATTTTAGTGTCTCCAATAGTGACAACTTGCTTGGTTCCCACATCCCAGATTTCGCATCCCATAAGGAGCAAAAGAAGCCACAAAATGCAGAGTGCAATAGCACTCGCTCTCCAGAGGATGTGCTATGCAAAATTAAGGAAACTGCTTAGAAAAATTAGTTGGAAGCAGAAAGGAAAAATGCAAGACACTGCGTATTATGTGCTCAGAGTAAATATATATTTCATTCTGTTCAACTTAGTATGTTGGTAATATGAGAAGGCATCCTCTGCCAGTGGCAGCTATGTCCATCCAGGGGAAACAGGAAAAATAAAAACAGAAGAAAGTGTGGAAAAAAAAAAAAAAAAAATTACAGTAATGTACGAAACTTGCCAAAGCCCAAGGTCAATATATGATCAAGGCACAGAAGGAGCAGAGATGGTTTTGCTTCAGAGAGACTTCCTCGTGCGGTGGGAAGTCAAGGCTGGGGAAATCCTTGGCACGGGAAACAGCACACGCTAAGAGTCTATATAGGTTTAAAAAGCAGCCACGAATTCAGGGAAGAAAAATCCAAACGCTATTAGACACAAGCTCGAGCCCTATATGAGGGAAATCAGAGAGCTTGCCAGAAAAAAAACCAACAAAAACCAAACCCACCTTTGGCTTATCCTGCTATATTCTTCTCGTATTTGCTGTAGAACACGGTCGCAAAGAGGATACTGAGCCCATAGGCTTTCGCACACTCTTATGATTTAGTAAATATCAACAAAAACAGTATTTCAGGCTTTTATTAGGAAAGCTCTATGGTTTTTTTACATGATTTCCTGGATGTTAAAACTTTACGTCGCCTTTTTGAAGTCTGTCGTTCTATACACAAATGATTTTCCATCCATTGATGGTTCCTATGTTTTACAAACATGTTTACACGGGGATTTCCTGTATCAGTCAATCCTCAGTTAGGCAATAGCCAGTTTACTAACGAGAGTTTCTAGCTCCAAATAATTATCTTGTATCATTATGATGTTATTCTGAACAAATCCCTTCCAAAAACTCGCGTGGGAGCAAGACAGTTTGTCCAGATCAGTAAGTTCAAGTCAGAGTTACACAACAAATATGATGGTAACACTTCATTTAATAAAGAAATCACAAACTTTCTCTAAGCTTAGGGTATGTTACTTACCCGCGCTTCCGAGTTGTTTATAAAACCTGTATTCTAAATGAAGCTGCGGCGCACGTGATTTTATTGGTTCCTAAAACAGGAAAAAAAAAAAAAAGTTGGTTAAAATCAGTCTGCCTGAAAAAAGTTATATCCCATACTTGAAGTTTTGTGACTGTACGTAATGCTTCAAGTTTCAAGATAAAACACCCCAACACTGAAAGTCTAGCAACAGACTTCACCATTAGATGTTATTTAAGTAAGCAGAGAACAAAAAGCACTTGCGACACGCGCTCTGGAGGAGAAACAACTTCCGCGTCTAAACCCAGAGCGCATTCCTGGCAGTGAAATTCAAGAATCGGTCAACAAAGCTCCTGGGTCCTTGAAGAACGACCCTGGACATTGGCAGGAGGAAAGCCAAAGCTGCAAAAGATGAAGTCCCAAGTTCACTTTGTGGACTGTGGTTGCCCGCAGTATTTTTGCTAGCCTATATTTTTGAAAAATGTTGAGTCACATATCCGCGTTTTAAGTCAGACCGCAGTTGTACAAAGCTACAATCTCGCTCGCAGCGAGTGCTACAGTGCAGCCGCTATCTGGTAGAAACCCAGGAAGAAGTCTCCCTCCTCAGTAGCAGGTGTCAGTCAAACATCTCAAAGCACTCAAGAATATTCTATTTTTAAACACAGAATAAAAAAAAAAAAAAAAAAAGGCTAAGTCTGCAATGCACCCAAAACGTTACATTTCTCAACTGTTACTCATCTGTGCTTTACGCACGAAACTTAATGCCTATGATCCATAAAGGATTAACACACAAGATTACAAAGCTTCTAAAAATATAAAGTTAATGTGGAGAGGATTAAGAGACAAGTAATTACATTTTCAATAAAAGCGCGCACTTGGGGTAGGCAGCAACGCGGATGCACCAACTGCCCGGACAGCTTTGAAAGGGAAGTTAATACCGGCCTCAGTTTTTGTTTGGATGTCGCTTATTTCCCTGCTCTTGAGAAAAGAGATGCTCCGTGCTCAGAACTATGTAAAATTCATAGCGTGGTACCAAAACTAGTCTGAATTTCAAAAACCTGCTAAATAATCCTCTGTTTGGAAGTTAACTCAGCTTTTAGAAGTTTGCCTATACAGGAGCCCCCGAAGAGTAACACACACACACAAAAATCATCGCTTTGTGTTTCCCGTCAGCTCCTGTGAGTTACAGCAAGAGCACCCAAAGGAGGTTGAGCAGAGCAAGAGCACCCAAAGGAGGTTGAACACAGCCGCCAGGAGTCTGAGCCGCCTCTGATACGGTGGAGTAACTCTTCGGCCTGCACGGGAGGACATGAAGGCTTTTGCTGATCCACTTGTCTTGTTCCACCTCTGGTCTGTAGGGTAGGAGTAACGTCCCCGTTTGGCATGAACTCCACGTTAAAGACTTCTTTTTAAGTCAGAAGAACGATTTTTGTACAGGAATTCAGGCGATTCGACTTCCAGCCAAGCTGGTCACCACCAGCTCAAGTATCCCCCACTTTTGCCAACAAGGGGGAAAAATATTCCCGGGTGCTCCTCAACTTTCTGATATTGAAAAGCTTCAGAAGTCAAATATGACCAACTACTGAGAAAAACCACAGTGAAAAATATTCTGAAGGCAAAGCTGAATCCCTACCGAAGGCAAGTATAAAGCAACGCAAAAACAAGTTTGTTATATAAGGTGCATTTAAATTAAGATAATTGTTGCTGATGGCTTGAGGGAGAGTCACCTGCGCAGCAAAGGGATTCAGGGCAACAGGAACTCAGCCTGTTCAGCAAAGAGTTTATGTATCCCGTTAAAATATTTGGATAAAGGTAGAAGGATGAACGTACTGGGACGTGAGGCTGCCTGTGACAAAATCAGAGGAGGTAAGTCCAAGCCACTTCTGCATCAGGAGCTGCTGGAGCCCGAGCTCTGGACACTTGCCAGAGTCGTGGCAGCTTCCGAGAAGATCATACCAGAACAGATGGTTGTCCTGTAGGCCAAGGGCTTAAGGATGCTGGCAGATGTTGCGTTCGTAGCGAAAATAACTGAATTGCTACTGCCCGAGGTACAAAATCCACAGCTCGAACCAACGGGCATCACGATCCCGCAGGAGAGGGCAGAGCGTGGCTCCTGCGCTCGGGCTACATCTGTGCGTGACACGGGCTGCTTTCACGCAGGGGAGAAATTCCTGCTATGTGCCACTCCGCATTAAAAACCCCCAGAAGACTAAACCAGTAAATACGGCTACGGCATTTCAGAAGGCAAACTCCTCCATGAACTGGATGCCCTCAGCCAAATAACGCTCCGCTGAAGAGCGGGGCGAGGAGACAGGCAGTGTTTTTCCCCGCCAGCAATTTTCCGAGATGCAGCACAATCCTCGCCCCCAAAGAGAAACCATGAGACGTTAGCGCTGAATTTCACAGCGCTTTCTGATCGGCTCTTTGGCATCCATCACACAATCCTCTAATTTTCCAGCTTGAACATCATGAGAGGAGGCATGAATAGCTGAGACAGCAGGGCTGCAGTTGCAGAAGATGATCTCACACAGCTAGGAGGACTTGGAGCAGAGTTCTGACTCGGTCCAATGACGCAGATAAAAGAAAAATGTTGCCTTCGAGTTCATTGAATGCAGCTCCTCCATCGCTACTTCGCAAATTATTTGAAGGATAAAGAAAACTACAGTTAAGTACACGTATAAGAGAGGCATATTTGCTGCTGAGGAGGTTGAGCAATTCTTACTCCTGGGGAACGTGATCTAAGATGAGGAGACCAAAAAACCCCCATCTCTTTTACTGTTCCCTCGTTAATCTTCCCGAAACCGGAGCAGGTAGGCGAATGCCTGGATGGCCACCGCATGGCAATCCCAGTCCTTCAAACGTGACGGACCAGAAATTTTTAAGCCTGAATCGCACCAGGGCAAATAAAACTGGAGCGTGCTGCAGAGGAAGTGCTTTAACACTCATATTTCAGGAGTGGGGGGGAAGAAAGGAAGAATACTACTGGAAAAAAATAGGTAAGATTAAGGTAGCAATGAAGGTAACGCCATTCAGCTCTGCCATACGGCTATTGAAAGGTTTCAGGTTACTGGGAGGTGTCTCTGCAGGCACTGTTTTGAGAGAAACAAGCATCCCTTGGACTAATACAGCTGTGTTTTTCCTGTATTATGAATTCCTGACACCTTCCAATGCTATAACTTTGTGGGTTTATCTTTGAAAGCAAATTAGAAGTGTTGTTAATTCAATAAAACATCTCGTCCGTGTACAGAGCGCATTTTGTATTGTCAGATCTGCCTAAAAAGCGAGTTGCGCAGTAAGCCCCCGTCCTCCTTCCTGATGCGGATCCATATCAAGGACATCCTAAACTCCACTGCAGGCATTTATTTATTTATTTTAGGGAATATCTTCTGATGTTTGCCAACAGGCTTGAAAACAAGTCCCTCCTGCAAAGCCCTAATTATTTTTCATCTATGAGGCGTCGTATTAGAACACTAGAGATATAAAAACTGTGGCACTTGAACGTGACCAGAATTAATGCACCAAGTCCGTCTTGATCTTCTGTAATCTGAAATACTTCCTCTCATTTTGCCAGACAACATCGGTTGGGCAAACAGGCGGGTTTGCTGCTAACATTGAGTTAGCGTTACAACTTTAACCTCAGATTCTAGGGTTTGGATCTGTGATTAAAGAGCGTCCGGATGAGAAAAGAGCACAGCAGCTGGAGACACCAGATTTGAAAACCCCAAGAGACTAATGAAAGTCTTAGTTCACAGACAGGAAAAGTTAAGGCATAAACACAAACTACTGGGCTATGACTTTATAAATCAAAAAAAAGCTACAAGTTAAAGAGTTTCCCCATCCCCTAGACTCCGACTTCAAACCACCGCCGACCACGGCGTCTCAATGCCCTGGAGCAAGTCTTCAGAAGCAGCCTTTTTACCTGGACCACTGGCTGGCTGTGCGATTCCCAAGGGAAGTTTTTAACCATTGAATTACCCCCTTTCCTGCCTCTCGGCTCCAAAACCGTGGAGGAGCAGGCTGCACAGTGCCACACTCCTAACCAAACCCTCTGCCAACCGCCCACACCCAGGGAGAAGGAAGGGTGTGCAGAATCGATAGTCCTGACCAGAAAGGCTCAACCCAGGGAGTGGGAAGAAGCGGCAAATCCGCAATCAGTGCCGCTCACTGGGACCTGGCTTGCAAAGAGGAACAAGGCTCTCACCGGTATAAGACAGCTACGGACCATTTAGGCACCAAAAACGTTCAGCCGGTGGAAGGATGGATTCTCTCCTCGTTTTTAGCATTCTCAATAATTTATCTGAGTTTAAATAAGTTATTCTAGCTGGGGGTGAGAGCAGTGTTAAGCCCGAAGTGAGAAAGGTGCTCTTCATCTGAGTTTTTCAGATGAAGTACGAGTCATTTAAGAACACCCAAAGCTTCTACTTACCAGTTTAATCGCTACATATTCATTGGTGTAGAGATTTTTACCTGTGAAGGAAAAAGAAAAATCTTTTAGTTCCACATTCAACACTTGCAGGTAGAGAGACAAGGCAGAAGAGCGTGACTGATGGCGAAGAGCTGTCTCTTCTCAATTCCCTGCCCAAATTCATGTCTTTAACACAGTGTAAGCCTCAAAATAATAAGCTGCAGCAGTTCACCAGGACAGGCAAACACTATCTTCCAGTCAGCATAAGGTAACCATGTTTTACGGTAGCATTTCACGTTCCATGCGAGTGTCTGAGGAGGTATCCCAGACACGTGAGGTTTTATTACCCACATTGTGCCAAAAAAGTCAGGGGAACAAAAAAAAAAAAAGTATCAGAGCACCATTTCTTTCAGAAACGCCTTGGATCTGCTGGACACTGAGCAGTTTTACCCTGTGATCTACAGGGAGCTTCACTAGCTTAGTCGTGCTGCGTATCAAAACAACTACTGCAAGGAGGCAGGTGGAAATAACCTTTGTACCAACACCCAGCTTTTATTCCTTCCCCTTGCGAACAGGCAGGCAGCGCGGATACAACGCCTTCTGCATGGCAGCGGCACAAAGGCAAGCCTCGTAATCTAATAAGGCCAATAACTCTCAGTCGCAATATGGTACCGATGATGTTAAGAAATACACTAAAAGAACAAATCTCATTCTTGGGACCCCAAAACGCGACGCAGAGCCTGCTCTATACTACTACTGCTTGCTTCCTGGCAAGCAGGAAGGGCAGGAGCCCGGGACGAGCGCAGCCAGGCAAGCACGCGGCCAGCCGCCAGCATGTTGTGGATGGATGACCATGAGCCAGAGCTGGCACCTCTGTGTGCTACAGCCGGAGGTGAATTTTTCCTCCAGGAACCTGTCTGGTGTTTGAACCAAGCCCTCGGCCTCCCTGGTGATGCGCGGCTGAGATGCACAGCTACACGCGTCAAGGAGCATCTCTCTGTGTGTTCTGAAGCTGCCAGTTATCATATCGTTCAATGTCCTCCAGTTCCTCTGCTGGGTTATTTGAGCAATCGCTCCCTGTTCACCTTCTCCAGGTTGCTCACAACTGACCGCAAACTCTTCTGGAAGAGAACATCACTGGGGAAGGAGCTCAGGCAGTCCTCGTACCTGATCTGTACCACCAGCCCGACATCTCCGCTACCTTTCTGACCTCCTCTAGTTCCACCGTGCCTTTGAGGAGGGCGGCCTCCACCGCACGAAGCTCCCCATGGATTAGTACAGAGGAACACTGACCTCCTTTGCTCACCATTGCTAGCACCGCTACGGCACGAGCCACGCTTTCACCGAGTGACTCTGCAGCTCCAACGTTCAGCAGCAACCCGTACTGGAAGTTACCAGTGCCCGTTTGTAGCGTCAGCTCTGCCCAGCCCTATTACACGTTTGCCTCCCAATTTCCGTAACAGATATCGACGCTTAGAACAGACCGGCTGTTGAGAAGGACCAGGATGGGGAGCGACATACTTCAGATCAGGTGGGAGTTTGGGCATATCTACATGAACCCACTAAAAACACGCCACGTCCTCCCTTGCATACGGATACTCTTTGCATGCAGCAACAGCACTGGAAGACTCAGTGGAATTAAAGACATGAACATGAAAGAAGACGAAGAGTCATCTTTAAATCCTGGAATATTTATCAGGGGAAAAGCCCCATTTATTTATTTTCTTTTGTAACAGCTTCATGTTTTCTGCCTTTGACTTCTTTTGATACCATCCTGCTCTATTGCTCGGTGTAGTTCTGGCTTCCGAGTTTCGGATCGGGCACTCCCGGTCCAGGTCGGCACTGAGCAGATTGCTTTAATGGTCATCGGGAAGCCAAAACAATTTGTGGAAAGCTTCAACCCATTACGGTAACTGGCAATGCTGTTTAACACCGGGCAGGCGGTTAAATGTGAGGTTAAATATCCGTAGAGGAGGCATTTTACGCAGGCAGATGTGTAAGCTGAGCTCCAGCATTAACCCTTGCAACACAGGGTGGTTTGAAACTATTTCTTTAGATCTTTCAATAAAAGCGCTATTATGTCCGGGCTGGAAACGAAAGGTAGAAATTAAGTTTTTGCAGTCGCATGAGGAACGCTCAGACATCAGAAAGCGGCTTCAAAGCACTGGAAGAGCTGGAAGGCCACACGGGGGGAAAGCAGGGGGCAGGATAAACTGCTTCCCCCTGAGACAGATCAGGGCTCCAGGCTGATGCCGTGTGGGGAGCCCGGCGGGGGGAGAACGTGCAAGGACATTAAGGGAAGGCAGCCTAAGTACACTTAAATTACCTGCTCCGTAATAGCTACCAGCACATGAGTCACCTCGGCAGCTCCAGCTGTAGGTCGCCCACTGACACCTCCTCCCCCCTCCTCCCGACAGGGACCGAGCTCCTACCACGATGCTCAGTTTCAGGACATGGAGCCAGACTAAGGGAAGCTCCAGCCAAATACGTGAGAAAGTTAGATGCTTTAAACAGCAAAAAACCCAAGGAGGGAGGCATGGGAATGCCATCCCCGACAGATCCCACAACCTCCATCACAATCATAGAATCATTTAGGTTGGAAAAGACCCTAGGGATCATCGAGTCTAACCATCGACTCCACTCTACAAAGTTCTCCCTTACACCATATCCCCCAACACCACATCTAAACGACTCAAACACATTCAGGGATGGTGACTCCACCACCTCCCTGGGCAGCCTATTCCAGTGTGTGACCACTCTTTCCATGAAGAATTTTTTCCTAATGTCCAACCTAAACCTACCCTGCTGCAGCTTGAACCCATTCCCTCTTGTTCTATCGCTAATTACCTGTGAGAAGAGACCGGCACCAACCTCTCTACAATGTCCTTTCAAGTAGTTGTAGAGAGTGATGAGGTCTCCCCTCAGCCTCCTCTTCCTCAAACTAAACAGTCCCAGCTCCTTCAATCGCTCCTCGTAAGATTTATTCTCCAGGCCCTTCACCAGCTTCGTTGCCCGCCTCTGCCCTCGCTCCAGCACCTCGACATCTCTCTCGTATTGAGGTGCCCAGTTCTGGGCACCATACCCAAGGGGTGGCCTCACCAGTGCTGAGTACAGAGGGACAATCACCTCCCTCCTTCTGCTGGTCACACTATTTCTAGTACAAGCCAGGATGGCATTGGCCCTCTTGGCCACCTGGGCACACTGCTGGCTCATGTTCAGCCACTTGTCAACGAGAACCCCCAGGTCCTTTTCTGCCGGGCAGCTCTCCAGCCACACTTCCCCAAGCCTGGAGCGATGCATGGGGTTGTTGTGGCCCAAGTGCAGGACCCGGCCCAATCTTGGAGGTGCACCATTTCAAGGCAGTTTTGGCGCTCAGCGTGCAGGGGGGCGAGTCCATCCAGGGAGTGACGACCCACAGACCTTCTTGCAACACCTGTGGTCTCCCACCAACGTAGGATAACGATACTGGGCAAACAGTGCTCTTCCGAGCTCGTTTCAAGGCAGAGGAGGACGCTGCCAACACTCTCCATGTGCGTGGAGCCATCATCCAGCCGATTACGGTCTGGTTCATAAGGCTGAGGACTAGACAGAAGATAATTTCGGTAATGAAATTCCTCAGTTAAAAAACTGGGATTAACAAAACAGTAGCCTGAGATGCGAGGCCAGGAAAACAAACTAATTAATCCCCCAATTCATCCCCTTCACAACACGCACTACGGGGAGACCCTGAACATGAGGGGGTGCAAATGGGTCCAACTTCTGAACTCCAAAACCCTCCCGAAAGCTGCAGCACGAGCTGCTTGTTTTGCCAGCTCCGACGGCAAAGCAAATCCCCACAATCTCCCGGTTGGCTTGCTCCAGACTGAGATCTGCCCCTCACTGTTGCTGTCACACGGTCCAAGGTGCAGTGTCGTCTTCCTCCTCCTTCTCCAAGGCAGCAGGGGTATTAAAATGGAAGAGTGGAGGCAGCACTGCTCGCAGGAGAAAGTGAAGCTGCACAGTAAAATAAGCCATGAACAGAAGCTGCGTCTTCTCTTCATAAGACAAAAGATCCGTCACACAGGGGAGATGATATAACTGTGCTAACAAAAGCCTTTCAAGTTCAGGCAAAGCTTTTGACGGAGCAGCGATTAAGTTCATGCCTGAGTTTTGGGTAGTTCCACTGACAATTACGAAGTACATACTCTAAGTGAGAAGCGCTGCATGAAGTCACTGACATTCACGTGGGAAACCTAACCGGGCAGATTTCTCAAGCCCTGGCAGTAAGCTGTGCTGAAGACACAGCCAGATGTGGACCAGCAGAGGAACCCAAACCAATCCATCTCTCCCGTGCGCTATTCCTACAGGTCAAAGTTAAGGACCACAAGTACAAACCTCTCAGGACCGACACGAATCAAAAATGCTTTGACCCTCGCGTCCAGCTTGTCGTATACAGACCATAGATTCTGATGACAGATCAGGGCTGGGCAAGGGAGCAAACATCCACCCAATCGTCCCAGAGACCAGCACGGCATCTGGAGAGCGACCCGACCCCAGGGGCAGCTGGAACATGAGTTCCCATCGACTTTGCAGTGCCAGTTTTGCCATCCCTTCCGGAGCACGTGTCTCCAAATAACGGCTCCTGGTGTGGATCCTACACAGGACCTACTCTTACCCACACCCTCCACATCTAGCATTATTCTAGTCCTGTATTCACATGATGATTTTGCTACTTGCCCCAGTACCAGATGCTATTATAACTTTTTTTTTTTCCCCTCCTTGTTTTAAAGCAGAGCTCCTGGCTTCAAACCACAGCCTGGAAGTCAGCTGGGTGGTGCTGGCTTTCGGGGGGCGCCTTCCCAAGTCTGATCAACCTGCTCTGACTCAGCAAGGTCTAAATAAGCAGCTTTTCTTCTAGTTTGGGGCTTGTTGCTCGCTGCTGAGATGCACTGAATCTTCGCGAGACCTCCGGGTGAATCATGCCAACATCCGACTTCTGGACAGCACGCAACTTCTTTGGGCTGCACACGAAAACACAGATTTCTCCCAAAATCCCTTTGGTGCAGCAGCCTACCAAGGGAGGATACAAGCAACAAACAGCATCTAGTCCTCCTAACATCTTTCTTCCCTCCAAGCAGGGAGAAAAGTTGCATTAATTGTCATTTTTAAACAATAGTTTAACACACTGTGTTGAAAATGCTAGATAATGTTTGGATTAGAGCAAAAAGATTTGGGCAAAAAGAATCTACAGCTCTGCATTAAAATAAGCCCCTGGTCTATCCAGAACTTAATGCTTATTTTAGAAAACCCTCTGACCTGCAGAAACTGGAATAATTTTATATTCATACCTATTTAATTGCTTTATTAAATAAGGGTGCCAAACACTAGGAAAAAAGAGACATTTGAAGAGGCTTATTTATCCCCAACACCACTCACGGCTCAGGATTTGGGGTAAATATGGCAAATAGCCACTGGGAAAGTCCATGACTCGGTACAAGGAGGATGTTCGTAGGCTCAGCTGCAGTATCTTTTCTACATTGAAGTTTATGGCTTACCACAGCGCTAGATTTAACAGGTTAAATCCCACTTTTCCTGAGCAGCGAGCACCTCCTGACGTCACAGGATTTTACAGCCCTGGTGAGCCCGTTCTCAGGCTGCTTTACGTAACGCTGCTTCTCGGAGCGGCTCGGGGCGGAGATGCAGGACCTCGTAACAGCAGAAGACAGGCTATAAAACTTCAGGTGCGTCCCAGCTCCTGAGTGAACAGGAGAATTTCCCAAGTTCACAGGAGAATTAACTTGGCAGACAACCGGGAGCTGCACAACAGGGCTCGGCGTTGCACGAAAGGCGATGAAACCCCATCAGCATGCGGAGTCCAGCAAGCAAGATCCCCTACTCTTTCCTAGCAGGTTGAGCCGCTTCGGAAACCAAAGCTCTGACAGACCACCTAACCCGCAGCCCGTCCAAAGAAGCCATCAGTTAACCCCGTTTCATCTTATTACTCTGGGCCAGAGGCTGAGTTTTGCATTCACCTTCCCATTTCAGTTCCTCCGCGGGCTGGAATCCAACTGTGCTGCTTCCACGTGCTTCAAAAGAAAGTAATATCCCCGGGGCTATCTGTATTTGCAGCGAGAAGGATCAACCCTGAGCAGCGAGGTTGATATTCGCAGAGAACAGCTTCCGTACGTACGCGTCGTCTCCTCCCTGAACAATCAGGGCTCTGTCTGGCGCTGGGGCGCGACACAAGAGCAGCTTAAGAGTGAAAAACACACCACCTGAAAAAATAACAAATTCTTTGGGGAATCAGAAAAATAGATTTTCCCCTTGTTTATCAGTGCGTGACTTTGTTCTTCCTGTGTTTCTAAAAGGTGTTTAACTTCCCCAAAACCACGTTAAAAAAAAAAAAAAAGCCAAAAAGCAGAGGGCACGCCATTCATCTTTGCAGGACAAAACTGTTATCAGAGACTTGTTCGCTCGTATCTCAGATGTGTTGCTTCTCCTTCCCCCCCCCCAGCGCAATTCAGCGATAATGAGCATCACATCTGTGCAACAGAAATATCTGATACTTGAGCAAACAGGAGTTCTTAAAGCGAGAGCAACCGGCAAAAAGCGACAGTAATACAGCTGCTGTAAGGACCTTACACCTAATTGCTGTTATCAGTACTTAGGGCCCGTTGCCCAAATACA
Source organism: Sterna hirundo (assembly GCA_009819605.1). Lineage (NCBI taxonomy): Eukaryota > Metazoa > Chordata > Aves > Charadriiformes > Laridae > Sterna > Sterna hirundo. The sequence continues at coordinate 24,005,676 of CM020445.1, forward strand.
GCGTGTTTCGTTAACTGGTATCAGAAAAATATCTACCAGTGTACCAAAAAAAACCAACGAGACACTCAATTAACAGGTGTTGCTCTTTCCTTAGTTAAAACTGAATATTCCCTGTAAACTGACTTTTTCGGAAGCGAAATCTCTTTCTTGTGTGGCACCCGTGCTTTGAAACAACACGTCAGGCAGAAATCCAATGCTGCGAAAATTTTGAGAAACGCAAAAAAGAAGAACCACGGAAACGGGATCAGCAGTTGGGCACCAGACGCATAAACACGAGAGCCGTTTACCCGGGGGGGATCCACTACAGCTGCGGAGCCTTGAAGCAGAGCTTGGGTTACAGAGCAATTCAACATCTCCACGGGGATCCTGCTATCGTGACATTTGCTGTTGGGGGTAGGGAGGGGGGGGCTTTTAAAAAAAGCAATACAGCTTCTCATGTTACGTTATTGTAAGCATCCAAACTTATCTTCAGCTGCCAATCATGCTCGCGTTCATAAAGGTGGGAGGTTTTGTCCCCGCCCTGGGTTTCTCTCCACCTTTGGAGCATTATCTCTGCTCCTGCAAATCAATAAAACTTCTCCGATGTAATGCTGACACCCAAACTACCCATTTAGTGAGACAGCATCAGCCAGCTGGCGAATCCTCGCACTGCGGAGAAGCGGCACATCACGTAGATGCAATAACCAAACCTTAGAAGGAAAGGTTACATGGATTAATCTAAGATCACCTAGATTCTGCGGAGGAATCTACAAAAACACGATGAGTAGTTATGTGTTATTATCCTTTGGTTACCTGAAGCAGTTTCCCCCCGATGGATTTATTTATCGCCCCTCGTGTCTGACGCACAAATAATTTTCATTTCAATTCTAAATACAGACCAAGTTTCGGGCAACTGGTATTTCTGTCAGCCAACCTGTCTTCGGCACCCTCAAGTTCGCTACCACAGCCATCCGACTTGTTCGGCAGAAGAGGAGAAACGCGACCATTCGAAGTCAGTCGGGATCACGACCATCCCGAGCCGCCGCTTCTGATCTACAGCAACTACCCCCAAAACCACGTCTCGGGAGCTTAGGGGCATGTAATTAAAAACACCGGCTGCTTCCCCCAGCTCATTTAAAAGACAGCCATCGTTTGTTTAGGATGACTTAAGAGCCCAATGCACTGCGCAGCAGTGCATTGGGCTCTTAAGTCATCCTAAACAAACGATGCATTAGCATAGCCATCTGTTTGGGTGACCAGCTGCAAGACATGTGGTTAGAAGACCAACAGACCACGAAAAATCACGGGCCGTCGGGCCGGTTAGGCAGCAGCCAGATGGCCAGTCGGGACAGCCCGCTCTTCGCCAGCCAGCGAGTCAAACGCATAAGATGGAGCGGGTGACGGGGCTGCAACTAGGGCACGGAGGTTGGTGAAGGACGTGGAATAGAGAAGAGGTGGCCAAGCATCGCCGGGAGAGAGTCTCACCCATTACTTTAATAGGGCGCTCTAGCTTACGAACAACAAATCGAGAGCAAGATTTAGCAATAATCCAGGCAGTTAAGATTTTTTTTTTTTTTTTTCCTTCACCTTAGGTGAGACATTCAGCGCTGGGAACCGTCTTCATTGTTGGGATTGTTCAAAATTTGCATCTTTGGCCTCTCCAGTGTATTCACTTTGACTTTATGCAAATAAAAATAATGCTAACAGTTACATCTTCTGAGTCAGAGGCTTCAGGTGAGGCAGCTCGACACTTGGGAAACACGACAAGCACACGCATTTCTCAAGCCAGGGTAAGTTTTTATGTATTTATATTCCAGTGGTGAAACGCTAATCTGGATAATGGAGGCGACTAAAAGGGTTACTTCTTACCTAGTCTGAGTTCTCCAAAGTTCCCACACCCAATCTTCTTGCCCACTCTGAAGTTGGGTCCCACCATAAGAACACCAGAAGACGCCGATGAGCTTGGTCGAGAACCGTGCCCACTCCTTCCCGGCATTCCTTTCGTCGTCCGCTGCCTTTCATCCTTTTCCCTATTAGGATGGTCCATGATCTTAGTGAAATATCTCTGCCAGCAAGCTGGCAGAAAGGAATTGGAGTACGCACTCTTCTCCTTAGAATAGAAATATATATCCAAAAGTATCTGAGTCAAGGTCCAAGAGGGTCATGGAAATGCATGGAGTTCTTTTGGCACCGTATCCAGTTTCCTAATGCATCTTGATAATGTACCAAGGGCTCGACTGTGTTCTTGAGAACTCAATAAAGGCAGGTTGCTTTTGGTTTCTTACCTGGGGAAAAGAAAAAGGATATATGATATAAAAATCGTTATTTTTAAAATACCGAGCAAGAAATGTACAACAGGGCCAGCGTCCAGAGCTTTCCTCGAGGAAATTAACAGCTACACGGGAATTTTACCATTCTTAACAATTTTCTGACAAAAAGATGGGTGCTATTGGAGTTATCGGGGCTCACACCACACCCACTAACAAAAGCAATTTCAGTTACACCAGCACGTCAGGTGGAAACTGCAAGGAGATCACGTCCCATCTTTAAAGCAACCGTGAAGTGTACAGTTTGTTTTCACAGAATCACAGAATCTTCAGAGTTGGAAGGGACCTCTAGAGATCATCTAGTCCAACTCCCCCGCTAAAGCAGGGTTGCCCAGCCCTCAGGACTGCATCCAGGCGGGTCTTGAAAATCTCCAGAGAAGGGGACTCCATACCCTCCCTGGGCAGCCTGTTCCAGTGCTCTGTCACCCTCACCCTAAAGAAGTTTTTCCGTGTGTTTGAACAGAACTTCTTCTGCTCCAACTTGTGCCCATTGCCCCTCGTCCTGTCACTGGGAACCATTGAAAAGAGCCTGGCTCCATCCTCCTTAAACCCACCCTTTAGATACTTGTAAACATTAATCAGGTCCCCCCTCAACCTTCTCTTCTCCAGGCTAAAGAGTCCCAGCTCTTTCAGCCTTTCCTCATAAGGGAGGTGCTCCAGTCCCTCCATCATCCTAGTTGCCCTTCGCTGGACTCGCTCCAGCAGTTCCCTGTCCCTCTTGAACTGGGGAGCCCAAAACTGGACAACAAACTGCCCAAACTTCTTCTCACTTCATATATTTATAAAGTATTACACAAAAGCCAGACAGAAAATAAAAAGTGGCAAATGAAAGGTGCCAAGAGAAGACAATACTGAAGCGCTTAGGAAGTCAAATTCTCCTTCATTTCCCACCTTTTAAAGTTGACCCCACATATATTTGCTAATTGAAACTGCTGTCTTACAGAGATGGCAAAAATTAGTAGCCAAAGCAAGATTTATTATTTAAAAAAAAAGCTAGAAATTTCCTGAAAGCTGTATCAACATACAATTCATGTTACTAACACGACTTAGTTGCCCAAAAAATGAGGTTTTGGAAAAAACAGATGTTCTAGTGGAATTGGGTGAGGGATGCAAGAGCCAAGGTCTCCTCCAGCAGCCTGCATTCACGACTGGCAAACCAAAGCCTGACAGTTCTCCCAGAGGAGACACGCACCTTCCTCCCCCGTGTCCAACCTTGTCACCACCATGACCCCAAGGGCAGACAACTCTGGGCTACTCCCAGTGCACCGGTGCATCTCACGAGCACCAGTCTGCCAACTCTGTCAAAAGAGGCCAAGAAATAGATGCTTCTCAACCCACACAGGTCAAGTGGTTCCTCTCTGCCCATGGACCAGCCTAATAAAGACAGGCAGAGGCTGTACAGGACGTCCCGCTCCACAAGTGTGGTCCAGGGAGGGTGGGGAAGGCTGACATCTCACCATGAGACCTTTCCTAGGACATGAACTCCCCCTGGATCATTAGCACAGCCCCACTGTGGTCAGAAGAAACTTCTACCACTCAGACGTGAAACTCTGAAGGCAACGGGTCATTGAGGCCTGATGGGACAAGTCCAGAGGTACCAGTGGTGGAGCCCAAATGTTTCCCAAGCAATCAGCAGGATGAAGGAAAAGGTTGCAGCATGCTTTGTACAGACGCTGCTTTGGGACCTGGTATCAGGCAGCAGATGTGGACACGCTGGAGATGCTTGTGGTGCAGCTTTTAAGCAAGAACCAGAACAAACGTACCCCCACATCCCAGGACCTATACCCACTGGATTGTACTCCTTTAGGGGACACTGTCACATTCACGATTTTCCAGACGTGAAGACTGCCTGAATAATTTTAGAAACAAGGTTTGTGTCCCGCTCCTGGCATGGATGCCTCCAGCTGAAGTTTCAACATTTGCATGGAAGCCAGCGAACACCTCCAAAGTCAGCAGAGAAGGGCCACACGAAGCCACTTAAACAAGAGTCACCGTGGAAGGACGTCAGCTATCAAACGCTATCAGGTACGCCCAGAAACACAACCGTGTTTACAAGGGTTCAGAAGTTACTAAGGCTCAGTTGGCTCAGTCCTCCTGTAGCAAGACACTTGTAGAGGATTTAGGAAGGGTTTCTTCTGTTCGTTCCATGAGATGAAGAAGCTAAGCTACCTACTTCCCGTCAGCCAAAAACAAAAGACAAGAATTATTACCCATCCGCAAACCAGTGGCACAGAACAAAAGCATTAGCCCTTGCGAGATACGAGTGTGCTTTCCCAAGCCTTTAACTGTGGCATACTTTTATTTCTGGAAACTTTTGTTTTGATCTAAGGCACCTGTAGACAAGGCAGAAACCGTTCACGCTAGATCCAGAAAACGCGGGTAGCTACCAGCTGGAAATTCCAGTTTCCGAATATTGAACAACTCTGTCGTTTCTGAATATTTAGCACAGCTCTGACCTTTTCTATCTGTTTCCATGGACAGTTCTGTATGTTTGCACAAAAGAGGGCACAGTTCTCCCCAGCTTCAGCTTCCTCCCTAGATTTTTTTTTTTAAATACTTCCACCCAAAAAAAAGCAAATATTAAATATAGATAACGCACAACTTTAACACCGCTTTACAATTGCTTTCCACTGCTTTTGTTCAGATATTGTTGTATCACACAGGGAGTTTGGAGGACTCTGAACAGACTCCACAGGAAGGATGCTGTACCCCTCCACAGTGCATTAGGAAGACCTTGAGGAACTAATAATAGCACAACCAAGCATCCGTACACTCGAATGGACGCTTCATGCAACACAACAATCCCAGAAAACCACCCATCTTTAACAGTTTATACTACCGCTCGGACCCTAGCTCAGGTTGCACAGGTCACAACCCACAGAACACGTCATCCAGCCCGTGACTCCACAGCCCAATTTTCTAGGCTGAAAAGCAGATGCATTCTCGTCGTCGCTCCGCACAAAGGTGGATCTCCACAGAAGACATCACACAGCTCGTCTGCAGCAAATCCAGGAGGTCTAAAAATCATCAGGTCATCCGAGAACCACTGTATCACGTCCGTACTACCAGCTTGGCCGCACCAACGCAGCAGCTGCAGCGTCAAGCTCCCATCGTGGCACCAAGCAATGCGTGAAACACCGCTCGTGATTAAGCGCCGCTGGCCAAGCCAGAGCCAGAAGAGTTGGAGATGCTCACGTACAAGAAATGCAGTATTTAGTACTACCAAGCTTTACTCATAGCTCAAATTAATTCAAGATTTAATACCTAAAACTGAATATGGATGAGCAGGAAGCATCCGTTACAGGCAAACGGGATGAACTGGTTTTTCGTCGCAGACATCCCAACATGCTTTCAGCTGCAGCGCTCGGTTTGAGGGGGTGAGTTAGCGCCGTTTCTCAAAGCTGTTTACGTAGACGCACGCACAGTTGTATTTGCTTTGTGAAACCAGCCTGCAGAAGCAATGAGGATGCTCTTATCAGATATCAGAAAAGCACTTTGATGGGACCCCACCCCAGCCTGTCCTGGGAGGAGAGACTCGCTTCAAAACAAATAATAAGAGTCATTGAAACTACAGAGCTTTGTTGCCGAACAGAAATCAAATATGAGGATGATGATGGAGAGCTGCTATGGCTGGACCACTAAGAAAGACGAGCAGAACAGAGGAATTCTATCAATTAAAAAAGTAGCACTTCGGAAAACGCACGTGACTCAACTAAAGCCAGTGAGGAGGACTTCCCCCCCCCCCCCCCCCCCCCCCCCCCCCCGCGACTAGAGACCAAAGTCATTATTTTCATCAAGGTTGGATAACCCACGGGAAACAACTACAGACCTCACAAAAGACAAACAGAAAGAAGTCTCTATAGCAAGAGCAGCATCCCTGCCCGGTTTACTCTTGGAAAAACCAACACAGAGCATTTTGTGAGACACAAAGGGCAGCACAGACTGAGGAGACACTACCATGAAGGATTACCCTGAAAGAAAGAGGGGGAAAAACCAGCATGACAGGGACAGATTACAGCCCAGTAAGGAGCAATGATATAATTTTTATAAAGTTGCACACAGATTTATTTTTCCCTCCCTTGCTCATTCAACTAACAATTACATGGTCAGTAGAGAGTATAAGAAAAAGTCAATATAAGCTAAAACCACCGGAAAGGGTTTCTAAACAGCCCTGATGAACGTGCGGCAGACCGGGAAGAGCAGGTGGCTTAAGAACGCACTGCAACATTTTCCCGTGTGGTGCCAGAAGCCGTTTAACCTTGCTTCCGCCACGACGTACGACCAGCTTTCGACCTGCAGAGTGGGTGGATCCAGATAGCGAGGTGTTTTTGCAGCAGAACCTGATGCCTAGGTGGGGATCTTCTCAAAGCTGTTTGGCTACCTGCTGGCACAAGCATCATGAGAGAAAAGCCTTTTACCAGCTACGATAAAACGGGGCTGAAAGCCACCGAAAGGCAAAGGCGCACAATTTAATAAGTTTCAAATGGTTGATATGAGTTGTCCTTGGGGCAGAGTGGCTGGAGAGCTGCCCTGCGGAAAAGGACCTGGGGGCATTGGTCGACAGCCAGCTGAATATGAGCCAGCAGTGTGCCTGGGTGGCCAAGGTGGCCAACAGCACCCTGGCCTATATCAGCACTAGTGTGGCCAGCAGGACTGGGCCAGTGACCGTCCCCCCGTATTCGGCACCGGTGAGGCCCCACCTCAAGTGCTGTGTCCAGTTTTGGGCCCCTCACTACAGAAAAGGCATTGAGGTGCTGGAGATCGATTGGATATTAGGAAAAATGTGGTCACCGAAAGGGTTATCAAGCATTGGAACGGGCTGCCCAGGGAAGTGGTGGAATCACCATCCCTGGAGGTATTTAAAAGCCGGGCAGACGTGGTGCTGAAGGACACGGGTTAGTGGTGGCTTTGGCAGCGTTGGGTTGATGGTTGGACTCGATGATCTTAAAGGTTCCTTCCAACACAGATGATTCTAGGATTCAGCAGCTGCAAGGCAGGCGGTGCTCCATCAGCGCGCAATGACACAAGTACATAATTCCTCTAAGGGCCGCTCAAGCCTCTCGCGAGCACAAGCCCTCCTGAGCCTCGATACAGCTTCCCCCTCACTCCAGACTAAAGTCTGAACCCAGCTCAAGCCCCGCGTGCCAAGTTTCAGATCCGACATCAAAAATACACTGCTTAGTTTGACACTCACACCATCATGCTCGGCGCATCTCAGGTGGGACAAGCAACTCCAGTCTTCTCAGGCAGATTGAGCAGAGCGCTCCACCACACGTTCCCTGGCTAGTGAAATAAGATGTTCACGGTCACAAGCTACTACGCCTCCATCCTTCCCCCAATCCCCATCTGTACAAGGTCTCCCCAGGGAGAAGAGTGGAAAGGTCATGCCTGACAGTCTGCAAACACTAATCCTCTCTCAGCTGAAAGCCTCCTGCAAACAGGAATTCAGATCCGCAATGAATGAGCAAACCAAGCGTTTGATAACCTCTTTATTACGAGCAGATCCCAGCTGTTGGTACACAGAATTGCGCAAAGACAATGCTGCTGCTACCGCATACTAAAAATGACTGTAGTAAATATGGCACCAAAAATGGCTTTTGAGGACTAACAAAGCACTTGGCTTTGGAAGAGGAGTGGCAGAAGAATGAAGACTGGACTGTAATTTGAAGTCAGTTGCATTAATATTTAAAGACTACTCAACACCAGGACTATTTCCTGCCACAATTTAAACTTTTTCGTAACGATTTTCCTTCCTACCTTTCCACCTGCTCAGCAAGATTGCTCCTGAAAGTTACTTGCATTTAAACAAAGCTGCATGAAGATATTTCCCTAATGGGGACTCAGTCCAATTCCGGCGTTCATTTCACTACAATATACTTGGAGACATGGGAACAGTTATTTAATGAAAGACGCAGGCTTGAAAGGGAATTACTTAAAGCACAGGTAGCTAAGTAAAAAAACCAAACAAAAACTAAAAACTTTATATCCTACACACTTCAAAACACTTAGGACCCAAGATTTAAATCACAACCTCTCCTCCATCAATAAAACCGCAGCGCTTGAGCCACGGACCAGCTTCTAGGTGGTGCTGAAGGCAGCTGCCATTCCCGTTGGGAGCCGTAGCACGGTCTAGGGTGAAGGAAGGTTTAATTCCCGTTGCGAGCCGTAGCACAGTCTAGGGTGAAGGAAGGTTTAATTCACATTGCGAGCCGTAGCACGGTCTAGGGTGAAGGAAGGTTTATCGCTCATTGAATGCTCGTTAGGGCACAGACACAGCGCTCACAGCCATCCAGTTTTCCCAATGAAGCCCCTAAGTTTGACAGCAGCAGCAGCAGTAAAGGATAACGCAAACAGGAGACCGGCGTGAAGAAGCCAGAGCAAACCTTATTCCTACCTTGCAAAGGAAAAGCTCGCTTCCCTTGCACTGAAAATTTCTTTGACCTACTTGAGATACTCCGGAGACCTTCCCGAGATATGAAACAAGAGCTGTCAAAGTCTTTTTCTGAAATTGTGCCACAAAACATGTGTCCAAATTGAAATTGCAAGTGAATCCCCTTCTCTTCAAATCAAACCAAGCAGACCCGATCCAGGTCCCTGTGGTTTTTATTCATAGAGGAGTCAAAAGATGCTGGAAATCAAACTGCAAATCTTTGCTGCATGGACAGCCACCCTAACAAGCAGAAGTAGCTCAGCCCTACAGTTCCTTTTCCCTCCTTTTAAGAGGAGACCTTCAAGAAAGCTCCAGTTTCTTTTGAGATGGTTGATCTCATCCCGCTCTCTACAGAAACAGGAACTCAATTTCTCAAAGCAACTCCAAGATCACTGCTTCAGGGCAAGGCACGTGCCTTCTCACTGGATTTTCCAATGTCCACCCCACACGCCCGCGTAATACCTCTGGTAAGTCTCTTGATCTGGAGCACGCTTTCCAGACAAGATCTGCTACTTCCCACATGACTTCAAAGGCTATAAAGTCCTCCAGGGCTCTCAACTGACACGTTATAAACATACAGATGGGAGAACACCAGCTTCTACGCTCGTTCAATGCAAGAAGTAGAGCCTTCAGCAGCAGAAAGCTTTGCTGCCTTTGCCACAGATTGGGACAAATGTTTCACCCTCTGGAAAAGGTACAGAAGCCAGGATGCAAGTAACGAGGAATATTTTGAAACCAGGGCATATATGATGTGTTCACTCACGTTCTCAGCATCTGTCAACTCATTTACTTACACCCGTAAGTTTAGAGGAACAAGCTGGCTTTGTGTCCTCTGCTTCACCCCACACGTTAACAGCTTCCTAGGTGTCAATGCTCTTCCTATATTAAAACATTACCAGTAAACCTTTCACCTACTGCTTTGCTCTCTTCCACGTGGACACACATCTCCACTGGCTTCAGGTCCCTTCATGCCTTCTCATCCCATTGCCTCATCTCTTCCCTTCCGTGATGTTCCACTTCTTGTCCTGCTTCTGACCGATGCTGCCTTCCAACTGGCCCCAGTAAAAATTTCATTTTCCAAAGCTATCCCATTACTCACTTCTGGCAAAGTCACTCTTCTACTAACGAGAAAATAAAAAAGAGTTATGAGATCTGCCCTGTTCCTAAGGGGAAAAAAATCAACAGATAACCAAATACCTTATCTTGGCCTGACCCGGCAGAGGTCCTGCTCCGGTGCTTGGCTATCCGCACAAGCTAGTAGGAAGGGAGGATGCAGAGGCTGAATGCCTTCTCCATTCAGCCACGAGAAACAGACTTTTTTTACCTTTTTCTCTCCCACTCAAGAGCTTTCCAGGTACCTAGAGGGTCTCCTAAGCCTCCTATTATGGCAGCATATTTCAACTATCCGCCTGTATCCAGTAGCACCTCCAGACAGAGAGCAGCATTTCTCTGTGCTTTCCCAACCAGCACTAGACTGACCTGGTTTCAGTGTCCTCAATGTTGTGCGGAACAACAGAAAAACCGAAAAAGTAGGTCAAAATTCTCTGTTGCAGTTGAAAGCTGGTAACAATATTGACAAAGCTGGCTGCAAACCACAGCAAGCCGGCGCACGTCACGTCAGATGTCCCACACTTGGGAGATTCTTTCCAATCTTGAAGGCCACAGATGCCTTTTAAACATTACGAGTTGCTTCTGTTGAATCATTTGACCCAACAATTTAATCTGCAGCTCGTGCAGTTAGTTTTGTTCAGCGCTTCACAGGCAGAAAAAAGCTCCTTACAAGATGAGGCATACAAACAGTATTTAAGTCTAAATTGCTGGGAAGGGAGAAGGATGGACAGGCGCGGATCATTACACTCATTCGTTACTCATGAAAGCACGGGACTGTCAAGTTGACATCCTACAATTACAGTTTTTACAGAAAGGGATGAACCCAAATGAACTCATACCATTTTCCATCCTAGGGAAGTGAACTTCCATGAAGTCTTTTCCTTGAAGACACTGCAAGTGTGCTAAAACACGTTAATCGTATGTTCCTCAACTAGATGTGTTGGCAAGTTACTTTTCCATATGAGTCTTGGTTGATCGTTTCACCAAGAGTGATCCAAGCACCCATTGCTGAACTTTGTTCTCTGTACCCTCTACACATGCTCAGCATGAAAGCAAGAATACTAGGGAGGGGAAAAGCAACTTATTTAGAAATTTAGTTCTTCCACCCAAAGAGAGTCAAAACAAGGAATAGACCATTTTTCAGGGAAGTGGTTTGTGTGATGCAAACGAGATTCATTGACTGCTCTTCCCCACTCGAGTTCAAGCCAAACATATGCCAGCAGCCATGGACGCATATTCCTATACATTTAACAGAGCAGTACAGATCATAGTCTGCCAGAAAAAGAGGGTTAGTGCTCTTTATGAAGGGTTGCATTATGTTGGAACAGCTAAATGAACAGTTGAATGCTGAAATAAAATGAAAAAAAAAAAAATCCCCTAATGAAACCTGAGCTCTGCATATTTTATTTCTTTTTTTTTTTTTTAGGCTGGGAAGAGAAAAGACTGAAGAGCAACTGCCAGCTCAGCTCCCCTCTATCTTCGGAGGCTTGCTGCAGAAGTCAGACGCACATCCCTCCGCAGAAAAGCCTGACGGCACGCCAAATCCCCATTTGTCAGCAGCAAGCACCTCCGAAGGACGCAGGTGTTGAGCCCCCACACAGCTGCACACCACCAGCCCCAGCACCGCATCCTCGCCGGCCCCGCGAGCCCCTCAGCCCCAGCAGGGAACCGTCACATCAACCAAGTTTTTGAGATCTGCCTCCTGATATCACAGTAACCGACCCCGGCTTTAAAAATCCAGCGCTTGAAAGGCTTCTCAAAGACTGGCAAAGAGCATCATGGTTAGGACACCGTCTCTGCTTGCAAAACCGGCTGCGTAAGGCCATGTAAGATCAGGTTCCAGCAGAAATAGTTATTTATGAGGATGCTACGCAGGAAATGACAAAAAAAAAACCTGGCAGCAGCAAAGGGTCTGCAACAGACCCCGGGCAGGATGAAAACCCCGCAGGTGTTCTCTGATATCCAGGCATCACACGTACCTGCATTTTTTTTCATCTTAAAATACCAGATTGCCTAACAGCAAAAAGAGAGCCTCAGATATGCCTACACCAATTCCTTCCTTTCAGGATCTGAAGTAGTAAAGGGCAACGTCTACCAAAGAAGAGATGATTTCTAGACAGCCACGTGCATCTTCAGGGAATAACGCCGGTCAAGCAGATTCAGGTGCATCCCTGGTGGTCGATGGACATAGTTTGCAGTTACTGGTGTCAACAACAAGGAAAGTCCTCGACAAGACCACCACCGCGGCCTGGGCTCTGGAGCGGGCTTGGATCACTGGCAGCAACATCCCTTTTGCAGATTTATAACATAATTTAACACAGATGCACCTCAATAGTCTACGACTTTTATCTGCGCACCGCCTGGCAAGGAAAAGAAGCCCGGAGGATGAATTGCAGACAGGCTCAGAGAGCTTGAAGAGACTGGTAAATTTGGCGGTTAAACACACACAAAAAAACCCCCAAACCTTTGCACTATCCAAACCATGAAGTGCTCTTTTTCTGCTTTCAGAAAGGAATGCAAGTATCATGTTCAGAGCCAACACAGCTTTCACGGGGTGGGGGAAACGCCTTTTACTAGAAGAAAAGCCCTCGTGAACTTGAGGAGACGGGGCCAAAGGAAACGGAAGACACCTTGATAGCAAGGGTAGGTAGAAGTTGCATCAGTGAAACCCAGCTGGAGGTGCCAGGCAGCCCTGGGTAATTCAAGGAGGTGTGAGAAGCATCTGGCCACGCGTCAAGACGAACACAAGCACTCCTCAGGTACTTGTTTCTCCTGTGGAAGAATGCATTCGTGTCAAGTGCCACCCAGCACCAACAGAAGCGGTGTCACTACAAAACAGCCATGAAGTGGGATTCAGCTGTAGGCTCTCTGGACCCCAACTTGAGGGGAGAGCTGCGGTCCCCAGACTCAGCTTGTGGTGCCTGACGGGCACAGGTTGCCCCTCCTCTGTCCCACCAATACCCACAGTGCCTCTGAGGACGAACAAGAACAGTTTCTCGGTTGCCTCAGATCAGAAGGACACCAAACCTCTGCCAATGCTCATATCAGCCCCTAAAAAGAGCTTCTGAAATGGCTGGCCAGATTCAGGATCTCAGCCTCTGAAACCATGTTAAGTAGAGACCTGGTATGACGCTTGCCAGCTGTCTGAAGCAGCACTGCACCCCCTGCTTGGTATTAACCAGCACCCAGATGATAGTGTCCAGGATACAGCTGCAAAGACCAAAAGACTGCTAGACGGGGCAAAGAACATATGCTGTGTCTTGTCGGCGTAAAACATCCCGTTGATGCTGTTGGGCGTTCGTACCTGATGGCTCAGGAGACAGAGGAAAGCTACTCTGGCCTCTCACAATACAGGTGCAATGGCACTCTCAGCGTCCAAGTGTCCATGACACGAAGCAGCAAAGCCTTAGAGAAAACACCACTTCCACACAAAAGGGACAAAGGTGCATCAAAAATAGGTGTCTTCAGAAAGGGAGCTTCATGCAAGCACCTGCTTCAGTGCAAGGATTTAGGCACCTACACGCACCGTAAATCAGGCAAGATTTCCCCCCAGCTTAGGTGTGTCCTCCAGGGATGAATACCCGCAACCAGCCAAAGCAAACTGGCTGTAAGAGAGACTTTATGCTTTCCTGTCCTACTCTGGGGCGGTGTTCAGCATCACAGGAACTGAAGAAGTTGTTGCTCACCACTGTGTAGCCTGATAGAAAGAGAGGATGAAAAGAGAAACCTGTAAGGGTCCGTGACCCAAACCAACAGTTTAGGTGGGCAGAAGTCACAAGTATACTCTGTGCAGCCCGTGGAGCTAAGCTTTAAGTCCCGGACTGGCAGGCAAAGCCCATACGCCCCACAGAAAACAGGGAAGCAGACAACCCTGCCAAGTCCGTGTGACTGTCCCACGGACTCTCACCGTTGCCCAACAGGCTTGACTTGGCCCCTGTCTCCCGGTTGTTCATCACCAGAAACTCCTCCTAAGAGCTGGTTCATAAATTAGAAACAGTGATGTAAGAGATACTGAGCCATAATATCAACAGATCTCAAAAAAAATAAACAGTGATGCCAAAAAGGAGAGACAAGTAGCATATTAAGAGGAAGCACAAGAAAACTTGATACTCAGCAATCTAATGTACATGTCTTTTTGGTTTAATGCCTGAATTTCACCTTCTCCTTACTTGAAGATACTGCCTTTTCCGGCAGTCACGGGACAGAGGATCAGACCATGCTGTCACTTCATATAATTAGATGTTTGGCAAGAATTCAACTGACCTTACCTACATATTTTGCATGCAACTAAGCGACATCTCGAAGGGGAAACTATGTACCTGAGACCTATCTACAGAGAGCCATCTCCCCCAGCCTTTAACGTGCTGTTTATTTGGAGGCACGCTGCCGTCAAACAGGGGTGACAAACCTTGCAACCATGTGCAGAGGTTAAGGAGCTCAAGGCAGCTGGACAGGTAAGAACCAAGACTCCTCGTTAATCAATCCTGCTCATTTGGGCTTAATAAATACCTTGATTCAACATAAGCAAACATCTCAAAGCTGCTGTCACGAAGCTGCCAGCTGCCAGCGCCCCGATTCCCTGCCATCGCCTCACTCTCTCTCTATTTTTTGCAGGGTAAGGTTTTTACTGGTACAGCTCACTTACGTTAAAAATGACAAAGCTTAATACCACAAATACACTCAAAGCCTGAAACCTGCTGCAGCGATTTGTCTTCCCTTCCCATTAGGGGATTATAAAACCTCCCCGAAGCCAGCACTGCAGCTGTGCCCCAGGGCCAGACCAAGCTGTCAGAAAAACCCCCACCTACCCTATAGGGTAGTGTCCTTATGGCACATAAAGAACAACCTTTTCCTTTCTCTCCGAGATTTAAGGTTCCCCTTTTGCAGAGCTCCCAACCGCGTATCCTTATAAAGCGGTTCAGCTGCCAGGAGAGAGAGACCCGGCTGGCCCACGCGATTGAGAGATGCCAAGAATTACATGCAGACCAAGCAAAATATCCGCTGGAGAAGTACAGGCAGGAAGGCCATAAGATGCTCTGTGATAGTTTCGTGAAATACCCCTTGCTTTTTTTTTTTATTTTATTTTTATTGTATTTTTAGTTATTTGTTTCTAAACAAAGCAAAGGTCACTCCTTTTGCTGGCAGCTATGAGCTGCCTCCTCCCCAGTGCAAGGTACGGGCTCGGTTACTGGTTTCGTTCTGTGCCCGCAAGTGGCAAGATAGGCTACACCCACACAAGCGTCGTAAGCTCCATAAAACCCGCGCTTCCTTGGCGCGGCAATTAGCCATAATAATCTCAAGATACACGGTTCAACAGTTGCCTTTGTTCATAGAAAGTAAACGTTTGTGCCTAGTTATTTCCTCAATATGGCAAGGAAGTAGCCTGTACCACCAGCCCGCAGTGGAAAGCCATCGATACTCCAGAGAGCAAGTTACGCGGCTTTAAAAAATTGTAATACTTGAAGGTTTCTGTTGCTCGATGGTTTTGTGGGTTTTCTCCTTCCTCAAATCTGAAGGTAGCGAGTTGACAACAGCTTAAAAGTCCTCACAAGCTGGATATGTGTGTTTTAGCTTCTTCCAGATTTATTAGCAAGCACCGTCCCACATCCGTCATTTTTCTACTCGTGCTTCACAAGATGTAGCTTCTTTCTAAAAATCACTCCCATGGCTTGCCGAGATGAGGTCCTTGTGCTACGTCAGGTAGAGCAGCATCAGAAGAAGTAGCCTCTCCCCATGGGCATCCCCATGTAAAACCACCCAGCACACTAGGGCATGGCTGGGTGGCACGAGCAGCATAAGAGATGGTAGCAAATACTGTCCGGTTTCTCACGGTGACAGCCTCGAGATAAGCTCTGGAGGTTTGGTTGTACCCATCCAGCTGACAGCGTTTGCCTTCACGCACCATCAAGCTCATCAAATTTCCTCCCTTAAGTACACAGTAATCGGACAAATTTAAATTTGCAAAGGATCAGCCTGGTTATGAGACATAGAATCATGGAATGGTTTGGGTTGGAAGGGACCTTAAAGCTCACCCAGTGCCACCCCCTGCCCTGGGCAGGGACACCTCCCACCAGCCCAGGTTGCTCCAAGCCCCGTCCAACCTGGCCTCGAACCCCTCCAGGGATGGGGCAGCCACAGCTTCCCTGGGCAACCTGGGCCAGGGGCTCACCACCCTCAGAGCCAAGAATTTCTTCACCATCCCTTCCTCATTCGCACTCTTATCCTGAACACAGGTCCACAAATACAGGTGACCAGATGTCACCTGGCCTTTGTGCCAGGTGATGGAGAACATGCCTAGGATGCTGGCATTAACACCCTCTTGCAAGGGCATCTGGTAATCCACAAAATCCCTCCGTACCAAGAAAAAACAGAGTCCTCTGCCTCCACAAAAAGAGACGGTGGGCAGCAACAGTGTCCCCCCACCGAGAGCCGAGCCCAGACCCAGTCCCACACAGCAGGGCCACTGGGTGACCCCGCGCACATGGAGCAGCACCACTTTCCACCTGCAAATAATAGCTCCAGAGCCGTATTCAGCTTCCGCAGCACATTTATTTGCATTGTCAAAGCCAGCTGTATTCGGCGACGCCGCTGTGCTACGGTCACGGCGGTGGATTCGATTCATGCCAGCCTCTGCCACTGCTACCGATAACCTTTCATCTGCATGTCAGCACCGTCCCACCACCTGATGCTTATTTCTCAGGCCAAGAAACAGTACTTGGGTAGCAAGTGAGCACCTCAGCTACCTTTTTGCCAGATCATCGTGCCGTTTTAGAATCACAGAATCATAGAATAGCCTAGGTTGGAAGGGACCTCTCAGATCAACTAGTCCAACCATCAACCTAACTCTGACAAAACCCATCACTAAGCCATATGTAAGCACTGTGTCTACCCATCTTTTAAATACCCCCAGAGACGGTGACTCAACCACTGCCCCGGGCAGCCTGTTCCAATGCTTAATAACCCTTTCAGTATGAAAATTTTTCCTAATATCCAATCTAAACCTCCCCTGCCACAACTTGAGGCCGTTTCCTCTTGTCCTAACAAGAGGAACGTTTTGGTTACATCCGTTCAGATTTGAACCCCCCAGTGCCAGAGAAGGATCACCCCTGAAGCCAGTCAACACCCAAACGGAGGACGCTGGATGCCCAGCCCACAGCACATTCAGTTTCCAGCAATGGCTGCGAGCAGCAGGGACAAGCAGCGCTGACACAAGCCTTCCAGCTCACGTTGCCTTTGATGGAGCAGTGTCGGCTTAAGGAAGCGCCATGCAAGCCAGCAGGGAAAATAAGCTGAAGAGATGTTTCAGAGAGATAATTTTACACGACGACTTTTCCTGCTTCTCTCCTTTTTCCCCCTCATGTTAAGGACTTTGCCCAGTTCACGGCCTGGCTCCTCTGTTTGCTGTAAACTTGAGACATGCCTATGTAAAGTGAATGTTGTGCCAAAACAAACAAATCTTCCACCCACTGGCGGTCCGGCAATCTATTAGGAAGGAAAGGCAAGGCAACTATAAATACCACCTAGTGTGAACAAGAGTAAAGTCTTGTGGTTAACAAAAAGAAATATTTTGCTCCATTCCTCAAGGAATTAGACTTACATTTTGGCCTTAGCTGTGTTGGTATCCCTGTTTTGCAAGCTTCTAACCCATTCATGTGTTTCAATCCCATTTGACAAAGAATTCAAAGACCTTAAATTTCTCCAGCTATTATGATAAAGCCAGAGGAGAGCGATCCACATGCGTTCCCTCGCTGAGCAAAGTAACGAAGCACGAGCACAGTTAAGCAGTGTAACACAAAGGAACGCACGCGGGAGCGGAGTCACTCATCCCTGTCCACACGAAAAGCTTCACAACTTGGGTCTTATTAGATACTGGATTATCCGAACACTGAAACCACATTTTCTAAGCTGTTCTTGAAGTCATCTACTCCCGCCGTTACAGGATGAGAATTCAAAAGACCATGGGGCAAACCACGGATATTTTTATCTCAGCTAAAACGTCCCGATGGGCACAACCTTCCTCCCAAAGCACACAGGACCAGCTGCCTTTGCTATTGCTCATCGTACATAAAATAAACACACCGGCAACTATACAAGCTTGCTTCTATTCAACAAGTGAGAGTGACCACTTGGCAGATACAAACTGAAGCTGGCTACCAAGCACATCAATGCAGGTTTAAGGAAGCACGGAAAGCTGCTGTACCGTGTCCGGCTCCATGCTACTCTATTTCCCATCCTGAAATGACTTCAAAGCTAGCGACGCCGCAAAGAGAAACCTAAAGATTTCTCAAGAACCAAAACAAGTCCCTGTGATAAGATTAAGGCAATTCAGATGAGTTTGGTGCAGAGAGATTAGAAGACACCTTACGGCATCCTCGGGATTAGCAACGGGGAGAAACCGAAGCCAACGCCCAAAGATACAAACAGTAAGCAAGGAGCGACGGTCAGACGAAGTCCTTGGTTCCTGAAGCTGGAGGAGAAAGCTATTTGTTCTACCCTTTCACGCTCATCTAGGCTCAAGAGTTAAGTTTATCTTTTAAAATGAAGCAGAGATGCACCGCAGACACTCACAGAGGTTTGCAGCCAAGGAAAGTACACCCTGGTGATAACAATCCTTTGCGCTGCAACACACGGCCTTGGACTAGTTACGGGCTAACAGATTTCTTCACACCGAGCTTTAGCGGTTATTTCACAAGCACCGACCTTGTTGAGTAGAGACGACACCTTATTCCGCCCTATTAGTTTCAGTATCGGGAGCTAAACCGAGAAGTGGGGTTTTGTCCCGTGCAGAGGCTTACCTCCTTACCACGGGAGAAGTCAGCGTACTCCTGCTACCAAGCGTCTTCCTGGCCTCTGGAAGGCACCAAAGCCCCATCCAAATCCTCGCCTAAATAAAGATGGAGCCTCTGAGAATAAATTGCTGAAACCCTGCCTCCCTCAACTACAGACCACCTTTAGGTCCTACCTTAAAACTGCATTTTGCAGATGAATGACTTCGTTACAGTGCCTGTTCCCCTTTCATGCAAACAATATAACCTTGAGAAAGCCGAAAATACAAGCCCAATTCCTCAGCCTACAAGGCAGATCTTCCACAAGGGAAGACAGCACCTCTTGGTAGTACCTCTATACCATGCCCGGTACCGGCCCGTGTATCAGGCATTTTTCAAAAGTCATCCACTGTGGTTTGAAACCTGAAAATGGCTCTGTATTCGGCTACAAAATATCCCTTTGAATCACCGCCTGTGAAAGAAAATTCATGCCAGTTCCAGCTTAGTCTTCTCAGTCAGGTCGTGAAAACCAGCAGGTGGAAGAAGGGTATTTCAGATTTTTCAGAGGAAATCCATGCCACGAAAGTGCAGGTGCAATCAGAGCATGAGCAAGCACACCAAGACGCACAAAGGCCACGTTTGGCACAATATCTCATCTTCGGTGGCCGGTAGCAACATCCAGCCAAGACCACAGGAGCACAGGAAATACACAGCAACGCTCTATACCGGAGCTGAAGATTTGCACACCATTTCACGACCTGCAGTGATATCGATGCAATGGCGCTGGATTGATTTTCCCCACTTGATGGAACTCGTCCTGCTTCTTTCTGAATTTGTGTGGCTTTCTGGTACCCACAGATCACACAACAGTGCTCTGCAGCTTGCATCAAGTGAGGTTTCTCATCTACTTTTTCAACCTGCAACCTTCAGAGCTCACTTGAGGCTAACCATATGTATTTTTTTTGTCACAGAAACTGTACAGATTTGATTCTCATTCAGCTGGAGAAGAAAGCTTAAGAGAGAAGGACACTGAGAACAATCTGGCATTTGCTGCCTTTTAAAGGAAATGCTAAAAATTGGACTTCCCAGCATCTGAAGACTCAACAGTGCCATGGAAAGTAAACTCTCTACCATGGCGGTCTAGCCGTCGTCCCTCTGAGGACGTGTCTCAGGACGAGGTGAAGCTGCAGATGGAAAAGGGGACAGCCTCCCTAAATATAGCCAAACCCTTGTTTGTGATGGATCACTGCTTGACCACGTCTACAGGCACCAGTCAGATGCCCAACAGCTGCCACAGCATCCCCAGGGGACCTCGCTTCATTACCTGCGCTCTCCGAAATGATTTACTACAACACCGCCAACCTCTGCTGCTGCTTGAGGAGGAGAAGATGACAGCAATCGCGTATTTGCCTTTCGAAATCGCTTACCACTACCCGTCAGCTGGCTGGGAAGCAAGCAGGATAACCCCTGTCTGAAGCCGATCTGCTCTTCTTCCCCACGGCACACGTGCAAATGCAACACACGTGCAAATCTGGGACGTCTCACACCAAAGGATTTCTGAAAGGAAAGAGAAGATGCCACTTCCAGGAGCGGTTTATCTGAGCACAGCTGAGTTACGGCAGCCAGCAAGCCAGCGCTCGTTAGTGGGGCTGTTCATCACCGATTCAACCGCACAGGAGTTAGCTTAATTACTGCTCGGACTCTCTTGGTTTCCCCTGAAACGGTACCAAATATAGCTGACAATGCCCACTTATCCTCTGACCTCTCTTACACACTTGCATACTGAGAAAATAAAAGAATTTAAGATTTTACAGCCTTTACAGGAATTATTTCCTGGATTACTGTGGCAGGCGCATGTTAGCGGTGGGGCTTTGGTTGTTTTAAGGAAAGGTCAGACATACCGTAGGACAATTTTTCCAATTCATGTATATACATATAAGAAAATAGCTTGCACCTGATCTACGCGGTGATCAATTGATAATTAGTTTTCCTGGTGGTGGGGTTTTCTTTCCCTGGAAAAGCGTCAGTGGGACTGAGCATCCATGCACCGCTCAAAAACAGCTTTCACAGATCTATTTACGACAGCACCACCAGAGAGTTTGGGTGCAAGTCAAAGCTCCATATGTACTCTGCTTCTGGTTTTGATCTTATAGTAGCTCAGATACATGGCGATGCGTTTAATAATCAATTGCAAGTGCTGAAGCACGGTAAGGTGATTCAAGGTGATGAGAAAAAACTTCCAAACCCTTAGAAGTGAAGCAATTACGCATTTACCCCCAGATTTCTCATGCCCCAAGGGAAGTAAAGAGCAGGCATACCTCTCTGACAGCCACTGGTTTATCCCAGTAATATTTGTTATCCACTTTCCGTGCTCTTCCTAGTGGCCACCTTCAGGTGGATCCCCAAACGGTTCCACGAGTCCGAAACGCTGCTTCCACATCACAGAGCGGCTCAGACTCCTCCACCCCATCCCCAGGGGTGTACCAGACCACGACTAGTCTAGACTACAGCAGCCTTAGCAGTTCAGCGGCCAGGCTGAGACAGGCTGAAAACTGAAATAAAGGAAAGACGAGGCAACTCCAGCCCGAAGGAGCCTCCCAGACTCAGCAGCTGTAGGTCTGGGTCACGGCTCTTCAACTACAGGGCAACACCCTGCCCATAAGGTAGGGGACAGCTTCACAAATGGTACCCGCAGCACTGGCGTGATATTAACTGGGGAGCGCAGGACAGACAAGCAATGGGAAGCACAGAGTCCAAGTACTCCCAAGCCTCTGCCGGGTTTGTGGGAGAGATTCACAGCCGGTGTCCCCAGAGACGGGTCGGGCAGACCACAGCAGTGCCCAAGCGTACCACCGCCTTCCCTCATCCCCATCTTGCCTGGTCCCAGTTCCCTACTCTGCCCATGTCCTAGGTACAAGAAAGGACGGAGTGGGAGTCAAAGCCAAGCTTTAGGTGTCTGCTGGGGGCTGAAGGAGACAGGGATGAGCTGGTCAGAAGAGCCAAGTAGCCCCTAATTTACCAGACCAGTCATACACATCAGATAGCCTATCCCATTTAACATCTAGCTACCCTAAAAGGCATCTTCCTGCTCCTCCTGCCATCCTCAAGTCTCTCCAGCTCCAGCACTCCTTTGGCCTTTCAGCGAGCCATTTCCAGAACTGCACAGCTTTCCCTCAGGTTCCTGAGCTGAATCTCTATGGAGAGGTTAAAACAAGCCCCAGAGACAGCCCAAGGAAAGGTACAGGTAGATGGTATCATCCTTTTCGGCAGCAGCAGGTTGTCACACGCTTTTTCCATTGAATGGACAGCTAGGGAACTTGCGGACAATCAGACATTTATGATTCTTCTAACACCTCAAAATAAACACATGTACTTGAGGAATACTGCTTCCCCTGGTGTTTGGTAATTTTCAGTAGCTCTTTTCATATCCTGTATAACAATGGAATGCCAAGAACATAAAGGCTTTCATTTGTGTTAACTGCAGTAGCAACAGCTTTCACTGAAACCGCAGCCACATCTTCCACCCTCACATGTTTCCGAAGCGCTGGGATGTCACACAGCCTCCCTCCCCCATCCCACCAGGAGAAAACAGGATAGGGAACGCTGAATTTCAAAGCCGGCAGATATTTAGTGAGCAAAATAATTGGGTAGCATTTTGACAAGGAGTTACCCAGCATGTACTTAAAGGAGAAACAAATGCAACTTGTGGAAGGGTGACAACAGCCGGTAAACGCAGCAAAACCCAACTAGTGGCCAGCGAGCACGTGGCCCACGAGCTCATTTCAGCAAGGTCTTACTGTAAGTATGCCCACGCACTGGTCCTGAAAATTACTGAAAACGCCAACCTGAGGCAGGCAGCACAAGGGAAAGGAGTTGGAAGTGCCACTTCAAGTACCAGTGTCACATCTTACCAGAAGAAAAGGACGTTCAAGGTACCTCCTGCTTAAGCGATGTCAACATTTTCTGGTAGGCATGTAGAACTTCTGAAAAAAGCACCAAAACCAAGGCTAATACACCAAAATCCATAACTGCGAAGGCTGGAGCATCCACATTGTGTCCTGAAGCATTTCCAGCACTAGGTAAGTATTATTTCGAGCAGAAATATCTCCAACCCAAACCAGCAGATACTTTGACCTCTGAAACCTTGAAGCCATTTGCAGAGCTGCACATCTCTACCCAAATCCATACCTCTCTGGTACAGACCTATCACCAGTTCCCCCAGTTAAAGACCAATAAACTTATTCTTGAAGATTATCTGTGCAGCTTTTCATGCATTCCGACTCTTAAAAGCTGCATTGTACCTGCACTAACCATGCTGCTCAGAGACTCACTGAAGGTCCAGCCAGGAGACCACCGTTCCAGCCACCCTGGCTGTCCAGACACGTACCTTCATGTCCAAACTGCACAACAAGGGGAAGCACAACAGGATTTGGAGCAAGATATCCTTGTGGGGAAGGGAAGGGCAATAGCACAGCTCTGCTTTGATTTATCTCGTCCCTGCAGACCCGGAGGAGAAAACAACAGACCCAAAAATCCAGGTGCCAGATCATTCACCCCCAGCAGAAGAGTCCCTGTACAGCCTTCTCTTACGCAAAGCAATCTTGGAAGGACAATGGTATTTGCAGCCCTAGAATGGGGATGTTTCAGAGGTAAGAGCTGCTTGGACCTCCTAGTAGTCACCATGAGGACTGCTCACCCCACGCCCCGCAGTAAAACATTGGGGCGCTCCCTTCACCCAGCTGAAAAACCGAGACAGGAGTTGGTTTCCCATGGAAATATGAAATAGAGTCAGTCTAGCGAAGCACAGGGGTTGATCACAGAAGACCTACAGGTAGGTAAGAAGCCTAGCTGACAACCAGAATCCACAGCAGGATGCGCATGGTGGCATATCCGCCAGATAGACTTAGCCCATACAGTGCTAATTACCCAAGTAATGCTAATTCTCGTAAAACGGCTTGATCCCATCCTCCCCCTCCGCAACAGTACATTTATGGAAACATTAAAAAACCATGGAAAAGGCCTCATAGCGTACCACAAAAAACAAGGATCCATCGCTGCTCAAATGAAACTGCAAGGCTTGCACTGGGTTTTTAGCAAGGAAATGGAAATCATGCTGATATACAATTGTTCCGCCCCCACGTTCGCCTTCACACATTTCTTACAGGTCAATTTTAAAGAATTAAGTCTTGTTCAGCTAAACATCTGGTGGCTGTTGCTAGAGGAAACAGACGATCTGCAACATTTGAGCAAAAATAATGAGTTACATAAAAGCCAGACTGCATGAGCAAGAACAAGTGTTTTGCCAGTCTATGAATCTCAACCATTACGTGCAACCCCGCATTTAATTTTTGGGTTAGAATATAACAAAGTGAAACCATACGCACTATAAAAGCCCCAAAGATTCAAGTTTTCTCTAAGTTTTGCGAATATAATCACGCTGTATCATAATTAACCTTCTAGCTAGCAGCTGTCCTAAAGATTTTCCGTAAACAGCAGAAACAGATGAATTACAGCTTAAAAATGGACCAGTTCAGCTGCAGGCATTTTCAGACTCAAGTCAAGTCAGTACAAGTTGAAGAGTTACAGAAGATGGTTTTGGTCATTGACTATTTGAGTTGGGGGCTCCCTCATGCCTAGCAGAAGAATAGTTTTCCTTAATGCTACAGAGCACCTTTTTGGGCACTGTCCCCTTTTCCTCAGGGTTTATCAGTGTTGGGAAATCAACATCCAACAGTTGAAGGCGTGATTTTGTGGAAAGAGTTGAGAATGAGCTCTAATGGCATCATCATTCGAGTCCCTAAGACCAATCCTAAGATTACAAATCTTTAGTAGGGGCTTTACAGACCACGAAGTCCCACAACAGGAGAGGCAGCATTCCCGAGAACATCTCAAGCCACGTAGCTCTAATATACTGGAATTGCACTTCACGTTATGTACCTTTCTACAAATAGATATTGCTGTTCTTTGAGGAGAGCTTCAGCACTTAAATAATCCAGAAGCCTGATGGATGACTAATACAACTAGAAAGCTTTGCGTACAGAAGGTTATTTTAGCTACCACACATCATCAGGACCGCTCTCAATACGCAGCCAAAGAACAGCGGAGGCACCGATGGCTTTCACTGCTGTCTCTCTTTTTTTGCCATCGCCTCCAAGACTTTGGTTCCACCTAGTTTCCTCCAGCACTGCCTGGAGAAGTCCGCTCTACAGTCAACTCCAACTGCTCAGACGGCACAGCGTTCTGTGCAAGCCAACGTTGGTCCAGGTCTATCCCATACCACCAGGCTGCTCTCATTCATTTATGCCATCCAAAAAAAAAAAAAAAAAAAAAAGAGTGTGCTCCTAAAGCCAGATTCCTCAAGCTGCAAGCTGGACATGGTTCACCAAGCACACCGGAGAACAACTCGGCAGAGTCAAGAGCTAACTCTTCACTGGCATGGACGATGGCTGTTCCCACAGCACAAACATGGGAGGGTAAGCACCTGGCCCTGGTTTCACCGGAGCTGGGAAGAAGTCAGGGCAGTGTAGCTCTGCTTGGGGATCCCGAGACAGGGAACACGCAGATGAAGACAGAAATGCTCCTTGAACGAGTAACGACATGAGTCAGGCTGCTAGCTTACAGCCTGCTGCTAGTATGGGCAAGTAGAAGTCATGGAATGGGAAAACCAGAGCTTCTTTAAATATTAAATTTAAATATACAGAAAGATAAAAGCAGGCATGAATAGGATACAAGTGTAGGCAGCTTGGGAGCAAGTTCCATGGCTGAGACAGCACCACTTTCCACTGTCTTGGAATTGATAAAGTATCACAGTAATGCATTATCAACTTCTACCGTACTAGGAAAAAAAAAAGACAAGATAGGTCTCCTCATTATATCATTTAGCCTTCATGCTGCCTAGCAGCCTGTGCTAAGAGTCCACATCCTGAACGGAAAGCGAGGGGGGAATAAATCAGACACTGTGAGCCAGGTAGAAGCTTCGCCCAAGTGAAAAAAGCACACTACAATTCCCAACCCCACGGAAACAGGTTGATCTGATTAAAAAAAAAAAGTTCACAAGATCCCAGATATCGTATGGGCAGGACGAAGGAAAACAAGCCAAAGACTTCAGTCGCAAAAGAAACCCCCCACAACAACGCATCGACAAAGCTTTAGACTTCAGGGGCTTATCTTTAGGACAAAACAATATAAAATGAAGCATCGTCAGATGACTACAGTCTCCGTTGGACTCATACGAAGATATTAAAAGCACTGTACTGCACCAGTCTGAACTGCTCAAACTGAAGATTGTTCAAACAATTAATGGCACTCCTACTACTAGCACCAAAAAAAAGATAAAATTAGTTTTAGGGGATGAAGCTGCAAGCTAATTTGAGATACAATATCAAGCAAAATTGAAAACAGATTTCTCCTCCAGGTTGGAAGCTACCAAAAGCACGAAACTGTTGTCCATCTCTCTACTCCCCCCCCCAAACTGAAATTATCAAAAGGCAAGAGCTTATTAAGCTTTCTACACAGAAAAATGCAAAGTGGAAATTACAATTTAGAAAGAATTTGTTTTGTCACATCATTTTGGCCAAAAGTAGAAACAGTGTTCCCAAAGGACGACACGCAATTACGGCCCGGCCCGAAACAAAATCCCCCAACTGCTTAACCAGTATCCCTTAGTCTGCACTGGCTTCTGTTTGAACAGAAAAATAGTTTG
This sequence comes from Sterna hirundo, assembly GCA_009819605.1. Taxonomy (NCBI): domain Eukaryota; kingdom Metazoa; phylum Chordata; class Aves; order Charadriiformes; family Laridae; genus Sterna; species Sterna hirundo. The sequence goes on from CM020445.1 coordinate 24,031,989, forward strand.
TTGCTATGTATGATTTTTTTTCTGAAGTTCAGAAAGGGAAATGTAGTGCCAGTTTCACCCAAAAAAACCCCTCCTGCCCAGCAGAGACTTGCCCTGCTCTCAAAGTCATCGCTTTTATCAAATCAAAACACTCGCTTATTTTGTTTACTTACGTCACTATTGCCTCTTTCATGAAATCAAGGTATCTGTCCACCCTGGAGTCAAAGACCCTCACCTGTGAGCATCATTCCCTTGGATTTCTTCGTTCCAGAGAAAAAGTTTTCCCAACATCTTCATTTTTGAGTTTTCTGCTCTTTTCACAAGTCAAATGTAACAGAATAGGCAACCTGGCCCATATTTGACTTGTCACACTGGAACAAATGCTTACATACAGAGCACGTCAACTCTCCTCCCGGTAACAAAGCACTTTTAGAGAAGCTACAGTTCACCATGAAAGACTTTGGACTCTCCCTGACTTTAATCCTACCCGATTTCCTTGTTGGAGACATTCATCACTGACAAGTAGCATTGCAGCTACCTACTTCTCAGCTCAACACGTATGTTTCTAAAAATAAAGCCAGGGAGAGTAGATCTGGGATGCAAGTTCCCAGAGAACGTCCGGTGAAAAATGCTGACAAAAATCAAGGTGGCGGGGGGGAAATACTAACATGGAAATAAGGAGTAAGAATTGAGCAGCTTGCGTTCAGGTCTCTAAGCACCCTTCCACAGGCTTGACAGGTATTTCGCGTACCCTGGTTATAAGTTGCTGGATTTTATAGTGTCTTCCCTTATACATGGTTGATTTTTGTTTGTTTTTTTTTTTGTTTGGTTTTTTTTTTTTTTAGGAAGGAATATTTTTGAGTTGCATGCTAAGACGTTTGAGAGTATCAAGCCACACGGTACTCACCACGCGTTTTGTAACTCACTTCGTATGTTTGTTGTCTCCGATCACAGGGTAGGAAGCGCTGGGGCACGGGAGCAGCGGAGCAGCCAGCCAGTCATAGCTGTAGTGACTCTGGGAAAGAAGAAAGGACGATGTTTTAGAAAGTCTCCATGCAACAGTTCACACAAGCAACTTCCAATTTTGCTTTATTCTGCTTTAAAAAAACAAACAAACAAACAAACATTGTTTGCAGTTTTCAGTTTGATATGCCAGCTTCCAAGCGCACTGTGGATGAGGCTGAGCCAACCACCACTTATAGGAAAATCTAGTATTTCTCCTTACCCCATGTCAAGGCAAACTAATAGCTTTCGGTGCAGTAACATGAATTTTAGTTCATAACATGACAGTGTTTTCTTAATATACACGTGTTTCTGACTCTTCAGTAATTTTGGGGTTTGTTTTCAGTAAACTGTGTTTCCCCACCTTGGGAAACAGGTTCCCAAACCTGAACTCCCATGACGCGGCATCCCTGGGCTGCCTCCATCTCCGTGATGCTCCAGGTCAGAAGGAAGCACAAGGGTTTGGTTTGTTTTTTTTTTTTTTTTGTTTTGTTTGTTTGTGCCTTTTCCCCCTTAAATAACACCTTCCAGACCCTGTAGCCCACAGGGCAGAGCAGGGCCCAGCAGGGCCCAAACGCTGGTTTCTGAGAGGGAGCACGCTGTAACAGGGATGTGAAGGTTGAACCAAAATGAAACTATTTCTGGAAAACTCTGCCCAGGGTGACCAGGGACACACCGTTCTGTTTTACATTCAAAATTTGGGCATTTAACTTCCTTTGGAAGAAAATACATGTATTTTTCTAACAAAAAATAAAGTTTTAAAAAGCAACTTTAAGTTCTGACCATCGTTTAGAAGCCAGGTTCTTCTGACACGCTGAAGTGCCCCCGTCAGCCTCCCTTACACGCGATGCTCTGACACGGGTGATAAGCAGCCAGGCTCCCCAGTGCCACAGGCATTCAAAGCCTGTGCCTAAGCTGGCACCTTTATCCGTATTTTTCTATTACGGCAAGGGTAGATGTTCAAGAGCCCATATTAACCTCTCAAACTGCTCGTTCTGTAAGCACATGGGAGGGAAAAAAAAAAAAAATGGTTGCTCTCTACCCTGACCACAGCAGAAAGAAACCCTGTACCAGAGAGTATTTTTGCTCTCTCCCACATCAAGCGCAAGACAGACCGAAGCCGCCATCACCGCGCTGCCAAGAGACACCGCTTTGACTGAAGCGCGCAGGAATTTGGTCTACCTCTGCCCTGTACTTTCCTAAACCTGTTGGCAGGCCAGCCCCAGTCACATACATGCTCTTACCGTGTCCTTCATCATTTCTGTCGTCGAGAAGCTACAAGAATTGCTCAACGGCATTGTATGAGACTTCAAAAGTTACCATGAGTTCACAATAGCTGTCACTAATTAATCCTCATCTACAATTACCCAGCACCAACTCCTGAATGAAGCCAACCACCGGGGTGAGGAACACACACCACCGCTCCATGGCTGCAGCGTACTCACGGTGTGAGTGACACCCATTCCTCTCAAATGAGAAGGCGTTCGGTAGTTGAATATATCCCTCAACATTAAGTTTATTACAAGGCATTTAAGGCAAGCTTTTGTTCTACTTGACACTAAAGTTGTTCTAGGTTATTTGACCGGGTCAAAGGCTGCAGCAAGGAAGAACCAGCCAAACTTGTACCAAACTAAGCCCTACAAGAAAGGGAGGACGCCGGCGCCTATATTCACAGGGAAAGAGCGATTGCAGCTTTATTTAGTTACTTGACATTGCAATCCTAAAAGCACTCTTGGGCAAAGAACAGGAGTATCCCATTAACATGGCAGTCCACATATTTAAATGTTGAACAGCCTTTAACCTGGCGAAGTTCGCTCTTTTGCCACCTTGAACACGCCCCAGTTAAACTTAGAAGAAAAAACAAAAGTTCTGCATAAAAATTCCAGATCGGGTTCATTGGCCAGAAACTGCATCAGTTTCTTCATGTAAATACCAACCTCTTCCTTCAAACAAGGAAGCTAAACGGAAGACTATTTATAACTCGCTCTATGGTACAATGATTTACTTTTATTCCCAAAGTAAATAAATCATCTCATGCTGTCCCAAAGCTTAGTTTGAACCAGGGGTTAGATATCATTCACGTTCTGCTCGAAGAACAGGACGACAGGCAGGTTATGGAGGGGTCAGAGTGTAACGTGAGAAAATCCCCCGCGCGCATCAGCCTCCGCCACTTCCTACTGGCACGGCCAGGTGACAAAAACCCGTCCCCACCTCACACAAAACAGTCACTAGCAGATCTTTTGACCCGCAGCACAGCAAACACGGCTCCTGCCCTGTTCGCGTAGACGGGACTCCGGCATCTCAAGAGCACCTGAGGTTCAACAGGCAGAGCTCATTTTCCATCCTTTCCCCGGCCGCACGCCGATGGTGCTGGGCTCTCCCAGAAATCCTGCCCCGTAGCAAGACGGCTCAAGCGAAGTGCAGAGGAGCCCAGAGTAACAAGAGGATCCAGCTCACGATTGCAGCACACGTTAAAGCCAGCGGAGAAGCCAGGAACCTGGGTTAGCTGGAAGCCTGGCAGGATACAGAAAGCCACCTCTCGCAGCGAGAAACAGCAATGGTGAACAAGCGAGAATATGTGGACAACCAGGTTGGCGCACCAATTTATCACAGTAACAAGCTCCAATCTTTCCTTTTCCAGAAAGCCTGGCTGCCCAAAGCCTACTATTATGCAGAACCCAGGGGACCACGTCCCTTCTTGAAGGGAAGACTAAGGCAGCTGAAAGAGCTGCTATGGAAAGAAGACAGAGAATGAAAGAGGCAGTCCGAAACCACCAACAGCAGGAAGGGCCCTTTCTAGCTTTTGACAGATAATTAAACTTATTTTGTGTTTAATTAGTACCTCCAGACACCAAGCCCATTTCCTGTGACATCTTCTTGACGGCACTAGCTAAGCCTTAGGCTTGGAGACACGTATCTCAGCTTGAACTCACTAGACCTTGGCTTCGTACGACCACGCGGAAGCAACAGAGAATCCTTCGATGAGGATGCTCTGCTTCCCACCAGGCAACTCACTTCAGGACAAAGTTATTTATTTTACAGAGTGCCAAAACCAGAGGGACATGAAGCCTTGCGGGGTGTGGAGATGGGCACAGATGGGTCCCACGCACCTGTATTCCAGACATGCTCCTCTGCATCGCTCGACATACCCGCGGCAAAGCTGCCTCTTCCCAGCATGCTGCCAACAAGCAGCATTTCTGTTCAGCCCTCAAAGGCCATGATATTTAGCTAAACACCATCACACTGGCTGGAGAGGCCCCACAGACCCCCCAGAACCTCTTCCAGCTGTCAGTGAATGATAACAAGGCTACACTAGAATCTTTAAGCCTCACTAGATGTTTTTCCCCCATTACTTTTCAAAGCAAGGAGCAGATGAGAAGCTTGTTTCAGTTTCAGAATAAAAACTAACGTCGCTGAAGGCAGCTTGCGCAGAGACGATATTTGCTACCTTAGAGTACACAACCAGGCCTTTCATCTCCGCTGGGGGCCGGGGAAATCTGTGCCAGCCTGAGCCGAGACACACAATTTCCAAGGCACAGCGCTTGGAAGTTCGGGGTATACCACAGGCGCTTTTCAGCTCCCGGAGCGGGCATCGCTTCTGCCACAGCAGGAAAGAGGACTCTACAAACCCACTCCTTATTAGCTCTCTTGGGAAGCTGGTACACAGACAGTTTTTGGCTCTTTGTACTTCAGCTCATTATTATCTTATTCCCAGTTAGCAGCGCAAAACTCTAGGTAATACTTCAAAAAAAAAAAAAAAAAGCTTGTCATCTTTAGGCTTGAGGCATTTATAGTGTTACCAAATTAAAGCACGGGAACAATATTAAAACTCCAACCAAATGGACACTGCCCTGTTCCAAAGTCTTCACGCCACCCAGCATGGCAAAAAAAGGTAAAGACTGCTCCCAACAGCATTTGATAATGGAACAAAACCTCAAGAGCAAACACGACGCTCCAGCACTCGCGTCGAGCTGGAACAATGAGAACTTGGCTTAGCAGTGCACAAAATGGGTAATTCTGCAGAAATAAGTGCCTTATTTGAAGAGCTACCCATCAGACCTGGATCAACGTACACCCAAGTGAGCAGATTTTCAGTGGAACTGAAGAGTTCCACACCCATATGGAAAAATAAGGTCTGTATAGACCATTTCTGGTGCGCAGGAGAGACTTCAGGCGATCTCAACACTGCCAGTTTCTGCTCCAAGTCAAACACATCAGCATTCAAAAGCCTTGTTTAGAAAAAGGCTTTTGCCTTCCCTCCGAGGGGCACCACTTTTCTGAACGATAAAACACACATACAAACGATCTCGGGGTAAACATCGTGTTCTTCAGTTTCATTTCACAGCTTAGTATTTTGTTCTCCACTCGTACAGACCTTGAGCCAGAGTTATTAAAAGAAAACCTGGAACACGTAAAACAGCAAAAAACAACCCCCAAAATATTAAGATAGTTTCAAAACTTCAAGAGGTACTAACATTTGTAGAGACTCCACAGGTAATACCTTCAGTGGCTGGGGGAAAACTAGCAAGAGCATCTCTATGTATGAAAGCCTCACCTCAAACAAGTGAGCTCCCAAAGAAGTCTGACTAACGGTTAAAGCCATTAAATAGATGAGTTTGGAGCGTGAAACATCCCTCTCCTATTCAGCCAATCCACCAGGAACAGCTCTCCAGGAGTAATAAAGACACGAGTATGACAATTCAGGAAGTCCACCAAATTTAAGCCGTGTGTTGCACGAAAGTAAGAGGAAGGACCGAGTCTCTTTAAGTTCCATCAGACGAGCAACTAGAACGTATCACCTGCACCTCCATCCACGTACTGCTCTGGCTGCTGAACAGTTGCAGCAATTATGGATGGATACAGCTCAAGAGGACAGCAGCAAAACACCTAAAGCTGTGTCCTCCAAGAGCCAGAGAGGTGAACCAAAGAATACAGCCCACCTAGCTCAACCTCCAGCTTGAAGCAGCAACCATACGCAGATGTCTGGGAGAGGGAAGGAAGAGGGTAAGCGTACCTAACTTCTCCGTGCACTTTTCCCCCTCCAGTGGTGTTTGTTTCCGGGCCTTCCCAAGTCAGTTTGGGCGGCTTAAAGGTGTTCGGGAACATTCATAGAATTGTCTAGGTTGGAAGGGACCTTTGAGATCATCGAGTCCAACCATCAAAGTTGCAGCCTCTTCACGAGCATGTCCAGTTCCTCTCTGAATTTACCCAAACTTTCCGTAGCCACAGTAGCCCTTGGCTAGCTCAAAAAGTCTACTATTCGCTGCCTGAAAAACAACGTTCTCCTGCTTCTTCTGAACCCGCTCCTGTTAGCTCCATCTGATCATCCCCAATCTCATGGCAGAAGAAGGGGATCATCCTCCCCCATCGACCACTGATGATCTTGTCGACCTGACCTAACCCACAGCTGACCCGTTAAGGTTAGCTAGATATAAATAACCACTTCTTGTCAGAAGGAAAAGAGCAAGAGACTAACTTTGATTGCACAAACTAAAGAAGTAGCATTATGTGCCAACTAGCTGGGAATAAATAAGCAGCAGTATTTGCCAGTTATCAGTAGATATTAAAACCTATGTCTACAAGAGCAGAGCGGCAGGGAAGCAGAAAGGATCCAAACTACACATCAAGGCTCTCTGCTCTCAAAACACAGAGAGCAGCTGTGTCAAATGGGGAAGAGTCATACCTTGTTGGGTAGATTTTGCTGCCTTTTTGCCAAAACCAAACACATTCAACACCTGGAAAAGAGCCGGACAGAGAGCTGAAGGCCTTAACAACTGCATTTGAAGCAAAGCTCCTGCCTGGACTCAGTAATTTGCAAATTCCTCCCTGAATACAGCCCAAAGCTGACATCTACGTTCACTCTGCTTAACTGGAGAAAAAGAGAGCTTTTTTCTGGCACCGGACTTGGGCACTGCTCACAGCGGTATTTATCGTCTGACACCTAGGTAAAAAAAAAAATAAATAAAAAAACAAAACCAAAAATACCGCTGCTTGCAAAAAAAACACTCGACATCTCTCTCTCAATTCCCTTAACTCATGAGTAGCCCACACATTTCAAATGCAGCAAGGGAATGCTCCAAGCAGGTCTAGATCTCAATTTGTTTTTACAAAAGGAAAACAGCAAACAAGATTTTTTGAGTTATCTAGTAGCATGCCCAACTGCGATCGCTGCGTGTGTGAAGGTTCGACGTTCCCAGCAAGCGCTGAAACCCGCTCGTACTTCTAATGCATCGCGGGAGGCCTACGTTTTGTTAACAGCAAAATATGGAAGACTTCAAAACTGATGCCAACGGTCTTTGTGATGAAAGGGAACAGAAGAGTGCCTCAAATAAGACAAGGTGACTACAAAATTCAGAGAAAACATGTCGGCAAGTTCAGATAGAGCGTACTCACAACACAGCAATATCCTGAACTGAAATTCTTTAAGTCTTTTTACTCATCCAGGACAGAGTCCTGCTTACTCCAGGCTAAATTTCATTCTATGAAGTACTGACTGCCTATACTTACTTGAGATGTTCCCAACATGGAGCTAGACTATGTGTTTCCAGCAGCAAGCAATCAGTCGATATTACACGGTTCAATGACGCCTCAGGCTGAGGGCACGCAGATGCTCACAAAGACAACCCTATTTTATCCTTTCGACGCTTGCCTCTGCTCCTGAAACCCTGTCCTGTTTGATACAGCCTCCAAAGCTTGAAACTCAAACTGGGAAAGCCCACCCAAGGAGTATTTTACTTTTCACTTCCAGATGATTTAACCTTTTTCCCCCCTCCCAACAGCTGCGGATACTGTGCAAGAAACAGTAGCCTGGAAGAAAGATAGCGTGTGGCTCTGGGTAAAACAAGCACACATCTTAACGTGAAACATCTGCTTTTTACTCTCTTTTACCGCAGAGTGAAGAAATAGAGCTTCCCCTTCGGCTTGCCCTGAATCAAGAGCAGAGGGTACCCAAGAAAACAGCGCCAAGTAACCGTCTGGGTCATGAGTTCAGAGTGGACAACCAAAATGGAGCATCCACCTTGACTAAGCATTGAGTTATGATAAATATTTAGAAGTGGGATTTTGAACTCTCACTATCTTACCGAAAGAGGCTTTAAGGAACACTCTGATCGCAATCTAGCTTAAGTGCCTCTACACACCTTACACCTTCCTCCAAAGCACACGCGACCTGGATCACACGCTGCATATTACTATTATCAGGCACGCGCTTTGCTCATATTTTAGATATTTTTTTTTCTTCTTTTCCAAGGATCCCTTTATGGGTTACACAAGTCACACAGCTGATATTCTCCCGGTGTCTGCACAAAGACTGCTTCCACTCCCAGTCCCTCTGGGAAGAAAGGTAAACCCCTCCTAAGTCAAGTCTAAAAGAAGTTGTCCCAAATGGCATTTGTCTTCTTAGACACAGCTGAATTCACACTCCCAGGTGTCGATCTCAACCTGCATCATCACACAATAATACTTTAAAAAAATAAATAAATGTAGTCCAAGGAGTTTTCTTGCAAGATCCCTTTGATTTGCATCTGTAGATGAGTTTCTTCAGTTCTTCATACGCTTTTGAAGGAGAACCAAGCTCTGTTAGACCACTCACCTCTCCCAGCCTTCACAGCAAAGATGATTTGCTCAACATTCCCCCACTTAGTTCATTTGTTTACTAAATCATTAACAGACTCTTAATTTAATGCTCTTTAGAATAGCCTGCTCAGCTGATACTCATCAAAAGCCTAAGTACAAGCCAGTAACCCAAACGCAGATATTTGAGATCCCTTTTTCCCTGCCCAACAGATTCAGAAAGCTTGCCATGTACTCAGGGGACACCATTGGCCCTCTAAAGAGAGGAGGTGACACTTTCCAAGAAAAGTCCACGAATCTCCATTCATTAAGGCCTATGCTGCTCCTCAAAAGCTTTTGTAAACTTCAAGTTCTTTGCATCTTCTGGTTATCCCTCCTGGTTCTTCTCTTCCACGCGTGAACCCCATTTAGGAGAGACCAACAATCCACACGTGCCCCAAAAGTTGGGAAGATGCTTGTAGTCTAGAGCTTACACCAGGATGAAACAGTATCTTCGAAGGAAGACCCAAACGTGTTCTCCATAAGATGGAGCAACCAAAGAGCTGCAGCAACCCCCAACAGGAATTCCTGCCTGTTTCTCCTCTGCCTGTGCTTATCAGACCCATTTACAAACAAGTCTAATTCATTATAGCAACAGGAGAAAACCAACCCGGCAATACCTGGAGAGCTTTGTGCCAGGTTAGAGAGCGAGGGCAGCTCAGGAACAGGTTTGACAAGCATCAGCAGCAGTACATGGGAAAGCCGAGACCAAAACCTCCCCTTTTGGGCATAGCAGTCACCACCACAGCCTTACAAGCTTTAACTCTCCACAACAGGATGTTTCAATACCGAGCAAGGTATCGAAACCCCGAGTTTCATGTTTAGGTACAAAACTACATCAGCAGCTCCTCAACCATGCTAAGACTACTGGCTTGGTAGTTCAATTCCTGATTAAAACTAGATTTTTAGCAGGCATGGATCAGCAAGCTTAGAGACTAAAAAAGCCATCCCCAGCTGGTCAGCCATGACATGAACATGAGCAAAACAGCATCAGGAAAATGTTGCTATCGTCACTATATATACTTCATGTAATCAGTACGACAGAGAGCAGGACATTAATATGTGCATGCTTCACTAGTTGTTGTGCCTGCCTGGTTCTGGGCTATCAGCCGATCGCTGCCTGCAAGGAACGCCCGGCTGCCTGCTGGTCACGATCCCACACTAGGAAAGCTGAGGAGAAGCATTATGAACACCTCCTCCCACTTACTGCATAAAAAGGTGGAATTTCAAGAATTCTTCCCGTTTAAAGGGACCGAGAACTTCACATTCAACTACTTTCTTCATCCGTTATTTCTAATTTTTATTTGCGTCATTTCAGTTTCTACCTATCCCACCTTGAAACTCTTTTACACATAGAGCATGATGTCATACGGCAAATCTCCTTTGGATACGGGAGACCTGTAAGTGTGTACAACATGGTGAGAAACAGCTTGAGACCTCCCCTCCTAGAAGCATCCATAACCCATCTTCCAGAGCTCGTCAGAAAGATTGCCTCCCCGCACTGCCCCAGTATTGTGGAAAGGCGGGGGGTTCATAAAGGTGAGATAATTGAAACGAGAATTGTTCTCCAACTATTCTGTCCCGAGGATCGCAGATGCCAGAGGGAGCAGTAAGCTTCCACAACCACTGGATTACGGATTTAGTATGGACACATCTGCCCAGTCCTACCAGCATCCATTTTATGGACCTGCTGACCCTGGGTTTGTCTAACCACTTTTTGAATGCACATAAACCATCAGCTTCCACAAACTCCTAGAACAACAAGATCCAGAAGTCCGTCACCTGGTTTTTAAAGAAATCCTTCCAATTCTAAGGGTCTCAGACATTTTAAACTCCCCAGGAGAGGCAGCTGCTCCTCTGCCTTCAACTCAACTGCCCTTCTCTGTACGTTTTTCCAGCTCTGCTGAAGACGCAACAACCAGAAAACGCACAACGCAATAGGTGTAGTCACACACTCACCTATTGAAATTCACTCAGCCTATTACTCAACGACCCCAGTCCTTAATCAGATTAATATTTCAGCCCTCCAAAAAATAAAACAACAACGTGTAGTACCTGTAGCAAGCAAGAGACCAGGATGCCAACAATAACCGAGTCAATGCCAGGGAGATAAATCCCGACGGCCCCAAGCCGTGCCCATGCCAAACAATAAGGGTTTTGCCCACTCGCCTGCAAAAAAGTTTCTTTCACGAGCCAAAAAAACCACACCACTCACTGCACTCCGAAACATAAGCAAGCACAGCAGGCACTTGAAAATCCTGTTCGTCTTCCCAGCAACAACTCTTCCCATTCAGCTGGCAGCGTGCTACCAACTTCAGAGAAGTTTGGCATTTTTCGAGGATGGCAGAAGAGCTCCAGAAGCCCGATTACACATTGAAGGCATCTTCTTCATTATGCTCATAGGATGAATTATGTATTTAATTAGAAGCAGCCTTTAGGAAAAGCTGCTAAAGTTGAACATGGAGGATAAGTCTCACTTCACACAAGGAGGCAAACCCATGCAATAAAGCCGATGCCAGAGCCGTCCACCTCTGTGCACTGTCTCACACACACTAAAAACTTCTCCCAAAAGCTGGGGTAAAGCACTATTTTGTACAGATAAACTTAGCTTTACCTCAAAGGCAAACATCACCATTCACACAGTTAGGAAATCGCATCTGTATGAAGCCACTTTGATTCAAGTTCCACTTTCATTCCCTAATCTTCAGTGTAGCTGTCAATTAGGAGTGTTCATTACCAAGTAATCTGCTCTCCGCACCACGTGGCATTTGTCTTCTTTGAAGGCTTAATACCCACGGGTGAGGATCACTTTGTGCCAGTAGATCACTTGTAGACCCTTCGAACTGTAGGGAATTAATCACTGCCAACAGTAGCACTGGAAGTGTAAGCCGATGATCCAACACAAAAAGCTTTTCGGTGTCACCGAGCCCCAAAGCTCCATCCACCGTAAAAAAGCAGCCTTTACGTTTTGATATAGACACAAGTAGAAAAAGTCCTTGCGACGCAAGGTCATACCTAGCTTGCTAGAAGACTAAATTTAGCCACCTGTGCCTCAGGCAAGCCTGTTAGTTAGGGGAAGCTCGGATACTGGTGTTGAGCGCTGGTCCAAGGGTAACTCCCTTGGAAGACTTGACTCCATTTAATTGCAAATGATCTGAAAGCTATTAACAGAAAACCTGATCTCAAGTCGTCAAAGAGGAGACGTATTTGAACACCACACAAAACTAGCGTCAGGACACTGCGATGCTGCTTTAAGGTTGGTTTGCTCGAGTGGTGTAAACTATTACTACGTTCGATGTTAGAGTCGGCAAGAGAGGAGCTCAAGGAGATGTAACAGATGGGGTTTCAGCACAAGTGTATTTTAGAACACCTCCTTAGCAAGCATATTTCCTACTCTAACACGCCTTGTGCTACAGTTATAACATGCTATAGAAGAGCGGATCAACGAGAACACAGGGATTATTCCAAGCTTTTGTAAATGTTAGCAGAGACTGATTGAACAGTTTGTGAAGACAAGCCCCAGTTTACCAAGAGGTGTCACAGCGAACAGCTTTGTCAAACATTTAATAGTTTTCCAAGCCAAAAAAGATGGTGATGACTCAGACTCTTCAGCTGTGTTGGGTCTTAGGATCAGTATCAGCCACGAGCCCACAGAAGGACCACAGCGCTCAACTGAGGTCTGATACCTAGGATCACTGCAGGCATTCAACAGAGTCTACCCGGGGCGGGGGGGGGAGAGTTAAAGAATCTGGTTTCAAGACACCACTAAGGAATATCTACATCATCTGCCTCAGCCCTGCAGGCCTTCAGAGACCCCGAAGAACCTATTTTGTTGCAAGAAACCCAAACAGGAGTATTAGCTCGGTCACACAAGCAAATCCAAAACTACCAAGATGACTGTCCCAAGTGCAAATGAGCACAAGGTTTCTTACAGTAGATGTTGAGTATATACGGTCCAGCTAGACACCGGTAAGTCACACTGCGTCCCCTCGAGTCTCTGCAGACAGACGGTAGCACAGAAGGCTGCCTGAACATCCGACGGTCACTCCGCACATACCTGCTCCGACACCCGAACCTGTCCCCGCAGCATCCCCAGCCAGGAGGATGCTGAGACCCTCACGTTCCCCAGCTGAGAGCTCAAGGTTTTGGCTTGTAGCATATCACCACAGCAGCCAAAAGTTACCCCCAAAACCCCGTCTTCCATCATGTTGTAGCACTCAGTTTTCTGCGAAGACCAGAAAGAACAGAACAAGTGGTTCCAAAACACCACACTCCCAATCATAGATCTTGACAAGCGAAGGCACCCTGGCACGCGCAATAACTACTAACATTTAGAAACGATAAAAAACACCGAGTACCAGTGCTGCATCCAGTAAATCTAGACGAAAACAAAGGGCTGCGTATTGGTTTGGAGCCCAATACCAGTTTTTGATCTTAACTACTGAATAACACAAATTTCAGCGGAGATATTCTTCCCGCAGAAGCGGAGCACAGCCTAACTATGATTTACCAGCACTGGTGTTGCATCTATCACCAGTAAAACTGAAGCCTCAGCGCTGCCAACACTGCACAGAGCTTTTTCAGAATTAGAAACCTGTCAAAACCTTTCCAAACAGAGGACAGCTGGGAACCAATATCAGATGCCAAAGTGGCTGCAGGCCTGATCTCAGCTGCAGGATGATCCTCCAGAGAACCCGAGGGCCTCCAAGCCACCCAACCTGGCACTGATGCTAAGCCAGCTGAGGTAGTCCATCGTTAGCAAAACAGGACCGCAACCACAGAGCAAGCATTTTTCAGGATGGGGAAGACCCTCACTACCTGGTGGATGCGCATATAGCACGCATTTTCGAAACCTTTATTTCCACCTAAGAAGTTACTTAATGCATGCGTTGCCACAATCCCTCCCTCCCAGTGCAAACCAGTGTGTTGTGACCTGCTCCTGCAGCCCTGCCAAAAAGCAACAGCAAGAACGAGTCTTCATGAACCTTCTAAAGGTGAGACCTTTGAAGTCTACCTTAGACTTGAAAAGAGACAACTACAAAGTATGCGGTCTCTGCTTCATTAAAATAAGGTGTTACAGGTTCTTAAGTTTCATTTGTTCATTGAAACTTGTTCTTTTAAGATCTAGGAAATAAAAACAAGCTGTAGAAACTAGCCTTGCACGTCACAAAGGAAAACAGTTACAAGGTACCTAAGGACAACCAGACTAGCCAAAACAGGCTTGCTACGGGACTTACAATTAAGCAACTTGTACCCCACTTCAAAAAAGTTGAATTGTTTCGTTACACTTGCCAGAACTGGCACTGCCAATGGAACAATATTATAAGCTGTATTTTAGAGAACTTCCTCTCGTTTGTTTTTTAATAGACCTAAGTAAGGAGAAGTCAGATGGACGAGGAATTTTGAGTCACAAGGAACGAAAGCTTGAAATTGCTACTCTTCAGAAACCCACCTGAAGAGTTTTATCCAAGAGTAGCAATAACTCAATTCCTGTGCCCCTCCTTGCTAGGAGGAAGACTGGAAAGATGCAGACAGACACCTTTCAAGGTAGTTTCTCCTGCAGTGTACTCTCCGTTAACACAAAGGAAGAAAACCGACCACAGCTGAATCTATCCTCTGGCTTATAACTCAGAAATCAATGTGGAGCAGTTAGAAAAGGAACAGTTTGGTTTGTTATTTCTACAAACAAGATGCTACCCTAATTACAGTTGCAAAAGAGGTAAGCGTTTAAGAAAAAAACGCATGCAGATTTCCACCTCCTAAGCACCCAAGATTGTCTGCTCCATCGGGTGAGTTGAATTATGAACTGAGCTCCATAGCAAATTCCTAAGATGGAAGTGGATCATATTTTGCAAGAGAAAATAAATACGTTCAAGAAGCACATACTTCAGACTGATTTTCTTCAGAGTTCAAGCAGGTTTCTCCTACAGCTTAATTCACCCAGCTTCAGCACTGAAGTACGGCGATTCCGTGTGGGTTGGAGAAAAGGAGTCGCTCTACGGAAAGCAGGAATTCCAGAGTTTTCTGAGCATCACCAAACTGCATGAACTCACCAAGCTTTATCAATAGACATTAAAACACGTATACAGGACAGCAACTACTCAGGATATTTAATAAATGATGCGGTCTCCTCTAATGTACTATGTGCAATATGGCCAGCTCATTTTAGAAGACTACGGAAACACAACAGCTTCAGAAAAAAACAACAGCAGACTCAGGACTGCAGAGAAACCTTCACTTCTTTGTAAACAGCCACAATTTTCACAGCCTAAAGGACTGTCATAATATAATCATAAGAAGGGGGGGAGGGGGGGAGGAGCAGGATAGCAGAAGCAGACAGGAAAGTAGTTTCCCATCTCGCCACTGAATATCCCCAATTCCCACATTAAGTGCTAGGAGCAGCAAATCCAAGCTATTCAGTTGTCTTCCACAAAGCAGAAACTGTCAGGCTAATCTTCAGGGTAGAATTGCTGTCAACTCTTCAGGCTATTAAGTTATTATCCAGAAGAGATCTGCTCACAGATGAGCAAACCAAAACAGGAGATTCAGACAGGTAAGAGACACCCATCCATCTCGGAAGATGAGCTGCTCTAAATAGATCTTACAGGATGGAATAACATATGAAAAGCCAGGAGAAGATGGTGGTAATCTCACACTGATCACGTTTCATTGTTCATTTTCCCAACTTTTAGAAGTAAGTGGTCTTGTAAAAGGTAGGTAGCATCTGATGAACCAGAAATCAAACAGGTATTTTAACACGGAGTTAAAATACCTCCTCCTTCTATTAAAAAAAAAAAAAGAAAGAAAGGTCTAGGAGGATTTAATATGGAATATAGTGATGAAGCAGGCACAGGTCTGAGATTTTACCTCTCCCTGGAGCCACAGAATGGTTTGGGTTGGAAGGGATCTGTAAAGATCACCTAGCCCAACCCCCTGCCCTGGGCAGGGACACCTCCCACCAGACCACGTTGCTCCAAGCCCCGTCCAACCTGGCCTTGAACATCTCCAGGAATGGGGCATTCACAGCTTCTCTGGGCAACCTGGGCCACTGTCTCACCACTTTTATGATAAAAAGTTTCTTATGTTCAATCTAAACCCACCCCCTTTCAGTTTAAAACCACTGCCCCCTGTCCTGTCGCTGCAGGCCCTGATAAAAAGCCTCTGTCTCTCTTTTAAGCGCCCTTTATATATTGAAAGGCTGCAGTAAGGTCTCTCCAGACCCTTGTCTTCTCCAGTCTGCAGAACCCCAACTCGCTCAGCCTTTCTCCATAGCAGAGGTGCTCCAGCCCTCTGACCATTTCCATGGCCTCCTCCGGACCCGCTCCAACAGGTCCATGTCCTTCTCGCACTAGTGTCCCCAGAGCTGGATGCAGTGCTCCAGGGGGGTCTCATAAAAGCAGAGGGGGAGAATCACCTCCTTGAAGGCAATTCCGTTACATCCCGCAGACCGTGCTGTCCACACTGGCATTTCAGCCACTGTAGACTGAAGCCTTCAGTCATCTCATCTCTCCGCAGGTCAACATGACCACTGCCGTTAATTTGATCAAAGCCAGGAACTTTGCAGGATGCCAAAGGGTGTATCTTCAGTGACTACCTGTTTGCACAGGAACACACACTACTAAATAACACCAGGAAGGAGCCACTGCCCATGGTCCAAAGGTACAGCCAGCATACGATGGGGTTACGCGATGGCATCTCAAAGAATTGCTCCCACACTCGGGCTCAGATTCATTGGGAATTGAGAAGGTTTTTGGACAACTGGAAGCCTGTACAAGAACAAGGACTGAATTAATCAAAATAGCACCTGGACACTGACACTTGCAAACAAGACTGAAAGCTCCTCTGACACTTCAGAAGCAGAGAGGAGAAAGCCAGCAGATACAGAGGAGCATATATTTGAGGACGATGCAGCTTTTGGGGGAAAGAAGCTGATTCATAAGAACTTCACCTCCTCAAAAGCCCCTACAGATGGTGTAAGAATGAGCCATGTAAAAATCAGAAGCTAGAAAAACCAACACAGTACAAATAAAATAAGACGGAAAGGCAAAACCAAGGCACAAGTGTGTTTCTTCACAAATGCCAAAGTCTAGAAGATGGAAAAACTCAAATGTCTGTGTTTAAAGTGATAAAATGGGTGTAGCGGTTTCATTCAAAACCGAGTGGAAGGCAGACAAGTCAACGGGACTTCAAAGTATATAAGGACTAAATAAGCTTGTAGAGGACCTAAGCTTTCTTTA
Organism: Sterna hirundo; assembly: GCA_009819605.1. Taxonomy (NCBI): domain Eukaryota; kingdom Metazoa; phylum Chordata; class Aves; order Charadriiformes; family Laridae; genus Sterna; species Sterna hirundo. Next base: position 24,048,818 of record CM020445.1, read on the forward strand.
GCACACACCGCCATTCGAGCAATCTACATTTGCTGTGTCAGCAAGAAATACCCTGTAAATCAGAGTTCCAAGCTTAAACCAAAAAAATACAGTCTCAGCCACCCAAGCAGCGAGAGCAGCTGTCACGCTATCACCAGGGGGTTGTGCAAGCAGAAAACATGGCATTACATAGAGACTTCAGAGGCCTCCGTGTAAACCGCGCAAGTGTCAGGTCAATACATAACGCCAAGAGTAAGTTATTAAATAGTATAAAGCGACTCCTCCCCAGCAGCAGACGAGAAAAGCAGCAGTTCCTGCCTTCACCTTGATTGGCAGCCGGAGAACTGGTGTGAGCCCCTGCTGTGCCATCTGACCGTGCCGCAGGAGTGATGGAAGCCAATCCAGCCAGTACCGCAAGGCTAAATGTCCAAGAAGGAAACTAAACAAAAATTAGTAAGGTTTGATTATAAAAAAACCAGGAAAGAAGTCCCATGATTTACTACTGGGTTAAATAATTACTATACAACGTCTCCCAAAAATTAAAACTGTGTTTTACGGCCAACGTGCTGAGCTTGGCCACCTCTGCTCTCCCTGCTTGACCCCAGTAAAGCAAGCCAAGCAAATAAGGTTTCAGTTGGCAAAGAACCACTGAGAAGACAAGGCGACAGCAGCAACCTCACTTTACATACAGAATCGCCCTGGAGCGGGACGGGGAAGTTCCCCGCACGGTTTCTTGGTTAAAGCTGCACCAAAGGCACCTGAGAGACACTTGCACCACCTTTCACAGAGCAATTCAGAGGCATCTGAGCAACCACAAAGCAGGCAGCCACACCGGGCAAATCAGAGTTGTCCTAAAGAATGGACTAAACGGATGCAGCACTAATCGTATTTTGCAAAATGAAGTCGCGACTCAGGAGTCAGTTGGAGGTGGTTGTCTGTCTTTTTGTCTTTTGCAGGAGGCTGAGCACATCAACAAGGAAGAGGCAGCTGATAGACTTCATTGAAGAAAAAAAACCCAAGCATACTACATGACAAGATCCTTCAAAGCTCTTTGGAGAGCAAAACTCCGTAAGATAAAAGGAAAAATCCTTCACATACATAAATAACCGATTAAAGAAAGATAAGGAAGGGGGAAGAAAGGCGTCACTGGTCAGTTTTGTAGCAGAGGGGACTCGCCAAAGGCTTCTGCTCCGCTCAACTATATTGAGCCATGCAAGAGAAGGCAGTACTAAGATGACAACATTTGCTACTCTGAATAATTCAACATGATCGGTAAATAAGAGCAGTGACTCTAAGGAATTGCAGTAAAATCTCGTGATACGAGTGGGTGATATAATTCAAAGCACAGCACATCAGGAACAACCACCCTAACTTCAACTTAAAAAAACCTGACAACGTGACAGACTGAACTCAAGCCAACACTGGGGAACAGGACACCGGGGCTACAGAAGAGCATTCCACAAAAACTGTAGCTCCGTGGTTTTTCCCATCACTAGCGAACAAGCAGAATGTCTGTAATTACACAGACAATAACACAGAATAAAATACAAATCCACAGCATACCGTGTTTTCTAAAGCGGCACCCACACCTATCACCTGCTGATCCGATCAGCACCTCTGCCAACCTCCTCCTGCCACCCCTGCCTCAAGGAGGCTGGAGCGGAGCTGCCAATGGCATGAAGAGCAAGGAGAAGAGACATGGAAAGGGAAGTCTACACAGATGAGGACAATTCAGCCCAGCCAAGAGACCACCAGGAATCCAAAAGTAGTCTCCTAAAATCATGAAAGCGAAGAAGTAATGTCTTCTGAATTTGTTTCTTGCTAGTTTTTTTTGGACACACACCCCCCGTTCTCGTTGTCTGTCTCTCCCTCACGCGCAGACCACGGAACGAGTAGCCTACGTACTCGGTGTCCAGCTTTGTCTCTCTCCATGCCAGGCAGTGAATATCAAGACAGTTCAAAGTGAGAGGGCAAACGCATGGAAGAGAAGCGTGAAGGTTACTAAATCCACCCACCTGGCTCAGGGAGGTCATAAACTGCTGGAGAAAGAAAAATAAAGCAGTATTTCCCCAGATTAGATCTGCTGTATTTGTGTACTCCCCTCCCCAGGCATCTGCTACTGGTTACTAGTGAGCAGGATACTAGGCCAGATGGATTCCTGCTCTCATCTGGTAGCACTTTTTAAGGCATTATAGAGGATTTCATCTGTTAACCTGAAAATACGCAGCAGCCGATTGCTTCAGAAGGGCTGAAAATTAGTTTAAAAACCACAAAAGAGGGGGCAATCTCAGCGTAAGGAAAGCTGCAAGTGGCTGTGGACTAGGCTGCACTTACGCTCTCACCCAGCTCGTAACTCCCCTCGCAATGGAGCTCTGCGACCCTGCCTGCTTGATCGCTCCCACCAGAACATTCCCCATCCACAACTTCGGCACAGGAAGTCAAATTGTTGTCAACACGGAGAACCGGAACAGCATAAACACTCCTACGGAAGAGCAAGACAGATGGACTGGAATGGGGCAAGGTCATACACTTCAGACTTCACAAGAAATGGTACTATGAAATGTAAAGCTCTTTAATCCCAGGAAAAATAGAGAGACGCAGGTTATCAACTTGTTGCTGTGAGCCACCAACCTGACTCAGCCGTGAAGGATACCGGCACAAAGAAGTTACCTGCAACACCCCACAGCATCCCAAAGAGATCTCCCCCACCATTCCATGCCCTGCTCTGGTCAGGGGCCTTCAGGGATTAGCTTTAAGCAAACGTGCGCAGAAGAGATCGAGAGAGAGCCTGGAAAAGAGCAACTGCAAGGTTGGCATGCAGGGATTGAAAAGAAGAAGCCAAGAGTTGAGTGCTTTCTGAAAGCATCAAAGGAGAGAAGAGCTGTTTTTATAAGAGGCAACACTGGCACAAACAGACAGGTACAGACTGGGCACAAATAAATTTGTTGGGAGAATCTGGTGCAAGTTTCCAACCGTCGTGGCCAGAGGATAACAGAAGAGCCTTCCACATGAAAAACGCAGCAGAAACCCAGATTGGCCTAAACTGGCAAGGACTTCAGGCCAGCAGTCAAAAATACACTGCTATAGACTTGCAGAGTGAAGCAGAGAGCTGCGCCTCATCTCCCTCGCACCCCAACAGCTCTTAAAAAAAAAATAAAGAGGCACCAGCTGGACACTTTGCTGAGTCCAGAAAAAGCAATTTCGGGGCAGGCAACGTTTGAAGAAATACTTGTATCTAAACAAAGTTCAGGTACTTATGCAAGGTGTAAGCGTAAAGCACTGATTTTATCAAGCAGATAGTCTAATATTTCAAAAGAGTCAGCAATATTTTTGCCAAAAGGCTGCAATATCAGCTGTACCAGGGTACCACTACGCCAGCAGCTGGGATCTCAATAAGCAGAACAGAGATTTGCCTGGCCATTTCTCACCGTGAGCCTCCACGCTTTCCAAGTACATCAGATTTTTTTAAAATAAGAATTATGTTTTGTTATTCCACACCAGGATATTTAAATTCCTTTCTTGTCCAGTGGCACCTTGCTGGTGGTCACCTTCCCCGTATCTCTTGCTGATATTTATCATTGGCAGCATCTCCAGCTCACCCCTGACCCAAAGAGCGTGAGCATCAGCCGGCTTCACATGGAGAAGACCACTCCGTCCATCTCTCTACAACAGCATCATAAAAAAACCCAAATTCTCGTATCAGTAATGTTTCACCGCCCAGGCAACAATTCCAAAACTTCAGCAACTGGCAGGCAGCAAGGAATCCTCCATGGCTTTTACAGTCTGAAGAAAGCAACCTCCCCAAACTCGTAACTCAAAGGCGCTCTTTGTATTTTTTGGAATGCATCTGTGGGAAAGCGCTACTAATATTCGATAAGAGTTTCTCAACGGGAACAAAGCTCATGGTGCTCAGTTCACCCATCCTCCTCTCCCAGCACGCTGGCAGAAACCAAGTTACCACCACAGTATTAAAGATGGGTAGAGAATATGGTTTATTTAGGTAAATCACAGCCAGGAGCTGGGGAAGGAAGAGGCAAACCTGGGGAGTGGCAGCACAAGCTGGTTACACATATGCATTAGGTCACTGATAAAAAAAAATAACCAAGTCTGAGATCACACCCATGACAGTGTGACTTCAACCAGGCCACCGGGAGCCTGATAACGAGAAGGGGGGAAGGCGAAAACCTCACATGAAGTCGGGACACAGCAGGTATTAACGACTGACCGTGAGCTTGGACTCGGTACACGACACCTCCTACGAACTGAGAAGTCAAGCTGTGGTTGAGAAAGGCAGAAGAGGACAGTCGCCAGCAGTCAAACGGAGTGGAAAAGGGAAGACGACAATCCCATGAGCAAATTGTCCGAGACAAGCCTTAAACCCTTAAAGTTTCATGCAGCGCATATATATATAACTATCCCGGATAAGCGGGGGGAATACACAACTTCACGCAAATAAGCTGTAAGTGCACTCAACGCGTTATGAATTGTCCCCCTCAGACCTGGCAGCACGACCAGGCTGAGGAGGAGTTCCCAACCACCTCCTCCGGCCGGCGCCCTGCCCCGGGCTGCCAGCGACGGACCGGACCGCGGCTGTCAACCCGCGCCCCTTGAGGTGACCCCTCCTTCCACGGGCAGCCCGGCGGTGCGGGGTCCGGCCCGCTTCCCCTCGCCCACGCCCGGGGGGAGACGGGACCCCCCGCCCCGGCGCCTCCCGGAGCTCAGCTCGGCCAACAGCCGGACTCCCCCCGGACTCTCCCGGGCCCGTTCAAGGAAGCCCCGCCGCCGCCCCAGCACCGGCCCCTGCCCTTCCCCGCCGCCGGAGACGGCCGGTCCGTGCCCCGGCCCCGCGCCGCTCCTCCGCCGGGCTGGAGCCCTTCACGCCGGGAGAACCGGGGCCCAGCACCGGAGAGCGCTGAAGTGGCGAGCCCCGCGGAGCCTCCGCCGTCCACGGCGGGAGGCGCGGCCCCGGGAAGGCGGCCAGGCCGGGCCGCGGAGCGAACCCCACGCCTCCCACCGCCCGGGCCCCGCAGCGACGGTTGCCCCGCCGCCGCCGCCCCCCTACCTGGCTGCTGCAGCGGCGCGACGCTGCGCTCCCCGGGCGGGCTGGGCTGGGCCGGGCTGGGCTGGGCCCCGCCGCTGCTCGCCCCGCCGCGGCTCCTCCCTCCGCCGCGCTCGACGGGGAGGGCCCCCAACCCGGAAGCGCTCACCCCTTAACCCCGCCCCGCGGCCAGCACCGCCCTATGGCAGCAGCGCGCCCGCGCCGCCCGCAACAACTTCCGGGGCGGCGCGGCGGCGGGCTCGCCTTAGCAACCGCGTTGCGTTGCTAGGCGGAAGTGGCGCCCGGCGGGGCGGCGGGCAGGCCCCGGCCGGGGGTGGGGGGGAGCGGGATGGCGACCGGTTACCCCGCCGCAGGACGCGGCCCCACCGGGGCTGGGAGAGGGGGACAGCGAGCAGGGCCGCGCCTGGGGCTCAGCAGCCCGCCGCGCCGCAGCCCCGGCGGCTTCCCGCCCTGCAGAACCCGCCGCGTCTGTGAGGGAGGGAGCGGGGGCGGTGGGGGGAAGCTGGCCATAAACTGTGTAAAAATACCCACGGAAAGCTGGGGGATAAAATGGAGATCTTCAACTCGGCCTTGCCTCGAATTGCCTCCACCTGCAGCACCTCCAAGGGCTGTTTGGAACAAGGGCGGCAAAGCGCTGTCGGAGGGAAAACGTGGCTCAGGGAACATGTCACATCCCGCTAAATGGCCATCACTGCCCGGCTTTTACTAGCCACCAAGGAAACATCCTGCTAAACAGTCATCACTTCCCAGCTTTTAGTAGCCACCAAGGAAACGTGACAGCACAGGAGCAGAAACCCGCCGGGTGCCATCACCTGAATCCTCCCAGGCCGCTCCTGGCAAAGAACTTGACGTTTCCCACACAAAGGTTTTTCAATCACAATATGCCTTGAAAATAGTTAAAAAACACCATCAGGAAAACCTTCATCCCCAGCGCACCGGCCCCCGAGCCCCTGGGCAACCTCATTAACTAGCCGCGCAGTCACCGCTCGTCAGCGTGTGGCCCCCACCAAGCATGAGCCACGGGTTAATTTTGAAAAATCACCTGGAAAATCTGTTTAGAACCAGAATTTAGGCTTTAAAATGATATATTTCCCCCACTACCTCGTATTCCTGAGATTGGGCTTGTAAATTTTCTGCTGGTGCCATAATCAAGCAGAAAATAAAGCTCAGTTTTGGTAAAAATTGCTAATACTTCACTTTAGCTTTTTTGCTTACTCTTTCTTTTATTATATATGAGCAGCCTGTTGACTCAGTTACAATATTACACCTTTTAATTCAGCGATATTAATATCAAAAATAAAATGCCTTTCATCCATCCAGCCACCTAAAGAGCCTGTCCTGGCAATCGCCGTGTCTAACGCTGTCCCGGCCTCTGCTCTGGGATGAGCATTTTTTGCACTTTTTTGTCTCTTTCTGATATTACAAATGAAAAAAAAAAAAAATATTAGCATCACCCCATTTTGATAAAGGGAAGAGGCACCGGGAATTAAGTACTTTTGAAAGTAAGGAGAAAACTCATTCAATGCGCATCCCCCTTTGCATTTTCGTCGTTCAGACAGAAGCTGTACCATCGTCTGGTTTCTCCCCATTTCTGCTCTGAACCATCCGGGAGCTCGCATCTTAATTCCGAAAAACCGTTTATCATCAAACAATTTTGGTCCAAGTAATTCTTTCGGTCAGTTCTCGTTAACGCTGTGATGATGCCCTGGGAGTTTATCGGGAGACCGGCCCGCATGTTAAACGATGTCTGGGGGAGAAGGGGTGTCCTGGTTTGAGTGACACAGGATTGTTTTCTCTTCTAATGCTTGGGAAAACTGCATTTTTAGAAGAAACCAGTGTCTGAATTTGTGAAAATATTTACTTTAGAGCCAGCTATGGTATTGTTTCAAGGTCTCGGTGTTTCCGAGCCTTGCCAGGCGCGGGGATGAGGAGGAGCGAGACCCGGGCGCTTGCCCCAAGCTGCCAGCAGGGTCATTTCATCCCATGAACGTCACATTCCATAGAAATCAGAAGGTTTGCTGAGGAGTTCTCTCTCTCTCCCTTGCTGGCTGCCATCCTGAGCACTCCTCGCCCCGGCGCTGGAGCCCTGAGCCCTTCCCTTCCTCCCGCAGCCGCAGCGCTCGCAGGGTCCCACATTGGCCGTCCCTGCGGGGAGCGCACGGCTTCCTGCCAATGGAACGGGCTGGGTGTAATTCTTGTGTGTTTCATATTGGTATCAGTATCGATATTGGTTCTTTAGTGTTATTAGTGTTAATTAAATACTCTTATTCTATTAAACCTGTTTATATTTCAGCCCTCAGGTTTCCTTATTCTTCCCCAATTCCCCTTTCTGGGTGGGGAGGGCTCATCAGGTGATAGAATAATTGTCCAAACGACAATAAATTGTTGTGGGCTCCTCAAACCGTAACAAGGGGGCTCACAGCTGACCCAGAAACATCTCAGGTGGGTTAGGACCCCCCGCCCCCACCGGAGGTTCTACTGGCCAACACTTGGCTCCACATCCTCCGCCAAGAAAGGTGAGAAGCTGGGCCGATTCCCGAGAATGGAAACGTCCTGCTTTTATTCTTGAAACCGCTGCAGCGTCTGCGTTGGGATGAAGCGGGCCGTTGCGGCGGGGCGGCCGGCGGGAGCTGGTTGGCAGGACAATACCCCTTTGTGCGGGGCAGCGGGAAGGACAATGAAGCTGCTGTTCGGGGTCAGGCACAGGGAGGCACCACCCCGACACCAGCGCCGGGGCGGCGTGGGCAGGGGCGCACCTCGCAGGACACCAGCGGAAAGAGACCTCGCATCCTTCTGGGTACCGCTGGCCGTGAGCGCGCAAAGAGGGAAAAAACCACAAAGTCAGAGGAAAACCAAAGATTAAATCAGCATTTTTTGGCAGGAATGTGAGAGCAGAGGAGCAATCACGTAGAGTGAGAAGGTACCAGGGGCTCGTCCTTCTTTCTCCCGATGGAAACGGCCCCTGCAATCGTTCAATCCAGAGCAGGAATATACGCAAAGAGGTTTGGCTTTTACCAAAATTAACAGGGCTCCTGTGTGAGAGGGTGTCCTGCGCAGCTCCGTTAGCGTAAGCAGGCAGCTTCTCAACTCCAAACTGCGGAGTCTGCAGCAGGGAGGCTTTATTTCAAGGAGTGGGAAATAAAAAAGCCGGCGGTTTTAAGCAGACATCGTATGTGCCACGGTGCAGCATAATTTGGTAACAGCTTTTTTTTTTTTTTTTTAAGGCAAAGCCTTGAAAGTCAGAAAACAAGCTGAAAACCCCTTGCCTGGGGGACGAGGTCCCCGAAGTTTCGCCATGGATTCCCACGGCAGGCGGGAAGGCGCAGCCCAACAGCTGATGGCCCTTTGCCCCCTCCCCTCCGCCCGCGTCCCCGCGGAGGGACATCTGCTCGCCCCGCCGACCAGCTGCCCCCCGCGCGGCACTGGCTGCGGCAGAGCCGGGGGAGATCCTTCCAGCCCAGCCGAGACACAGCCAACAGAAATGTTTGGTCCCTCCTGTTCCGGAGATGAGGGCAGAAGGACTCCGCCAGGAAAAGCTTGAAAATGCTCTGGAGCAGCAGGATTTTGTGATTATCCCATGTTATTTAAAGAGGGAAAAGCTTTAGGCCATGGGGATGGAAAAGGATGGCGTCCATCCCACCACATTCTCTTGCCCAAAGATAATTTTGCCCCCTAAGGTTTAAAACAACACATTAGACCCTTAGGATTTCTTATCTTCTAACCACCGTCTCCTCTCCCAAACACCCGCTTTGTGCTCGTTTTGCAGTTGCTTTTGAAGCATCCAAGAGCACTTACTGAAAGACGCATCCAGTTGTTCCAACAGCTACCCTCCCCGTGCTCTCACCCCGTCTCCACGTCCCCCTTGCCTGTTCTCCCACCGTGCCACCCCTCACCCTTTTCCCCCTTCCCATCCCCGCAGGGCTCAGTCCAAGCCCTGGCATAGGCGGAGAAGGGGCGTTTTGGACATTCCATGGGGAACCAGCTCTTTTCCCAGGGGAGAAACCTTGCTTCTGCTGGCCTGGGCTGCCCTGATGGACCAAGAGCCATCGAGGAGTCGGGACCAGCAATGACCCACTCGCAACATTGGTCCACCCAACATCCCGCAGGAAAGGTCCGGGTGCCACCAGCCTGGGTTGAAAGGCCCTGACCTCCCTGCGCCTCATGAGGAATAACCCCCTGCACCAGGACAGGTTGGGGGTGACCTGCTGGAGAGCAGCTCTGCAGAGAGAGTCCTGGGGGTCCTGGTGGACAACAGGATGACCGTGAGCCAGCAATGGGCCCTGGTGGCCAAGAAGGCCAATGGCATCCTGGGGGCATCAAGAAGAGCGTGGCCAGCAGGTCGAGGGAGGTCATCCTCCCCCTCTGCTCTGCCCTGGGGAGGCCACAGCTGGAGTGCTGGGTCCAGTTCTGGGCTCCCCGGTTCCAGAGGGACAGGGAACTGCTGGAGAGGGGACAGCGGAGGCTGCGGAGATGCTGAGGGGCTGGAGCATCTCTGTGCTGATGAAAGGCTGAGAGCCCTGGGGCTGTTCAGCTGGAGAAGAGCAGGCTGAGAGGGGATCTCATCAATGCCCAGCAAGAGCTACAGGGTGGGTGTCAGGAGGATGGGGCCAGACTCTTCTCAGTGGTGCCCGGGGACAGGACAAGGGGCAACGAGCACAAACTGGAACACGGGAAATTCCATCTCAACATGAGGAAAAACTTCTTTCCTCTGAGGGTGGCAGAGCCCTGGCACAGGCTGCCCAGGGAGGTGGTGGAGTCTCCGTCTCTGGAGACATTCCAAACCTGCCTGGATGCGTTCCTGTGCCACCTGCTCTGGGTGACCCTGCTTTGGCAGGGAAGTTCTCCAGAAGTCCCTTCCAACCCCTACCATTCTGTGAAAGAAGCTCCTGGACCTTTCAGGTGGGAATGGGGGGATGTTCTCAAGGTCAGGGGTCAGAAGAATAATTTGGACAATCTGCAGAAAACTCAGCATGTTGGAAATGGGGAAAAAAAGCATCTGCCGGGGGAGCAAGTTCCCCTCGCTGCCCATCCCTGCCCCTCCAGCCACAGGTTTGAGCAAGCCACAGGGATTTTGCCGGTGAAACGGCGGGAGATTTTGCTGATGCCATTTTCCTGGGGAGACCATAACTGAGTGAGGTAACCCGGACCCTCAGGAACCAAGGACTGATTTCAGTCTCTCATCCATACACCTATATATTCCCTGCATGTTACTTAAATAAATACATTGGAAGAAGGTAAAACAAGCATTGCGCTGGTCACTGGAACCTTCAAGCCTTCGGTAGCTGGAGATGCTGCTGACATCTATTGTCAGCTCCCGGTATTTTTTTTTTTTTTTAAGTGGATGCTTCTAAGCGTGTTAATAAATTGAGATTAATAAATTGGTCAGTGCTGGGTCACAGTGGTGGGTCTGACTTTGCTGGCAGGTCTCAGCTTGCTCCCCTTCTCTATTTTAAAGATTCAATGGAAAATCCTAATTACAGAGGGCATTCCCGAGCACTGGGATTTAGCTGGTTTGGTACTCCCCCTTCCCCGCCCCCCCCCACCCCCCCGTTAAAAAAATCAAGAGTTGCAATGTTCATATGGATTTAACCAAAAGAGCATCGTTACCAAGTAATTCTTTAACGTTACAAGAAATGAGCTCAAAAGTGAAAACTACTTGGTAGTAATGACAGTAATAATAACCGAGTGGATTTCCAGCTGATTGTTCCCCTTAAGAGGTTCTCCAGACCATGCCTCTTGCCTTAAGACTCTAGAAATCTAGAAATTCTAGAAATTCCTGCACAGGGAAAACCTCTGTTACACCGAGAACAGTGACACAGCCAATTTATCTTTGTCTTGAACTTATTTTCAACACTGTATGTGACCCTGCTTTACCCCATTGAACTTTGCTACTAATTTCATTGCCGGATTAAAGCATTTGTAGCCATAGATGTAAATTGTTCAGCAATATATAACGGGGTGGCATGGTACGGGTACAGCTCCCCAAGCAAGCAAAGACCATTAGATTCAAAGAGATTCACCTCTAAATGGTAGCAAGTGACAGCTGCCCTCCCACCCAAGCAGTGTCTTTTCAAATGACACAACACGGTTTTCTTCTCAGAATGTTTCAGTGTATTAGAAAAGTGCTTTTTAAAAGCAGAACAAGCACAATCAGGAGTCACTGAGGAACTTAAGGAAACCAAGATAAAAATTAAAACAGTGACTTACACTGAATGCTAAGCTTCAAAAAGTATATATTAAATTCACCATAATTTTGCAAAAATGTTCTTGCAGTCTCTCAGATACGCTTCGAGTTCTGTACAACAGCTGAACATAAGCCATAACACGCTGTAAAAAACTATACAAATAACAACTCGAGTACGGGAGACACACGGTTTATCATCAAAGTCGGGGTCAGGTCACGCCTGCTCTTCCTCAGAGGACTCGCCGTCTTCTGCAGGATCTGGTGGCAGGGGGGGAGCTCTGTAAAAAGCGTTACCAATTCAATTAGCAGGACTCAATCAAGCTTACAACCAACAAAGCCTTTTTCCTCGAGGCTGGGTGACCTAAACGACTTTAATTAGCCCCAGACTGCACCTAGAGCCGTTAGGATGATACAAGGTACTTTATCCTAAGTGCTAGGAGCCCAAATGAAGCAGCACGCACCTACCTTTCACATGGGAAAGCCTACTTCAGTGAGAAAAACATCCGTACACCCGATACGTCCTGGGTCATCCTCTGCATGTCCTTCTCCACCCAGAGGGCCGCATGCAGGTCCCGCATCATTTCCAGAAAGCTGAAAATCCAACTCCCATTTCACGCTCAAGTTTCAACCCGGCTAACTTACCCACCGTGACCGAAAAAAACCAGTCGTGCAGTTAAGCGAGCACAGCTCCTGCTTCTTCCAGAACACACTGGGAAGCTGTAAATCATTTTAGATGGCGACGTTGTGTGTTCTCTGCAGGGTTATCACCACCTGGTTCTTACTCAGCCAAACAAATTTTAAATGGAAGAGATCAAAGTTTTGCAGCACTACGGTGCACGTCTTTTGTTTCTCCAAGAGGCAGGGCGTGCTTAAAAGTCTTTGTTTTCTTGTCCTTCAAAACAATTCAGGACTAATTCTTATGGGCTCCCCCTCACAGTTTAGGATTATATTTGGTGGAAAAAAAAATCTTGCCAATTGAGAACACAGCATCTGTTAAGACCATGTTTCACACGGCTGCCTTTCTAGTCAGTAGCGCTACCTACAAGTTAATCTTTGGAGTGTCAGCTTGGTAGAGCAATTCAATTTCTGACGTAGAGAAGTTGCTAGCAGTCTCCTAAGCTTTTCGGAAACAGAGCTGACAGCCATAGAGACTCATATCGCTCTCGTCCGTACGCAAACGAAGCACGTCTGAGCACAGAGAATTTGCCTGAACTACGAGTTATTGCACTCATTTTTAGAAAAGCCCCCTGAGGTCAGTGGAGACCGATGCTGCATTGTACCAGACTTGGCTGAGAAACATTATTTCAGTGAGGATACGAAGGTTAGCAGGCACACCATCAACTTTTTAGTGGTCACTTGCTCCTTCAAAAATAAACTGCAGTTTCAAAGCGGCCACGGAGGAAAACTAGTCCCACTTTGTTGCATCCAAGGACGCGCTGGCAGCCCTCGGCACAGCCCTTGCGGGCAGCCAGGCACGCGGCTCGCTGCGTTGTTTGGAAGTGCCAGGGATTTTGCTGTTCAATGTCACCCCACGGACGTACCCCGCACTCTGACAGCACCGGAGCACGCTCTAAAGCCACGCCACGGAGCACCAGCGGCAGCGATGACCGGCTGCGTGCACCGCTGCTGCTCTGCAGGCGGTTTTAGCTCTCTGTCACACTTCAGACAGCTTTTTAATTTTTTAATTTTTTTTTTTTTTCTTCTTAAGGAAGTGAACATTAAGTTTAAGCCCCACGTCCTGAGAACCAGGCTACAGCCGACCTCCGAAACTCCTCAAGCGTGCAAAACCCGTTAATTGACCGGCTGCTTTTTGCCTCTCAGATACACGGAGCGTCCCTTCCCCGCCCAAGGCGCCGCACTCCCGCACCTCCTCCAGCCCCACCTCGCTGCAACTGCGGTTTGTGGGACTTGCAGCCCCGTTCCCAAGGCCGTGAGGAAACCTGCGCCGAAACGCGGCTCCTGAGAAAGCCCCGGCGGTTCGCGGGGGATGCCGAGGGGAGGCAGGCGGGACAGAAGCAGCCGGGGGCTGCCTCCCCCCGCCTCACCCCGAGCTCCCTCACCTACTTCGTAGCGGCCGGCCCCAGCCCGCTACTCTCCGCCGGGCTCCCGGTTCTCCTTCTGCGGCAGCCGCAGGAACTCGCCGATGCCCTTCTGCCAGGCGGGGACGGGCCTCGGGCACACCGGGTTCCCCCCGACGCGCCGGCCTTCGCCTGCGGGGAGCGCGGCCGTCAGCCCCGCCGCAGGCCGGCCGCGGAGCCCCGGCCGCGCCCCCGCTCTCACCTTTCTTGGCGGCCGGCGACGGTCCCGCGTTGAGGCTGCTGCAGCCCCGCACCTTCCGGGGAGCCCTGGCCACCAGCACTGCGGGGAGAGCGGACCGGTGAGCGCCCGCGCCCGCGCCCGCGCCCGCGCCCGCGCCCGTGCCCGTGCCCGTGCCCGTGCCCGTGCCGCACCTTTGCGCCCAGCCCCGCCGCACGCCTTCGTCCGCGCCATCCCTGCCGCTCGCCTCGCGCCGCTGCTGCTGCCGCCGCTGCCGCCGCCGCCCGCGGGGAAACGCCATTGGCCAGCGCCCGCCAATGGCAGCGCGCCGCGGCCCCGCGAGCCGCTCCCCTCGGGGTCCGTCCCCCTCAGCCCCATCCCCGTGTAATTCTCCATCGCCTTCTGTTTTGTGGTGCTGGCACGTATCATAGATAGAATGGTAGGATGTGTTGGGTGGGAAGGGACCTCTACAGGCCATCTAGTCCAACCCCCTGCAGTCAGCAGGGACATCTTCAACTCGATCAGGTTGCTCAGAGCCTCATCCAGCCTGGCCTGGAATGTCTCCAGGGATGGGGCCTCCACCCCCTCTCTGGGCAACCTGGGCCAGTGTGTCACCACCCTCACTGTAAAGAACTTCATCCTAATGTCTGATCTAAACCTGCCCTGCTCTAGGTTAAACCATTGCCCCTCGTCCTATCGCGACATGCCCTGGCAAACAGCCCCTCCCCGTCTCTCCTATAGACCCCCTTCAGGGACTGGAAGGGGCTCCAAGGTCTCCCCGGAGCCTTCTCTTCTCCAGGCTGAACACCCCCAACCCTCTCAGCCTGTCTTCATAGGAGAGGGGCTCCAGCCCTCGGATCATCTTTGTGGCCTCCTCTGGCCCCGCTCCAACAGGTCCATGTCCTTCTTGTGCTGAGGGGTCCAGAGCTGGACACAGCACTCCGGGTATGTGAAATGTGAGCGAAGAATAATAATTACTCTGTTTGGGACGTGGTTTTGTTTGGTTTTTGAAGAGCAGGCTATGACACCCTAAGCCTAACCCCAAATAGCCCCTCCTCTCCCTGCGAGCCCGCGGCCGGTGGGCTGCCGTCTTCCCTTTCACGCAAACTGACGCCGCTTCGGCCTTTTGACTCTGGAGGATTTTTCCCAGCGGGAGCAGATGTTTCCAGACTGCGAGCAGAGGGCAGGGAGTGGGCTTCATCGTCCCTTTGGCAGAGCCCTGTCACTGTTACCTGAAATAAAAGCCCTTGAAACCAAAAGTAGTTTAGAGGGGAGATACTGCTTGATTTGATGTTGGGCGCTAGTGGGAAAACCCACAAATCTAGCACCCTAACCGGGCATATTCATCCATTATTTATACACAAAATGTTCTAATTATTCCGCCTACCTAATACATAGCTCCACCTAAGCCTACATATTCATTAGGATGACCGAACAGCCTTTTTGCACAGGCGTATCAAATTTTGCTGCGTCGGCAAAACACTTCCGCGCAAGCGTGAGTGTCTCGGTGGTGGTTTGGGTAAGGACACCCTTCCTCACATCATCCTTTTAAGGTGTCGAGTCATCCCAGGACAGCGAAAGTTTGCTGTAAGTTTGCCAACTTCTCGAAGATAATAAGGATGTTCTTTGAAGTAGCCACAGCTCTGTCCTAATTGGTATAGGAGTACGTACTTGATGTACAGAAGAACCTTGAAGTGATTAATTACTTCTTGTTCTCCCATCCTTGGTGATTAACTCCTTCTGGCTGTCTCCTCATTATCACTATCTGTAACATCAGCTCAGTGACAAGCTATTTTTTTTACGCGGTAAGGAAGTCAGTAGTTAGCTATTTTCTCACACGGTAAGAAAGTTAGTAAGAAACAACCATTTTAGAAACAAAGCGGAGGCCTGTCTTTGGCAACGTCACCTCCCGTGTGGCATCCGCGAAGAGATTTGGGAACAGGGTGCTCACTCAGCGAGGGGCTGCCGCCGCCCCGGCCTCAGCCCGTACCCCTGCCCCGCTTCCCCGGCAACGAAACGGGCACAAGGGCCGCCCTCCCTCGCCTTCAGGCCCGCTGGGGAGCCCCGGAACGGTGTGTCCGCGGCCGCGTTCCCGGGGAAGGGCGGGCGCCGGGGCGGTGCGGCGCCGTTTGCCTTCCCCCGGGCGGAAGATGGCGGCGCCCAGTCCGCTCTTGGCCTGGTGCGTCCAGCACCTGCGCGGAGACTTCGGGCTGGACGTGGGCGAGGAGGTGGTGAGGTGAGCGGGGCCGGGGCCGCCGGGGTGGGCGGGAGCCGCGGCGGGCCCCGCTCGGGGCTCTATCCTCCGCCGGGGCCTAGCGGGCCCCTCCTCCCCGGCCCGCCGCGACAGGCCGCGGCGGCCCTTCGCGTCGCTTCCTGGTCGCCCCTCGGCCAGCACAGGGGGAAAATGGTGTTTTCAGAGCCGCTCTGGGGGGATCCGCACCCTGGGTTGTCCCACGGGCGGATGCCCCGTGAGGGGACCGGGGGGCGGGAGGTGGCGGGGAGGGGTGTGGGTCCCTGTGGGTAGGTGAGGAAGGGCATGCCTCTGTCTCCTGGTTTTTGACTAGGAGCCTGTTGGTTTATGGTTAGATTTTTTATGTGACTTGGTAGCAATTGGAGTCGTGGAGCGAACTTTTTAGCGTTTGGCAGAAGGGTCGGGGGGGGGTGTCACTCTGCACTGGAACAGGGGGAGCAAGGTAATTTACCTTTCGTTTTTTCCAGTGAAACAACCACAAGGGATTTCCCAAAGTGCCTGTCTGAAAATTTCACCAGGCTTTCCCAAAGTGTCTGTCTCAAAATTTGACTCATAAACCTGTTCCTTACCATGGTCTCTGCAGAAACCTGATGTGAAGAGGAGAGCTATGTTGGCACTCGTTGCATACATGTGCAATTAGAACATTAGATCTGATTAGATCGGAACAAAAGCCCCCTCACCCATTTTTCTCTATCTTGTCCTCTTGCAGGTACATCTTGTCAATAACAAACGAGGATGAGATCCGGGAGTACGTCATTGACCTCATCCAGGGGACCGATGGGGAGAAGAGTCGGTTTGTGGAGGAACTGCTGGCCAGGTGGCGGAAATCCTCCCAGCTGCCCTCCGAGCCTTTCCCAGCATATCGGAAAAAGGATGGTGAGTGGTACGGAGAGGAAGGAATTGAAGTCTCAAATAAGCTTGTCTCAGTTACTCTGTCTATAAACAATTACATGCGACAAACGCCTGTGATTGTTCCTAATTCTATATGACGTGACAGTGTAAAGCCCATTTTCATTCACCAAGAGTTCGGGGACGTCTTTCTCTTGCTGGTACTTACCCAGCCTTTCTTTGTGCTAACGCACGCTTCCAGAGACTTCAGAAGTGCCTCGGGCTGGAGACCAAGCGAAAAAGGGTAAACGCAAAGGAAGGAACAAGCAGGAGATGCCTGCGTACGCTGAGCCAAGCGCACATGTAGAGGAAGTAAAAACCCCCCTCGACCTGGCCAAGGTGAGTGTATCTGGTACGCGGGGACAGGCTGTGTGATGCTGGCTGCTGAGGGCATGGTTTGAACCTGGGTTGAGGGGAAAGGTAGAGTCGAACGCTAGCGAAAGATGTGATTGGAAAGTGGAAATAAGCTTCAGAAATGCAAATTCTTCATTATCAGAGTTGTGACAAAGTGGGTTATGTACCTGAAAGCATGTTTGTGTTTCCCAGCTACATCACGGGGTGTAATAAATGCTTGTCTCCCCCTGCAAACGCTGTCTTGTCTTATATACAGCACAGCTGCTGTGAGATGTAGGTTTGTGTGTCTTTGTTCGCTCGTAGATATCATGCAGCATGGCAGCTACAAGCTACGATCTGAGCAAATACTTTGGCAGCCGATGGGATAGGCGGGGGTCCCACACTGCGAGCGCCCTGTCAGCGAGTTGTACAGTCGCCCGGTTGCAACGAGGGGGGTGGCTGTTCCTGTGCACCGACTGTTCAAAACTGGGCACGGATTTGGACAGGTCATGCTCCTACCCTGTGTATGGGGTTCTCACTGCTGTGGGGCAGATAATACAAGGATGGGGAGAAAGATTGTGTGTGTTTGTGTCTGTACTGGAGAGTAAAATAATCATTGGTAAGCAACTATCGCAAAATGGATTTTACTCCCCCTGCCGCCCCCACAAGAAGCCTGGATGAGAGAGCAGACGATGGAAGTAGTTACTGTGATTAGTAGTAAAAGCTATTTCTTTAAAGCAGAGGTGTGAAGGTTGAGGAATTAAGGAAGCCACCAAGTGGGTAGAACTTGCTGGATTTAAAACTTCCCAGCCAAATGGAATAAAGCTTTAATTGGCAACTGAAATATTTCAGGCTGCTTCAGGGAGGAGGCCTTGAGCGCTAGAAGGAGGAATCTGAGAGCCATAGTGAGTGCCTCTCCGCTGAGCAGCAGCTCTGGTTTGGCCGTTTCTCTTTCCTGTTCCTTTAGTGTTCAGATTGAGGTGGTGTTCGATTTTGTGGAGGCATTTTTTTGCAGTATTCATAAACAGCCTGAGCTGCAATGAAAGAAACTGCAAAATGAGAGCACAGAAACACTAAAACCCAGGAAATCGTGCTATTTTCAAGCAGCACAAGGCCATGCAGCAAGAAATAGTTGCCTTTCTCTGTGATAGTTAACTTTTTGCAGCAGACTTGCTTTCCATTCAGCATTTCCCACAGTCAGTGCATCAAATATGATGATCTTTGCTGTTAAATGTCCTAATTAGCTAGGCTGAATTTCTGGATTTTATTTCTGCTGGGGTGGGTTTTGACTCGGAGCTGCTTGCTGGGAACCCAGGTTCCTTCCTTTGGTCCGGATCCAGCTGTACAGCCGTGGCGGGTTGCGTCAAATCCTGCAGATCACTCTATTGCTGCCTGAAGCGTAAGAGTGTGCTCTGCAGAAATACGCGTGTGGACGCGTGCTGCGCTTGACTCGTGTCGTTAGACTTGCAGTGGAGTCCTTCGTGCTATAAACGACGAGGACGTTGCGCCTCCCAGAATTAAATTCCATGATTTATCCAGGTGCAACCCTGACTGAGCAACATCCAAATCCTGAAAGTAAGGGTCGCACCTGAACAAGTGGTGGAACTTAGTTATGTTTTTAAATTGAAGCTTTTGCTGTAGGGAGGCTGCAAATGCTTCAAGTCTTTGTAAAAGTATTTGTTTGTAAGATAAAAAACCCACATTTTTTTGAACTGGAGGGTTAGAAATGGACAGTAATGTTCCATTTCCTTGTAGTTAGTTTCTAACTTAATTAAAAAAAAAAACAAACAAACAACAGTGACACACTGAGAAAGCTCTGCCAGGGTTTGCTAACCGAGGTCGCTTTATCTGGTTTTGGTTTTTTTTTGTTCATGACAGTAGTGTTTGGATCTGGCAGTGGCAGTAAAGCCAGTTGGGCAGAACTGGGGGACTGGAAGTGCTGCATCCTCTTGTCACTAAGCCAGTAGCCTGCTGCTACTGAGAGCAGGTAAAAAGAGTCAAGGCAAGAGGTGTCCTAGTGCCACAGCACAGCCCCGTCCCAGAGAAGCAGCGTGGGATGACGTGGGCTGTAGAAGCAGTAGACGCGAGCTGAGGTGTGGGGCAGGGAGCAGGGGCGATCCTCTAGTGTGCAGCAGGCAGAGAAAGCGAGCTGTTGTTCTGCGGAGAACGAAAACGGGCTTTCTGGGAGAGGGCTTCTGAGAAATCCTCTTTGCTATTGTCGGGAGAGACGGTGGAGAGGAGAGGGAAAGAAAAGCTGCGCTCGAGCTGCAAGAGGATTTTCAAGTGTGCCACAGATATGACAACTAAAGGCCAGAGAGTGCATTTATATTGTAGTGCTGCTTGCTGAAATAGCTACGGGTAATAAGTCCTAGTCTTTCTCGGTCACACAAGTTGTGGTTGAAACCAGTCTCTTCCAGTGTTGTGAGATAGGTTTGTGCCTGGAGTGTGTTGTGCTTGCTTTTCAAAGCATCGGTTTTTGAGTGTTGCCAGAAAAATGGTAGGACTTGGCTTTGTTCTGTTCCTCTGGAATGGTTTCTGTGCTGTAGTTAATTCCTGCAATTAATTTCTCAACAATTCACTTCTCAACTGGTACCTGCTAGAGCTGTCGGGTGGGAGGAGGAACCTATTGTTTCGCTGATCAAGGTGTAAGGTCTGAGGGAGAAAACAGAGAATTCCACTATTGTATTATGAATCCAGCCACCATATATATATCTTGCTTTGTTTCTGATCGGGGTTTCTCTACTCCAGCCTGACCCAAAGCTTAGTCCCTGACCCAAACCCTGACCCAGTGCAGTCCCTGATTGAAACGCAGAGGGGTGAATCACAGAGTCACTGATGGCAAGTCATGAAACAAGGAGAAGAATTTGCATTACAGCTAAATACTTGGACGTTCAGTGCATGGAAAACCTCTGCTCAGCTGGCTGTGCTGGGTGGAAACCACAAAAAATGCTGGGTGGCGAACTGGCTGTGAGTGAAGAGGTCCTGCTGCCACCAGCAGCTCTCTTTCTGGGTAACAGGCGCAGACAGGACTTCACAGTTATGAACAGGGAGTTGCTATAACCTAAATAGCCCTTGAAAATAAACGTGGCTGTAGCTGAGCTGCTGTTTGAAGACGTTAAATACCCGTGAGTTGATAACACAGGTCCGGAGGACTGGCAGCGTGCCTGCCATTGAGACCCAAGCAGTTTTAGCTTGCAGAGGCAGCAAACATCAAGTGGATCTGCAACATCCTTATGTCCTTGCTTTGTTTAGATTCCTTGGACCTTTTCTGGCAGCCTAAGCTTGTCTTTCCGTTGAATCTGGGGTCTGGTCCAAGTTTCATTCCAGTTAGGCAGAATAACCCTTGTCGGAGTCTCCCTGGCCTGTTCAAGGGTCGCTGCTTTCCCTTTGCTGCTGGTATTGCAGAGTGAATACAGTTTGTTTGTTTTTTTTTTTTTGCTTCTCAGGCACAGGAGAACAGCGGTGGAGTCAGCAGCAGTAGCAGTTCCTTTAAGAAGAAGCCCAAATATGTCAGCCTGTATACCAAGGAGGGGCAAGACAAGCTGGCCGTCCTGATCCCTGGGCGTCATGCCTGCGAGTGCCTGGGCCAGAAGCACAAGCTCATCAACAACTGCTTGGTTTGCGGGCGCATTGTCTGCGAGCAGGAGGGCTCAGGACCCTGCTTGTTCTGTGGTTCTCTGGTTAGTGACAAAGCGGTTTTTATTTGCCGTGCTTGAATGTGGCGTAGTGTGCTCAGGGCCTTGAAACGGCACGGGGCTGAATTAGCTTCTCAGATCAAAGTTCCTCTAGCAAAGTTCTCCATGCTCTAAAGGTGGGCAGGAAAGAACCTGTGCTATCTCCTTTTAGGGGAAGGAGAAGTGCTGTGGCTTTAGGTCGCCTTGTGTTTCTTTTATGGTGTGCCACATCAGAGAGTGGAGAGGTTTCCCTCATAATTTACATCACTTTGGAGCTTTCCTGAGGTATGACCGTCTCCTGTGGCTGTCCTGTGCCTCACACTAGCGTCCAAAATGTGTGAAAGGCTTCAGCCCCATCCTGGGCACAGCCCTGGTGGCCTTGTAAGGGGCAGGAAACATGGCCAGGGCCAGTGTGCTGAGTTCTCTTCAGCACCTGTGCGGAATGCATCATTTGGGATACCTGTTACACCCTGTATTTGGTTGAAAGGACACCTTTTGAAGAAAGGGGGCAGGTTAATGGCTACAGATTAAGTAAAGTTAACTTCAGGAGGGGGGAAAATATTGATTGGGTGAAGAAAATGTTTTAAATCAGATTGGTTGCTGTTTTTAAAGATCTGTTTAACTTTAAGCAGCTAACCAAGAGAGAGGACCTCTGTGTTTAGCATTGCTCATCTGCTCGGGGAGGTTCTGAGTGTATTTCTCATCCTTTGAGACCACCTGGTAGTGTCCCCCCCCGCCCCCGAACCAAGAAAGACCAATCCGTACATTTCTCATGGGTGACTTTTAGTAAAGAACAAACTTTCAGGATTCTCTCCATGTAAATAACGCCGAAGGGAAGGAGGTGTGGACTCTCTTGGCCATTTTAAACAGCTTGCCCTCAGCTGTTGTCCAAGGCTCCGAAGTTGGTCAAGCACATGATGTCCGTCCTAAGTCTGCATTTTTTTCCTCAGGTATGCACTAAAGAAGAGCAGGACATTCTTCAACGGGACTCAAACAAGAGCCAGAAGTTGCTGAAGAAGCTCATGGCAGGTCAGTAGCAATTATGTACCTGTAATACAACGAATCCAATCAGTGATGCAACAGCAGGAGCGCTCCTCTGCCTCGCTGTGCTACAGTTGCCTTGATGTTGTGTAGGAATGAGTGTGTGTGTGTGTCCCCTGGCGTGTAAGTTGTCTTAGGTCCATTCATCCAAATTCTAAAGAATTACTGGTAAAGTCTAAAGGTAATTCTGTCTTGGGAGCTGACACCTGGATGTTTCTCTGGGATGTAAATTGCCAGGACATTTTGTGAACTTTATTTGCTTCGGAACTTACTGGGCTTGTTGCTGCACGGTGTGTGCGGTGGGCACTGAAAGGATGGCTGGGAAGCCAGCTCCTTGGATCCTCTGAGCAAGCCCTCGGCAGCATTTGTGGCCTTCAGCAGAGGTGATAACTGTGAGTGTCAAATGGCAGCATATAATGTCCTTAGCCAGAGGCTCGTTAGGCATTCGTGAATCAATCACATGAACTGGATCATTGTAGCAGTCCTTGAAAATTAGGATAAGTCTCATGTGGAATGTGTGCTGTGGAAGATGAAGTGCTGCTATCTGATTTGCTGGGTCTAGAGAGGTGGTGGTTAATATTTTCTGATGACTCTTCTTGTCTAACGCTTATCTTGGGAGCTAAAAATAGGAACAGAGCCAAGGAAAGCAAGAGGAAATAATACCCAGTCTCCCAGCGAAGACCTGTGCGTTATGGGGATGTTTGTCTGAGTTTAGCTGAAATACAGCCAAGGTCACAGTGTTCTTGGTTGAAAAATACACTTTGCTGAAGAACTGGGGAAATATTTACTCTGGGTCTCAGTGTCAACTTCTCTTTAGAGCTGCTGAGACGGCAGGAGGTCCCGTAAGTCCTTGAGAGTAACAGCTGATCACAAAGTTGGTCTGTTTATAATCTTCCCGTAGAAATCCTGATGTACTTCAGGATCCCCTTTTCTTACGCATTTTACTGGTTTTCCCTTCTGCCCCTGCCAGCTCTTGAGTTGTGCATTATCTGTGTAGGTGGAAGCTAAAACGTGGTTAACTATTTGTCTGGGGAGTGAAAAAACATGGATCGGCGACAACAGGGAAGTACAGGGCATTTTGTTTCCCTGAAATAAAGGCGTTAGCCTGCATGATGTCTTCTGTGAAATACATTGATCTGTTCCATTGTGCCTTCCATGCAAACCTTTCCCCCCGCCGCCCCACTTTTTGTTTGGTTGGTTTTTGGCCCCTTGCCAGAAACGGTAGGAAAGAAGAGGTCATTTTTGGGAATAGATTTCTCCATCTCTAGCCATAGCTGGTATGAAAATCCTGCTGAGGTGTGGTGGGGGAGGATTTCATTTGCGAGAGGTTCATACTGCAGGAGATGGAAGGCTTGCTCTGTGCGTAACTGGCAATTGTCAGTGATTTGTCATGACCAAGGGTCCCTTTGTGGAGGTGACAACACTTGGGAGAGAATTTGGCTTTTAGGAGGGGACTCAAGGCCTGTGGATGGTGATGGGTGGAATTTGGACTGCACAAATTGTTAGGGAAGGGTGAAGGAGAATCAAAGACCTTCTCTCTAAACGCTACCTAGATGTTGTCATTGTAGTATTTAAATACTACTCCCTCCTCCTCCTTGAAGGAGGGAGTCTGTGAAAGGGGCTAGAGGGAAAATCAGGGCTTGGACCTGGTTTGGAAAGGTGCTGATTGTGGTGCAAAGTTCTTCTTTCAGCTCCTTAAATGTCATTTGTGTTAGGGGGCATTTCTGCAGCCAGGCCCACCAAGACTGGACTTTAAGCAACTGATTGTTGAGCTGTGATTTGTTTTCTCTCTCAGGTGCTGAAAATTCGGGGAATTTGGATGCTATAAGCAAAGACTTACTGCCTCGACAAGAAGCTAGACTCAAAGCAGGCCTGGAGATGGCTGTGAAGCACAAAGACAAGTTGTTGGAATTTGACAGGACAAGGTAAGGTACTAACTGTGAGGCTATTGTGAAATACCATAAATTATCTGACAGGCTAAGCTGCCTTTAATGGAAAGGTTAGAGAGTTCTTCTAAAATTTAGGCTGTAGCTACAGACAGCTTAACGTTGGCGTTTGGCAGAACAAGAGTGAACCCCTTGAATGGGTCCCGTTTGGATGTCCTTGCTTTGTGTCCCTGACAGTCAGCTCTAGAGGGAGCAGAAGGGAGCCGGTAGGAAGACGGGTTTGGGGCTGGCAGCACTGTGTGATTGTCCCGCTGTGCTCATCTTCTACTCTTGTGGTTGTTTCTCACCAGCGTGCGTCGAACCCAGGTCATTGACGATGAATCAGATTACTTTGCCACGGACTCCAACCAGTGGCTCTCCAAGCAGGAAAGGGAGGCCCTCCAGAAGAGAGAGCAGGAGCTGCGGGAGCTGCGTCACGCCTCTCGGCTTGCCAAAAAAATCACCATCGACTTTGCTGGCAGACAAATCCTGGAAGAAGACAACAGCATGGCTGAATACCACAGCAAGTGAGTGAGAACTGGCAGTGCGAAGGCATCCCTGAGAACAGAGAGGTGACGATCCTTATGGATGGTGGTCTGGCTGAATCTGGAAGAGCAAGTGTAAGGAAAGCTGAGCAAGCTGACCTCCTGAAGGGCACTTCGGACACTAGGATGCAGTTTTACATCTTTTTCTTCCTTGAGGGTCGTTTTGGCTTGCAGCATACTGTCTCTTTCAGCACAAGTCTGCCGAGACCCCCCTCCTAAGCCCAACTGTGCAAAGCTTGCGTGGGGTTTCAGTAGCTGGCACGTCTGTTAAAGAGAAAGCTGCCCTGGAAAGAGATGTTGCAGAAGGCCTCTCTCGGTAGAACCAATTAATCTCAATTTCAAACAGTTTCTACATTAGAGTGACTGTTCAAATTAGGAATCAGACCTGGCAAGGAATTCGTTTATCTGGGGGAGGTGGTTAAAAAATGCTTTGGGTCAGAAGTGTTTGTGTAGGGAGAAGGCAGACGTTGCCGGGGGAAGCAGGGAATTTTCATGCCTCTTGTTTGTGCTCGCAGACTGGATGAAACCATTGAAGCCATTAATTGTGGCACGCTGAGCCAGCCAGCTGGGAGTCCGGACGCAAAGACGACTCTGAATTCTGGTGTTTTAGTGAATCCCCGTCTTCTTCAGCCTGCTCCTTTGGTCAGTATGGGTTGAATGATTTCTACCAGAATAATGACTAACTTTGGGATAGTTGAGCTCAAGAATTGTGAATTCTACCATGTTTGTGGTACCTCTTTCCCCCCCGTGTCTGAGAGATCCTCATTAGCCATTTGAGTGGGGGACAGAAAAGGTTTGCCAATGCCCTGCTCTGTTTCCTGCTCTTGGGAGGTTTGGTTTATCTGGGTTTTAGTCTCCTGCCTCTTTTTCAGGAACTTGGAAGAATTTCTGAGACCCAGCCTAAGATTGTGTCGCTTTTTCAGCTCTATTTATGAAGCCTTTTCTGCCAGATTTGCAATTTCCAAAGGGCATAATCTCTAACTTCCAGTTCCACTGCAATTGTGGGTGCATGAGAAGCATTTGGAGGTTGGATGATTCCCAGTTTTGAGTGTTGATGGCTGTGAATATGCTTTGAAAATTGTGTCTTGCTGTGAAACACCAGCAGGTAGATTTGTTCTTTACATTCGTAGTTTAGCTGTGATGCATAGAAAGGAAAAGCCCATGTATTGCATGTAAGTGCGGCGAGCTTGCAAGGAGGGAATTGTGACACCCAATAAGAGTAATACCTCTGTCCTTAAATGAAGGAGAACTTCAAATAGGATTTGCACTTGGTATACATTTTTTCCTAGAGAGGTGCTAACCTTTTTCTTATTTCTTTTGAACACTCTGAAGTGGGTGGACCAAACTGGTTTGCTCCCGCACAGGAAAGCCATCCATTCCATGGACGCTGGAAATGAGTCTGGCTCGGAGCGGAACAGGTTGCGGATTCAGGATCGAGAGTTGCAGGAGATCTCAGATGATGGCTGGTGCCTCAGCATGCACCAGCCTTGGGCTTCCTTGCTCGTAAGAGGAATCAAAAGGTACAGGGGTGGCCTGAACTGTGATGTATCCTGGTCAGCTCTTGCTTCGTAGTGAGATGGGTCCTCAGAGGACCTCTGTGGACTTGCTCGTATTGTACAGTGACTGATACCTACTGGTAGCTCCACGTTCGGAAGCCATGCTTCCTCATCCACTGTACTGATGGTTTGAGAAGCTTGTGAGTCCGTTTTTCATGAGAGTAGCTAACCTGGAAGGTAGAAGTTTCTTCACAGTCGGTAAACGTAGAGAAAGGCTGAGATTTCTGCACTGTAGTCACGGTGTGCCTTTCTGAAAGGCAAATAAGATGAAAATGCGAAGCATGTTCTTCTGGTCTTTTTGTCCATCATAAAGAAGCCAACAGTGGCACCAGGCTTTGTTTAAAAAAGCCAACCACACGCACCCACCCCTTGCTGCCACCTTCCCCCTCTGGGCTAGGAATCTGTTTGCAAAGAGAAGCTCCTTCAGCGCAGCATCCCGGGCATGTTAATTCACCTTTCCAACCACTAACAGAACAAAGAGTCTTCTTTAGCCTTTTTTTTTTTTTTTTTTTCTTTCCTTCACAGAATTGTTCATTTTAGAGAGCAAAGCTTTTTCACTTCCCGACCTAAAGATGCTGTAAATCTTAATGTGCCCTGGCTTCTGCATCCAAGTAGTCTGGGGCTGCTGTCAGCTGCTCCGATAGAGCTGCAGCATTGATGCCTGAGCTGCAGCTAACGACCGCTTCATGCAGATGCGTAGTCCGTTATTAGTCCCTAGATTGCATGCTTACTGCGCGTAACTTTTTGAGCTTGTAAGGGAATTGCACGAGGAGGTTGTCTTACACATGTGTCGGGCATACTGCTGTACTTGTGGGGGATTTGATGTCCTTTTTTGCTGCTGCTCTAAAGCAGTGAGGACATGCTCTGCTTGTGGCATTATTTCTTGCCCATCTCAGCTTTTCTCTGTAGTGCTGACACATTGCTCGAGTTTAAATAGTGAGGGCAAAGCTTAGCAGCAGGAATTGCCTAGCAAAACGTTCGATTGAAAAATCTGTCCATGTGGGTGATTTCTACTGAAATGTAAGTCCTAAATCCTCCTTTATTCTCTAGGGTGGAGGGCAGGACCTGGTACACATCTCATAGAGGGCGGTTATGGATTGCAGCTACTGCTAAAAGACCTTCCCCTCAGGAAATCTCTGAACTGGAGACCACCTACAGAATGCTGCTCCGGAAAGGTGAACTTCTCTCCTTGAATCTTTGTATTATTTGATACATTGAGCCACATAATGAGCAGTGTCAGAAAGCCCCCTCTGCTGAGTGGTTATTGCTGCTTCACTTTTTAACCTTCTGTTCTTGAAATTCTCTTCATCCTCTCTACGTTTCGTCAGCCGAATGGCTATGGGGGCAGACTTTAACTCCATTCTTTAGCCGGTCACGTTCTCCAAGCACAAACACCATCGGATTGCACCTGACTTCCGTGATAGCTTTTGACAGCAAAGGACTTCATTTTGTTCTTGGCTCAAGCAACAAGCTATCGAGTGTGTGCTTGCGTGCGTATGAAGTGGCTTGCGCTTCAGTCTGTTTACGGTGATGTTAAAGGCTTTTCATGTATTCTGACCGTGTGGAAATTGGGATTGAAGAGCTGCAGGTTCTTGGGAAGACGTTATTCTCTCCTGTGGGTAAGCGGGTGCTGGTGGCTGGGCTGTACGCCTCTTTGTGCTGTGTTTCTGCACGTCACCCAGCTTGAGTGTCGTACAGCAGGATTGTCTGCTCCCTCATCAGGGCAAGGAGCTCTTCCTGCACTGTATGTTCCTCTCTCAGAAGCTAAGCAGGGAAAGGTGTATGTATAATTAAATCTCCCAACCTTAGTCCTGTCGTGGTGAAGATCCTGAGCTGGAAAAAGGGTGTTAAAATTGCTGTGTGTTTTCTTGTGCCTCGAAAAGTAGAAGTGCATGGTGGGAGGGGAAAAGCACCTGGGGGTTAGAAGACCCCAGCTACGTGTGTGGGGCTGTGGCACCGCTTATGAGATGTTTCTTTTGATGCAGATGTGGAATTTCCAAACGATTATCCCTCAGGGTGCCTCCTAGGCTGTGTGGACGTGACCGATTGTTTATCACAAGAGCAATTTAGTGAGCAGGTGAGTAGAGCGAATAAACCTTTACAAACTTGCATTAGCCAGCAAACTTTTAAAGTAGTATAACTCGCCTCCATGACGTGGTCTAGAGAAGACATTGAATGGAGATTTTAGACTGCAATGGGAGAAGACACAACTACTATGTGGTCTTGTAAGGCTAGAAAGAGAATGTACCGAGCAAATGCATTTCGGCAGTGGTGGAAGGGAGCGGTGGACTAACACAGGCTAACTCCATCGTCAGCTTCTCTGGCAGTGAGGTAGTTTGGTTGAAACTAGTTTCTTCCATGCTCTGAAACTCTTTTCAATAAGGACTCACGCCTGTTTAATTAAACTAACGCTGGCTTGAGAGACCGTTCTGCAAGGGCTCGTGACAGCTGTTGCTTCTCTTGCTGCACGGACAGATGCGCAACAGGACGCTGTGGCTGGGCTGGACTGTGGAAGACAGGAACCTGCAGTGCGTTGGCGTTGCATTTCTGGTGTTCGTCCTCATTTGGCAAACTTGGGAGCTTACATCTTACCTCAATGTGGATTCTAAAGCGCTGATTGCTCTTGAAACTTCATGGGAGTCCTAATAGAAAGAATTGCTCTGAGTTTTGCCCAGGCAGGCAGCAATCTTTTGCTACTTCTGTGTATAACTATGCTGATCTTCCCACCTCAGGAAGGACTTTGGAAGGGTCTAGTATCTATTTGGCTGCTTTTGGAGTGCAGCAAACAACTCCCTGAGCACTGCCAGCAGAGACTTTGCAGTTATTGCAGAGATTTGTGTGTTAGAGGATGTGAAGGGGCCTGGAAACTCAAAACAAGGTGTGGAAACGTGGAGAAACTCTGTAGCAATGGTAGTAGTGTGCTATGGGACCTTGTCGCTGCCCTGTGGTACCAGCAGGATCAGCTACTCTGGTATAGCAGCTGGTAGCTTGGCCAAAGCAGGGTCATCTAGGTCTGTAGCTGCTGGAACTGCCTGGTGCTTATTCCTGGAGCTGGAGGTCACAGTGGCCTCGTTGGTGAGAGTTGCGTGCTGGCTGGGGCACCGAGTCACCAGGAGAAGGAACTGTGAGAGAGGAGGTGAGCACCCTCCCACGGGGGAGGATGGACAGGAGAGCCACAGGGTCTTCACGGAGACCCTGCAGAGAGGACCTCCAGAGCCCCTGTGTACAGGGAAGGAGGGACAGCTGGAGATCATAATGGATCAAGACTCCCAAGGAAGTCAAGGGATGTTTGAGTGGCCTTTTCCTGAATGAGGCAGGTGATTTGGTGACCAGGGACACAGATAAGGTTGAGGTACTGAGGCCTTCTTGGCCTCAGGCTCCCCCAACAGCATCTCCCAGAGATCTCGTGCCTAGAGGCAGGGTTCAAGCAGGAGAGGGACTACCTGTAGTGATGGGAGATTGAATCGGGAATCTTTTGAGAAGTCTCAACCCATACAAGTCCATGAGTGCTGATGGTGTGCATCCAAATGTGCAGAGAGTGTTGGCAGATGTCTTTGTGAGGCCACTCTTACCTTGGAAAGATTATGGAGGTCAGGAGAGGAGCCTGATAACTGTAGAAAGGTGACTATTACATCCATCTTTGAAAAGGGAAGGAAGGATGATCCTGGACACTTCAGGCCAGTCAGCTTCACTTTGGTCTCTGGGAAATTCATAGAGCAATTCCTCTTGGAAGCCAATTTTAGGCACATGGAGGAGGAGGACACTGGGAATAGCCAGTGTGGATTTACCTAGGGATAAAATCATGCTTGACTAAGTTGATTACCTTCTGTGATCCAGTCGTTAGTGTGGTGAATTTCTTTTACTTTGTATTTAGCAAGGCTTTTAGCCTGGTCTCCTACAGCACGCGTGCATCCAAGATGAGTCGCTATAGTCTGGGTGGGTGGACTTCTAGGGCTGATAACTGGCTGGGTCATTTGGATTCAAAGTGCTATGGTGGTCACCTTGTAACCTCCTCGGAGGCTTATTGCAGGTGGTGTTCCTCGGGGCTTTTTCCTTGAACTTATTTTCCTTGAACTTTACCTTGAACTGCTCAGCCAGCAGCAGGGCTGCCATTCAGAGGAACCTAAACAGGCGGGAGGCAAAGGGCTGACATGATATTCCTGAAGGCCCAGCGCCAGACCCTGCACCTGGGGTGGACTAAGCCCTGCTTCGCTGCTGGGGAGCAGCTCTGCTGGAGGCGCTGGGGATCTTGGCAGCCAGTGAGCTGACTGGGAGCCCTCGCAGGAAGGAGGGCTGGCGGCATGACGGCCCAGTATGGCCAGTAGAAGTGATTATTCCTCTTTGCTCAGCATTGGTAAAACCACATCTGGAATACCGTGGTCACAAGAAAGATGTTGAGAATCTGGAGTGAGTCCAGTGGAGGCCACCAGGATGGCAGGGGGCTGGAGCATGTGCCTGGTGAAGAGAGACTGGAGAAGAAGAGAGACCTTCTACTTTCTGCAAGGAGCTTACAGAGAGACAGAGCCAGGCCCTTTGCTGATGTACACAGCAGGAGGATGAGAGACAACGGTCATAAATTGAAAGAAAGGTTTCGGTGTGACCTAAGAAAAAAAATTTCCCGGTGAGGACAGCTGAGCACTGGAGCGGGCACTGCCCAGAAGGGTTGTGCAGTCTCCACCCGTGAAGATTTTCGAGACCTGACAGGACAAAGACTTGAGCAACCTCACCTGAATTCAGTGTCGACTTTGCTTTGATGGGGAGGTTGGACTAGAGACCTCCTGAGGTCTGAGTCTGTGATGCTGTGACTGACTCCAGGCCTAAAATTTGGAGCGGTGGCTTTCTTCGGGGTGTGTTTTATTCACTTAAAAAGCCTGTGGTTGGTACCAAGCACAGCACAGCTGTTCTCGATACCGTTTCATGTCTAGTAGCTCCACTGCTCCTTGTGGGCAGGTCTTGGTCTTATGGGAATCACCAGACCATGTAGGGCTTGATAGTGAACCAAGACCATCTTATGAGATGGAAGAAAAAGGTGTCTTGGGACAGAGGAGGAGGCCACACCAGGCTGATGGACATCTTGCCAGGAAGAATTCGAGAAGCATCAGCAGCTGGGGGCTGTTTCTTACAAAGTGCTTCTGGCTTTCCCAAACCCTGTGGGGTTTTTTAGCAGAGAGAGATGCCTGGAAACTGGAGATGAAGAGAATATTTCTCATGAGGTTGTGTCTCTTCTTAGTCGTGGGCAGAATGGGGAGAGGTTGGAATACGAGCAGCAGAGGGAGCTTTGGGACTGGAATACACCGAAATCAGCAGCAGTGTTTGGCCTTGTATGGGAGCAAGCCTTGGGAGTCAGAAGAGGAAAGGACACTGAGGGGTGTAGTTTTTTTTTTTTTTTCCTGTAGCATCCACTGATTTACACTGGTTTTAAATGGAGAATCTTGTCCTTCTCCTTGGTGGAAAGATATGTCTCTCGCAAGTACTTTTCTCCCCCTAACAATTCCCCCTTTTCCTTTGTGGGTATGTTTTTCAGGCATTGCTAAAATGGCTGTGACAGCTTCTGGAAATTGAGCTGTAGGTAACTAGCTTTTAATCTTCCCATAGAGGAGCCTCACAATTAGCTCTGCTCTCTATAAATTCCCAAATTCCCCCCAGTTTGGTGGCACCGCTTTGCTGCAGAGACACCGGGGGAAGAGTAGTGTATTTTGTGAGCGCTGTTATCAGAACTATTGGCGAGAGATTTACCTCTCTTCTCAATGCCATGATGTCGTGGCACATGCAGGTATACATCTCACTGGCTTTTTGCTGCTCCCATATTGCAAACTGTTTATAATTCCTAATTTGTTGCCTTTTTACAGCGATCCATTTTTTTTCCCATGATCGCTTTATGCGGCATTTGTTTCCCTCGCTGCTAAGATTGAATTCAGAGATCTGAGCGTCCTTCTAAAGCTGGTTTATGAGGAAATGTATGTTTTTCTGGACTATCATGAGCAGCAAGAGCATCCGAAGGAAGCTGAGATTAATTTAATTGCAAGTGCTAGCAGGATGAAAAAGCGTGCAGCGCCAGCTCAGAGATCCGAGTTGGATCTTGCTGGGAGTAGGAAATCCCTGTTGCTCACGCTGATGATTCAGCCCAGGTTCATCAGCCACCGGCACCAAAGCCACTTGTCAGCAGTGTAATCCAGCCATTTCTCGGTGTGCAAAGACTCCTCCTCGCTTCAGAGGCAGAGGGAAAGGAAGATGATGTGTTTTCGCCACTTGCGGTGTACAAAAATCATAGAATATTTTCTAAAGATCTGCAGTATTTTAGCAAGTAAGGTAACGTGGTGCAGCAGCAGAGACCTCTCGGAGATTAAGCCACCACGGAGCTCTTTTCAGGCACTGTGCTTTGACTCACACCTCTCCTCCTCACCAACTCGTGTTTGAAGCTTCTGCGTTTTCCGGAAGAAATCGTTTCACAAGTGCAGGGCAAGCCAGGTTTGCCGATTATACCCACCACCTGAAGATGGGATAGTTCCCTGTCCTGCTCATTGCCTTCTGATGGTGGCCCTGCCTTTTTCAGCAGCCGCGGAAGTTTGTTTTGACTCTCTGTTGTGACCATTCGTTCCCGTAGGCAAGGGAGACTCTTCCTGGTCTGTCTCCCCTGTGACTTTTCTCTTATTTCTGCGTCTTTTTGATGCTGTCATCCTCTCCCTATTTAGTACCGTCTGCGGATTTAATTTCCTTGCTGTTTGCATCCTCTCTCAGGTTGCTAATGAAGATGTTAGTGGCACCCTGCTGGTATTTTTCTATCATTATCCTCATTTAATATATTTTTTTACACTTGTGCTCAAAAAACAACATCAAGCGACGATGCCCTGTTTCACCGTCTGCTGCACCGGCAGACTCAGACCAAGTCCCTGCCCCCAGAGCTTGCATTATTATTAGGGACTGGTTATTTATCTGCATTATCTATCTGTAAGGTGGCCTTGCGTCACCCCTTCAGAGGGGTCAGTCTCGCAGCTCTGCCCTGCGTACAGTTTTTGAAGACCGATTGAGGTTGTTGAAGTGGTTTGCAGATCCGCAAGAGCCGTGCGAGAAGTGATGACAGAACAGGATCTTGTTACGCAGTAGCTGGCAGGGAGCAGAGGAAGAGCAGAACAGAGATGTCCTTGTGATTAAAATCAGCATCGCGTCGGATGACATTGCCCTAATCCCAGTTGTGCTACTTATTGCATGAACTAGTTAAATCCCTTCCTCTGGGTCTCCTTCCCACGTGGAAAATAAAGCCCTGCTTCCCTGTCAGAGGTTATATATGCCTAATGGTACTGCTCAAAGCTGGGATCTTTGGATGGACGCTGCTCTAGGAGCAGAAGTTACTATCAGGTAGGGAAGTCCTCCCCAGGTACCAAGCGTCCCCTGCTTTGCTCGCAGGGGCCTGAAGCAAAAGCTGCTTTCTGAACTCAGCCCCGCTGCTGCGGGCGGGTGGTTGGCTGGTGCCCGGAGCTCCCTCTGCGCGGCTTTTAAATCTCAGTATTTCCAGTTGAGCTTTGCACATCTTACACCTCCTCGGAGCGCGTTCTGGGCTCGTTTCCTTCTCCTCATGGCAGCCACCCAAAAAGCCTCGGTCAAGACCAGAATGATCCCTTTGTTATGCTTTTCGTCGCTAAAGGTGACCTGGAAACTTTTTTTCTTTTTTCCCCCCGTCGAGATCTGAGCATTGATGACGGCTTTTCCTTGCTCCGGGGCTGACGTCACCGACACCTTGAGCAGAGCAAGGAGCTGCCTTTCTTTTCCTGCGTGAGGTGTCGGTGACTTCAGCAGCGCTCGCTGAGGAAACATGGGATGGTGCAGGCAGGGCTTGGCCAGAGTCTAAAGCAAGCAGGGAACTATTTACATTTATGCCGTTTTAATGTGCTCTGAAGTCCGTGTTCATTTTGCTAATGACTTTGATCCGAGAGACTATTACTTTAACTGGAAAAAGAACATTTCCGCTGCTGTTATTTTAGTAGTTGATAGGTGTGTTTGGACTTATTTAGAATGCAAGCTCGCACACATGCCGATATCTGGATGTAGCTATTATCTCGGGTTGAAATATTGGGTAATTATGTTTGACGGGAGTAAAGTGTTTATTTTTCATTTGTAGGTGATCGCTTAGTGTCCTAAATCTGCACAAGGGAACACGTCTAAGCTATTTTTGGGCCACGAGATTGCAACTATCATTTAAATAGGCTCCATCCTTCCTTCTCAGGAAATTTGTGTTTAATCTCTTGCCCTCCTCTTGCCTCCCCGGTGAAAATAATGGCAAAAAAATGAGACTTGGACATGAAGCATACAGGACTCGCTTTAAATTCTCAAAGAAGAGTGAAGAAGAAGGGTAGAAATTGCCTATATTTAGATTCCAGAAGGTGCCTGTTTAGATTATCTCCAAATAAAGGAACAATAGCCCGCTGGTAATATTTTCCTAAGAAAGAAGTTAATGAGAGGAAGAAACACAAATGTATACATTAACGTCTACTTTGAAGAACAGCATAAATACGTAGAGACTTTTTACGAGGACCTTCTGCCCAAAGTAAAGGTTTCCTAGCGCAGGCTCGGAGCGAGACAAATGCTGGTTTGTGCGATGCTGTGGCTGTCCTGGCACCTTCGCTCACCCCCCACCAGCGGGATATTTACCTTCTCATTCCTGAGGTTTAGTTATTGCACCCCTACCAATGAATGATTTTTAGCGGGGGTTTGAAGGCTAGATCGGATATCCTTCCTTCTGCAGCAATCTCGGTGACTGTTAATGATTGCAACCGACGAAAGGCCTTTGAACTTTACAGGTCCCCGAATTCTCCTTAAGCTGAATTTGTCTTTTGCGTGTAGCCTGATGCCAGATCAAGAAGGATTAGGCATTAGCCTGGCTTGCGGGGTGATGCATCTCTCTATTCGGTTTCTCACCGCATAAAGCCCCCCTGGTTTGTGGTTCTAGGAGCAGAGCGGAGCAGGCGTGCAGCTGGTTTGGATTATAGATGGTAAGAGATGGGGGAGTTTTTCCTTATGTGAAGTGCTTTGGTTTTCATCAGAGACTCTTCTAAGGCTCCAGCTGCCTCGCATAAGCCAGCAGGTTTACTGAGGCCACTGCTCAGTCTGTTAAGATGAAGGAGAGATTGTCACTTGATGATGATTAATTTAGGAATGCATTAACATGCCAAAGAAATCGAATGATAGAGGCTAGCTTGCCCTCTCCTCTGGTTTCCTAGACCCTAGGGAAAAAACGAAGCCAAGGCTGAAGCATATGACTTAATTAATGATGAGTGTGGACTTAGCCTCTGCTACCATTTCAGCAAACTGGGCAGTGATGTGGGTTTTTTTTTTTTTTCCTCCTTTCAGATGTGGTCACTGATACTTGCCGCCTTCTTGGTGTTTGGTGTTTTATTTAATGCTAAAACCAAGGGTTAGATAAAATTAACCTCGGGCCTGGCTGCTGCTCAGGTGCCCCACGCTCTCACCGTCCGGTTATAGCTCCATCAGGTTGAGCCGTGACCACCCCTTAGGTGGTGACCCCAAATGACAGAGGAGCTGGCAGCTACGAAATATGACCGCTGCGGTAAATACACGAGTGCCCAAGAACTTTGCTTGCTTAAGCTTTCGTCGGCGTGTCATCAGTTTCATAACCCCGGACAGACCGGTCGCTCAGATGCGTATCCTGGTTCTGCCGTGCGTTGGGCCGTGAGAAATCCCATCACGTTGGTGGGATTGAATCAATAGCTGGAAGCAGCCGCCGGCGTCACGCCTCCTTGGGGAGTAGCAGCAAGGGTCAGCGCGGGGAGTGGTGGCTGCCGAAGTAAACCAGGGCAGGGACGCGGATGCCTTATCTGTGCAGGGCTGTGTCCACCAAAGTTAGGTTTTTTTTCCCCAAAGTTCAGCTGATCTCGGTCACCTGCTGCGCTCGGCTGCGCCGTTTTTACCCCTTTGCTTTGCAACTCGGATTTACGAAAGGACTTTATGAAGCTGGCTGGTGCTGTTTGGCTGTATCGAGCAGGGTGCAGGCGCTCTGAGCTGCTTGAGCCAGAAGCAGGTGCCCTGGTTTCCCGTCATCTCTTCCTCCCCGTCACCTCTTTCCTCCTCCTTGCCAGGTCTCGTCCGACAGCGCGGGCGGTGGAGCTGCGTTGCAGCTGAGGTTAGCCCTGCCTCCACCGTCCCTTGGCACAGGAGGATGAAAACGGCTCTTTCAGCTGAGCCTAGTACACTACCGAATATTTTTCCGAGTCCACCCAGTTTCCCCCAACGGTCGTCAGGCGCTCCGTAAACATCTCAAGCCCTTTTGGCGCTGCTTGTCGGGTTTGCCATGGGCGGGTGTTTTCTCAGGCTGGGATTTGAGCCGCAGAAGGGTGTTGGTGGCTGTAGGTCCTGCGACGCCGGTTCGGGGAGAGCAGAGGGGGTGCAGTGTGCGCCGTGTTTGCTGGCAATGCCGAGTCCTCCAGGTCTCCTTGCAGGCCGTAGCCCTGGCAGACTGCTCGGCATTTTAAAATCTGTGTGCACCAGCACGAGTTTGAATATTAAATCTACATTTCAAAGTCCTGTTATTACTTATTACGTTTTAATTGCTTCCCCTGCCCTTTGAATCAAAGTACAGCTTGTGGTGTAGGAACACGACGAGAGCCGGGCTCGAGGCTGGGAGGCGGAGAACACCCACCGGATGGATCCGGCTGGCTGGGGGAAGGATCCTGCGGCGATCCCAGCCTGCCGCGTCTGGATCTGGTTGCGTACCAGCTAAGCATGCGAGGGGCAGAGCAGGCAAGGAGTGACAGGCATCGTTGTGGGAAGAAGGGGAAAGGAAGGCAGGCTAGCAAAATGCCGCGCGCATCCTCGCGGAGGGAGCCTATGCCAGCGCATGATCTGCCAGCAGCAGATGTAAGCTCTCAAAAACAGCAGGGAGGATGTTGACTGCAACAATGCATCAAGGCTGCGGTTTGTAACCTCAATAGTAAGGCAGTTAACTTTTTTTTTTTTTTTTTTAACAAAGACATTTTGATTGCCAAATCCATAACCATTAGCAGCTGTGGTTTCGAGCTGTTCCTTCCTCACACGTTGCAGTCTAGACCTGACAGGCTTTCAAACAAAAGTTTGGCTGCCGGCTTTTGTTTGTGTTTCTTTGCAATCCTGCTTTTTTTCTTTTTACCCGTTCTGTTGATTCGGATTGAACATCAGCGGGTATCCCTTTTCTAACCCAGCCTCCGTGGAGCGGCTCCTCTGCATCCATGTGGCCATCTTCTGTGGCCAAGGGCAGCGCGTGGAGTTCCTCGGATGCATGTTCACGAGGCTGCAGTGCTGGATGTTTCTGCCTCAGCCTAGAAAATTTGGCATTTCTAGAAAGTTGGATCTGCTTTGGGGTTTCTGTTTAGGAAAATGTTATGTTTTTCACAGGCCAAAGGCTGGTTGGCCTGTGCTAAGGCAGAGAGAATGGGTCCTTAAAAGATGGTGCTTGAAAACGTGCTCAAAGTTGAAAGTGTGATATGAGACCATGTCATGGGGGAGACGAAACCTTAAAGTGAAGCACTTGGTCCTCTGCAAGCTCTTTCCAAAACTGAGTCAGGAGAGGGTGACACAGAGCAGCGGCAAACCTGGCTCTCAGGCGATGGCTCCTGTTGCCAGTCGGGTGTCACCCTTGGGCGGACGTGCCCTGCAGCGCTCCGGGGTGAAGGCTGGGTGGGGAGATTGCCTAGGCAATCCCCAGCAGTGGAAGTCCTTGTAAAGAGGTGGTGGAGACCAACGCTGTTAGAACAACAGACGGGGAAACGATGCTTCAACGCCACTCTCCTTGGAAAAGCGACAAGGGACGGATGCTGCTTGGGCACAGCGGTTCTCGAAGGCTGGCCCTGCAAACTGCGAGAAGGGTGGGATTTTTTTTTTTTTTTCCTCTTCATATTAAATAACTCCGGCCTGCAGATGGACTGCAGAGCCGATAACTGAGCTTCAAGCGCTGGATTGGTTTTGGCTGCAGCTGCGCTCGGGCAGCTCTGTGGGGTGTCTGCAGGCAGGAACCAGGGTTATTGCTGGTGGTGTTCGAACTGGAACTGGGGAGCTTGCAGCACCCACGCTGGATAAGCATCGTCTCTCTCACTTTCGAGGGCTCTATTTCTCCTGCATCCATATGTCCGTGTTGCAGGCTCTGCGAATGCCCCTCTTTGGCTGTGGCACCCCTGTTGCTTGCCAGAAACTCCCGACTTTCTTTTCCTCTTTGCAAACCACTAAAGAAACATTTTCTAGCTGGATGGTGAGCAATTTCCCTCCGGAGAGGAGGAGAAAATGGCTGTTTAGTAGTTAATTACCTGTTACGTTAGTCTGACAGCTATGAAGCTTATGAGGCGTGAAAGAAGAGCGGATCCGCCTTCCCCACAAATCACCAAGAAAACGGGGTGAAAGAAGTTGCGCCCGGCTCCCCGGGGGATGCCTCGCATCCCGCTCCTCTCCCTTGCGCGTGGCCAAGGGGCTTCTCGCAACACCCGGGGAAGAGCCCAGTGCGTGTTTTTGCCTGCTGGGGAAAGCTGATTTATTGCCACTGCTGGTTACCGCAGGCCTGCTCTTTCGGAGGGGACGTCTCCGCCAAGATTATTATTTTTTTTTTTTTTTTTTTTTTTTCCCTTTGAATGCATTTTACGGTGAGCTCTCTTGCCAACACATGGGCTCCGCTTGCTTTTATTCTTTCCAGACAGCGTTGCTTTCCAGCGCTGCCTCTTTTATTTCAAAGCTCTTAGAGAGCAGCGGGGAAATGAAGGCTGGAGCTGGTGTCCTGGCCCAGTGCTGCCTGGCAGAGCGCGCTGTATTTCCCCTGTTGTTCACCCAGCAGGCAATGCCAGGAAAATGATTCAACCCTTTCCATTATTAACCTTGCAGAACATCTCAACCACCTCCTCGCCGTTCAGTGCCAGTGCCCCAGGGCCACCCCCCGGCAGCCGTAAGATGGCGAGGATGGTGGCGACCTGCTGAAGAACTACAGGTTCCAGCGTGCAATTCTCCGTCACGTTCCAGCTAACCAGGATGTGCGCTGGGTCCGGGCAGTCGCGCACGCTTGATGGGCAAGAAGAGCAGAGGAGAGCTCAGGCTGCATTGCAGGGCTCCGTAGGCCAGCCTGTGTAAAACGCTGGGGCTATTCCCACCCGGTGTTAGCATTTGGTCTCCCACCCCACGTTTGCTTGTCTCCTTTTGTGTCCAGAGACCTTAATAAGAGCGAAAGATGCTCTTGAAAGGTCACTAACGAAGCTGCCGGGGAGCGTTTTGGCTTTGTGCTGCGCAGAGCCGCTGCTCCGTTGCACGCGGTGCCTTTGTTCCTTCCTCGGATGCACCGGAGCAGAGCTCATCTTGTTAGCGATGGTTTGGCACTCCCCCCACGGCATGTTTTACTTCAGCTCTTTTGATTCCCCTGCCTTTGGTTCATGGTACTGGGGTTCAAGCAAACGCAGCTTCTCGGGGAGGGGTGGAGAAATCGAGGGGCTCGGGACAGCCCTCCTCCATGGGTTTTTTTCCAGTGCTGAGATGGAATAGGGATGAGCTTACGGTCCCGAACCCTGCGTTGTTCCCAGCGATGCTGGGCAAGGCTGCACGGCCCCCGCATCCCGCTGCAGCCTTTACCCAAATGAGGGAAAAAAATATTTACTTTAACAGATTGGTGGTGGTTGGGGGGGGGCGCGAAATCAGCAGGATTTTTTTTTTTTTTTTCCTCTCAAATGTCAGAGAAGGTGGTTTCGTGTCTCTGCTGTCTCGGAGCTGGCTTGTCCCCTCCTTTGCTCTTTTGCTGTGGGCTGCGGAGCCGGGAGGCTGGGCAGCTCTGCTGCTATTTCTGGTGGTGATGAGCTGGTGATGGGAGACACCAGTGATGGTGAAAACAAAGCGTAGGGAACATCCATTAGCAATTATCCCTGCTTGCAGCTTGATTGGGGTGGCTGTTGGGGACATCTGATAGCCACTTAATGTACGTTCAAAGCGCTGGCTCCAGCGAGAGGGCAAATCTGGTGGTTGGTTTTCGGAGGAGCCCAGCGCTCAGCTCCCATTTGCAGCTTGTGCTCAGACTCATTTAACCTCGAGCTCTTTTTGCCTCTGTTAAGCTGCCTTGAGATCTGCTTTTCTTGCCCCCGCCCACCCCCCCCCAGCTAATCTCTTCACAGCGAGGATCTTACAAACCCGTTAGCAGCAAATTGAAGCCCGACTGGCGCAGTCGCGGAGATGGGATGAGCAAGGAGGGTGGTGGTTGCGCAGACGCCGGTGTGTGGAGAGCCTACGTGGGGTTTTCGACTGTGCGAAGCAGTGGGCTGGAGCAGCAGTTGGTAAAGCCCTGCCGGCTGTTCGCAGCCCACGGAGCCCACCGTCCTCCCAACTGCCTTGTCGCAAGCCTGCTACGAGGTGGCAGAAGGTCTGAAAGGAGGCTGAATCTTTTTTTTTTTTTTTTTTTTTTTAACTCTGGAGTTACATTGCATAACCCCTCTTGTTTGAGCTTTCCTGCTCATCCGCAGGATTGGAGGAGGGTGGGTTTTCTCCCTCTTGAGGAACAGCTTGGCCTCTGGACTTTATTTGCTGTAGAGGGCCTTTTTAGCCACCTTCTCCTAAATGCTGCGTTGGTTCCTGCTAGAGGCAATGCCAAAGCCCGGAGTGCTGGCACCTGTCTCATTTATACCCTCAAGATCATAACGATGAGTGCTGTTGAAATTAGGAACATCCCCCATCAGACTCCTGGCTGGGTTTGATTCTCTTGTAGAGGGGGAGCGTCATTTCCCTCTAAATTGACCTTTTATTTAAAAAATTGCTGTTGCAGATCCTCTTTACCGGGGATATGCTCTGTTTTCTCTCTCTGGTACGCTAGACGCGGCTTTTGGGCTTTTACTACAAGCCTCAGGTTTGCTGAAGCGCTGATGGGCAGTGGCCACTGTCTGTGGGGTGTAGTAGGCAGCAGTAAATTTGTCCTCCATCTCCTAAACTTACTGCGTTGCAGACTTGTAGGGTCACTCGACTGATGTCTTACAGCAGAAACGTTGAGAAACGGGCATTTCACTCGTTAGGTACTTGGGCAGCTTTGCAAAATGTAGCAGAGGTGATTGTGTTTGGTGTCTTGCTGGCCGCGTCTCCTCTGAGAGCTGAGTAGTTGCCGATAGGAGAAGCATCTTTGGTGCGGGGCAGGGAGGTACCGGTGTCCTAGCGCTGAGCTCAGCTGCAGAAAGAGCCGTAGAGGCGGAGGAGTGCCGCGGCTCAGCCACGCTGCCTGTCCCCATCCCGATGATGACGGGATGAGATCATGAAGATACAGTCCGTAGGTGTCTACAGGCGGCGTTGCTCATGGTGATTGTGTGTGACGTCGAGAGCGAGCGCTGTTTAGGGGACTGAATAGCAACAGGGAGAGATTTTGGGTAGGAAATAGTAACAGCTCCGGTGACCTCGAGGAACGAGGTCTATAGAGGTGGTTTTTAAGCAGGTTAAAAATTGGCAGCTAGTTACAGGTGCGCTGGGGAGAGGCTTGGTCCTAGTGATGTGTTGTGCGGCAAAAGCACATCTGACTGTTTCTCTGGTCAGTTTGCATCAAGGGGTGCAGCCAGCACATCTAACCGAGGAGTCCTGGTTCCTGCCAGCCCCCGGCCACATGCTCCTACCATTCACTGCCTCACCGGCCCCTTCTTTGGGGAGTTCAGCCCATTAACCCAGCAGAAAACTGACTTTACCCAAAAGCTCCGTAAATTTCTGCAGGATGAATGAGCTGAATTGACTTGTGGAAGGGTCCAGGGGAAGAGTGGAGCCATTAGGTTGGCTCAGCCCCAGCTTCTCCGCCTGGGAGCATCTTGTCTCTAGGCAGAAGAATGGGTTACGGCTCTTTCTCAGCTCCGGCAGGCAGGAATATTCTGCTTTTGTTGTTCACCAGGATGGGATAAGGGGTTTCCGGGGTAGGTACAATAGGAACCCTTAAATGTCGTGGCTCCACGAGGGGCTTTTTCCCTGCCTCCTGGGAGTGAGAATGCAGAGGAAGGACCGAGGCTTTTAAAATGCAGGACACGGACAGATTTGGCACACGTACAGAAACGTACCCTGGGAGCGAAGATGAAAGGCTGTGCCGTGGAAGCATAAACCCAAGCCACAGCTGTGGCATCTGCCTCAGCCTCGGGATCGGATTGAGCTGGAAGCTTTTGGAGCTGAAGGTTTGGTCCTGGTTTCGGATGAAAGCTGTCAGTGGAGAAACCAACCTGGCGGTTGGTTTCACTGCTGACACCAGGGTACGCGTTACAGGGCTAGTCCTTGTGTGAGGGCCTGTAAGGTGCGTGAAGGGGGACATGGTGATGTCCAGGTCCACCTAGGAGATGGTGGCTGAGGAGATTTGGGAAGCAGCTGTACTCCGGGTAGCAAGACCTCTAATGGCACACTGGTCCCAGACACGTAACCTGGCTGAACCACGTGTAGTAGAGTGGGGATGGACCACCTCTGCGACAGCTTGGGATGGTGGCTTATGCCCCACTGCTTTATGGTGTGACCTTCAGAGGCCGTGCTAGCGTGGGTAAGTCAGGTCCTCTGGCTACGGAGGGGCCACCAGTCACCCATGTGATGCCAAGAGCGATAAAGCGTCGCCAGCATTTCGCACTCACCAGGCCTTGGCCGGGAATATTCACATTGGCTCTTTCTAACCTTCCAAGATCCTCCTTCCCTGCAGATGGGAAATCAAAATCCTTGGCATCGGCGTGGAGTGGTGGAAGCAAGTCAAGTAACGTGGCTCAGCCAAAAAAAGAAAGAGGAAGAAACCTGTCCAACCAAGATCGGTACAGCAGGGCATCCGCATGCGATGCAGATCAGTGCGGCTCTTTCTCCCCCGGCGCGGGTGTTGTACAGAGCAGCTAAGCGCACGTACATCTCGCTCTCTTGCTCAGTGAACAGCTCTTACACGCTGTTGTAAAATGAGAGGAGCTGGAAACGCTTTCCCCGGTTGATCCAATCCCAGTGTCGGGCTTCTGTAAATCTCCCCTAACCGCTGGCAATGCTGCCAAACCCCGCTACGGCGCAGGGAGAGCGGCTTGCTCCCTGCTCCCCTTTTTGTGCCCAGCTGTTCCAGGGCAAATCCAAACTCATCTTGGCAGGTCGGTGAGAGCTTTTCAAACACTCAGCCTAGGAGTCATTTGTTAGGAACAAATGGGGGATTTGCCAGGACACGCTGCTCCATCTGGTCTGGCATCCTGTCCCCTACAGCAGCCTTGACGGATCTGCTTGAGGAAGGCAGCGGAGCAAGAAAAAAAAAAAAAAGGGCAGCAGTTTTCCCATGGAAGGAAAACCGCTTCCGCACTCTGTTTGAACTGGGTTTCCTGGGCTGGAGCACCTTCGTAGCACGCCCGGTACCTCTGCGCCTGTCAGCGCAAGGTCTGCAGCTAATGGGGAATCTGAAGCGATGGTTGGTATATACATTTTTTTATTACTGTTCTGCATTTCACTTCTGAACAGCAGTGAGGCTGCGCTGCATCCAGATAGGACTTTGGTACATTTCCTCACTGAGAGGATTTTTTTTTTCTTCTCCTTTTCCCCCTGTGGTTAATGAGAGAAACGATCTGTTCCTACTCTGCTTGTAAAATTCGCCCGTATCTTCATCACAGTGAAACCTCTCCGCAGACTGTGCGCAGAGCCAGCCCCGCGTGGAGACAGCCGGCTTCTCCGAGCCATCGACCTGGCGTGTTGCAACTGTTTTTTCTGCCCCTCACCCTTTTGATGGAGACATATCTCAAGGGCTGCCTGTCCCACGGCAGGACACTGCACCGTCTCCAAATCTCAAAGTCCTGGTGTTTGGGCTGAGCTTTGTGGGGAAGCGATGGCGATGTGTCCGTAGCTGGGACAGCTGCTTCAGTAGAAGAGGTGGCCACCTTTCTGCTGGTCACCATCTCGTTGGGTTGGCCAAGCTGTTTCGGTTGAGGTGCTGGTGTGCTGCCCGCGACCGCCTGGGTTTTAGCGGGGTTTACCCACATCCCCCATCAGCTGAATCTGGGAATGCTTTGGGCTGAAAATCCGTCCCATGCTTGTCCCAGCACAAAACAGGCAGCGAGCAGGCAAGCTTGGGAGGGCAGGGCCCCCGAGCGCCTCTTTATCGACACCCCGTGCTTTAGATCGGTGAAACCACACCTTTCAGACAGCGAAACACAGGTCGATGATCAAGGGGGCTAAAAAGGGTTAGGGAGCGCTCAGGGAAGCGGCTCGGTGAGCAGATCTGGAAAGGGAGCAAGCTGCGGCAGAGGGGCGATGGGAAGAGGCTTAGCGAGGGGCTCGCTTTGATTAAGACCCAAACCTGCAATTGGTTAGTTGGTTTTTTTGGTTTTTTTTTTTTTTTTTTCCATTAAAAGTTCTTGAACTGGTTTAGTCTGAGCTGCTACAGCCTAGCTATAACCCATCTCTTAAATTTCTCTGCTCCTGATCACCGAGCTCTTTTCACACCCGCGGCAGTCGGTCTGACTCTGTTTTGTGTGCGTGTCTGTGTTTTGCAGTATCCGGATCTGAGCCAGGAGTCCGGGTCTCCATTTGTCTTTATCTGCACTAATCCCCAGGAGATGGTTGTGAAGTTTCCCATCAAAGGAAAACGCAAAATCTGTAAGTAGTAAAGTTTCCACAGATGCCCCCCTTGGCCTTTCGTGCCTGCTCTCATCACCACCTCTGCTTGCCTTTGCCATATGAGTTCGCAACCTTTGCCCTGCGCTCTTTGATCTGTAGGTGTTTGTTTAATGACTCGAATACATCTGTAATATTTTTTTTGTCTTTGGTTCCCCTTTCCCCAGATGTTGCTTCCTTCCAAATACATGCCTCTTCCTGCCTCTGCGAACACTCGGGAGTCAAAGAGCGCTCGTGTCTGCAGCTGATCCGCTTCTGGCATCAGCCTGGGTCGGGATGCGAGCTGGTGCGGGGATGCTCGGGCAGATCTGCTCTCGCTCCTTGCCTGCGGTTCAAAATTACCCTCTCGCCCGCAAGGATGGCGAGGGCTTGGAGCAGCGAGAGCTGCAGGGCCAGATGGATGTTCGCCATCCGCAGGCCGGCAGGATGGGATGTCCTGGCAGAGCTC
The DNA here is from genome assembly GCA_009819605.1 of Sterna hirundo. Classification (NCBI taxonomy): domain Eukaryota; kingdom Metazoa; phylum Chordata; class Aves; order Charadriiformes; family Laridae; genus Sterna; species Sterna hirundo. Next base: position 24,093,524 of record CM020445.1, read on the forward strand.
GCAGGGAAGCGCCGCAGCATCTGTCCGCGCTCCGCTTGCCAGCGTCGTTAGTCCCTTTTATGAGCCACCAGCCCCTCCGCAGGCTGCCAGTTATTCCTGCCCGCTGCCGTAAAAAGGATGGAGGAGGGATGCAGCAGCTGGGGAGCCTGCAGCCAGCTCCGTCCTTATTAGCAGCCTCCCCACCACACAGCCTGGGGAAGGCACCGTACATGCTTTCAGGGGATGTGAAAAATTAATTTGACAGGCTAAAAGCAGCATAAGCAGAAATAGTCCTGGCTGTTTGTTTAGCAGAGCTGATGACTGGGTTTTCTTTCTCGTTTGCAGCGCGGTTCTCTGGGAGTAGTTATCTAGCGGCACAGGAGCGGCAGGATTTCTCAGGACTGGATAATATGGGCTTTTGAAGCATGGTGTGGGGTTATTTTTGTTGGTTTTGAGGTTTTTTTTTTCCCCTCTCTGCTCAGAGGAGCACTGTTACGGCACGACTTCGGTCATTGGGGGTATATCTGCCCTGCTGGGCTATTGAGCGGGGCGAAACAATTTGGTTTCTTCCCTGCATTTTCTATCAACGTTTGGGAGGTGCGTTCAGCCGATGGCGACAAACGATGCCTGGTGAGCTGCTGCGCTGGTATCTCACTAACGGCACCGTCCTTCCCCAGGGACGGGTCTTTCCCAGCGCGCCGGTGAGCAGGCAGGGCTGCGCCGAGTTATTTAGGATGCAAACGCGTTTGCTGTGGTCGAACAGCCTCGTCGCTGCTGCGTGCTGGAGCAGCCGCTGCATCCTTTTCATTTCTATTTTTTCTTGTTTTAACCTCTCCTTGCTCTCGTACAAGCTCTCTCATGCCCCTTTGCTGCCACATCTGCCTCCGTCTGGCCGCAGTTAGGAGGAGAGCTGCCGGCGGCAGCTGAAGGGGAAGCTGCCGTGCGGTGGTGAGCGCAGGGCGACCGGCTTCTGCGCGTCTGCCTTGCCGGGTGCAGGCGCTGCCGGTCCCCTCCCCATCTGTCACATCGTCTCCTTTGTGTTGTGACACTTTCCTGCTTGGAGAAGGATCAGTCTAACAGCCTGGAAGGAAGCCGGCTGTGCTGGCGGCTGCCTGCGCTGCCCGCTCCTGCTGCTGGCCCTGCTTTTCCTGCCCTCCATCCCGACAGGAGCTGTCACAAGAGCAGCGGCGGGGGAGACTGTGGAGTTGCATTTTCCCCTCCCGGAGGGGACATCGTCCGTCTGGGTGATGTTTGTGACAGCCTAGGGAAGGAGTGGGGAAGGCTTTGACCTTTCGTCGGGGTAAGGCACTGTTTTAATAGGAGCTGGCATCGCATCCGAGGCAGTCAAAAGCTTAATTCTCCAAGCTGGAAGCAGAGCAGGGGGAAGGTGCCGGCTCACGTCCCCACCTGAGCTCACCGGCTGCCCCGGTCTCCTTGAAGCCTGGCTCAAGCCATGACAAAATGCCAGTTTGTCTTGTTGGGAAGCCAAGCCAGAGCGGTTTTCCTTGCCAGATAACAGCATGGACCTCGCCGCGATGACATCCGAATGCTTCTCCATTGCAAATTAGTCGTTTCTAGCAGCCTGGGGATGGGGGGGGGGGGGGGGGGAAGTAACATAGCTCAATTTTTGCTGCCAGGGTTATTGTTTGTGTGGAAGGGATGGGCACTGTGTTTGTGTTGCATCTGGGAGCGTGGCTCTCCCCACACACATCCCTGCTTAGTTTCAGCGCATGAGGACAAAGCTCGGTGGCGATTCTCGGGGGAGATTTCCTTGAATCTGGGCAAAGCTTCCCTGAAGCCTCCCTCGAGCATCGCTCAGAAACCTCCCTTCAACAGCCGATGGCTGGAAGAGCGCAGAGGAGCGGGCAAAGGGACATGTCACAGTGTGAGACAGGAGTCCTTAAATCACTGAGCGGAAAGAGAAGGGGACCCTGGGGCCGTGGCCTTATTTTTAGTCTTTTCCTAAAGGTTACCCACGTGATGTTTCATCTTTGCCAGCTGATAGAGCCGAGAAGCCTCCTGATTGCTTTTGGGGTCTGGGAGGAGCAGGCAGGCATGTTAAATACGAAGCTCACAGCCCCGGAGGTGACACAGCGTTGGTGGTGGGGGACCAGAGGATGGAGCGAGTATGAACTCGCTGCCTTTCTCCTGCCAAAAACCCCACGGCTTGGCGACGCGGTGGTCTGACACGCTGCTTCCGGACAGTCTGGCCCTGCTGGCTTAGCCTGGTTGGGTACCCGTTGCTGTTTCCAGCCATTGCAAGGAGGGGGCTTCTTCCTCATCCTTGGGCAGATGGGGAAGGTCTTCTCCCACATAGGGTGGCAGAGGGGATGGTGGGTCTCCCAGACCTTGTAGGAGAGCATCTTCCAAACTCTGTGGCTCAGGGCGAGAACACTGTCTGAAAACAGACGCTGCAAGTAATGCTCTGTTTTGCCCTTTCGCTTGGCCTTAGTTTTAATTTTCTCATTTGTGGTGGTGGAAGAGTTTTGCAGATGGCCTTTTGTGTCCTGTGGGCTGCAGTTGTGGCAACGCTGTGCTGAGACATCGGCAGCGTCTGGTTCCTCCCCCCAATTTCTACCTGACCATAGCCACGTTTCAGTTTGCGGCACGGTGACTTACAAAGCCTTGCTCCCATTTTTTTTTGCACATCTTACGGGTTTGGTGCATTCAGCTTCCCGCTCCAGCTCAGACAGGAGAACGGCTGGCCCCAAACTCCAGCTGAAGGAGGAGGAACGGTTTCAGGAAGGCTGGCTTGTCCTGGTGGGACATCCTGAGCGAAGCAGTTTGTAACCTGCCTCTCCCAGGAAAAGCCTTGTCGGACTCTTTGTTGAGCTGAAATTGAGAAGCTTTCTTGGTTTGAAGAGAAGGTGGTGGTCTCTGGCTGGTTCGGAGCCATTTTCTTTGGATAAGCGCCTGCTTCTCACCTCACACAGGCACTCACTGGCAGTTTTTGGAGCTGTGTCCGGAGCGGGACCAGTTTGGAGCCTGGTGGATCTGGTCCCCACCAGGGACGAGACCTGCTGTGTGCTGTAGCTGGGCTGGAGCAACGCAGCTCTCCCAGGGACAGCACGGGCTTGGTCCGCTGGAGGGACGATGCTGAGGGACCTGGATGAGGTGCCGTCGGCTCTGGCTCCATCCACCTCACTGGGGTTTCGCTGGGACAGGCTCTGTGTGTCCATCTCCTTGGGATGAAGCTCTGATCCCTTTGTTTCCCCTCCTGACGCTGTGATCACGGTGGCCACCCGTGTCCCTCCCGAGGGACGCGGGGGATGCTCCCCAGGGACCGGGGCTGCCCTCCCCAGCTCACCACAGGCTCTGCAGGTTTTCCTGCTGGTTTCTGGAACGCGGTGGAGCCCTGTCCCTGCTCCCTGCTACAGACAGGGACGGGATGAGGCTGGCATTTGGAGGATGGGAAGATGCAGGGGAGCAGGAGCAGGGAGGTGAGCTCCCGGGGAGATGTAGCATTAGAGGAGGTGACGGGCACTGGCTGATGGCAAAGCCTCCCTGGGAGGCTGGCGCTTTGCCGTGCTGCCTCGCTTAAGGTCACCTTCCCTTTCTGCATGTCCCTTTTGGAGGAGGGAGCTTTGCCTGGGAGTGCAGGAGCACCCTTGTTTTCCTATGGGCAGGGAGAGGGGGACAGGGACGCTCCTCTGAGGCAGCGCATCGCCCTGCCGGCTTGCTCGCTGTACCGGGCTCTTGCCTTCTTCTGCCGGAGTTGCCCAGATCCCATGTTCTGGTGTCCTGCTCCTCTCCCAGGTAGGAAAGCGGAGCTGACAGCGAAGCCACCGAGGGCTGTGAGGGACGAGAGGAGGCAGCGTTTGCTCTGGGTCCCAGCGGAGCAGCTGGCCGCGGGTGCCTGGGCTCCCCGAGGTGCTGCCTGGTGACAAAGGCAGCACGTCCCTCCCAGATGGTGGCCTTGGAGGCCAGCAACCTGGCACTTGAGAGCACAGAGCGGTCGGTCCCCATCACCTTCTGTGCCCCACTGCATTATCATCCCCAGTCTGGGACCTTGTTGTCCCCAAGCCCGGCTTTCCGCCACGCTGTGGAGAAACATGTCCCTGACACAGTGCTTGACAGTTCCCCCATCTCCTCCGAACGTGTTGACATGCATCCTGCGGGCGAGCGAAGGGATCGGTTTCCCCCTCGGTAGTGGCGGGCGAGTGCTGGATGTTAATTTATTCTCTTCCTCGCTGAATTTCCCCCGCTCCGGCATCTCTTTGCCGCGTCGGACACGCTTGCCCCTGGCTCCCCAGTGTCGCGCCTGCGGAGGGAAGCCACAGCGGCTGGAAACGCCTGGCTCCTCAAGCAGGATAATTGAATGTGACAGGAACACACTAACTAGGAGACCTCGCTGCCTCCAGCTGATTTGCATTGCAAATAGCTTTTAAAAGTAAAGAGTGATGAGGGTTTGTTGTGGGTTTGGTTTTTTTGTTTTTTGGTTTTTTTTTTTTTAAATCCCCTCTTTACAGGGAAGCTGGATGCAAAGATCCATCAGGGAGCGAAGAAGGGGTTAATGAAGCAGAAAGCGATGGGCTGAGCCTCGGGGAGCAGTGCCCGTTCCCACGCAGCAGAAGGGTGCCAGCATGGTCCTCGGCTCTGGACAGCGGGTGCAAGACGGATCCCAGAGTGCTTTTGGGTATTGCTTTATCCATTGTATTCCAAAGGCATTAAAAGACACGTGTTTTCACCGACCTCTCGCCCAACAACTCTGTGCTTCCCGGGAAGTCACACACTGCTGACAAGGGTGGGTGGGAGATGGAGCTTGGTGGGATGGGATTCAACCAAGCCCTGGCATCTCCTGTGAGTGCCGGATCCCAGGACAGTGGCCAGCCTGGCTCCATCCCTCTCAGCGGGCAGGAGGTAGTTCCATCCTCGCTTTGGCAGCGTCTCCCTCCCCAAAATGTGCCCCGAGGTGTTTTGGCCGGACGGGGTCAGCCACATCGCAGGAGAAACAGGGGCTGAGTAGGTGGCTCCCACCAGCCAGAGAGCCCAAGCCCTGTTGAGCACGTGCTCAAGGACGGAGGAGACTCGGGGTGAGAGGTGGGCTCTGCTCCTGCTCGGAGGCTTTCCGAGCTCCTGGCATTGCCGGGAAGTGCACAGCTTACGTCTCTCTCTCCTAATTTGTATCAAAGCAGCAGCCACCCTGCAAAAGCCGTCCCCCCCCCTCCAGCAGCTGCGTGCACGAGTTAAAAACCCGCTCTGCCTTCTGAATGAGATTAATTTCTCCTTTTTCTTTAATCCTTCATATTCAGCATCTCCCCGCATTGCCGTGTCTGCTCATTCCGCAGTTGTGGTCGCTGGGCTGGGAGCCTTTCCTGCCACGTTGCTCCAGGCTCTCCCTCGCCATGGTTTTAAGCGTTCCTGGTTCCCCGGAGCCTCTGAAGGGGACAGAGCAACCCCTGAGCATTGCCATTCTCCCTCGTCCTCCCCGGGGACGCGGTGGCGAGCGGAGCAGGGCTGCCGGCTCGGCTGCTTGGCACAGTTACTGGTTGCAGGTTGTCCCAGCCCTCCTCCACGGTTCCTAGCCCATCAGAGAGGAGGAGGAGGAGGGTGCGAAGCCTTCGCCCCAGCTGCCTGCCTGCCCTGAAGCTCGGCAGGTGGACGCTGCGGTGCTGGTGTTTGCCCTGGGAGTCTTCTTCTGGCTCCTCTTTCACGGGATCTTCGGGATGCTGGAGGTGGTGGATCTGGATTCAGCACCCACCTGCGTCATTCCTCACTTGGAAAACCCTCGCGGGTGTTTCAGCTCCGAGTTGCCCGGGCTTGGCACGGAGGTTGTGGTGTGGGAGCTGCTGTTTGGCGTGGCAGAGGGAGATGGGCTTCTCCTGCTTCCTTCCTTCTCTGACTGCATCCCCCAGTCCCCCAACCTGTTCCTGTCCCTTGTGTCCCACCAGTATGGTCCCAGTCAGCTGTGCTGGGACTCCTGGTGTCTTCCCTGTACGTGTTTCTCTTCTTGTATCATGGATGTCCTCCTCTCTTGGGTGGATGTGCCTTGGGAGTGAGGAGAAACGTCTGCAGTGCCCATAGGAGTGGAGCTGGAGAGGAGCGGGGGGCTCGGGGTGGCATCCTGGGGTCCTGGTGCCATGGGGAGAAGGAGACAGGAGAGGACTTGGCTTTGGTGACTGGGTGGGAGAGGCAGGACATGGAGGTTGCTTTGCCCGAGCTGTCTGCGGGTCCCTGGAGCATCTCCTGGGAAGTGGAAGGGTTGACCCTCAAGCAGCCGGCCCCGAGGCAGCGCTTGTGGGATGAAGGTGGGGGAGATGCCCTTCCTGGCCGAAGACAGACACGTGGAGAAGGAGCCTCGGGTTTCGTGGTGGACAAGGTCTTTCACAAAGCATCACTGATGGCTCTGCTGTCCTGCCCGGCGCTGCACCTCATGGGCATGCCCTGGGATGAGCGGGATGAGGCACCCGGGGAGGACGTGGTCAGCACTCAGGGGTTGCACCCAGGCTGGGCTCCGTGTCCCGCAGCCCCGGGCTTTCCAGCTCCTGCTCCTTATTCCGGGAGCACAGCACTGTGCGACAAAGTGGGACAAGGAGACTGCGAGGCTCATGTCCTGCCCCTCACATCTAATGCCCCTCAAAAATCTCCGTCTCGGGGCACTGCTTCCGGGATGGGTCGCCCACCCCCTACCTGAGCCAGGCTTTGAATATGAGCCCACGATTTGGCTCCATATTAACCCAGATCCGTCTCCTGTGTCCACCTCTGTGAGAGCGGCAGCTGCTCTTTGTCACCTCCCTGTCCTCACAGCTCACACCTGCATGTCACCTGAAGGTTTCATCCCCGAGGATTTCATGTTCTCCATTGATCCCGGCGGGACTGGGGGCTCTGGTGCTGGGATCCAGTAGCCCCGGGTGGGCTGGGTGACGGGCACCGCTCATGGTCACAGCAAAGCACACCATGGCAGGGAGGCCAAGGTCACGTCTAACGAAGCCATATTGCCCAGCAGTGATTTGTACTTTCCTTCCGTGTTGATGACGTCATTTATGGTTTTGCCGGGGAACGAGCAGGCTGATGCACCGACCCATCCCTGGTTTGTTCTCCATCCCTGGCAGAAGCTGGTTTTCCCGCCTTTGGGAGCATCATTCCTGGTCCGGGATGTGCTGAAAATCAGCACTGAATGCCCACAATACCTTTTACCCAATCCTTTAAAAAATTTCAGTAAAAACCGACCTGAATTTGTTAATATAGGTCGTCTTGTGTCCCACCAGCGCTGGGTTTGGGCCGTGTTAGGGCAGTTTCTCCTCTTCACCATGATAAGGAAGAGTTTCTCCTCTTCATCTCGTTCGGGATAAATGAACGTTGTTCTCATCCCTCTTTTCTGACCTGCCCCAGCCCCAAACCCCAGAGAAAGGGGGTGATGGCACCCAAACCCCAGCCCCTCATGGCGTCCCACCTCCTTCGCCAGGGGTTTGGGTCTGGCATCGTCCTCGTTTGGGGGTGAAAAGCATCGGAAGAAGTCGGTGTCTCCTTCCACGTCCCCCTGAACCTATGCTGGAGGAGAAGACCCACCCATGCCCAGGGACGGTGGCACCTCTCCGGGCTGGGGGGATGGAGGTGGTGGTCCCGCTCATCCCCTTGGCTGCAGGACCATGTCCTGGCTCCCTCCTCGATGCTGCCACGGTACTGCCTTGGATGATGCGCCCCGTCCTCCATGGCCACCACTTGCCTCACACGGGGCTGATTTTGGGGTGTGCTGGAGCCAGGACTGGGACAACCCCACAGAGATGAGCCAAAATTCCCTCATCGGCTGTTGCGGGGATGGCACTGGGGCTTTGGGGCCGGGAGCAGAGGGTTTGGGGGACATGCCACCTCCTTGGGGACATCAGGGCTGGGGACCCGGAGGCGTTGTGTCGGCTCAGTGACCCAAACCGCTGGCCGGTGTTGATGCCGGTGCCCCCAAAAGCCCAGCCGAGCAGGGGGGTCTCAAACGACACCCCACAGCGCGTAAAACACCCCCAAAAATGTGTCTGTGTGTGTCCCCTTCCTTTCCCAGGTGACACCGCGGCGGCTCCGGGAACAGACTCCGCTCCGGGCTTTGCCCCTGCGCCCCGGATCCCGATCCGCTCTCCGCGTTTTCCGGCCGCGGCTGCCGAGCCCTGGCGCCCGCTTTGTGCGTCCTCCCTCCCTCCCTCCCTCCTTCCCGCTCCGCGCTCCACCCGCCGGGTTTCGCGTCGCGCCCGCTCCACCCCGCTCCGCCTGCCGGGCGGGTTCCGGCTCCGGGCTGCCGCCGCCGCCGGGCCGAGCCGAGGGGAGCCGAGTCGAACCGAGCGGGGCCGAGCTGGGCCGAGCGGAGCCGAGTCGAACCGAGCGGGGCCGAGCTGGGCCGAGGGGAGCCGAGTCGAACCGAGCGGGGCCGAGGCCGTGCCCGCCCCGCCCCGTCCCGCCCCGCCCCGCCCGGCGGACACCGGCGCGGCCTGCGCGGCGCGGCGCGGCGCGGCCCACAGGCGCGGGCGGCATGGCGGCCCCGGCGGCCGGCCCCTAGCTGCCGGCGGAGGAGCGGCGGAGCGGCCAGGCGGCCCCATGGAGGAGACTTAGGGCCGCCCGGGACGGGAGCGGAGCCGGGTGAGTGGCGGGCCCGGCCCGGCGGGGGGTGTGTGTGTGTGTGTGTGTGGGGAGGCGGCGTCGGTTAGGGACCCCAGCGGCCGTTGGGCCTGGCCCCGGCTCCCCCGGCGGTCGTTGGGCCGGGGTCGTTGTTCTCCCCCGCGGCCGTTGCGGCCCGTCCTCCCACCCGGTGAGCGTTGGGGCCTTCCTTCGCGGCCGTTGGTGCCGGGACACCCACCCCCCCCCCCCCCCACCTCCTCCCCGCCGGTTTAGGCTCCCTCCGTGGCCGGCCGCCGCCGCCGAGCTCCGGGGACGCCCGCCCGGGACCGTTGGGACGGGTGTGTGCCCCCCTCTCCCCCCATGACCGTTGGGGATGGCCCCTCCGGCTGTTGGGGTCTGTCCGCACCCCTCTCCCCCCTCCCCGGGGTGCGGGGTCACCCCCCGGCCATCGCGGGGGTCACCTTCTCCGTGGGGGGGGGGGGGGTCACCCACGGGGCGGTTGGGCCCGAGGGTCCCCATCCCGCACCGTTCCCCCTCGCCGTGCGTGGGGCGCGGACCCCCCGCTGCGGGGGGGTTTGGGGGCTCGGCCCCCCCGCGTGTCCCACCGCCGCGGGGCGGGGGCGGGGGGGGGATCCCCTGTATGTGGGGTCACCGTCGGGGCAGGTTTTGGGGTGAGGGTCGGGGCTGGGGCGGGGGGGACGCGGTCCCCGAGGGGGCGGCTGTGTCCCTGGAGGGGGGGGTGGGGGTGGCGGGGGGTGTCCCCTTCTCCCCGCAGGGAGGGTTTGGGGACCGTGGCGTGACGGTGACCCGCCGCTCTGCTCCTGGGGGTGACACGGCGGGTGACAACGTGGCCGGGCTGCGGGTGGGACGAGGGGCAGGACGCGGCCCTGGTGACCACGGGGAAGGTCACCGGCTCGGGTCTGCTCCGCCGGCCGCCGCTGCTCCCTCCGCCCCACAGCAACCCGCTTTTTTTCCCCCTCCTTTCCTTCCCTTTTCCCCCCTTTCCGGGAAGGCCCGTTCCCTTGGAGGAGACGTCGGACACAACACATTTTTCGTGGCGGCTCACACGGAAGACCTGACGGGCCTTTTTTTTTTTTTTTTTTTTTTTTTTTTTTTTTTCTTCCTCCCCCCCCCTTCCAAAAGAATTAAGGATGCCGCCGGCATCGGGGCTGGCTTTGGGGCTGCGGCGTGCGCAGGGGCGGCGCGGGCGCTCGCCGCCTTCCTCGCATGGACATCCTCAGGAAAACCTATTTCCACGCTTTGTGCGATGACTCCGGCATCGGATTATGCTGCACATTTCTAGCTCTTTGTTGGCAGTACCCGACCGCACATTCACGGCACTCGAAATATCCACTCAGCTTATTTTATTGATTAGCTCTTGACCAGAAATAATTTATAATTTATTATTTTGAAGCCGTTTCGGTCTGGAAACAAAAATCCTTGCCCTTTTATGCCCTGGTTCCTCCAGCAGCGTTTTCCCCTCTCCCCGCGGGGGTAGAGCTTGCCGAGGAAGGCAGACGTGTGCGGCACCGGGAGCGCGGCCGTCTCGGTGGTGCAAAAGGACAAGGATTTAATGTTTCACCTAAACTGGCCTCGCGTTTGGGACAAGGGCTGCGAGCCAGTCAGAGCCAACAGAGGAAATTAATTATCAAGCAAGTTGTAATGACCTGTAATTGAGTATGGCCAGGACGCGGGGTTATTTTTTTTTTTTTTTTTTTTAAATTCCTTTTTCTCCAGCTGGGTGCTTGGACTTGGTTTCGAGCGGAGGGTCTGTGTGTTTTGTGAGTCGCCATTAGGCTGCTCGTTAGCCGGAGGGGCTGGCGCCCGCACGTATGCGCGCGTAGGTGTCTCTTAATACACGTGTTATCCTCTCACGGCGTCCTCTGCGTGTGCCGAAAATGGTGTTATTTTTTTTGAGGGCTGCTGAAAATAAGGGCCGTTTGTCCACCTGTAGCCCTGTGCCGCGGGCTGGGTGGCAGCCGCAGATCATCTCGCTCCTTCTCTGCGGTTGCGAGGTGGCAAAGTCCCCTCGTGCCCGCTGCACCTGGCTTGTCCGACCTCTGCTTCTGCTGCCTCCAAAGCTTTGCCCTTTAAATCGTTAGGCTGGCTGAAAACACGCCTTTTTCGGGAAGAAAGGGCTCGCGAAGTCTAAAGGCGGTTGAGGGGTTCTCACGCTGTGTTGGAGCTGCCTAACAGCTTCTGTATCTTTATTATGTATGAACAAGGAGGAAGGGCCAGAGTTTGCTCCGTCTGGTTTACTCTCTTTGAGAACCGGGATGCCTTGAATTGAAATTTGCCTCCACATTATATTTACGGTATCTTTTCAGTTTTAACTGCATAAATTAAAGAAAACAGAAGCTGCCTCATCTTTCTAGCGCTTCCACAAGGGCGTCCCTACCAAAACAAAGTCGATGTCTGCGAGTCGTGTCCACGCCGTGGCAGAGGTTGGAGACCCACGACTGGGATCGCGCTCCCGGGGCTCAGCCGCGAAGGAAAGGCGGTTGGGGACCGACGCTGTGATTTACTCGGTGTTTCCTGGGTGCGTGCAGCCGAAAAAGGGATCTTGCTCCGCCTGCTCGTGGAGGGAAGAGGAAGAGCTGGGCCCTGTCGTGTTGCTCTCGACCTTGGCCGGGCTGGGAGCGGGGATGCACCTCGCTCGCGGCAGGGCTCCCATCGGGATTAGGGCCTCTGGGCGCTGATGCAATACTAGTCCCAGATGTAATGCAATAAGCTTCTTTGTCCCCTTTATCCGGAGTATTATATAAATAAGATGGTATTTATGGTCCCAGGTATGCTGTTTTGGGAATGTGTGACGGCGCGCGCGCGCAGCTGTGCCCTCCGAGTGCTGACACTCCTGCTTCTGGCCAGCTTCCCCGGCTGGAGGCCGGCACATCGCAAATGCTTGCTCCCTACCGCGAGCAGGTGAGGCCGTAGGTGACCTTGCCAGGGGCTGGTGACAGTTTAACTGTGCTCGGTTGCTTATACGCAGTGAACACAGCGAGCGGATCGCCTTTGGGTAGTCCGCAGGAGATGGGGTGGTTTCCCACCGAGTTCGAGGTGAGGTCTGCGTCGACGTTTGCAGGCTTGCTGCGGAACGTGGACTGATGTTTCCGCAACCTCTGGGTCGCGAGAGTCGTGGGTCCGTTCCCAAACCCGCCCTGTATTTCTTTGCAGCTGATGGTGGGTTGTGGAGAGATTTTTTGAGAAGCACCAAAGTCCCCAAAGCACTTGGAGATAGCCTGGGCCATCCGCAGTTCTCCTGTGATGCCTCTTGTGATGGTTCGCGGGCACGGGTCAAGCGTGTGTGGGCTCTCTGGGGATGGGGAGAGCTGGTCCCTCCCCCATGGAGCTTGCCTGCTTGTTCGGGAAAGTCATAATTCGGATGCTTGTGCTGAGGTGGTGGTGGCCAGAGGGAGGATGACGCCATGGTACGAGAATGCCTGACTCTGGCAGGGTTTTGGGGATGTGAGGTATGTTGAGAAGCTCATCTGGGTGTGAAGGGTCTTTTGTAGGATCAAGCGTCGGTAGATGAGCTGGCGCAGAGCTGGGACCTCATCGGCGGCCCTGTGTAGCTACTGAACCCAAGGTTTGGCCACCCTGTCAGCGGCTGGTCTGCTCCACGTTCCCGTGCCGGCTTGGCTCGGAGGAGGGAAAGGGTGATGCTTGGTTTGGACGAAGGGCAGGAAAAAAGGTCCCACTGGGACGTGCCTTCTTTTGCCACGCGATTGCATCGAAAATGCGCTTTCCTGTTAACGAGGATCAGCGCATTGTGGTGCGACGCGGTTTCAGAGGAAGGAGTAAGGCTTTGCTCCAACGGTCCTGCGGTAAAGAAACTAGGGACCGTCTGTCTGACTGAGAAACTTGCTCTGCGGCTCTGATTTCTTAAAATTTATATCATTTCTTGAAAGGAAGCGCCTATTTAACTTCTGGGTTTTGGTGAAAAAAAAAAAATATCGGTTTTTGAGATGAAACCAAGAGGTTGTTTTGCTGTTGCTGCAGCTGAGTGTCCTTCGTGTGCACAAAAATTACTGACGTAGCCACCTAAGCGTCAGCTCGGGTGTGCTGTGCCTGTAGAGAGAGGGTGTAAAAGGATGCGAGTACTTTTTTGTGGATGAATAAGGATAATTTCAGGAGAATCTTGGTATTTTGCATTCAAATGTTAAACGCTCAACTTCTACAATTCATTTCCTTGTTTATGGGGTAAGAAAAGGAAGAAAAAGGAAAGATGCTGTTGTCCCTTTACGCCGCTCCTTCCCCGAGCACATCGAGGGCGCAGAAAGGTTTTGCGGCGTCGGATTTTTCCCTCCGAGCTGTTCCTGGGCCAGCTCGGCGGCTCTTGGAGGGCAGATGGATGGTATCTTTGCACAGCGCTACGTCACGTGCGACGTCTGGTCTCTTTGCGTGGCTGCGCCGATTTATTGATAACAAAACGAGGCAGTTTGAGAACGATTTTAATAAATTTTGCCGAGCCTGTTTGTGGTTTTAATTAAATGGAGTGTTCCTGGCTCGTCCAAAGATTTGGCTGGGAGTTATCCCGGTGCTTCTCCAAGGGGAGAGAGAAAGGGCGGCTCGGGAGGAGTCTGCTCTGCAGCTTTTAAAGGAGTGAAAATGAGGTGTGTAATGGCTTAGCTAATGTCAACCGCCATGAATTCGATCGAGGAGGTAGGGACTCACAAATCTCCGGGAGAATTACTGCTCCCTCCCCAAGGATAGACTAGCTGATGCCACGGTGAAGCTGCTCGTTTTGAAGATTCCCTGTTAATTTTTGGGGGGTTTCGCGTCGTTTCCCTCTGTACCTGTCGCCACAAGTAATTAAAAGTGAGCTATGACTACCAAAGTAAGCCAAACACGCTTTGATGCATGCTTCTTGCTGTTTTTTATTGTATTCCTTTACATGCTGGCTAATTCACAAAATTTGGCAATTTGCAATGGGTCATTAGCGTGAATTACCAACTTTCTGATGTATATCATAGCTTTGCAAATGTGCTTTATTAATCTGTGAAATACACCTATTTATTATCCCTCCCGGGGGGAGTGGGAAAAAAAAAAAAAGAAAAAGAAGGGATTTCTTGGTGTGGTGCTTGCTGTGCTTGCATTTGTCCCCGTCTGCGAACGCCTTCCCTCCTCCTTTACTTCCCAGTCTGGTTGGTTTTTCCCAAAGTGTTCCCAGGCTGATGGTTTGACAGCAAGAGAGATTACAGCCGCGCGGCCGGTCCTCTGCTGCAAATGGAGCCTTAGCTCGTGTAGCCAAGGTGCCCTAATTGGTTATTGAACGGAGGGAATTAAAGGCATTAACAGGTGAAGTGTCACCTCCTTCCTTTTCGGAGCGGCGGAGAGATGTTTTTCCTCTTCGGAAGCCTGGGAAACGGCCAAGGCTGCCTGCCTGCTCTTCTCCTGAAAGGAAAAATAAAGCCCAGAAGCTGTCCCTTCCCTGGGAGCAACCTGGAAGCGAGGAAGCCAGCGTCTGTCCCTCCTCTCCAAACTGCGCTGCTGCGTCCCCCGCTCCTGTCGAGGCAGGGCTGTGCTCGGGAGCTGACGCTCAACCGGGTATCTCTCCGCTGGTGTCCCTCCGGCGCTCTTCCTTGGGACGGAGGAGACAGAAATGAGACGTCAACTTCGGCATGGATCCCTCCCTGCCTCTGCCAGCGCAGCCGGTGGTTTCCCTTTCCTGCGGTACCTCCGTGGAGGGTGATCCTCGTTGGAAACCCATGTGGCTGCAGCCGTGAGAGCCCCAGCTTGGGACTGGGACCACCATGGGGCTGGGGGACAGCAGGGATACTGGGGTGGCCGGGAGCGAGGCGAGGAGCCTCACCACCTCCAAAGCCCATCAGGGAAGGGTACAAATGGCCGGTTCGGAGGCGCCCGCTCTGCTCCCGCCAACGCCCATGAGCTCGAGTTGCCTTTCTGCAACCCTGCCGATGGCGTTGGGCGACCAAGGGGAAAAGGGCGAGCTCCTTTTTATCCGGCACTTACTCCAGCAGTTATTTATGCCTGTTGGTTGTCTTTAGTGTTTGCCGGCTCTTCTTTCTTCCCATCTCCGTGACTGATGCTTCAGGGATCTTTTCTGGTCACATCCATCTTGCTGCTTCCTCTCACCACCGACTTTCTCAGGCTGCTGGCAATCTTCCAGCCTGCGCGGAGCTTTATCTGAAATTTGTAAGCCTTTTGGTTATTTTTACATGCTCTCTACCCCCTTCTAGGTTGCGCGTGAGGACAGGCCACCGGTTCAGATATCTTTAAGCCCCTCGTAAATCAGTTCACTTCTGTGTCGGGGTTAGCGAGGGTGTAACCAGACCGGTTTTAAATCCGCACGGCTGCTCCGCTTTCCTGGTGGAAACCAGCTCTCTGCTGGAGGGACAGCCAACCCCCAGGTTTGTCCCTATGGGAAGCATCGCGTTGCAGAGCTTGGTGCCAAATTAATTTGCTCAGATGTCCCGTTTTGAGTGTTTAATGTTGTTTCTGGCAACAGCCAGCGGCAGCATGGCTGGCTGGGTTCATCAAGACCGGGCGTTGCGGTGGCAGGAGAGCGGCCGGGCCGTGGCCGGTGCTGCTGGCAGTGCCTCCGATGAGCCGTAGCGCGCCGGCTTGTCTAGCTTAGACTCATCCGAAGCGCTTCCGAGTTAATCCTGGCCGGTTATTGCTCACAGGGTTGCTTTTTGCCTTTGCCACCGTGTAGCTGCCAGCGGTCGGTTTGTCAGCCTTGGGCAGCCAAACCCGACGGTGATGCCTCTCCGCTCCTGCCAGCCATGTGCCGGTGACTCCGCGACACCTGCAGTCACGCAAGGTGGCATGTGGGGATGGCGGGGTGAGCGGGGCATGCAGGTTTTGGGCGAAGAAGGGGTGGTGATTCTACTTACTGTTAAACCATCGCATGCAGGTCTGGGCACGGCAGTTACTCGGTGGTGTCTTCCAGTGCACAGGCACAACGGTGAGGGGTAAATCCCAGTTTGGCATGCCTAATTCGGGACAGGTCTGAGAGCCGAGCTTGCAGGAAGGAAGCCGGCTCTGTTGTTTTACCCACCGAATGCTTTTTCTCCCACGCATGTGGGTTTTTCAGTTCCTCTTTCCCAGTACAGCCGAATGTTAAGAGCGCTGGGCACCAGTTTATGTTTATGGATGTGGATCTGAGTGCCGGGGCTGGATCTCAGCCGGATCTCAGCTGGGGCTGCTGAGAAAGCTCTGGGCCATTTTCAGCTGTCAGGGATTTTGAAGTCTGCAAGGTCGGGCTTGCTGGAAGAGGTCTAGCCTGGTGTTTTCGGATGAGCGGGCTACGGCCAGCCAGCGTCCAGGGGAACAGCCAAGCCTGAGCCTCGCTGCTACCTGCTCATCTCAGTAGATGGTGATGAGCTACCTGCTCATCTCCACAGCAAGAGGCTTGCGAAGGGGACGTGCCTTGCACAGGAGGCTGCCGCGAGAGTTGTAACGAAGCGCTGGCACGGCTCTCGTCTGCCGTAGCTGTGCCTGTTGCTCCTCTAGTCCGTGCTGCCGCTTTATCCCACTGCTGTGACCCGTCCTGCAAACCTGGCTCCTGCCCGGCAGGAGATCCGTCAGTTCTCCGTAGGAGCTCTGTGCACGTGGGCAAGTTGCTGGACTTAAAGGGTGGCTACAAAGAGGACAGAGCCTCTGTCTTCACAAGGAGCCATATGGAGAAGTCAAGGGGCACCAGATACAAGATGCACCGGGAGAGAGGTTTCATCTCAACATAAGAAAGAAATTTTTTACGGTGGGAACAATCACTCACTGGAAGAACCTCCTCAGGGACATGGTAGAGTTCCCATTGCTGGAGGTGTCCAAGATGCGAGTGGACAGAGTGGTAGATAATCTCATCTGGGTTCCCTTTCCCAAGAAAGGTTGGAGCAGGTGACCTTTCAAGGTCCCTTCTAACCTGGGCTGCTCTACAGTTCTGTGACCTGAGTCGTGTTGACACATACGTTCCAGCTTCTGTGTAACGATGGTGCTTCCTCGGCTTCCTACTGGAGAAGTGACTCCAGCAGTGCGATTCAGCGGAGAGCAGGCGGGCATACCGAGAGGGTGATGTCTGCCTGCTGTCCTTTACAGGAACGAAATGAAGCGATATTTGGTACCTTTGTGTAGGTTTGTAGGTACTGATGTGCCTCCTGCTTGAGCTGAGGACCATGCATTTGAGTGATGTTTCTCTCGACATTACTTTTCTTGAAATATGAAGCTCTGAACTTCCCTGGGTGTTGGCGGAGGAAATCTGAGTCGCGTTTTGTTCAGTACAGAAGTGCCAGAAGGGTTGAGAGACATCAAAATCAAATAATTGTATATCTGAAGAACCGTGGGCTCTCGAGGCATGAACAAAGGCAAAATTAGGACTTTTGTGATGACACTTCAAGAGTGATGGGAGGATTAAAGAGGAACTTGTTCCAGTTTTCCCCGTTTTGTGATATAAAGGAAGGCCTGAAACGTTTCTTCCTTTTTATTTTCCCCCTTTTTTTGTGCCTCGTGTATTGGTGACCTGTTTGGCTTGTTGGGAGTTGAGGGAAATGAGGGTGTCTGCCCAGGGTGGCTTAGTTATCAAGCCGCGTTCAAGAATATTGGGTTTTTCAGCCTAGACTGAGTGTTTCCTCAGTGCCTGTTTGAGGTTGGGGTTAAAGAAGTGTCAGTAAGAAGCAAATGCTGAATTTTAGCTAATCTGGTAAAGTGTTTTCTTCAAACACAGCCGGGTTGAGATCTGGCATCTTGGACCTACAGTTTTGGTGGGCTGCTTTGTGTGCCCTAGTCTGGTTGAATGTTACCGTAAAGGTCACGTTTTGAGGTCATGAGCGGATGGGGGTGGATGTGAGGTTGAGTTTTGATGTGAGCTGCGTCTTTTTGACCGACGATGAATGTGAAGTTGACGCTCGAATTGTCTATTTGGTAGCAGGTGGGTGTTGTGGCTGATAAATCTCCTGAGCTTTGCTCCAGGTAGAGCGAGTGCGTGGCCACCCCTATGCTGAAGAGGTCTTTGCTGACCTCTCCCGTCTTCCTCTGTCTCCAGCTTCTTGCGGTGACCCCATCCGTCCTGCGTTTGTAATGCCTGGACTGAAATATTTCAGGCTTTTCTCAAGAATGCCAACAAATGACTCATGACTCGAGCGCTGCCCTGTGTCAGGTTCATCTCCAGTGTCAAGGCTCAGCCTACGGAAACTTGGAGTCCCGGCATAAGTTTCTCGACGTCTCTCTGGGCGCTCTGGTTGCAGTGCATGCTGGAAGATGTAGTCTTGGTGGGGTGCACCTCCATATTAAAAAAAGAAGGGTGGCTCCATTTTATTCAAATTGGGTTCAGCCTTCTCCCTCCTGGCAGCTCGCCGGCGCCGTCCCGCTCGGCCCCGAGAGCCACCAAAGTTCTGCCGGCGCCTTGTGCGAGCGAGGAGGCGGGAGCGCAGCTCCTCCATTCAAAATCTTGCTTAATTCCACATTGAACAGCTTGTTTTGAAGCCCTGTGCTTCGGCGTGTTTTGCAACAGCTCGGACTCCCGCCGGGCGAAGGCGATGGAGGGATCCTGCCCCCGTTGGGTGGCAGTTCTGGAGGGTGTCACGGTAAATCCTCCTTTGTCTGCTACAGCTTGACTGATGTATGGGGGAGAGCAAACCCTCCTCCCCTGCGTGATTTCTTGAGCTGAAAGCAGCAAGTGAGTGAGGAAGCTCCTTTGTGCAGATTTCTCCGTCTCCTCTTGTGTGTGCCAGCTGGCTCACGTTCAACATTTCTCTTTTTTTCTCTCTCTCTCTTTTTCCCCCCCCCCCCCTTTTTTTTTTTTTTTTTCCTCCCCCATCTCTAGAGAAGAGGGGGCGGGGAGAGAGGGGGAACGTCTTAAAAAGAAATCTGCAGAAAAGACATGGGAGTTACTTAACAAAAATCCAACCCAAACAAGCCCAGCTGGGGGATTACAAACGCGGTGGTAGGAGCCGAGCGGGGAGCGAGCGTGGCAGCTCGGGAAAGGGAGGCGCGTTTCCCCCCCCGCCTCTCCCCGCCATGGCCCCGAGTTTCTTTAGTCGTAAAAGGAAACAAAAAGGGATCTTGTGCGGAGGCAGCGTATGGGGAGAGCTGCCGGCTGCCTGCCAGCGGCGGGAGGAAGGGCCTCGGCACCACGGCCCCTCGGTGGAGCGGGGCCGGGGGCTCCTGGTGAGCCCTCTGGGGTCTTGGCGAGCGGAGGCGGGGGGGGGCGGCAGCATCTCTTGCATGGATGCTCTCCCCCAGCTGCTGGCATTCCCTTTGCCTCCTCCTGGGAAGGAGCGGAGGGGTCTGTTTGCTTTCCCGGTCAGGACAAGCATCTCGCCAAAACCCTCCGCTCCCTGCCTTGTGCCCCGCTGGAGGAAACGCCGCGTCCTGGAGAATTTTTTCTGCCGCCCCCCCCCCCCCCACTTTCTCCATCATCTTTGCCGCTCCTTCTTGCGGGCATTCCTGAAAGTTAATCAGGGTGAAAATTGCAGTCGGTCATGTCTGGAAGCCACCAGAGGCTGATGCCGGAGCGCTGCAGGCTGGAGCACATGGGTATGAGACAGTCTCCCTACGTGTGGGCTGGGTGTTGCCAGGAGAAGAGCTTTCTCCTGCGTCTCGCCGCCCTTGGGGCGTTCAATCCTGCCCCGCTTTGGTTTCTTGGCCTCCGGTAACCGGTAGAGAAAGCGGGAGCGGCGCGGGCTCGGTGGGTTTGCTGCCCAGCATCCTGCGCGTGTTTTAAGCACAAAGAGCCGGGGGCTCCTGCGGTTTCCTCGCTCCCTTTTTGAAGGCGAGCTATTCTGTTTGAATAGCTTTTCTCTAGGTGTGTTTGCAGCTCCGAAAGTGAACTTTCAGGTTTGTCTCTTAATACGGTTGGCTCTGTCCCAGCCCATAGATGTGGATTGTAGAGGTCTCGGGCACCTAATGGAGCTGAATTATTCATGTCTGGTGCTGTGTGTGTGCAGCATTCCCAAGCAGAAAGCTGTCTCCTTGCAGGATCTGCGCTCCAGGACTGCTCTTAAAACGCTTTGTTGGCAGGTCTCCAGGCCAACAAGTGAGCACATGCTTTTCATGTTGCGCGGGGATCAATCCTGCCGTGGCAGGAGGTAAGGGGAAGGACACGTTTATAGCTGAATCAATCTCCTCGCTCTGTTTTCTGAGATGTGGTGATTTGTGGCGGCGTTACTCCCCCCCGCCCGGCAGGGGGGTCTGGATAGCACCCAGCGCTTTTCCAGCTTGGGCAAAGCAGGCGGTGGGAAAGGGACCTCAGTCTCTGGCCTGGGGGCTGCGGGAGCCAGGGGTTCCCATCCGCGCCAAATAGCAACAGCGTGGCAGGCTGGGGGTCCCTGGGGGTCTCGCTCGGGAGAGGGACCCGGAACACTCCTCTGGCTGCAGAGGTTGAGCCTGCGAGAGCGGCTCTTTGGAGAAGAGAAATGGGGAATCGGGATGGGAATTTCAGGGAGGAGGTGTTTGAGCTGCGGGAAAGGCTGTAGAGCCACGTGCAATGGATGACTTGCAGGGGATCCCCCCAGCCCCCCGCCCCGGATCGGGGGTCCTGGTCTTCAGCCCCGGGCTGGAAGGGGCTGATCGCTGCCCCGGTCCCTCTTCCCGCGGTGGCACGTCTCGAGCTCCCTGCCCCGCTCTCGGCACCACCTGCCTTTCCTCCGCTCCTGCAAATCCAGCCTGTTCTTGTCCCTCCTGTTTGCGGTTCCCTTCCCTCTGCATTAGCAGAATCTGGGCTCCCGCGACGCCTCCTCCGTAGGGTGAATGTTTTTCCTCCTCTTGTTTTCTAACCCTTTGATTGTTCCTGGCTCTCTAAGCGCTGGGGACCCAGCGGACTTCTGGGCTCCTTCTTCCTTTTGTTGTGGTAGGAATTGGCAAACGCTGCTGCTGTTTGCATAGTTTCAGACCAGAGTCCTGCTCATCTGCTCTCCTTGTTTCGTACATCTAAATAATACTTATGTATATGTGTGTGTGTGTGCGTGCACATACGCGCACCTAAAGCAGCAAGGTGAGTTGCGAGTTCCCCGGTGGGAGCTGAGAGCCGTCCAAGCCGGCGTCGTGGAGGAGTTGTGTGGAGCAGGTGATGCCGTGCCTGTCGCCCATACAACCCTGCGGATTGTCCGTCGCCTTCCTGGGACCGCGAGGAGATCCTCGTCCATCTGTCCCTCTGATCTGAGCCGGCCGTGGCCCTTTGCGTGCTCCAGCCTTGGGTGGGCAGCTCTTGGGGTCGGAGGCTGAGCCTTGTCCTCACCCGGTGTGTTGGTCCTGCGCGGCAGCACCGTGTCCCCGAGCCCTGTCCGGGGTCGTGGCTGGACGCTCTGCCTCAGCTTTGGGCCACGAAGGGGCTGTTACCAGATAAAAATGTGGTTCATCCGCCTTGTTACCAGCTTTGCCCATCCGGACAAAGGAATGGCTGCGGATTCATGGCACAAAGGCAGCTGGCTGCGGCGCCGGGCGGAGACGGATGGTGGGTGCCCGTCGGTGGTTCGGAGGGGGGCTCCGGAGAGGCAGGTTGGTGGAGTTGGGCTGGATGCCCCGGCTCAGGGCTGGGGAGAGGCTGCTGGGGCAGGAGGAGGAAGAGGAGGAGGAAGAGGAGGAGGCAAGAGAGAAACACGCGGTGCGGCTTTGGGAAGCCGTTAGCGACGCCGGTGCACAGAGTGATCTCCTGATTCGGCACTTTCTCTGCCGCTGAAATGAGAGGTCAGTGCTTTTCATTTCCAGCTTGCATGCTAGCCCCTGGCTCCTGGGGTTAAAAATCTCCGTAATGACCTGTCAGAGAGCGGATTATTAGCTGTACAGAGCCGAGGATGCTGTGGGGAGCAGATGGAAAATGGTCTGGCTGCGGCAGCCTGTCTGATGAAAGAATCCCTGGCATTTTTACAGTGTTTGCATCTCTGGAAACGCACCATGAAGCTGCTTTCCAGGCTCCTGCCTGCTGGGGTTTGAAGAAATTTGTGCGTGTGTGGGTTTTGGTGTGGGGTTTTTTTTTTTTTTTTTCCTTCTCATTTCTCTTTAAGTCACCTGTTTTTGAAGTCTTGCTCATAAATAGTCCCAGGAGCCGGTAGGCCCGGAGCTCGGCGGGGAAGGGGAGGACAGTGCTGCTGGAGAAGAGCTTCGTCCAAATGGGTGGTCAAGGATTTCTTAAGAGACCTGGAGAGCGTGCGGCTGGGGCCGAATAGCTGGCCGGCTGGCTGCTGGGAAGAAGCTGTTTCATGTGTTAATTATGTCTCGTCAGTGTAATTGCCACGAGCTAATCTCAGCGAGCGACTCCGGCGCTTTTTCGGGTTGCGTGCGGGTGTCTTTTTTGTTTTCCTGCCCCCGTGTTGCTGCCTCTGGGGACGGGGCAGAATACGATGTGCCTGAGAGTGGGGAGGGCGAGGGGCTGGAAGCCAGGAGGAGAAATTTTGGGCGAGCCAGGGCTGTCCGTGGTGCGGGCAGGTTCGGCTAGTCCCACTCTTCCCAGTTAAGACCAGGTACCCATGCAATTTCCCATCCTTCAGAGCCTGCCGGGCAGCTCATCGCGGTGGAGGTGACGGTGGTTTAACGTGCTAAAGCCGGGTGCCATGTTACGCTGCCTGGAGGTGCAGGATGGAAACCCGGCGCTTCCCGCTGCCATTTGGCCTTCGGCGGCCGCTCTGATGCGTCCGAGTGTGGCAGGCTCTCTGAAGCTTGGGATTTATTTCCCACCGAGGCACTCGGCTTCCCCGGCGAGCGGCTCTCATCCCTCGCAGCGAGGCTGGCGCGGAGAGGAGCCCTCCCCCCGGGTGGCATCGGCAGGAGAGGAATCAATCCTCCCTCCCAGGGGCAGCGCTCAATAATTCAGAGGGAAATGGCGAGCGGGGAAACGTGTGAGTAATGTCTTGTTGGAGCCGAGAGCTGTGACCTGCCAGGGCTGGTATTGATCGAGGGACGGGTGCCAGATGGCTGCTGCTGCGGGGATGGCCGAGGAGCAGGCCCCAGCCCGGGGGGGTGACAGGAGGATGCTGCTTTGCACCATGCGGTGGGGGATTTGGGAGGTTGGGGGGCTTTCACCCTGCCCAGGACCTCTCCTGCCTGCAGGTGTGGCTGCCCATGAAGGCAAATCCGTCTGTCCTGGGCTCCTCGTGTGTAACCCTGTTCTCTTTGCTCTCCCTTCCAGCAGCGATGCCGTCACCTGGGCAGACCCCGACCGCTGGAAGCCCCCCGAGGACGTAGGTGACCCCCAGGGCGTGGAGGCAGGGAAGAGCCTTGAACCGTGAGGGGACGTTAACTCTAAGATGTCCTTGAGCAGCGGAGCTTCCGGAGGGAAAGGAATCGATGCGAACCCGGTTGAGACGTACGACAGCGGGGATGAGTGGGACATTGGCGTAGGGAATCTCATCATTGACCTGGACGCTGATTTGGAGAAGGATCAGCAGAAATTGGAAATGTCGGGCTCCAAAGAAGTGGGGCTCCCGGCACCCAACGCGGTGGCAACCCTACCGGATAACATCAAGTTTGTGAGCCCGGTGCCGGGCCCGCAGGGCAAGGAGGGCAAATCCAAGTCGAAAAGGAGCAAGAGTGGCAAGGACAGTGGCAAGCCAACCCCGGGGACCTCCTTGTTCACTCCCAGCGAGGGAGCTGGTGGCAAGAAGGAGGCTCAAGGACGTTCTGGGGATGGCGCGAACTCGGGCAGTTTGGTGCCTGCCGTCACCCCGAAGGGCTCGGAGAAGTCGGCCAAGGCGTCTCGCAGTGTGGCCGGCTCCAAGAAAGAGAAGGAGGGCGGCTCATCCAAAAGCAAGAAGGAAAGGAGTGAGGGTGCGGGGGCTGCGGCAGAGAAGGAGCCCAGCGTGCTGCAGCCCCTGGCCCTGGCAGTGAGGGTGGGACAGTATGATGGGGGCCAGGGGACAGAGCCTGCTGCTGCCGAGCAGCTTGGGAGTATAGCTATTGACACGGGAGCTGCGCTCAATCCCTTGGGAGTTAAGTCGGAGCTGGAGGATGGGGAAAGTGAGTGCCGGCAGCTGAAAAAGGTGAAGTCGGAGAAGGTAAGAAAGGTGTTGGGGTGCGCGGGGAGGTGGTGTTGCCGCTTGGCTATGGATGTGCCGTGGTGGGTGACGAGGGAGTCGGAGCGCCATTTGGGCCAGCGCTGACGTAGGGCTGGCGCCTTCTCGTTCTGGCCTGAAGGCGGTTTGGCCGTGTCATGTGCTGGGATCCGGACACGGTGATGGGAAGGTCAAGCTGCGCCTGGCTTCTGGGAACCACGCGCCGGCAAATCGCCTGCAGTCATTGTGCGTCAGGGTACCATCCCGCTCTGCCCTCGGGTTTCTTTGACTCTGTGGCTGTGCTGAGCAGGTCCAAGCCCATCCGGCTCCTGTCGCTCTGCAGGAGGAGCCTGGGCTGGCGGTGGAGGTGATGTCCCCATCCTGTCTTTGCTCCGGCTCCTGACAGTGCAGTTTATGTTGGCTGCTGTGCTCTGCTTCCCGGTGGCTTCACCTTGTGTGTCAAAGCTCCTTGGAGCTCCCGGAGGAATTTATTTCTCTCTGGTTGCATCATTTGCAGAGAAGGAGACCTTAACGTGTTAGTAAATGTGGGATCTGCGTGGGTGCGCAGGCGAGCACGAGGTGCAGGGTTGACAGGAGTTACCGCCTCGTTTCTTGGTCTGCTGTTGGTACGTGGGCTTTGTCCCACTTGCGGTGACAATCAGCCTCGGGCCGACGAGTTGCTGTGGGTGATTTTTTTTTTTTTTTTTTTTCACGTGTCGCTCCTCCGCTAACACGCAGCAGCGATGCTGAGCCGGCAAAGCTGCTCTTCCAGGTCGCCGGGGGTGTGAAGAGCCCTGCCAGCAGCGTGCAGCCGACGGGGTGAACGGCTGTCTCTCCGTCCGAGCGGCATTGGGCTCCGGGTGGCTGCGCAGCCACTTCTAGATACGGCCACCGGAACGGCAGCTCGGTTAGGTTGTTTTTTAGTAATTGCAGTGGCTGATGTGATTTCTGTGGGCAGATGGGGGAAGACTTTGAGTACGTAGAGTTCTTTGCGCTTGGAGCAGAAGCTCCTCCATGTTACCTGCCCGCATGCCGTCGCCGGCCTGTTCCCGGGAAGCCGCGCGTTTGCCGTGCATGGGGTGAGCATCACGAGTGTGTGCCTTCGGGGTGGCTCAGCCCCATCGCCGTCAACACCCACTGGGGTGGGTATTGGGTGTGCGTCACCGTGTTGGCAGCCGGCGGCTCCCCGGGAGGATTTCTGCTTTGGTGTGGGGATGGCGGTGCTGGGTGCTGGGAAAGGATGGATGGGGAGCACTCAGCGGATTTAGGAGAGTTGCTGAGACCAGTGAGATGTTGGAGAGATTTATTTTTTTTTTTCCCATCTGCAAAAAGATAGAGCATATACGGAGAGAAGGGTCGTGGGGATGGTCAGCCACGGATGGCTCTGGGAGAAGAGCTGCTAAGTAGGTCGGCGCTTCCTCCGCTGGAGAGAAAGGCTCCTGGGGCAGGCGACCGAAGCCTGTAAATTTAAGGAGTGGTGTGGAGATGATGTGCTGTTTCCTCATCCTTCCCAGCAGCAGAACCAGGGTGAAGGAAACAGGGAAGAGGAACAGGTGCTCTTTGGGTGATGGACTTGAATGCTGCTGCAAAAAGCTGTGGATGCTGAAAGTTCACTGATGCTCTGGGGCACCTGGATGGGTTTGTGGAGGAGGAACCCATCGGGGGGGTGTCTTCAGCTTGGGAAAAGCCCAAGGAGGGCTGGAGCTTGGGAAGTAGTTTGGGTGGGATGTCAACATGCTTGGCTATTATGTTCCTTCTGCTGCTGGCCGCTGTCAGAGCCAGCACGGGGGCTGGTTGGGCCTTTGGTCGTACCCTGCGTGGCTTTTCCTGTGTTTTTACTAGTCTGTCTTTCACTGATTTAGCCACAGAGACCCTCTGCAGGTAGAAATGCCAAAGCAAAGAGGGGATTATGAAGACAGGGACCAAACACCATGAACCTTGACAGGCTGGAGGAGTGGGCCCGTGTGATCCTCATGAGGTTCAACCAGGCCAAGTGCAGGGTCCTGCCCCCGGGCCGGGGCAATCCCCGCTGTCAGTACGGACTGGGGGTGAGTGGATTGGGAGCAGCCCTGCGGAGGAGGACCTGGGGGTACTGGTGTGTGACAAATTGGACGTGAGCTGGTGATGTGAGCTTGCAGCCCAGAAAGTCAACCCGATCGTGGGCCGCATCCAAAGAAGCGTATCTGGCAGGTGGAGAGAGGTGATCTTCTGCTCCTCTATTCCGCTCTGGTGAGACCCGGCCTGGGCTGTAGGGGGCTTGTAAGAGTGATGGAGAGAGAGTTTTTACCAGGGCCTACAGTGATAGGACAAGGGGTGGCGGTTTTAAGCTGAGAGAGGGTAGGTTTAGGTTGGACATAAGGAAGAAACGTTTTACAATGAGGGTGGTGAGACATTGAACAGGTCGCCTGGAGAAGCTGTGGCTGCCCCATCCCTGGAGGTGTTCAAGGTCAGGTTGGACAGGGTGTTGGGCAACCTGGGCTGGTGAAAAATGTCCCTGCCCATGGCAGGGCGTTGGACTAGCTGATCTCTGAAGGTCCCGTGCAACCCAAACCATTTTATCATCTCCGTACAGATACCTCGCGAGGACAGTTCTGCCACTTTACTCGTCCAGATTCAGGTACAGCCCCATGGATGAAGGCTCCGCCTGGAGGGTTGAGCCTTTTTTTGAGAAGTGATTTAAGGTCTGGATCTGCCGGAGAACGTGTCGGGTTTGGGCTCAGGAGGAAACATCAGCTGTGTTTTTTTAGCTTCCTGGAGGCAGCTAGATGGCTTCTTTTGGGTTGGGAAACCCGTGGGCGAGGAGAAGAAAGGTGGCTGCGTGGCGAGGGGTGGGAAAGCAGTTTATTGCTTGAAGAAGAGCCTGAGAATGGGCCAGTGACCGGGGCAGGGTGGAGGATGGAGGTGGGCAGCGGCGTTGTGCTGTTCCTATCTCCTGAAAGCTGCGGAGATGCTGCTAACCGGACTCCGGAGGACAAATGAAGAGCGGAGGTGGCTGTGGGAGGGCAGCTCCTTCGGCGAGCGTGTTGGGGGGATGAATGGGACAGGTTCCTGCAGGCCTGGGGACAAACCCTGCCTGGGAAGCCAGAAACTTGCTCAGACTGAAACAGGAACAGCCACAACGTGACTCAGCCCAACCTTTGGTCTCCGACGGCTTGTCCTCTCCTTAACCCTGTGCTGCTCCCGCTTCCCTCTCGGGCAGGGAGGCTGGTCTCCATCTGGGGACGGACAAAGAGAGAGACCATTTCTCCCTCCACCGGCTCCAGCGCCGGGTAGGTGACCTCCCTGTGCGTACGTGCGCACCGAGCACTCAGCCTCCAGCCAGGAGGTTTTGTTGTACCTCCTCGGCAGGATTAAAGAGCGCTGCAGCAGCGAGTATTTTTCCCTTGATGAGGTGCTTCGGTGCCACAGTCAGCTCGCCGTTCGCCCCTCCTTCTGCTTTTGTGCTCTTTAAATAGCTCACTGTAGGGTTTTGCAGCCCTCCAGTCCTCGCTGT
Organism: Sterna hirundo; assembly: GCA_009819605.1. Lineage (NCBI taxonomy): Eukaryota > Metazoa > Chordata > Aves > Charadriiformes > Laridae > Sterna > Sterna hirundo. The sequence continues at coordinate 24,120,479 of CM020445.1, forward strand.
GTGTAGGAAAGAGCTTCTTCCCTTTGTTTTTTTTTTTTTTTCAGCTGCCCTTTCATGTCAGCAGGTGCTCGAGCCGGCGAGGTGTCCACGGATGAGATCACCCTTGCTCCCATGTCTCACATCACAGGGACGGAGCCGGTGGACGTGGCCCATGGGCTCAGTGGGAGATGTTTTCCCGGTGTGACCCCATGGCTCTTGTGGTTGTTGCTTCCTGGGGTGAAGCCTCGGGAACTGAATATCCCGAACGCCCTTTTTCTAGGTGCGTTCCTTGGCCGTACCCAGCCTCCTGTTGCGGCATGCCCTGGCTAGTTCCGTACCCTCCTGGAACCTGATGCCATCGGTGTGTCGGGACACAAGCCATAACTTTGCTGGGGACGGGGCCGATCGTGGTGAAACCTGTTGGCGTTAACCCTGCCGAGACCTCCCAGGGCCTCTGGGGTGGGCTGAGCACCAGGCGCAGGTTTCCCTCGGGCTGTGGGGTGCCTGGGCAGCTCCTTCCACCAGCCCGTGCTGCTGGAGCACCAGATATTTGGGGGGGCAGAAATGGGAGCTTAACGCTTCTTGCAGTGAAATGAGCCTGTGCTGATGCACCCGTGTCCGGAGCCTGTGGACAAGCAACCGGCTCTGTCCCTGGCATGGCGAACAGCAAGCCGTGGGCCACTGGGGATGGCCAGCGCTGAGCCGGGGGTTGGTTTTGGGTGGGGGGCACCCGTGTTTGGGAGGGAACGGCCGCTCTCGGCGAGCGGCCATGCTCAGCAAAATGGCCGTGCAGGGAGCAGCGGTGCCGGCCGGGCTTAGGAAGCCTGTTTTCTCTGCCTGCCCCGCCGGCTGCTTTCGTGTGGCCGAGCTGGCCCCGGGGCCGGTTGGCCGGGACGGCGGGCGCTTGCTTGCCGGCTCTCCACCCCGACTCGCCGCCCGCGCCATCGCCCCTGGCACCCCGCTCCTCGCACACTGGGGCGAGCCGGCCCGGCCGGGGGATGTTAAGCATTAAACAAAAGAGCCTCCCAGCTCTTGGCTGCCGCTCCGGCTTTGTTTTGATTGAGAGGTTGTTCAGCAGGAGGAGGGCGGTATTTTTTTTTTCCCTTTTTTTTTTTTTCCTCCTCTTCTGACGAGCGTCCAGATGCGACGCTGCTGCAAACAAGGGAAAGGCAAACAGAAGCCGCTGGAGACTCAGCTCTTCTGAAAAGCCTCTCCGAGTCACGTGCGCTGCGGTTTCGGGCAGCGAGGAGGTGGATTCAGTCATGTCCCTTTGCCGGAGAGGGGGTAGAAGCCACCGGTGCTTTTTTTCGCCCTGAATTTCCCACCCCAAACGCAGCGCGGTTATACCCTGCGCCTGCTCTGAGCGGAGATCCCCTGCCACGGGTGGCCCGACGGCAAGGGGACGTCGTAAGGTGGGGGACACTGCAGGGAATTGGCCCCAACGCTGGTGTGAAAATCCACTTCTGGTTCTGCGGGAGGACAGCGTGGCGTTGGAGCAGTGGCTGGGAGGTCAGAGGGCGGTGGTGGAAGTGGGGTGGCTGCACCACAGTGGTGTCAGCTGCCAAAAAAGAAATACTCCCCAAAAACACATCCCTGGACTCTCCCTGCTGCCGCCGCCTTGTGTGGCAGTTTGCAACGTGGCTTTGGGGTCATCTGTGCAGACCTTCTTCCTCTAAACCCATCGAGGCAGACCGGCGTGGTGTCTTCAGCGCTGTTCCTACAGTTGTGGCTGTCCCAGCCTGACCGGGATGTGGGATGACCCCCCGCAGGTGTTAGGTGTCCTCCACGCATTAATTCTTTACCTGGAATCAAAGCACGGTTGCCTTTTTTTTTTTTTTTTGTTGGTTTTTTTTTTAATTTTTATTTTTTAGCCATTTTTGGTAGGAGGGATGAGGTTTGGTAGAGCGGCGAGGGTTGGGGTGAAGGGGTGCTCGGATGACTCCAGCTTGAAGAGGTGAGATCTTCCCAGAAGGCAGTACCTCTGCTAGGTCCAAGCCCAACAGGACATGGCCATAGACTCTCTTAGGGACATCACTGTACGTTGGATGTTGCGTTTGCTTCCAGCTTTGCGCCTCAAAGAGAGAATGATGCTCTGGGTAGAGCCTGGAGGCCACCGTGGGCTCGGCCCCAGCCTGATCGTGGAGGCAGCTCCTTGCACGTGGCTGTGGAGATGTGGCCGCTAATGCTGTGCTGCTGCTTTACATCGTCCTGCTGGTGGGTTTAAAGGGCTCCAGCTCTGCTGTTGCCTCTTCTGTCACGGTATCCCAGCCATGGCCAGCTTCTTGCTGTCCCTTAGTCCTTGTCCTCTTCTCCTTCACTAGCTGATGGTGGCAGCAGTAGAGCAGCGCAGCTGATTGACCTTGCTCAGAGCTTCCAGCTCTGCTGTCCGTGCATCCTTTTGGGACTTGATCTCACCCTCCGCCAGCAGCTCTTTGTCTTCTGCTCCCGTACAAAACGGTTGGAAGGTGGTTTGATCACTGAGCTCCCCGAGGAACGGCATGGGAGCAGAGAGCTGCCGTGCTGAGGGCTTGAGCGTGCCGAGCGCCTTCTCTGCTTGCAAAAAAACCCAAAGCACCAAAACAGCTTTTCCCACCCCAAATGTCAAAGACGTTTGACGCGAGGCCTTGGCAAAACCCGAGCAGCTCTGACCCGAGGTGCCCAGCGAGGCAAGGGGGAGGAGGGCTCCTCTGCCTTCGAGGCGGTGGTTTGGGAAGCCGAGTCGCTTGATGTGGGGCAAAGCCAGGCCGGGGCGTTGCGGGCTGGTCCCAGCCTCGTGCGTCAGAGACATCCTTGGGATTTTGACCCAGATGCCATGAGTAGGGCCCGGCGTGGGTTTCCTTGTCTTGGGGCCAGGGTTTGGGTGGAGAAACTCCCAGTTGGAGGCTTTTCAGTGGAAACAATTTTTACTTTACAGCCCCTCCAAGGCCCGCTCTGTCCATCCCTTCAGAGCTGTAATTCCTTTTCCCCTGGGATTTTTAGGGCATTCAAGAAACCGCGTGCTTGGGGTAGGGACCCGCTCGTACCAAAAACCCTGGGCAGAAGCCATCCTGGTGCCGTTTCCCACCCCTTGCTCCACAGGGCTCGGCTCTTCCTGGGGAGCGGCACTGGCAGCTTGGGAAGCGGCAGTGGGGGTGCAGGCAGCTGCCGGCTCCTGCCCGCTCCTCGCCCTTGTTCCTTTTCTCCAGCCACGCTGGAATCGGCTGCCTCCAGAGCTGCTGACAGGGCTGCCTTGGGAGACCTCGGGAATGACACCGCTCGTTTTCCTTATCGTTCCCGGCCCCGCCGCCCGGAGCCTTCTGCTGCAGGAACAAGGCAAGAAGGGGGCACGCGGCCAACATGTGTCAGGAGCTACAAAGGAGGAAATTGGCCTCGTTCGCTTAAAACCATGGGGTTAGTCTTTGAGTTTTGGCTCCTGCTGAGAGGTTATTTATATGTGGGCTTTTCTTTTTTTTTTTTTTTTTTTTTTTTTTTTTTTTCCTTAGAACCACTAGATGTAGCAGGCTGGGAGTTTCAGCTGATCCCACCTCTGAAGGTTTTTATAAAGGAAAAATCACTCCTCTCCCCATTCGCTTTCCCGCCTGGCAGCGTTAGGAAGGACTAGTGAAGGGGGGCTGAGTTAGTTTTGATGCCCGACCCATCGGCATTGCCCTATCCCGTTTAATAGGACATCGTGCCAAAACGCAGCCCCGTCTCCGCCGCAGTGGCAAGCAGGACCTGCGGCTCTCCGACAAGGACACGGTGACATGCTGGGAAAGCAGAGAAAACATCTCCCCATTCCCAAAGCGCGAGAGCGGAATGACAACGCGCTAACGAGGAGGCTGACGGAGGGGGGGACGGCTGCTTCTCGACAGGGTCCGTGCACAGGCTTCCTCGGTGCCAGCGAGCTGCAAATCCGCTCCCCTGACGCTTTGATTAGAGTTTTTGATGAAAAGGCTGGCGGGTGATTGATCCTGCTGACTCACGGACCCTGTTTCTCCTCCGCTGGAGACGGTAACTGCTGGAGATGGGTCGAATTTTGAGGCTAACCAGCTCCGGTAGACTCACTCGTGTTTGTTGCTTTGCTTCCAGGCTGGCGGTGGCTGCTTATTAGCCTAATGACCCCAGTTAGCCAGCGCCATTTATCTGCCCGAGTGAGATTTCTTTAAAGGAAGATTCGCGCGTCTCGAGCGCCGCGCGACCCTGAAAGCTTCAAAACCCGTGGAGCTGCTCCGGCGGCCCTGCCGGGAGCTGATGCAGGGGGAGTGTGCCAGGAATAACCCGCTAATGAGCAAAGCTGCTCCTCCACCCGGCAGCCGGGGAGGCCACTGGAAAGGGCTGCCGAGCAAAGTGCTGCCTGCTTTTCCCTTCCTCCGCTTCTAAAGGCTGGCTGGCTGGGGATTTGCCGCCTTTTCCCAGTTTCCTGTGGGCACGGCGTCTTCTGTGCCGCTGTTTTCCTGATGTTTGCCTTGAAAACACGGCGCTGCGTTGCTCTGCTGCTCCTCCTGAGGATGCTTCAGGCTGGAGGCGTGAAATCCATCTAATCCATCTTCCCTGTGAGTCCTTGTGTGTAGGTGACCTCACAGATGTGCTGGGCGAGAGGGCACCCAAATACTCAGAGCTGATGGCAGGCAGCACCCCTGCGCGAGATAAAAAGCGATGGCAGTGGCCTTCTGGTGTGGCTTCTTGTGACATTCCCACCTCCTGGTGATCAACACCTGGAGCCGGAGACCTTGCCGGGCTGCAAGAGGAAAGCCACCCCATGTTTCCTAGATGTTGAGCCGGCGGCTGGGGTCGGAGAGCTGGGGAGAGACAGCCCAGGGCTGGAAAGAAGTCGCCGGGCTCCGAAATGATTTAAAGCTACCAGCAGCCTGACGCTATGTTGTATTTGGTGACAACATCTGCTCGAGATATTCCTGTCCCTGTTACTCATTCCTGCCCACGGACCAGATCAGGGAACTGATCTGATGTAAATAAAGGCGCTCGGGGTTTTCTAGGGTGAGCTCGGGTTGCGGCTGGCAGGGCTGGGCACGCCGTGCCGCTGGGATGGACGGATCGTGGGCAGCCCTGGTGCTGCCGGGGGATGGAGACGGACGGGGGCTTTGCCGGGGCGATGCCGGGGTGTAAGGGGTCTGGGGCTCTGCCCAGCCACCGGCCTCTTGCAGGGCTCGCGGTGGCTTTGGCTCAACCCCGGAGGGCACGTGGTGCCCGTGCCGTCTGTCTCTCCTCCTCCGTTGCTGAACGGTGCCGGCTCCATCCCAGCGCGCTGCAGATGGGAAAAATCCCTTTGCAGGAAGATGTTAACCACAAAGCGTTTATACGGTGTGGTGATGGCACATGCTCGTATCCACTGATGTTTCCCCCGCGCTTGATGCTGAAATTGGCTTAAAACTCAGTGTCTAGATTTATTTTAAAACATCGCCTGGCCCTCGTTCACTTGGGGTCCCTTGAAGCGTGCTGTGATGAATAACGCGGAGAGCAAGCCTGCTTTGCGGGCTTAAGGATTAGTTCTGGTGGTGATATGGAGGTTGCCACGTTTTACATCTTGTTAGGGGACAAGATGTGACACAACTCAGAAGCACTTTTCGTCCGGTGCCGAGGGAGCAAGAGGAGCCGTCGGGGCTCTTGGCTGCCCTTCCTTGATGCTGACGCTGGAGCCTCCCTGCCTCAGTTTCCCCTGTCCTCCAGATGCATCGGATGCTCTCCTGTTTGGAGACTTTGTTAGGGAGAGCACCCCAAGGTGCTCCAGGTGGAGAAGGCGCCATTACAGCTACTAATCCTGTGGTTCTGTTGTTTTGGGTTTGGTTTTTTTTTTCCCAAGCTAGAAAGGAATTTAATTCTGGGGAGCTCACTCCCCCAGTCAGCTATGTAAATGCAGTGTTGTGATTTCCACCCCCCCACCCCCACCCCCCCCAGGTGCTATGCAAACCAATGCCGTTCCCAGACTCCCCCCCGTTTGCCCCCCATCCCTCCCTCCAGTCCTTGGGATGCAGGTACGCTGCCTCCTGCGCTGGGAACGGCCCCGCTCGTCTCTTTAACAGATGGACGTGGCTTGTTCTGGAGCAAGCCACGTGCCGCAGGGCTGGCAGCCACCGTCCTTGGGCTCAGCCCTTGAAAGAGGACCCCGGAGCTGGGGCTCAGTCCTGGATTCAAACCTGTTGTTGTTTGGGCTGGAGGAGGGAGAGCTGCATCTGCCCGGCAGCGAGTGGAGGCATGGGGTGTGTTGCCCGAAAGGGGCTTGTTCCCTGGGGAGGGCATCCCAAAAATCATCATATCATATCATGGGATGGTTTGGGTTGGAAGGGACCCTAAAGATCGTCTAGTCCCACCCCCTGCCCTGGGCAGGGACGCCTCCCACCAGACCAGGTGGTCCAAAGCCCCATCCAGCCTGGCCTTGAACCCCTCCAGGGGTGCCGCATCACCAGCGTGGTGCGGCGAAGGGGCTGCGATGTCCTTGTGGTCCCGCGCGGAGCATGGTGCATGCTGAGAGCCACGGCTAATGTGCCTGTACCAGCTCCAAGCGAGTATTTCCAGCTGGCGCTGCCCTGCCACCTCGGTGTCCCGACCCACCCTCCCCGGCGGGGCGTGCAGCCCCACGTCTCCACTCCCCTGTCCCCTTGACCTGCCACGACATAGGCAAGAGAGGCCCTTTGCAAGGAGAAGGGAGCAAAGCCGTAGGAGAGAAGGGGTAACATCAGTGCCGGAGCTGAGCTCCAGCAATCGAGGCGGGAAGGGAGCCTTGGAAGAAGAGGAAGGAGCTGGGGTTGGGAGGTGCTGGCTTTGGAAGGCTGAAAAGGATCCTGTAAGGGGAGGATGGCCGGGCGCCAGCCAGCTCTTTGAGGTGGTAACGAAGTCATCAAAAAGAGCTGGCATGTGCTGGTGAAGCCTCTCCCGTCCGGGCGCTGGGGAGAGGAACGGATCTATAGGATGCCTTGTAAGTAGAGCGACATTTTAGGGTTTCGAGTGGTGTTTGCTGTTCTGTGGCTTGGGAGGAGGAAGGCAACCATGTATATATATCACAGAGCCGAGCAGTTTGCTAACAGGAAGGTTTCTTTTTTTTGCTTAGCATTAACGTTTCAAGGTACAGGAACTCTTTAGGTATTTAGTGTTTTATGGTCTTCCAGGCTGGCTATTAATACTCCGCTTTGTGTACAGCGTGAAGGGAGCTGGAGGGGCTGAGCTTTGAATGCTCTTCTGAAGGAAACCAGCCTTTTGGTAGAAACCCTACGGCCACGAGCAGAGTGTTTCTTAGCTGCCCTGACCTGGGGGAAGAGTTAAAGCCCCTTGCCGGCGAGGAGAGCGGGTGGTTCAGCTCTCGGGCAGTGCTCTGTCTGCAGGGGCTGGATCTTGCATCAGAAGAGCAAAGGCTGTACGTGAAACCACCCTCCGGTGTAAGGGTGACCAAACGTGCCATGGCTTTGCCGGATCGCTGCCTGGTTTGTTTGCGGAGGAGCCATGTCCCAGGAAAAGGCCCAGCTCTTGAGGGGCTCACAGCTGGTTCTCTCTGCTCCATCCTACAGACCAAGAAAATAGGAGCTGTTGGTGTTCCCCATGATAGATAACTCAACGATAGCTAATGGTAGCTTGGACCAGCTTGTGTCGCGTCCACGCGGTCTCTGTAAGTAGGCTCAGCGTTTACCCATTCCCCCAAGGACGTAAGAAGGCGCATGGCATTAAAAAATAGAAATTTTGGGTTTTCCAGGCTGTGTCCTCAACAGTAGTGCTTTGGCTCCCGGCAGGAGCGCCTCCCTCTGTGGGGCCCTTCAAAGGCGGAAGACGCGGTGGAGAGGGCAGCGGCAGATCCGGTTCTGGTTTTTCTTGTTGTGTGAACGGAGGCTGTTTTGGCATTCCCCTTGCACCACCTCCATACCCAAGCTCCCGGCGTGCTTGAGCCCTGGGGTCAAATGCATCCGCCTTCCCGCAGGGAAGGGGCTCTCCTCGACCGCTGTTGGCTGGGAGAAGAGGACAGGTGAGATGCGCCACATCTTTGTGGTGTCCCGACAGTCTCCAGCCTTTGGCCGCAGGAACGAGAGCGACCAGACTTGCAGGTGCCTGTTGTTTCTGGGCAAGAAACCAATGGCTTCATCTTCCAGGCCACAGAAGCAGCCAGATTTTCTGGGCAAGGAGGGGGATCCAATTTGGCGCAGATCCCAAGCCAGTAGCGCAAGGAGCTACCGTGATGAGTGATTGGCTCCTCTTTTGAAGCCAGCGTCATTAAGGAGAGCGTGTCAAGTCGGGGTGGGGGACCAGGATTTTGGTAAATTGGACATTTCTGGGCATGGAGACCTGTGTTACGGTGCTGTGCTTTGCTCCTTGCCCACTGCCCTGCTGTTGCGCATGGCTCAAAAGCCTTTGGGAACCGTCCTCCCTGCTCAGCCCGTTTCAAACGTGGCTGTAAAGCAGCACCTGGCAAGAGGTGCCTCAGCAGCTCATGTTGAGCGAGCGATGCCTGCCTCCTGCCACCGAGCAAGGCCATTAAAACCCAGTCTCCTCTGGGAGCTGATGGTCTGATACAGGAGATGGGAAGAGAATCGCTTTCAATTTCCCATTGATCCTAACGAGCCGGTGTGGGAGACTCAGATGGCCCAGCTGTGTTGGTGGCTATTAGCTCTGGCACTCAGTGCCGCTCTCAGGTCCCCTTTACTTCTCAGTTCTAGGAAATCGAATAAAGAGAAAACCACTTAGGAGGATTTTAATCAGAACTTGGCAGAAGAACTTAAGGAAATCCAAGAAATCTTCTGACAAGCGCTTCATGCTGAGATTGCCAGTGAATGGAAAGGGCAAAAATGGGGCCATGGCTCGGGTGGGTTGAGTTTCTTCTGGATGGTTTAATGGGATTGCGTTAAGTGTTCCTGCACCCCCCAAGCTGGGTGAGAGAAGGGCCTTCAGTGTGCTGGAGACTTGCTGTCAGCTGGAAATGAGGCAGAGTCCTCTGGGAGCAGTTGATGAAAGTCATCCCAGACCCGCTGGAGATAGCGTGGCTTGGGAGGAGAAGATGGGTTAATTTATACTGATAGTGGCCTTGCAGATTGGGGCGTTAGCGTGACACGGTTGTATTTCTTCGAGAAGTTGACCTTGACAGGCTGGAGGAGTGGGCCCGTGTGAACCTCATGAGGTTCAACCAGGCCAAGTGCAGGGTCCTGCCCCCGCGCCAGGGCAATCCCCGCTGTCAGTACGGACTGGGGGTGAGTGGATTGGGAGCAGCCCTGCGGAGGAGGACCTGGGGGTACTGGTGTGTGACAAATTGGATGTGAGCTGGTGATGTGAGCTTGCAGCCCAGAAAGTCAACCCTATCGTGGGCCGCATCCAAAGAAGCGTATCTGGCAGGTGGAGAGAGGTGATCTTCTGCTCTCATGAGACCTCACCTGGAGCACTGCATCCAGTTCTGAGGTCCCCAGGGCAAGACAGACATGGACTTGTTGGAGCAGGTCCAGACGGGGGCCATGAAAATGGTGGAAGGACCTGAACACCTCTGCTATGGAGAAAGGCTGAGGGAGTTGGGCTTTTTCAGTTGGAGATGCTCTGGGGACACCTTACTGTGGCTTTTCAGTATATAAGGGGGGCTTACAAGAAAGATGGAGGGAGATTTTTTACTAAAATCTGTAGTGACAGGACAAGGGGCAACAGTTTTAAACTGAAAGCGGGTAGATTTAGATTGGAAATAAGGAAGAAATGTTTTTGTGATGAGGGTGGTGAGACAATGGAAGGGGTTTCCCAGAGAAGCTGTGGATGCCCCATGATTAGAAGCGCTCGAGGTCAGGTTGGACGGGGCTTTGAGCAATCTGGTCTTGTGAAAGATGCCTCTGCCCGTGGCAGGGGGTTGGACGAGGTGACCTCTGAAGGTCCCTTCTGACTCAAACCACTCTGTGATTCTGTGGTGCGAAGTTGTTGATGGTGATGCTGAGTGCTGTTGGGCGTAGGAGATGCTGCTCTGGGTTCAAGCTGAGGCGTGTGTGAGGAGCGTCTCCTTGCTTGGACAAACCTGTTGCTGTGATGGGAGATTAATCTCTGCTTTCCAGACCCTCGCTTCGACGGCGCGTTTCCCATAACATCTCATCTCAAGTTTCTCGCTTTGGGGTTTGGCTCAGTTGTAACTCCTTCTGTAAACTGTTAGTTTGGAAAATTTGATTAAAAATCCATTGAGCGGTATGAGTTGCTTGACCATTTAGGGGATCCGCAGGAGCGGTTCTTGCCTGCAGATGGGTAACCTAAACCAGTCTTTATTTTCTGATTCCAGACAAAGTGAGCATGTAGTTTTGGTTTATGAGTGTGGGCCTGGTGCCGCTGAGCAGAACCCCCCCCCCTCAAAGTTGTGTTTATTTGTAAAGGGTTCTTCAAGACTGCATTGTACTGTTGCTTTTGGTTTTATTGATAGTCCAACATCTGGACTGTTTTTCTAAACGTGCTTTCATCCAAGAAGAGGTTAAGGGAGTGAGAACTGTTCTGATAAAGCTGCCAAAAATAATCTTTGCTTGAGACTAAGTACCGCTCTCGGGACTTTCTCTTGTAAAACAATTTGTGGGTGAGCACAATGAATAACCCTAGGAAGCCCCCAAATGCTCCAGCTGGTCGTTCCTGCCGGGGGTTATAGGACTATAAATTCTCCGCGAGAGTGTTTGAGTTTGTCACGTGCTGCGGGAGATGGTCTAATAGCGGTTAGGGAAGCTGCAGGAAATCGTGGTTGAGGTGACCGAATCCTTGAGAGGAGGGATCTGCCCGTGGTGGGGTTGATGGGAACGGTCTGGAACCTGCTGACGCACGCATCCGTCTTCCTCGCCCCCTGCAATGAGTTGCTTTTGCTCCTTTGGGATGACATCTGATCCTGCGACAAGCTGACGTAACGAGCTGCGTAGCTGGCATGGCTTTAGGTGTTGGGGATGCACTGGTGACAACGTGATACGGATGAGCTTTAGGATACTGTGTGAAAAGCCATCTTAAAAGTAGGTTGGTGCAGCATCGGGAGTTGAGTGTTTGGCTCTCGGCACCTGGGAAGCGCAGAGCTAAGCTGAGTGCAGCAGCCTTAACTCGGCCCCTTCGTCATGCTCCTTCTGGCAGTATTTTCGCTAAAAATCACACGTCCGTATGCTGTGACTTTGTTTGACAACTTGCGCAGTGAAAAGGAGCTACACTTCTTCCTTGATGAGACGTGTAGGTATACGCGGCATGTGTTCTCCAGAGTTGCGTGGCCATGAAGCAAAATATGTTTTTGATGCCATCTGCTTCGTATGGGGCAGAGTTAGAGCCGCTGGAGGAAGCGTAACGTGCTCCCCTTGCATGGGATCCATCCCTGGCTTTGTGCTGTAAGGTGCCTCTTGCGAAGCACCTGGGATTGCTTCTGTTGGGTCAGCTCCGTTAATTCACAGTTGACTGAATACAGACAATTCTTAAGGTGCTATTAAGAAAAGAATGCTTGTAGGAGGACGTTCTCCTGAAACTCTTGGCTGGTGGCTTGCATATCCCATCAAGCCTTAGGGTTCATGTTTTGAAGGTGGAACTTCCCTGGTGAGAACATCGGTGGCTGTCGTGTCCCGTTGAGTAATAATTCAAAGGCAGGCCTTGAGCGTGCAGCTGCTGAAGTTCATTTTAAGCAACCAGCGGCTTTGGAGGGAGCAGGAACAAGGGGCAAGTGCAGCCAGGGGGTGACACCACCTCCAGTGAGCAGAGGAATAAAGTCATGATCGATAGCCTTGGCTTTGTCCATGGTTTTGATAGTGATTTGGAAGAGGCTGTATTGGTAGGAGAATGTATTCCTTCCCAGGGGCTTCTCTTGGCTCTAGAAACACAAACTCTGGAAAACACCGTCAGGCTTGATGGCTCTGCCTTCAGAACTCCTCAAAGCCCCAGGATGGCTGACACATCCGTGCCGGCTCCTGCCCGGGGTGATGGAGAATGGTGCAGGACGCGGAGCCCAGCTCCGGAGGCTCGCTGGAGGACTCCAGCTGGCTTGTAACCCAACAGGGCTGAAAGCAGCCGCTGTTCCGTCTGGGCCAAGAATTTGTAGGGGCTTAATTGACCTGTCCTGGCGCTGGGATATAACGCCGTTTCGGTGTCGGATTTATTGCTATTGGCTCGAGGTCACCCAAGCGCCTAGTGCAGCTTCTGCAGCTCGTGTGTTCCTGGTGGGGCAAACGCTGCTTGTTTTTTCTGGACCAGAATTAAAATCTCAGCGTAGGGTTGCTCGTTAGGCTTTTTTGAAAGTCTGGTACTGCAGGTCTTGACAATTCATCTTGTTTCTTATGGAGAGGCGATCGTACAGTGTGTATTTTTGAGTGACGTGTGATCAACTTGGGGAAGATTTTGGTCCTTCCTCTTACTCAGACCGTGGGGAGAAGGAATCTTTTACCTGTGTGTGTTTCTCAGGAGCACACTAGCAGTATATGGCCTGGGCTTCACGTGTCTTCTGCCGTAGCTACTGGTTGGTTTGAGCCTGGTGGTATTCTGCTGGGAAGAAGCTAGCTGCTGGAGCAGAGCTGCCTGGGCTTCACCTTGCAGGCGATCATCCTTGAATCCCAGCAGGACGTTGGGATGCTGGCACGTGGATGGGAGTGCACGACCTGGGGAAGTTGAGCTTGGCTCTGGAAGGTGGTCGTTTTGGAACAGTGGTGTCTTACTCTGCAGTCTTTGCCCCAACATCTAAGCCTGTCTTCTTGTCTCGGAGTGCTTCAGTGCATTCAGTGCTTCAGTCCATTCCCTCCCGTTGGCTTGGTGGGGGAAGCAAGGGAACTGGAGCCAGGTTTGGTTCCACCTTCAGTCTCAGCAGTGTCTGACTTGCATTTGGATGGGTGGTGCTTTGAGAGCCTCCCGTGCTTGAGATGACAGCATGCAGATTTTGTCTGGAGGTGCTAGATTGGGATTCACTGGTAAAGGAGGCAGGCCAGCCGCATAAAACCAGGCAGGGCAGCCTGCTCTGGGTGGCCCTGCTTGAGCAGGGGGTTGGACCAGATGACCTCCAGAGGTCCCTTCCAACCTCAACCATTCTGCGATTCTTTCACGTGCCCCAGTGGTTCCTTACTGGAAGGGTCTCCCACCAAAACCAACTCACACGTGAAAGTGGCAGTGTCGGGATGAGGGTGCATCTCAAGATGTTGCTGTCCCCTAAGCCGGATGTGAAGAATGGTGACCTGGACAAGCGAAGCTTCGTTTTGTGGTGCTTGGTAAACCACAGCTGTGCTGGCCAGTTAAACTGTCCCAAAAGGAAAGTTTGCATTTTCTTAGCTCCTCTATAAATCTGTCCGGACATCAGGAGTGGACTGTTCCACCTCCTCTGCCATGTTGTAGCCTGCTCTGCTCGACAGGCATCCTCTGAGCACCTACACACAGCTTGCCTGTTGCTCGGGGGCTTGCCACTACTCTTTGTACCCTTAAGAGTTGGGTTGTCCTGGATGATGACTGGATGACCTGTGAGGTCCTGCCTTCCTCCCTCCTGCTCAGGGAAAGACCACAGCCATGGTCTTCCTACTTGATGTCTCCTGCCTGGAGAAAGAAGCAGAATACGTGGGGACAGGAGGCAGCGTTGGGATATTGCTCTGCTTTGGGATCTCCAGTCTTCTTGTTGTCCTGAACCGCTTTCAGCCCAGCCAGCTTTCAGGAGACAGCTCTCTGGACTGACCGGTGTTTGATTATGATCTCTTGGAAGATGGGAAATCTCACAAAGCTCACGGTCAGCCTGAGCTTGGGCACAGGACCTTTCCTGCCTGCTTGCGTGATCATTGAAGCTTCGCTGCTGCACCAGGAGGTGTCCTGCCTGCTCCTGGCCACCTCCTGGCCACCTCTTCCCACAGTGATGCTCAAGGGTTTGTGCAACCATGTGGGGAACTGGGTCAGGGAAATGATCCAATTAAAAGCTATGCCGAGCAACATCAAAAGCAGGTTTTAACCAGGCAGTTTCCCAACACTGCACAAACGCTTGTGTTGGTAAAAGAGGGTTTTGGGCCAAGGTAGGAACGGACAGCTGTAGTTTTAGTGTGGTGGGGCGGTTTCTTCTGGTGGTGGGGCTGGTCCATGAAGGCTTGCTGAACATGGCCTGTGTTGGTAGGCAACCCTAGGGACAACAAACCTGACTCCTGCTGGGATTCTGGCTGGTGAGGCTTCGTTTTCTTCCTGGAGAGCCCAGTCTCACTCCCCTGCGGACGGATTGACGTGTCAAGGCTGCCGTCGCTCATGGAGAGCCTCCTCGCCATGCTTTCGGTAGGCTCCTTCTCCGAGGTGCGGCGTAAAGGGCTGTGGGCGCAAGAGGGGAATGCTGGAGCTGCACCGCACCCATGCCCATCCTCGCTGCCTGGGGCGAGGGGGGTTGCCTTCAGTAATCCTGACTAATCCTTTAATCTGCATCAACACTGATAGGTATTAAAGCAGCAGATAAGGTTCAGACCATGGCTTGGAGCTCAGCGATATCCCCACCCTCTTCCAGCTAAATCTGTGCTGATTGCGCTTTCTCTTAAGGGGACCGTGCTCCTTTGCCGAGCAGCTGGAGTGGGCTGAGCGGGTGGATTAGCTGCTCCCAGCTGGAGCGTGCCCTTGTCGCTGGGCTCCAGCTTGCCAGACAAGTCCATCGATCCGTCTACATATGTTCCCGGTGACCAGCATCCCGTGCTTGCTGGAATGAACCCCTCCAGTTGCATGTTCCTCTGCGCGTAGCTGAGCTGGAGCAGGAAATCTGCTGCCTCCTGCTTTTTATCTGTTACGTCCAGCTGGATATAAGCTTGATTTGGCTGTAAAGACTTTGTGGAGCTCTTGGGCAACAAACGTGGAGCTTTCTTGGATCAGTCCATGCCGGTGATCTACGGTTCCTTGCTGTCTGCTGCTCTTTAGCAGCAGACCCCACCTCCAGACCAGGACTCCCACCACCATGTCCTTCTCCAGGCCTTCTGCACTCTTCTTTTTGGGCACCTTTACTCACGACTGAGGGCTGTGATGTTCTCACTTGTACAGCGTGTGGGCACCTTCGGTTCCCAAAACGATGCAGTGCTCTCCCGTGAAGATGGGGCTCCAGAGGTGGCTGCCCCCATCTCTAGTGGGCACCAAACAAAGGTTGTTAATGCCTGGAAGAGCAGCTCCTGGTTGAGTTCCCTACACAAAGCAAACTGCCCCCGTTGGTTTTGCCATCGTAGGCTCATCCCCCCTTTCCCTGTCCTCTTCCAGCTTCTCCCTTGCTTCTCTCCTTGCTCCTGGGGTTGCTCCGAGTTTGCCACCAGTTCCCTCATCAGCAAAGCCATGGTTAATCCTTCCCTTAAATCCTTTAAGCTGTCAGCAAACAACCCCCTTCTTAAACTTCTAGCACGCAAGCTCGGCTGGGCTGGAGCCCGGCTCACAACCCCAAGGTTTTATTTTTGTTCCAGGATCATCAGCTCCTGGTCCCATTTTTGGCCGGCACTGGAGGCTCCCCCCACCATCGCTGTGGAGCAGTGGGCGGCTCGCTTGTGCGTGGCCTGCAGTGATGTATCTCAGGTGTAAAAATATTCAGGTTCTTAATTACCTAATGACAGGTTCCTGGCATGTCATGTTATTTGAAGTCACAGGTGAAGATTTGCGCTTAGATTCAGCACGGCTGAGGTCTCGCCTCTCTGAGGAGCCTCCTGTCCCGTGGGGTAACGCGTGTTGGCCTGGCTTCTGGTCTACGTGAGCTGGATGTGCAGCTGGTGGGGCCAAAATGGGGTAAAAAAACTAGAATAAAGCTTTTTCTATAGGCGTGCTTGGGCTACACGGGCTAAAATGGGCTAAAAAATGGGGTAAAAAAACTAGAATAAAGCTTTTTCTATAGGCGTGCTCTTTGCACCCGAACCCTCAAATCTCTGCGTAGCTGTTTTGCTCTGAGCGATGGTGATGACGGTGCATTGACGGTTTGGTTCTTCCAGGCTTGTTTATTCCTTCAAGACACAAGGCCGTACTGTTGTTTTGGGTCATATTTTCATCAGTGACTAGGTTAGGTGCTTCAGTTGTTGCCCGTCTTCTTTTGGAGGATCTCTGAATATCCCCTCCTTGGAAAATTGGTGTCCTCTAAGGCATTCGGCAGAACCCAAGGGAACAAAAAAATCAGCGAGCGCTTCTCAGACTCTCGACCTCTGTGTCTTGAGTTTCTCTCCCATTTAATTTGGTTTCTCTCTTAAAGCTCTGGATGAAATATGCATCGGAAGTGATGGGATTTACCTTGCATGGCTCTCCAGGGCTGTCAAACAAGCACCACAAACCTTCTCCCGCTCTTGATCCCAGCGGAAGGAAAGGCTCCGAGGCTCCCTGAGGAATATCGAATGGCATCTTGCCGCAGAGTGGCTGCGTCTGGGGATTACTCGGTAAAACAGAAGGGAGGGGAAAAAAGGTTAATGCGGCGTTGGCAGCCGGCAGCTCCAGAAGCTTGTGTCCTTCAAGCTGCGATGGTTCAGCTCGGCGGCGCTGGGCTGACTCGGATGCAGGTGGTTCTCAGCTTATCCCTCTGGTCTGGCAGAGGAAACGGGATTTGGAGGAAATACCATATTAAATCTGAATTTCTTAAAAATCGATTACTTTAAATTGATTTCTTAAAAAAAAAAAACCAACCCCAAAACAAAACAACCCAACGGTGTGCTTGTTTAGCACTGGCTAATCGCAAAAGCCACGTGGCTGGTGAGAGTGGACCTGTGGGCACCCTCTTTGTGCCCAAGCTGTTTTGCTGCTTGCTCCTCGCCCGGCAGCGCAGGAGAAGGCACTGCTGAGCTCCCTGTTCGGGCAGCGTCGCACCGGCTGCGGGATTCCGGGAGCAGCCGGCGCTGCCTCCGAAGCCCGGGGCCGAGTTTGGGGTGAGTCGAGGTGGGAGAACACCCACGGGCAGGTGTCGGGCAGCTGCTCCCCTGAGCAGTGCTCCTGCCTGCTGGTTGCCATCGCTCTTTCCAGGAGCTCAAGGGAGGATCAGCCTCCAGGCGTTACATGCTTTCACGCAGGCTGACGTGCTTGCTCACCTACCGCCGGCAAGCACGGGCTTGAACAAAAGCCGGTTGCCTGCATCTGCGTGGTTTTATTTTTTTTATTTTTTTTTTTTTTTCCTTTTGCAAACAAGCTGGGTGATCTCGCCTTGGCTGTTGGCACCGTGTCTTGCAGCATATGACAGATAATCGGCCTGGCTCCCCGCCTGCGGAGGAGGCGAGGCTCCTATCGATATGTGACCTGGAATGGCACGTCAGCTTTATAAATCACTGCCTGCTGCTGCCGGGGCTTCGTGCCTCTCTCCTGCTTCTTGGCAAATTCAGCATCCGCTGCAAAGCTACCCCATCGCTCCTCGCCGCTGGGCGAGCACGCTCCTTGTGATGGGAGTCTGCCTGGGGTGAGGAGGCAAGGCAGGCTTCCCTTCCCATCCCCGCTCCTCTTCTAACGTGGTTTCTCAAGGGACGAGCAGAGAAAGCAACTCTGATAAACCGCAGGCTGGCGGCGTGGCTCGCCCCTCTGCCCGCACTCCGTGGGACGTGGAGGATGTCTCCGGACAGACGCCAGGACTGCCGCCCAACCCCAGCCGAAACCTTTAAAAGGCAAAGATGGGTGGGTGAATGATGGTTTTGAGTTGGTGTTGCTATAGCAAAGCTTGAATTTTGAACAGTTGCCCGGTGCTCAGCCTTGGGGTCCGTCAGGTTCCCAGCTCGTAGGGTTTGAACTGCTCCAGTTCTCCGCTGATCTGCCATAATCGGTCATGAGCCATCCCGGGAGCAACCACACGCTGCACCTCAGATCCCTTGGTCTAGAAAATGGTGAGATCAATGCAGCGAAATGTTGTGGCGTCTCCTTCGGGGGTTCCAAGCGGGCTGTTCCTGTGGGCATCCTCGGCGAGAAGCCTCTCCTGCCAGCTCCCCGCTCAAGCTGGCGGCTTTCGGGCACCGAGTTCCTTGTGCCTTTTCTCCAAGCGTACCTGAACTTGGAGCCCGGCTCGCTGGAGCCAGCAGCAGGAGGATGGCTTGGGATGTGGCCAAGGGCTTTGCTTGGCCCCATGCTCGAGGGGTTACCACTGCCAAGTTTTGGGGTGTCTCAGGCTGTTGTGTCTATCGTAGGGAGCAGAGGGGGCTGAATCCCCTGATCTGGACACAGGCTTGTTAAGGAGCTGAAAGCCATTTTCAATCGCTGCAGCAGGAATCGCTCGGTGGGGGCATGGTCAGGCCCTGAGCTCTGAGCGCTGGCAGTCCCCGGCACTCGCTAAACAGAGCAAAAAATTGCCGTAGTGCTTTATTCCGGCAGCAGGAGCAGAGGCGAGCGGAGCTGCCGGTGCTCGGCTGAGCACGGGGACACCTCCGCTGCCTAGCTTTGCCATCTTGGAGCAGGGAGCATCGCCGGGCTGGGCTGCCAGGCATGACGAAGAGGAGGGTTAGGTGAGAAGGCTGCAAACCGGTTGGTGGACAATTCCCACGGATGTTTTCCTCATTTGTCTGCCTTCCTTTCAGGGCCGGCTTTTCCGGCTGGGGATCGGACCAGCAGCTCCTGCTTGATTTTCCCCCTTCCTTGAAGGTTTTCTCTCCAGCTGTCGGTGCTGCCGTATTCAGGCTTTTTCTTAAGCACCTGCTTCTCGTGGCTAAAGATGCAGCGAAGCCGGTCACGGATCCTGGCACTTGGTTTCCTGCCTTTCAGCAGTGCTGCTTTTCTGGCATCCCAGCGCCTCCGCTTTCCAGGCTGCCTTTGGGGAGCTGCGATCTCTGGGATCAAGCCACGGAGGCTTTGAAGGAGGACGTCTCCCGGGGACGAGCTTTGCTCTCCTGCTTGCTGTGGTCGGTGGGACGGGCCGGGGGTGACGATGGGGACTGGGCCGTGCTTTGGGTGGGAGCTGCGGTGCCTTTGCAGACCAGAGCCCCAGCGTGGTGGTGGGAGGCTCCATATCCAGTCCCTGCTTGCCCTTGGTGGTGGTGTTTGCCTGAGCCGGGGTTTTGGGATGGCTTGTGGCTCTTGGGAAGCGTGCCGCAGGGTTTGTTGCACGTGGAAGGGTCAGAGACCTCTGTTTGGGGCTGAGAGATGACTTCAGGAAAAGGACTGTGGGGCTCAAAGCCCAAAGGAAACCACGTTAGTGGTCCGGGTACAGCTCAGGAGGTGCTTTAGGAGCAGGATGCAGTGGGTGAGGCCACCGCCGCTGCGGTGGCTGTAAATAGTGCCCCTCTCCTTAGGGAAGGAGTAAATTGTTTCCCCTTGCTTGCTGCATCCCTTTCTCTCTCCCAGTGCCCTGTTCCTCCTCCTCTTCCCTGCCATTAATTGCTTAGTGGTTGCTGATGCAATTAAAACAAGATGTGTCTGCAGCCTCCGTGCTCTCCTCCCTCCTCTGAGGTCTTCCTCTGCCTGCGTGCGAGGAGTGGGAGCTGCTGGCTCGGGAGAGCAGCTCGGGCCCCCACGATGGCTGGCTCCTGCCCGCAGCGCTGGGCCGTGGCCGCCTGCTCCCCGCGGAGGGGGAAGCAGCTCAGCCGGGGCTGGAGCAGGGATGTTTCTCCTGGCCCGAGAAGGTGGCTGTTTGACTCTCGCCGCTCCCAAGGATGCAAACAGGCTACAGCAGAGAGGGTCTGGCTTCTTGCAGCTGATGTCGAACAGCAAATGTGTTTTTTCCCTTTGCTCGGGGACCAGGGTTTGGTTTGCAAGTGCGATGCTGTATGTGTCAGCTTGATCAAGTGCCGGGCAAAGCCTCCCAGGTTGAGGAAGACCCATGCGAGGGAAGCAGGAGGTGGGGAGCCCTCCCCGTTGGTTTGTTGGGGTGGTCTCCATGCTCCAGAGCGTCCTCCTGCTCTCCAGCCACAGGGCATGTGCTCTCATGGCCTTGGTACGGTCGTGAAATGCTGGAACTGTCCCCCGGGAGGACTAATGGCACTGGTTGTCCCAGCGTGGCCCTATCCAGACTGGAAAGCACGTAGCAATGGAGGGGCCAAGGCAGGGCTCGTGGGCTCATGGTTGGGCAGGGTGGGTTTTAGTAGAAGGGTGCGATGCTGCTGCGTGTGCTGTGATGGCTGGTGGAAGTGCTCCCAAGGCAGCCTAAGTAGAGGCTCCTCTGCATCTTGTCTTCCCAGCTCTGGAGCATCTTTCCGTAGCTTTCAGTTAACGCCTGTGTGAGGTTTGCATGGGTCAACGCCTCGCCGGCAGAGCCAGCGCTGGCCACGCTCTTCCTCCTCTGCTCCAGGCTGTCCCACAGCTGCCAGGCTGAGCTGTGATGACTGATGGGCAGGACATCTTGCGGGGCTGGGGATCATTTGTGCAGCAGCTAAAGCTGGATGACTGATGAGTTACGGTCTCTTGGCTTTCAAGGGAAGAAGAGTGACAGCCGTGGACCATGGGAGATGCTCAGCTAAGGGAACGGGACCTTGGCTCAGTAATCTCCAAGGACAGTGACTGCAGAGGCTGCTGGCACGGAGGCCAGAGAGGGCACAGAAGACATTTGTTCCGCTCTGGGTGGGAAGGGAGGTTGCTAATATAATGGAGAAAGACTTTTTCCTTTTACTAGTCAGCATCCCACATCTCTCCCTGCTTGCGTGGCTTTGCCCAAGGCAGTGTACCCTGCTGTGACCCCATCTGGGCACCCTCCCCTCTGTCTCTGAAACCTCGTGTGTCTTCTGGTCTCTTTGCTTGCTCCTTCTGGAAGTCGGTGCTGCTCCTCCAGTGCTGCCCGTTGGCTTTGGTGCATCACTTTGGCTTTTTGCATCCTTATTTATGTTCCTCTGGTTCCTGTTACCTTATTCAGGGATGTTCTTCAGATCCCCCATCTCCATCGTGTCTATGGTGGTGTTTCTCCATGTGAAGGGAGTAATTTCTTGGGTTTTTACCATGTTTTAACTCTTTAATCCTACTGAATCCCTCCCAGACTCTGGTCCTTTCCTAGTCCTCGTGCAGCTTTCCTGAGGCTTTCATCTCTGCAGCCATCAACTTTCTTCTCCGAGGCAGTGCCCTTCAAACATCAGCGTTTTGTCTTTAGTCTCCATGGCCAAGAAGCATCTCTGGGATCTGAGATATCAGCCGTGCCCCTCTCCTTTCCTGGCCATGCACATTTGATCTCTTGAGCAAAGGCCTCCTTGGCTTCAGGTCCGGGGCAGCATGGCTTCTCCAAACTGATATGTTTTTTTTCCTAACTCTTTTTTGCCCCTGTGCCTCTGCTTTTGTGGTGGGAGTGGGTTGGACCGTGCCAGGGACTGTGTTGCTGAGTTGCACCGTGGGGCTGTGTTGTGTTGGGTGCCCCTGGGGAGCTCCGTGGTTGTCCCTGTGTGAGCTACGTGTTGTTGTTTAGGCGACATGGACGCGGCTTCTGCTGCGGAGAGGAGCTTGGTGATGTTCAGACAGGCACCGGGGCATCACCTTCTGCCTCTGGTGAAGAAAGCCGCCATCAGGTGCAGATGTTGGCAGAGACCCAAAGCGATGGGTGGTGAGGACAAGGAGGGCTTTTGCTGGCCACACCGCTCAGAGCACAGGGGTTGCCCCAAACAGCCGTTGGTCTGTCTGCCTCTTGCCCTCGTGTGCACCTTCCTGCTCGCTCCCAGGGTGTCCCACGGTTGTGCAAAGCCGTGCAGCTCCCTGGCCAGTGTCTTGTTTCACAGCCCCAACCTGGGACAGCCCTGCCATCTGCGGACAAGTGGTCCATTAGCATACCCTGGCATCCTGGAGCTGCTAGTTGGCACGTTGGGGACCTTCTCCCTGAGTCCAAATGACATCTCATATGGTTATTGTCAATAAAAAGCTGTTACTCCTTTCCATCAGGTACAAGGCAAGAGTAGATGAGTGCGTACAGACACGCCACCTCCGCGTTTTCAAGAGATGGCATGACTGAAGGTCAGATGGGTTTATTCCAGGGATTTGCAGGCAGAAATGCATTTCTGCTTCTTCAGGCTGAAGTAGAGGTATCTGTTGCCAACTGTTGCTGGTGGCCAACCATTGCGGTAGTCCTGTAGCTTCCGGTGCAGGCTCTGGAAGACTATCCCAGTGGTAATGGGGAATCCTCTCTTATGGGGTGCCATTGGGTCATGACACCGATCCAGGATGGGCATGTGACGGTGACATTCTGGGGAGGGACTCTGGCATCCTGCCTTGTCCCACTTGCCTTGGTTTTGTATTTTTTAGTTTTTGTTTTTTTTTTTCCTTCCCAAGAACCTGGACTTGAAAAATAATCGCTAATTAGGAATCAAAGGCCAAGCAATGCTGTGAGACTGGGTTCCCAAGGAGGCCGGGAACGTGGTACTGTAGGGTAGCGGGCTCCCTCTGTGATAAGGGCATCCTTTTTACAGAAGCGACCAGAAGTGTGGCTTGAACAGCACGGGATGCCCACCCATGGCCTCCAGGCTGGCTCTGAACCCTCAGCATTTCTCAGGCAAGATGAGAAGCCAACCATTGGGCGTGGAGAGCCCTGGGGAGCAGGTAGGGAGCTCCCTGATCCCTTCCCACCTCTCATCAAGGCAGGAGGGGAGGATGGAGGAGGCGGAAGCACTCAGCCAGCAGGTAATTAACCCCAGCGCTTGCTCCTTGTTGACTTTCTTTTGCTTTGGAAGAGCTCTCCACAGCTGGGAGCTTCCGTGCCCAGGCATCGGGGTGCTCAGCGGCTGCCGGGGGCTTCCCTCAATGACCCATGGCTGCTTTCCCGGGCCAGCGGGGGCGCAGTGTCGGTACTCCCTGTTCCTGCCAAGGGCTCCCTCTGTTTATGCCCCCCTTGCTGGGCATAAAAAAACCTCCGGGCTCTGGTTTACTTTTCTGCCGGGCTCTGGTTTACTTCTCTGTTGTGCCTTTCCAAGCAGGACTAGTGTTCTGGCTGAGAGCACCGCAATCCCTCTCGGCCTCGGGGGAACGGTTGATTTTTAATGACGGGTGTCCAAGCTCGGGGCCGCGGTGGCCAGCAAAGCCCGATACGTGGCAGGGCACCTTGAGCGTGGCGTCCTTGGTGCTAAAATGCCGGTATTTATTATGATGCTGCTCTTTTTCATGACATTAGGATTGCTCTGCCTTAGCTGGCTGTTAATTTGAAGAATCAATGAAATTTCAACGGGGCGGGGAATAAAATCAGTGAAGCTCTGAGCTTGCTTATGGTGGCTCTATCTCTAGCAGCATCTTTGCTTTATTTTAGGGGTGCTAACTAAAAATCCAGCGTGTTGGGTGAATATAATCTTGGCTGGCTGTCAGCCCCGCTGCTGCCCGACAGCCCCGGCATCTCATTTTTGCACGTGTGTGTGTGCAAAAGGTGCTGCTGGGTTGGAAAGAGACAGCGTTTTTTTGGTGGCGACTTTTCCGTCTCATTTCAAAACAAGCGTTGGGCTTTGTTTTGTGGCAAAGGGGAGCGATTTCTTGTTAGCTGGAATTCGTCGACCCGTGGGTATCCCTCCGTGCAGCCCGAGAAACGCGAGGTTAGAGGCTAAAAACCTTCCTGGAGTTTAATTGGGCTGGAAGAAAGCTTCAGTCGTGGGTGGTGTCGACATCCCCCTTGGGTGGGGGCTTATTTGGATTTCAGATACAAGCTCTTCCCCTCGCTACGGTCCAGAGGAGCTGATGAAGCAGCCACTTCAAGCTATTTTTCTATTTTTACATCGAGTGCTCTCAAGGAGGAGCATGGCTGCAGGCGGCGTAGTCCTCTGATGCGAATCACGAAGCTCCTCTCCCTTAGATGTGCTGAAAACCCCCAGCCTGGCTCCACCGCTCTCCGGCTGGTAGGTAGCCTGCAGGTGATGAGTTATGCTCTGGCTGGGCTCTAGCTCGTCTCCTCTTCTCCCCCGCTGCTCAGCTTCCCCGCCAGCGATCCATCCTCCGCCGTCGTGCTGCTCGACCGCCAGCGGCTGTCAGTTGTCGGCACGAAACCCTCCGAGTGAGACCTTGAGGCATCGCAGCCCGGCTGTGTCCGGCCTCCGCTGTACCGGCTCGCGGGAACTGCTGCAGGGCAGTTGATGCAAGGGTGGGTTTTTTTGGCAGGAGAAACCGGGCCAAAGATGAATGCCCAGGGCTCGACTTGTGCTGCGCGGGGAGGCTGGTGGGAGCGGAGCTGCCTCGCTCGACACCGTGGCGCTCAGGGTGTTACAGAGGAGCAGCACTGAATGCTGCAGCTCCGAGCGAAGCTGCGGGTATCGATCTGGTGGGTGCAAACCAAACTTGTGCTGCGGGAGGGTTCATCGGTGAAGCCTGGCTTGGGGTGGGCTTTTTTTTCCCCCGGCTCAGCTCACCCACCTCCTGGCAAATGCTTTTGATCGGGGCCACCGGGAGGTGTTTGAGCTGAAGAAGGGAGAGCTGCAGTTCACCTCCGCGGCTGGAATTAAAATCCACGGTGATGGCAGGTGATGGGAGCCTGTGGGTTCACCTACAAAGCTCCTTCCTCCTCCTCTTGCGACTCATCAGTAGAGATTTCATGGTGACGGGAGCATGTGCCGTGCTGCTTTGGGGCCGGTGGGTGCGACTGGGCATCGTTCTGCTTGGGGGTTAGAGAGACAGCAGCCTGATTTCAATAATTAAGAAAAAACTAGAGAATTGGCTTGAAAAACTTCCTGTCTAAGTTGCTGCGTCGTGCAGGCACCATGGGCATTGGTGCAAGCCTTTGCTTGAGGGACCGGGGAGACCACAGCGCGTATCAGCCGGAATAGGATTGGCTTGTGCTGCTTTAAAAACAGCATGTTTGAAAAAAAATACGCTGGAAAGCTGGGATTTGGGGTGTGGGGGGAGACGCAGGGTTCGTGGGACCCGGCACAAAAAGTGAAGGCGTTTGTCCTCATCCATCTCAGCGTGAGGTTTCCATCCTGTGTGCCGGGGAGACAGAGGCACTTACTCCACAAGCGACGCTGGAGCCGCTCCTCCGGATGCGAGTCCCCCAAGGGCAGCACCGCGCTCGTCCCTGCTCCGCAGCCACCTTGTACAGGACTCGTGCGGTGACACCCTCCTCTTGCTTGCCCACGTCCTCATTTATGATTTGATTGGGCTTATTTCTTGCTCGCTCCCCTCCTGTAATCTCCCCATCAGGCCGTCGGGCAGAGCTGGCTTTGTGTCTGGAAACCACCAGGATCTCTCCTGGCAACTTGAGCAAAACCTACAAAGAAGAGGAGATGAGAGCCAAGTGGGCAGCTTCCTAAACGTGCAGCCTGCAGGGGCTGGGACGTGAAAATCATACCAGAGTAGGTCTTTAATATTAAATAGATGGAAGGAAGATGTCTCCTCTTGCTTGAGGGATAAATAGATCTGAAACTCCTCCTAGACTTCGCTGCTTATTGCATCTGAAACGCGTGTGTCTCGCCCTGGAATTGAGCCTCTCCAGGAGCTGGGAATACCTGGCTACGACACGCGTGTAAAACGTGCGGCGTGTGTGCGGCGTGCCGGCACGTTTCCAGCCTGGCGGAACGGGTTTGCTTCTTTTCCCCCGTGTCCATACCTGGGTGCACCCCGCGGTCTGGACAGGGGAATGAGATTGTGGTGCTTCTCAGCCTGCCACCAAGGCGAGCGTCAAAGCTGGCTGCGGTCCCCTGGCGCCCTCAAAGCGATGTTCCCCCAGTGCTGGATCCTCCTCCAGAAGCTGTGGTGGGTGGCTCAGGAGATGCACCTCGCTTTGCCGGGGCCTTGTGTTGTCTCCTTTGCTCCCGCCTTTTCCCCAAGCAAATTTTATAAGTACGAGCGCTGAGCCCACAGCTTGGCTTCTCGTGCCTTGGAGACAAGCGTCCAGGAGACCTTCGAGACCGAGTGTTGTTTGTAGCCACAAGCTATTGGGTTTCTTCTGCAGGAGAACTGCTTAGAAAATACTCCAGCTTGCCAGCTCCCCTTTGTAGGTAGACTGATGGGATGAGAGAAGGACTTTTTTTTTTTTTTTTTTTTTTTTTTTCTTACCTGCGTGCCTAGGGACCTCCTAGTCCAGCCATAGAGGTGGACTGCTATGCTCTCATCCCAGCAATGCTCGATATTGCGGTTGCAACGTGGAAGAACCTCAGGAGAAGATAACCCTGCCAAAATTTGGCCAGCCTGAGGTTCACTGGTGCATCGTCTGGAACTTGGGCAAGTCTGAAACTGCTGGATGTTGGCTCTGGCAGGACGACGACTGCTGCCGTGTCTCAGGAGCTGTTGGCAATTCAGAGCTTGACGTGGGGCGATCTGGGGTGTCAGCGGCACTTGGGTGCTGAGGGGGTGCCTTGGGGAACGATGTGGGTGCCCTGTGTTACTGATGGAGGGATTGTGGGTTGGGGGGAAAGGAGGAGAGAGGGGGAAAGATGAAGGATTTTCCCACTTGGAAAATACTGGTGTGCTTAGGAAGCTGTGGCCAACGTCTCAAAAATGTTCCCATCCTTGATTTGTCCCATTCCTCCTTGCTGTCACCCTCTGCGTCACCCTGCGTAATTCCTCTCTCTCCTTTCGTTGTTTTCATCCCCCATGTGTTTATAGATTACGACTGTGTCCCCACCTAGCTGTAGCTGAACCAAGTTATCCATATTTAGCTCTTCTAATCTCCTCTTTCAAACCAGTCCCTTCATCCTCCTTGTTATTTTTGTTCCTCTTCTCTGAACTTCCTCCGATTTGTCAATGTCCTTTTTGGTCATGAGATGTCCAGAGCTGAGCAAAATCGCTGCTCTCCTGAGAAGAGCCATCAGGGCAAAACTATTAAATTCCCCCTTCTCCGATACTGTGTCCCAACCGAATTGGGGTTGAAAGAGGCGAGAACAACGGTTTGGTGTAGACATGGCCGAGTGACGTACTCATTGCTGCTCCTGGCTCTGCCGCCGGGTCTCTCTTGTGGGCTGGCCTCACCGCATTAGTTTTCCCAGTGGCTATGGAAGATAGGACAAGCATAGCCGAGCCAGCTTGGTGACACCGCTTTGTGCCTCTGTGCTATCTCTGTGCTTAGAGGAACCCCTTAGGCCATGTTGCATGAACAAAGACCAAGAGGGTAGATTTAGGTTGGACATAACAACATTTTTACAACGAGGGGGATGAGGCCCTGGAAGAGGTTGCCCGGAGCAGTTGTGGATGCCCCACGATTGGAAGTGTTCAAGGTCAGGTTGGATGGGGCTTTGAGCAACCTGATCTAGTGGAAGGTGTCCTTGACCATGACAGGTGGGTTAGACTAGACGGTATTTGAAGGTCACTTCCAACCCAAATAATTCAGTGATGCTAAGGTGGCATCTTGGAGATGATCCCCTTCTAGATGATCAGAAGGACCACCTTGGGGTAACGCTGAACTGACTTATGAACGTCTATAACTCCATATTCCCACTGCTTCTCTTGCATGGTGACTCCAAGTGTGGCTGACACTTGCTTTTGGATCCTTTTGCATCCCTTGGATGTCGGGAGATGCAAGCCAATGCTGTAGTTCTGGCTGTTGTGGAAGGTACAGCCGTCCCCTTGCCACATCTACAGCTAAGTTGATGAAAACACCTGCAAGTCACCCCCATCCTTCACCGCAAACCCCATCTGTTCTTGCTAGGCTCTTCTCTGAAAACACAGGGGCCTCTTTTCACGTCACCTTGTGTGCTTTACCAGATGTAAAAGTTGGTTTCTTAGCGGTGGGATAAAACTGCATCTGTGCGCGCAGTTGCATTGTCTGTCGTGGGTCCTTTGGCTTGGCAGCAACGGCAGTGTGGTCGCGGTGGCTTGTGGGCTGGGCTTTGTCCCCT
Organism: Sterna hirundo; assembly: GCA_009819605.1. NCBI lineage: Eukaryota > Metazoa > Chordata > Aves > Charadriiformes > Laridae > Sterna > Sterna hirundo. The sequence continues at coordinate 24,147,958 of CM020445.1, forward strand.
CTTACCTGGGAACAGGTGGTAGCAGTGCAGTCGCTCTGGATACTGGGGTTGATGGGGAAAAAGGTGGTCCCTAGACTGTGCCCCCAGCAAGCGGAGAAGCCCGTCCGAGATGAGGCAGGTTGGAGCCCAGCTCACTTTTGCCTCAAGTCTTGTATCCATTTTCTCCCGTCTAAATTTACTGGAGTTCAGTTTTATACCGAAATTGTTAGTAAATCCTGGGCTGTGTCTCCTCTGGTTGACTTGTGTATATACTGCAGCTTTCCAAAGATAAGAACTTTGTGTGAGACGCTATGCCTGGATGGGCATCGTTAATTAATCCAACCATTTAATTATTAATGCTCCAAGTTTGCATGGTGCCCTGGTGCGAATTGCTGGGGGCCCAGCAGCTGTGGTGTCCAGACGTTGGATGTTTAGACTTGCAAGACCGAAGTGGAGAAAAATTGGGTGAAAAAAATGAAGAAAAGGTTGAACCGGGCAGATGGAGCTGGGCCATTTCCTAACCTGAGCTGCTGTGCCAGCTTCTCGCGCTCAGCCCTGACTTACGAAGCATCTGCCTTGGCTTGTGGTCCTTGGTTGTGAATCTTGGTCAAGGTTTCTTGGAAACTTTCGGGTTCTCCTCGTCTCCAGAGGGCCTATTTTCAGTCTCTTACAGCATGCAGCAAATGGGGACTACCATGTTTTTCTGACCTCTTTGAAGGTGATGGAGGAGTTGGGTCTCCTCCAAGAAGGACCTGGCCTGGGGTGTTTGCGTGGGGGCCTCTATCTCTGGTGGGAACCTGCTATCTAGGGCTCATGCTGCTGTATATCTGGCATGGCGATGCTTGCAGTAGGAACTTCAGTTCAAGCATAATATACTTCTCCTTAAAAACAAAGATTAACTGCTTTCTTGAGAGTCTCCTGGCAGTTACAGGATCACCCCCACTTACTGGCTGGCCTCTTGGCCTAAATGGAGATGCCAAGCTCTGTAATATGTTCTTTATCCCTAGAGCTGGTGGTGGGTCGTTCCTGGATGAACCTGTGGCCCTGGTGCTCAGGATCCCGGCCAGGGTGCTCTGGAGCATGAGACAGACCCCGTAGGTCTTGTTGCCGCCTGGGCAGTTGGCAGGGTTAAAGCATCTTGCCATGAAGATGCTTCTTTTTCATGTGATTTCCCTTGCCTGCTTTGCAGATTTGGGTTTTAGGGTTGTCTCTAGCTTGGCTGTTTGCAACCTCCATATCCTTTGGCCGGGTTTTATGTAGCTGGTGGTTATCAGCAGGCTTTTAACAGCGGCTGGAGCTGCATCACACCGCGGCAAGTGGTTCGTGAAAGCCCTGCCGGATTTATATCCTCCTTCCGGGAGATTGATGGACCGAGGCACTCGTGAAACCTTTTATGTTGTTTCTTTGCCTGCTCTAATGTGCTGGTCAAAGAGTGCTGGTATTAACGGTGGTCATTTGGGTGCTGCTCACATTTGGGCATGAATTTCATGTGGGCCAAAGGCAGAAAATGCGTCTGCCTTGCTGTCATCGTGGCTTTGGTCCTCTTGCTTCTGCTCTTCCTACGAGAACATCTCTTAGTGTGAATAGACCAGTAAATGAACGTGGGGGTGGTTGGTTGAGAGCGGCTGGGGAACAGAAGCTGGAGGAGCCTGGTGTAGGTGGACATCTTGAGCTGGGGGGGGTTTCAGGGACTTGAATAGGTGTCTTCTGCAAGATGGTTGAGTGCAGGGCTGGGACCTTGCTGGGGAGCCAGTTCCCATGGAAAAGATGATGGCCTCCAGCCCGGGAAGCAAAAAGATGACATGAACGTCTCTGAAGGGGGGCACTGAAGAGCTGGGCTGCACCAGTGGTTGAGAAGGTTCTTGGGAAAGGGGCCTGCTGTGTCTCCCACGGTGGGGAAAGATCCTTTTTCTGCTTGCGTAGAGTTACCTGGTTATTTTGTTGGGTTCGAAAGAAAGAAAATAAATAAAACCAAGACTTTCCCCCATGGTGGTTTTTCCACTTAGCATCCTGACTCAAAGGATGCGTGGCTGGTGTCGGCGGTGCAGGGGATGCTGGAGGCAGAGCGTCACTGTAAGAAGCCAACCACGCATCAGCGATGTTGGCCATGCTGACAGGAAGGTGGGCACAGGATGGTGGAGCTTAATGTGAGACATGACTTCCCAGTGGGAAGCTGCTTGCTGTCATCAAAGCTTTCCTGCTCCGGCAGCACTGCGGGAGGTGAGGATGACTCTGGTGACCGAGAGCAGCCTCCACACAGCAGCAGCAGTGCTGAAGAAGGGGCCAAAGGCTGTGTTGGTCAATGAGAAGGGTGCCTGCAGCCATTTGTGGTTGGTTTCTGTGTTTCTCAAAGTCTCTGCCCCCCCTTGCGCCAGACGCATCTCTAGTGCTTTCCCACATGGGGTCTTTCCCCTTTTCACCGCCAAGCGAGTCGTTTTGTGTTTTGATTCAATAAAGGAGGTGAGCCTGGTGCAGCCACTCCGCTGGATACCAGTTGTTGGTGGTAGGTCAACCAAGATGGTGGGACCGATGCGGAGGTCCCAGCTTGGATTTCTTCTTTCACGTGTCTCACTCGCGTCAACTGTCCGCTCTCATTGCTGCTCTTCCCTACCTCTCTCCTACCGGAGACACCTTCCCACCCCCCACCCCCCTTCCTAAAGCAGATCCGATAGCCTTGTAAGTGGTTGGAGCAGGTGACTTGGTGCCAGCACGTCTGTCTTGGATACTATTCCTGGCTTTATTGAAGACTCGGTAATATGCAAGACTGTGCCTCTGCGGCGTCTGCCTCCCCTTGATCTCGAAATGCTGCAAGCACTGAGATAAGGCTGGTTGTGTTCAAGCAGGGATTTTCTTCCCCTCTCTGCCTGGGAGAGAAGGCAGCTCGTCGGAGGTCACGCTGGGTAATATCTGCATTTCTCCAGCAGCGTGGTCAGGGTTGATACGCGTACGACTGTCTGGATCACCTGGGCGTTTGGGTCAGTCCCTCATCGCTGGCGCGGTGGGAGGTTGTACCTCCCGCGTTACCGGATGGGCTGTCACACCCCGATGTACCCGTTAACCATGACCGGGTCTGTTTTCAGCGGTGCTGGCGGTGGGGCCGCGAGCATCGTGCGGAAGTCCTCGACCAGCCTTTGGTTCAGTCAGGTCCTCCCCAAAATGCCTGGCTGAAGGTGAGTCTGGGTTTGAAAAGCGCCCGCCGACCCCAGCCAACGTGGTGCGTTGTGCCGGCCTTTTGGCCACCATCTCCCGCTGTTCTGCGGCGACTTGCTGGCCAGGGAAGGCGTTTGCATGGATGGGGGTGGATAGGGGACAGCTGGACCTCAGAGCTGGGATGCGGGTGCTTGGCATGGCCAGGAGAGGACGTGCAGGCAGCCTATTGTAGACAGAGCCTTCCCGTCATACCGTGCCATCGGCGGCCTCGTGGCTGGGAGAGGCCGTGAGTCTCAGGCGGGTGTCTGGAGGGGCGAGAGCAGACGGTGAGGAGCACCGAGGACAACCCGCCAAGGAGCATGGTGGGGAACTGGCCTCTCCTGGTTTGGTTTCGGGGCTATGGTGGGAGTCCCGGGTGGCAGAGCTGGTCCAGAGCATCTGGGCGCGCGCTTGCTGTCTCCCTCCCAGCCTGCCATGGAGCCTGGGGCTGGCTTTACCTGCCCGCTCCCAAGGACGAGCTGCATCCTCCGAGGAGGGAAATTGGGACCGCTGCTCCTTAAAAATCCTTAGCTCCCCTCCAAATTACCGGGCTCTTCTTGCGGTGGCACTGGCCACAGGGTCCCACACTCGCTTCTCCTCTCTGCAGAGCAAATTTGGGGAGAGCGATGCTGAGCCCACTCCATTCTGCGGCACGTGGAACCATTTGTCCTTCCTAGTTGCGGCATTTACTGCTTCATGCTAGAGGGGGCTCTCAGAAATGTCCGTCCTCCTTTTTCCTTGGACCTGATGTCCTGTGGGCTCGGATTTGCCGACTAAGAAACCTGGTGTCCTTCTGAGCCCATTCCCGTGGTCTGTAGAAATAACTGGCTTTGTTTATTTAAGCTGGCGTTTTTCCAGGGAAAGGAAACTTTCTTGTTAAACAGATTTCTCTTTCTACACATCGATGTCAGCAACCTCACCCTCCAGCTAGCAAGAGGGAAGAGAAACGGGCAACAGTGTCAGGATCAGTGTCCCATCTTTGGACCTGATGCTTGTGCCACCGTTATTTCCTTGCACGAGGGGCTCTTGTTGGCTTCTTTCTTGCTGGGGCCCAGACAAATCCAGCCAGCGGAGTGCCAGGGTTCATTGCCACCCGTGCTGTTTGGGGAGGGGGTCTTCTGGAGCCTCCTCCGTGCTGCCTGGGGTTGTGTGCCTCCGGTGCGTGGGGATGCTGTCGCTGGGGGACGTGACCGGGAGCTCTGGGCGAGTCTGTTGCAGCTTATTGAGCAAGGCTTGCAAATAGATTCCGGAGTGACTCGTAGGCGTGGTGGGCACCGGTGCCATGAAGGGATTTGTCTTCAGGCTCTGCACACCCAGCTTTGGGGGTCAGATTGGAGAAGACTTCGGTTCCTGTTTGAAATCCTTGCCGAGGTCACCGGCGGTGGGGCAGAGGCACCTCGGGTGCTGCGGTTTTGAGGTTTGGAGCTGTGCACCAAAGACGCTCAGGAACTGGATGGATCTGCTCCTTGGATATCTCGCTTCCAGGAGTTGGAAGCTCACGTTCCCAGGCCCTACTCTGAAAAAGCAAAGCTGTTGGGGATGCGGTGACGGAGCAGGACAAGAGTGGCAACGTCAGAGCTCCCAAATGTTGGGGTGAGCCATGCAATGACGTGGGAAGCGTTGGCTGCGGCCTCGAGCAATGCTCCCATGATGGGGCAGTTCTGGTCCATGTTTTATCTCCTGGCACAGGGCAGCTAAGAGTTTGTGACCAGTAATGAGGCTCCCCCTTGGCTTTTGTTGTCTCCCTGCATTTGCAGGAGTTGAAGGACCCTTCTAGATGAGAAAAATGGGCCACCATTTGCGTAGCTCGTTAACGTGGGGATACGCTGGAAGCCTGGCACTGCCTCGGGTGCGTCAGTGGCCTCACGCTGACCACTGCGAGGTCCTCGCTGGCAGACGGGGTGCAGCTCTGTGGGTGCCCTACACCACGTGGTGGTTCACACCCGCTCTGTCCTTCTGGATGCACCACGGATATATCTCGGCTGGTTGCTCCTCTATGGGTTTTTGCCGTCCCTGTTGGCTTTTATTGCTCAAAAATGCACTTTTCTCGCCTGGTTGACTTTGATTATCAGGAGCAAACCAAAAATATGAGCAGGTGGTCTGGGTAGTTTAGGAGTTGGCGTTGAAATTACTACAGTGTTTTTATTTTTGCTGTGCCCTCTTCTCTTCCTCCCGTTAGCTAATTGCTGCTGTGAAGTCCCCTTAACGGTGACTGATGTTAACGAAGGCGCGCTGGCACAGCTCTAAGATGGCAGGAGCTGCTTTGTGTGCATCTCCTCATGCTGGCACCCACCACCGCGCTTCCTTTCACGGGGGACCCCGTCCCACCTTCAAGTGAGGGCTGTGACGAGGGGTAGGTTTTAATTACCCACCCGGAGCCCTTTCCCCGGGACCGGCATCGTGTGGTGCCGTCGGCATCGCCCCGGACTCGGCGGATTTGCTTTTTCCCCATCGAGCAGCGCTTGTGCTGGCCGCCGCCTGGGCTTGGCTCCGTTCCACTTCTGTCCTCGGCGGTGGTGAAAGCACGTTCCTCGTGATGGGAAAGCCTCCGCGAGGAACACAAAGGGCTTTCATTAGGGGAGGCAGTGGCAGGCGGGCACGGACGGCCAGCGCCGGTACGGGGAAGCTTCACCCTGTCCAGCCCCTGCCGAGGGGCTGCTGGAAACATCTGAGCTCCCTCCGGCAGCGAGCGGGTCGCGGCTGCGTTTGCACTCGCCGGCATTTAATCTTAGAGCCTACCCGGCAAAGAAAGAGAAATAAATTTTCCTTCTACGAAGGGGATTTAGAGGCCAGAAGCGTGAAGTGATTTGCTCGGGGGGTGGCGTGCGTCGGTGCTGGACGCCAGGAGGGTGCAGGGCTGGCTTTGGGGAGCTGGGGATCTCCTCCAGCTCCATCCTCGCTAGCTGGAGGAGATGCGGAAGGGCATGAGTGCTGCCCAACGGCCCCCATGCCAGCATCGCCCCCGATGCCAGCATCGCCCCTGCCCCTCTGGCCCGGTGCAGGGAGGGTGAGAGCGGCCGCCCTGGCTCCCCCCAGCCCTCCTGCGGCCACCAGTGGGTGGATCTCCTGACCTTGCTCCATAAAGCAGGAGGATGAAAAGCCGGGGCGCCGGGAGATAAGACGCACATTCGGGGGGAGCTGAATTCAGGGATTGACCCATCTGCCTCTTCCTCCGGCACGGCTTTTGGCTTTTTTCAGATGAGTCCCAGCGAGGTGACTCCTTTCCTGCCCCTGCCCTTGGAGAGCCACCCTGGCCCTTTGTATTTTGCTCTTGAGCTTTGGGCGAGGGAGCAGAAGAACCACCCGGTCTCCCCACGGCTGCTGAACGAGTCTCTGTTTGTTCCAGCGCAGGGTGAAATATGAAATCCCATCAAGCCGCCTCGCTTATTAGAGAGATCTCAACGAGCTGCTTATTATGCACCGTGGCGTAATGCAGATTACGAATGTGACCGGGCGATAATTAGCAGAGCTGGAACTGTAATTAAACGCTCCTGTGCTGCGCTGTGCTGTGGTTTCTGTCGCAAAGTGGAAGGAAGCTGAACGGTTCCAAAACCCGCGGGTCCTGGACGTGCACACGCGGCTCCCGCTCCCCATCACTCCCCCCGTCCCCCCGGGCTCTCGCTCCTGCCCACCACGGCCAGGCAGCCCTGCCTGGTGCCTCTCCGGCTGTTTCGTTACCCGGGGACTTGCTTTTGGCTTGCAAAACCTGGCATCCATGGGTGATTTTCTTCTTTTCCCCTCCAAAGGAGCCTCGTGCTTCCTTTGAGCATCTTTCGGATCTGCCAAGATGCGCAGGGTGGGCTTGCTGGATTTTGGGGGGCAATTTGACTGCGGGGGTGCAGCCCTCCTCTCCGGCAGGCTCATGGGGTTTTTGTTTTACGCCAAAAAGTCCCCCTTCTCAAATCCCACGGGATGCAGGTGGAGCACTGGCCGTGGGGCAGCCTCAGGGGTATGGGGATGGAGAACTGGTCCTGCCGGTGGGAGGCCAGAGGTGGCGTGTGGGGAAAAAGAGCCATGGAACAAGAGCTGTGCTGCTGGCGGAGGGGACCTTGCAGTCCGGCCACTGCTGGACCAGCCACCTCCCGGACATCTTTAACACTCGGTGGAGTGGATGCGCTCTGACGAGCCATCCGGAGGCAGGACGGATGCAGGAGGATGAGGAGAAGGAGACAGGCATGTGGGCAGAAAGTGCTTTGTGTTCTGCTGGAAGAGCAAATCCACCTGCTCTGGCAGAGCCAGGAGATGTCCGAGTTCTCCACAGGGGTCACGTTTTTGTCCCCCGCTGGCAGCCACCCCCACCGGAGCAGGCAGAAGCTGCTGGGTGGATGTCATTTGCTCCTCTGTCTAGAGATTTCCTCTTGCACCTTCTCCACTAACAAACGGTGTTTGTGTCGCTGAGGATGTGGAGAGGCTTCATGGGGTCACGAGTTGCCTGGGGAGATGGGATGCTCCAACCGCTCGCTGCGGTTGTGGGCACCGTACTGCGTGGGGCAGGTGCCGCTGGACGTGCAAGCTTCTGCTGGGTCGTTTATCTTGCTTAAAGGATGGAGGCGCGTGAGCAAGAGTGAGCAGATAATTTTGGTGGCCGGTCAGGAGCAGGGTGTCAGTTCAGGGTGGGAGTCTGACTGTTGGGTGGCTGTCAGCAATATTGGCCGAGGAGAGCCAGCAGCAAGGTTGGATGTGGTTGTGGGCTGGTGTCCGTGTCCCGGCTTGGTGACCAGCAAGTTTGGCCTCTCCGGGGTTATCATCATCTCCTCAGCAAAGGCGTAGGAGGGCATCTCTCCGTGTAGTGCTGGATGCTCTAGAGGGATTTTCCCCTGTTTGAAACCGAAAGCCAGGTCAGCGCTCGCTGTTGATTTGATTGGTTTCCTCAGCCTGCTTCTGTTTTGAGGTTGCTCAGTATCTTACCAAGATCACAAACCGTAAAGAGAGGAGGTCTGAGCAGAGGATGAGCAGGTAGCCCCAAACCTGCTGCAAATGCTCGCGAGCCAAGGCGAGGGGATGACTGACTGTGGCTGGCTTGGCTGATGAACCCTGAAGGACAGGAAGCCTCCACCCTACCCTTCCCTTGGCCGGCAGCAAAATCGGCCCATCAGCCGTCCTTCTCCTAACGCCGCTGCAATCTGCTGGCGTGGCAGAGCGGCCCAGGACCTTGGCTTGTCAGCAAAAGGGTGACTTGGCCGCGTTTTTTCTTGGCGTGTTGGCTTTCCAGGCCTGACTCTGGCTGTGAGATGTGGTTTCCATGTGCAAGGAGAGCACGATGGCTGGTGCTCAGTTGGCTCAGCCGTCGGCCGGGTCAGGCTCTGAAGCAGATACTTGTGCAGAGAAGAGGGATGTGATCTGAACGCCTCCATCTTCAGGTGGTCACAGGGTAGATTTGGGAGGAGGAGGATGTTGGAGGGAGACCGCTACTCGTTCGTCCTGCCCAGCCAGTTGAGCAGAAGCCTATAATTTTTTTTTCTTCTTCAGGTCCAAAGTCATTGAGTGCGTTAACATCTGAGCAATAGCCAAAAGGCATCCTGACCAGGGATGATTACGCTGGCAAAAGTTGTCGGGGAAGGAACTTGGCACAGACTCTTCCAGCAGGAGAGCAGCTATCTCCTGCGGAGGGACTTTTGGGTGTGATCTACATGACTACAAAGTGCCGGCTCTTCAGGGTTACATGGGTACGGGCACACCGGGGTGGGAAAGACCTATGAGATCCTTGTCCTCTGATAGGGTGTGGGACTTGAACCGCCTGCTGGCACGTTGAGAAGGTGCCAGCCCTGGGCTTGAGGTTCTCCAGGAATGTAGATGCCTGTTGATACTTGCTCTACTTTCCTGTATTCCCGACGGTGACCGGCATGTTTCTCCTTCCCCACAGATGGAGTCTCCAGTCTCTACGCCTGCAGTGTTGCCCTTGCACCTCCTCGTCCCTGTCGTCAACAACGACATCTCGTCGCCTTGCGAGCAGATCATGGTACGCACCCGCTCGGTGGGAGTGAACACCTGCGACGTGGCCCTGGCCACCGAGCCCGAGTGCCTGGGCCCCTGCGAGCCCGGGACCAGCGTGAACCTGGAGGGCATCGTCTGGCAAGAGACTGAGGACGGTAAGTGTCACTGGAGAGCTTTTTGCTCTCCTACAGTGTCATTTTGGAGTTATGGCAATCCCTTCCTTCCTGTGTCCCTGCTGTGTTGCTTGTTGGCACGTCCTGGGCTTTTCCCCCACCATCTGGGTGGTCAGGACACAGAGGAGCCCTTAATCTGTCCAGCGGAGAGAATAACGGGCCAAAACTTGCGTCAGCCCAACGCGTTGCGTTATCCCCTTGCCCAGACAGCGGGTGAAAATCGAAGCTGCCATTTCTCTGCCTTTCTGCAAGAGCTAACTTGTTCTGGAGGTGCCAGAGGAAAGGCCGTGCCAGCCTGCACGGGAACTTGACGGAGTTGACTTCGTTTCTGCTTGGCAACCCGCAGGTCTGTCACAAAAACGCTCAAACCCTGGGAGGCGGCAGAAATCTCCTGCTGGATTAAAAAACCCCAGCGGAGCTTTCAAAATCGACTCAGTGGGAGATCAGGCTCTCATCTCTCTTGCCAAGCCAATCGAACCTTTTTTTTTTTTCCGCTGGAGCTCGTCTCATGTGCGCGCAGCTTGGTTTGCTTTCCCAAGTCCTTTGATGGGTTTTTGTCGCTGTTGGGGCTCTGCCAAGTAACGCGGGGATGAATAGGTGGCTCAGTGGACCACGGCGAGCGCTGGAACCTGGCCTTCATTCCAGCCTTGTTGGGATGCTGGAGGTTTCTGCTTCGGAAGGCTCGGGCTGAGCTCCTCGTATTTGTGTCTGGCTTCAGCTGGGGTCTGGAAGCAGAAACAGAGCCCAGGAGCTCAAAGGTGAGAAAGAGCAGTGGTGGTGGTGGCCAAGTGATGGTTCACCTCAGCTGCGTAACCAAGAGCTCCTCTTGGACGTCTGCTCCTGCTCTTCCATCATCATCACATGCGGGTAACGAAGCTGTTGGCCTTAATTCCGTGGCTGCTCCTCGCTGCGACTGCCTTTGTTATCTGCGATGGAAGCTGAACTGAAACCCACGTTCCCATGAGCTACTACCAGGGGGGGTTTCTTTCTTACTCCGTGCTTTGGGAAGACAGGAATGTGCCCAGTTTGCCTTTCCTCTCTCCCTGCTGGGAAACTGGTTTTGAAACTGCGGTTGGCACAGGACCAAGTGCTGCGATGACCCCTGATGTGGAGCTGGTGAGCACCAAAATTGTTCCTGCTGCGAAAAGCATCATGACATGAGTTGATTTGGGAAGAGAGGAGTGCACGGACTGTGCTGGAGGAGACTGGGACGTGATTGCTTGGGATGGGGATCTCCAGCTGTCTCGCGCTCCTATGCCCTCTCTTCACCATCCCACTGATCCGGATGGTGGCAGGCGGGAGCTCAAAGTGTGGGTTTTCTGCTGCTCCAAGGCAGGAGGGAGCCACATGTTGTAACGTTGGACCCAAGGAGCCTCTTTGAGCCAGGCTTGCTGGTGGGGGACAAGGAAACACAAAGCAGGAGCGTTCAGGGGCCCTGCTCTGCGCACCCCGGGGCTGGGGGCTCTGACAGGGGGATCTTCTCGGAGAAAACATGGACAAGGTCTTCTGCTGAGTTACCCGTGCGCTGTCCCTGCTCACTCGGTGTCTGCAAAGAGCCTGATCGCTTTGCAAGGTGTAATACCTTCAGCTAGGGGAGCTGAGACCTGGCTGGGCTGAGCGTTGGGAGACGCAGTGGTGCGGAGGAGCATCAGCACCCCTCCACCTTTGGGGCTGCACGCTAAGGCCCCCGCCACCTCCCCGTCCCCACCGGCGTGCCGTTCTGGTGTGACTTCCCACAACCCAGAAGCCCCGGAGCTGCAGAGTTTGCTGAAAATTCCAAATTCCAGGACTGCTGGAGACCCTTATGGGTAGCAGTGAAGCTGATGAGAGCTTGGACCTTGTAGGCGGGTTTGGGTGGAAATCAGGGGATTTTCTCATGGTGAGAAGAAGAGCCCAAGTCGCCATGCTGGGAGGGACAAACATCCCCGAGGCAAAGAGCGCAAAAACATCCCCATCCCCCCAGCGCTGGTTGAGAGGCAGTGACGTGGGAGCGGTTCCTGGTTCTCCTCCCTTTTCTCCTGCTCCTCACCCCACCGTGGAGCTCTGCGGCCCATCTGCCTGTCTCTCCGCATTACCCCTCGCTTCCGCTGCCACCGTTTTGGAGCCTTCCTCGGAGGCGCCCGGCTATTTCCCACAGCCTGGCTATTTTTAGTCTGCACTAATTCGACGAACTTGTGCAAAGATCCTTCTCTGCTGGCTGCTGCTTGGTTGTCACCGTTGGGAGCAATGACTTTTACGGCCAGCCCTGCAGAACACAAATCCTGCCGTTGCCTTTGGTCGCTTCTGACGTGCTGCGTGTTGGCTCCTGTGGTAGCGGCATCTCTCGCCCTTGAGTGAAAAGTCAGGGTGGAACCGTCCCTATTTCCTGCCTGGCATCTCTCTCCTGCCTTCCTTAATGGGGGTGAGGGGGGGCAAGGGTGATGCTGGTGGAGATACTGGTCCTGGCTGTCCAAAGCTGGAGCTTGTGAAATGTATAGGGATGCAGCGAGCATCTCCCCTCGCCTGAAGGATACAAGGGAGAAAGCTACACCAAGGGCATGTCTACAAATCCAAGGTGAGCATGCCCGTGTGGCTGGAGACCATCCCCAAGATCTCCAGAGGGATCCCAGCACCTTCACCAAGAGGGATCCACCTCTCTCCCTGCTCCTTGTGATGCTGCGGCTTCGCCAGACCGCTCGGAAGGACCCCAGGGCAGCAGAAGCAGCTCTTGGCCTGCATCAGGCACCCTCTACGATGGTGGAGAGGAGCTTGTTGGCTCAACTGCAGCAGCCGCTTTCTCCCCAGGGGTGACATCCCTGAATCCCCTGGGGCCATTGGCAGGGGGAGGTGCAGAACTTGTAGTTAGTCCCACTCGTGTCCTGGCTTCCTGAGGGGATGCTGTGGGCACTTCTGAGCCTCGGCGAGGCCCCTGCGACCAGGCAGCCTCAGGAGCGGTTCCCACCGAGCATCTCAGGAGACAGGCATCTCTTCTCGGTGGCGCGATGCCTCCTTGAAAATCGGATTTGTGTCAGATGTGCCCCTTAGACTCGCGCGGTAATTGCTCTGACGTGGACCTTTTTGCAAGCTGCTCTTCTCCCAGCTGCGCGTTAGTGGCGCGTGCCCCCGAGACGAGGGGATCTGTGTTGCTCTGCATGTGCCAGCAAAAACATCTTTGGGCTGGGGCGGTTGCAGAACTTCCCTTCCCTTGGGACTGGGTAGAGGAAGGCAACGTGGTTCTTCAACCAGAGCTCCCTTTTTGTAGAGAACGGCTTTTGGGTTGGCTATGGGGCTGCAAAATCAGGGAGGAAGGCTCCTAAAGCCAAAGCCCGGCAACACTGGAGTGGCCTCAGAAGGACAAGCTGGAGCTGACCCATCTGAGATGGGAGCATGACGCTCCAAGGAGCCCCATGACATCCGTCTTGCCTCAAAACACTGGCTTTGTCCTCTCCCCCAACTAGAAGACCTGCCGTGAGACCGTGATCACTACAAAAGGCATCCCAGCGGGCTTCCAGCACCGAACATCTGGTGCCGGGCTCGTGGTCTGCCTGCTCCACCACTGCTCCAGCTCGGTGTCGGGCTCAGGTCTGGCCTTCCTGGTGGCAGGCACCAGTCGCATGCGCTCACCCGTAGCCACCCTGGTGACACCCTGGTCCCTTTGCTGAGCCCAGCTTGTGCAGGGAATGTGTTTTATTGAAACGCCTTTGGTGGGAGCAGCTGTCTCGGCAGTTCCCTTAATTCTGTTAGGTGTGATTTCGATCTGCAGGAACTATTACTGATCTAATTATACTGGAAAACATCGCTCCGTTTGCTGCCTCGTTAGCTGCCAGGTCTCCTCCATCCCCCTCTGCGGAGCTGGTGTCACCTGGCTCGGAGCACGTCACCTCCTCGCCTCCGCTCGCAGCGAGCAGACTGCGTTCCAGCACCACGCTGGTGCCGTCGCAACTGAAACAAGGCAGTGTCTGACACGCAAACCCTCCGAGCAAGGAGGATGGCGGCGTGGCAGCACCGCAGCCAAACTCTCTGCATCCCTCCCTCCAGCTCCGTGCTGGAATGGTGGCAGCAGGTCACCCACGGCTGAGCTTCGCACGCTCCGGGTGTTTGGATTGTGTGTTTGCAAACATCTCATGAGGGTACGATGGAGCATGCATGTTCCCGGGGTCTGCAGATACCACTGTGGATGCGTCCTTGCTCAGAGCAGGAGAGAGACGCAATAGGTTGGGAGAGGATGGAGAAGGCTTGGACAGTGAGGGCAGACTGGAGACTCTTTCTTACACCGTAACCGTGAGGAAGCCTCACCCCAAATCTGATGGCTTTGCATGTTGACCGGGCTGCCTCGCAGTAACCTTCGATGGCAACTCTGGTTGCTCTTTGTCTCCGGGGATGGTTTACAGTGGGGATGGGCCAGGATTGCTCTGCTTATAGATGGGCTTTGGGGCTTCAAAGGGGGCTACGCCATCCCCTACATGCACGCTCCGGTCTTCGGAGCTGCGTATTCTCCAACCTGGGAACAGGAGGTGAGTCTTTAAGGCTGATGCAGCAAGGGCAAGCAGCAGGAATGTGGATTTCTCATTTGCTTTAATGGCATTTTCCACAGTAACAAGCGGTTGTAAATCCCCTCCAAGGTTGCTGAGCCAACGCGCAGGCTCGGCGCGCTCCTCCGAAGCCTCCTAAAGCCGTGCCAGCGCGGCTGTGACCCCTCTCATCTTCAGATCAGCAATCCAGCAGCTCGCTCCGGCTGGGAGCATCATGCGGCGCTGCTTGGTGACGGGGCATCTCGTCTCCAGCGCCGCCAGGGTCGCTGGTGTTTCGGGCTGCTGCCTCGCACCCTCCTCCTGTTTCACCGACGGACGGGGAGGCTGCGGATCCCCTGAGCGCGGTGGCTGCTGGCGTGTTGGCGTAGAGCAGCAGAGCTTTATTATGCATCATTCCCCGGCGCTCCCCCGGCGCCGCCGCTTCGTGTCTAATATCTGCTGGCTTGACAGTGCGGGGAGCTGGAGGAGAGCTAATGCGCCGCTTATCGTGCTCGAAGCATCTGTCAGCTTTGTACGGAGGCTGTTTTATCAACAGGTGAGCAATATTCTGCTCCAGACAGGACTATTGCTCGCATCCGTCTCCCCGAGGCACGTCTGTAGCTGCCCCAGGTAACACCAGCTGGGGCTCCCGCTTTAGCTGCCGAGCGCTGGATTAAAGGCTTGTTTACAAGGAGGCTCTCGAGCTGCAAGCTGCTCTGCTGCGCTTTCCTGGGACCTCAACTGGTTGCTATTCCTCTGCCTCCCTTCTCTGGGAACGCGAGGATGGAGGTCTGGGTTCCTCACGGGTGGTCCTGGGCGCTTGGTGCTGTGGCTATGCTCTGCCAAGCCTTCAGAGGGACCAAGGTCCCCAAAGTCCCGGAGGTATCTTCTGGATAGGCCTCAGGCCATGGAGAGGGAGCTGGACACTGTGGGTTGTAGTGCAACGAGCTGTCCTCTTGCAGGAGGATGTCGGGACCTCACTCAGAATCACATCGTCGCCGTTGCCAAAGGTGGACACTTGTTGCGGGGTTTGGGCAGGAGCGTGGCAGCAGGTGGTGTGTGTTCAGCAGGTCCTGGTGAGCTAAATGCCCCTCCTGTGGGATCAGGGACAAGTGGTCCGACTTCCCACAGTCACTTTGGTCACCAGGATCCACAAACACACCTTGCTGCTCCTTGTCTTCTGGTGTGACCCAAGCTGAAGGTTTTCCTGCTGCTTCTTCCATGCTCCAGCATCCAAGCCCCTCTCGTAGCCCTCCTGTCCCTTGGAAAGCAGGGCATTAGATGGCCAGTGACTCATCCACCATCTGAGCATCCATCCCTGCGTGGTTTAGTGGAAGGATCCTGTCTCCCTCCCCTGTCCTGTCCCTGACGGGGAGATTGTGTTGGCTTTGTGTCGCGAGGTTTTGGTAGGAGGGGGCTGCAGGGGGTGGACTGTGTGAGATGCCAGAAGCTTCCGCCGTGTCCCACAGAGCC
Source organism: Sterna hirundo (assembly GCA_009819605.1). NCBI lineage: Eukaryota > Metazoa > Chordata > Aves > Charadriiformes > Laridae > Sterna > Sterna hirundo. The sequence continues at coordinate 24,163,196 of CM020445.1, forward strand.
AGTTCCAGCCGGCTCCAAGAGGGACCCACTGCTGGCCAAGGCTGAGCCCATCAGCGACGGTGGCAGCACCTCTGTGATAACATATTATGAAGGGGTGACAAACTGCTGGGCAACAGCAGCTGGAGACAGGAATGAGAAGATGTGACAGACGCAGCTCTGTAGCCGCCAAGGTCAGTGAAGAAGGAGGGGAGGAGGCGCTCCAGGTGCCGGAGCGGGGATTCCCCTGCAGCCCCTGGCGAAGACCCTGTTGGGGCAGGCTGTCCCCCTGCAGCCCATGGAGGTTGACAGGGGAGCAGATTTCCACCTGCAGGCCATGGAGGACCCTTCGCTGGAGCAGGTGGATGCGACCCTGTGGGGAGCCCGGCAGGAGCTGCAGCCCATGGAGAGAGAGGAGCCCAACCTGGAGCACGTCTTCTGGCAGGACCTGTGGCCTCACAAGGGACCGATGCTGGGGCAGTCTGTTCCTGAAGGTCTGTACCCCATGGAAAGGACCACGCTGGAGCAGTTCGTGAAGAACTGCAGCCCGTGGGAAGGACCCACTTTGGAGAAGCTGGTGGAGGACTGTCCACTGTGGGAGGGACCCCACGCTGGAGCAGGGGAAGAGAGGGAGGAGGAAGGAGCGGCAGAGACAAGGTGCGACGAACTGACCACAACCCCCATTCCCCATCCCTCTGTGCCACTTGCAGGGAGGGGGTAGAGAATTTGGGAGTGAAGTTTAGCCCAAGAAGAAGGGAGCGATGGTGGGGGATGTGTTTTAAGATTTGGGTTTTATTTCTCATTATCCTACTCTGATTTGATTGGCAATAAATTAGATTAACTTCCCCAGTCAAACTTGTTTTGCCCATGGTGGCAATTCCCGAGTGATCTCTCCTTGCTGGGCAAGATGGCCCTTGTGCTGGGCCACCCCTCTGTTCTCCTGGCGTGGTGGCCGTGCACCGGCTTTGGGTGTTGTGTCCTAAAGTCTGGGTGCTACAGGTCAGACCAGGCTCCCTGCACGCGAGCAGGGCTTGTGGCAAAGCTGGCGCATCCCAAAAGTGATGCAGCTGGAGAGGAAAGGAATTGAAGAAGGGGCGTCCTAAAGCCAGGGTGTCCCAAAGATGATGCAGCTGGAGGAGACATTCATGGAAGAAGGGGTAGCCCAAAGCTGGGGCATCCCAAAAGGTGATCCAGCTGTAGGAGGAATTCATGGAAGAAGGACCTTGAACGTCTCCAGGTGCTGAAGGTTTGGTGGTGTCCTGGAGCAGGATCAGTGCAGGATGGATCCCCGCTGCTGCTCACTGGTGCAGCTGGGATGTGGGGCTACACCGACCCTGGATCTGAGCTGGTTCACGGATCTGCAGGCAAACTGCCTCTCCTCGGGGTGGGGAAATGCCCAGCAGGGATTATCTGTTAGAAAGGCTTAGTCTGGTCTAATTTAGGGCTGCGTTAGGACGGAGGACTTCATGCAGCCTTGTCCTTGTCCATCCCCCGTCCCCACCGGCTGGGTGCACCCACTGAGCTACTCAAGAGCACCCATGTGGGGACCATACAAGGACCAGGCGGTGCTTTTTTGCATCCCCGAGCTCCCTTTATCTCTTAATCCTGTAAAAATGGATAATCTCGTCCGCCGTCTTTCCAGACGGCAACCTGGCACCGTCAACCCACCGTTAATTTTTCCTGCTGGGGTGTGACTCTGCAGTGACGTGAATACTCGGTGACTGGGATGCCGAGCGGTTTGCACCCAGATCTGGGTGGTATCCGTTGCTTAAGAGGATCCAAGGTGTCACCTTCCCATGAAACCAGGTGGGGCTGCAGTTATCCGAGCGGGATTCCTCCTCTGCATCGCTGCCGGCTCTTTGTGCATGAGCATCTCCAGCCTTGGGGATGCGAGTGCGTTGCCTCCTCGCTGCCCGCCCTTGCCCCTGCCCATCATCCCGCCGCGGGAGGGGGACACGGCGGGTGAAAAAAGCTGCTTAGGATCTATCCCTGGGGTTTAAATTGTCCTGGGTTATTGCTGGAGGATTAGGAGGGGATTTGGTGTGATTGGTTGCAGCGGGTTAAATATAGGCTGGTGTGTGTTGGAGGGTTGATGCTCCAACGGGGAAGGGAGGGACGGTTGCGCGCCGGCTTGCTTCGTCCCTTCGTCTTTCATCTCTCTCCTTTGAATCGCGGTGGTGAGGAAAAAAAAAAATATGCCAGCACGTCCTTTTTAATATCGCATGCTGGCCCGGGGATGCGCAAGAGCCTCCAGTGGCTTGTTGTGCAATTAACTTCCAGCGGCGCAACGTGGTCTTCAGAGAGAGATTGAAGCGGCGCTGGCTGCGCGGTGGGGAGGGCAGAGGGGGCTGCTCCTCCGAGCCCCGCGGCCGGCAGGGATGAGCTGGTCCCCAGGATGGGGTCTGGGTTGGGTCTGCTGGTCCCTCAGCAGCGCTTGGTCCTTCTCAGGCGCCTGGGAGCATCCCACGGTGGCTCCCCGGAGGTGTCTTGTGGATGGCAGGTTTGGGCTGGGGTGCAGGGTGCAACGGCAGCTTCCCTGGGTTTTAAGGAAAGGGGGGACAGGCTCCTGCCTGCCAAAAAAAGCCACGTTAGGGGGCATGGAGGGTGGAGACCTGGCATCAGCATCCTCCTCTCTCCCTGCTTGGGGCTGCGGGCTCCTGGCAGTTGGTTTCACCACTCATTTCTACCCTACGTCGTCTCCGGCATCGTGTTCCAGCCACATCCGTGTTAGGACAGGTCCCCAGCACCTTCCTCCGAAGGCAGGACCCCGCCTCTCCCGCTCACCAGGAATAGCTGGCTGTAGGTGTTGGCCGCACGCTGGCACCATGACTTCCCACGACCTGCTCTCCTACCGGAGCACCGGCCATTTTCCGGGAGGAGAAAGAGAAGACCCACGTTTCATTTCTCTTTCCCACGTGTGGGACCTGGGCTCTGTATATTATCCCCGCCGAAGCCTGCAGCTGGCACGGCACGACGGGGGATACGGGCTGAGATTTATAAACGTGCTTCAGGCACAGCTGCTCCGGGCTCCCGCGGCTCCATCCATCTCCCGGGGCTGCGCGGCTGTAGATCTCCCCGCGCTCATCAACCCTTGCAAACGAGTTTCACAACTCCCGAGTTTTACCTTGCTCGGATAAATGTGCTCGGTGCAACAGACTCTGCTCCCGGTTAAATTCGTTCTGCAGTGATCAGAGCGGTCCATGGGAGGGAGGAAACATCCACAAAGCTGAGCGATGCTGTGAAAACCCCCCCACCCCCGCAACACATCCAAAAAGAGGGGTCCGCGTCCTCAGGACGGGTGTGAGCCAAGCTGCTTCTCGTCTTGAATCAGTGTGAAAAAGCTGAAACCAGCAAGTTTTCTGCATGTCCGGTGCCTTTTCTCCATGATGGGAGGAGATGCCCCGTGGATGGTTCTCCAGGCAGAGATACGGGGCTGATGGGTGGCCCAGGGGGTGCGGGAGCAAGCCGAAGCGGGGGACGAGGGTTGTTTCCCCAAGGCTGGGTTTTCCTGCCAGGGGTGGTCGCCTGCGCGGGGATGCTGGGCTCAGCTTGCCATCTAGTGGCAATAACGGCCTTTTCCGGAGGGCCATGGGGTTCATGGCCACGCATGGGGGACGTAGCCCTGCCGGGGGGTCTGCAGCTCCGCATTGGGGTCCACAGCCTTGCTGGGGGTTGTCTGCATCTCCCCCACAGGGTTCCCAGCCCTCGCTCCCCGGAGAATCACCTTCCCGACCCTACCCGAGTGCATGTGGAGCCAACGTGGATCTTCAAGGGCAAAACTCCGCAGCCTTTGGGGGTCGCTGGTTTTAGCGTCCTACTGAAAACAGGGAAGAGTGCTGGCTGGCTCGAGGAGGAGAGGTTGGGAGGACACCGGCCAGAGCCATACTGAGAGAGGGGGGATGCGCCAGGGGTCTCCAGCTCCCATCTTGGTGCCCCTCCAGCCCAGAGCCTGGGGTCTTGCCTCTCCCGAGAGCCCAAGACCACCTTGTCCACCTTCCTCTGTCCCTCGAGCTGAGCTCTTCCTCCTGCCAGTCTCGAGGGGTAGATTCCCCCTTTGCCCCAATGCCCAGGGAAGGGCAAGACACTGTGGGGTCACGTCGGGCCCCATCTGACCCTCTCCCCTCACCTTACAGGTATGCTGGTGGTCAACGTCACCTGGAGGAACAAGACGTACGTGGGGACGCTGCTCGACTGCACGCAGCACGACTGGGCGCCTCCCCGGTAAGCGGGCGGTGGGGTCTGGCAGTGCCCAGGCACGGAGGGCAAACCCAGCCCCGTATGGCCCCCGGGGCACCCAGTACCCTCTGCCTTGTGCCCACGGAGCTGCCATCTCCTCCTTGGCCAACAGAGCTGCTCCCAGGGCTCTTTACCCCTGCGGTCACAGGCTCCCTCATCTTGGAGACTGAAGATGGTTGAGTATTTGCCGATGGACCTCTCGTGCCAATTCCTCTTTACTGGAGTGGTGGGGGGATGAGCCTTTGGGATTGATGGTGAGGGGAGGAAGGGGTTGCCATCGTGCAGTGGGCCCGGCACAGCCGTCTCTCCATTAAAACCTCCTTGTCCTCCTCCCGGCAGGTTCTGCGACTCTCCCACCAGCGACCTGGAGATGCGCAACGGCCGGGGCAGGGGCAAACGCATGCGCCCCAACAGCAACACGCCCGTCAACGAGACTGCCGCCGCCTCGGACAGCAAAGGGACCAGCACCAGCAGCAAGACGCGGGCGGGAGCCAACAGCAAAGGGCGCCGGGGAAGCCAGAACTCCTCGGACCACCGCACGCCGCCCGGCGGCACTGCGGAGGACGTGAAGGCCAGTCCCTCCTCCGTCACCAAGCGGAAGAGCAAACCCCTCTCCGACATGGAGCTGAACTCCAGCTCGGAGGACAACAAGGGCAGCAAACGCATCCGCACGAACTCGATGGGCTCGGCAGCCGTGCCACCCGCCACGGTCAAGGTGGAGCCGGCTGTCCTCGACCGAAACTGCCCTTCTCCCATCCTCATTGACTGTCCCCACCCAAACTGTAACAAGAAGTACAAGCACATCAACGGGCTGAAGTACCACCAGGCCCACGCGCACACGGACGACGACAGCAAGCTGGAGGCGGACGTAGACAGCGAGTATGGCGAGGAGCCCTCCCTGCACGCGGACATCGGGAGCTGCAACGGCGCCGCCGTCTCGCAGAAGGGCTCGCTCTCGCCGGCGCGCTCGGCCACCCCCAAGGTGCGCTTGATGGAGCCCCACAGTCCCTCGCCGTCCAGCAAGTTCAGCGCCAAGGTCCCCTGCAAGAAGAAGCTGGGTGGGGAAGGAGACACCGACCCGGGTGCCCTCTCCAATGACGGTTCTGAAGATGGTCCATCGGTGGCCGATGAGACGAGTAACGACGGCTTTGACTCGCTGGAGAAGCGGTGTGTCGATAAGGACAAGTCAAAGAAAGCATCTGGTGCTAAGCCGGAGAAGATCCCATCCAAAAGCTTGAAGTCTGCCAGACCCATTGCACCAGCCATCCCCCCCCAACCGATTTACACCTTCCAGACGGCCACCCTCACCACAGCCACCCCCGGTTCCTCCACGGGCCTCGCCACCACCGTGGTCCAGACCATGCCCAACAGCCCCCAGCTCAAACCCATCCAGCCCAAGCCTACGGTGATGGGAGAACCCTTTGCCGTCAACCCTGCCCTCACCCCTTCAAAGGAGAAGAAGAAGAAGGACAAGAAGAAGAAGGAGCCCAAGGAGGTAGAAAACCCTCTGACTCCTGGCAAAGCCTGCAGAGCGGAGGAAGGCAAGAGCCCTTTCCGGGGGGAATCCAGCGACCTGGGGACGAAAGGCGAGGGGCTGCTGAACGGCTCCTCCGACCCCCACCAGAGCCGGCTCGCCAGCATCAAGGCCGAGGCGGATAAAATCTACAGCTTTACCGACAACGCCCCGAGCCCCTCCATCGGTGGTGCCAGCAGGCTGGAGAACACCAACCCAGCCCAACCCATGACCCCGTTGCACGTCGTCACCCAGAACGGGGCAGAAGCGAGCTCGGTGAAGACCAACAGCCCGGCCTACTCGGACATCTCCGACGCCGGGGAGGACGGGGAGGGCAAGCTGGAAAGCGTGAAGGCAAAGGATCCGGAGCAGCTGGTCAAGGAAGGCGCCAAAAAAGCTCTTTTTCCCCCACAGCCACAGAGCAAAGAGTCTCCCTATTACCAAGGCTTTGAAACCTACTATTCCCCCGGCTACCCCCAGGCAAGCCCGGGGCCCTTGAACCCCGGTGGCCAGAGCGCGGCCGACACGCAGGCCTTGAAGCTGAAGAAGGACGAGGAGCAGGAGAACCCGGAGGTGAAGGTGAAGAGCGAAGGCTGCGAAGAGAAGAAGGCCGAGCTCGGCGGCTCCAGCCAGCAGCCCTCGGTCATCCAGCAGCGTCCCAACATGTACATGCAGTCCCTCTACTACAACCAGTACGCCTACGTGCCCCCCTACGGCTACAACGAGCAGGGCTACCACGCTCACCTGCTGAGCACCAACCCTGCCTACCGCCAGCAGTACGAGGAGCAGCAGAAGCAGCGGCAGAGCCTGGAGCAGCAGCAGCAGCAGCAGCGAGGGCTGGAGAAGAAAGCAGAGCTGGGCTTGAAGGAGAGGGAGGCGGCGGCGCTCAAAGAGGAGTGGAAGCAAAAGCCCCCCATGCCCCCGACGCTCACCAAGGCGCCGAGTCTCACGGACCTTGTCAAGTCGGGGCTGAGCAAGGCCAAGGAGCAGGGAGGTCCCGATATGGCCAAATCCGTCATCATCCCCAAGCTGGAGGATTCCTCCAAGCTGTCCGGCAGCCAGGTGGCTGAGGGGCTCAAGGTGAAGCTGAGCGAGGCCAGCCACCTCGGGAAGGAGACCGCCGAGACGAAGGCTGGCTCCGAGTGTGGCCGGCAAGCGGAGGTGGACCCTGTGCTCTGGTACAGACAGGTAATGCCTGCTCGGCCCTGCCCGGCGGTGGGCTTTCTCCTGGAGGAAGCCCCTCACTGTGGCTTCGCTGCAGGGGTTTGCCAGGGCCATCCCAGCCGAGCGCGTTGTCCTCTGTTCGTGATGGGACGCCGTGAGGTTCCCTTGGGGCCAGCAAAAGGACGGGAGGATGTGGGGCTGTTGGGACAAGGGGGAGCCGGGGGAAGGGAGCGGGTTTCACTGGTCTTCTCCAAATCCAGCCTGGTTTGGGGGCAGGCAGGGCTGGGGGGAGGCAGATGCTCTGACGGTCGGCTGGTTCTTGCAGGAAGCTGAGCCCCGGATGTGGACCTACGTGTACCCGGCAAAGTACTCGGACATCAAGACAGAGGATGAGCGGTGGAAAGAGGAGAGGGACCGAAAGTTGAAGGAAGAAAGAAATCGAAGCAAAGAAGCCGCATCCAAGGAGGACGGGAAGGAGAGCACCAGCTCCGAGTGCAAACTGACCCCCACCGAGGAGGCTCGCATGGTGGGGAAGGACCCCAGACCCAGCGTCCACGTCCCCGTGTCTTCACCCCTCACGCAGCATCAGTCCTACATCCCCTACATGCACGGCTACTCCTACAGCCAGTCGTACGACCCCAGCCACCCCAGCTACCGGGCCATGCCCACCGTCATGATGCAGAATTACCCAGGTAGGGAGCCGGGGTCTCCACGGGGATGTCCCTTCCCAGGCTGTCCCTGCTCCCGGAGCAGGGGACGGCCCTGGGACGTCCTCTCGCTCCTGGAGGCAAGTGCAGAGCTGCGTGCTCCCGCCGTGCCGCCCGAAGACTCCTGGAGCCCTGACTCCTTCTTCTCCCCGCCAGGATCATACCTACCCTCCAGCTATTCCTTCTCCCCGTACGGGAGCAAGGCGTCGGGGAGCGACGACAGCGACAAGTCCCGCGCCAGCCCCAGCGTGAGTTGTAAATCCAGCTCGGAGTCCAAGGCCCTGGACATCCTGCAGCAGCACGCCAGCCACTACAAGAGCAAATCGCCCACGGTGAGGGTCAGGAAGGTGCTGGCTTTGTCCAGCTCCGTGCACGAGCTTTGGAATGGTCCCTGGATCCTGTAACCAGCCTTGGAGCAATTCTGCCTGCTGTGGGTTGTTGCCGTTCCCGCTGCTGTGGGAGACCTGGGGCCAGGGAGTAATCCCACAACGCAACCCCTTTGGGATGGATGAGCCAATCCTGCGGGCGTGGGTAGCACCGGGGCTTCTCCAGGCCCTGTGGTGGCCAGGCGACACTTGTCCCCAGCCCTGGTTCTGGAGGGGGGGGTGCAGGGGCTGTCTCCATCCCGTGGCAGTGTAGGGTCATGAGCTCCTCCTGGGCTGAGCTGGGAGACAGAGCTTTGACGCGGTGAGGAAAGAGCTGCCCTTAAACAGGACCTGTAGCCTCCCCACCGCTTTTGGGCCGGTCACTGGCCACCCCGTCATCTCCCAGCAGTGGCATGGGGAGCCTTTAGGCAAAGGCAGGGGGAATATCGTCCCGATGGGGCAGCCTTGAGCGTCCAGCACGTGCCCCAGGGCAGCGGGTCCCGTCCCTCAGCGTGGGTCTGCTTTCTCCTGCCCAGATAAGTGAGAAGACATCTCAGGAGCGGGACCGCGGCGGCTGCGGGGTGGTGGGAGGCGGCGGAAGCTGTAGCAGCGTCGGGGGAGCCGGCGGGGGAGACAGGAGCGCCGACCGGCCCCGCACCTCGCCCTCTCAGCGCCTGCTCTCGACGCACCACCACCACCACCACCTCGGGTACTCGCTGCTGCCGGCACAGTACAACCTGCCCTATGCAACAGGTGAGAGCCCAACCTCGCCCAACCCAGCCCGCCATCTTTGGGCGGCGTCAACCCTCGTGCTGAGCTTTGCTTTGACCAAATCTGACGATTTCCAGCTCCCCCCGCCCGGCTGGGTGCCCGTCCTGGGCTGCCAGCTCCTAACGCTGCTTCTCCTCCGCAGGTCTCTCCTCCACAGCCATCGTCGCCAGCCAGCAAGGCTCCGCTCCCTCCCTATACCCACCTCCCCGGAGGTGAGAACGGTAAGGCTCTCCTCCCGCCGCGCCGCCACGGCCACCCTGCTTCACCCGCGGGCCCCTGGGCTGGGGCGGAGGTGGCCGGGCCGGGCACGCGGGGGGGTGTCCCTGGGGGGATTGGGGTCTGCCCGGGGCGGCGGGCGCTGACTTTGACCTTGGGTCGTGGCAGGACGTGACGGGCCAGGACGCCTGGGCTGTACGAGACATGTGACTGGCTCACATGGGGAAGCGCTGGAGACTCCTTTAGACATCAGTTGAATGGTGTTAATTGTTCTGCTTGACGTTCCTGCCGTGATCCGAGGCAGACTCTGTCTTCTCCCCCCCACCCCCCGGCCCCGTCGGACACACACTGACTGCCCCCTCCACAGCCTCCCCTTTGGTGAGCGGGCGAGCTGGTACCTGCGGAAATATTTATTCTCCTGGGCACCAGCGCTCGGGATGGAGGTGACTCGCCTGCCTGGTGCATATGAAGAGGAAACGGAAGCACTGAGGTTTCTCGACGGATTTGGGACCCCGCCGTATCCCTGGGAGCCGCTGCTTTGCGGTGGGGCCGAGCGCCACGGGACTGGGGGCAGGCAGGGGGGCCACCTCCCGCCTGCCCCTCGCCGGGGCTGGAAGCGCGGGGCCGAGCCCGCCGTGGAGTCGCAGTCTCAGGAAAGGAAGGGCTGGCTCTGCAGGTGTCGGGGCGGCTGCTGCGAGTTGGGAGGCAGGAGGGGGGGGGTCAGCCTGGCTGAAGGCGGCCGTGGGGCACAGGGACACGCTGCATGTGGGGCCCCCCCCTCCTCTCCCGGTCCCGCGGCCGCTCCTGCGCCCCGCAGCACCCGCCGCTCTGTGCCTGCGCGGCCGGTGGCCGGAGGGGTGGGCTGGGGGAGGCGGGGGCTGCTCTTGGCCCCGATGCAGCAGCCTCTGCCCCCTGTCCCTGGCTGCCAGGGGCTCGGCGGGGCTGGGGGCAGCGGGCGCAGAGCTGGGGGCTGCACCCACCTCCCAGCCCCCTGCCAGGGTCCCTCCCCAGTGCCTTGCAGGGGCCAGACCTGCCTGGAGCATTCACCTTGGTTTCTGAGCTGTGACTCTGCAGCCCCCCCCCCCCCCCCCCCCACCACCACCCCGGGTCCCCCTCTGCCCCCCGCCCCAGCAGGTGCTCCCCGAGCCCCCGGGGCACTGCTCCTGCTCGGGGCGGGGTGGGGGGCGAGGGCTGCGGCTCCCCTTCGCATCCACCTTCTGCTTTTAAATCGGCTTCCCCAGGCCCTGGGCAGAGCCCGGCGAGGAACAAGCACACTTAGGCTCTGCCAGAGGCACTTGGGGCTGCGCCGGCCCCCCCCTCCCCGTCCCCATGCTGGGGCTGGGGACACTAGGCCCTGGCGGGAGCCGGTGCCCGCTCCCGGCTGCTCCCGAGGACAGGGGCTTTCTGGTCCTCTGCTCCCCCAGCCCCGCAGCCGCTCGCCCCGGGCCGATGCTCTACCTCGGCCCCGCAGCAGCCGGGTCGTCCCGGCGCTCTGCCCGGCCGGGGTGGGGCACGGGGGGGGCCATCGGTCTCGGTTGTGTGTGTGTGTGTCCGTGTCGCACCCGGCCCCGAGGGGCCGCTGTACGGGGATGCTCTGCCCGCCGGGCTCTGTACATACTGTAAAAAGCAATTGTTTGAAAGCTGTTGTTTTGGGTTTTGTTTTCTTTCCCCGTTTCCCTCCCCATCCCGCTTTACCCAGTTGGAAAGGAGGCGCTGGCTGCTCTGGGCCCTGGTCTGGGCGGCCCCAGCCCACTCTCGTTGTTCCACTCATTTTTCTTCCGCTCTTCCGTTGTCTTTGCAAGGAGCCGGGGCCGCGTGCCATCTCCTCGGGGATGGGGCAGGTGATGCCAAGTGGTGGCTCGACCCACCCCGTGCCCGTTAGGGAGCCTCACGCAGCTGCTGGGCTGGGGACCGGAGGGGTCGGGGTGATGGGGGGAGCCCCACATCCCGTCCGTGGAGGGGTGTTCCGCCGGCTGCTTCTACCTCCAGCCTCGGCCCCTCCAGCAGAGCCTGGCTCCTGAGGGTTGGGGCCCACCAGCGGCTCCGCGGAGGGGACGGAGGAAGGTGTCTGTGTGGGGCTGCCGGGGGGCTGCCGCAGGCTTTGCTGCCATTGGGGCGGGGGGGGGGGGGGGAGGGAAGGGCTGCTCCCCACCTTCCCAGTTGGGTCCCAGTTGAGTCTCCCTTTAGGTGTTAAATGAAACAACGATTTAAGCAGAATAGGTTTGAGGTTTGACCTTTTTTTTGGAGGGGGGTTTTCCTGGTCAGTTCTTGCCCGTGGGGCTGGCACCCCGGCCCCCCGCGGCGGTGCCGCCCCCCCCCACCCCCCCACCCCGTCCCCTGCCCACCGGGCCCCGCGGGCGGCCGGCCAGGGCCTCAAACCCTCCGTGTTTATAGCTCTTGTTTCCATTGGCGTTGCTGTGTTGGGTTTCATTTCAGTCTTCCTGATTCTGCCCTTCTGTAAAGTGTACATTATTACCAAGTTCCTTGTTTTTTTATATATATATATATAAATATATATATATACAAACTGTACTCTTCTTGCCTTTGTACATTTGGGCAAGGAGAGAGAATAAATCTTTTTAAGAGACAATCACAAACCTGTGAGGGTGGCTTTTTCTTCCTGCTCCCCTGAATTCTGGTCTTTCGTCCCCAAAAACTGTGGCCAGTGATTTTTTTTTTTGGGGGGGGGCGGGGGAGGGGAGGTCCCCATCTCTGGGGCATCTGAGGGGGCTTAAGCAGACGTGCTGCTCCTGGGATCAAGCTCATCGGTCCATGGCCACCGAGGCTGTTGGGAGGGTTGGCGCAGTGGGGCAGAAGGTCCTGCCCCCCCCAGCCCCCTCTGCTTGCTCCCAAGCCCCGCGTGCCTGGATCCGGCCCCTCCGCTCTGCCACCAGCACCCACGGCTCCCCCCCCCCCGGGATGCGGCATCCGAGCTCAGCCGTGACAGTTTGGGTCAGACACCCCATCCCCAGGCTCGAACCCCTTGGCACCAGCAACGGGCAGCTGCCCCACCGCCTGCCAGGGTCTTCCTCCACCCGGCAAACCCATCTCTGTTGTTCATATCCCCCCCCCGGAGCCCCCTTCCCAGGAGGAGCTGGGAGACTGGTGTCCCACAGGGCAGAGCCCGGCTCCTCCAGCTGCGCAGTGGAAGCGAGCTGTGCCCAAGGCAGCACCCAGAGAAATCAGAAGCACCTTTTTCAGTTTTCAAGTGTATTTCTGAAGACCCACCGCCCCCCCCCCCGCAGTGACCCGCGAGCTCTACGGTTACCCACACCTGCTGGAGTCAGGGCAGGAGAGTATTTGGCACTTGCCCGAGAAGCACATGCCCTGGCACAGCCTCCTCATTGCAGCTTATCAAGGAGCTCGGCTCGCCCTCGCTCCCCTGACCAGGACCTTACACTTCACCAGTGAATTTCCCCCCGTAGGGAAGGAGCAAAGTGGTTTCCATGGCCGGAGGGAGGTGCTGGTAGAGGAGCACCGTGGGGTGGCAGCAGGGCCCTGGAGCAGGCAAACACCCGCCAGCCCCCCGGAAGGAGTGGGGGCAGCTCCAGCTACAAGAAGGGATAAAAACTTGGCTTTTCAAAAGCCAGACCTAGAAACGAGCGTTGTTGCGGGTAGGGAGTGGGTGCAGGGGCTCCTCTGTCTCCACACTTCACGCGGAGCAGGGAAAGGAGGGCCCACGCCTGGTGCAGAGCCGCAGGCGGCACGAGAGCCCCGCACTAAGAGCGCAGGCGGCGATGGGCCCAGCAGCACGCAGCCGCTGATTTTAAACCAGACTTTGGCTTTAACGGCCCAGCGAAGAGGGGGCAGAGGCAGCAGCACTTTCCTTTCATTGGAGGGGAAGGAGGGAAAAAGAGACACAAACTTTAAGATGATTTATTCACACAAACTTGTATCCCAGCCCCCACCTCTCTCCCCCGAACAGAAAACACTGACCGTGACGGTTATGGAATGGCTCGGCTTCAGCTTTTAACAAAATCCTGCACAGAAGGGCGAGAGCACAACAAAGCACACAAGGACAAGTCCACACGCAAGCAGCCAGGCCAGGACAAGAGCCGACAGCACGCCTCCGGGGCACAGCTCCGAAATACAGCCTTCTCCTGGGGCCTTCGGAGCAAGCCAGCCAGGGTCCATCCATGGGGCACAAACACCAGAGCGCAACCTCATTCTCCAGCATTAGAAGGGGCAGGGTTGAAATGGGAGCTGCTGCTGGCACCGCGGCCTCGTCCCGGGATAGCCCCCGGGTCAGGGAGAACATCCCACCGCCAGCGGCAGAGCCGCCGTCCTCGCCTGCCCCACGCGCAACCCCCTTTGGTTTGGATACAGCCGTTAGCTCCGGGTCTCAAGTCTTGAGATCATCTCTTTGGAAAGGTGAGGAGGAAGAACAGAGGCGACAGCCCCGGGCCTGCTCCTTACCCATCCTCGGGCTGAAGGCGTGAGCTTTTTTGGCTCTTCGGACCATCGCACCGCAGGCAGGTAAGGAAACCTTCCCCCAGAGCAGAGGTATCGCTCCAAACACTCGGGAGGCCCACCACAGGCTCCGTTCCTCCCAAATAAGCAGCCCCCAGCTGTGTCAAGTTCATCCGAATGCCCCTTTTATTGAACGCTGTGACAGTGCAGTGGTAACATTGAACAGAGTTAAGACTGCTTAAAACAAAAGCTGGAAGAGCAAGAAGTTTAAAAAAAAAAAAGAAAAAGGTTAGACCAGTTAAAACAGCATCGGTCGCCCCAAAGCGGAGACGTTGGGGGGGGGGGGGGGGGTTAATGTAGTGTTAAAGGTTAAACACCAGCACGTCTCCTCCTCACGCCTAACACCCAAACCATGCCTTCTACTTAAGAGTCTGAGTGACAAACAAACAGGTGGTCTGTCAGATGAGCGCACCCGGGGCGACGAGGAAGGGACCGAGGCGGGTTTGGAGAAGCCAAGGAGCTGACACTGCCTCTACCGCTGTGCTCCCACGCAGGGCCCGGGCGCCCCGAGGCTCACACACCACACAGCTGCACGCAAAGAGCTCCTATGCCAGTTCATAAACATCTTCCATTTACTATTTGGTGATTACATGTGTGTATATATAGTTCTCTAGGCAACACGTTTCAACGAGATAGTCAACTCTGAGGATACACAGGCCAATCTAACAATGAGAAATGCAGTTTCAGTCCAACAGAAGCTTGTTTTCCCTTTCCTCAAGAAAGGAGAAGTAACCCTCTCTCCCCTCAACAGCATTTTCAGGTCACACTGGCGTCCCCCGCTGCAGCTATTCTTCGTCAGAGGAGGAAGAGTTCTGATCCAGGGGGTACACCATGAACATCACGTCTGGCCGCGACGGGACAGAGGGGTGACCAGGCCTCACGATTTCAAAGCCCAAGAAGCTGAATGTCTTCAGGAGTGGAGCTACCAAAGAGAAGGAAATCTGTTACCACCAGGAATAATCCTCCGTACCTGCGTCACCCCCAGAAGCCACAGATATCAAAGAACACCCTCCACGAGCGCCTCCAGAGCTTCCTGCACGGAAAGAAACCGTTTTAACGTGACAGCCCTCTCAAATAAGACGTCTCGTCTCTTCCTGCATTCATCTCAGCTGCTCCTAGGTGCGCAGGGGATTTTAGTTGTGCAGCAGAGCAGGTTCCACCATATTTATCCTGCGATGTCTGTTCCGTCCCCTCTGAGAAACGGCGGCAGTTGGTTGTCTACCTGCACGAGCCGCACAGACCCGCTCTCCCGGGACGCGCATGGCCATCCCGCAGCACGTCAGTTTTTATTCTGTACTTAAGCGGGTCCCGGCACCCTTTGAGCCCTGAAAGCAGGTCAGAGAGCAGCAAACGGGAACCCGCTCGCTCAGGCTGTAGGCAGGAATTCGCTGTCGCTGCGAGGAGGAGGGCCGAGAGTTCAGTGGAAACTCAAGAGCGCTCTGCACAGCTCGGTGCGGTCCCCCGGGAAAGCCACCGCGGGTGACACACAGAAATTCAGAGCGGGGTCCCTCCGGAAGCCACACACCCCCCCTTGTCTCAGCCAGACAAGGTTATATGACGCAGTGGCTGGACGCACGCTCACTTGTTACCGAGCGATGGCTTCCCTGTGACCTGTGAAAGTTACCCTGCTGCAGCATCTCATCTCTGCGGCACCCTCCCATGATCAGCTTGCAGCCACTGAACGGTCACGCGGAGCAGCTCCTGGGTATTTTCCAAGCAGCACCGAATTCCAGCTGCACAGGCGAGGACCCAGGATGCGGAGCGCTTCAGAACTCATACAAATAAGCCAGGTCTGAGAGCAACACGCAGCCCATTTTTAAAAAAAAAACCCCAGTATGAGACATTTCCTGCACCCAGCTGCTGCAGGGGTCACCTGCGCAGCCCGCGGAGGTGGTGACATCATAGCAAGAACTGAATCTGACAGTTATTCTTGGCATCACCACGCAGGGTGACATCTTCCCGCGCTCAGCACAGCTTAGCTCTAATAACGGGCTTCGTTTCCGAGAGGACAGCGCAGCTTGTGGAGCAGCAGAGTAAAATTAGAATTAAGGTTTGAATTACTCCTGCCGTGGCAATTGCTTGGTTACTAGCCTGCGTCTAGTAAGATTTAAAGTGACACATCCATAGCTTGGGACTTCACAAATCTCCTCAAACTTCCGTGCTGTAATCACTCATCCAACACCTCTATCTTTAGATCCTAATGCAGCCCCCTTAAGCCGTAAGCGTTTATAGCCAGGGTCAGGATTACCTGTAGGTCTAGGAAGGGCAAAAGTGCCAGGAGATCTTTAAAAAGTAGATGAACATCAGGGCAACAAGCTACAGGAGTTTGTTTCCCATGTAATAACCACTCCCCAGTTCCTCCTTCCAAATCACAGAAGCCCAGTGCCAAACGGAGACCTTTGCTCCGTACCAAAGGAGAAATGTTAACCAACTTCTGGACAAGAAAATACTCCGAGTTACTCAGGAGCAGCTTTCTGCGTGAGAGTACTAGTAATAAGTTAACTGCAGGACAGCAAACCTACCTGCTGGAGAAAACAGAGCGTTCCCTCCGCCTTGGTCTCAAAACAGGGCTTCTCTGCGAGAAACCATTTCCCCTTTGTAAGACCAAGATGCAAATGACGCGTGTCACGTTTACTGCCAGGGAAGCGTCCCGTGGAGCCCTGCTCTGGCATTACCAGGTTTTTGTACAGCTTCAGCAGCACCGTTTTCCATCTAGGGAGCAAACCTGACGGCGGGGGCGAGTGCTTACCTCTATCTTCTCTGCTTTTTCTGAAGCAAATAAAGACATAGTTTACTTTCATTTTTTCTTCAGCGAACTCCAACAGTGCTGATAACCTGCCAAGGGGGAAGACGACAAAAGAACATCAGCTATAGGAAGTCCTGTCCCGAGGAAGCCTCTGAGCATTATCAACTGTTTTGATGTTTTCAGGCAGAAAGATTACTTGTTTACAGACCCCTTCCAGCGAACAATGGGTACCGAAACAATGGGCTTCCTGCTTCGCTACCCAGCCCTGCGGAACCCAGAGCTGTCCTCCCACCCAGCCACCCCCCAAGTCCCTGTCCTCGGCGCCTGCGTGCCAGTGCGCGCAAACACCCGCTCCCACCAGCCAAGGATTCGGTACAAAAGCCTTCGCACGTGGGAAGCTGAATATTGCGGCTGATCCTGAGCCAGGCGACGTCCCCTCCACTGGCAACATACTCGAGGGGATCTGCAAGTTTTGTGCTTTGTGGGAAGGGCGGGGGGGCGGGGAGGGGGGGGAAAGCAGCTCATGCCCGGCAGAAGAGAAGAGAAAAACATCCCTGAAGGAGCATGTGCAGAGGCAAAGCTGTTTCCTGAACGCATCAGCTGGATGGCACAGCTGATGCCCCCTGAATCCAGGCTTCCTGCCTTTCCAGCTAAATTATTTCTGCCACCTCTCGATGGAAGCAGCGCCGCATTAACCCCACTCCGAGCCCCGGGGATCGGCACGGGGGAGCCGTCGCTGTCACTGCCGGCCTTGTAACCATTTACGATGCGGGCTGCTAGCTAGAGCAGCAGCAAACAGGGCTCCGATCGACATCTAATTAAACAGCAGTCAGCGAGACTGGAGTGCAGCGAGGGAGATTAAATTTGCAAGTGTTTTGTTAATATGGTAATGAACTATTTTAATTATAGCCTCTACGAGGCTGTTTTACCTAGCTAAAAATAATCTGACAAAACCACGCTTGAAGTCACGATGACACAGGCGGGTAAATACCCGCCTCCCAGAAGCAGCCACTCCCAGGAGAGCGGGCACTTGGACAGCTGAAGGATTTACAGGCCGACTGAAGGAATTACACAAACCTTTATCTGGACTCGGAGTCAAAAGAGACAAGTGTGAGACAGCAAGAACCACTGGCACTTACTGAAGGTGCCCAATGAGTTGGTTTTTTTCTTTTTTTCTTAATTAGCTCAGGTCCTTTACAGATGAAGCCTACTTGGAGACTTAGAAGGACTTCGGAGCGCTCCGCAGAGGAATCCAGTTTACATCCACATCTCCGCTGCAGCGCTCCCCACCAGCGGAGATCTCTGGCAAAGCACTTGGCAGGAAGTAGCTGCTCTGGAAGCTGCGTTTACACAAACTTCCCAGAGCAGGGCTGTCTGGACAAAACACTACCGTCTTCTGCCAACAGAGAAAAATCAGAGGCTCTGGCAAAGCCCAACGCCTGCGTGGCAGCACTCCAAGAGCAGATCCACCTACTGATGAGAAGGAGCGCATCAATATAATGGAGGTTTTTTTTCCCCTGAAAGAGAGGAAGACGCCTGCCAAAATAAGCTTGCCAAGTGGCCGGCAGAACAAAAAAATCCGAGAAAGGCTTGTAGATTTTTCCGTACCAAAGTATGCAAAGAATCACTCCACCCATTTATTGCTTATTTTTCATTAGCACAGGGACTCAAAAAGCAGTAACCCATCTGAAACGATCCCTACGGGAGAGGAAAATACACGGAGCACTAACAGGAGGACAGTTCTCTCAAGGCCAGGGAGTAAGGACATACATCGGATACACAAGCCAGGAGCAGAGCTGCCGTACGTGCAGCCCGTTCTCCCCATGTAGGCAAAGTCCCAGCAGAGCCGCGGACACAGCTTTGGGATCCTGAACTTACCCTTCTTTGCTTCCATCAGCTAATAATCCGTCAGGGATTTCCACAAAGAGGCTCTGATTAGAGAGCACCGCATCCCAGGAGGAGGTCTTCACCTCTGTAACCTTGTACTGGAAATGGACAATATGAGGCTTCCCTTCGTGCACTGGGACATCTTGGTTAACAGTGATCTTCTCGTCCTGCGCAGGGGAGGGAGGAGAGCTCATGAAATAAGACTTCAGGGTTAAAGAAAACAATCCATGAGATTGCGGACCACAAATGTAAGAGATTGTGCTTAAATGAGCAGGCAGAGGGACTGTGTTTTCAATGGGAGCAGCCCTTACGGACCGGTGTGCGTCCAGAGTTTCAGCTTATCGTTAAAATTCACCCCTCAGACTCATCATAGCCCGCGAAGGGATGCACAGTCGCCTGCAAGCCCGGGCCCGAGCCTCAGCACTCTAAACAGGCGGTTAAGAGCTACTGTTCTGAACCCCCCGCAATACCTTGCTTGTATTGTAAACGTTAACACAAAAATAAAGAACAAAAAAGTGAACGCTCCCCTGGCTGATTACAACGCAGAACTACAGAGATGCAAATGCAAAATAAACGGGATTAGAGTTTTACTAAGAAGAACGTTATACTTTTCCCTTCCCCTTTCGCTGGCTCAGGGACACAGCACAATGAGTGCTGACCTCGGAGTCATTTTCTAGCCATGTTTTCCTGTTCAAGGGAATGCAGTTTTGCGTATTTACATTATATTAAATTTCTGGGTAGTGAGAGTGCATTCATTCACCGCAGGTCCCAGCCACATCTTTGAAGGGCGGTTCATGAACTACCCTTCAAAGGACGGAACTTGAACCGACAAGCTGGAAGAGCATCTGCTGCCGCAGTCTGACCAATTTCATTGTCTCCCCAATCCCCCACACAGTCTTTTCGTTTGAGGGATGACCGCAAATTGCTTTCCCAGATTTTACAACCGACTAGTATGGCAAATGGTTTGCCTCCTGGTATAAGGGAGGAAAATACATAGTGCAGAGAGAATCCCAAACCAGACAGAAGCTACATGGGTTTGAAGATTGTGATGAGGTCTTTTCCAGAGACCGCAAATGTACGCGTCCCTCTCCAACACTGCTCTAACTAGAATGCCAAGCATGCAGCCCGCCTCAGATCCAGCTCAGCAGTTCCTAGAAAACAACTTTGTGGTTAAACTCCATCCCTCCTCCTGACGATTTTTGCAGGCCGTTGGCTTGCCCAGTAATGATTTCCACATTTCACTGCAAAGAGCCCCAATGAAACGGCAAAGAAATTCATCAGGTTCCTGAGTTAACGCTGTCAACTGCAACGGGAGGTGAACTGTTCCCATCTGCCTGGTTACAGGCTCGTGCGTTATGGATCCCCTCACGTTTACAGAGTCACCCGCACAGCTCTGAAGGGCAGAAGTAAACCAGGCAGTACAAGCCATGTCTGCTCCGACACCTGGGAAAGCCGTCTGCCCCTCTCTCCTCAACAGCAGGGGCGGGAGGTGGTTTACTCCAGTGGGTCATTAGGTGAGCGACCGTCCAGCCTCCCGGCATTTTATTTTACCAGGGCGACTAATTCAGCAGCTCGTGATGAACTCTGATCTGCTGACCATCAGCTGGACTGACACCGAGACAAGCGACATCGCTGCAGAGACAGCACCTCCCCAGACGAGGTTTAGTCAATGCTTCGTAGTGACACATACTCGTCTCTGACTGTAACACACAGGGGCAGCCAGGATGGCAAAGAAAACAGTCCAGTTTGGGTCCGTAGTGAAGAAGCATTTACAAGATGGGCAGTACGAACACATCGGCAGCCAACAGTGCCCAGTACGAGGGTGGAAGGCTCCTCAGTATCGCTGCTTTTCAGGCAGGTGTTTTCCTGTAGGTGTTTTAACCTATTAAGGTAAAAGTATCGCTGAAAGACCAGCGGTTCAGGAAAAACATCTCCGAGAACCTTTCCAGGCGCCTCAAGCCCGTGTCCCACTGCTGTAATTCCTGTTACCACATCTATTAAAATAGATCCCTCTTGGTTTGACTATTGTGACAAGGAAGAAGCCACCGAGTATGTTAATGCTGGCGACAAAGTAATGCCACATGCAAATCAGGAACTGCCTGGCTTTGGTAACCGGAGCAGAGGAAGCTGCCATTTGTTTAAAGCCCACAAAGCTTAGCTGAAAAACAAGTTTACACTTCATCAGAATAAATATCCTGTAGGAAACAAGTTAATTCATCGAGTTTGAAAGAAGTTTTTTTTGTGGTTGCGCCTGCTGTCGGGTTTTACTACAGTTTTAAGCCAAGTGCGCTAAGAAACCTGCCGACAGCTGCTCAAGTTAAGTCAGACTGCTGCTGCTAAAGCCACCGCGGAGCCAGCAGCAAGCGGCAGATTTGAGCCCAGCACTACAGAAGTGTATTTAAAAAAAAAAACAAAAACAAGGGGATTATATACACATCCTTCTCCAGGGACTTTATAGGAGCCTTTTACAGTTGTTACTGCGCAGAAAGCGTCTGTGTTTCAGGAAAGATCCTTCTCTCAGAAAAGCTCACAGATGCTTCTTTTCTTATGCTTCATGAAAACAAAAACAGGGTGAGGAAGTTGAGAGAAGCAGGCTGGGATTGACACATTGGAGGGGGAGGCACACGCAGGCATTTGTGCGGGAAGACTGGCAGGAGCCTGCAATAGGAGGGGAAAAGCTTTCCGAGCCTTCTGGCTTAGCCCTCCTGTCACCAGGCTACCCTGCACTCCAAACCTGACGAGGTTTTTTTTCCCCACTTAAAAGCCCCCTAATGCGACAGCCCATGAACCAAAGGCAGCATAACCGCAGGGATTAAGAGAACCAGTTTCCCCGGTTCAGTGGGAATTACGTTTACACAGCCTGTCTTGGGAAGCTGATACTTTATTTCTAGGCATCAAAACAGAGACGGCGAGATGCCGGGGAGAGAAGCTGTTCCTGTGAAGCAACAGCCCAGAATTCTTTGGAAGCTGCTCAAAGCAAAATCCTGTTTACGCAACAAATGTTCGGTTTTTAGTTCACCCCTGCAAAATCCCCCCATCACGCTATTGCAGGAAAAAAACCCCCACACCAGGCTATCTTTTATCCACAGCTGCCTAAACCACCGGCTCCCCAGCCTTGGGCTCCATTTCAGTGAAGTAAAGCCGCAAGGACCAGCTTCCACTTGGTTACAATTCATCGAGCACAAGATTTTTCCAACCCGGCTACGCTCCTCAGATGTCCTGAGAAGGACGGGGGGAGGCCCCTACGCGTTGGCAGCGTAAGGAGAAAGGATGTTATGGTCTTGGCCATAGCCAAGCGGCTCGAGAAACCCGTGTAAGCAGCCTACTGCTGGCATGTGCTACACCTGCAGCCTCCTGCCAAGTCGGCTAGCCAGAGCACGTCCTAGCTGCGCAGCACCGATGCCGATCACTATTGCATTCCCAGCTCGAGTAAAGCTCCCTTGACGCAGGGCTGAGTATTAAGTCTCTTAACACAAAACATCCGAACAACTATAGGGAGCCCCAGCTGCTTAATTTATAGCGCGGTTGTATCTGAGCAGTGCGCCGCGTACTCCGAAGGAGGCAGATCTGCTCAGAAAGGTCAATCCCTCGAACTAGAACAGCTGATACAGCTGGAAAAAGTACTTAAGCTTTTGGGTCCAGATGCCTTTCCAGGTCACGCTGAAGCTTGCTGGCTGAAAAGCTCAGCCTGATGTAACTACAGCACCGGCAGATTGAGCGGGCGACTGAGAGAGTCCCAATAACCCGTCTGAGGTGGGACTTTAAACCACCGGGCGACACATCCCGCTCTGCTCTGGGATGAGCTATGTTGTAGAAGGGGCTGATTTTCTGATAGCCGCTGCTAGGTTTTGTCAGCAATGTACCCAGAAAGAATTATATCCGTATTTCTGGGACGCAGCTATCTGGACGACATCCCGACAGGCAGCAACCCCTGCCTACACACCACTGCCAAAAGCTTCCGTGCGGCGGCGAGGCCATGCAGAAATCAAACACGTCAAAGCCTCCAAATGGTGATTCCACCAGCATTTCTTCCACATTGAGCCCATTTTCTGCCTTTGGGCCTCGCCTGGTGCATACGCAAGGCTTGGCAAGGCTGGTCTGCAGGATTTTAAGTTGCAGGGTCACCTATTTCTCATCCCCTCCCACCCAGAGGGAATTCATTATTCATCCTGAGCCTTTTTGAAGATATCTGTGTATCTTCTTTATCCCACGGGAAGCCCGTTGTGCTCTTTGCTACCCCTCTGCTGCTCCTCTGGATTTTACACCGCTCTAACATTCAACTCAACAGCATTAAGCTGATGTTACGTTATTATTAAGAGGCTACAGAGGTTGACATTTATTCACAAGGTAAGCGGGTGAGGCACATGCTAAAAATTCACCAGGGCTGCATTAAAGCAAACTCCTCCGAAAGCAGCCATGAGGTGTGCGATTCTCCCATGAATTTCAAGAGGAGGCTTCGGTAGCTGTGACCCAAAAGGGCCTGTATCTTCTCATCATATAAAGTCTGTGTGCCTCCCACAGGGTAATTAAAAATCAAGTCTAACACCTATGACAACACTCCTGTCTGAGCAGCCAAATTTGCAAGCTTAGCATAAATTTAGCCTACCTCATCTGATAAAACTTTACTCCCTGGCTTGTGGAAAAGCTGGCCCTGGCCCAGAAGGGAGACAGATGTGTGCCACCACGATCCACCACAAAGCTGCACCAGTGCTAGTTATTCTACAGCAAGGAACAGCCAGGTCTCCTCATGCGAAAGCCAAAAGGAAAAGTTGCCATAGAATGAAGAGGGCCAAAAAAATGAGAGCTACAGAGATCCACGTGCTCCTAAGCAAGTCTGCAGATACAAAGCCTTCCTGATCTTGCCTCGTCCTATGCACGTGTTCTAGAAACGTCCCCGAGGTGGATGGCCGCCTCGCCCTTCTGTGAGGTCAGGAGTTACTCTGTACGTGGCTTCAGGCAGCTCCCAGACCCCGACGGCTTTACCTTCCGGACTCGGGCACGGGAAGGAGCTTATCAACCATCCTCTCTCTGCATTTCACCTTTCTGCTTCCCGCTTCCTCTTTCTGCGAGACATTTGAGAAGTTGTTTCATGGTTTGATAATGCTGGCTCCACATACAATAGCTGAAACAGACCCTGGGAAACAGGGCTAGTGAATTATTTGCTGCACACCTTTGAGAAAAGGTCTCTCATTTCTTAATAAACAGGTGATATTTAAGCAGGAGACCGCTGCATGCAGCTCAGCAACCTGCTGTCAGGCTCACTGAAAAATTAACTCTTCTCTCACTTATTATTTGCGTTTATTCCCATCGGACTGCGAAAGGAACCGAACACAATTGCAACACGGGTACAGGTCATTATTTAGATGTCAGATCTTTCTCACCTTATATATCAGAGCTGAAAGAGAAGGATCCCTGCTACCCCCTCGCCCACCGGGGATCTTCGACAGTGGGTGAGGGGCATCAGGAGCACCACAGAGGCCCTGGAACAATGTGCCTGCAGCACTGCAGCTGGGGACAATTACTCAAAGGTAGAATACTACTGCAAGAAAAAAAAAAAGAGAGAGAGAACACCAGGTTACTTCAGCAGGGATCACATTTCAGTTGCTACAGCTCCTCGTGACCCCAAACCCACTCGTATCCCTGCTCCTCCGCAGCACGTCAGAGGCAGCTATCAGGGCTTTAGCGCCCGGACATCTACGTTAGAAACACTCGCTGCCCAAATGGTGTCAGAAACCAGCGGCGTTTTGTTAGAAACGGAGGAGGGGCTTTCCAGAACAGGGAGAGAGTGCTGAGCAACCTCACGCTACTAAGGGACGCCTGGAAGACCGCCAATAGCAGATGGCTGGAAACGCATGACCAGATGAGCACACATTTTCTATAGACAAATATCTACAAATAGATCAACAGGACCCAGAAGGAGGAGGTTTAAGTTTCGCATTTTCAAAACGAGGAGGAGTGAAAGGGCTGGTTCTTCAGCTATCTTCAGCACGCTCTACAACGTCCGAGTTGACATTTGCACATGCAAATGAAATATCACACAGGCATGCTTCACCCCAACCCTAAAAATTAAAAGTTCACCCCACAGATCTACTTTTACAAGCAAGAAAATAAGTTTCCCTTGCAGTTTCTAAGTTTGTTTGGATGTCCTACATGCGGCCTTTCAGGATCACTTTGAACGCAGGCTTTAATATCTGCCCTAGCTTTTAGGAAGTTCACGAAAGCAAATTATTTTACTTCTGGAGCATTGCTCCCTTTATCAGTACCACAAAAGCTCTTTGCTGAGGCACAGCACAGCAGTGGTATTCCTCTAACAAAGCCTGCAAAAGCAACGCAGAGAAACCAGTCATTCCCCAGTGTTCCCATTATGAAACACACCAGTGCAAAGCTATGTAAATACCACCAAAATAAAGGAGAATTTGAGAGAGTTTTCAATAAGTACACGGAGTGATGAAGGCGGCTATAAGGGACAGCCTCTGTAGATGTACTGACAACTTACTGCCTGTCCTAAAACTTCTCACTCGAGCTGATCCCAAGACAGTGGTTTTCTGCTCTAATCCCCCTCCATGAGGGACCAGACTTAAGTATCCAAAGAGCTAGTACGGAGCTGCACCATCAGAATCACCTGAACTGCCTATACAGCACGCTGGAATGTATACCAGACCGCAAACAAACTACTGAAGTTTGGCATTTCTGTATGCCAAAAAAATAACTCGCAAGCGCAGTTACGACACAGGCAAGATTTGCAAAGAACTTGGCTTGCCACCTCATACCAAAATAATCTTTCTACAGGAAAAACAAATACTCTTCCTCCACATATTTCCTCCTCCTCCTCCAGGATCGCTAGACTGGGCTCTTCTTCAGCAGTGTTCCCATGTGCCATGGCCTGCAGCAGACACTGCTTGGAGAAAAGGCTGTCTAAACGCACTAGGAAAAGGTATTAAGCAGTGGCAGGGGAGATGTCTCAGGGCAAAGCCCTTGGCACACATGCTCAGTGGCGTTCTGTGTTAATGCAATCCCTCCTCACGGCGTGACTGGGGCTATCAATGGACCTGTGTGTATTCAGTAGTAGTGGATGTGGAGAGGCATGACAAAGCACTTTGCTGTGCAGTTCCCCACCCCCAGAAAGCTGTTGGCAGCTTTGTTATTCCCTTCCCTCCTCCCTCTCCCCACCCCCCCCCCCCCCCCCCCCCCCCCAGTCAACAATGTACTATTGATAGCTCTCTCCAACTTGCGGCCAAGGCATCGAGAAGCTGGATAATGAAGTGTAGTTGTGGGAAAAAAAAAAAAAAAAAAAAGGAAAAAAAGACAGAGGCTGTAGTTTTCATGCAAAGCAGTTCAAGACACTTCCCAGTTTTGCTTCCTCTGGCACATGCAGAAGTCAAAACACAAGACCCCTTCAGCCGCTGAGCCCTGCCTGCGGCACTGGGGCTTTGCCTAGCCCAGACCTGCACGAAACCACTATCCTGTCCCAAAACTCCGCAGCGGCAGCCAGCTCGGGTCCCCAGAGCAGCACCATCAGGCAACGCTGGAGAGCGAGCCTGGGTGGGGGACACAGACTAAGAGGGGTCTTCCTTCCTCCAGATGTGCATTAGCCCCCTGGGAAGAAGTTCACGCAAGCGCCCGATAAAGTCTGATCCCTTCATGCATCCGCGCATGAGCAGCCCACCGCAACTCCGCTCCCCGAGGCCTGTTCAACGCTTAAAAATTAGGATTGTGCTCCCTTCCAGCCTCTCTTCTCTCTTGAGAAGCTCCTTCCCAGCAGCTTGGTTTAGATTAAGATGCATTTAGCTCACTAAGGGCCTTTCCCTGAAGGAACTCCCTTTCTTGGCTGAGCCCTGCCTTGAAACAGGAGCTGGAAGCAAGCGTACGTTTTCAGCCGGCAGGTATAATTTTAACTCACTAAGCTTCCAGCAATGTCAACCCCATGCCCTGTCCCTGGGAAGCGCAAAGGACAACTCGGCAACTTTTGAACCCCGTCACAGCTGCACTTCAACAGCCCTCGCACCTCAGGCCCCAGCACCGCTTTCAGTCCACCACAACAACCAGCTCCCGGGGGTCTAAAAGCTGCACATCTTCTTGGCTTTTCTGGGGTTTATTTATGCTGAACACTTAAGCCAGATGGAAGGATCCACGCAGCTCCCCTGACATTACAGAATTGAAAGGGTTTGGGTTTTTTTTTTTCTTCTTTTTTGCCCCTTTTCAAAACAGGCTCTGAAGATGCGGTTGCACTTAGACCACAATAAGATATTACGCTGCCAGCCACTGCAAGTCATATATTAAGGAACCCGATTTAAGGAGCAACTTGTAAATAACCATCTGATGGATGCAGCATAGCTCAAGTATCTACCCTACACACAGCGGCCAAGAAAAAAAAAAAGCTTGGTTTATACACATCCTCCAGGCGCTTATCTACGCGGTACGACAGGGGCTCAGGAAATGACACTTTTCAGACTCTAAACAAGGAACAGACGCACAAGATAATCCAGCCAGCTGAGAAAAATACCCACAAACCACATAAATTCACGCCTGCCGACAACCAACCTGCCAGGAAAAAAAAATAAAATATACATCCATACCAAAAAAAAGAAAAAAAAAAAAAAATCACCTTTCCACGGGGATGCGTGGGGACTTGTGGGGAGGGAGGGCACAAACCCTCTTGGGCGTTACAGGCTTATGAGCAAGAGGGTGTTCAGACACTCGTTGCTGAGGTGAGGTGATCCCATCCCATTCCATTCCACGCATCCTATTCCATCCCATTCCAACCCACCCCACCCCACCCCGGTGCACCCAGGCACCCGCCCGGGGGTCTCCCGGCCCAGAGAATGGAGGCCCCGGCAGGGATTTACCCCAGGAGAGGCGCAGAGCCCGCTCCCCCCACACTCCCCTCAGCGCCCGCCCGCCCCCAGGCCCGGCCGCCGCCACCGCTCCGAGGGCCCTCGGCAGGCCGCGTTGCGGGCCCGGCGGCGCGGCGCCGCGCCACGCCCGGCCTCCCCGCACCTGTCCTGGGTGTTTATCATCCTCGGCTCCGGTCCTGGCTCCGGCTCGGCCCCTCTCAGCCCCCTCCGCTGCCGCTCCGCTCCGCTCGGCCGCCGCTCTCCGACTGACCCCGCCGCCCCGCGCTCGCCCCGCCCACCCCGCGCCGCGCGCACCGCCCGGCCCCGCCCCCGCCGCGCGCCCCGCCCCCGCCGCGCGCCGGGCAGCCTGGGAAACCGCCGCCCCAAACAAAGGCGCGCGCGAGTTCCGCCCCCGCCCCCCCTCCCCGCGGCCTAGTGATGGGCCTGGGGACACCGCGGGGACGAGGGGGGCCGTTGGGCTCCCTGAGGGGATGAGGGGCCTCGGCAGCGCCCCGCTGCCTCCCGTGGGGCTGATGGCACCCCGCGAGTGCGCGGCAGGCCCCCCTCAGGGCCGGGTAGGCAGGCCCCCGGGCAGCGCCAGGCCTGAGGTCATGTTAATGACCATCAACACAGAGGACTGTGTCCAGCTCTGGAGCCCTCAGCACAAGAAGGACATGGACCTGTTGGAGCGGGGCCAGAGGAGGGCCATGAGGGGCTGGAGCCCCTCTGCTGTGAGGACAGGCTGAGAGAGCTGGGGGGGTTCAGCCTGGAGAAGAGAAGGCTCCGGGGAGACCTTATAGCAGCCTTCCAGTCCCTGAAGGGGGTCTATAGGAGAGACGGGGAGGGGCTGTTTGCAAGGGCATGTCGCGATAGGACGAGGGGCAATGGTTTAACCTAGAGCAGGGCAGGTTTAGATAAGACATTAGGATGAAGTTCTTTACACTGAGGGTGGTGAGGCACTGGCCCAGGTTGCCCAGAGAGGGGGTGGAGGTCCCATCCCTGGAGACATTCAAGGCCAGGCTGGATGAGGCTCTGAGCAACCTGCTCTAGTTGAAGATGTCCCTGCTGACTGCAGGGGGGTGGGACTAGATGGCCTGTAGAGGTCCCTTCCCACCCAACACATTCTATGATTCCATAATGTATTCATCAATGGGAAGTGGCAATCGAAGAGCATCTGCACTGTTCCTTACCGTGGAAGAGGCCTTTAGGCTTTCTGGAGGCATTTTGGCTCCCGTTGAAGCGGTAAGAGGTTAGGGAGCAGCAAGACTAAGTGAAGGGCTGCTGGGCCCTGGTGGTACCACTGCAGAACGAGCCGCTGGCTCTGATGTGTGACACCCTGCTAAAGTATGACGGCAGCGGTTAAAAGGTGGCCTGGGGAACTGCAGGCCCATAACCCAGACAAGTAGGAGCCAGGATAAGGAAGAGAGGAATGAATATGTGGATGACAGGATGTTGAGCTGCCCATGGCAAGGCTTTGCAGGGGCTTGTGATGAGCAGCGTATACCCATAGGGAAAGGCAGCAGCAGTCACCCAGGGAAAGATGAGGAGCCTGGAGAGCCAGGCACTGCGAGTAAGCTGCGGGATTCAGGCCTGCGGGGCTTGGTAGTCACCGAGCCTTCACATGGGCTGAGAAACCAAGGAGCTCACGGTGGAGGAGAAGTTCTCAAGACCCTCCAGATGCCAGCCCTGCAAGTCAGACTCCTCCTGGGGAAGTCTCACACCTACTCGCCCGGTCTCACGCTGCTGTTCACAACACATCGGAGAGCACAGGCCTGGCCCCGAGCAGGAGCGGAGCAGGCTCCCGGGTGACATACATGTCAGCCCAAGGCGCGATACCCCCAGCAAGCTCATGGACTCCGGGATCTGACAGGCAGCCCTCGGCCTGGGCTTCCTGGTTCCCAGCGCGGCAACACTGGCCTTCGCTCGGCAGGAAGTGACCAGCTGTTCTGCAGAAAGCTGGACGCCGGCCAGAGCCCGAGTT
Source organism: Sterna hirundo (assembly GCA_009819605.1). NCBI lineage: Eukaryota > Metazoa > Chordata > Aves > Charadriiformes > Laridae > Sterna > Sterna hirundo. Next base: position 24,192,062 of record CM020445.1, read on the forward strand.
CAAACAGAGCCCATTAAATGGCCTTTTCCCCCTTCCTCCGCGTTTAAAGCCATGCTTGCAGCCGTAATTCTATTTATAATACCCAGGAAAAGCGAGCTGAGACTTTCCCACAGTGCCGGCTTCTCAGGCGATTGTTGTTCGGGAAGCTGGAATGTACGCGGTATTATTTTTGTATCCCCCTCGGGATGGTTTTTTTTTTTTTTTTTTAAAATTGTGTGTTGCTCCATGTCCCCATCTGTGCCGAGGAAAGTTTGCGAAGCGCAAGGTCTCCAGCTGCTGCTTGCGGCTCTCGGATGCTTTGCCGAGGTGCTGCTGGTTCGGGTGTCTCTGCCTGTGTGTGCAGACGTTGGGGAGGGTGGTGGGTGCTCTGGGAGGTGTCCTTGTAGCCAAGGGGCTTGAGGCCAAAGAGGATATGGCTGATAGCCCCCATCTTGTTACTGAGCCCTAGTGTCGCTTGCTTGCTCTGTGCCTCAGTGTCCCCCTGTGCGGAGGCGGGAAGACTGATAATCCTGCTCAGAGGAACAGGGGCTCATCATTGCTGCCCTGCCCAGGGTTTCGGCAATGAGAAGTGCCGTTGTGCTGTGGTTTTGGGGCGGCGCAGAAATGCCGTGTGAAGCTGGGCATGGTGACCGGGTCACGGTGTCACCGCTTGTTGGGGTGTTGTTGCCAGCGGGTGCTTTTTTTGCCTTTCTTGGCCATGCGAGCCTGTTCCCTGCACAGGGAGCTGCTCTGGGATGTTCTGGCCAGGCTGGGGGCACGGCCAGGCTCTGGCAGCTCCGCGCTGCTCCTGCCCTCTGCGAGCTCCCGGCCAGCACCCGCAGGCCCCACACCTCCCGAGCAGGTGGGTATTTTATAGAGCAACGAAACACCCTGCCCGGACTTCTGTTCCAGCAGAGAGAACAAACACCCTGCCTGTCCTCTCCTTAGGCATTGTCACCTGGCAACGCTGCCTGCAGCGCCTGTGGCTTTCCCTTTCCCTGCTCTGCGAGGCCCCGCATCCCTTTCCTTCTCACGTTCGCAGGAGGGTGTTTCTGCTGCCCCTTGTTTGCTGCCCTCGCTATAAGCGGTGGGGCTCTGCTGGCCGCCGTCACACTTCTCCTTGCTGATCCATCGCCCTTCTCTCTCTTTTTTATTTCTCAAATAAAAGCCGTTTGCAGGCAGCTTCCCAGCTCCGAGCGCTCGGCGACGGATGTTAGCCTGGTACCCAAGAGGCAGCCCAGCGGAGCGTGAGGCGTTTCTGCTGTGCTCCAGTTCTGCCAGCACTGTGTCGCTGCTTTGTAAAATCCTTCCTGCCGTGTCCTCCCCTGGCCTGGAAATGGTTTTATTGCTTTGCCCGGGGTTGCGGCTGTTGTGCCACGTTTTTGGACGAATGATTTGGGGGTGTTTTTTTGGTTTTTTTTTTTTTTTGGCTACAGCCAGTTTGACGTTGGATGGGCACCTCTGAATGGCTTTGCTTTTTGTCACGCTGGGTTTTAGGATTAATTATGCCAAATTCTAGATACAGAACAGATGATGTCTGCAACCTTTCTATTTTAGAGGCTTGCAAACAGTAGTTATGCATCTCCTTAATTATTGTCATTAATTATTGTGATTAATTGTGGCCTATGTAGGTCTTAAACAATTCTTTCCATGAGGACAAACAACAGAGAGAAGTGATCTGGTTTTTCCCCATCTGGGAAACAGAAACCCAGAGCTCATCTGCGCCTGGAGCTGGTGACCACTCGCAGTCCGGGGCTGGGCGGACAGGTAGCCCCAGCCTCTCGGAGCCGCCTGACACCGAGACGGAAGACGCTAGATGGAGACAGGCGAGGACAAGACGACAGGAGGACAACCGCCCGGTCACAGCCTTCTTGCTTGGGGGACTGACAGCAGAGATGCTGCCCAGATGTTCGGGGCCGCAGAGAAAAGCGGGGTCCCTGCGGGATGGGCTGTCTCTGGAGCGTTTGCTCCGTGCTCTTCCTTGGCTGCAATCCTGGCCGCGCTGTCTTTGCCTTTTGTGTGAGAAACGGCCAGAAGCGAATTCACCCGTTTGACCGGCTCCATGGCAATGCAGTCACAGGGTCTCTTGCTGACCTCGCAGCGATGCGGCCGCTCAGATAAGGAAAACGGCGCTATTGCGGAGGCGGTTGCGGCAGGCTGCAGCCCTTCCCCGCGCCCAGTCCCCCAGCGAGTACCGCACCTCTGTCCCTCGGCTGTGCTGGAGCAAAGCGTGGCCAGCGCCGGGGTGCGCGGTGGGTACCACGTCCAGCCAGAGCCTCAGGTGCAGCGCCTCAGGACCTGCAGCAGCGTGGCATAGCTGGCTGGGTTGGAAAGGTGTTGCCTAATGGAGAACGCTTCCAAACAGAGGTTTCAAAATAGAGAGAAAAGGGCCTGGTAGCTTTGTATGTAATTAATAGCCTGTAGTTATTTTAAAACATCTTTAGGAATGTGTCATTTGCAACTTTCTAGGGCTGTACGCATATCCGGGAATGTAATTGTGTTTTCGACAGCAGCCTTTTCATCCCCCTTTCTGTGATTGCTTTTTTTTTTTTTTTTTTAACACGAGGATCTTGTTTTGCTAAGAGAAAAATAAAAATGAACACTGCCAGAGAATTTTGTTTTCGTACCTCGGTCTTCCCAGCCCGGCTGCCAGTTCGGTCTTCCTGTGCCGACATGTCTATATCGTGTTTCGGCAGCACCAAGAGTGTTCCTGGGATTTTGGCTCCCTGTGTTTCTCGGTGAGCCGTGGATAAGTTCCCTAAAGCCAGTCCGTTGGAGCAGCCGTGAGGCTGGAATCGTGTCTTGAGGTTTTCATGCAGGTGCCCACCTCAGAGGTGGCTTTTAATTGTTTAAACTGTTGGGCTGTTCGGTGTCACTAACCCACGTCTCCTGTTTGCTTCACATCTGTCACAAAAAGAAGAGGTTCCTTCCAATCTACACCAATACTGTCTTCTGATGTTCCTTTATATTTCCGAGGGGATGAGTTGATTCCTTGGCACACCTGCCTGGAGCTGGGGGTCGGATTTAAGGCACGTTGCTGACATCAATGGCTTTCTTCTTTAATGAGCTTTGTCAGAATTTGTTATTTAGCCATTAAGCGGTGCCAGCACGGAGTTCACGCATGAGCTGAGTTGAAAATCTACTAGGTGTGAATTAGTGATGAGAGAAAAGCAGGTCAAGGAACGTCTTGTTTCCAGAGCGCGCTGAGCGTAAAGCTCAGCTTGGGCAATAACTGGCACATCTGAGGCCCTGGGACAGCGTATGGGCAGGAGAAGGAATGCAGAAATCACGGCAAGGGACACTTCCCTCTGCTGTGCTCTCAAGAGGCATCACCCTTCTTCGTGCCAGCGGGATGTGCCTCGAAGGTGTTCTCACGCAGCGTGAATTTGAGGGGTGTTGGGGTGGGATGAGGAGCTGGGTGGGGTCAGGGGGCTGAGAGCTGGTGATAGGACATGGTGGCCCCTCACGAGGTGGGTCTGTCATGGACTTGTGTGTGGCTGACGAGCCCCGCGTGCCGGGACGATGCTCTGGACCAACGCTTTTGCAGACACTAGAGAGGGCTCTGCTGGGATGGTGGGGTGGGCACGGGGTGAGATGCTCCTGTGGAAGTTGTGCCAGAGCGAGTCCCTAACAAACCTGCTGTCCCTCCAAGCACGGAGTGTCGAGGTGAGTTGCCCTGGCGAGGCAGGTAGGGGTTTTACCGGCAAGCGCCAGAAAAAAAGGTGGTCCCTCCACCCGTGATCTCCTGGCGTAACAGAAGCTGAGAACGGGGCGTGGTGGAAAAAGTAAGCCGTGGAGTACAAAGCCTACAGCAAAGACGGGAACGTGTAGGTGCGAGGTTCAGGCATGCGTCTCCCAGCTCGAGCCTGCGTCAGCCGAGGGCTGGCAGCAACGCGTACCCGTGGGGAGCAGCGCTCTCCCCGTGGAGGTTAGCTCCGCAGGTCACCTCTTTCTTGGCCAAAATAACCGCTGCTGTGTTTCCCTGCCTGTTTCCCCTGAAGGAAACCTGCTTGTAGCTTCTTCTCTGCGTCGTGCCTTCTCCTCTGTGCCCGGAGCTCTTTTCCTTGGCTGCTCATGGAGTAGGTCATGCTCCAGGACGTGGCCAAAGCCTCCCAGTGCAGGGTCTGGGTGGGTGGCATCAAGAGACAAAGAGGGGGCAAATCTAAGCACAAATTGGTAAAAACGAGCATACGGGAAAGTACGCAAGGGGTGAGGAGGTGTCTTGCTGCTGGCACGTTGCACATCTGAGTCCACCTAGATCTTTGCATTGATTTTTTTAAAAGCTCTTTCAATTATTTTTACAATGAGCTCATCTTTTCTGGCACATCTCTGCTCCCTTGTTCATCTAATACGGGCATGGCGGGCTCCGTTTCACCTCTCTTGAGAGACATCTGCCTGTGAACCGGGCACAGGCAGCTCCGCTTTGTCATCCCCGGAGAAAAACGGGTACCTGCAGGGTGTCTTGTCTTGGCTCCTTTCGGGCGCTGCGATGAAGATGAGATGGATGGAGCTGGAGGTGTTTCTCCTAGAGCTGCCCGACCTTAGCCAAAACCAGGCCCGGGTACCGCCTCTGTGCCACGGGACTGCCTCGGAAGCTGCTTTTGACTTTTCTGTGAGGTTTCGGTGGTTCGGGATACATTCCCGTGAACGGAAGCTGGGTTGCGGAAAAGGGGTGTCTGAGCGGCGTTGTCGGCGTGAAAAGGCAGGAGGATGATGGGAGCCACTGCTAGTCTGGCCAAAAATCCAAAAGGCATATCGGCGCCGCATTTTTAAGACCACGAGCTGACTGCACGTTGCGAGGACCATCTGAAAATCAAAGCCTTGCGCCCGCTCAAGGCGTTTCTCAGCATCTGAGCGAGGCTCCGTTGGAATTTCACGTGACGAGAAGTCAGACCTGTGTTGTGGGGGAGTTTGTTTTGCACCGTCGGACTTAACCTCTGCGGCTGTACCATAAACTCGGAAAGCTCCGAAAGGACACCGGGAGTCCCTGCAGGTCTGAGATCCGTAAAGCGCCATCTCAGAACTCCCTCGGCAGAGGGTGCGTGGTGGCGGGGTGTCCCTGGCAGCCCGGTAATCCTTGCTTTCCCGTGGTGTTAGCAGCACGGATTTAAGCAGCTTTAGCCTCCGAGTGGGTTTCACGGGTCTGATGCCCGGGTTTTGGTGCCGTCCTCTGGGCCAGGCCCGTGTGCCAGTGCCTGGGGAAGGTCCGGGGATGCCGCGCGGCGGTGGCGGCTGGGTGCGCCCGTTCCCACAGGGCAGCCGCGGGTGGCGCGGGGCCGAGCGTTCTCTGCAGGGCGCCTCTTTGCTGACACCCCTCGAGCTGGCTGCTGGAAACAAAGAGCCGAGAAGCTGGAGGACCTGTCCAGGCAAAACACCTCCTCCGTTTGCTGTAATAATTTTGTTTTTCTCAATTCTACGCCCCCATTATAATGTGTTCGGGCCTGTTTTAATGCACTGGATCACTCGGAGGCTTCAGTTGAGGTCTGGATATTTCTAGAACCTGCTCCTGCGTCTGTCCCATCCTCTGGAAAAAGGTAACGTCGTTCCTCTCTGGAACACGGACTTCGCCGCCTGGGCTTGGGGATGCTCTCCCTGCGAAATCCCTAAGCCTGCGTGCTTGGATTCCTCTCTCTCTCTCTCTCTCGTGGCTCTCTGCGCGCGTGAGGCTCCCGCTCGACGCGTTTTCCTTCCTCTGCAGTTGGATTCGTAAAGCTCATGTTTTGGCGGCCCCGCAGGAATTTGCAGGCTCAGTGAAATCGCAGGGGGCTCCCTGCCGAGCCCGGCTGGGTGTTAGCCCTCCCCGGCGTTTGCGAACAGAGGCAAAGAGCTGACGGAAGAAAAAATTTTTCCGCAAAGCCTGCCTGCCTTGCCCACCGCCTGGGAGCCAAAGCATGGCTTCTGGCCCCTCTCTGCAGCCGCAGGGCGTTAACCGCAAGCCGGGGCGCTCGCAACCCTCAAGTTAACGGATTTTCTGGAGATGAGCTCCTCTGTATTTTCCCAATGCTGTTAAAACCGTTCTCTGGATAGCTTTATTATGAGTGTATGTGTACGTAGGTTCTCGTCTCCTAGAATTTTGTGCTTTATGGTCCAATAGATGTTTTTCCAAATGATGCAGGTCAGTTATTTATTCACAACGTGGATAGCTAAATCGCTTCGCGTGATACAAACTTGAAATCCTTTCCGTTGGCTCTTTCAAGCCCACCGAAAACACCTTTCCCACGTGTTTCAGAGTTGCCTTATTCTGGGTTTTTAAGGCGTGATTTAATTTACTCTTCTAAAGTCACGTTCTTTATTTGAATCCACCCCAGAACTTAACTGCCTGGGCACGCAGAGGGGGAGAAACGTCTTGAATTCTGGAGGAGCTGAAAGTTTAACTTAGCGGATGGCGGGCTGTTGGGGGTAAGAATGAGAAAAACGCCGTGAGCTCTTTTACGACCGAGATCTGTGCTATCTTCCTGAAAGACTGGAAGGCTCGAAAGCTAGATCACCTGTAGCTCTGGTCGCAAACTGGTAGAAAGGAAGTAAAATCTGGGTTCCTCGTGCAATTTCCTTTTTTAAGATAGACGATGAACGGCTTGGGTTTTTTTTTATCTTGCAAAGCAGACTGCAGGCCCTTTTGAGGGTTGTCGCCGTGCATCCGTAGCCTGCCGGGTGGGATGTGCCACCCGGGTGGGAGCGGGGAACGCAGCTGGGAAGGCTTCGTGCGCCCACGAGGTGGGAGAGGAGGGTCTCTGGCACGTTTCTTTTTGTTGCCAGAGCACCCAGGAGCCTTCATGGGTGCCCGAAGGGATGTTCTCTGCTGCCCGGCCTCCTGCGAGGTTCGCTGCAGGGTCGTGTGCCGCCCGTCGTTCTCCAGCGTCGTCGTAACAGCAATGGAAAACGGGGTGGGGGTTTGTCAGCTCAGAACACGTCCAGATGCCAAGGTCTTTCACACCCGTCACCTTGCAGTTCTCCTTGTCGCAGGGAAGTGTTATTGGAACACAGCTCTGCCCAAAGAATGGAGAGAGGAAAGAAACAAAGGGGAGGCAGGAAAAGGGCCTCCCCGGGCTCTGCGCGGCTCGGCATGCAATTTGGGACAGAAACACCTTTTGTGTTGCAGGTGACTCCAGCTGCATTCATCCCACTGCTTCAGCTACCCAGAGGCGTCCCTGGGAAACCTAATGCCTTTTTCTTCAAGAGCCCACGGCTAAAAACGTTTCCGGACATCTCTGTCCTTCAGGAGACCCCAACCAGGTGCACGACCGGGCTGTAATGCCGATGTCTTTGTGTGCGGGGGCAGCCCGCCCTTCGTGGGACTCCAGCTCCAGCCGCCACGTGAGCCCGGGCTCGGGAAAGGTCTAGATGTTCTGGGAGAAGGAACCTTGGGAAAACGCCCATCAAATAGCCAAGTATTCACGAGCAGGTCATCTGTTGTCCTCCGAAACACCGATGAAAAGCTTCACGAGCTGCCTGCGTGGAGGACATTCCCAAATAGAGGACCAAAAGCTGAGTGTGCATGAGATGCTGGAGCTCTCCTGCAGGTTTAGGGTATGGATAAAGGTATGACACCCACTGGAAGAGGCATAATAAGCCTCCCTGCAGACCATGTGAGCTGGTAGGAGAGCACGCTCTTCTGTGGAAGGGAGTCACGAAGCCTCTGAAAGGGAAGCTGGCGCTTGCATCCTTTGGGTTTGAGTTTTCGGATAGCTCTACCTCACCGTGTGCGTGACGGGCGTTATCAATGTACCAAAGACAGGCGCCGCGAGCGGCTCTGGTGCCCAGCGTGCAAGAGCCGAGCCCGACTGGGGAAAACATCCTTGCTCCTTGCCTCCTCCTGCACATCTCCGGAAGAAAGGTTGGGAACCGCTGCAAGACCAGCGGCACCGACATCCGCCTCCCGGAGTGCCCCCTTCAACCGGCCCTTCGGGAGCGAGAGGAAGCGGTTTTGGGCTGGAGCCAACCCTGGGCATTTCGCAAAATGTGGTGTAACGGCTCTGCTCGGGGCTCAGCCTTGTGCTGGGCTCTCGAGGAGGTTTTCGAGGAGAAATCACCCGCGACTGAATTTCCCGAGACCTGCTCTCCCGTGGCATCCGCAGACCGGTTGGGAAGCAGGCAGGCCAATTCCTGGCCGTGAGCGGATCCCACCCTGGGTGTCACGGCCGGGGGGAATGCCGCGTGGAGGCCGTTCCCAGGCTGGGGCCGGCGCTCGGCCTCTCCTTCCACCCGGATCACAGCGCTTCCGCCACCACGTTCCAGAGCCGTCTGGTGGCCGCCAGCCGCAGGAAGTGCAGCGGGTCATGGGAACCGGCCTGAGGACAGGAGGCTGAGCCCGCTGCCGGAGCCAGGAGCAGCGCCCCGGCACGCTGCCTCCACTCCGCGGGCGAGGAGGCGCGAAGCAACGCAAGGAGCTGGGGTGCACGGGGTACATGCAGCCACCAGCTCAGGAACGCGGCCCCTGGTGGGCCGGCGTCGTGCGTGGATGCATCCCGTACACGTGTTCCTGAGATTGCATGGCTGTACCCTCACCAAAGCACCCCTCTTTGCCCTCTTCCCTGCTCAGCCATTGCTCCCACCAGCCGTACCCCTGCCTGACCTGGTGTTGGTCACTGCACGAAGCTGGGCAAAGGGACAGGTTGTTACGGACCCGCTGGAATGTCTCACGTGCCTTTTATTATTTTCCTCCCTTTTTTTTTAATATTTTCCTCCTTTTTATTAAGTGAGGAGCCTCTTCCGAACACGAAAACCTGAGTGCTTGGTTCTGCAGAGGGGTCTGGCAAGGCTGGATCTAGATTGGAACTGGCTGATCTTTAGGGTCCCTTCTAACCCGAACCGTTCTATGATTCTATAAGGCCAAGTGCTGGGTCCTGCACTTGGGTCACACCAACCCCCTGGATGCTCCAGGCTTGGGGCAGAGCGGCTGGAGAGCTGCCCGGCAGAAAAGGACCTGGGGCTGTTGGTCGACAGCCATCTGAACGTGAGCCAGCAGTGTGCCCAGGTGGCCAAGAAGGCCAACAGCACCCTGGCCTGTATCAGGAAGAGCGTGGCCAGCAGGACCCGGGCAGTGACCACGCCCTGTGCTCGGCACCGGTGAGGCCCCACCTCGAGGGCTGTGTCCAGTTTTGGGCCCCTCACCACAAAGAAGACATTGAGGTGCTGGAGATCGATTGGATATTAGGAAAAATGTCTTCACTGAAAGGGTTATCAAGCATTGGAACGGGCTGCCCAGGGAAGTGGTGGAATCACCGTCCCTGGAGGTATTTAAAAGCTGGGCAGACGTGGTGCTGAGGGACGTGGGGTAGTGGTGGCTTTGGCAGTGTTGGGTTGATGGTTGGACTCGATCTTAAAGGTCTCTTCCAACCTAGACAATTCTATGCTTCTAAGGTGCCACTTTTGGCTCTGCCACCATTTTTTAAAGCATTTTAAAACCTACTTGCCAAGTTCTGTTTTCAGTTGATCAAAAAAAACGCCATGTTTTGGAGTTCCTCATCCCCCATGTCTCTCCCAGGACTTGCCGGGGCTGTCATCCTGCCCTAGGAGCGCCGGGAACGTGGGCACTGCAGTGCCCCGTCCTTGTCCCTGAGCGCAGCCTTGTCGGGCACGCTTCCCCCCACGGCCCTGTGCTTTTTTAGGGGATATTCAGCTCTGCCACCGTCCCCTGGTTTTGCTCAGTGGGTTTCCAGCTCGCTTCTCTCACGGCGGGGCTGGATGCGTGCAGGGAGGGGGGGTTATTCGGGACAGGAGTGTGGGATCGCTTGGAAACCAGAGGGAACAGCAACGTGGGCGGAGGGGGTGGGGTGGTGAAGCAAAGGCAAAATGCAGAGTTTTTCTGTAGAAATTCCTATTGCTATTGGGGAAGCTGCGATTGCCCGTCTCCGTCGGCCCCCCGGGGCTGCGGGGCGGGCGCAGCCATGGGAGGGTGGTGGGCTCTCGCACCGTCCCTCTCCGCCGCGTCTGGGCCTCCGGGTGTCTTCCCGGCAGCCGTGGGGGCGATTTCCAGGCGCTTGGTGGGTTCGTTATTTGGCAGTGCTCCCGGTCCGCTCGGTGTTCCCCCAGCCTGTGTCGGTCACTGGGGGGTGTCCAAACTGGGCCGCGACGGAGCGAATCCAGGTGTGAGAGCGATGCTGTGGGGGCTGCACCCTGTGTCCCCCACGGCCGGCAGGGAATGGGGTGGGGGGGTCCCCACGACCAAACCCGCACCCCGTCTTCACCCTCGGTACACCCAGCTCCCGCTGCGCCCCAGCTCCGTGCAGCCCTCGTGGGGGTCAGTTGTCACCCCATCCGTTACGCTCGGACACCAGATTTGCCTGCTCTCCTGTCCCCTCCCCAGCTCTTGGTCCTCTGTCCCCCAACGTTCCCACTAGTGATTCCCTTTTCCCCCATTTTAGGGCATTTACATCGACTCCCGCGTGATCTTCCCATACCCTCACAGGGGCGCAGGCAGCTGGCGGGGACCGGAGGGCTCCTGATCCCGGGAGGGTGACACCGGGAACTGCTGCTGGCACTGGAAATGGAGAGATCAACGCGTCTAAACCCAACTTGCTGACACCTGCAATTCGGGGGGCTCGAACGTGTTTTCGACCGTTTTACCATAAAACCAAGTTCTTCTCCTCGCCAGCCAGCCCCCTTCACGCAGCGAACCCCTGCCAGAGAAGGAGAGGGGGGGGCTGCGTCACCTGCAGCACCCTGTGACTTGTGTCCCTGCCTTGCGCCTCCCCCGCAAGCGGTTTTGCGCTTCGCCCTGGAGGTGTGGGCTCTCGCCGTCTGGCGTCGCCCCGGCCGCGGTGCAGCGGAGGTTCCCTTCCTTCCAGCGCGACGGTTGGGGTCACTCTTTCACAACCAGCGATTTTTCTCCCGAGCGCGAGTTACGCTTTCCAGTGCGACGGACTCCGAACATCGCATCCTGCTAACGTTGGTGCCGGCCGGGATTTCAAGCTCCCGGGACTCTCTTCTCCGGACGAACACAGGGTCAGCAATATCTTTGATTTTAAATAGCGCAGCCCCACAGGAGGAAGCTTTTTATGCGGCCTCAGAAGCTCGATAAATTAGTGTTCAAGCTCCCTGGGCTTCTCCGGGTCTGGATCCGGCGAGGGAGCTGGGGTCTGTTCATCGTCTGGCCGCTCCCGCCTGTCATCGGGGCGGGGGGCAGGGGGAGCGATGTGGCTTCAACTCGCAGCGTCACCCCCGGCTCTGGCACATGGACTCCCGCCGCGGAGTTTGTCACGGTCACCGCGGCCTCCTCTTTGGCACCCCAAAGCCACCGCGGTCCAGGGGCAGGGGGAGCGTGGGGCAGTGCCCGGACCCTGCTGGGCTCCCCATGTTTGGGGCCAAGGGAAAATATAATCAGAAAGCAGCAAAAAAAAAAAAAAAAACTGCCCTGGCTGGTGCGCACCGGCTGGCAGAGATGGGGGATCTCCCCCCAGCTCGCTCCCCATCCCGTCCCCTCTCCCCTGCCCATCTCACCCCCTTCCCCAGCTGCTTCCCCCACCCTGGCAGTCCCCAAAAACGCCTTCTCGGTGTGAGCAGGGTGCAGACCCCCCCGAACCCATCCCCGCCTGCCCGCACGTGGCCTGCAGCACCCGCCCCAGCCGGGGAGAGGAGCCGATGCCGTGGCAGCGTGTGTGGGTCTGGCTCGCGGTGGGCACAACACGGCCCCCCCCCGCCCCCAGCCAGGGCCAGGCTGAAGCCCCCAAGCTCTCCCCCAGCAGCGCAGGGCCGGGGGCGGCCGGGCTGGAGCATCCTCAGGGGGTCCGGCTACGCCGCCGTCCCGTGTGAACGTGGCCTCTCCCAGCCCGCCCGGGGCACGCGGGGCCACGTGGGAACATCCCGTCCTGCCGGGGGAGGTCGGGGGGACGGTGGGGGAAACGCGGGGGTGGGAGTGAAGTGTCGCCCGGCGATGGGAACCGGCCGCACCGAGGAGGGGGTCTTCGGGGATGAATTTAGTGGCGGCGAAAAAGCCCAGCTGGCTCTGGCTGGCCGCGCCATCAATCCAATGCGCCAGGAGTGTGTGCGGCTCCTGCCGTTGCTGGGTGGCACAGCCCTGCCAGAAAGCCCCGGACACCCCACGGGGGCGGGAAGATGGGGAAGATGGGTCCCCATCTGCTGGGGAGCAGCCAGGCCCCGCGTGGGCGCGTGGCCATGCCGCGGGCACAGGCCAGCTGGTGGCGGAGGTTGTGCGAGCCCCGGTGCTGCGGTCCCAGGGACGCGGAGCCAGCCATGTCCCGGGCCTCGCCGCGTGGGCCATGCAGACGGCACCGGCCGGCTGCTCCTGCCGGCTTGCGGTGTGGCGTATGAAATGCCGTATTTGCTCAGGCAAAAACGTTTCCCCCTCTGGATTTGATCCTTTGATCCAGGGTCAGCTCTGAGCGGTGCTCCCTCGGGAGGCGGTGCTGGCAGGGAGCCTTTCACGCTGCTCTTTATGCAATTCCGTGTGCTCCGTGTTGCGCTGATCCTGGAAACCTCGTCCCCCGTCCTTGCCGTTGGCATTTACACCCCAGGGCCAGGTCGAGTGATGGCTCACCCGCCGCTGCTGCGCCGGTCCCATTCCTCTGCCCCGACCCTGTCCCTCCACCCCCGTCTCACAAAGATCTTCACGGGGACACCTGGACGTCACCCCAGGAGGAGACCGGGCTGAGACGCCGCTCTCTCTTTGCACCCAGTGTGTTGGATCGGCCGTGGAAAGCCACCCTCTTCCGATGGCGCTGGGCGAGCCAGGCATTGCTCCCCCTCTGCAGCGGTGCCGCTCCCTGCGGCTTTCGGAGGCCACTTGCCACCGGCCTCTTTGAGCCGAGCAAAATCGTTTTGTGCTTCTTTTCCTGCAGCGGGCAAACGCTTGCCGTGTTATTCATTAACCACGAGTCACGTAACCTAAATATTGTTTAATCCGGTGAACCTGAGCCTCGGCTCACTCGCTCCTTTCTGCTCCGAGGTAGCGTGGCTGCACGGAGGGGGAGGCTCGCCCTGTCAGCAGCCCCGGGGAGAGCTGGAACGCAGAGGGCAGTGAAGGACTTGCGGGAGGTGCGGGAGCCCCGGTGCAAGCTCTCAGGGGGGGGGCTGCGGGGCTGTGGGTGTTCCCAAAGCCGGGGCTTGGTTTGAGTTTGTCGGTGGTGGATTTTTGGGGCCGCGCCGGCTGCGGGTGCCAGCCCTGCCCCGTGCCGGCAACGCGGCCCTTCCTTCCGCCTGGCCGAGCAGCAGCCGGCCCGAGACATGCAGCCTGTTTAATTCAGCAAAGTCATAAATTCATAATGCTTATTTACCACGCAGGGCCATCAATATTTGATGGCGGCCACCGGCCCATTGCCGCTTGGCTCGCGGAAGAGAAGGAGGTGGCTGGCGGGGGGGCTGGCGAGGGGGCTGGCGGGGAGCGGGGCTGCCGGGGCCAGCGGGGTGATGCCGAAACGGGGCTGGGGAGGAGTGGGCTCCTCCTCCGGCCCTGCGAACCTGCCAGCGGTGGAATGCGGCGGCCACGGCTCCGCCGAGGGATGCGTGGGGGCCGGGAGAGCAGCTGGAAGCTGTCAGGTCGAGGGAGGAACGAAGCAGGGAGCCGGGTCCGGAGTGGGGAACCCGGCGGGTGGCGATGCTTGGGGTAATTCGGGGAGCTCAGGGGGCGGGGGGCAGACGTGGTCATCCCTAAGGCGTCAATGGGGGGGGGGGCCGGGGGGGCTGCCCCGCGTGCACCGCTCGATGCCGGCTCCCCTCGTCAGCGGTTCGGCGATTAGCGCCATGAACTCGGGAAGCCCCTTGACCCCCGACCCCGGCTCACTAATTGGCTGCGGGGAGGAAGGTTGCTGTCCGCGGAGGGGTAAGGAGGAAGGAAACTTTCTCCCTGAGAGCTGCCGAGACTTCAAGGAGAAGGCGCGGGCGGGTGCGTTTAGCTGTGCAAAGACGGTATTTTGCAGTTCACTCCAAAAGAGCCTCTTCCCGCTTAGGGATCCCCAGCGTTTTGCCCAGCGTAAGCGAAAGCTCCTGCCGGGCCCCAGCTCCGCGCCGGCAGCACCCAGCGTCGCCTTCCTTGCTGTTTGGGAGGGGGCTGCTTCTCCCCTGCCTTCCCTTCGCCCGGGGGTCCCCGCTCCCTGGGGCGTCCCCAGGCACGGGCTGTACCTCTGGAAACTCTGGGCTCCCCTGTTGAGCCACCCCGGCTTCCCACCGGAGCGGGGGGCTCGGCGGCCAGCGGAGCCTGATGGGATGTGATGGCTCCAGCTGGGCATGCAGCTGCAGGTTGCCATCGCAGGGGAGACGGGGCCGAGGCAGCTCCGAGGTGTCCCGGTGGGTCCGTGCCTTCCCCGGCATGGCCCAGCGAGCGCCAAGGGCTGCGGCATGCTGCCGATAAGGTGGCCCCCAGCCACTGGAGCGGAGGTGGCAGCCGCTGGCTGAGTGGCTCGCGGCTCTCCCCGCCGCGCTGAGACAAGCCAGGCCGGCCCCGGTGACAGGTCTCCCCTTTTACGGTAGCTTTTATCTGTCCCTGGGGAATGTGGCCCCAGCGCCGGCTCAGCCCGTGGCGGCACCGCTGGCAGCCGCGCTGCTTTCCCTCCTGCTACCCTGAACTGTCCCATCAGCCGGCCACGTCCCTGCTCCACTGGCTCCTGGACCCGTTGTTGCCACAGCCGGGGGGTGCAGGAGGAACTGAAGCCCCCTCCCGGCAAACCGGGGGTCCTGCCCTGTGCTGGCTTCGCTGGGAGCGAAGAGGGCACATGTCCGGTCGTGGCTTGCGGCTCCCTGCCGGGCTGGGGACAGCGGGGTGCCAGCGCGTCCCTGGGTGTTGCATCCCAAACCCCGCAGCCTTTCCTCTGCCCCGGAGGCTCGGACCCCAACTTTTCAGCCAGGACGTGACTCCGCGCACTCCCCTGGTCCTTGCAGCAGCGGCGCCGGTGGGGCTGCCGTCAGGGCTGCGGCTTAGGGGATTTGGGAGCGCAGCAGACGCGGGCAGCTCTGTTTTAATTCACGGTGACGCCTGTTTATGGGCCTCATGCTGGAGCCCGCGCTTTGCCCTCTCTGGGCTCGGCTTCCTCCTCTTCCAGCCTGGAAAGGACCAGATCGCCGTGGGCCGGTGCCAGGAGAGGGGTTTCCTGTGACGGCGTGCATGGACAACGTGGTCCTCTGTACCAAACGCCGTCACCTTCCCCCCACACAGCGAGGCCAGAACGCGGGGTGACGGCGCAGGAGGACAGCAGCCACGCTGCGTGGAGGGGATGAGCGAGATGGGGGTCAGCTGGGAGGGACCGGGAAGACGGGGCCTGTCCCGGCGTTTGCCGGGAAGCAACTCTGAAGTGACGTGGGACGGCTGATGGGTGGTGGACACGTGCATGGGAAGAAGCCCTTGCCGCTGCCACATCACTGGAAGCCGAGCGGCAAAGCACCGCACACCTCCAGGAGAGGTGTCCTCCTCCGTCACCGCCCCAGCCGGCCGTTTCCAGGCTGTCCCAGAGCTCTGCTCCGTCAGGCGTCTCCGCTGGCACAGCCTGGTGTCCCCTAGCAGCATCCCTGCCAGACCGCCCCGCCGCTGCGCCGGATACAGGGTGGCTGTTTGGTGACGCGCTCGGCCAGCCCCCGGCCTCCTCTGCAAAATCCATCAGCGTGCTCCGCGGGAGACACCGAATTGCTCGAAACCTCTCCGAATATTTCATCCCCTGCCCTGCGAACGCCACCTCCCTTCCGGTGACATCCCGGGGCTCCGACGCCTCTGAGATAAGCCGCTAAAGAAGGCAGGTTGATGTCCCATAAGCCCGCCTTGCCCCCCGGGGCCATGACACCAGCCTGCCCCCCCCCACGCAGCCCCCTTCTCCTCCTCCTCTTCTCCCCGCCGTCTCCATAACACCTCCCAAATCCAAGATTTCTTGCCCGCGCCGTCCCCGTGAGCAACTATCGTCGTGCGAAGCTCCGGACCCTTCCGGCGGACCCACGGGGGACACCAGGGCGGGGGAAGCTCCGCCTGTCCCGCGGAGGGGGGGGGCTGCCCAGGGTGGGTTCGGGTGCAGTGGGTGGGGGGGTGCCGGCGTCAGGGCTCCTGGGGGGCTGCGGGGGTTAGCAGGGCACGCAGGAGTTGCAGGGAGGGGCAAAACTGCAAGGATTAGGGATCAGCAGGCGGCGGGCGTGCTGCCAGGGGGTGCGGGATTTAGCGGGGGCGCGGGGGTGAGCAGGAGGCACAGGGATTTTGAGGGGGGGGGGGCGGGGGGGGGGGGGGGAGCGCAGGCAGCAGCAGCGCCGCGGGGGTTAGCAGAGGGTGCCAGGCTCTGCAGGACGGCTTTGCCTCTCCGCGTTCGCCCGTCGCTGCCGAGTGCGTCGAGGCACCCAAGTTACTCATTATTCTGATTAATTCGTCAGCGATTTTGACCAAATAAGTCAAGGAAGTGGAAGAATATCTGAAGAGCTTCTTGCCCCCTCGCTGTCCCGCCTGGAGCGGGGCTGGGAGCTGCTGCTGCTGCGCCAAGGCTGGTCGCTGGCCCTTCCGCGGGTTTTTGCTGGCCTCGGGGAAGGGGGGACGGAGGGACGCTGGCGTTGCCCACCCCGGGGGCACACAGAAACGTGCCTGGCCCCATCCCAGCGCTTCGCCCCACTCCTTGCGGGGGGCGCTCCTCCTCCGCCTCCCTCCTCCAGGAGTTCAAACCTTCCCTCCAGCCTGGCGTCGTTCATGGAAAGTTTATATATAGCCTTTTGTTTTTGCCAGCATCCCCCTTGAGTTTAAATAGCTCTTCCCCGTCCCCGCTGTTGACCCCGGATGTATTTATAGAGAGCAATCAGATCTGTGCTCGGCACCGAGCAAACCAAGCTTGTGTCATCGTGTCATGTCGTTCCCCCCCCCCCCCCGGCCCCCCCCGTGGGATGCTCTTACATCAGCGCGGCTTCACGTTCAGCCTCTCCCCGAAGGAGGAGGCCTCGGGGGCTGGGAGGGGGGCTGCTCGGAGGGGTGGCAGCTGGGGCTGTGCCAGGCTGCGGATGGCTTCTTTTGCGGGGCTGGGGGGAGTGGCTGCACCGATTCTGGCCGCGGAGCCGCTTTTTGGATTGCCATCATTAGGGCTCAGAGTGAACACCGGCTTGCGAGGGCCGGCACCCTTTCTCCTGCGACTGCCGTCTCGTGTGTTTCGGGTTGGGGAGGGGAACCGTGTCGCTGGTGCCACAGGCCCCGCAAAGCCAGGGCTGCGAGCGATCCCGCGGGGACAGTTTAACTGCCTGGGATTCACAGGGAGATTCCTGCCACCTCTCCTCCAGCCAGCCGGCTCCCCCCGCCGATGCCAACTCCGCTCCCACCCCGGAGGTCCGGGCTGCTGGGCGGCCTCCCCTCCAATCTCAGCTCTTGACTATTTAAGGCAAATCTCCTCGCCGGACTTTTAAACAAAACCCGGGCTCCTCTTGCTCTCCTTGTTTTAAATAACTCGCCTGGCGTAAACAGAGCGAGGCATAAGACTATAAATCAGGCATTCCCGGGACCTGGCTGGCAGGGCGCGCGCGCGGGGGGCTCACCAGAGCCCCGGGCTTCACGGGGAGCTCATTTCGGTGCCTGGGGGGGGTAGAGGGTGGGGGGGGTTTCGGGTGGACAGCGGGAGCGATAAGAGGGCAAGGGGGGGCTGTCGTGGGGCAGGCGTTCCCAAGGAGACTAATGAGATTACGGGGCGAGAGGCGCTGCCTGGGCTGCCGGCGTTTGGGGCAAAATAAATTAAGGTTGCAAAAGAGTTTCCATCGCAGCCCCTTCCTTGTCATTCCCCACCGGGGCTGGAATTTTCCAGGCCGTGTTCCCCTCCTGAAAATGAATTTTTCCTGGGAAGTCCGCGCTGGTGGTGGTCAGCGACGCGGGAGTTTGGGATTCACGGGGTGGGGGGGCAATGCCTGGACTGCGGGCATGAGCCCAGCGTGCGGGTCGTGGGGACGCGGGCCCTTTGCTCTTTGTCCCCTCCCATCCCATCAGCCGAAGCGATCGGCAGCTGCGGAAAATCGGCCTTCGCCGCCCTCGAGCCTCGGTGTTTACGCGCCGTGGTCGCAGCAGAACAGAAGTAATTATGGCTCGTCCCAGGGACCAGTGCTTCCCATGATAAAACTCTTTGTTTTCCGTGGTTTTAGGGCTTTGCCAAATTTTAATCATCAGCTCAAAGTCTTTCATGCTGGGTGTCCGACAGACCGACGTACACGAATTCATCTAAACAGTCCAGTTTAAACAAGTCTGGCGTTTCTGGGACGGAGAATTGGGAAGATGTATTGCTTTGGTTTGCCGCCAAGGCTTGAAGCTCCGAGGGGCGAGACGTGGGGTGCCCTGGGGACAGGGAGGGGACGTTCGCTGTGCCCGCTGGGGGCTCTGGCCAAGCCGAGGAGCCCCCGAGAGCCCGGCAGGTTGTGCGGGCTCCTTGGCTTTGCCTAGCTGAGCTGAGCTGAGCTGGGGTGAGCGTCCCCCGCGTGAGGAACAGCACGGGGACGGGTGCTGCTGCGGCACGTTGGCTTCCGTACCCCCAGCTCCAGGAGGCACCGCGGAGCTACGCTGCCGGGCTTGGCCTGCTTTCCCTTCTCCGCCCAAAGACCAGCAGGATGGATGGAGCAGCCTCTCGCAAGGCAACGCTTCATTTAGCTCTCATCCTCCCCTGACGTGCTAATCCCTCTCGTTATCCACGTGACCAGGGAGCAGCCTTCGAAGCGCCGGCGGCCCCGCCGGCGTGGCGGCTTTTACAGAGCAAGTTGCAGCCTTGGCCGGGAAGCGTCACCTCCAGGAGGAGAGCGTTGGGTCCTCCTTGACCAGGGGGGCCGGGAGGCTGGATTCAGCAGGAGGTCTCCTCCATGCCACGCTTGGCGGGCTGGAACCTGCTGGTAACAAAGGGGTCCGGGGATGCAGGTGTCCCGGGTTGCCCTTCGTGGTGCTCAGCGCAGCAGGGCTTTACGTTGGCCCGGACAACAGCGGGGAGGGGGATGGAGGCTGCAAGGAGGCTTCTTCCCTACCCCTGAAGCCACCCACGGACCCACCACGGGATGGAGGTGCAGAGGGCTGGCCAAGGGGAGCCCCTGGGTGCAGGGCGGGCCCAGGGGAAGGACGTGATATAAATGAGTTGATAAAGGGCTTTTCCAGGCTTGTGGCTGCCACGGAGAAAGTGCCACATCCAGGCCGGAGCAATGCTCATCCCGCCCGTCGGTTTGCTCCGTTCAGGCTTTGGGAACCGCGGTGCATCCCGGCCTGCAGCAGCGGCGGTGGCGGCAGGGGAGCTGAGCCGTGCCGTGCGCGGTGGCATCGCTCACTTGGGCTTTTGGCCGTCGGAGTTCCAAGTCAGAAGGTCATGCCTACGTTGGTCGTGTTGCCAAGGATTCTTCCACAAGAAGTCCTTTTGTTTTATTCGACAAGGTCTCCAGCGCGTAGAAGGGCTGGACATTATTAACCTGGGTGGAAACGGGACGCCTTTCCTCTCGGGAGAGTTCAGGTGATGCTGTCTGTGGTGAGCGGGGAACACGTCACGCAGCACGGCTCAGAGCTCCCACCTCCTCCGTCACAAAGGTGGCCCTACTTGACTGTCCAGATGCTTAACGGCAAAGTTTGGGAGCACTTCTGCCCTCCGTAGTGGCTGTTAATTAGGTGTGAAGATAATTTAACAGAGGATGAAGAGATCTGGTCTGGAGAGGCCGTGTTGATGGTCAGAGGTGGGTCTTGCTGAGCAGGATGGGCCATGGCCCCTCCACTTGGTGGCACCTGGCTGAGGGCAGAGAAGGATCCTGGCCCAGGCAACCTGGGTTTGGTGATGCCCAGAGGGGACCGGACAAGTCTTGGGGTAGGACAACACAGGAGGGCTCAGGACACCGGTGACACCGATCATCTCTCAATGCCCAGGGTCAAGCCACGTCCCGTCCCTGCTGCTCCAGCCACCACCGCGGGTGCCAAAGCCGATGTTCTCACGGAGCGCCCTCTCAAAACCGCAGCCGAACAGCCGCAGAGGGCGGGAAGGGGCAGGATCTGGCTCGGCAAGGGCTTGCCCCCGAGGCCTGTGCCTTTTCCCTGCCGCCGGGAGAGATGTGGGGACCGTCGGTGCCACTTGGTTGGTGCCGAGCGCCAGATGCCGAAGCGGAGCCGCGCTTCCCGACAGAGCAGTGAGAGCGGGGCTGGGGGGAGCCTTTAACAAATGCCCACATAAAAGATTCCCACCGGTTTGCTCCCCCGTAATTAAATACGCCTGGATAGCACAAACGGACACATTAATTATGAAGCCAACGAGATAACAGTATACGTTGTTTAAGCACCGCACAAGCAAGAAAGAGCGCTGCCCTTTTTATTTCCGTACTTTGTCTACAAAACAACAAAAAAAAAAACCCAAACCCGAAGAGTTTTGGGGCAGACTAAAGGACCTGCCTTCACTTCCTAGGTGAGTAATGGCAAAAGCCCTCTGTGCAGCAGCGCTTTTTCCAGCGGGAGGTTGCCGGCACGCTGCGTCTGCAACCCATCAGAGGGAAGCGTTTGGGTTTATTGTTCCCTCTCCTGGCTCCAAACAGACTTTTCTGTTTGGCGGCGCTTTTTTTTTAAAAAAAAAAAAAAATAATAAAAAAATTCAAATTTTGTAAACACAAGCTCTCCTCGCCCCTTTTTGGTTTGAAGCCCGCTCGGTGGGTTCACATCACGGGGTGGGGGGGGGGGGGGCGCGATGAGCGTCCTCGGAGCTCGGCCCCGGCGGTGCTGCCAGGAGCCGCTCCGAAATGCCCATAAAAGCAGCTGTGCAGTGCTGCGCCCGAGCACACACTTGCGCACACCTCCGAGCCCTTGTCGGTCCTGGTTAGCTTCAGCTCGTCCTCCTGGGAGAAGGCAGAGCCGGAGAAGACGAGCGGTGACGTACGGAAAGGAATTAAAGTTTGAAAGCGTTCACCGCCGGCCTCAAGGCAGCTACTCCGGGCATGTGATGTTGGACAAGCCCTGCCGCATCCCCACTCCTCGTCTCTGCCCAGCACCCACTGGGCCACCCGGAATCCCCCGCAGCCCCCAGGATGGGGCTATTTGCATCCTGTCGTTCGGTAGCCAAATACCAGCGGTCCCCAGTGCCAATTTTCCTGCCACAACTTGGCATCCCCTGCACCTTTAGCGGTGCTACTAAATCAGTCCTGGGGGCGTCACGGGTTTCGGAGGGGAAGGGGCTGGCAGCGCCTCTCTGACCTGATGGATTTGGGGCAGGGAGCAGATGCCCCGAGCGTTTGCTCCGGCCATTACACGGGGTGACCTGCTTGCTCTCCTGCCCTCGAGCCATCCTCCTTTTGCTCCTGAGTCTTCACGCCTCTTACGATGACCTTGCCTCTGACTGCACTTGGCGTGCCCACGCTCCGGGGCTGCCCATCCCTTGTCCCAGGAGGAGCAACGTGTCCTGCAACTATCGCGGTTAAATTCAACAAAAGAACCAGGACTGGCAGGAATCTGAATGGTTTGAGTGGGCAGGAGCAGGAGCCCTCTGCCACCCGAACCTTTGCGGCGCTTAGGACTGGTGTAGCCACGCGGCAGTTGATCCAACGCACGGAGGAGGTTGGGAGCTGCTCTTCAGCCTGGCCTTGGCCAAGCGCCATGCCCTGTTTGGGGAAGAGATGGGCCAAAGGGGGTTGTGGGGCTGGGAGGAATGGCTGGGTGGGCTCTGCGTCGGAGGAACCGCAGAAGGGACCAAGGAGCTGGGTTGGGCTAGTTTGGACAAAAGGAGGTCGAAAGGGGGGTCTATGAGCAGCTTACAACTCCTGGAGGGGTGGTTACAAAGATGGTGGAGCTACACTTTCTTTGATAGCGGCAGATGATATAACGTGGGGCGACAGCCACAGATGGTGGCTTGGGAGGGCCGGGTTGGGTGTTGGGGAAGACTTCTTCCCTGCGGGATGGTGCAGCCCCGGGATGGACACCTGGAGAGGTGGGGTTGCTCCGTCCTTGGGGGGTGTCAAGCTAGGACCAACCCGATCCGGTGCTGGTGACGGTCCTGTGGGCTGTTGGGTGGGGGACTCCAGAGGTCCCCTCCCACCATCGCTGTGTGATGCTAGAGCAAATCTCCAGATGTTCGGATGCTGATCCATACCAAAACCGGCATCTCAGCCCTAAAGCCTCCTCCTGCCTGTGGTCAGAAAGGTCTCGGAGAACTCATTTGAGGTCCTGTAAAGAGCCTTTGGTGACACCAGCACCCAGCTCACACGCGCCCATCGCTCACCGCAGCCGTGGCAGCCAGCCCCGTGACAAAGTGGGGCCAGCTGGCCTGGACTGCTCGCTTGGAAATCAGGGTTTCTCCACATCCCACGGTTGGTGCCCACTTTCCAGCCGGTCTTGCAAATCCCGGTCCAGAATAATTAACCAGAAAGACTGAGGGCACAAGAGAAGAGCAGCTGGGGTGGGCGGAGGGGGTGCCCAGGGGCATCTCTGGGGGCAGGATGGAGGAGAGCAGCAGGGAAGTGCTAGCTGGCGTGGTCCCGGGGTGATGTGGGGCCTCCCGGGCAAGGACAGGAGGAGGAGAAGTTGGCGCCAGCGGCGAGCAGAGGAAATCCTCCCTTCATCCTACCTCAAACAGGTTGGAAGTGGCACAGGGGCGTCCTCCGCCCTGGGAGGAGCGCCAAGGCTCAGCTGCCGGCCCAGGGAAGCAATGAGAAACGGCGAAACAAACGGCCCCGCGCCGCATCCAGCGCCTGGCACAGCCTGCCGTGGGCTTGGGGAGCGGCAGGGACCCCACGGTACCCGCTGTGGCAAGCCCCACCGTCCCCCAAATGAAATTTGTCGCCTCTCTCCAGATGGCTGAAGGGGTCCCGGCATGACAAAATGAACGGGCAGCAGGTAGAGGACGCAGGAGACGGACGTCCCTCCGTTAGTACCTAAAACCAGCGTCCGGGCAGCTGGCCCGTGCTCCTGGCTGTCTCCTGCGCCGCCCACCTGCTTGTTCGGGGGCGAGGAAGAGCCCTTGGGAAATGTTAAGCTGAGAAACGGCGTGTCAAAACACTAGATTGCCTACAGGTGGTGGTTGTTTCACGTCCCACCCTGATTTCTCAGCGGATCACCACCTGTTCCCGTCTCAAGTACTCGGGTAACCCCCTCCCGCCGATGGGCCTGATGGCCGCGAGCACCTCACAGCTTTTCCTGCCTTTCCTCGGGGAGACGCTGCGGTTCCCATCGGCTCCAGGCGGGACGGCGGGGTCGGAGCCCGCTCGCATGGGACACCGTGGCAGGGCAGCTGGGGACGCGCGGCCCATCCCCGCGCGCGAAGAGGCGTGGAGGAGACCTGGAAGTTGCTCTGGAGATGTTCTCCAGCTGGCAGTGACCCGGCGGGGGCTCGTGGTTCCGGGGGCCTCCCCAGCAAGCTGCTTTCTGAGCCCCACCACGTGCTCGTGGCAGCAGAGTTGGTTTTAGGTGGGCATTGCTGCCGAGTTACCCCACACAAGCTGAGATGGTTACAAGGCTGCACGTGAAGCGCATCCTCAAACGGCCGCAGGAGACCACCCGGTCTTGGGCATACGAGTAACTTTTTGGTCTCACTTAGGTGTTTTTCCTCAGCGGGGGTTTGGCTTCGCTCCCGGCTCGCCCACCCGGCTGCGCAGGAGCCGATGCGGGAGAGGTTGGTGGGCGCGGGCTGGAGGGTCACAGCGTCACCTCTGCTCTCCCAACCAGCGCATCTCTGCGGACGTGGGACGGGAAGGACGGGGTCTCCGGTGTAGACCTTGGCTAGGCCGCAGAGGCGGAGGCCGGTGGACGCCTCAGGGTGAAAAGCGTTGGTGTAAAAACAGGTTGCTGTAAAACTTGGATAAGCACGGCCCAAACCAGAGTGTCGCCCTGGTCCCGCACCGCTTCAGCTGACGCGGTCTCAGATCACCCAGTTAAAGCTGAGCACCTCCTTGTGGAAGTGGAGAACTGCCCAAAGAACGAAATCCTCAGCCAAAACCGCAGCAGAGACATCACAGTTTTCTGGTGGCCTGGCTCACCCGCACAAGCTGGGAGCAGTGACTGCTTCCTTTGTCCCACCTTTTGTCCACCTTCGTAAGCTCCTGGGGGCAGGAAACATCTCCTCCGACAGTTGGTTGGGCCATTAAGGGTTTCATTGAGAGCGAGATCGCTCTTCTCTGCAGGGCTTTGGGAGGGCGTGGGATGCCCGGGTGGGATGTCTATGGGGACATCAAAGGCACTTGATGGTTTCAAAGTGAAGGAGGGTAGATTTAAATTGGATATCAGGAAGAAATTCTTGGCTGTGAGGGCAGTGAGCCCCTGGCCCAGGTTGCCCAGAGAAGCTGTGGCTGCCCCATTCCTGGAGGGGTTCAAGGCCAGGTTGGACGGGGCTTGGAGCAACCTGGGCTGGTGGGAGGTGTCCCTGCCCAGGGCAGGGGGTTGGAACTAGATGACCTTTAAGGTCCCTTCCAACCCAAACCTTTCTGTGATTCTGTGATTCTACGACTTAGGAGCCCTGAGATGCTGGGACGTAGGGATGCTGCCACCGCGTAGAGCCCTGAGGGTGGCTGCTCTGCAGCAACGTGCTGGGCTCGCCCCCACAACAAACCCCAGGTTACGGGCCGTCGGTCTGGCAGCGACGTGGTGGACCCCCTGCCGTTGTTGCCCCAGCGCGATGGACGCAGCAGCTCTTCTGCTTGTGGCGGGTGTTTGTCCCGCTGCGGAAGAGGCGTGCGGAAGCTTCCTCGGGGGTCCGATGAAGACCCGCTGCTACTGCTGCTGCCGACTTCCACCCCTTTGCGCCTTCTTCCTCCGCTCGCCGCAGGCTCCGCAGAGCCAAAGTCTGTAGAAAGTAAAAAAAAAACCAACCCGCAAACCCCAACCTCTAAACACCAAGAAAGCTCCACGAGGTTAGGCAGTTTTTTGCTTAATTAGCGCAGGAAGCAAATATTCCTGGTCTTCGTCAGGGCAGGCTTGCTCCGAGTCTTTTTGGCACGGCCAGTGACGTTATTTTGGGGGGTTATTCCTGCCGCCGCCTTATGCTGGGGAGGGGAAGGGACGGTGAAGCGCGGCATCACCGAAGGCCGGAGAAAACCCTCCCTCTGCTGAGGATCTGGCCGCGCCGCCGGCGTATCGGGGGCTCTCGCCATGGTTTGGCAGGGCCAGGGTACTCTTTGGGTGAAAGGTCTCCAAAAAAAAACACCAAACCCCACACCCTGTAGGACAACACTGTAAATAAGCAAATTGGGGTTGTTTTTTTTTTAATTAAAAAGTGAAGGTTTTTTCCCCCCACTCCTGCAGGACCTGGCAGGGGTCGGGCTGTCTGGCTCAGCGGCTGGTCGCGCAGCCTTACAGAAAGAAACAGTCGCTTTGCCGCCGTCTGTGTGAGAACTCGAGAGGCAAATCCGCCGCGCCGCACGCGAACAGCTGCTGCCGCTAAAAGCCCCGGCCTAGAAAGCGAGGAAACGCAAAGCCCAAGCTCCCGGGAGGATGTGCACGGTTCCTCCCCTCCGCCGCCCCTCCGCTGACGGACCCACGCGGCATGGCCGGTGCTGGCTTGCCCGAGGGAACCGCCTGGGGTGACGGTTCTGCCCCCCTCTCCTCTCCCGTGCTGCTCCCAGAGCCCCCGGGGTCCCGCTGGAAGAGGCTTGTGCGTGGGGACGCCTGAGGTCAGGGTTAAACCTTCACGGGGAGCCTCTGTGCAACCAGGTGGCAAAGCAAGTCGGGGGGCTGGGGCTGGAAGGGGGTGGCGAACCCGGGTGTCGGCAGGGAAATGGGCTGGGATTGTGTCCCCCCCGCCCCCCCCCAGCCGGGCTCGCGCACGAGCAAAACCTTGTCCCTGCGCTACTGCTGGGAGCGAATGGTGGCTCCCAGCCAGCCGCGGACTCCGTCTGATTGCGAAGGGACGTCCCGCCGCGGTTGGGACAGCACAGGCCGTGGGTGCGTTGGGGCATCTCTGACCCTGGGAGCACGCGTTGCTTCTGCAGCTCATGGGGGGGGGCAGGGGAGCAGCGGGGCAGGGCAGGGCAGGGCTGATGTCCCCCGTGGCTTTCGCCCAGCCTCGGCGCCGAGGGGGCAGCGAGGGCTGGGTACCAGCGATGCCAGTTACGCTGACGTGGCTCAGATCCCCCGAACGTCTCCCCCTTGGCGGGCTGACCTTGGACCCCTGGGGTTTTACACCTTTGCCCCGCGGAGGGACCAGGCGGTGGGATGCAGCGCGCAGGGAGGAGCCACGTTCCCCGTTTTCTGCTCCCGTTTCGCAGCCCCAGCCGCGGGCTGCCCTTTTGCACGGAGGCCTGGAAGAAGGCAAGACCCTCTTCATCCTCTCCAGCTGTCGTGGCGAGGATGGGAACGGATCAGGCGACTCCCTGGGCACGGTGGGGGTCTCGGTGTGGGCTGCCACACATCGGGGAGCCGGGAGCACTGCCCAGAGCCTGGCTCCCACCCGGAGCCAACCTGCACGGGCTTATGGGGCCATTGTCCTGGGGGATGTGGGGCCACTGTCCCGGCCTTATAGGGCCACCGTCCTGGGGGATGTGGGGCCACTGTCCCCGGCTGATAAGGCCGCTGTCCTGGGGGATGCAGGGCCACCGTCCCAGGGTTACGGGACACATGTCCTGCTGTTCCTGGGGCTCGGGGCTTTCACCGCGGGGGTTCCGGAGTCGCCGTCCCAGGGCTGTGGGGCTGCAGTCCCGGGACCCCCACGGGGTTTAGCCGCGCTCCCCCACCCCGGCCCCGGGGATGCCCGGGCGGGAGCAGCCGGGCCCCGCGGCGGGCGGAGGAGCCGGCGGGCCCTTTAAGAAAGTCGAAGCCCGAAAGTTCATCAAAGTTGAGAAAGTTTTTCGTGGAAAGGAGGTGGTGGTGGCTTGTGGGGGGGTGTGTGTGTGCGCGCGCGCGTATAAAATAATTAAAATAACTCAAGCCCAACAACAACAACAAAAAATAATAAAAAAAAAAAGCCCCGCTCCCCCCCCGAGGGGGGGGGGGCAGGGGGGCGGGCCGGGCCGGGATTGGCGGCGGGCGGCCCGGGGGCGGCTCCGGGCGGGCGGGGCGGGGGCGGGCGGGTCCCGGCCCCGCTGCTCGGTGCGCGGCGGCGGCACCGGGAGCGGCGGCGGCGGGGGCTGGGGCGCGTCGGCCCCGCAGCTGCGGCTCGTTGCGCTCCGCTCGGCCCCGCTCCCCCCTGGCCCGGCCCGGCCCGGCCCGGCCCCATAACAGCGGCGCCGTCGTCCCGGGACGCCGCATGTGAACCAGGAGGGCAACGCCGCCTCGCCCCGCACCGCCCCGCACCGCCCCCGCGCACCGGCACCGCACCGGCACCCCCGGCCCGGCCCCGCGGAGCTCCGGAGCAGCCGGCACCACCTCCCCACCCTCCCCCGCCCCCCATCCACCCCACCATGAGCAACCTCAACAAGGACACCGAGCACACCAACGGCGGCGGCAACGTCGAGGAGGAGGTGGGGGGCCACCGGGACGGGGGACCGGGACCGGGGCTGGGGCGCGGCGGGGAGCTGGGGGACCGGGGTTGGGTCGCGGCGGCGTCGGGGGACCGGGGATGAGGCGTCGGGGGACCGGGAATGGGGCGTCGGGGAACCGGGGTTGGGTCGCGACGGCGTCGGGGGACCGGGAATGGGGCGTCGGGGGACCGGGGATGGGGCACGACGGCGGCGGGGGAGCGGGAATGGAGCACGGCGTCGTCGGGGAACGGGGGGTGCGGCGGCGGGGGAGCGGGAATGGAGCACGGCGTCGTCGGGGAACGGGGGATGCGGCGCCGGGGAGCGCGGCGCCGCGGTGGGGGCACCGAGGACACGGCGTCGGGGCTGGACCCCCGGCTCGTCGAGGGGCTGGAGACGGGATGGCGGGTCCGGCCCGGGCTGGGGGGCTGAGACCGGGCGGGGGGAGCCGGAGCACGGAAGCGCCGGGGTTGGAGCAGCCCGGGGAGGGCGCCGGGAGCCGCTGTCGGGACCGGAGCCCCGCGGGTCGCCCCGGGGAGGGAGCAAGGGCTGGATCGGGGCTGGGGGCGGGCAGGGCGAGCCCTGGTCCGACTGGGAGCCCCCTCTTCAGCCCAGTATGTCCCTGCAGCCCCGCAGAGTCGGGGACGGGCAGGTCCCCGCTCCCTCCTAGCCGGTGCCCGTGGGCATGGCGTCCTGTCCCCAAGCCCCTGCTCTGCCCATGTGGGCTGCTGGGGACGCGCTTGGGCCACTGTGGTGGAGACCTTGCCCTGCTCCCCATCTGCCGGCAACCTGGTTGGGCTGGAGGGCTGTGAGCCGCCCTGCCAGCAGTCCCCTTCCCCTGGGCGGCTGTGGCAAGCCAGACCCTGGATGTTGCTGGGAGGGCTTGCAGGGGTCGCTTGTCCGTAGCCACATGCCGAAGCTGAGCACGCAGCCGTGCGTGTTTGCCCTCGGAGCCACTGGCTGGGCGCTAGCATCGCCGCTAGCGCAGTGCTTCTCTCATCACGCCCCTCGAGCGGGTGTTGGCGCAGCGGGTCACCAGCCACCCTCCATCTTGGAGACGGCGCCGGAAAACACACACCCGGCCTCGGTAGCGTTTTGCTGCAGTCCTCCGCGCCTGGCCCTGGGGACCAGGGAGGTGCTCTGCCCCCTCCCCTCGCTCTCCTCCAGCGCGCCGTGCGCTCGCGCCGCCGCAACATGGCGCCTGGCTTCTCCGCCACCCACCGGGGCTGGCCGGTCCTCGCACACCAGCTGTCTTGGGGCCATCGCCCCCGCTGGTCTTCAAGCCCAGCATGGGGACCCGGGTAATGGGGTGGAATGGATTGGCAGGCGGCGGCCGTAGTGTTTCTCTCCCCTGCGCGGAGCGGGGCTTGGGTGATGCGATGGGACGCGTCTGTGATGCTCCTGTTGACACATCCCGGCCTCGCTGGGTGGCACTGGCATGGGTGGGTGGGGAGACGGAGCACCTGGGGCCCCGTGCCGCTTCCTCGGTGCGGGGAGGCTCGGTACCAGGGGGTTTTGCGGGCTGCGCACGCGTGCGCAGAAGACTCAATGCGGCTCCTTGATCCAATTACTCACTGGCCTGCAAAGCTCCCGAAGTCGATGCTGCTTGGCTCATCCCAGTGGCATTGCTCCGGCTGGGCTGGCTCCTCGTGGGTGGTGGCTGGGCGAGCTCTTGGTGCTGGGACAGAGCCGGCCTGTTCCCTGCTGCCGGGTGGTGGTTTGGCGAAGTGGGTGCTGGAAGATACTGCATTTTTGGGAGTCTGGAAATCCTAGCCCTTTGGGGAAGCCGGTCCTCCCTGGAGTGGTGCTCGGCGGCCGGAAAACTGAGTTAAAGATTGCATCCCTGGGGAACGGGGCTGGGGTTGAACACAGCAGCCCTTGCCCTCCATCGTGCCACCTCTGGGGGTGTCCAGTCCACCCTGCTGGATGGTCTGCAGCCTCGCTGGGTGCGTTTGTCACCCTGCACCCAGGGGTGCAGCAAAGGACCGACCACCCCGGAGGCAGCTTGAGGAAGCTTGGGAGGTGGTGGGCCAGGACTGGTGGGGGGGATGTCCCCTTCCCTAGTGGGGTTGCTGTTGGAAAGCCCTCTCTGCGCCTGGATCCATCGCAAATAATGATGAGCTGCAGGTTGGCTCCGTGGTGGCCGCTCCGAGCCTGCGGGAACCCTTGGAACGCTTGCTTTTCCTCTGCGCCCTCCTGGCTGACCAGGAGCCGTTCCTCGCCGCAGAAGCAGCTAATGGTGGCGCAGGGAGTGACGTTGTGTCCAGGGTGCCGGCATGGTCCGAGGAGCTTAATCCCGCATCCCACCCGGATTCTTCCCCAAAGCTCCCGTCGGCACAGAGCGATAAATACGTTTAGTGCGAAGCTGAATCCTTCGTTCCCAACGCGCGTGGGAGGGTGTGCTGGGATATCTTCCCACACCGTGTGGGTCACGCCGCCAGATCCTGGCGCTGTGGACACTCCTCTGTGTCGTGTCCCCCCCCCCCACTCCTCACCACCACCATGAGCCTCCTTCGCCGCCGCCTCCCCCCGGCATTTGCAGGAGGGGGCCGTGTGCCCCAGAGACAGCGGGGGCGAAGCTCCCAAATTCAGCCTTTCCCTTTATCTTATCGGCGAGCCCCTGGATCTCGCAGCCCCTTCCTGCCCGGTGACATGCGGAGGACAGGAATGCCTCTCGAGGTCGTTAGCGGGAATGTTAAACAAACAGGGCTTGATGTCAGTCCCTGCTGTTCCTCACCAGACACCTCCCCAAACTCCATCCCTCCCCGCTTGCTGCTATCTCCTGTTTAGTTTTCCAGGCAGCCGCCAATCTGCGTGACACCGTATGTGGCGACGCTGCCGGGGGGGTGGTGGGGGGGAGCAGCTGCCGGGGTGCCGCAAGCCCCCGTGGCAGGCAGAGCTCCTCTCCGGCTGCCGCAGGAGCTTCCTCGCTCTGCACGGACACCGCCTGTGGCTGTTGGTGGCCGTACGGCAAGGAGGACGCCATGTGTTCGCCCCGCCGTCGTGGGCGTGCAACGCGGAGGCGTTGCTCCTGCTCTGGAAGTTCATCCTTGCTCTCCGAGGAGGTCACTGGGAAGTCGTCGGTCCCTGGGGAAACCTGGAGCTGGCCGTCCAGGTGAAGCCCGGGGCTATCCCAGGTGTCCTCTTGGGCACATTCCCTCTGCACGACAGGGTGGTTGGCCTCAAGGGGCTGCTGGCAGCTCCGAGGGTGGTGGCTGCCGCTCTTGTGGTAGCGCTCGGACGTTGTGGGCTGTTGAGCCTGGAAGGCGTCAAAGCTGAGGTTGCGCTGGGTGGGCAGAGCCCAGGTGAGGACCAGGAGAAGCCACTTGGCTATGCTCTGCTGGGAGAGGATCGTCTTCCCTGTTGGTCCGTGGCAAGGCTGTGGTGGTAGCCGTTGGTTTGAGAATGCCCTCCTGGGGGGGGAGCAGAAGGCTCTCAGCTCCATGACACCCTCCCAGGTAGTGAGTTCTTCATCGCTGGCCTATCTGAGCCAGAACCAGCCGGGAATGCCGTTGGTGAGCAGCCGGCATTACATGCTGGATGGCTGTAGCGCTTCGTGGACTGGTGCCAGGCATCTCTTGATTTCTGTAATCTCTGCTTGAGTGGGCCTAGATACCTCTCGCATGCACGGATTCTAGCTCTCTGACTTGAAACAAATAAGGTTAACGTAATTTCTGAAGTCAAATGACTCTGATGCCGCTCTTTGCTACGAAGAACTTGAGGGTGCAGTAGTTTTGGTCGCCGCTCGCTCATCTTCTTGTACTTGGTCTGGCTGAACCAGGATGGAGCTTTGAAGCCATGTTCGTGCCTCCTAAAAGTCCCCTCAGCGTTAGATGCAGCTTTCTGTTAGTGACAGATTGTTGGCTGAGCAAATAGCCTGAAGTCACCATGTACGCAGAGGTTCTGGGAACTGGTGTGTTCCCAGGCCTCCTCTTGCTCTGTCCATGAGTTGCTCTTACTGGGGGAGGGATGTGGGAATCTCCTCGTGTCCTGGTGACTGTAAACGCCCTGTAAAGGCGCTTCCTTCTCCTTCCTTAGTCTTTCAAATCTGAGTTTCTTAGACATGAATCCAAGTTGCTTTGAGCATCAGTATCCCACCTAGTCTCTGTGGTGGGGTAACTGTTCTTCCTCCTGCTACCTGACCCCGTAGCTGGTCCAGTTAACAAGGCTCAGCTTCAGAAATGAGTCTTCCTCCTCGGCTGACCTGCGGGGTTGCTGAGCAGAGCATTCCCTACCTGGCCTCCCAATGAAGGGGTTTCTGGTGGTGCCTGCGGACGTTACAAAGGGCCAAACCCAAAGGCTCCCTCGCTAGCAAGGGACTCTGCTTTCCCCTCATCAGGATGGGCAAAGAAGGAAGGATGCCCTTGGAGATGTCTGGAAGGTAGCTAAGAGTGGTTCAGGCTTTGCTGTCCTTCCTCATGCCTCTGCTAGAGGAACTGGCACTGTGTGAAGTCAAGTATGACTCTTGCTGGAACTGGTATGGAAGGCTTTTGGAGCCAAAAGATCCTTTGGGATTACTGGTCTTGGCCTTGCCAACCTGCCAACTGGCCCTGGTTGCCCAGAGAGGTGGTGGAGGCCCCATCCCTGGAGACATTCCAGGCCAGGCTGGATGAGGCTCTGAGCAGCCTGATCGAGTCGAAGATGTCCCTGCTGACTGCAGGGGGGTTGGACTGGATGGCCTTGAGAGGTCCCTTCCCACCCAATGCATTCTTTGAAGATTGAGCTGCTTGGATCGCAGAGCAATGTTTCTGCCTGTCCTGGCCCTCCAGGTGCCTCGAGTAAAAGGCTTTGGCTTGAAGCCTCACCAGGGCACGAGTGTGGAAGCGAGGGGGGTCGTCACCTCACCTGCAACGCTCAGCACCTGCTCTCAAGGAGTACCAAGCACTAGCTGGGACCCAGAAGCCTTCACGGGTCTGGAGGTGAGCGGTGTCAAAAGCCTGTTCTCAGGGATGCCTGTACATCCCAGGCTGCCCCTGGAGCAGGAAAGTGCCTTCTGCAGCAGCAGCCGCCGTTACGTGCGGATGGCTCACGTGGCAGAGGCTGTCAAGTGGAAGGAATTCATTTGCAGGTTGAAAGACCACGCGGGATGGCTGAAACTGAATTCCTCCTGACGCCGAGTGCTGGGCGGTGGGACCTGGTGAGAGGGGGCAGGGCGGTGGGATGCAGCCCCAGCACCGGAGCTGCTGAACCTGGGCCGCCACCCCCCACCGAGGTGCACCAGGGCAGCTGTGATCCTGAGCCACCCCGGTGTGTCTGGTGAGGAGGGACCCCTGGGGTGGGCGGTGGTACCAGCGTCGCGAGGAGACACGTGCCGGGTGATCCTGCCCTTGGCATGGCAGAAGCGCGTGCTGCAGGCTTGGCAAGGACGCGTTGACCGTTGCACCACAGGGTCACAGCATGGTTGAGAGGCTGCGCGTTCCAGGGCCTGCTGTCCCCCCACCCCGCCTTGGTTCGGCCCCACCGGAGAGAGGCGTTGTGTTTTGATGCTTTGGATGATGGCTCGATGGCAGGCGATGTGGAGCTAGAACTTTACATGAGGTCTGGGCTCTGCTTGGTGTGTCTGGGGTGGTGAGGCTTTCCTTGGCCCCAGGGCTCTCCGCTGGCTCTTGCTTGGAGACGGGAACAGGGGTGGTGCTGAGGCTTGCTCTGTCCGTCTGTCTAGTGGAGATCATCTCCTACACCTGGCTCTGTCCACACGGACACGAGGTTGACCTCCGTTGCGTGCCCTATGGGAAGGAATGGTTTCAAGCCCAACTGGCCAAATGTAGCAGAACACAGATACGAGATCCTGAGATATGAGGCCTCCAGCCTTGCCTTGATGTGCCCGGTGGCTGCTGGAGTGGCTTTCTCTAGGTGACAGTCACGTGGGACCGCGTTTGCTGGCCTTGCACACCCTTGCTGGATCTCCTCGGTCACTGAGCCCAAGCTTACCTGGCTGCAGGCTGTGGCTGCTGGAAACCCGAGGACCCAGTAGGGCAGTCTCACCCATGCGGAGGATCTCCAGCCCTGCTGCGTAGCCCAGAAGAGGCTATGGAAATGTTGCACCTCCTACTTTGGGATGGTGCCTTCCCTCCTGCGCTGCCGAGGACGTGGTGGTGGGTTCTTGCATTAGCGTGGGGTCAGGTCCTTGGTGTGTGGCTGTGTGTCAGAAGCTGTTGGCCCGGGGATATGTGTCCCTCCCATCTGCTTTCAAGGGCAGGAGGCCAGTGTCCGTCTGTCTGAGCGGCTCCGTGGGTCACCTCTAGCAGTGGCTTGATGTGTGGAGCGAGCTATGGGCTTGTAGAGAGCACCCAGCTCCTCTGGGAGGTACTGGAGGAGGAAGGAAGCTTCACCTCCTGGGGTCTCCTTGGCCACCAGTGGGATGCCAGTGGGGAGCTGGCTGGGGCGTGACCTGTTTCTAGCAGGACTGTGTGCCCTCTCCATGCTTGCCACGCGCTCTGCCCTGCCCCGCCGGGCTGGTGGCCTTACCTCTGCCTTGTCCTCTGTGGGCTGGGTGCCTGCCTGGGGTCTCGTGGGGACAGCGCCCCATGGTGCAGAAGGGAGACGAGGGCATGACGCAGGCTAGGGTTGGGCTTTTCTGATCCATTTTTGGGTGGTGCAGCCCCTCCCCGCTGCCTGGCGGCCCTGTTTTGCCAAGAGCCGGACTGACGCAATGGTGGTTCGGTCCTGTGGGTGCTTGACACCCTGCTGGTGTCCCCGGAGGTCTCCCCGTGGTTGGGGTGACGCTCCAATAACCACCCTCGACGGCAGAGAGCTGCTGCAACCTGGCGGCTCGTCGCCACTTGGGTTTTGGGGAAGACGTGCTTGGTGTCGGGCCGTGGAGATGCCAGGTGTGCTCCGTGGGGTTGCGGCACGCCCAGCGGCACACTGCCCCGGAGCAGGTTGGTTTGAGGAGAGGTTCATGGGCTCCCGTGGCTGTGTCCTGGCTCCTGTGGTTGTGTCCTGGCTCCGTGGGCAGAGGGGGCATAGGACTGGAGAGTGCCCAGGAATCGTCTCGTGTCGGGGCGAAGCAGACAGATGTACTCGCTTAAGGATCCGAGGTGAGAAAATACCTCAGGAGGGTCCTGCATCCAAACCCATGTCTTCCTGCCAGCTGAGCAGAGCTTGTCTCACCTTGTCCCGCTTTGAGCGACACAGGACTAATTTCTCTTCTAATGCTTGGGAAAACTGCGCTTTTAGAAAGACTCTGCTGCCTGAATTCATGAAAATATTTACTTTACAGCCGGCTAGGCTATGTGGGATTCAAGGTCTCGGTGTTTCCGAGCCTTGGCAGGTGCAGGGATGAGGAGGAGCGAGACCCGGGCACTTGACCCAAGCTGCCAGCAGGATTATTTCATCCCATGAACGTCACATTCCATAGAAATTAGAAGGTTTGCTGAGGAGCTCCCTCTCTCCCTTGCTGGCTGCCATCCTGAGCACTCCTTGCTCCGGTGCCGGAGCCCTGAGCCCTTCCCTTCCTCCCTTTCCAGTGTCCCATGTTGGCTGTCCCTGCGGGGAGCGCACGGCTTCTGCTGGGGAATGGGCTGAGTACGATCCTTGTCTATTTTGTATCGGTGTCAATATTGGTTCTTTAGTGTAATTAATGTTAATTATTTAGTCTTGTTCTATTAAATCTGTTTATATTTCAACCTTCGGGGGTTTATTTTTTTTTTTTTCCTGATTCCCCTTTCCGGGTGGGGAGGGCTCATCAGGTGATAGACTAATTGTCTAAACGACAACGAATCATTGTGGGCTCCTCAAACCGTAACAGACCTCCATGTCTCCTGCTGGGATAACAAGTGCCCGGGTGCGGGCAGGAGGAGCTGGTCTGCGGCGGCTTTCCCTGGTGTCAGCCGTCCTCGTGGGTGAGGGCCCATGGCTTCAGCCGATGGCGAGAGGTGTCTGTAGGTCCCCGAACATCGGAGGGTGGCAGATGTGCTGCTGGGTCCCCGGAGCCGGGGGCTTAGTGCCGTGGGCTGGGTAGCGCAGCCGTGGGTGTGAGCATCCTTCAGGAGGTTGCCCGCGGTACTTGTGCGTGTCTCCTCTGGCTTAGCAGACCTCCCGGCTGCGGGGGCATCCTGAGGATGCTCAGCCGGCATCTCTTTGAGCTGGGAATCCGTCCCCTTGGGACGATAACCTCTTGGGAGTCGCGGGGCTGACGTTTGTTCCCCGAGTGTTTCAACAGCCCGGAACCCCTGCTGTGACCCGTGCCTCCCCGGGTGCCCTCCTTGCCGTGAGATCCTGCGGAGGGAGACGCAGGGGATGGGACTGAGCAAGGGGGGAGTCTCCGTGGCAAAGCCCCACCAGCAGCGCTTCCTCCGCTGGGCTATTCTTGGATGCTGCCCCGCTGGGCCTGGAGTTATCGGTGCCCATGTGCTTCCTGCTGCCTTGGGCAGGGGCTGGTGCCTCCCCCCCCTCGCCCCAGCGCCTTCCTGCCCCGACCGCAGGGCGCTGAGCCCCGCTGACATCCCCCCTGCCCGACACGGTGTGGGTGGTGGTGGTGGGGGGAGAGCGGTGCCGGGGAGGGGCTGGCACAGCGGTGTCACATGTGAAACACCCCCAGCCTTGGGGACAAAACGCTTGTGCTCTTGGGCTTGCTTGTGGTCAGCCCGCCTTCCCCCCCGCCACCCCGGGGTGAGCAGGATGTTGGTCCTTGGGTGCCTTTCGTGTGAGAGGCTGATTTCGGAGGGAAATGCCTGAAGCTCTCCTTGCTTCAAGTGCTGGGGGAGGTTCCAGGCCCTCTTTCCTCTCTGGGGATGGGGGAACATCTCCCTGCTGTGGGGGGGGGGGGTGCCCCGTGGCTGCTCAGGGCTCGCTGGCTGGGGCGGCTCCTGGTCCCATCCTGCGCCAGGGCTCGGTGCTGCCGTGCCTGGGAACATCGGAGCTTTGCCGGGGCCGGAGTTGCAAGCAGGCAGCTGGTTCTTGCAGCCTCTCATCCTGGTATGGGGGCAACTGAGGCACGGAGCGGTGCAAGAGCCTGTTAGCAAGCCCTTCCCCTTGGGTGGCACGCTGCCTGGCGTTGAGGCTGTCCCTGGCGCAGACCGGCCACCTCTCTCCTCCGGTTTTCCCCTCCTGTGTGTTTCTTGGGAGTTTGATGCGTCGAGGAGCAAAACTGCCCGGGGCTGGGTCCGCCCAGTGGGGCGACAGGAACCCTGTGGCCCCAGGTCCCGCGTGGGGCGGTGAGACGAGGGTCCTCTCCCATTTCTAAGCCCCACGGCCAGGCTCCCGAGGGCTGCGGGGAGGAAAACGCTGCTTTGCGAGCTCGCCTCCCCGCCTTTTCGCTGCCGTGCCTTATAAGTCCCGGCTCGCGGGCAGCCAGCAGCCTCGCCGCATTCCAGCGGCCTCGCGTCAAGTGGCCCCGGCTGCATCGCGGTGGCCAGAGCTGGGGCTCTGCATCCCCCCCCCCTGCGGCTCTGCCGGTGGCCCCGGGGTGTCTGAGGGACGCCCCACTGGGATGCTCTCCCGTGGGAAGAGCTGGAGCCCGGCTGCCTGGAGCAGGGACACCTTTGGGATGTGGCTTGTCCCTCTCCTCAGCAGGATGTGGCATAGGAAAAAGGCTCGGTGGGCATATTGGTGTGAACGGGTGGGAGACGGCTTGTCTCCAGGAAAATATGGCACGTAGCTGGGGGTGGCTTCCTGGGGAGAGGGGATGCCCAGTGACGCGGCGTGGATGAGGCACTAGAGCGTGTTCCTGCGGACGGTGTCCTCGGATATC
The DNA here is from genome assembly GCA_009819605.1 of Sterna hirundo. Taxonomy (NCBI): domain Eukaryota; kingdom Metazoa; phylum Chordata; class Aves; order Charadriiformes; family Laridae; genus Sterna; species Sterna hirundo. Next base: position 24,228,996 of record CM020445.1, read on the forward strand.
TCCTAACCGCTGGTGGGAAGGGCTCGTGTGCTCCAGGCGCTGGGAGCGTGGCCCCAGGACCTGGCCGACGCTGGGGGGCCGGAGCGGCCAGAGCTGTGCAGAAGCAGGGCTGCGGGTGACGCGGCTCTTCTGGGAGGGTTCCGAGTAGTCTCTTTAAGAAAAGCCCAACACCGGAGACCTACCGGAGCGGCCTCGCTGGCGATGGGTACTTGTGCCTTTGCGTCTTAACGCTTCTGACATAACTTGACCCTGGCGGGGCTGCGGGGCGGTGTGTGGCTCCGCTGGGGGCTCCCTTTCAGGAGCTCTTAGTCGAAAAACAGACGTGGTCAGGAGATGCGGAGGTTGTAAGACCCGTGCCGACCTGCTGGCAGCGCTGGGGCCGTGGCAGGAAGAGGCAGGTGGTGCCGCTTGGCTTCTTTAAGGCCTCGGTGCTGGGTACCTGGCTGTGCTTGCGCCAGGTCTGCGTCTCTTACGCACCGCAAGGGCGGCTTTAGAGCCTCCCCGGGCTTGAGCACTAACTGGCTTTGTCCTTGTCCCTCCCTCCCTCCTGCGTGGGAAGCTATGCTGGGATCCTCCCTCTCCAAGAGATGGCCTAGATGGTCTTGTCCCTCCTGGCGCAAATCCTGTTTTCCATGGCTCCCCGCCATCTCTGCCGGGTGTTTGGACTGGGGACATCCCCCGAGGGGGGGGCAGGGATGGGGAAGGGAAAGCGTTTTTCGCAGGGCCTCCGGCAGCGGGACCGCTGGGCTGTCCTGGGTGAGGGCTTGCTCCCTGCCCAGCCGCCCCGCGTCTCGCCCCGCGTCTCTCCCCGCCCGCGCGTCTACTTGAGATCGGTCGTCCCGGGCGAGATGGGTGTTGCTCTCGCCCGCCATCTGGTCAGGGGCTGGCAGCAGAGTCCAAGAGCGAGCATGAGAACAAGGTATTCTTGGAGATCTGCTTCAGCTCTGTCTTCTCCAAGCTCCTGCTGAACGTGCAGCTTGGCCCAGGCAGTTCCTGATCTAGCCCTGGACGGAGAGAGAGAGATATATATATTTTCTCTTTTTTTTTTTTTTTTTTTTTTGGTCCTGTGGCTTTTCCAGCCGCTCTGCGGGGAGGCTGAATATCTACAGGGATCTGGTGTTTGGTGGCAGGGAGCTGAAGCCGGGCAAATGTATTTAAGCCCTCCCCTGTTGTGGCGCATCGAGCGCAAGGGCTGGAAGCCCGGATTCATCAGCCCTAGGTGGTCCTCTCAAAGCCTGCAGGACTTGGGCTGCACGGGGGTGAGTGGAGAGTCCCAGTTCGGTTAATCCACTGGAAGATGCTTGTCCAGACCCTGTTGCCCTCATCCACAGTTTCCTCTTTCCGGGAGCAGGGGGAGGAGGCTGGACGAGGGCTGCCCCCGGTGCACAAGATGCTCAGGCCGGCAAGTTGCCTCCTGCCTTTCCCCTGTGGGGTAACCCCGCACCTCCTTCGCTTTCGGATTGCTGCTGATCCCGTGTTTACGCCTGGTCTCGGAAGCGATCTCCCTCTGGCTTACCTCACTCTGTCCCTCGACTGTATCGCCCGGGTCTCTCGCCAGCATCACCCTCCCTTCCCTGAACAACTTGGTTTCACTTCCCCTTACCCTTTTCCACATCGCTTGTGGATGTGCTGGATTGCGGAGATCTCGGGGAAACCAACCGCTTGGTCTCATCGCTTCTAACAAGCTCTTCTGAGCAGGGACCTTCCTTGGTCTGTCTTGGGACCCTTAGGGAAACCATGGAATCGTGTAGGTTGGAAGAAGGGACCTTTAAGTTCATCTAGTCCAACCATCAACCCAACACTGCCAAACCCGCCCTTGTTTGAAGATGGTAGCTGGCGGCATTTGGGATTGCCCAGGCTTTCTTTGGGGTGATGCCAGTCCTTGGCAGGTGCTGTGGGTTGGCTGCGATTCCCCTTTCCAATGCCGCGTATGGTGACAGACCTGGAGGCCAAGGGAAGATTTTTTTGGCCCGCGAGAGAAGGTGTCTCGCTCCTGTCCTCGGCAGCAACTCATGGGGCTGGCATTAGGAGCTCGCTGCCTCTGACAAAGAGCTTTCCTAGGCACCTGCGTGGCTCTGCCGAGGCTGTTGTAATGGCTTGGAATGGCTGACTTCCCCTTCCCCGAGCAACCACGCGTCTTCCATTCTGTCACGCCTGTCGCAAGGACTTACCGAGCAACGCATCACGGGACCATTTAGAGACCCAACAGGGATGCAGATTTCTATCTGCTTGGAAGAAACATCCATTCTGGGGTCTGAGCACACTCGGATCCTGAAATATTGAAAAGGGACGGTGCTTTCACATGGCTGAGGCACATGTGTGCCACCACGCTCCGCACGGTCCTCCCCTGCAAGAGATGGTCGTGCGTCTTCTGGGAATGCGCTGCCGGCGCTCCGTGTAGCTCACGCTGAAGGGCAAGTGCCAAAGTCTCCGAGGTGGCCAGCAGTGCCGTTGGCCGCTCCGTCTGGGCATGAGGTGGCCCTGGAGGGGTGCATTGAAGTATCACATAGGGGCTGGGCTGGGTGGGGAGACTGTAGGCATGGAAAGCGTTTCTGGAGTGCTCCAGGTAGCATCCCGCTTCCCTGGACAGGGCAAAGTGAAAGCCGAGGCAACGTGGTAGGGCCATCCATACTGAGGGGTCAGGGGAAGGGATGGGAGCGATGCCAGCGTTGGAGGGAGGGACACTCAGTGGTTGCGTTCTGTGGGGGTCTGGGGACATGCCGGGCCGGAGAAGGGCTCTGCGCACTAATGGGGGGTGGCAGCCCTTAGTCTCAGCATGCAGGGAGAGCGAGAGGGGCTGAGGATTCCAAGACTTCCATGATCACTGTCCATCCTGGAGGGCTTCGGCTGCCCTCGCGTTGACGTGCAGGGTGCCTCTCTGCCCCGGCAGGACTGCCTCGGGCGCGGGAGCTCCAGGAGGTGTGTGTTTTCACCTGTAAACAGGAGAAACTTCCCTGCCGGGAGGGCTCTGAATCTCTCAAAGCGGTGCAGAGGCTCAGCTGCACGCTCCTGCGTCTGCTGCCTCCAGGCCAGGAGCAGGGCAGGCGCGCGCCGCTCGCTTTGGTGGCAAAAGAGGTTTAGAGAGGTCGAACCCGCTTCGTCTGGGGAAGGAGAAAGGGCTGAGCAAAAAAAGCTAAAACGTGGGAGCAGAGTGCTGCTGCCCTGCAAACGTAATGGGGTCTCTCCAGGCTGGAAGCAGGCCAGGGGGTGGGCTCTGGCTTAGGGCTCCTGGTCCTGCTGCGCGTTTTGCGGCTCCAAAGTCTGTTTGGTGCTATTCTGAGCATTCTGGGCGTCCGTGCTGTCCTGTGACCTTCTCGCGGCTTGTTTGGGACTGGTTGGGTGGGTGGTAGCTCCGTGCAATGAAAAGGGAGGAACGCAGAGCTCCATCTCATTCCCGTAGCCTTCTGTCTTCCCCCACCTGCCTGTCAGTGCTGGCCGAGCGGTGCTCCTGGTCTCCTGGTCCTCGGTAATGATGACTAGCGTCTTGGTGACCTCTGTTGTGCATAACTTCCCTTTCCAGCTCTGGGCTGATTTACAAGAACTCTTGGCAGCTTCATCACGCTGCTTCCTATGGAAACAGGCTGCTGGCCAACGTCTCCCAGAGCAGGGAGAAGGTGGCCGTGATGGTCTGGCCGTTGAGCAGAGTTGTCCCAGGCCATGGGCCTTCAGCACTGTTTCTTCTCCCGGGCTATTTATGTGAACTGCTCTAGATAACTTCAACAGACTATCTATTGAAATCTTCCTCTTGTGCTCTGGTTTTTGCTTATTACGTGCTGAGTGCATTTGGACTTGCTACGGGACTTCTACGGCTTGGGAAGAGCAGCAGCCTACACGGAGCCGGCGCAGCCCAGCTGGCTCTTGGCTGGGCACAGTAGAACAAACGCTGTAAGAGCTGGTTTGGGAGCAGCTCCTGAAGGCTCCGATGCGTGTTTGGTGAAGGAGCTGGGACGGACCCAAAAATCGTCCTCCCAGTGATGTTTGGGGGCTTTTGCTGAAGTCAAAAGATGAGGGTGTTTTTCCTCGGTGAGGCATTTTTCAAAATTGAGGGATGTTTTTGTGAATCAATGGCTGAAGTGCCAGGGTAGGCTAAGGAAAGGAGATCTAGTGTATGATCTCTAGAAATAGCTAGAGAGGCAGCTGGGGTTTGTGCTGGTCTCTTCTGGGCCTTTGATACGTGTCAAACTCTGCGCTAGTGCTTTCGGCAGCGTACGGTCTTCTAGCAGGCCTTCCAAGTTGTAGTCACCAAGGTGGGCTGGTGTCCATGCCCTCATCAACCCAGACTATTCTGCTGGAGACTGGGTTTTTTTTGTAAAGGTCTAAACCCTTTGTGGCAGGGAGGAAAGGAGCGGGTGTACGGTATCCTGGACGATGCTTCTCTCATGTAGGGAAGGGTTAGTGCCTGCAGGGCCACCTTTGGTACGAGATGTCCCACCCTTATTGCACCTAGCTTCTGAACTGTGCTCTGTGCTCCTGCTTTGGTACCTAGCATCTCCTTTCAGTAGAGCTCATTGACCTCTCTCCTAGGTACGGACGCTGTTTGTCAGTGGCCTTCCTGTGGATATCAAGCCCAGAGAGCTCTACCTACTCTTCCGACCATTCAAGGTAAGAAGGTCTTCAGACTTGGTCTTTGGTGGGAAAGAGGCTGTCCTGTGGCTAACCTTGCAGCAAAGGTCTGTGCCGGAGGGGAGCAAGGATGGAGTGGGAAGGTAGGCCTTCTGTGAAAGCTTGAGGAACCTGGTATGGAACCAGAATGGTATCCCGTGGCTCGCTCTCAGCTGGGTAACTCCTGGAGCCTGTGGAAATCGGGCTGTCTCCAAGCTTGATGAAGGCTGCTAGGTCAGGCCTGCAGCCCAGCTGGACCAGCCCTTCCTCAAGGATGTATCCTGGTCTCCTAACTGTCCATCCTTCACTAGATCACCACATGGGCTGTCCTTGGGCAAACAAGAAAACTCCACTTCCCCCTGTTCCAGCACAGGGTGCTCTGTGCTCTCCAGGCACTAGCCAGGCAGGGCGCTCATCTTAGTAGCTTGATGAAGAGCTAGAAAATGGGATTTCTTCCCAAAGGGCTAGCTGAGGTGCCTGTTCTGCCCTTGGACTAGTCTCAGTCTTCTCTTTTGGTGGGAAAGAAGAGCCATGTTAATGTACCTACTGCTGCAAACCCTGCCTTGTGAAGGGTTCGGTGCTGCAGTAACTCTTGGAGCTGTCATGTCACGTCTTGGTTGTAGCTCAGCTCCTTCAGGAACCTGCTGCTGACTCGCTTTCTTCCCTTCTTTCTTCCCTTCTCCAGGGTTATGAAGGGTCACTGATCAAGCTCACTTCAAAGCAGGTACCTCCTCCTTCCAGTGCTTGGGTATTTTTGGCTTTTGCTGGAGAAGCAGGCATGCCGGGAGGGAAGGGGAGGGGGGACGGACACCATTTCACTGCGTGAAGCATTGTCTGTATTCGGCACCGTGGGTACAGCTGGGTTCTGCTCAACGCCTACCATCCTGGTGGCCCCAAGCTCTCCGCATGTGCCAAATGCCTTCATATCTTCTACTGCTGCCCGGACCACGCGGCGCTTCAGCCTCAAACCCTGTGCTGCTAGAAACCTTCCCCACACCCATCCTAATGAAGGCAGCGGTTCCTCTCGCGGGCAAGGGCTACCCTTACTGGGGGCTACCGGGGTGAGCAATGCCCCCAGCGCGTAGGAACACCAAAGCTCTTTGGTGTGGTGGGAGCAGACATGGAGTGGGAATCTTGGGATGATGATGACTTCAAGCTCTGCTTGAAGGCCCTCTGCAGCTTTAGGTGGTCCCTTCTGTTTGCAGTAAAGTGCCTGGGGCAGAGAGGGTGGCGGGGCAGTCCGAGGAGCTGGAGGAGGCTTCCAAACTGAAATCGGCATTATTTCTTTTAGCCAGTTGGTTTTGTGACCTTTGACAGCCGGGCTGGCGCTGAAGCAGCGAAGAACGCCTTGAATGTGAGTACCCGATGTACCGGCAGGGCTGGGGGCCCTACTCCCTGCCACAGCTTGGCCTGGAGTTGGGGGCTGGAGTGACGCTGGGCTTGTCCGAAGCATAGGAAGGGTCGGGGCGTCTCAGCCGTGCCCTTGAGTAAGCTAAATGGTCCCGCGGCATCCCGCCAGGGAAGCAGGAGAGCTGTTTAAGACCGACGTCAGTCTGAGAAAACGGATGCAAAAAGGCGTAGTTTCTGACCGCCGGAAGACTGCTCCAGAGCCTCGGAGGGGGTGTGTGTGTGGGGGGGAAAAAAACAGCTACTCCTTTTCTGGAGCTGGCATGCACCTCCTTACCCAGCAGTCGGCCTCTGGTAATAGGTTGCAGGCTGTGAATCCTGTTTCTTATCTATTACGTGCTCCCCCCTTGTAGAGAGGAAGAGCTGGGGACCGAGGGGACTCTCCCGTGTTCTTTACCTATGTGTGTCGAGGTGTGGCCAGAACTGCTCTTCCAGGAGCTCATCTTCCTGCTGTCTGCTCTGAGTGCCCAACTGGCGGCTCATCCGAGCCCGGCTGCCGGACTGGACCGTGGCTTGGAGAACCTGGAGCAGGCAGGGCTTCTCTGGGGAACCCGACCCTTAGCAAACAGATGACAAGAGAGGTATTTGGGGGCATAAGTGGTCCCCGGGCGTATAGAAGCATAGGGCGATAGCCAGTTGACGCCCTGCAAAGCTTTAATGAGGCGTGTGGAGCTCAACTTGTGTTTAGCACCAGCTTTTCGAGGCTCTAGGTTGAGCTCGCCAGGGTGCGTGGGTGGCGAAGGGGGCTCACCGCCAACGCGGTCCAGCATGTGGCTGTAGGTCTTGCTTGGTGCTGGTGGCCTCGTTAAAGCCCCACTTTACCAAACGCCCTGATGAAAAGCGCGTGGCACTTCAGCAGAGTAGCTCCTTGTCCTGGAAGGTGGGAGGTAGAAGGTACTTCCCTCAGAAAGGAAGGGAACCAGCCTTCCCACGCTTCTGTTTCCATGGGAGGACATGAGGCAGGGCCAAAGCGGTCTGGTGCAGGCTCTTTAGCACGTTCGCAGCGCTTCCAAACTGCTGCAGCTCAAGGAAAAAGGCATGAAGGGGGTCAATGTGGCAGGCACAGCCCAAAATGATCTCCATCCCGTGTGGTCCTGCAAAAATCAGTGGGATCTAGGCAGCAAGGCACGCTGGTCCGGTTCTGCCCTGCTGCAGACCATGCCCTGGGCACTGGGGCGAGTGCTAGTGTCTCTGCCCAGGCTGGCAGCAAGTGTAGCACCACCACAGGCAGGAGCTCCAGTATAGACGGGGTTATCCCAGATATTTTTCCTGACCGGTGTTGGTAGCCGTCACTGCTGTGCCGGTTGGTGAACTGCACGTAGGGAGCACAGCTGTGTCCCTCGCGTTGGAAGCAGCGGTCCTAGGCCAGCTAAACAGAGAAACACAAGCATGTGGGAGCTTGAGTGTTGCAGCGCGGTGACAAAAAACCTGGGCCATGTGACCGCAGTGTGATGGCCTTGGTTCCCCGGTTGGGCTTTGCTCCGTGAATAGGCACAGCCTGTGCTTAGACTGGAAACCTCACCTCTGAGAGGCTCCTGTCCTTTCTTCTACGACAGGGCATCCGCTTCGACCCAGAGAACCCCCAGACCTTGCGGTTAGAGTTTGCTAAAGCCAACACCAAGATGGCCAAGAGCAAGCTGATGGCCACGCCAAACCCCACCAATATCCACCCTGCCTTGGGCGCACACTTCATTGCACGGGACCCCTGTGAGTATGCTGGGAGGGACTTTGAGGTCACCGGCTGGCCCAACCTGGGAGATGCCCAACCCTGGGGATGCTGCCAGGGTGGAAAGGAAACCATAGCCACATACGTTCTGGCTGAAAGCTGCCTGGTGCAGGAAGGCCGGCGTGCTAGGGTTGCAGGAGGAAAAACGGGCATCTGGTAAGGCTTCTGGCTGACGCTAGAAGTGTTGGGAGAGCGGAGGCTGGGTTGGGTAGCTCAAGCGATGCCATAAATCCTTAAGCCATCCGTGGGTGTAAAGCGGAGAGGACGAGTCCTGGGCTGTGCACCCTCCGCGTAGCCCGGTGGGGCGAGCGGCCCTGCCGAGGCTTGTTGGGCAGCCCGCAACGTGGTGCGGAGAAGCCCGTCTTCTGCCCTGCCATCCTGTGGCACCAGCCCTGTGGGGTGGCGAGCGTGTTCCTGGTCTCTCCTGGCGAGGCTGGGAAGCCGGAGGAGCAGCTGATAGCAGAGATGCTGCAGGGCTGGTATATTCTAAACCTTGCTGGGCTGGCAGCGCCGAGCTTTAAGTCTGGGGTTGGAAACGCGGAGCCTATCCCTGGAAGCAGGCTGTCGGGGCTGGCTACTGAGGTGCTGTTGTCACCTTGTCCCCCTCCTGTCTAGATGACCTGACCGGAGCAGCTCTTATTCCAGCGTCCCCAGAGGCGTGGGCTCCCTACCCACTCTACACCACGGAGCTAACCCCTGCCATCCCCCACGCCGCCTTCACCTACCCGGCGGCCGCCGCCGCGGCCGCCGCTCTTCACGCTCAGGTGAGTCGCTCCCCGCGTGCCGTGCCACCAGGAACCGGGCTCTCCTCTCTCCCCTGCCCCTGGTGCTCGCTCCCCTGGGTCTCTTGCTTGGCTGGTTCGACCCTTGCCTCCGCACCTTGGCTCCTGGGCAAAGCCTCCTCCCGGCTGAAGTGCATGGGGGCCTCCCCCCCCACCCCCCCCCCCAACCCACCAGCCCCCAGCAAGCCGCAGGGGGGAGGTCTACGTGGCTGAGTGCAGTCAGAGCCGGGCGATGATTTCTGACCCTGCAGGTCCAGCCCGCTTCTCCGCTAGAGGCGGGCAGATGGGAAACGTCAGGGCTCGGTTTTCTGGCTGGCTTTGCTGGTCCCCCGCGGCCGGAAAAACCGTGTTATGGGACTGCTGGGAGGAAACGCTACACGCCAGCAAGCGAAATAGCTACGCAATGTCCTCCTTGAAGTCGCAGTGAAGGCAACAGGCTTGACTGCGTGCTGGAGCTGAGGGGCTCAGCTGGAACCCCCTCGGGCCGAGCGACTCAAAGGCTTTTGAAGCCAGAGAGGGATGTCCTGCAGCAGATGAGTGATCGGAGCCTTGCCATAGCCCCGGGCTCTGATGGGACAGTGGTGTTAGCCACTAGGTGCAGGCTAGAGATGAACCTGGTCTAGTGGGAGGTGTCCCTGCCCAGGGCAGGGGGGTTGGAACTAGATGGTCTTTAAGGTCCCTCCTAACTCGAACCATTCTGTGATTACTCTGTATGGGCCGGTGGGAATGCTCCGGTGTCCCGGAGTATGGAGTTGTAGGGATGCCTGTACTGGTCTGAGACTGGAATGCTTTAATGTAGTGAGACCAACACCCCTGCTGAGCATGAAGTCCCTGAAACCACGGAAATCCAAAGAGAAGGCCAAGCCAGGGAGGCAGTGTCCTAATTTCAGGATAAGGCGCTCGCTTTGGAGCGCTTGTACAGGAGAACCTGGAGCCCCCGTCCCTACCCTGCTTGGTGTTACCGGCCAGCTGTGCTCTGCCTGCTTCGGTCTCTGCTCCTGCAGTAGTGCCATGGGGGACTGGGGCAGCGGGGCTCTGGGCTTAGACCCCAGAGCGTCGGGGCGTAACCTCTGCTCTCTGCCCTGCTGAGCAGGGTGTTTAGCTCCACTCTTCCCTGCTTAAATTGAAAGGAAGAAGAGCTGTGTCCCTTCAGCTTGTCCACCTGCCCGATGGTCAGCTCAGTTTGCCCTTCGGCATCCTCTTGCTTCCTGCAAACGTCTTGACTGTAAGTGTCTAGCTTCAACCCGAGCTTGTTTCCCCAATGCAATATGGAGGCACGGGATGGATGCGAGCTCCTGGCCTGTGTCGGCTGGTCCGTCCTGCCCCACGCATGCTCGCAGACCTCTGCTGCTTTTGCCCCTCAACTGGTGAGCTAGCGTTGGGCTGAAGGTCTTGCAGAGGCCTCCAGAGCCAGGCTGCTCTTTCAGGTAGACTGGCCCTTCGCTAGGAGGGTTGTTCTTGCTGGTGTTCTCCAAAAGTTATCGATGATGTCCACAGCCACATCTGAGTGTGCTCTGCTCCTGGGCAGACCAGGAGAGCAGATGTTCTTCCTTTCCCTGCCCCCTTGTGTGTAGGGTGGTGGAGCCAAGGGCTGTTGCTGGTTGAATTGCCCCTGGCAGGGAGGACCAGGAAAAAACCTCTCTGGTCTGGTTGAGAGAGGTGAAATCATTTCTGCAGGTCCTTCAAGGGTGATCACCAGTGACATGGGGACCCTGAGCGTAAGGGTCAGGCACCAAAACTTTATGGTGTGTGGCGGGGGAGAAGAACGCTGCTGTCCTAAAGCAGAAGGTACCAAGGAGTCCTTCAGCCAGATCTTTTTCCCTCTGGGGTCTTAGTTCCTGCCCTCCAGTTGACAAGCTACTTGTTCTAGACAGGCGGCTTAGCTTTCAAAGAGGTCTTTCTGGTCTGAAGAATGACCCTGAGGCTCCGGGGAGCTCCCTGTATAGGTAGGACTCCCTGCCCAAGGAGCTCCAGACGTGGTGATGTGCCTCCAAGCCTTAGGGAGCCTGTGTAGCCCCTCCAGGCCGTGGCTGGACCCAGGTCTCTTCTGAAGAAGAGCAGGCGGGCTGCCCCAGCAGCTACAGCTGCTCCATGGGGCGCTGTGCTTGAGCCAGCAGTGACGTCGCAGGGAGACATTCTGGCGCAATATACGTTACCAATAAAGTTTTATGGGGTTAAACATTACTCAGGCTGGCAGCTCGGAGCTGCCCGATCCCTGGGCTGGAGCCCTCGCCCTTGCCGAGCGGAGGCAGGGCGGAGCAAGTCAGGGAGACGACTTTTGCTCACCAGCTGGGCTAAAAGCTGTAACCTTGGTCTTGGTGTGCTGAGCCCTCTGCTCTTGGTGGTAGGGGCTGGTTCACCTTGCTGGTGGGGTGGTGGACACGGGAGCTGTTCCCTAGAACACCTACAGGTCTTCCTCCCGAGACGAGCGTTGGCTGGAGGGTGTTCATGGGGATGGCCAGAGCTTTAGCAGCTCCAAAGCCTTCAGTCCTGGAGCCGGGTATGAAGTAGCTAAGCCGGGAGCTTGTCGCAAAAGACTTGAACCTGAAGCGCTCATCCTCTCGCCGCCCCGTGTTCAAGTCTGGTAGCGAGCGGGCGAGGAGGCGGCTGCCCTCTGTGATGGCACCAGTGCAACCTTCTGAAGAGCTGCCCAGAGGGCTGGCGGGAGTGACGAGGGGCAGGAGACGGTACGAGGCTGGCCTGGCCTTGGCCCTGTGCCCTGGGAGCTGTTGGTAAGCTGCTTGCAGAGGAGACTGATGGCGTTGTTCCCTGCGGGCACCGCCGCCGTGCCATGGTGACACTCCCTGCGGGCACCGGGCTGCTGTAGATGTGACCGGGGCCTGACCCTGCACCGCTAGGAGCCTCTACCTGTGGGGACTCCGCTGACTTTTAAGACTGTCCCATCTGCCTTCCCTCCCTCCCACCCTCTCTCAAATCCCTCCTTTGATGTCCCTAGTGAACTCCAGCCATGATGCCAGCGCAGGCTAGCCCTGAAGCTCAGAGCTGTCCCTGGAGATGGGACACCCTAGTGATGCCTTATTGCAGCTAGTGGAGTGGCTGTCCTACAGCTCCATTCCTAGAAGTGTTAAGCATGATGGCAGCCACGTCTGGAAAAGACTGGTAAGGTAACCATCTCTCCTCCAAGGTGCACAATGGGACTTGCAAGCTTCTGCCCATCTCTGTAGCCCGTATCTCCTTGGCAACCCAGTGCATGGGCCTCACGCTACCCACCCACCAGAGCCTGGGGAATGAGATACCAGGCCTTCTTTTCTAACCCACATCTCCAACTTGGCAGCACATGACATGGCGCACACAGCATGGCACCATCTTACATCAACTTCTCCCAGCTGAGCCAGGCTCAGCCAGGTCCTGCCGGTGGGAGGGGAGCAGCCCGGTTGAGCCGGGGCAGAGACAACCCTGCCGCTTGGCCTGAAAGAAACCTGGTTTCTCCCCAACCACGACCCTTCCAGGGCAACCAGAAATACACCTTGACCTCACTCCTGGCACACGGTGGGGGAGGTGAGTGACATGGTAGAGATAGCACACGACTAAATTCTAGTGGGCACGTTAGACAACAGCACTTGCCGGTCACTTTATTCCGGAATTGCATACCGGGACAGACCCTGCCCTTAATCATGGGTCTAATCTCACCTCTTTCCTCTCCAGTTACTGGAAACGGAGCAAGTTCCTACCTGGAGCTTGGCTTCTTTCCTGCAACCTGAAATCACAGGCAGGACACAGGTCTTGTGAGCCGTAACGAAGGGAATCGTCAGCCTGGGAGAGATGGGAGCGGCGTAGGAAACTGGGAGCTTGGGAAGAGGGAAGATGGTTTGGCCTGGGAGTGGTTGGTAGGGAGGATGGTTGCTGTGGTCACCTCTGAAGGAACCGAGTCCTGGCTCACTTCTTGCAGTCGTTCTGGGTAGACTTTTTTTTCCCCCTCTGTGTAGTAGTGATGTTGGGGAAAGAAGTCATCCGAGATGGGGATGCCCTGGTCTGCCTTTGTCCTTGGAAGACTGTAGGGTGCTGAGCTGTGCAGAGCTGGTCTCCTGGGAAGATGGGTAGAGCGTGACACGAGCGTAGAGACAACGATACAGCTCACCTTGTTCTCCTTGGACCTGGTGACGTTTCGTCTGTTTGCTGTGTGGTGGAATTGGGCTGCATCGCCCCTCTGATGTGAAACCACTTGTTTCGGAGTGCCTCTCAGCCAGGCTCTGAGTGGGCAGTAGGAGACACCAGGGGCTATTGGTGCTCCTGGATCTCTTCTGCAAAGAGATGCTTCCAGCTATGGCAGCACCTCTGAGGGCAGGACTCTGCTATGGGCAGGACTTGCCCTGGAAAACAGGGACTGGATGCAGGATTGTTTCGGAAGGACATGGGTGAGGCTGGTTACCTCATGGTGCTTGTAGGGGACGAGGTGGACGTGTTGGGTACCCAGAGCTTGGGAGACTGTCTGTGGTAGTTGCTCCCAAGTTAGGGAGCAGGTCATGGACTGAAAGCTCGCAGCTGCCCGTCCTTTTGAGACCGACTGCCTCGGCTGCCGAAAGCATCCTCAGAGCCTCCACGTTGCTGCTGCTGGCAGCAGCCTTGTCTGGAGGCTTCGAGGAGATGGTGGAGGTGGGCCTCTGAAGCTGGGTAGGTGGAAGGGAGCAGTCCTGGCTCATGGCTATGTGGTGGTGGTACAACAGCCCAGCAGGACCCTGAGGCTTCCCAGCGGCGAGCTGAGGTAGAGCCCATCGATGGAAGGAGAGGTCAGTGCTCTAAATAAACCTTTCCCTCTTGTCGGTTGCCTGGGCGAGCGCAGAGCAAGGCAGGTCTCTTGAGGGGCTGCTGCTGTTGTGGATGGAGGACACAAGGCAGATCCCAGTGCCTGTGACCTGGTGCTGGCCCTAGAGAACTGGGGATGTGGGAACATCTGCCGGGGTGGGCTCAGGTGCCGTGCTGCTCCTCAGCTACTGTCTCCTGTTGGGGTGCTGCTGCTCCTGGGTGACACCAGCCTGTCTGAGCCCTGGAGCACCAAGCAATGGCCACCACGGTGGATCTGCTGGACAACGGAAGATCCTGCTTTCATGCACCACTGACCTCTGGACTGACTTCACAATCCCGTTGGCAAAAATCTGGACTTCGTGTTGTGCCAGTTGAGCTCTCCCTGGGGCGGAAGGCTGGAGGCCGCGATGGGTTTTTCTGTGCCTAACAACTTGTTGCTGTCGCATCGGACTTGCTAGGATTATTTTTCCTGGGCAATCTCCGCGCTTCCTGGAAGCGTGAAGTGCTCTTCAAGACGTGCGTGGGGATGGTGTTTTCCTAAACTTGAGTGGCCTGGTGCTGCCACAGGCTGGCCAAGCAGCAAGCTCTCCCCGCGCCAGCCGTTTCCGTCTAGCCAGAGAAAAGCAGGCAGGAGATGCTCTTAGCTCTTCCAAGTACCTGCTGAGCAGTGGTTCTCCCTAAAACCATGCCCAACGAGTGAACTAGACCGAGATGGTGTCAGAAGGGACTTCCTGACCTGCGGCCAGCACTGGCTAGCTCGACCCAAATAAAAGCAGCCCGGCTCAATTCCGCCCTGGGAAAAGGAGGTCTGTGAGATGGGCATCTCCGCAAGCTGTAGTATCGGCTGCCTCAAGGCCCGGGGCGGGTACAAGGCGAAGGATGGCTGGCTGTCGAAACGCCCCTTTTAAGCAATAGGATGGATCTGCCCCTGTGGTCTTCTGCGTGCTCTTCGACGTGGTGTGGTGGGATGTGCTCGTCCTCCAGCTCGCGCTCTCGCTCTCTCGACGTAGCCGCCTGGGGAGATGCGTGTGCTTGACTCGGTGGTTTTCTTGGTGGTGGGCTTGAGCTGCTTGGGTCTTACGCAGCACGCAAGCGTTTGGATGGCTCGTCTCCTCAACGCAGCCCCCTGGGAGCGGGTGGTTTGGATGAAGTGCCCGCTGCTGAGGGGCACTCATCGATGACACTAGCACCTTGCGGGTGCACCTTTGCAGGCTCTCCTCGCCTGCCCTGGCTCCCGTTCCCATCAGCTGTGTTTCCAGCTGGAGCAGAGCAGCCCTTGCTGGCCACCAACGTAGTCTGCCCAAGGCCTGCACCCCGGTGACCCGCAGCCCCGGTGGAAGCGGTGGCCGTGAAGTGCTCGTGGCTTGCCGGGGTGAGGCTGTCTCAGCAGCGCAACTGAAGACGCTGCTCTGCCTCTCGGCAGCTGGTAACTGGATGCAGCTCTTGAACGTGCTGGTCGGGGTCCTACCAGCTCCCAGGAGCAGAACAGAGTGCTCCGTCCCTGCCTGCGCAGGGACCCTTTCTGGTACCTGGGGAGGTGGCCGGATCCGTTCCGTGCGTAGGGGTAGCTCTGAGCTCCACGAGCTGCTGGGGCTGGCTGCAGAGCAAGGATAGGCGGACCTAGATGTACCTAAGGAGGAAAGGCAGGCCATCCGAGCTCAAGGTGGCTTGAGGGACGGATCTGCGTAGTCAGTCCTCCCTTCCTCCCCCTCTCTTTTTCCTGCTGAAGGAATTGCTCTCCATGAGGACGGTGGGCGAGATGGGAAAGTCAGATTCTGAGGGTAATTAGGAGAGCCAATGGAGGACCTGACAAGGAGAGCGAAGCGCTGAAGCAGTGTTTATCTGCCCTGTTTATCGGTTATTTGTGATGTTTAGGTAGCGTTGGCCTTGCGCTGCAGCAAGGGAGAGGCTCTTCACTCCTGGATGTTCCACCTGGCCTCCGGAAGGTGGCCGGCAGAGGCACGAAATTTCTCTTCGCCAGCTGTGTTCTGGGACAGATGTTGACTGCTGCAGTGGGCTGGCGGTGTCCGCCTCGTCCCTCCAGGCGGGCGAGCGGGGGATGTTTGCAGCCGTGCGGCCGGACTCCCTTCCAACTGTGAGCTAATTCAGCGCTAGAAACAACTGCGTCTCTTCCAGTAAAAGCCA
This sequence comes from Sterna hirundo, assembly GCA_009819605.1. Classification (NCBI taxonomy): domain Eukaryota; kingdom Metazoa; phylum Chordata; class Aves; order Charadriiformes; family Laridae; genus Sterna; species Sterna hirundo. Next base: position 24,244,422 of record CM020445.1, read on the forward strand.
CCCTTGCTCTGCTTTCCTCGCCCAGTGTCGGACGTCTCCGTTCGCTCTCGCAGCTCCCTCCTTGACAGATGCGGTGTTTTGAGAGAGAACGGATCTTCCGAAAGGCCTCGGAGAAGCTTGCTCCCTGCAGGGAAGCGCTCCGGCTTGGCCTGCCGGGTTGCGGTCCTCCTGGGACAACCCCGTGCAGTCTCTTGGGGTGCTGGTCTCCTCTTCCACATGGCCCTGGGAGCCCCTTGTTTGCAGAACCTCTCTACTCCCTGGCAAAAGCAAGGTGCCTGGGACACTTTGAGGAATGTGAAGAGAAAACCGTCCTGGCAGGTGCCGCTCTTTTAGGGAGCATGTCCTCTTGGCTGGCTGCTGCCTCCAATCTGCTTCTTCTAGTGCTTCCTGCTGGTTTCGGAAACATCCCGCCTAGTGAGGGGATGGTTCTGCCGCATCCCATCAAGCCCTTAATCTTTCTGTGGGCTGAAAGACCTGGCGGGTCATTCCCTCAGCGTGTCAGAGCCTTGGCCTGCCCCCAGGGTGGTGGCCCCCTGCGGGAGCTCCTGCCAGCCTCCAGGCTGAGCCCCTCCGGGGCCAGGGCTGGTCAGGCTGGTTGGGTTTGCGCGTAGGAGGGTCAGAGACCCGCAGGAGGAAGGCGAGGAGCCGTGATCGGTCAGAAGTGGAGGTTTATCAGTGCCAGAGCTGGGGACAGCGCGTGTGTTAGAAGGAAAGCAGGATTTCTGTGGAAGCTGGAGGGTGCTGGAGGCTCTGGCCAGGCTTGGGGTGGGGTGTGCACATGGGGCAGAAGCGGGCTCCGACCACCCCCCCGAGGAGGGGATGAGGAGCCACCAGGCTCGGGGAGCAGGGTGGGGGGGGGATGGCCGTCTCGCACATACGTGCCGAGCCCGGCGGCGTGGGATGGAGGCGGCTCCTGGGGTGAAGCGCTCGCAGCCTTGGGAACGCAGGGGGAGTTTCCTGTTGCTGCTGGGCAGGAGGAAACTACTTCCAGCGGTGGAGGGGAAGGGTGCTGGGGTGGGAGACGCTGGGCAGGGAGGAGGACCGCTGGCTGCCGAGGAGAGGTGGCTCCGCTGAGCGAGCACCGCCCCGTGACAGGGCTGGTGGGGGAACAAGCGGCCCCTGTCCTGGCGCTGGCAGCTGCTGTGGTGGCCCTGTAAGGTGTCAGCGATGCTGGTGTCCGCGTCAGGGCAAGGAGATGTGGCCGTGCCCCGGAGCAGCGTGGTGGCCCCAGGCTGGGGAGCAAGGGTGCAGCCGAGCTGGATTCCTCTAGCAGGCTCATGGATAAGTGAATGCGTGGTGTGTGCGGCACCAAGATGGCGCTTTGGTCGCGGCACTAGATGGGACCACTCACTAGGGAGGAAGGTCTTGGCAGGCTGAGAGAGCTGGGGGTGTTCAGCCTGGAGAAGAGAAAGCTCTGGGGAGACCTTAGAGCGGCCTTCCAGTACCTGAAGGGGGTCTGTAGGAGAGATGGGGAGGGACTCCGGATCCAGGGAGTGGAGCGATAGGACGAGAGGTTACGGTTTTAAACTGGAAGAGGGGAGATTTAGATGAGATATTATGTAGGAATTCTTGGCTGTGAGGGCGGTGAGCCCCTGGCCCAGGTTGCCCAGAGAAGCTGTGGCTGCCCCATCCCTGGAGGGGTTCAAGGCCAGGTTGGACGGCGCTTGGAGCAAGGTGGTGTGGTGGGAGGTGTCCCTGCCCAGGGCAGGGGGGTTGGAACTAAATGACCTTTAAGGTCCCTTCCAACTCGAACCATTCTATGAATGTCCGTGCCCTCAATCCCCTCCACCCAAGGCTGGACTGACTAGGAGGTACCTGGCTGCTGCGTCATGGAGCAAGCTATGGGGCCAGCTGGGAGCTGACTTGGTGGCACCCACTTGCCTCATGAAGGTCTCTGGCAAGGAGACGGACCAGCCCAGTGTGCCTGGCTACAGACAGCTCCCTCAAGTGTGGTGCTAGTGCCTGAACAGGAGCCTGGGATCCAGCAGATCTAACCTGGTGAGAGGCTCCTGCTCAGACAGAGCCTCTGCGAACCCGCCGGGCTCCTCCCTGTAGGAGCCATCGCAAGAAGAAGGGCTGAGGTCCCTGAGCTCGTGCTTGGGGCTGTTCGGTTGCTGGCATCACCACCCTTGTGCTTGGTGGGTGGGGGACTAGGCCATTGCGGGCAGCTGTGCTTTCCGGGGGGGCGTGTGCTTATCGTCCCCTCCAGCTCCTGGAAGGAGGCGGCGGTGTCAAGGTCCTGGCAGCCTGCTGCGTGTCTCGGCGTGAAGAGACCGAGGCTTGGACTAGATGACCTTTAAAGGTCCCTTCCAACCCAACGCGTTCCATGATTCTATTTGATGCTGAAGGAGGACACCTCCATGGGGTGTCAGACCTCTGCTTCTTACGGGGGTAAAGGGTTTGAAGGTACCCCCTGAGGACGCGCCTAGCCTGCAGAGTAATCCATCACCAAGTCTCTGGGCGTCCCGGTCTTCAGCTCTGGCTCTTCTGAAGACCGGTGTGCGGCTTCTGGAGGTCTCATGCAGCTGGGGTTGGGGACGTGGGTCTGCCATCACCACTCCTAGGTAACTTTGCAGCCAGACCTGCGTCGCACCTGTCATCTGGCGCATCCATGGGGCAGGCAGCGTGCTGCCCGCTAGGTAGCTAGCACATAGCCAGCTCCTCTTCCCCCCCCTCGTTGCCGGCTGTCACGTCAACCCGGAGTGTCTTTCTTTGTGATGTCTCTCCCATCCTCGCAGCCTGCAGGGGAGACCTGGCTCTGGCCGGCGGAATCGCCCTTGCCGGGCACGGCCGTGTAGGGGTTAATGAGCTCTAAAGCCTCTGCCAAACTCGATGCTTTGGCGGCGGCTGCAACTCCTCCTTTGCCCCACTGACCTGGGATTGTGCTTCAGGGAAGTCTGCCCGTCCTCACCCGAGGGTCCCTCTTGGTGGGAGAGGGCCAGGCACGGGAGCTGGAGCTGGTCTGGGAATACTGTTTTCCAGAGGTGCATGTGCCTGGGAGGGGAGCGTCCAGCCAGGCTTGTTCAGGCGAGGGGACAACCCTGCCAGGGTGGTCTGGCAAGGGGAGCAGCTCATACTGGGCTCTAGGGGGTTTTCCGCCCCTTTTTTTTTTACCCATCTTAGAGGAAAATTCATGGTCCTGCCGGTACCCGGCGCCCTGAAGGTGCTTGCGGCTCTTGGTGCTCCGTCGGCACTGAGGCCGTGCTCTGGGGAGGGAGAATGGGGGGGCGGGGGGGGGGGAGGGATGGCTGCTGTGTTTCAGCTCCCTTTGCAAACAGCAGCAGGACCGAGCTCCGCGAGCTGCTCCTGCTGCTGGATCTGCGCTCGCTGGAGCGGCACAGACCCATCTCCTGCTGCTCTCGGGCACGAAGCTGCTAACTCAGCCCAGCCTGACGTGCCGGTCTTGCAGACCAAACGGGAGCATCTGGATGCCTGATCCCATTCTCCTGGACGTCGCCAGCTTGCTGCATCTGCTGGCAGGCTGGGAAGTGTCTGTTCCCCATCCAGCAGTCTTTCCTCAGCAAGGAGCAGGCCTGAGCAGTAGATGTGGTGGCAACGACCTGCCCAGGGGAGCCTCCAAGTCTTACTGGTTTGCAGCTCTACCAAGCTCTTGCCGTGATGTGATCCGCCCGGAGCCTCTTCCGATGGCTGGGTCGTGGCTTAGGAAACTTCACGGGTCTCTTCTGTGGTGGATGGGACGGTCCTTACCCTGTTGGTGTCACATCGAGGTTGTCTGGTTTAAATATGTGGTCTTGAGATGCCCCCTTCTGCTGGCTGAGGGTGGAGTGGCCACCACCCTGGGGTGCTGCGTGCCCAAAGCGAGCCTCCCCTGCCCTGCCTGAGCCTGAATGGGGGGAAAGATGTAAACTTGGGATGCGCCTGGGAGTGGGAACGTGCTGGAGGAGGGGGGAACAGCCCCTCCTTGCGCGCACGTCTGCAGCGGTAAACTTCACAGATAGCTTGGTGGTGAGGAGCTTTCCAAGTTTGAACCTGGCTCGAGGGGTGGTGTTGTGCGTGTTGTAGTGAGCCGGGGCCAGGCGTAGGTGTGAATTTGGGGGCTGTCTTCTGGTTCTGCCAATGGGCAGAGGTACTCGAGGTGTTGAGGCAAGCCCTGAGATGGGGTGCCGCTTTCCTTCTTCGACGTGTGGGGTCCTGCCGTGCTCCTTAAGGGAGGACCTGGCTGGGTCCTGGTGCCTGGTGAGCTTGGTCCTTGCATGAGCCACCGGAGGTGGCCGGAGCCACCGTGCTGGGTAGCGCTGGCGTGGTGCAGCCCCAGGTTAGGATGCTACTTGAGTAGTATTTGGGGCTCATCCTGTTGCCTCCTTTCCCGTGCTGGAGACATCTCGGGTTGGTGTACCTCATACATGGCCTGAGGGAGCTGAAGGTTTGGGCTCTGGTTGAGATGATCCTGGATCACGGACCTCTGGCGTGGCTTTCTTTTCCAGATGCGCTGGTATCCTCCCTCCGAAGCTACCCAGCAAGGATGGAAGTCTCGTCAGTTTTGTTAGTTTGTTAGTAAGTAAGTAATTGCTCTTGGAGCCGGGTCCTTGTCCTGCTCGTCCCTGGGTTCCTTGGGCTCTTGCAGGGCGGAGGGATGGGAACTCGGCTCGGCCCCCCCGCATCCACCCAGGGATGCGGCTGATGGGTGATGGGGCCAAATCCACCCCGGCGGGAGCAGGGAGACCCACCAAGCTCCGGGGTGGGGAAAGGGCTGTGGGTGACGCTCGGGGAGCGGATCCGGCCAGCCCCGCTCACCGCCGCTCCTCTCCCGCAGCGTCTCTCCTCGGCTCGTGTTCCTCCTCCCTGCCTCTACGCGGAGGGATGTGCCAGGGACGATCGCTCAGACCCCTCTCGGTTCGGTTTGCGGCCAGCGGACAAGGTGCCCGGCCCCACCGCGCTCCCCCCTTCCCCGGGACTGCCACCATCCCCCCGGCTTCCTCCCCGGACTATGAAGCCGACATGACCCCCCCCTGCCACGGGCCGTGCGCCGCCTCCATCCCTCCCTCCCTCCCTCCATCCACCCATCCATCCATCCATCCATCCCTCCATCCCAGGACATCCTCCCCGACTGAGCTTCGCCATCCTTCTGTGCCGAAGCCCAGCCGGGGTTGGGGGGGGGGGAATGGGGGGGGGGGCTCGGTCCTGGGCTTCCCTGGGCTCGCCCTGCCCCGGCAGCTCGGCTGAAGGAAACGAAAGGCAATGGGTTTTGCATGTTTTCTGGCATGAATTAAAACACTTAACTTGTGTATGTGTGAGTGTTAAGTTTGTTTGTTCTAGCGTTTGTGTAACCGTTAGCAACAGGTCTTGGCCCAACGGATTGATCCATCAAGGTTTTCATCTTGCTTCGGTGAAGACTTGGCTTTGAGAAATACTAACTGTCCTTGTCTCACCCCTTCTCCCACCTCCGCCCTCCCCTTCCCAGGACGACCGGAAAAATTTGAAAAATGTTTCTTTTTTTTTTTCTCTTTTTTTTTTTTTTTCCTTCCCTCCAAGTACGATGCACTGGGTTTCTGTTCTCATCCATTCTTCTTCTCCGGTTTTAAAGTCAGGGTTATTATATTATTTTTTTTTTTCTCCTTCCTCAGACTTCTATATACAGAACGGCTGTAAAATATCGGACCTTTTTCTTTTTCTTTTTTTTTTTTTTTTTCTTCTTCTTCTCCTTTCCACATCCTTCTGATTGGAGAGCATCCAGTCCTGCCAAAATAATCAGCCATCCTTAGGGGAATACGGAACAAACGAAAAAGAAAAAAAAAAAAAAACGAAAAAAAAAAAAAGTACGAGTATTTTTGTACCATGTGTAATAAGGAAATATTTATGCATCATAAAGAATTTCTTGTGTGTTTGTGTGCAATTAATTATTATTATTATTATTAAAGAGAAATTGTAACCCTGTAAGATAAGTTAATGTTTAGTTAAAAGCTTGAAAGAGAAGGGTTGTCTTCTGTAACGATGCTTCAGTCAGGCATAGTAAACCAGAAATTGTGCAATTTTTGTTTTAGCATCTTCTCGCTTGGTATTGAAGTGCTTTAAGTATTATCCGACCATGGCTGTCTCGCTTGTATTAAAAGATTGGAGAATAAGTTGCTCTATAATTGCTGATCCTATGAGAATGTGAAACTGGATAATATATGAAATGCAACGAAAAAAAAAAAAAAAAATAATATACCCAGAGGCTGCTGTGACTCTCGTGGTGTGGTGTGGTGTTTTTTTTCTCTTCTGGGGGTGGGGGGGGGAGGGGAATGCTTCAGGCTCCCTGTGACCCACCCGCCATCCCCGGCCCTTCCCCGCCTGCTCCGGGATGCTGCCGAGGACTGCGGCTGCCCTTGGGGCATCTTCCCTCCCTCCAGAGGAGGAGAAGGGCAGGTCCTTGCCCTCCTTGAAGGCTTTGAGGTCTTTGCCCTCGTCGCTTGATGCCGAGCTCTTCTGGAGGCCTCCATGAGGGCAACCGTGAGCTTTTTTTGGGTGTTTTTGTTTCCCCCCCTCCCTGTGCCTGTGGAGGCTGAGGGCCTCTCCTCCGTGCCAGCGCTCTTCTCCCCGCCAGCGGTGCGCCGAGGAGAGATGGCCATAGAAGGCAAACGTCCTCTGCAGCTGCAGCATCGCCTCACGCCTGCCCAGCTCCTCCTCCGGAGCTGCCCTTGCTTTTTCCTGGCCTTATTATCCCTACCTGTGCAAACAGCCGTGGGAACGGCGGCCCTGGGGCTGGGGGTCCCGGTGGGATGGGAACAGGGTGGGATGCCGCAGCGGGATGGTGCGGAGAGGCAGTTTGCTCAAATCCCAGCGGGGTGACCCCGGGGTTGGGGGTGGGTGGGGGTGTCTCCCTGCTGTGCCAGAGGGCTCCCCGTGGCTGGACTCGGTGAGTCCCCGCGGTGGGGTGCTCCAAAAGCCCTCCAGCGCAGCTTCCCGCCCCGGGGACCAGTGTTTTCCTCTCTCCCCAGGGCTTTGAGGGCGAGGAGCTGGGGGAAAATAAAAAAAAAAATTAAAAAAAAAAAAAAAAAGAAGAAAAAGCAAAAGGCGGGTCTAAAAATAGCCCCGCTGGCCACCATGCCTGGGAACGGGCTCGGCTGAGCTCTGCCGCTCCGGGAAGTGACTCGGGCTGCCCGAGCCAGAGCAGCGCTGCCAGCCCCTTCCCCATGGGATCCCCCCGCCCACGGGCCAGGCAAAACTGGGCTCCTGCCTGCATCCCGGCTCCTGCCTCCATCCTGGCTCCTGCCTGCATCTCAGCTCCTGCCTGAATCCTGCCTCCTGCCTGCATCCAAGCTCCTGCTCTCATCCCGGCTCCTGCCTGCATCTCGGCTCCTTCCTGCATCTCAGCTCCTGCCTGAATCCTGCCTCCTGCCTGCATCCAAGATCCTGCCCCCATCCCAGCTCCTGCTTGCATCCCAGCTCCCATTGGCATCCCAGCTGCTGCCTGAAACCTGGCTCCAGCCCCCATCCCAGCTCCTGCCTCCATCGCAGCTCCTGCCTCTGTCCTGGCTTCTGCCTGAATCCTGCCTCCTGCCTGCATCCAACCTCCTGCCCCCATCCCAGCTCCAGCCCCCATCCCAGCTCCTGCCTGTATCCTGGCTCCTGCCCCCATCCTGGCTCCTGCCTGCATCCCAGATGCTGCCTCTGTCCTGGCTCCTGCCTCCATCCCAGCTCCTGCCTCCGTCCTAGCTCCTGCCCCCATCCCAGCTCCTGCCTGCACCCCAGCTCCTGCCTGAATCCTGCCTCCTGCCTGCATCCAAGCTCCTGCCCCCATCCCAGGTCCTGCCTGTATCCTGGCTCCTGCCCCCATCCCAGCTCCTGCCTGAATCCTGCCTCCTGCCTGCATCCAACCTCCTGCCCCCATCCCAGGTCCTGCCTGTATCCTGGCTCCTGCCCCCATCCCGGCTCCTGCCTGCATCCCAGCTCCTGCCTGCACCCCAGCTCCTGCCTGGATCCTGCCTCCTGCCTGCATCCAAGCTCCTGCCCCCATCCCAGCTCCTGCCCCCATCCCAGCTCCTGCCAGGTCCATCCACATCTCTCAGCTCTGCTCACCTAAGCGGAAACACCCCTGGAGAGCAATCGGGGCCTGGCGATGGGAGCGTGCGAGGCTTTAAATTATAGAGGAGATGTTTCTTTTTTTTTTTTTTTTTCCTGTTTTAAAAAAAAGCCTTTAGCACATGCATTAACATGGCCAGGCAATGAATAATTTACGCCCGGCTCTATTAAGCTTTTACACTGGGACCGGCGCAGCACGGCTCGCCTTGGAGCTAAAGTAGGTCACGTCTGCTCCAGGGGTCCCCCGGCGTCCCGCTCCCCGGCCGGTGCCAGCACGGAGCAGGCGTGTGGGCACACACGTGTGTGCAGCGACCCTGCCCCTCCCGGGCTGCTCCCGCTTCTGTCCTACGCCGAGGGGACACGCTCGGGACAGGGAATGTCTCCGGTCTGTGGGTGGGATGAAGCTCCAGGGTGGAGAGCAGCTCCGGATGGGATGCAGCCTGGTGGCATCGCCAGGAAAAAGGGTGCAGGGCACCCAGGTCACAGAATCACAGAACGGTGGGGTGGGAAGGGACCTCTGGAGATCATCCAGTCCAACCCCCTGCCAGAGCAGGGTCACCCAGAGCAGGTGGCACAGGAACGCCTCCAGGCGGGTTTGGAATGTCTCCAGAGACGGAGACTCCACCACCTCCCTGGGCAGCCTGTGCCAGGGCTCTGCCACCCTCATGGGAAAGAAGTTCCTCCTCATGTTTAGGTGGAATTTCCCGTGTTCCAGTTCGTGCCCGTTACCCCTTGTCCTGTCAAGAGCTCCTTCGGTCCTTGGCGCTGCCTGGAGCTGTTGGGCAGTGGCTGCAGGAGAAAGCGACCGGAGAAGAGAATAGATGGCATTGGGGCTGGAAGAAGGAGGAATAGGGAAAAAAGGCTGGTTCTGGCACACTTTGTCCCACCTTGGACAAAAAATATAAATGAATCTGGGGGCTTCTAGACCATTTTCTCCCACAGGTGCTGCGCTCCGCCACGGCGTGCGGTCCAGGCGCTGCAGCAAGGAGCAACTTTGGCTGTAAAAACCCAATCTGTGCTTGAAACCGGAGAGGTAGGAAAGGAGAGAGGTGACTTAACACCGGCATTCATCCAGGGACCTGCTGGTCAGGGAGCTCCTCTCTCTGAGGTCGGGAGCGCCTCGCTGGGCTGCCTCTCTCCTCGTGGTCCACGCTAAGGGTACCCCGACGCAGCTCAGTTGCGCAGGCTGCGTGATCTGGTGCCTTCAGCCCATTTTTGTGGCAAATGCTGAGGAAGAGCGGTTCCAACGGCTTCTGCAGAGGATCCAAATGGCTCCTGCAAACCCCCAGCAACTTCCATCTGCCGGTCTGCACCGGCAGCGCGGGGAGAAGAGCCTCTGTCACGGTCTCCTTCCACCGTGGCATCCCTCCTCGCTCGGGCTGAAGCCTTTTGTGGTTGGAGACCATTTTGACCTCAGGCTGGAGGACAGCTCTCGTGAGTCTCCGAGGAGAGGGGCAGGTGTGTCTCCACGCCTGAGCTCTGCCTTCAGCGCTCTTTCTCCATCTTTATTTCCAGCCCTGCTGGTGGCCTCCTTCCTGCAGTTAAACTCTACCCAGCTGGTCGGAAAGCCAAACTCCATGGGACCACCGGTGTCCTCCCGGTCGTTCGGTACGTTTCGCAGACCCCAACGGCCGCAACCGTGAGGCGCTGCCTCGCCTCGCCCCAGAACCGCCAAAATTTCTGCCTTTAGCAGCTACTGCTCCCAGCTGACCTCTGAGAAGCTGCAGCTGACGTAACGTTGCTGGGATTTCCCTGGCAAACGTGCGCGGAGCAGCCCCGGGGAGGGGGGGGGATGAAGAGCAGGTCTGGTGCGGCCAGGGAGCATCCCACGTACTGGCTCTGTGACAGGCGGCCAAATAAAACGAACGGCCAAGCTGCCTGATGCCGGCTGACCTTGGTAGCCCACCTCCGGCAGCGGCAGCCTTGGCCGGCAGGCGCAGGGGTAGGCTTACCCAGGCCAGAAACGTCGCCGGGAGGGCAGAAAGAGCTGAGGAATGGTGGAGAACAAGCAGGGAGGAGACAGCAGGCTGCTCCTTATCGTGTGCGTCCTTCCCGCGCGGTGTCCCCCCCTCTCATGAGCTTTGCTTGCCTGCCGGGCTCGGGTATCACCACACCGCTCCAAAAATACCTCCGCTATCCTCCCCCCCCTCCCAGCCCTGCCAACCACCCACTTTGAATTTTTCCCCAACGCAGCAAAGGAGTCCGTGGAGATTTGGAAACAGCATCCCAAACCCCCCCACAACAGCAGGCACGGGAAGACACAGGCGGCGCATAGAAGAGCCTGCACAGGGATCATGTAAGTTTGTAGCGACAAACTACACCCTACACCAGAGCCCCCCCCCCCCAAAAAGCGATGGACCAGAACCCAGAGGGGCTTTGGGAGTCCAGGTGCTGCTGCGCTGGGACCCTGCACAAAAGCCTGTAACGTCGTAAGGGTGAGGGGGCGGCTGCAGGGCCATTAGTTGTAGGAGTTACCTCCGTCCGAATTAAAAAAAAAAAAAAAAAAAATACGTGCGACCGGGTCCGACCCCCAAAGAATAAAAGCTGCTCTGAACCAGTGGGGCTTCACGTGGCTTCGGTACTTCTGATGGCGTGATGGGAAAGGTCCTCCCGGTCTGCGTGGAGTGGCAGCGCGTCACCGAGCTGCACAGTACGGTGGGAAAGCCAGGAGGTGGCATCCGAGACCCGAGCACACGGAACCAGGACACTTTACCGAGCAGGAGCTTAACTGGAGCTTTTCGCGGAGAAAACATGCGTAGAGTTTTGTCCCGCACCTGCCTTTCTCCCTTGGGATGGGGACAGCGTACGTACTTTAGACAAAGAATCTCTGTTTTAAGTTAATAGAGGCAAATATTTTTACTTTTCTGGTCAGCTATAGCATTCTTACCAAAAATACACTGGATCTCAGTGGGCTTGCCTGAGGGAGGGTGTTCGTAGCCCAGCCCGGCTGTGGTGGGACGGTCGCCAGCACCGACTCAGGGCAGCGTGGCTTGGTCCAGCTGCGCCTGGGAAACCCCTGGGGCTGGAGAACTCCCTCTTCTGGGTTCCTCTGCCAACGCCTAGCTTCTGGCATTACTCAGTTAACTAAAAAAAAGAAGAAAATACAACAGTCTTAACTGATGACATCACAGCGATGACACGTTCAGCCCTTTAATAGGCACGGGGCAGTTGGGGCCACCCGAGCGTGGCAGTGGGCTACCTGGTCCAGCTCTTTTTTTTGCAAGGGAGGCTGGGGATGGAGGTGGCCAGGAGCATCACCCCTACCCTATGGCGGTGCGGGGTGAGACGGCAGGTGGCACCAGGAGATAAGCTCAGGAAGGAGCAAGCGAGTCGGGATGCCTGGAGGGAGGCAGAGGCCACCGCTGGACTTGCGGATATCTCAGCCCGGCACAGACCGTAGGGCTGCTGGGCAGGAGAGCAAGAGGAAAGAAACGGCTGCAGCAACCCAGGCTCCCAGGAGAGGAAAATCAGGGAAACATCGTCCCCTGATAAAAACCTAGAAGCGTTTCCAAACGCATCCAAAACGTCCTGCTCCCTTGGTCTGGGGCACTCAAAACAGGAGAAATCCCAGCTTTTCCTCTGTGACGGATTGGAGGCTCCAGGGCGTTTGTCCTGCTGCAGGAATCCACAGCTCTCCCCTTCCCCTCCATTTCCCACACTCCCGAGGCACGGCAGGCCGAGCGTGCTTCACCTTGCTGGGCTTCGGCCACCGGGCTTCGTTGTGATTGACACATTCCTCCCATCCTCCCCTGGGTCACAGGAGTGAGTGGGAACTCCTGAACCTCTCCTGGGGACCAAATCTCCAGGCTCCTCTGCCAGGAGTTTCAACGGGCAAAGGGATGATGCTAGATTGCGCCGACGTGTCAAAGCCAAACGGCTGCCGCAGCAATTACCGACTTTCAGGGCACGCTGGCACCGCGGCCAATGTGTTTTCACCTGCCCTTCGTCCTCTTGCCGTCCTTGGTTGCTCAAGGGTCTGTGTATGACAGCGCGGTCCCCCCCCCCGCGCTCTCCTGGTGAGCTGGGTACCTGCTGTCCCCTGCAGGGGCTTTCCCTTCCCTGCTGGCAAAGACAGCACAGACAGTCCACTGTCCACCTCCAACTGAGCCCACCCTGCTGGAGTTTCCCAGGAGATCTGCCAGCCCCACCAGACGGGAGGCAGGGTCTGATCTGAGAGGCTCTCATGGGACCCGCTGGCTTTAGGGACTGGTATGGGGGGAGGAGGGGGATCACGAGCAAGGCCTCAGTCCGTGCTACCGTCTGATGGGTTTTTCCCACTGGGAGCTCATGGATACTGATAACAAGTGCTGGAAGTCCTCCTGCAACCGGCTTTTCTGGATGTTTCCCCAAGGCAGCAGGTGAAAAGCTGTGCACACAGGGCTGGACCACGGTACTCGGTGCTGCTTCTCCGGGGCTGGACTGAGTTGCCCTGCATGGAGAAAGCACACACATTTTTAGGGTTGTCGTCGACGTTCAGGTTACCGTGAGGTCTCAGCACCAGCAGCACTGGCCATGGCTCGCATATGGCCTTCTGGGAGAGAAAGCGGCAGGGACCGAGCGAGCTTCGAGGGGTTTTGGCAGAAGAGCCTGAACCTTGGAAACGGCTGGGAGAAGCTGTCGGCTCTGCCCTGTCCACAGCAGCCCTGGTTTCATCCCGGGCTGGATCATGCCCTGCTTCCCCCCAGCAAGAAGCATCATCGCTGCCCGGCTCCGGGAAGACCAAGTAGCTGCCACCTCTTCCCTGCCAGGGGCTGGTTGATCTCTGCCAACGCTCCCAGGGGGTCTCTGCGCTGGTGGGTGGACACGTGTTGGCATTTTACAAGGTGCCTTGTGGTGCAGGTGGATGCCAACCGCATCATCCCGGCACCTTGCCTCGGGAACAGGTTCCGCTGATGCAGACGGTCTGAGCCACGGGTGCCACCGTTGGCCAAAATCAACAGCATTGAGCGCTGCTTCCGCGTGCTTGGCTCCATGGGCTGACAGACAGCCTGGTAAGACACCCCAGCATTGCAGGAGACTTTGTGCCTTCACCCATCTTCCTGGGAGCCACCTGCAGCCAGCGCTGTCGCTTTCCAAACCCACACCTGACCGTAATGAGGAAATACGGCTCCCGTGCCAGAGGACCACCTCCTGAAAACACAGAGGTGAAGAGCAGGCAGTGGGACCTGGGTGGAAATGGCTCCCTGGGATAGATCTTCCTTTCTGAGGTTGCAACACGGGGGTGCGAGCGTGCGTCCCTTGGGCCGTCCCGGGGACGCCCGTGGGTTGGGAAGCAGGTGTCACCTCCACCTGGAGAAACCCACTCCGGCTCGCTGCCCACCTGCTGGGGACCGTTCACCCCTGCGGAAGACCTCCACCGCTTCGTCTGCGAGGCTGGACCACCCAACAAAACCTTTTGGGTTTCAGCCTCACGAAAACCGGTCATGACGAGGGCTTCACAGGCAAAGCAGCTGAGACCCTTGGGAATGGGAATTGCCGCCCGGCCGATTTCCCAGCTGCCACGCTTTCGGAAACGCAGCTCGGGCTCAGAAAGGGGCTGGATGCCACGGTTAGAATATTCGGCAGCCTCCTGCAGCTATAATGGTTTATTTCTTTCCAGCTGTGCCAACTGGCCTCACCCACAAACTCCTGTCTTTGAAAACAGAGCAAGTCCTTCCTCCAGAAACGAATGCCTTTATGAGCCTCACCACCCCCACCCTGCACCCAGGGGTATTAATTAAGGGGCACTAATTAATTAAGGGGTATTAATTGAGGACCTTAACAATCCCAGGGGCTCGTTTCTGCAAGAAAACCACTCCCAAACACATCACTGACCGCAAGCCGTGACTACCCTGTTCCTGAACCAGCCCTTGGATTTCTGTCCCGAGCACAGGAAAAAGCTGACGAGGACCAAACAGCGTAAGATTTGATTAAGGTTTAATTAAATACCCTCATTATTGGGTTATCCCTCTGGTGTAGGCACTTAGACGTCAGCTGGGGATCGGTAAGCAAATACTGCTTTTCCATGGAAGTTGCCACCTGTAGGCACGTCGCCTCTTTTGGGGAAATTGGAGAGAAATATTCCTCTCTGATGGGTCAGCCTGGCGGCGCCAGGATCCTTCTGAAATGCAATAACTGGATTTCAACAGATGCATCTTAAAACGGCCGTTTCTTGGCTTGAGCTGAGCACTTTGACACTTTGGACCTCTTTTCTTAGTATTTACAAAAAAAAAAAAAGGCTTACCTGGAAATCCCAGGGACCACTGGGCCCTTTGTCTTGGTTCCTCTTCTCAAACAAACAAACAAAAAATGCTGGTTCTGAAAAATTCACCCTCGTTACGGATTGAAAGGTTACAAGGGTGCCTCTTGGGATGATGCGCTGAGCTCCTGCGCTGGCTTTGGCTTTATTAAACAGATCCAGGAAAGCTTATATCCAACACATGCAAAAATTTTGGTAGTGGAACCTTAAAAAACTACTTTAGTATTTAACTAAGGCGAAAAATCCCTTCTTAACATTTAACAGTTTAAAATTGTCACTTTTTATTCTGGACGGAGAGGTCCTGTGGCTGGGGAACAACCAACCACCCCCCCTTGGGAAAGGGGGGGTGGAATTCCAGTCGGATACGAGGGGGAGAATTCACATTGAGGGCGGAGGAGCTGCTGGATGGGGGACAGAGAAGCGGAGGGGGATCTCCGGGGGATCTCTGGGGAATCTCCATCCTTGGAGACCTTCAGAGATCCCTCAACCCTCAAACTTTCTCTCATTCTTGCAATTTATGGGAACGTTGCACGGGAAGGGGGATAAACTAAGCAGGTCTCTGTGGCCACCTTCAGCAGGACGTCATTTATCACTTAGTACGTGCGGATGAACAGATTTTTGCTTAAAAAAAGGCAATTTTCTAGCTCAGAACAAAGAAAAAAAAAAACCCTGTTGTTTTAGGGATTAAATTTTCTATACCTACTGAATGCAGCCAATGCTTTCCAGAGGGTTTAAGCATTTCTTAGTGCTCAAGCACTCCTTGGTGTTTGCTCCTCATCACACCTGGCCTTAAAAAAAAAAAAAAAGCACTACATAAAAGAAAACTGGAAGCTAACAGCTTTTTGAACCGTTTATATTCTTGAACCGTTTATATTCTTAAAAAAGATTACGACAAGCACACACACACACACACAAATACCCAAAGGAGGTAAGAAAACCTCGGGTGTCTAAAGGAAATATGCTGCGGTTAAGAGAAAGGCGATCTCCCAGAGATGCGTGTTTGCGTATCGGATCAGAGCAAAAGCTGTGGCGCGCGGGAGGCTCCTGAGCTACAGAGTGGAAGCAAACCCTGGTGACACTCACAGAGGCCGGTGTTGGGCGAGCTCTGGGAAGAACAGGATGGGTTTTCTCACGTTTTTACAAGCGGGGATGTCAGAGCCCTGGACTTCTCATTTCTGGGCAAAGTCTCGGGCCTGAGCGTTACATCTGAAGGAGTTGCAGCTCCAAAGGACAGCGAGGAACCGGCCAAAGTCAAAGTCACGATGAGAAAGGGTCAAGATGAGAGTTGGGCTGAGCTGTTCAGGGTAACATCATCCCCCAGCCGCCGCATCTAATGCTTCTTGCAGTGGACCGAGGAGAATAATATTATTATAGCTACTTCCACCTAAATTCATGTTCCTTCCTCCCAGTATAATCCTCTTGCATGGACAAGGCAGGATGTGAGGCCGCGTTTTGGGCCCATCACGGGAGAAAACCCAAGTGATGGAGCGCTGCCAAGAACTTATGAGGAACATCATCTCCAGAGCCTGTGACGAAGGAGAGATGCTAGGAGAGAAGACATCTGCCTTCCTGAGATAACGGAGCAGGGATGCATGCTCTTCCTTGGACAAGACGGTCCACAAAATCCGTCCCAGAAAGAACAGAGGAATCGAGTGGGGGGAAACCAGCTCCGTGTCAACCCAGCAAGCTGTGCGTGGCCCCACTCTTACCTGGCAACAGATCTCAAGGGCAGACGCTCCTCAGAAACGCAACTGGTGTCCAGAAAGCACTTGACAGTCTTTGCTTCTACTTACAGAGATGTACCTTGAGGTGTCCCGCCTTGCCCACAGAAATCCCACTGCTGCCTAAAGCAGAGCCTTAGACTAAACATGGGCAAACCCGACCCGCTCTGTGATTACGGGGCTAGAGAAATGCGCACTTTCACCTCCGGCACCTCAAAGCGCTCTATGTATCCACGGCATCTCCAGCTACTTGTGGATATTTCTGGTCACGCGTATTAACTCTTTGTGGGGAAAAATGGTCAGCTGCTTTAAATAATTTTGAAAATTATTCTTCTTCTAGGGAAGGTCTTCCAGGAAGAGCTTCTAGGGTAGCATGTAGTTGCTACCAGCATTGATGCTCGCGTGACTGAGGCCATCGGGAGCAAAGCTGGGGCTAACAAATGACAAAGCGTTGTGTAGGAAAACACGTGTTTTGGTAGGGAAATGCTGCAATGGGGCAATTTGGTTCTCAATAAGGTCATTGAAAACAATCTTAGAAGAAGGTGAATATTGAAAAGTAAAAGCAAATACACAGGAGTTCTTTTCCTCGTTTTAGGACAAATATCCCTCTCTGTGCCATTATGTGTTTACATCAAATTTCTCTTAATGACTGCTCAAAGATCTCCAGCAGAGAGCAGAAGCTGAGCTGGTGAGTCAGGCGCATTGCACAGGACCTCGATCACGCTTGACTTACGCAGAAGTGGCCACTCCAGATATTTTCCAGTGTGAAAAAAATACAAAACTAAAGGACTGGGTCTCGTTTGCCACAGATGAGCACTCTCAGACTGCTGCAGGCAATTTGGTATGTCTCTGTGACTCACGCTGTCCCCCGCCTTGCTCTCATTGTGCCTCACTTGCCCCCGGGTGAGGCTCAAGCACCAGAAATCTCTGCTCTCCAGATGCTCATCCTAGTGCCAGCGGTGGCAACCTGCAGGAGCAGGAGGTTTTAGAGGATCTGTAGGGACTAGAGGAGGTGGGACCCAACGGAGGCCGAGCACCTGGACGTGATGGGGAATGGCAGATGTTTGTTGGGTTGGTGCTGCCTCCCAGCTGCCGCCTTGCTCGTTCGGTGTCTCAAAGCAACCTTTCCACTTCAGTCCAATGAAAACAACAGGCAACTCAGCCCGGATGAGAGCAGCAACAAAAAAATACCTCTGCTGCCTTCTTGGAGGGGAGCACCCTCCTCCACCCATGGAGCCACACCATGCCTTTCCCTTTGAGTCATCTTTGCCCGCAGTAAGACTGAGATCCTCTCGTCTTCCTCGGCTGAGGTCTTTTGGAGTATTCCAGCAGTGGGGGAGGGCCTGACTCACAGCTCTGAGAAACCATTTTCTTCCAACCCAGCAACTCTTTTGCATCCTGAGGTTCTCCCCAGCCTCGCTCCTCCAAAACCCCATGGTTCCCCTTCCCCATCTGCTGTTTCCCAGCTAAGAAACACAATCCTGGTTATGTCCATGTCAATGTGGATTTTGCCTAGGAGCTATCATGGATGTCAACAGCGCTCCAGGCTGTGCCTGGGACACGGAGTCTCCACGTGTGCTAAGCGCGCTAATCCTGCAGGATTTCTTGCTGGAGAAGTTGTTACGGCAAACTCAAGTTTGTTAGCTGGAGAATTGCCCCGAGGCTCAGGCAAGAAGCATCTGGGTATAAAAAGCTCTGCCAAAGTCCTGGACAGAGAACAAAGGGATTGTCCTGTTGAATGCCAGCTCCTGTGGTAACAAACACCTGTGAAATCATCTTGATTGTC
The DNA here is from genome assembly GCA_009819605.1 of Sterna hirundo. NCBI lineage: Eukaryota > Metazoa > Chordata > Aves > Charadriiformes > Laridae > Sterna > Sterna hirundo. The sequence continues at coordinate 24,262,189 of CM020445.1, forward strand.
CTGTTGAAGTCTTCTCCCACCCCTCAGCTGGTGACGGGTACACAAGCATCCTTACCAAATGGGTTCCTGGCAGGGCTGGGAGAACAAACTTAGAAAAACTCGAGCTACGATACCTTCAGAGGCTCACTGTGAGGTTTTAAAGCTAATGGCCGAAAGCACTGCATGGAAGGAGCCATTGCCAAGACGACGGAGGCTTTGGAGGACAGCTGAACGTGGACACGTGCTTGGTTTGACTGAGATCCGAACCCTGCTGTACTCAAGCCTAAAGCTACGTTTTCTCTATCAGCAATATATTACGGGGTTTGTGCAGTTCTAAAACACCTCACAGAGAAAAGCGTAACTGAGAGAAACAGCCTTGCACCTGAAAATAAGAAAATTAGTGATGTCACGCTTGCTGCTCCGTTTGAGAGGAGCTAATGGCATTAAAAAGTTCTTAATGTAATGGTTTTCCCTGCCTCTGAGGCTACTTAGCACAGCGCTAGCTGCACAAAGCCACTTGTAAATATCCAGTTCAAAGGAACCGAAAGTGCACTTTTAACCAGTCTTTTGAAATGCCTGACAACCATAATGACAAAAATGTCGGAAAAATAAATTCTTTCCCCTTGAAATGTTGGCAAAGGCGGCGAAGGCCAAGATCGCGAGAATACCCGTGTGCAGAAATAGAACAGGTCTGAGGAAGGAGTGGCGTGGCCCTGCCAAAATGGGTTTGCAATGCAAACTATAGGCAAGAGCTGAAGTGTTCCGTCATGTTTGTTTTACGGAGTAAGTGGGAAGCAGGTAAACAAAGACACCCAGCGGCTCAGGCTTGGCAGGCGGCTGCCAGAGTGTTAGCAATGATTAGCTTTTTAACAGTCATGTCCACAAACACGCACGTGAGAAATAGGTAATGGCTGGCAGCTGCTTTGCTGGGACATGCAGATGTGACGGTGATAAGCAGAAGCGATGGACTCAGCCGCGGGGCGCACAACCTTGCAAGAGACGGGCTTAGCGTTCAATTACAAAGCAGCTTCTCTAGTAGGACCGGCAACTTCCAATCTAATCACTGCGTTGAAAGGTAAGAAAATGCAGGACTGAGCCAACTCTGAAATCTCGTGTGTAAGCCAAATGGTATGTTGGAAAGAAGAAGGGAACGGACAGGCCATACTCAGCATCCTAAAGACCAATTAATTCTCTCTAGCCTGCAAGTTAGGGCCAGACTTGACATCTTCCTGGCCTCTTTCCATCTTAGCCCAGGGAAGTAAAGGATAGCCATCTGCCAAGGGTTAAAAGAGCAGTCACCGTCCTGTGTCACCAATGCACCAAACAAGTCTGATGTAGCCTTTATGGGGCTTCTCAAGGCATCATCCTGTTTCTTTCTCGGCCCCGGGCTTCTACTTTTTGCCAGGGCGTGTCGCAACCCTGAGTCAGCCAAACCCTTGGCATGGATCTCAGGCTTCCCAACATCCCACAAAGACTGCGGGCATAACAAAGCCAGGTATAAACCAGAACAGATCACTTTTCAACTACAAGGAACTCAAAATAGCAAGGCTGGAATAGAAAAACAAGACGTTTATAAAAATTCTCCTCCTGCGTTGCGTCCTTGCAGGTGTCCTTGCTTCCAGACTTGGGTTTAGACAGCTCCATGGCTTTGAGTTCAACTCTGTGTGAAGCCACTGGTCCTTCCCCATCACTCCAGTGTCTGCTCCCTGCTCCTTCTTGCAGCTCCTTCTGGAGATGCAGCTTCCCGTCTCCTTGTTGTGGCTATCGGTCCTGGGCTTTCTCCCCAGCTGGGCTCAGCTCTTCCTGAGGGAAGGAGCCAACCAGTCACTGCTTTCCAAAAGGAACATGATGTGCAAAATTAGAACAAGCAAATCACACAGGGCTGAGAGGTTTTTTTTTGGGGGGGGGAGTTTTGCAGATGAGCCGTTAGACTGGTCTCCAAAGCAAGTTTCGGAGTAGGATGTATCACCGTGCACGTGCAGATCAGTTCAGCCATGTGGCAGCAGAGAATGTCGTCCACCACTGGGAGAAAGTCTGTAGCGTACACGCTGAAAAAAGCTGAGCATTCATCAGGCCCACTGGTCTTCAGGCGGGTGCGGAAGAGCTGCCTTGTATTCCGGCTGGCGGCCCAACATCTCTGGCTTGCGGCTTGATGGCTCCAGCCCACTTCCAGCCTTGGGAGAACTCTTGCTCTAGCATCCTGGCATGCTAGGCTTTCTCCCCAGCTCAACTCAATCCAGCTTTCCATGCTCAGCCTCCTCCCTCAGTGGCTGCTTTTCCATTGCGTTTCTGAAGGAATGCTATTCTTACATGCCAAGCCCAGCACACCTTTCCAGCCACACCCAGCTGTTAGTTATTTGGCCGCAAAAGGATGCTCCAGATCATTCCTGCTGCTCACAGCGTGAGGGTGAGTATGCAAATCCTACGTCTTTCATAAAAGTAATGCGTGGCCTCCTCCACCTCCTAATGCCTTAGAGATAAGTCAGCACTAGAGGGAACAAATGCATAACAAAGCCAAAATATGAGAGTTCAGCAGCTTCTCACCTCCAGAGGTGTCCAGAAGAGAACGTGGAAGCACTAGGAATGTCAGAGCACCTCATCACGGTGGTTTCCAGAAACCAGAGATACCCCAAGACTGTCTGAAACGACACTGTTGAACAACACTTGGATGGGGAAAACTTATTCAGTGATCCCTACGGACTGGCAAAGAACCACTCAAGACTCAGGGAGCAGAGGTTTTTTGTAGCCCTCAGCCATGTTGAGCAGCATAATACAGACATTGAGGTATGGGGACTCCCCACCGCTTGCAGAAGAGCCAGGAAGGCTGCCCAATGCCTGTAGGTGACAAGGCCAGGAGGAACCAAAAGGGTAAGCCCAGGGAGAGGTCTGGCAGGAGTGGGGAATGAGGGAGGGGGTGATTGCAGGGACAGAAGTTTACTGTGTGGGTGTCTTGAGGGCAAGGAACAGGGCTGCCTGTGACTCTGTACATGACCCCAAAGGGGCAAAAGGTCTAAGAGGAAGGAGAGGAGGAGGCCTTGCAGGAGAAGAGGGGGTTGCCAAGGACATTTGGGGTTGACTGGAATGAGGAACAACTTGTCCAAGGATGAGATCTGGAAGGGTGGGATGTTCCTAGTGTTTCCATGTTCTCCTCTGGACACCTCTGGAGGCGAGAAGCTGCTGAACTCTCACATATTGGCTTTGTTATGTTTGTTCATGCCAACGCTGACCTTTTTTCTAAGGTGTTTGCATTAGGAGATGGCGGAGACTATGCATTACTTTTATGGAAGCTATGTAGGACAAGCCATTCCTGTCCGTAGGATATCATCCCAGGCTCACAAATGGGAATGGGCATTTATAGCAGTAGACGAGAGGGACTGAACAGGAACTGTGTCTCCTCTTTCCTCCACCCTCAAGATTTCAGGGTGGGCAGAGATTTTCGTGATCTCCCCGGGCTGCTCCCTTCCCTTGGCAGAGGTGCTCCTCAAGTCCTTGGCAGTTTGGCCAGCAAGCAAGAACTACAGAAACTTCTGTTGTCAGACTATCCGCAGCCTTTGGAAAGGAGGAGTTTATTTCACCCCAAGTCCTGCTATTCGCATCAGCAAGAGAGGTTTCTCTGAGTCCTTCTGATGCTTCGGGAGCTGGGGTTTTGTGCAGCGATGAGCCAGACATAAGGTGGCACCATGTTTGTCTAATTTTAGAGCAATCTCTGGTTACTTTCTGCAGAAATATATGTCAGAAGGTGCTCTTTGCTCTTGACATCCATCTGGCTTGGAGCACAGACTAGCATTGCCACAATCCACCCTGACGCTTACCATAAATGATGTTTGGTTGATTTTTTTCCTCCCTGGGAGGAGGGCAGAGAAGGACAAGAATGTCACACCTCTATGTACTCAGGATAAGATTAAAGAAGGAGGAAAACCCTCCTGGGAGAATTCACTGGTAGGCTCTCCGTGTTTCTGGGAATGGGGAACTGCTGTCCTCTCCAAGGCCTTTTTTTGGTGACATTGGGCAAGCTCTCGGGGCATCTGGTGATGCCAAAGAAGGAGAAACCTGGACGCTGCAGCTCCCCAGGTTATCACTGGACTTACAATATGTTTTCTGTCTGTCTGTGGGTTTTACTCTCCAAGCGGGGCTCCTGCTGTCTGGGTGGATTTTTGCGTCAGTGGCATCCTACCCTGCAAAACCCAGGAGGCATTCGGGAGCCCGTCCCTGCTCCTGCTGTATCCAAGTCCCTGCCGCTGGGCATGGGGCTGTTCACAGCATGGACCGCTTGCATCCACCTCATCTGCTCATGGTGCAGAGCTTGTTTCTTCCCTCAGCATCTTCCCCCTGTGCATGTACCCAGATACCTTAAATCTCAACCTCTTTTGCCCATATGGGCTATTAATGCTACCCAAGGGCCAAGAAAGGGGAAATTCCGCTGGGGCCAATACTTGCCCTCCTGCTCACGCCTGTCTCAGACATGGGGTCCATGCCACGTTAGAAACAAGAGCTTCATCCCCTGAGAAGGGGAAGTTATTCAGTCCCCCGTGAGATCTAACATTCATTTCTAGCCCTGTGTGTTCGATTTTATTGTAAATACCTCACCTTGTTTGACAAGAAAGAGCGTCAACACGTTTTTATTAACTTCCCAAACAAACCTTGAAGGGTAGGGCAACAAGCTAGTACCTAGTTTCCTGGCTGCATTTGATGTTTTTGTTTCTCTGTGTTTCCTCATCTGTCGAGGGAGTGTGGTTTATGATTCATTCCACAGCGCTTAGTTATTTGAGATGTGTTTAAAGACGTGTGGGTTTTTTTTTTTTTTTTTTTTTACAGTATTCCTTCACAGTGCTGGTGTTGAACCTAGTGGTGGATGGTGGAGGCATTGATTAGATATAGCTACAAAGCAAAGCAAAGCAAACAACCGCCTCCTGCACTGTGCTGCTAGTGCTAAAAAAGGGCAGGAAACACACCCAGCATGTGGGAGAGACGAAGTGCAAAAATCACGTATCACCAGGATCCTATTGATCCAGGGTATTGATGCCTGCTGAGAAGTAGCCGGACCTTCCACGTAGCCTGATTCCCGTGTGGAGAACGTAGTAGCTTCCTTATGCACTATCCAAGCTCCGTTGCTGCTCCTCACTGCCCTCCCCGTCTCCAGTACAGCATAGTCCAGTGTCCCCCCCGCCTTCAAGCCTTCTTGTAGCTAATCCTTCTCCAGTTACCGATCCGCATCTCTCATCAAGCCCCTCTTGTTTTATGCTCTGTTGTCCCATTTCTCTGCTTCCCCCTCAGGGAGCTTGCTGCTCTTTCAGCTGGTCCCCCAGGTATGAAACGGGTCCCCCAAAGCTGGCTCCGTCTCTCCCGCGTGGTTCTATCAGGGCCCAGCTGCCCATGAGGACTTAATGACGATTTCAGAGAGGGCTGTATCATGAACTTGGGAAAAGCTCTGAAAAGCACCCAGGCATCTTCTCTGTCCTTCCTTCATCAAAAGTCACGGCCCTTTCTTACGGAAAAATAGAAATACCAGAAGCCCAAAACATAGGCTGCTGACTGCACCGGTGAGTCTGGACCATGCCATTTCTCTAGGGTTGAACGTGAATTCCATGTGGCTGGGTCTTAAACCATTCTGGAGTCAAAGGTGTGCGACAAGTAGCAGAAAAAAAAAAAAACAACCGAGAAAAAGCCAAAGACACGAACAAGATAGTCTGCTTATGTGGACAGATGGCTGCAGGGTGGTACAGGGAGAAAGGGATGCTGCAATGGAGGGGAAGCAACATCACTGACCACTTGATTTCACCCGTGTTCGTGGAAGCAGGACTTTGAGTATATCCTTCCAGAGGGGTGTTGGAAAGGCCGGTCGGCTGCAAACTCCAGCAGAGGGTCACTAAGATGGTTGAGACTGGGGTACTCGGCATATGAGGAGATAGTGAAGGAGCTGGACTTGTCTCACAGGAGAAAAGGAGGTTTCTAGGGAATATAACTGTTGCCTTCGGTTACCTAGAGGGAGGATATACTTCTCTCAGCGATGCCCAGAGAAAGGGCATCTTTCAATCACTCAAACTGCAGTGGGGACACTCCAGGAAAGGAAGAAATTGCTCACCGTAAGCACGGTGCAGCTGTGGGACAGGCCCAAGGATTTGGAAAGGGATCGCCGACCATAAGAACATCGCCACTAGAGTGGACAAGGCACTGAGCAACCTCATGGGGCTTTGAAGTTAACCCTGCTTTAGCCAGGAGATGGATGCGAGACCCCCCGGTAGGTCCGTTTCTTTGTCTCGCTTATCCTGCGTTGATTCCATGAGTAAGGGGCCTGTGGGGCCAGAAAGGGTCAGCCAGTGGGGTTTTATTTTGCTGCTGTGATACGCTGCGGATCAGCCACAGCTGGAGAGAGGGTACGGGCCAAGGACATTGGTCTCTTAGGGGCATTTAAAACACGACGGCTGCTGTCTGTTGCTCGCCTGTGCAGGGTTAATACCAGATTTGAATGCAGGCGGGAACTTCAGTAGGGCATTGCATGGCTGCGGCATATGGTGGGGTCATGGATTAAACATTAATGATTAAGCCAGGCAAGCCTCCTGTATAAAACACCAGCTGCCCAAGCGGCACGCTGTGCTGGTTTGGACCAGCAGATGTGGTTAGAGTCCACCAAGGTGCAGCGCGAGCACCTGCAGGCAGACTGCGAGCCTCGGGAACTGGTACTAGTGCGTGGCTCCCACGAGCGGTAGCCAGGCTGGGGAGGTAGTTGCCAGAGGAGACTTAGAATCATAGAATTGTCGAGGTGGGAAGGGAGCTTTAAGATCATCAAGTCCGACCATCAACCCAACGCTGCCCAAACCACCACTCACCCACGTCCCTCAGCACCACGTCTGCCCGGCTTTTAAATACCTCCAGGGATGGTGATTCCACCGCTTCCCTGGGCAGCCCGTTCCAATGCTTGATAACCCTTTCGGTGAAGAAATTTTTCCTACTATCCATCCTAAACCTCCCCTGGCACAACTTGAGACCACTTGCTCTTGTTCTATTGCTTGCTATTTGGGAGAAGGGACCGACCCCCACCTCCCTACCTCCTTCCAGGCAGTCTCTTGAGTGAAAAGTGGCTGTAAAGTCAGTGAAATTGTACTTCAAACAGAGGGGATCAGAGCAGGCAGATGGGGGCACAGTGACACCGTTAGCAGACCGATGCTGTTGCAGGGATACGGTGGGGTGGGATTGACGTGCTTTTGGGGTGGCAACGTCAGAGCAAGGAAGGAATCGGTATGGGAGACTTCAAAATACATTAGCAAGAAGATCTTGCTGCTCGTAAAGCTGTTTTATAACCCCAGATGTCTGGGAGAACGGTTTGTCCTTATAAGGCCTCAGGCAGGACTGGAGCCCAGGGCTCTCTGCTCCCATCAGCCTGGGGTTCAGTCCCCTCCATACTGGTACCGGAGCCAGCGCTTTAACCACAGGGCACTTACGTAAAGGTACAGAGCTCTGCCTTGCCTCTGGAGCACTGGGTCCAGTTCTGGGCTCCCCGGTTCAAGGACAGGGAACTGCTGGAGAGGGGACAACAAAGGGCTACCAAGATGCGGAGGGGACTGGAACACCTCTCTGATGAAGAAAGGCTGAGGGATTTGGGTCTCTTCAGTCTGGAAAAAAGACGACCGAGGGGGGATTTTATCAACGCTTATAAATACTTAAAGGGGGGGTGTCAGGAGGATGGGGCCAGGCTCTTTCCAGTGGTGCCCGGGGACAGGACAAGGGGTAACGGCCACAAACTTGACCATAGGAGGTTCCACCTAAACATGAGGAGGAACTTCTTTACCTTAAGGGTGGCAGAGCCCTGGCACAGGCTGCCCAGAGAGGTGGGGGAGTCTCCGTCTCTGGAGACATTCCAAACCTGCCTGGACACGTTCCTGTGCCACCTGCTCTGGGTGACCCTGCTCTGGCAGGGGGTTGGACTGGATGATCTCCGGAGGTCCCTGCCAACCCCACCGTTTTGTGATTCCGTGATTCTGTGATGGGCTTAGCAAATCTGGCCGAAGAGGGGAGTTTCTGGGCGTGCAAAGCGGGAGTCAGTCATGGAGCAGAGTTTCTCTGGGTTGCTGTCCTGGCCTTGAAACCCTAAGCTCCAGCGAACTGTCTTGGGTGACTACCCGGCAGTTTGCACCTTGCCCTTATGCAGCCTGCAAGCCTCTTGGGTGACTCACACTGCCGCATACACGGGCTTGGGATATTCCAAGGAAGGACACGCAACCAAAAATAGGTGGACATATGCCCCAGCACAAGCCACACAACACCCATCCCAGCTATGATATGAAGTTCCAGGGATGATATGAAGAGTAGTGTCTTATCAGCGTGCACGGATCCAAGCAGGTGTGGACGAGGAAGTCAGCGGCTGACAATTGCCTCTTTGGAACTTACAAATCTGAGCTATGCAAATAACCAATTTTTAAGGAAATGTCTGAGGGATCGAATCATGGCATCCCTAAAAACGTGGAGTGAGTACGTGCAGGGATGGCTTAAGGTCTTGACCCAGAACAGAACAACGCTGCAAAAATTTATAACCAGCAGCAACAAAGGCTCCCAGGATCTTCTCCTGCCCTCAGCCAGCTGGCTGAGCAGTTGGAAATGCTGGATCCCAATATATTCCTCCATTTGTCTTCCCAATAGACCATCTTGTGAAGTGCTGAGAGAACAAGGAGCAGGGGCAAGTTCTGTGGTGGTGCACTCAAAGCCCCCAAAACAGCAAAGGGGTTTGGTGGGTATGAGTAAATATTTAAAAATAAGGATAGTTGCTAGGTATTTTGAGCTGCCTCCCTGTTGGCACGTTGAGCGAGAGAGGCTCTTCTTCCTGGAACAAACCCTCTCAAGATAAAGTTATCTGAGGGCTTGTCTCTGCAGGGAGTCAATATTTTAAGATACAACCCGGTGTTATTATTTCAGAATATAACTGCCCACACTTGGAGCTATTCCATAGTAGGATCGTTGAACTTCATCTGCAGACTTGAGCTGAATCTAGGTCCCGTGGCCATGACCTGCCTTCTGCGGCCCTAGCACTCACGCTCACCTTGATTCGGAGGTGAGAGACGGCTGTCGCAGGATGGTGGCTCTACGGTTGAGGTGCTGCTTTGGCATCTCCTTTTTTTTTTTTTTGGAGAAAGAAGTTGTTATTACTGTATTTTTTTAATCAATTTCTTTTTCTAACAGTTGTCAAAAGTGCTGGTAGATCTGGACAGGCGTCTTCAAATTTTGTGCATAAGTTTGGGAGAAAACATTTGATCTAGCTGGTCAGCAACAGGATTGCTACGCTGGGATGTGCAAGAAGTTTCGGGGGGTCCCTGTTGAGGGTGACGACACCTGCCAGGCAAACACGGAAACCCTTTCTAGGGTAAATAAGGGGAGGGGAATAGAAGTCGCTGCCTCCAATGTAAGTCCTGCTTGAAACTGTGCAGGGAGATGGAGAATTCAGGAAGGTGGAGAGACTGGGCTCAGGCTACAGGGAATTCAGCCCTTTGGTTACGTTTTGGACCAGGCAGAGGCTTGCACTGACATCTGATGCTTAACAGCAGGTTTTTGGTGGCTCCAAGCAGGGCGCCCAAGCCAACGCTACACCCGAAGCTGCCCCACCACGCGGGGCATCACTGCGAGGAGCCTGGGGTCCAAAACACTGTCCTCACCCTCCCCGGGGAACCGGTGGGTGTGTGACCTGGGACTCTGCCCTCCTCCGGGATGCAGAAATGAATCCCCCTGAGTCATGGCACCCCTCTCCTCACCCGAGATGGTCCAGGGGGGTGTTTCATAACTTGCAAACAAGGAAAATACATGCCAAGTTTGACTGCTATAAGTGAAGTGAGTTATAGTCATGTCAACAAAGCATCTATCTTCTTACCTAGCGAGGCAACAATGATCCTGCTCATTGACTAAAAAGGCAAACATGTATTTTTGTTGAGCTGGTGCAACGTGAAACTGTTCTGGCAATAGGGATTGTTTTGCTAGGTCAACTTATGTCATAATATGATCTTTGTAGCACCGCTATTGCGTGCTTACAGGAATGCAAATGACCTCCGGGGTCAGTAAAAGCTGGATGCCCATAAGCACGAGTGAAAGAGAAATGAATGTGCAACTAAGTCCTAAGTATGTTTTGTTTAGGGCTTTCTTTGGTTGGCAGTCCGAAGAGCTTGCCAGGCAGCGTTGAAGGCAAACAAAGAGAAACGGACCATGGCAAAACCTTCAAAACTTCTTTTAAATGAGGATCTCGGAGGATTTGTAGTGGCTGGCGAAGTCCTTGTGATCTTGCAGAAAGAGCAGACCCCATCTGCACGCCGCCGTCGGGCGCTAGCTGTCAGGCAGCAAACACCGGCAGAGAAAACACAGATGGAAAATGTGAAGTGGATCTGATCCAGCAGGAAAGCGGGAAAGAGAAAGGGAGGAAACTGAAGACACAGTGCTGACGGTCATGGCAGGGAGGAGCAGAAGAGCTGAAGGAACCAGTTCTCCTGCCCCAACAAAAAGCCACTTGTCTGTCCAAACGCTGGCAAGGAACCACCTTCCTCCCCATCTTGCTGCAGGGCAGGAGCAGAGGCTGTCTGGCCACAGGGCTGTGTTGGCCGAGGGCATCGCTGTGGCCTGAGAAGAGTCAGCACCATCGGTTCCTCCTGGGAGAGAAGGCAACAGAACCAAAGCACTTTAAATCTGCCACCCTGCCTTGTCAAGGCAGTGACACCCTGGGCACAGCAGCAGCCAGAGGCTGGGTTCTTCAGAGCATCCCCTGGCGCACAAAAGCAGATCAAAGCAGCACAGAAGCCGCTTCTGCAGCAAGACAAAGCCTGTGGCGATGGAAACACACATCTTTTGGCTTGCCCAACACCCCTGCCGTTGGCCTGGCCTGTTTGGCACGGACAGAGGAAATCTCGGCATGTGCTGCAGCGCTGCTTTTGCAGCCGCAGTCTGCAACTGTGCCCCAAGAAGCGGAGGTAGTTGCAAACGGAGGGAAATTACCTGGGGCAAACACTGAGCCTGTGAGAAAATTCCCTCCAGAAATGGAGGGATAACGCTGCACGGGAATCACCAGCTTCCCAGGCATCCCCAGACATGCTTAATTCTGGGCAACTCCGCTTATTCAGGGTTTTATCTGAAAATCAGCAGTGTCGGGGAACAGAGTCCATCAGGAGAGAGAGATTTAGTGTTGCGGGAGCTGGAGACAACTCCTGTGACACAGAGGACTTGCGCTGTAGCAAGAGCCCCGAGTTCTCAGCTGCGCCCCAAGCACATGCCTCCAGCGATTCTTCAGATTTACGGGGCCAAAAGGCCAGGCTGCACGTTGCTGGTAGAGCTGTGGGATTCTACAGCGACTTCCAAGCTGGGATGCAGACAGGACAACGCAGGCAATTTGCACAGCAAGTCAAGTCTGGAGGCTAGCTGCAAATATATCCCAAAATGGAGAGGTACGAATGGGCGCCTTGAGAAAACAAGCGCGCCCGGGAAGAGATGGCTGTTCCCTGTCTTTCCGTAATTTGCAGAAATACAAATATTCCTGCTTTATCCACCGAGGCAGTGGATGCGGCAGGAATTGCACTGCTGTGTAAACACTGAGTAAGGCGTTTCGTCGCAGCCTCCCTCGCACACGTTCCTTCCCCTGCCCTCAGAGTAACCACGGGGGCGGCTCACAGCCACTAATTTGACGCTGACTCCGACTCAGATAAGCGTGACTGAGGCATGACCCTGATAGGGAGAGCAGAAATTGGTCTGCCTTGAAGGTGAAACATTTTTGCGAGAAGGAAATTAAATTCTTAGGTACTCCCATTCATGCAAGCAGGAGGAAGCAGTAATATTAGAAGTGCAGGCTATTTTTAGCTGGTTCTGGCAACTTTGCGTGACATATCCTGTACACTCTCTATTTTTCCACGGAAGTCAAGCTCGGAAAGCTTTCAGCTTCAGACTGCTCTTAAGAGAGGATAACCTTCTTGAGATCTTTGCCAACACCATTAGCCAAGGATCTTGGGCAGAAAACCTCTTAACCCTGAAACCCAGAATCCCCATAATCTCAAGTTTTTTCCAACAAGCCATTCTCCCAGCTGGGATATCCACATCCCAACAATGCTGTGTCTGGTTGGGTCCAGGCAAGCCCACGGGCCTGCATTTTTGTTGAATTTTAGCCAAAGTGCACGGTGCCGCGTTGCCGCCGGCCTCACACCAGCAGCGGGATGAACCAGACCATGCCATTTAGCACAGAAGCAGAAGGTGCCCGGGCAGACATGACGTGAGAGGGGACAGGACTCGGTGGCACTCAGTTATGCTCTGAGACACCGGGACCACTGCGTCCATCCCCAAGCCGCAGCCGGCCAGGGTGGGGGTGCAGGGAGGGCAGTCTGCGGGCCCCCAGCTGCAGCCACTCCCCTGGCACTCACAGCAGCTGGGGGAGTCCATGGGGATGAGGGGGCCTGACACTGCGGCCTTCCGGGCACCCTGTGGGGGAGACCCAGGTGGGCCGGGGCCTGGGCCTGAGCCTGGAAGCTGAGGCCTGGGCCTGGGCCTACAGCAGGGGACTGGAGCCGGGGCTTGTGGTCGGGGCTGCGGCCTGAAGCCGGGGCCTGGGCCTGGGCCTGGGGCCGGGGCCTGCCCGCTCCGCGACGGGGGGCGGTGCCGGGGCGGGCGCGGTGGGCGGTGGGGGGCAGAGGGGCGGCCCCACCGCGGGAGGCCCCGCCGCCGGTCCTTGGACCCGGGCGCCGCGCTGAGCCGTGCCGAGCCGAGCTATGGCGGCGCCGGCGCAGAATCTGGCCGTGGTGGTGCACCGAGCCGGGGAGCTGCGCCTGGTACGGGCCGGGGGGAGCGGGCCGCCTGGAGGCCGCCGTGGCTCGGCTCGGGGGGGCCCGTACGGAGGGAGCCGGGAGGGGGCCGCGCTGGGCGGCCGGGCCTGGGGGTGGCGAGGGCGGCCCCGCAGCGCGGCTCGGGCGGGGCGGGGGGAGCCGGGCCGGGCCGGGCCGCCCCGCAGCGCCGGCGGGCGGGCAGCTCCCCGGGGGCCCGCCGGGACCGAGCCCCGGTGTATGGGGGCGAGGGGCGTCCGTTCCACCTGTTCCTCCCGGCTGGTGCCGGGTCAGTGAGCTGAACTGACCCCGGGCTGGGAGCGGGGAAGGGCAGCGGCTGCCCCCGTGCTCGGGGACCCGACCTGTGGGGCAAGCGGGGCGTGGGGAGCCCAAAGCAGGGGGCTGCCCCATGGCGAAGGGCCGCCCGAGCCCCTCTTTGGGTGTCGCGGGGCAAAGGAGGGGACGGGGAGCGGAGGGACGGATGGCGGGTGCTGTTCGGTAGACAGCCCCGTGAAAGAGGCGCCCTCGGAAAGCAGAAATGGAGGGTGACCCGGTGCTTCGTCGGGCCGTGGGAGCCCAAGGGGGAAGGAGGGTTCAAAGGGAACTGCTGCCTGGGTCACGCTTGTGCCTCGTGGAGAGAGGGACCTTGGTTTTCCATCAGGGCTTCACACCGATTTCCGCTTCTGTGACTGCGAACGCTTGGATGTCCCGGCTGCTGAATCGCTGTGGGCGCTGCTGGAAATTTCTGTTTGCTAGTTTGGCAAGCGCCGGGTTGGGAAAGGAAGATTTACATGGGCAAACATTGGCAGGCAGTTTTCTGTACAAACAGGACTGGCAGGAGAGCTTTTAGGAACATGCAGACTTTGGATACCTGCAGCAGCTCGTTTGGGGGATGATTATCAGGGAAACTGTTGATTTTTTACCATTCCTGCACGGCTCAAGTGACGCGTGCCAAAGGCTATGTGGTGTTTGTGTGGGTAATTCCTGTGTGGCTCCCAGCCACCTTTGATGTACCTGCAGTTTCACTACAAGCACGTGCAACCTGACTTCTGCTAGAAATAAAAAGCATCGCCACAGTGAGTGAGAACTGAGGTGGTCCCTCTACTTCAAGAATGCATTTCCAAAACCCTGTGACTTAGGAGGGTGTATGAGATTTGTGAGGGTGCGTGCTGGCTCCATCCTGTCTGTGTTGCTGGTCTCTGAACTGGCTTATGCCCAGATGTGTGAGTTTTCCGTGGGATATTCGTGCTGCTGGAGGCATCGGAGGTGGTCATCAGTGCTCCCCCGGCCTTACGGGCAGCCCCTCGAGGTGCGATCCTCCCAGGCTTCTCTGAAGTTGAATGGCAGTCGTTGCATTGCCCCGCTGATCACGTAAAGCTCACGGAAGGCAGTGGACTCTGAATTTGTTATCTGTGTTATCGATACCTAAAGTTAGGTGAGATAACTTTCCCTGTAATTCCCACACCCTTCTTGATTCTTGTAAACGTGTTGGCCATGGGGAGTGTCACTGTGACTTCAGTAGCTGACCTGCATTATGCGAAAATGGGTTGGCTTCATTTTTGTTGACTCTCCTCTTGATCTTAGGCAGTTGCCATAGACTCACATTTGCTGCCAGTCGGGGGTTTATTGCTTTTTATGCACGTACCATATCCTCTCTTTATATGTCTCCTTTCCCAGAAAACAAGTGCTGTATTTCCTTCGTGTCCTCAATGACACTGGTTGCTCTCTCTGAACCTCTCGGTGAACAATGAACAGCAAGCAGAACACATGTCCTGAAACACTTTGGGGGTCTTCCAGTTTGGTCACTCCCTGTTTTCTACAAATCAGGCTGGAGGATTCGCTTTCCACCAAGATGTCTGTTTTTCAGCACAGCTGTTGCTGAAAAAAAAAAAAAAAAAAAAGAAAAAGTGTTTTTTCTGGGCTGAGGAATGCCACATACACATTTTTGGCTAGAAGTCGGCTTGCGTTAGCTCTCGCCACGGACTGTTCTGTTAGTCCCATTGAGATAGTTTAGGCAGTCTGTACCTCTGATGGGTGACCAGATTGCACACGTACTGGCTATTTTCTGTGTAAGAAGTTACGTCTAGATCAGCTTCTTTTAAAAATAACGCTCTGGGCTGTGTCCTTAGTGAGACAAAACAAACACCCCGTGTAGAAAAAAAAACGCAGGTATAGTTCTGAACATTGAAAATTTCAGTTGTTTTGAGTTCCTTGAAAGTTTGAGTTGTACTTTGATTTGCACTCCAGTTGACACGATTTTGGGCCATCCTGCCCACTTGCAGTACTGATTATTCTTCTGCTTTATTATTCAAGCCGCAAAGAGGTGTCCTGCCAGTTACAAGAGGACGTGACTTTAAATGTGATTTACAGTAATGTTTACAATTGATGTATACATTGAGTTATTATTATGTAGTAAAAATATTTTCTATTGTTTATAATAATAACACAAACACTGCTTTACAGAAACAGGTGGTTCCGAATCTTCCTGGTTACAGAAGGTGAATTTTTTGGTCAGCCAGTGGGATGGAGGATTCAGCTGAAACTTGAGGCTGTTCCAGGGCAGGAAGGTTTAGCATGTGGCTGTTGTTGGGGCAGGGGAGGGGAGTTTACTGCAAAATAATTTGGAGAGTGGATTTACAAGCTGGCTGTGTGCTCGCTCAAGACGGATGCCCATGTTACTCCGCCGTGCAAGCAAGAGGAGGTGAGCTTCGGGAGGGAGTGTGGGCAGCACGTTTCTGTCCCTCCTCGTCGCGCAGCAATGCCTGATTGAGCAGACAGAATCAAAAACCTGATCACCTCACGGATTTACCTGAGCGACCCTGGACTGGCTTCCCTGAGGTATTCCCGTGGCTATGCACAAGCAACTGAATGCTTTTTTTTTTTTTTTTCCTCTTTTTGTCCATAGGAAAACCGACCGATCCCAGAACCGGGTCCCAATGGTAGGTCTAGGGATGACTGCTGCTGTCTGCTTTCTTTACTAATCTCTTTCTTTTCTCACTCTGTCGCTCCTTGATATTATAAAGAGATGAAATGTTTCTGAGAAAGTATAAAATCATCCAAAAAAGAATGTGTGGCTGAAACAGATAACGCTGCGTTTCCACTCGAAAAGAAGAGCTGGAGCAGTGACCGATACACCCCTTTTCCTGGCTTTTTCTGCTTCCTGTTTCATCAGTTCATGTGTTTGACATTCCACAGCCCTTGGGACGCATCAGATGATCTTATTGCAGGACTAAATATTAATATGCTGGGCATATGGGCTGATAGGAATTTGATTCACTAACTCTCCAGGGCTGAAACTGTAGCCCGGGGAGAAGGGAAAAATTAAATGGGCTTGCTCTTTTATTCTTGCTCTGGTGACAGTCACACTCCTCTTCGATTACATTAGCTTTTGTTGACAGGGGTCTTACCGCGTTTTAAGCTTTCCTGATTTGTAAATCCTTGTATAGTTTTGTAGTTCAGCAGGCGTCTCGTGAGTATGCCATCCATCCTAATGCGTGCATGTGCAGTTCTGGTACATTGATTTGATGCTAGTAAATTCCGGTGTTTTGATGCTGGCTTGGCCTTTGTTGTGGGGCACAGGGACAAGCACGCGTGTCGCTTTCCCAGTGCCTGACGAGGTAAGTTTTTCTACAAGGAACCGTTCTTCCATTTCTGACAGAGGTCCTCCTGCGGATGCATTCTGTTGGGATCTGCGGGTCTGACGTTCACTACTGGCAGCAGGGTCGAATCGGGGATTTTGTGGTGAAGGAGCCCATGGTGTTGGGGCACGAAGCTTCTGGGACTGTTGTCAAAGTGGGACCAGGAGTGACTCATCTGAAACCAGGTGACTGGAATCAAAACTTCTTTTTATTTGTTTTCCTATTGATCAGTTCCCGAGAATGTGTTGGGAACAGGCTGTGTGTTTTGTGAGGTGAATTTATCCGATGTTCTGAGCTATGAATTGCACAGTGTGACCTCCTTCAGTGAGTGTCACCGTGCTGCCATTAATCACCCAGCTTGGCCCCTGTAATTTATGGTATTTCTTAGGTATGCTTTATCCTGGGATATCTTGAACTGGTCTGACTTTATTTTAACGCAGAGCAGAGCGGATGCTGGTACACGGTGCCTTTTGAAAAAGCTAGATAAAGCTTCAGAAACCACGTGTGTTGCTCTTGCCAACAACCTGCTGTTAATGTTTCTTCTCTGTGTGTGTTCTTGAAGGAGCAGATGGCCTCCCGCGGTGGAGAGAGGTCACTGGAGCAACTGCATCAGGCCCTATGGTGTGACCTCTACAGTTCGCTGTGCTCATGAACATTCTAGAAAATGTCTATGAGCAGTGAATTTTGCAAAGTTTACTGGTGATAGCAACTTAGGCAGGGTGGAAAGGACACAGGAGAGCTAGCAAAAGTTAACAGAGAGACCTTAAGGGTGCTGGGCAATAAGATGCAGCTGAAATTCAATGCAGATAAACATAAAGTGGTTTCCGTGGCAGAAAAAAAACAAAACCAGCTTCATATCTGAAATGATGGGCTGACCATCACTGCTGAACAGGGAGACCTTTGGCTCAGACACAGTGCGTGGGAACTTTGGCTCAGTAACAGTGAAAAATGCAAATCAGTGTTAGGAGAGGGACAGACTCAGTCAGAGGACATCTGGAGGTCTGCGTGCACTTCTGGTCTCCTCCTTTCCAAAGGGATATAAAAGAAGTGAAAAATTTTCAGAGGAGGAGAAGGAGGTGACATGTGGAGCGGCATTTCTATGACAAATGACTGAGTTAGGAACTTGAGCTAGGCACTGGAGAGACAACTCGACGATGTGTGACACAGGTCTGAAGACTCATGGAGAGCAGGGAGAGGGCGCGTAAAGGTTGCCTGGTTCCTCCAAGACAAGAGCAAGGGACAGTGGAAACCAGGTACAGCATTCACCTAAGATCATAGAATCATAGAATGGTTTGGGTTGGAAGGGACCTTAAATATCACCTAGTTCCAACCCCCTGCCCTGGGCAGGGACACCTCCCACCAGCCCAGGTTGCTCCAAGCCCCGTCCAACCTGGCCTTGAACCCCTCCAGGGATGGGGCAGCCACAGCTTCTCTGGGCAACCTGGGCCAGGGGCTCACCGCCCTCACAGCCAAGAATTTCTTCCTCACATCTCGTCTAATCTCATCAAATCTCCCCTCTTGCCGTTTAAAACTGTTCCCCCTCGTCCCATGGCTCCCCTCCCTGATCCAGAGTCCCTCCCCAGCTTCCCTGGAGCCCCTTTCGGGACTGGAAGGGGCTCCAAGGTCTCCCTGGAGCCTTCTCTTCTCCAGGCTGAACCCCCCCAGCTCTCTCAGCCTGTCCCCACAGCAGAGGGGCTCCAGCCCTCCCAGCATCTCCGGGGCCTCCTCTGGCCCTGCTCCAACAGGTCCATGTCCTTCTTATGTTGAGGGCTCCAGAGCTGGACGCAGTTCTCCAGGTGGGGTCTCACAAGAGCGGAGGGACAGAATTCCCTCCCTAGCCCTGCTGGCCATGCTTGTTTTGATGCAGCCCAGGATGTGGTTGGCTTTCTGGGCTACAAGTGCACGTTGCCGGCTCATGTTGAGCTTCTCATCAGCCAACACCCCCAAGTCCTTCTCCTCAGGGCTGCTCTCCGGCCATTCGCCACCCAGCCTGGATTTGTGCTTGGGATTGCAGGGCTCCTTGGCGAAGGATGACGTGGATGAAGGTGGAAAGTGGAGGAGAAATTGTTGAGGGTTACTAAATACAAAGAAACCGCACGCGACTTGGGAGGCCCCGTAGCTGAAGATAATGGGAGGCCGGGATAATGTTCAGTACGTGCGAGTCCTGCTCCTCTCGCCCCGAGACATCCCCTGTTGGGTATGTCACAGGTGGCGTAGACGGCTCTTTACTTCAGTCCATCCTCCTACGTGTCACTGTGTCTGGCTGAAAGTCTGTTGGTGGAGAGCTTCGCTGAGAGATTTGGCTTTAATTGGCATCCTCTGCCAAATAAAAAGGGCTGTCTTGTGTCCATGTGTACTTGCAAGTTGTACTGTGGTCACACGGTTGTTTTCTTTAGGCCGTCCTGCCTTGTGATTCCAGTTAAAGAATTACTCTTTGTCCTGCAGCGTGTGTCCTTCCAGCAGTCTGGGCTGCTCCGTCGTAGCATCAAGATGTCTCTGTTCCCCGACAGGTCCTGTCTCTCTCCTGCCTGTGCTTCTGCACCGTGAGCTCCCTTCCCAAGGGACGGTCCTTTCCAGCTGGTGGCCAGCAGAGCTCACTCGCTCTGTCCTAATTATTTCCTCTTCCAGTTACTACAGATTCTGAAAAAAAAATCTGATCACTGTGCAGTTGCCTGGGGGGAGGGCCGCCTTTTTATCTGCTGAGGCTGAGGGCAAGGCAGCTGGAGAGAGGTTTGTATGTGGCTGAGCTTCCGTCTGTGCCTCTGAAAAGCCGGCTCTTTCCCGTGAAGATCTTGGTGGCGAAGCTGCCGTGAAGGAAGTGTTAGGAACTTGCCGCGTACGTGCGGTGTGATCTGTCTCAGTTAGCAGACGTCCCTCATGCCGGGGTTTCGTGCCGTCTTCCGTGGATGTGCAGTGCTGCTCGTACCTGTGTGCCCACCTTCTTCCCGAGTAACAGTCTGCTTTCGCCCTGGCAGGTGATCGAGTGGCCATTGAGCCCGGTGTCCCAAGGGAAATGGATGAGTTCTGCAAAACTGGCCGATATAACTTGTCTCCGACCATCTTCTTCTGCGCCACGCCTCCTGATGATGGGAACTTGTGCCGCTACTACAAGCACAGTGCCAGCTACTGCTACAAGTTAGTCGGTGCTCCCTCTGCAGAGAAATATAGACTCCCTGGGGGGGTTAGCTGAAGCAATTGCTTCTTGGCCCTTCTGAGTATCGCAGTGAGCCCTCTTTTCTTGAACACGACGGGCTTCATTGCTTTCTGATCCATAAAAAACATGTATAAGGCTTGGATGACAGCCATTTTGCAGAGGGTTTTTCAGGCAGGTGGAGTTTATCCCCTCTGGTGCCACACAGAAACAAACATTTCTTGCGTGTTTCCTGGGATGCCACCACTGTTTTACCCTTTAATCGTTTTCCTTTTCCCGTTTGCTGCCTGCTCTTCGTTTCTTTTCTGCTGTCTTTTTGTATCCTTGCTTACTTAGGATGATGCCTGAAGGTCTTTGTCGGATTCTTTGGGCTGAGGTAGCTTCACTGCTGCTTTTCAGGAAGCACCACGTTGACTGCTGACGCCTCGCTCTGTCATTTGAAACAGAGTCACCCTGCTTAGAGCGGAGCAGGAACAGAAAGCAGAGTCCCTGCTAAGCTGCTTTTTTGTGTGGCTCTGAGCGGCCCCGCTAAGCCGCCAGCGTTACACAGCTGTTTTCATATCCAGTTCAGCAAACTTGAGTGTGTGGCAGGACCGACACTTTTGCTTCCAAGCAACTCTGTGCTTAAGTACTCTGGCAAATACGCAAGAAACCCAAATAAACCTCTGCCACGTTATGCCCACGTAAGTGCATTTACATAAGGACTTAAAAATAGTCTAAGGTAGTGGTCCCCTGAGACTGGTCTGCCTCTCGAGCTTGTTCTTTCTCAGTCTGTGTGGAGCTGGTACTTCCAGGACAATCCAGCGTCCTTGAATTGATCTTTGGTGCCTGCAGAGGAAGCCTACGGGATCAAATCGGTTGGAAGGAGGCACATGAATGCTCTTCTCATGGGAATCCTCAGGCAGGAAGCTCCTTTCAAAGCGGATCCCAAGCAGCTGCTGTCAGGAGAAGATGCTGGTTTGGATGGGTCTAACTCCTCACTGTCCAGACCCACCGTCACTGATTTCCTGTGTGTTAAAATAACATTTTCTGACAAAATCACAAGTTTTTGCTTGGGAGGAAGTGGCTGGTTTGTAGCTATCTTCTTCCAGGGTGTTGCTTTTTTTTTTTCTCCAATTTCAGTAAATAATACTTTGGCTATTTTTTTTTTTTTAAGCTGGGAAATGCAGAGCCTGGATCTGATACTCCCCTGTTTCAGATCAGCAGTGCCGTGGCTGTCTGAGGCAGAGCGTGAAGTCGCTCTGCCAGCCCAGTTTTGCTAAGATAAGGTGGTGGCTGAGCTCAGTGGGCTCTTGTGTACTTGGGCAGCTGGTGTCTGTCCTTCTGCAGGCGGACAGACTCTGTGTTGGGTACTCTGAGTAATTTGATGGGGGTGGGATGGTGCCACAAAGCTGCCCTCCCCGTTGACAGGGCAGTACCCAGCCCCACTAGGAGCAGATGCGATGCCCGACTCTCAGGCAACAGAACTCTTGGAGTCAGCCCTTCAGTGCCTCCTGGAGACAAGGGACATATAGATATCCTACAGCTGCCTTCCCACAACTGCCATTTCCGTTACTTTGGCTTCGTCTTGGCTCGGATGAGATCTGACCTCAGGCTTCCCGGGGCTGTCAGAAGAGCCTTCCTCGCAGACGCAGCTCCTGGTGCCTGCTGTGTGAGAGCTCACACTGGTGGCTTTCTGGAGGGCTGCATTGTGGGGCTGGGATTTATTTCTGGCAGCAGTTCAGAAGGGTTTCATCCCACCTCTGCTTTTTTCCATCAGGCTGTTTCTGTCTAAAAGGTGTTTGATACCCACTGTACACGTTTTCCCGGACCGCTGGGAGGGCACGTGCTGGGACCAGTCCACTGGTTGAAACACTTGGTGCATCAGGGGAGGACATCCAGGGCATGATGGGGAGAGCTGGATCAGGCTGCCTTTGCTTTACGCGGCGTCACCATTGGCAGCAAGATGTTTTCTAAAAGGGTGGACCTGAACGATTCAACCCAGATGAGGGGTCTGGGAGCTCACTGGCGTGTCCCAGCCATAGGGCAGCCTTTGAGGTGGTGCATACGCAACTGTGGGGTTTATTCCAAAGGGGAGGAGCGGTAAAGGAGTTTTAGGGTTGGCTCACCGAGTACTGGAGAGATGGTGTGGGGAAGTTTGTGGATCCCTGTGTTTGGTGCTTAGGCAGACCTCAGTGGTAAATGGTTTAGGTGTACTTGATGCTGCTTTGGAGGAAGGAAGGAGGCATTATAACCTCTTGAAACGCTTTCCAGTCCTGCATTTTGCAGACCAAGGGCGAGAGTGTATGTTGCACTGTGATTTAAACCCATGTTTGGTCTTCGAGTGTCATGGCTTTCCTCATCACTGTCATAAACCTCTTTGGTGACTGTTGCTTGTGTCTGGTTCTTGCAGGCTTCCAGATAATGTCACCTTTGAAGAAGGAGCCCTTATCGAGCCCCTTTCGGTGGGAATCCATGCCTGCAAAAGGGCGGGAGTCACTCTGGGAAGCAAAGTCTTCGTGTCTGGCTCTGGTACGGTGAACATATTCAGTCCCTGGGTTCTCTGCCAGCTGGGAATGGAGGGGGATGGACAGGGCGCAAGCTGTGCTTCCAGGCTCTGCTGTAAGTGTGGCTCACGGCAGAGTTACAGGGATGCTGAGGGGGACCTTGAGGCTGTCCTTGCCCGTGCTGCACTCCAGTGCTGCGTTTTGAGCAGCCCAAATGCAAAGCGCAGTGTCCGGGCGTGCTGAGCCTGCCAGCTCACGGGAGCGGAGGAGCGGGTGGTGTTTTCCTTGCGGAGTCACTCCTGTAGCCATAGCTGGTGTCTCAGCAGCTGGTCTTACTGCCCTGGGATCGTGGTGATGCTGTGATCCCAGAGCTGCCCAGCTGGAAACACAGTCGGAGCCTCCTTTAGCCTGGGAATGTGCTGAGCTCTGGGCGTGTTCAGAGCTTGCAGCTGGTGCCGTCTGGCAGTTGTACATGTTCTCTTTCTCCCCTTTGTACCCAGGACCAATTGGCCTTGTCAATGTGCTTGTTGCTAAGATGATGGGCGCAGCGGCTGTGGTAATTACAGGTAAGTTCTTTTAACCCTTAAGAGTGTGCCTGTTTCCCACAATACAGCACAACACTTGGACTAGTTCCACGCTATTCCTTCGAGGTAACTGCTGGGGAAGGCAGCCCGAGCCCAGTGGAAAGTCTGGTTGTGAATGGGGCAGTAGCGTGACTGTCTGGAGGGAATCCTAATAACCACCCCGGGACAAGACTTTGATCTTTGCACTAGCTGGGATCTGTAAGAAGGTGCAGGTTGCAACTGGTGCTTCTCCGCTAGGTTAGCGGACCAGGGTAATAACTTCTGCTTCCTAGCACAGACATGTTGCGCAGGTGGCGTAGCTACAGTGCTTCAGGGAGGATAAACCAGAGGCTAATGAGTGGTCCTTGGATCAAGCCTAGAGACCTTTTTCAGACTTTGGGCGGGTGTTTTGGGAAGAGGCGGTGCGTGTGTATGACAGAGCTTTGCTCCTTGTGCCTCTGATCACTGATGGACTTTTTTTTTGTTTCCGTATTGAGCTCTTCTGGCCTCAACTTTGTGTTTTGCCTTTGGCTTATAGGTCAAGCCTTGAGGATCAGGTTTTGACTTCCTTGTAGTGCATGTAGACCTTGATTATATCTGCTTCTAGTCTTTACCTAGGCACACAGCGTATTTTATACCGTGTTTAGAGCTATTCTTGGAGGTTTGCTCTGAGCAGGTTTTTCCCTTCCTCTTGTAGTGGTAGGTGATGGCCTGGACTTTCACGGTCCTTTCTGTGTGCAACCACATTGTCCCTCTAGTTCTCTTTTGCTGCCCTTCTTTCTGCTGTCCTGCTGGGGGGTTTATTTTCCACTGATTATCCGCAATGACCGAAGTGGCCTTTTTAGGGTCCCTGCATTTCAGAAATGGGCCTTCCTTGCATAACTCTGTTCTGGAGGTTTCTAGTCCACTGCTGCTTGCGGCCGTGTTTTTGTTGAGGTGCGCCTGGGAAACCACTGAGGATGGACATCGTCCCTTTCTGGGTACCTGCTCCAAGATTGTTCCACCTCCTAATGAAGAAGCTTTTTCTGGGGTCGACTCACAAACAGTCATTTGTGGGTATTTTCCCTTGTATTGTCTGCAACAACTGAAATGAGTCTCCGTCGTCTTTGCAGCTGCCATTCTGATTGTTGCAGAGAGATCTTTGATGCCCCCTTCTCTTTGCCCTGCTAACCCAGCCCAGCTCCCTTCACCTCGCCTCAAAGTTCAGGCTCTTTTCTGCGTAGCTTGCCCAGAAGAATTGAGAGCTGGAGTAACCTCAGGGGGTTCCCTGGTTGAAATTTCCACCTGGAGTTTGGGCAGGGCATGGAAGTGGTGTTTCTACTACTCTCTGATCCTTCTGAGCGGTGGGGGCTGAGAGGAGCGGTTACAGGTAAGACTAGACAACGAGCACAGGTTGCTGCGGCGTTTTTGGGCCAAAGCCCCAACATGGACCTTTCAGAAGTCTGTTACTCCACCTCCCACACTTCGGGCCGGGTGTATTTTTGACCTCTCGATTACTGCGTTTCTGCCTTTGGGTTGAGAGACAAAATTCAGGTCCCACCCTTTTGCCTTTGCGGAAGCATCCTTCTGTAGTAGCTCATGACAGCTCATTGCCTTCTCCTCCCTAAATCCTCTTGCTGCCGAGTCTGGGGCATTTTTCGCTCTGCTGGCCCCACCCTGCAGGCGCATCCTTGGTGGATGTGATCAGTCCAGGCCTCAGATTTTGCAAAGCGTTGTCGTTTGAGTATGATGGTTGCTATAGCAGGAAAAGCAGCTCTGCCTCTTGAATCATGTATGAGGAACCTTGCTGCCGAGCTGAGCTGGTGCAGGAGCTGGTGGGTGACCCAGTCCTTGGGTGGGGAAGGGCTTGGTGAGCTGGCAGGGGTTGGTGGGGCTGAGGCAGCTCGTTCAGCCTGACGTCCCATCCCTGGTCCTGCCTGAGTGTATTCTTCCCTGTGACACTGGCAGCTGCTTTGCCTCTGCCTGTGGACTGCACCTGGGGACCTTTGGCAAGCAGGTCTGTGTAGCATGTGCCACAGGGCTCCAGGTGGCCATAGGAAGTTCTCGGTACCTGGTTTGTAGGGTCATCAAGCTCGGCTACATGGAATTAACCCCTTCGCCTTGGCCTGGGTAATGATCCTGACTTGTTGACATCTCCCACTGAGAGGTGTTTGGCTGAGATGCTCAGAGACACCCACGGAGGTGCTGTCCCTAGTCAAATATTTGTACGTGACACGAGCTGAGGAATGGGTTTAGTTTGGCTCGTTGCCGCTGGGGATTTTGCTGCCCTTCTCAAGGAACTGCTTTTTGTGTCAGCCTTAGGAGCCAACACCTGCGAGGTGACTGTCTGCCCACAAAGGCCCTCTTGTACTTTGCTACCAGATTCTTTGAATTCATTGCACGGAATTTTTACGATGTGTTTGTCTGTGAAGAGCTTTGTCTGCACAGCGCTTAAGGCTTTAAATGTTTGTGTTTGTTTTAACAAGCCGCACACAAATATAGAAATACCTAGAAGAGCTTTTTCCTGACCTGGGGAAACCTCATCTCCCACAGCTTCTGCGGTGAGTGTCTTCGGCACGCCTGGAGTCAATGAGTTTTGGGAAATTACGTCTCTGCCGAGGGGTCATGTCCCTTCTCTGGGACTCCTGGAGAGCAGCTGGCTCCGTAGCTAGAGACCAATGTTCAGCCCTACCCTTCCAAAGGCTTGTGTGCGCCAAAGCTTGCCTTTTTCCCCCCCAGATAAGGCAGTTTGCCTGATAAAAGGTGTTAGTGTTTCTGATAACCTTTGCTCTTCTCCCTGCAGTGCTTTATTCCTGGCGGACTAGTGTTCTCCCTTTTGAGGGGTGAGGTGTGATGTGTTTAGTGGACTGCGGTTGGGTGCAGGAGATGGGTTTGTTTCATGGGTCCTCATCTGCTCTTCCCTGAAGTCTATGGCTTTCTCCGCTCTGTTGCTGCGTGGGTGTGATTGATATTTATGGGCAACCTTCTGGCCTTCTGCCTTGCTGTTGCTCTGGAAAGCTGCATTTCTGCTTAGAGGCGTGTAAAAGAGCAGCCTTATTCCCCAGCAAGTGAAGCGACACTTTGGGTGGGTATTCGCATGGCGGCGTTGGGCTGTCTTGCCTTGCTCTGACTGCCACTGAAGGTACGCTTAGTAATTCCGACTTAAGGGAAACCAATACCCTCGTGCTATCTGAATCTGAAGTCCTGGCTGCCCATGCCTCCAGACGTCCTGGAAGTCAAGGTCAGGGCAGATGAATACCTGGACAGAGTTCAGCTCCTTTGTGAAAGAAGATCAACATAGAAAGTGTGAAAGCTTCAAGAATATTTGCATGTTAAGTTGGCTCGTGAACCATCACGAGAAGCTTAAGTGTAATTTGATAACTTCCGTGGGAGCAGAGATGGAAGAACGGGCTGCTCTTAGTCTGGCAGCCAAAACTTTAATTAGCTCCGGCCGCCAGGAAGTGAAAACAAATTCCTGACTAGAGGCAAGGTGCACCCCTTTAATTGTATAATTGACCAGTTTCCCAAGAGTTGTGTGGGGTTCAGCCACAGTAAGGTTTAAAATCTGGACGCCTTGGTCCTTCCCAAGACTCACAAGTGTCTGGAGCTCTAAGCAATACGGTAACCTTCTCATCTGATAACCTCCAGACCTCTCCGCTACGGTAAGGGCTTAGCGGTGATTCGTTTAGGCCAGGTGTACCGAGATGTTACCGCAGCCCTGACCAGGTCTGACAGTGTGTCCTGTATGCCCCTCTGACGCGAGGACTTCCTTCCCGACCAGGTCAGCAAACCAGAGGCCAACTACAGGAAAAGTGTGGGGTTGTTTATTTTTTTTTTTTTTGCTGCCAGAGAGTGACTTTTGCGACCACTTTGAAAGGCACTGGCTGGCAGGGCCTGTTGCTCCAGGACACTGCCTCTGTATGTATTTCTGCCAAAGGGACGGTATAAACTATATTAGTGACTGGGCAGATTCTCTAAATGGCTGAATCCAGCTGTGTCCGCTGCAAGCGGGTGTTTTGAGGCCAGACTTCATGGGGAGTTTTGTCCGCTGCTGGGAGCACTGTTGAGCCCCTGTGGTCTCCTTGCTGTACACTGAGATTTGGGAGACGCCTGCCACGCCGGGCAGAAGTATTTCTTGGCGTTTCAAGTGCCTCAAAAACGCCCATGCCCGTGCTTTTGCTGGCGGGAGGTCTCTGCGTGCAGCTCAGCTAGCAGAGGGTCATGACTCTATGCTTGGGAGGGACGGACGTGACTAATGCCTCCTGCAGCCCCAGGAGCGAGAGCCCACGTTAAGGCTTCCAGGGTGATGCAGCCCTTACTTCACAGCCTTGGCTTTTCCCCCTTTGTCTGCATTTTATTACCTTTTGTTACCCCTTCTTGAAACTCCCTCCGCAGGTCTCCTGGGTGCTCATCCCGGTGGGCGTGCCCACACCTGGCATCCCGAGCGCTCCCGCTGCCGGTGCGGGCATGTCCATCGCCCGCCCTGGCCGTAAGTAACGTCACACTTGCCATGGTGGGCAGGGTAGGTCCTCTGGCCTGGCTTCCTCCCAGCGCTGGGGCTGAGTCAGAGCGGCCCGTGTCGGAGCAGTGGCCTCGTCCTCCTTCTCTTTTCCCTTGATGTTTTCCCCCCATCCCCATCTCTGACTTCGCTGAAGACTGTGCCCCGGTGAGATGGGTATTTTCCAGTTTGTGGTGGGTGGGTGTGCCGTGTGTCTTGGCAAAGGCATCCTTTTCCAAGTCTTCAAGCCTAGGGCATTGCTTACCCCTCAATTTTGGGTGTAGGACATCTCTGGCTGTTACAGCTCGGTTTCCACCTTTGATCCGGATATCTTTTCCAGTGCCAACACACAAGCCTCTGTAGACCGCTGCTTCAGCGCAAGGCAAAGAGGTGGTTTCTGCCTGGGAGATGCTACTCTTCTTGTCTGCTGTCCACCTCCTTATCTCCAGAGATGTCCTGGTCACCAGTGGTGCCTGGAGAGGGACGGGCGGCTTCCTTCCATGGGGTGTGGAAGAGAAGAGACAAGCAGTGTGGCTACCCACCAGGGCAGCACGCTCCCTGGTATTGTGGATCTTCAAAAGGTCAGGTTGGACGGGGTTTTGAGCAACCTGGTCTAACGGGAGGTGTCCCTGCCCAGGGCAGGGGGTGGAACTAAATGATCTTTAAGGTCCTTTCCAACACAAACCATTCTGTGATTCTATGAAAAGATATTTACAGCGCTGTCAAGGTCCTCTCGACAGAGTACCGGTGTACAGCCGTGCCTTTGCAGCCATTTATCATCACCAGCTTTGTTGCTCTGTGTTAACGGGGTATCTGAGGTCCACCATATTGCCAGATCCACTCCCTTTTTTCTTTTTTTTTTTTTAATGGGCTTGCCTGCTCATTTGTCTGTGACAGAACCTGCGTGAGAGATCTCGGCAGGCTCCAGTGCTGTTACAAGGAGGGTAAAAGGATGGGAGAGGTCTGTAACAGCAGGGACGCGCTCAGTGACGACAGCTGATGCGTTCTGTGCTTCGCTCAGCTGAAAGCATCCGCTCTTGGTTCACTGAGGAAGCCCTCGGAGAGCTCGTGGTCTGCTCTCATCTGGTACCCTTAGAGGTGAAATGGCCGCGTTAAGGATCCTCTGAGCCTGACGTCTCCTGTCGGAAAGGCTTCTCGGCACGGTGCTGTCCGTAGGCAGGTCATTTCTGGGTCATCGGGGAGCAAGGGCAGAGCAACCTTGCCTCTGCTTGGTGCCCTGTGGGAGGTATCCTTGGGGTGTGAGCGATGGCAGGTAACCTTGAGAGCCAGGGAAGGAAAATGCGAAAGCGAGGGGCGGTTTTTTTGCCTCGTTGTAGGCTCCTCCTTTGGTTAGCTTGCGGAGCGTGTGTGTAACGTGGGGTTTTTTCACAGTCCGTTTTCACCGATGGAGGAATTAGCGAAGCTGCTTCATGAAAGGGTCATTGCCAGAGAGACGCTGGGTAGTGCAGCCTTAGACAGTGGCAGCTTCCGTTAGGCACGACCGCGCTGTTCAGCCGGGGCGAGCGTAGCTCGGCACTGCCCTGTCTGTCCTGCCCTCCTGCCGCCTTTTGCCTTTGCCTGCGCTGGGGTTCCGCCGGTGCTTGGCCACGGCTGTTCCTGCTGTGGTTTCTGCTGGCGGCATGGATGTGCGTGCCCTTGGGAGGTAAGCTTGGCCTTCTGGTTTGTCTTGGCACCCTCTCGGTGTTCCTGCCGTACTACCAAAGAGAAAGCGGGAGATTGACGAACTGATCGCCCCTTGGGTCTAGAGGTGGCAGGTGTTCTTTCCCTCGGACATCGCTTTGCGTGGTGTGGATTTCGTCTGCGAGTTTATGCTTCAGCCTCTTTGAAACGCACCCTCTTCGGCAGCTGGAAAGTCTTTGGCATCTCCTGTGTCTTTAAGTTGTCCTCCTCGCTCAGCCTTCTCTGCCTGCCCAGAAAAGTGAGCGGGTCTCCTCACTGAAGGCTGCCTGAATTTGCGGGAGGGAGCGCGGATCCTTTTCTCTCCCGGTTGCCTGCTGCCCTGCGAACGCATCTTCGGACCGCAGACGCGTGTGCTTCCGACAGGGCTCCTTGACGGGGGATTGCTTGCGTCAAGGGTGGGAAGCCCTTTGGTTTGGGTGGGCTGCGGCTTCCCACCTCGTCCTACCACACAACAAAGTCTGTCTTCTCTCCTGAGAGAACTGACGGCTGGTCACCGAACAAGGGGGCTCTGCTGAGACATCAGGGGGGGTTAGGGAGCAGACCGCAGGCTCGGGTTCTCTCTCCCCTTCTGCTTCCCGTGGCGCTGCGATTCTTGGTTTGTTTTGTCTTTTCCCCAGATCTGTCTGCCTCTCGGCTGCAAAAAGCCAAGGAGGTGGGGGCAGATTTCACCATTCAGGTGAAGAATGAGACCCCGCAGGAGGTGGCCTCCAAAGTGGAAAGTCTGCTTGGCTGCATGCCCGAGATAACAGTGGAGTGTACAGGAGTGCAGGCCTGCATCCAGGCTGGCATTTACGTGAGTACCGCTTGTCCCCGGGGTAAAGCCATGACGGCGCTGGCTTTCCTTGCTGTGCGCCGCCGCGGTGAATGCCGGTTATTGCGCTCCCGTAGTGCTTCGTTTCAGTGGGCTTGGTGCAGGGGAGAGAAGGTGCTCATTAGACTGCAAAGTCGGAGAGACAATTAAAGAGTTAACTTCTTTGTAGGCGGCAGGGGGATAATTATCTGGTTCGGTGCTTGGGTGCTTTGCCACTTACCAAAGAGACTGCAGGGCGAGCCCAAAGCCCAAGCGTGGCTACGCAGCGGCGCTACAAGCAGGACAGCCCCAACGAAGGGAGAATAATGAAGAAAATGAATTGCAGCAGGTGAAGAAAGCAGTTAAGGAGGGGATGTTCTGTGGTCGTGGACTGCCCAGCGGGAGGATGCGGAGAAGGTCGTGCAGGGCTTGGCAGTGAAAGGGCAGGAGGCACATGGGACAAGCTGCAAAAAGAGAAATTCCAGCGGAGCATCAGGCTCTCAGTTTTAAATCTCTCCCGTTGAAATCCACAAGTACTTTTCAGCCTCCTGAGCGCCATCCTTTTTCAGAGCGAGATTTCGATACCAAAATCCTTCAGAGATTTTTGAGAGATCGCTTTTTAAGCCTTGTTTATTGGGTGTTTCAGGCTTACGGGTTCCGGACAGCATCCTGGCTCACCCCTGGCTTCTCTGCTGTGCCCTGGCCAGTCCATTACAGCCACAAAGTGTGGCTTTATTTTTTTTTTTACAGAATGCTGCACAGGCTCTGGTGACTGTATTTTGCAAAATATAACGTATTTGTGTGTTTGTTCTCTCCAGGCCACTCGTTCCGGTGGGACCTTGGTGCTGGTGGGGCTAGGGCCCGAGATGGTCACTGTGCCCATCGTGAACGCCGCCGTGCGGGAGGTGGATATCCGGGGGATATTCCGCTACTGCAACACGTGAGTGTCGTGCAGCACGGGCTGATTTGTCTCCAAGCCTGTCCTTAAGAAATTCCTGCTTTCCACAAGGAGAGAGGATGTGGAAAAGGCTGGTTTTTCCTTACAGTTAGTTAAACCTCACGTCCCTCTGAAATGCCAGCGCCGCAGTGCAGACGGTCTGACTGATGTGTCTTGCATTTTATGCCTTGGTTCCCGGACTCCAAACTTGACCACAGCAAAGCAGCCCCAGCCCAGCTGGGTTGTCCCACTCTCCCATTTCCTGCGGCATTTGGGGCAAAGAAAGGAAGAGGCCCAATAAACCCTTACTCTGCTGCAAGCAAGCAGGCCAAAATGAAAAAAAAAACAACCAACCCAAACATAACATTTGTGTCTTCAGCTGTTATGCCCTGTAGAAAGGGAAGGCCAGGTGCTGAGGGTGTTTCGGAAGAGACCAGCTTGTCCACGAGTGCGCTGGCTCCTGGCACGGCAGGGAGGAACGCGCAGCTTTTAGCTGCTTCAACCCTTTGCGCTGGGAGATCCCCGAGCAGCAGCTTGGCCTGGCCCTGACCCTACGCGCTGCTTTGTGAGAAGCTGCCTGCCTGCCTGCCGGCATCCACCTGACTAACTGTTTTATTCTCCATTTTATGAGGCAAAGGACATGGGGAATGTTAATTCTAGGCAAAAAGTCCAAATCCCAAGCTCCGCATCCTATGCCGAGCCAAGCATACCCGGCCTTGCTGCTGGCGCCCAGCTCCGCTCTCCTTGCTTGTCGTGGAAGGAAATCACTTCATCAGTCTTGCTGGAGACCAGTGCTGGGATGAGCAAGAGCCTTGTTTAGTTTTCATCGTTTTGCTGGAGCTGCAGGTACAGGAGCAGGAGGAGCTCAGCTGTCCTCCCGTTGATCCTCTGCTCCCGGGGCAGGGCTCGAGACCCAGCATCGCGCGTTTGCAGCCTGCTTTCTGCTCTGTTCAGAGCTGTAGTCTCTTGCTGGCGGAACACGAATCTTTGCTTAGTCTGCAGAGGCGGTTTCCAGGAAGGACTTAGGAGATGTAGTCAGGCTCCTAAGAAGGAGCCTTTCTTTTTTTTTGAGAAAAAGGAGAGATGTCTTTAAGTAGGCAGTTTGGGAATTAGATTAGCTGCTGCATCCCTTCGTGTCCCCATCCCTCTAATTTGGCCCATGCAAATGGAGGGGCAAGGCAGTCAAATTGGGTGAGTCTCTGCCAAAGAAGAGGTTGGAAGCTGACTGAGGCTTTTCCTTTCTTCTCCCTGCACCGACTCTGTCAGCTTGAACTCCAGGCGATCGGTCTGCAAGCAAGGAGGCTGGGCGGGAGGAGAGTGACACACGGCAGTTGTGTTTTTCGTTCGGCGCTTCAGAAGCGCAGTTGTTTCCTGGGATTTTTTTTTTTTTTACTTGCTCAGCCTCTTGCGGGTGAAGCACAGCCACTGTCTGTACAGCCGTGCCGGCCGTCTCGGTGCTCGACAGCCCACAGCAGCCGGCGTGTCCCATCTCCCATGGCTGATGCTTGAGGTTCCCCCTCCGGAAGATTGTTTGCGGGCAAAACTCCCCTTGGTTGCCTGGGCTAAGGGGATTACTGTCATGAAACCAGGCGCCTCCGTGCTCTTTCCGTGGGGCTCCAGACTGGTGGCCGCTCTCACCTCCTGCTCTCCGTTTGCCTTGCAGGTGGCCTGTGGCAATTGCTCTGCTCGCATCCAAGCGGATCAACGTCAAGCCCTTGGTTACCCACCGCTTCCCCCTGGAAAAGGCTCTGGAGGCGTTCGAGACCACCAAAAGGGGCGAGGGGGTCAAAGTGATGCTGAAGTGCGACCCCACCGACCACAACCCCTGAGATGCCGCAGTGCCCGGCCCTCTCCCCCCCCTTACGCCGCCTGCCTGAGACGCGGAGCATGAGGCTGCAGGAGGCTGATGTATGGCTGTTGCACCTTACGCAGGCGCTGCTTTGTAATAGAGTTGGAAAATCAAATGATAATGAGGGTGAATGGCACCGAGGGATACGCCACTAGAGTATTAACAGGTCACTACCAACGGAGAGCAAGAGGGAATAGCTTGAATCAAAACTGTTTGGTCACCGTTTGGTCAGACACAGTTCACGCTGCTGTTTGGTTAGAGGCGATGGTTCATGCGCTTGGCTCTTCTCCGCCAGAGCCGCCTGCGTGGCCGTGGGATTTGTCCGCGCAGAGGCACTGGGGGAGGGTGTTACCAGTCGCATGGGTTGAAGCAAGGATGGAGATGCTGGCACCTCCACCTGCTCCCCCCCGGCACTGCCCCGGGGCTGGGCTTGCTGCAGCTCTTCCTGCGTGGCGATCCCTAGGCGCGGGATCGCCCCGCGTGAATAATCCACCTTCCAGTCGCACCTTCCCTTGGGCGCGCTCAGGGACTGTGACAGCCCGTGGAACAAAGCCTGGCCAGCCCCCTCGACGGGAAGCGGCCGCACCTTCGGGTCGTTCTCTCCTTGCTCTTTGCAAATAGCCCCTGCTCAGAGCCCAGGGCTTTTTTGAAGAAGCCGGTCTGGAGGCCGGCCGGGACCATGTCTGGTGTGTCCCCAGGGGGCAGAAGGACCGGGGCCGAGCAGGGGTTTGCAGGGAAACTGCCCCGTCCCTGGCTGGGACCGCAGACAGCCCTGTCCTTAACGTGACTCCCAAGGAGGGGCTGCTGTTGGGGGGGCACAGCTTGCTTTTTTAGGGTGGAGGGGAGCGCAGGTGAGAAGTAAGGGGACAGTCTCACTCAAAGGTTTTGCCACTGTGAACAAAATTGTACCTTTTTCGGGGATTTCAGGCCTTCCTGCTGAGTTTGTGAGCCATGAACGAGGTACTAACGAGGTAGCGGGTTGCAGATAGTAAAATCTTAATCTTTGATTACACTCGTGTTAATTTTAGTACTGAGAGATCAGTCACTTCCTTGGGCCGGTACTGAACTTCCCTCAATAAATGCTGCCTGCCTGATGCGTCTGTGTCCCTTGGAGCGTTGCGGGGGTGGTTTGGAGGCCTCTGTGGCTTTGGGGACCGGGCGCTGGGGTGCTGGCGGGACCAGGAAACCTTCACTGACCCAACCGCTTGCCAATCAAAGCCTGCTTTCATTGCAGAGGTGGATCAGTTAATCTCGGCAGAGGTAGAAACCCGGAAAATCGATGCTGTGTTTTAACAGGGCTAAGACATAACCCCGGGGAACGTCCCGTAGCCAGAAAGAGAAGCAGTCGGAGGACTGCTCAGTGTAAACAGGGTCGTAAAACATAAAAAATGCGTCAGCCTGAGCTGGTAAAACCTACCCAGGAGCCTGGCCCCGTAACTGCATGTGGCGTTCGCAGAGCCTGCCCAAAAATTGCTAAAATGCTCCTTGGCGAAGGGTGTGCGATGGCTGGGCAGGGGAAGGCTGCCCCACTTTCGGCGGTGGCGTGAACAGGGGCTTCCTCCTGGGCCCTGGGGCTCTCCTGGCCCCCGACGCCCGCGCTGGGGGTGCCAGGGCTGTGCAGCCCCCCTGTGCCATGGCTGGGGGGGGGGACCGCTGGCCATCGCGGAGCCCCTTATTGCTGTGAAATGTCGAGCTGCACCCTGTGGTCTCGTGGGGCCATTTAATGCCCCAAGGGCTGAAGCCGTTCCCGAGGCTCAGCCTCGCTGGGTTCCAATTTGCTTTCACAGCAGGTCCTGCTTGGGGGGCAGTGCCACTGCGGGGGGGGACGGGACATTGCTGGGGGTGCTGACTCTGGCAGGACGCAGCCGAAGGGGCTGTGCCTGGGCTCGAATCTGTATCCTCCCCCACCTCGCACCATGCGCATCCCCGGGACAGGAGAAACTCACTCCGGTGGGACCTGGGCTGCATCGAAAGAAGCAGGGCGAGGGGAAGGGGGGGGATTCTGCCCCTCTGCTCTCGTGAGACCCCACCTGGAGAACTGCGTCCAGCTCGGGAGTCCCCAACATAAGAAGGACATGGACCCCTTCGAGCAGGTCCAGAGGAGGCCCCGGAGATGCTGGGAGGGCTGGAGCCCCTCTACTGGGAGGAGAGAGCTGGGGGGGTTCAGCCTGGAGAAGAGAAGGCTCCGGGGAGACCTTGGAGCCCCTTCCAGTCCCGAAAGGGGCTCCAGGGAAGCTGGGGAGGGACTCTGGATCAGGGAGGGGAGCCATGGGACGAGGGGGAACAGTTTTAAACTGCAAGAGGGGAGATTTGATGAGATTAGATGAGATGTGAGGAAGAAATTCTTGGCTGTGAGGGTTCAGGCCCAGGTTGCCCAGAGAAGCTGTGGCTGCCCCATCCCTGGAGGGGTTCAAGGACAGGTTGGACGGGGCTTGGAGCAACCTGGTGTGGTGGGAGGTGTCCCTGCCCAGGGCAGGGGGGTGGAATGGGATGATCTTTAAGGTCCCTTCCAACCCAGACCATTCTATGAATCTGTTTCCCAGTGGGCCGTTGCAAAGCCTCTGTAAGAGGAGCAAGGCCAGCACGATGCCACAAGCGTTGGAAATCTTCAGGTGACCGAGACCCAACTACAGGAGGCAAGAAAATGACTTAAAACGTCAGTCAGCTTTATTTAAGTTCAATCACAGCCTGCGGGAACGGCAGCCCAGTGCTGCAAAGCCAGGCATTAACCAAGCACAAACGATTCCTGATCAAAGGACGGTGACGCTGCTGAAAGAAGCCAACGCAAACACAACTGAGGCCCGATGCAAACCCAGGGAAGGCTCAGAGCGCTAACGAGCGCTAACGAGGAGAGCCGAGCCCCATTGAAGGAGAGGGATGGTGGAGAGCTCTGGCTGTCACCCCGTGTGCCTGCTGCCCACCTCCTGGGGCAAAGTGCGGTGAATTCAGGTTGTGCGGAGGCGCCAAGCTGTTCCCCAAAGCTGTTCGGAGCCATTCCCCGTGTGACTCGGCAGCGGACAGGCTCTGTCTTCGTGGGATTAAGGTGGCAGAGGCAGGCTTGACCTGGACGCTGGGTTTTCGGGATTGGGACACTCTGGCTGTGGGAGTGCGTGGGCAGTAGCAGGATGCCCGGGGCTCAGGCTGGGGCTGTGCGGGGGCGATGCTGGGACGGCAACGCTTTACTGGGGCACCGCCTGCTGCTCTCAGCTCCGCGGGGTCTCAGCATCCATGCTCTTGGCCGCGGATGGTTTTCTCCTGGGGATGGTGGCGGGTGGGAGAGCCCAGGGCCATGACCACCCGAAGCATCACTGCATGGGTGCTGGGGCTGAACACGCATTGCCAAAGAAGATTGCAGCCCGGGGGTGGGGGGGGTGGGTGAAACGGCATGGGGTAGGGTCAGAAATTCTCGTAGTGATGTGCAAAGTACGCCTGGTCCTTCTTGTTCAGCTGCCGACAAGCCTTTTCCACGCTCTTTGTCATCCCGGGTGGGCCACAGCTGAACACCCCGATCTTCTGCACCTGCGGAAGGAGGGAGCCAAAGGGGTGGAACGCAGCCCTCTCCCCTCAGCCCAGCGCCCCCCCTCCAACCCCGTCCCCTTGTCCTCGGGCAGCTTTGGGCACAGACACCAGCCGAGCAGTCTGCCCCAGCCTGAGGAGGCTGTCGGGGAGGTTGTCACCTCCCTTTGGACCCACTGGGGCCATGGAGGAAGGGTTGGATCCCCCGAGGTGTCTGCCAGCTCTTGGCAGTGGCTGCAGCCGGGGTCTCACCATGGGGTGGGGGGGTCAGGGGGGGAGCATTTGGCTGGTGTGGGGCATTGGTGACCCTCATCCGGGCTCCAGAGGGAAAGTGGGGCTCGTGTCCCTTCTGCCCTCCCCTTGGTGCGGATGCCACCAAGGTCTTCAAGACCTTGGGGCCAGGCTGGGACCAGTCCTCCACGCCGGCCGATGGGCGCCCCCCCCCGCTCCTGTCCCCCGCCAGGCACTGACCTCGGGGTGCACCTCCTGCAGCGAGTCGAAGAAGGGTACGAAGGGAGGGCGCCCGAAATGGGTGATGGAGCGCAGCCCCGTGAAGAGGCTCTTGTTCAGCACCTTCTGGAAGTGCCGCTCGCAGATGTACTGGAAGAGAGATCAGCACGCGTCAGCTGGCCCGGCCCGGCATTGGCATCCTCCCCGGAGGGCGGCCAGGCTCACCAGCATGGTGGTGCGCAGGTCAAACTTCTCGGCCAGCTGCGTGATGTAGATGTGCACGGACACCAGGTCGTTCCTGTCTGCCTCCTCCACCTCGCGAATGATGTCCGCCAGCCACTCAAACTGCCGCTGCGTGCGCGTCACCCAGATGAAGTAGATCTGTGGCACACGAGGACAAGGCTCAGCATGGGGCCAGCACCCCACGCACATCCATGGGGCTCCTTCCTAGCTCGGTCGGGGGGGATTTTGCCCCTGAAGAAGCCACCAGCAGCAGGAGGCATCTCAGGAGGGCTCTTGTCCTCCAGATGCTTCCACTTACCTTCTTACACAGCAGCTTGGAGCTGATGGATGACTTGAAGACCAGGTCCTTGAGGATGGATGCGAAGGGCGTCACCCCGATGCCTCCCCCCACCAGCACTGAAACCTCGAACTTGTTCCACTCCTGATGGCCCTCCCCGAAGGGCCCGTCCAGATAGAGCTGAAAGGGAGCCAGCCGTCAGCAGAGCATCTCCCTCCTCCGCTTGCCCGGGTCTTGACCACCTTCAAGGCTTGGAGAAGTGCCTTGGGTTGGGCACAACCCATTGCCGAGATGCTCTTGGGCTTGGATGTCCCCGGAGGAGCAGCGCGGGGCTCACCTCGGGCAGCTTGCCAAGGAGGGCCAGGCTCTCAGGGGAGTAGAGCTCCCGCAGGCGGGTGGTCCAGGGCCCCACGGCCCGGATGTGCAGGCTGAGCGTGTCCTCGTGCGGCGCCGAGGTCAGGGTGAAGGGGTGGTACTCGGTGGTGCCCAGGGCCACACAGGCGATGCGCACCCACTGCCCGGACTTGTAGTCAAAGTCCTGAGGCCGCTGGAACCGGAGGTGGGTGACACCTAGAGGGGGGGGGACGGGGATGGGGGCTTCATTAAGGTGGAGACATTGAGCATTGGTGGGTGGGAAAGGGCTTGGGGACAAGCCATGGGGCCAGGCACTGGGCTCAGGATGCTGACGAGGCCGTGCTGGGGCACAGCCCAGGGGCCAAGCGGTTCTTCTTGGGTAAATAACTGATCCCAGGGTGTGATGGCTTGAGCTCCGTGCCTCAGTTTCCCTACCTGTGTGGGGGTGGCACAGGAGACCCTTGCCATACAGGGGTCCTGCAAAGGCATCGGGGCAACACCATGTGTAATGGGATGCAGCTAACTCTTGGAGGTGCCAGCCTGAGCCACCAGCGTGTGACAGCCAGCGGGACCATTCTTGGGGCCGGAGTCACCCGTGTGCCACCTGGGCTGGGAGCTGCCACCGTCTCAGAGCTGGCAGGGCTGGAAGCTGCGCTTCTTCCACTGCCGCAGCCCCAGGTGTTTGGCCGGGGGGAGGATGAGGTACCTGAGGGCAGGAGCTCGGCTTTCACCACGCTGATCTCCACCTTCTTCCTGCTGAGGCTGAGCAGCTTGTCCGCGCTGTAGATGAGAGCCGGGATGATGAAGTAGATGTGGAAGCGGGGCTGCTGGATCAGCGCGTAGCTGCCGTGGATGATGACCTGGGCAGGGAGCACCCCCCCCGCAACATCAGCACGGCACTCGGCACAAGAAGCCATCGCCCCATGTCCGATTTGGGGCTCAGCAGCAGCGGGGAGCCAAGATTAATGGCCACCAGCTCCCTTGGGACCTCCCCAGCTACTTCACCGTGGGGACCAGGCTGACCCCTGGGCTTGCGGCGCATCGGCAACACCCCACCCACCCTCCTAGCCCAAATGCTTTTACCAGGACGTAGAGGAGCACGTAGAGATGGTGGGTGATCCAGAAGCCCTGGAAGCTGACGCGTCGGAAGTGGTGGGTGGCGAACACGTACATCACGGCCAGGATGACGAGCAGCAGCACTCCCGTCATGCCTGCGGGAAGAGGGGTTGGGAGGTCCCGGGGAGGGGGGGGTGTCGTCAGGGCAGCCCCGCAGCGGCTCCATCCACAGAGCGCTGCCTATCCCGGGCACAGGCATGCAGGCGGTCTGCCTGCCCGGTGGTCTCACCTGGAATAGTCTGGAAGACCCACCAGTAATACTTCTGTGGGAGCTGTGACCTGGAGAGGGACAAGAGATTGCACCGTGGGGTGGCCGGAGCAAGCGCCCGGTTTCCACTTTCATTCCTGTGCCATGCCCAGGACACCGCATCTGGACTGTGCTTCGAATTTCACCTACCCGTCATCCATAAAGACACTGGAAAAGAGGCAGGACAGCACGCTGAGAGGCATGACTGAGAAGATGTAGACGTTGACTACGTGACCTGCAGTGTGGAGCACTGTAAGAGAAAGAAAGCGGGAGAGAAAAGCATCGCTATTGCTGCAGCTGGAGACGCGGCAGACCCTGCTGACGTGCCCAGCGACCTGGCAATTCCTCCTCTCCTCTGGTGCGAAGCATCTACGTCTCTCCAGGCTCCATGTGGGTTTTCAAGCTTCTGCCTGGTCCTGCTGCCCCGTGATGGGCTGGTCCTCCCGCTTTAGCGGTGGTTCGTGGGTGGCGCATCCCCCAGCAGCCCACCTACCTGAGAAAATCAGGGCTGCCATGGCAATCCAGCGGTGGAAGTCCACGGCAGCGTCGAAGGGGATGTAGTGATTGAGGAAGGTCTCCCGCAGGACAGTGATGAGGTTGCGGCACATGGTAAGCAGGATGTAGGAGTACATGAAGGAGATGCAGGCAGCCGACCCCCGGGAGATGATGATCCCCACAAAGGTGGTCTGTGCGATTCCGGTGCTGGGGGACGCAAAAGCGTAGTCTGGGGAGAGAGAGAGCAGAGGGGGAGTCAACGTGCCTGGCACCGAGGGCCATGACCCTTCCTGCAACCCACCTGCGTGGCTCCACCAAGGAAAGGCCAGCAGGGATGGGGCTGTGTGGGGGCAGGGGCACGACTCTCTGCGTCAGACGCCCCCAGAGCTGCTGGGCGACAGGGTCTCCTTGGAGGTCAAAGGAGGGCATTGTCCTCTGCTGGGCTCTGTGTCCTCAGTTGGGCATCCCAATATGAGAGGCATCAACAAACTGGAATGAGTCCCGTGGAGGCCACCAAGATGAGTGGGAGGTGGAGGACGTCACGAAGGGAAAAGGCTGAGGGAAATGGGCTTGTTCAGGCTGGAGGAGATGGGTGAGGGAAGACCTTGTGGCTGTCGGCAGCCACCTAAAGGGTGCTACAGAGGGGAGAGAGCCAAACTCTTTCTCACGGACGCACAGTGACAGGATGAGAGGCAACAGCATGAGCTTCACTGAAGGAAATTCAGGTTTGACATAAAATAAAAACTCTTCACAGGGAGGACGGCCAAAAACTAGCACAGGCCCAACAAGGTGGCAGGATCTCCAACCTCGGAGCTCTTCAAACCTTCTCTAGACAAGGCCTTCGGCAGCCTGGTTCAGCTTTGAAATTGGCCTTGCTCTGAGCAGGGCGTTGGACCAGACCCTTCCAGAGGTCCCATCCTACCTCACTAATCCTTTGGTTATTCCAGGGGAGGACAAACACTGTTGCCCAAAGTTGTGCCGGGACCTTTCACACCCCAGTATGCCCCGTGCAACCAGCAGCTTCACGGAGCAGAGGCCACGTCCACCTCCACGTCTGGGGCGGCGGGGCTGGGTGGGCACTCACAGTAAGCTCTCTCCACGAACAGGCCGGCGGTGATGGCAGAGAAGAGGACCACGCAGACGATGTGGCGCCGGTAATTCTCAATGAAGCGCTTGAACTCCTGGATCTTCTGCTGAACTTTGTTTCGCTCGTACTTCTTCCGTTGGGCTTCAGTGTACAGATGCAGCTGGAGCTGGTTCACCCTGGCAAATACAGGAGGGCGGGCGTCCTTTTGAGGCTTAGCCGGCAAGGAGTGGCTCAGGGCAATGCTGCCCAGATGTGGGTCTTCCTCCTGGTACAGCGCTGTGGCCACCTCTGCACGCCAGTAACGGCAGGGACTGGCAGAGTGCAGCGACAGCAGTTCACCTCGGGTTGGCCCGCAGTCTTTTGAAAAGCACTTTTGAAAAGCTGATAACAAGCGTGCAGATAGTGGCTCATAAATCATAGATAAGGACTGTAAAAGGTGTTTTTTTAGAGTAGGGGGAAGTCCTTGGAACTATTAAGGCAAGTCAAGATATTCTGGCCGTAAGTGACAACTGCTTAACGTCTTCCTTGTAGAAATATTTGGGGCCACCACAGCAGCGAGGACTGGAGTCTCTCCTGCGGCTCTGGCGGGCAGCCCACGGGTCACCCAGCAGCGTCCCAAGGGGCAGAGGAGCGCAGACGGGACCTGCCAGGCAAAGCCTCTCTCTGCGGGCAAGGCATACGCCCTAAAAACCTCTCTCCCCACCTCTGGAGTCGGCCGTTTGATCGCGTCAACCAGACCCGGCTATGGCACTGTCCCCACCGGGATGGGGCTGTTCCCCCGGCTCCTCGGCCAGCGTGGTGTGCCGGAGGGGCATCTCCTGCAGGGACGGTCTCGCATCCCCTCCCTACATTGCTCCACCACCCTGGGGGCGCTGGCTCTTTGAGCGGAGGGTGAGCCGGCCTGACACAGAGAAACCGTGAGTGGGTTGAACCCGGGTCCGAGCAGGGCGCCCTTGGAGGAGAGGGCGTACTCACTTTCTGAACGGTCTCTTCCTCAGCTCTTGCCCTTCTCGCTCCACGTACTGGCTCGTGCTGTTCAGGTTTGGGTCTTTCTCCTCATCTGCGATGGTTCTGTTGGGAAGAGAGCTATGTCTAAGCCCAAAGCCGTACTTGCAGGAAGGGCTCGCCAAAATTTTCCCCATTCCTCCGCTTTCCAGCTCAGCCTCAGCTGAGAAGGTGTCCAGCTCTTTCCTGCACCCCCGCTTGCGTTAACTTTAATCGCAGGGTGCACGGGCTGGATTCGCTCCTGGATAACCAGCCCCTCCGAAAAGCAAGGTGGATGCGAGGGGGGCTCTGCGGGAGGCAGTCCCTCCCCTCCGCCCCGCTGGCTGCCAGGGGTGGGCAGCAGCCCCACCGCGGTGTCCGGCTTGCTCGCGGTCGTGTCCCAGCGCGGCCGTCCCCCTTCCCCAGCGCTGGGCCTGGGAAAACCCATTGGGAGCATTCATCGGAGAGGCTGAGGCCAAGGACGGATGTGCATCAGAGCGGAAAGAGAAGAAGAAAGAGCAGCAGCAGCCAGACTAAGGAGGAGAGCTCACCCTTTTGGCTCTTTCTTTTTTATGAAGGAGACGCGGTTGTGCAGGTTTTGCTTGAGGACCTCAGGGATGCCTTTCAGGAACCAAAAGGACAAAGAGCTGTTTAGAGAGTGTGAGACGTGGTGGAGAAGGTTTAGGCAGGTCCCCTGGCCAGGGCTGGGGCTCAGAGGCGCTGAGCGGACCCGAATGTGTCACACACGGAGCGACGGCCCCGTTACTTGCGTCTGGGTTGGAGAGATGGATGGGACGAGGTTTGGGAGCGACGCGTTGGGTGCTGCCCATCGCCCCCGGCTCTGCAGGGCCTGGGGTGACCCAGTGCTCCCGCCCACTGACCTTTGACGCAGAGCTGGGTGAGACGAAGCTCGCTGTCGTGGTCCCGCAGCATGTAGTGGAAATCCTCCCAGGTCAGCTCATCCCTGTCCTGAAACCCCGAGGCCCGAAACATGGACTCGGTCACCTGCTCTGCCTGGTCTCTTGTCAGGCAGTTGTTGGAGATCTCAATGAAGGACCTGGAGCAAGAAGGGGAGATGGGAATTTTAGAGGACCACAGCCTGAGCCCTTCAAATTAGCACAGGGCAGAGCTTCAGACCAGTTTCCCAGGAGAAATGGTCTCTTCATTGCAAGCGTTGCGCCCGTGAGCTCTCACATAGCGCTCTTGGGGAGTGAAACACAGAAACTGGGAGCTGCTTTTGAAGACATCCATGTGTACAGACATTGTGAAAGCATCTAGAGAGGTAAGGAGAAGTACCTGAGCATCCTCAGAAACTCCTCCTTGGAGAGGAACCCATTCTCATCAATGTCATACATCCTGAACATCACCTTGGACTTCTCCTCTGGGGACCCTAGTGGGGAGGGAGAGATGCAAAGTAAGAACAAGATCCTATTTTCATTGGCAAAAGTGCTTTTAAACATTGTCTTCGAGAGTCTGGAGCTACAGTGGTGAAGTCTCATCCAGCTCCGAAAAGACTGAAAGCACGCCGCTGATGGCAGCTTGAGCGGTGACCGAATGGGAACAGCGTGCCCCCCCTTCCGCTTGACTTTCTCAAGTGCAAGGGGAAAAATCGGGTAGATACATATCCTTTCCTGTGCATTATTTTGCAAACTCAAACTGTGCTTTTTGCGCGGCAAGGATTTTTCCGGGAGCTGCTTTGATTGAATCTGGCATTCCCAACCTCCATCTATGAATCTACCTCCATCTATGAATCTACCTCCATCTATGAATGCATCTATGTAAGAGATGGATTCCACCATCTATGGATGGAAACCTCCATCTATGAATCTACCTTTCCAGTGGTCATTTAGGGGGAGTCAGAGACGATATCTAATACGGCCGTTATCATCTGTCAGGGACAGGATGCGCGGGCTCTTCAGGAGAGAGCCCCCCCCATGGACAGTCTTACAGAAAACAGAATCAGACTGTCACTGCCCCGTAACTCGAGTTGAAGCTGTCCTAAGCGAAGGGAATTTTAACCCGTAGGAGTGCCTACAGATTGACCTGCTGGACGGATCTCGTCCTTCGCTCTGCTGGTGGCCTTGCCAGAGCCTGCAAACAGGACTGAGGGCACCAGATGAAGACACGAACCAGCTCCAGCTCCCACCTTTCATGAAGACCACCAAGATATCCAGGAACTCCCGGAAGGAGATGTAGCCGTTGCCATCTTTGTCAGCCAGGGAGAACATGGAATCCACAAACACGGAGTGGGCTTTGAGCCCCAGGGCTTCGGCAAACTCAGCCCTGCTCAGTTCACACGTCAGAGACTCCTTTGCCTT
The DNA here is from genome assembly GCA_009819605.1 of Sterna hirundo. Lineage (NCBI taxonomy): Eukaryota > Metazoa > Chordata > Aves > Charadriiformes > Laridae > Sterna > Sterna hirundo. Next base: position 24,305,614 of record CM020445.1, read on the forward strand.
CTGTGAAGATTCGAAGTTGAGCTCGCCGGCATCGGACTTGTCGATTTCCAGCACCTGCAGGTTGCGTCCCACAAAAGAAATCCCATGAGTGCTGGCGGAGCGGGGGGCTGGTGTTCGCTTGCCTGACCCATTGCACAAAGACCGGTGGCTGCCCTGCCACAAAACTCAGGGCGGATACCACGGGGAAGTCCCGTGTTTCTCCTACACCACCTGACTTTCGCGCTGAACACCACTGACCGTTAGGGAGACCTCAGTTACATCATCCAAAAGCCCCTTTGCAACTTTAAACCCTTTATATCGCCACGGCAGAACTCCCTTTTGTCTTCTGCAAGGGAAGATGTCCCTTGGTCCTGAAAGTATTGGCAACTTCCTTGCGCATGGCTTACCAGATCTTACGGAGAGCCACCGCAGCAACGTTCATTGCTTAATCAACACAGAAAGACCTTCTTCCATGCATCAGAGCCTGCCACACCTCTATATACCTGAGCAAACAGGTGCCTGAAGAAAGTCTCCAGAATTTGTTTTCTCTGCTCCTGAGTGACTGCCCGTTTCATCAGGTTCTGCTCCGTCATCTCAGACAGACGCAGATCAAGGCCACTCTCCTTCAAGTAGCTCCGTAGCTTCCCGATGAAGATGCTCCTCTCTGCCTCCTCACTGAAAAGCAGCACCTGCAAAAGACCCCCCCCCGGCACGGCTGTGAGCAGCAGAGGCGCAGTCGGGATGTGGGCGCCGCTGCTCTTCTTCACCACAGTGGTCGCTCCATGGTGTTGAGCTGGACCCGGAGGTTCTCAGGAGGCCGCAATCACCCTTCAGGGACCTACACTCCTGCCAGTACCCAGCACTGAGTGGTGCAGTGGTGGTGGCGACCAGTGGCAGAGGATGGCGGAGGGTCCAGGGGAAGGAATCATACCCCAGGCATCACGGGTACTCACCAGGTCGTACTCCTTGGGGCTCTTCAGGAGCAGAGCTTTGTTCCCTTTGTTGTTGGAGAGGATCACCTCCACCCTTTGATGGGCTTTCAGGCTGATGTTCCGGAGCGCAGACCCTCTCCCGTCCAGCACTTTGAGCACTTTGTCAGCTTGGAGTTGAATGTAGACGAGAGAGCTGTCTGTCTTGGGACCGTGCCACTCCATGGCTGGTGGGAGAGAGGAGAGGACTCAGCTGGAACGGTGCGCCTGCGCTCCTGTGCGTTCCAGCACCTCCTCCTTCACCGAAAGGCAGCTTGGGAGCGATTGCATGACCAGACACAGGCTAAGGGAAAAATGATGATCTCCCAACTGCAAAGCTCAAGCATACGGACACAGGAGGAGTACAGGCCATGGAGCAGGGAGGCGGGACTTTTCCAGTGTCCAGAGCAAGGAGATACAGTCCCTGTCCTGGAGCTACTGATGCAAGCGCTCTACATAGGTTTACTTTATGTAAGGTGTGATCTGGAGAGGGTTGTAATTAGAGGGTCATATGATGACTCCGGTTGGAAGGGACTCCGGTTGGAAGGGACTCCGGTTGGAAGGGACTCTCGCCCAGCCTCCTACCGAAAGTAGGACCAGCTATGGGGGTCAGGCCAGTCTGCCCAAGGTTTTATCCAGGTGGGTCTTGGATAGGATGGAGACTCTGCAACCTCTCTGGGCTACCTGCTCCACTTCTTGACTACCCTCCTGGGGAAATACAGCCAGTCTGGAAATAAGCTCCAAGTCCAGCCCTGCCTTGGTACGTGCCCTGGCTTCAGCAGCATCACCAGGCACCACCACAGGACCAAGAGTGCCGCCTCACCCTGTGCTGCCTCGCCGGTCACCTCCTTCCGCACGCTGCAGCCCTGCTTCTTCTGTAGCTTCTGGAAATCTTTCTTGCGGAAAACAGCAACGATCCAGGCAACAAAGAGAGTCACTGGGGACACAGGGGAGAAGAAAGCATAAGATGCCACAAAGCTCCTTCCCTCTTTGGAAGCATCGCCAGTACGACCGGGGCAGACAGGGGTTTGTTTCTTCCCCATCACCCCCAGTTCAACGCTACATGGGTTTGTTTTAACGCAGGGCTGCACCATGAAAGCCCTACTCCCATCTGATGCCCAAGGACCCTGCCACCTCAAGGACTCAGGAGTGGCCAGGACTCGGCAGTTCCTCCTTGGAGGTTCCTGGTCCATGGGCACTAAGCCCCTTTCTCCGGTGGGAGAGGGGATGGGTAGAGAAACAGAGCAGCAAACCTAAAGGCAGACAGCAGAGGACAACGATGATGATCCCAAAGCCTGCGCCACTGCCTTCAAAGTAGTCCAGCACTGTCATGGGTGTGCAGTTGGCCAGTTGTTGAGCGGTCAGCTGCTGGGGCTGGGGGCATGGGTCACCTGCATGGGGGGTAGACAGGCTGTGAGTGTCACGGACCTTTTACCCATCTCACCTCCATCGTCCCCAGGGACCTCTGCGTTAAGATGCCGAGTGACCCAGGGAGCACTGCAAAACTGGGATGTTCCGGTTAAACTCCAGGTTTCAAAGGTCAGCCCTTGTTCTCAGGTGGAACCTTTGCTTGCTATAGCAAAACAAGCGCAGACCTGGGCTCAAGCGCTCTGGGAGTCCAGCACCATCACCTCTCCCCATGGGATGGGCTCAGCAGGAAGCACCCTGGGCCAGGGCAAATCGTGGCTCAGAGCCTCTGCTCATCCGGATGCTGTAAATCCAGGGAGTCCTCCGGTACAATCGCACGGAGTGTACGCCAAGGGAACCAAACACCTTGCAAGGGCTGGAATGCGTGCCGAATAAAACGCTTTCGGTAAATGGGAAGGATGTGGCAAGATCCCAAGAGGAAGAGGCATCCCGCCGTGTTTGGCCACACCTCACCCTAGGCATGACACCAGCACTCTTTTTGGGTCTCAGTGGGGAGTGGGAAACTCATTTCAAGGACGGCACACGGAAGGGCACCAGGGTGAGGGGCGCGCGTCGGCATGGGACTAGGCTGCTCCTCACCTGCTGGGATGCGAGCCCTGAGCTTCAGGCTGAAAGCCACCCGGCGCAGCTCGCGCTGCTGGTGCAACCCTTGCAGCAGCCCCGGTTAACCAACAGCCCCGGTTAACCAACAGCCTCGGTTAACCAACAGCCCCGGTTAACCAAGCAACCGGGCAGGGGTGGGCATTGCAGTACGGCACCCAGGGCACATTCAGGGGTTGGTGCAACTAAAGGCATAAGTAGGCAGCGTTTTACGCAATTACGGCACCAAAGCTTAACTCATCCGCAAACTTCATCGTGTTCCAGGTCACTCATCAGTTTAACCGGAAGAGCTGTGCGTGCTGGTATGTGGAAGGAGCTGGAGGACGCATCCGTGAGGAGCGTGACACAGTGTGGGGTAGGCAGAGGCCGGGTTCTAACCCCAGCACGACCTCCCAGGGCATCCATTGCATGTTTGTACCCGGAGATCCTTCCAGAGCACATGCAATGCCCGTACCTGGACTTCGGCCCGCTTTCCCCATCAGCGCTGCCCACCTGCCTTACGAGCAGCCCCTTGCATTTTGCACGTGTTTTTCTGGCTTAGGGGCACTGCAGGTGTCGGGTTTGAGAAGCCGCCAGCCCGATGCTCTCCCTGTGTCGCTGAGACACCGGCTGTGCGACACACGGCGCTCTGCCCTCCTCCCTAACTCGCTGGTGCTGTTTGCTCCCTGTGCTCTGCCGTTTGCGCTCACCCTGGCTCCAGACGAACACGCAGGGCTGGAGGTCCGTGGAGTTCGCGTAGGTGACGGCAGCCAGGACGTCGCGGAAGGTGGTATTACGGATCTCCCCGATTTCCTCCGCTGTGAACAGCCTGGGGAAAAAGATGTGGGGCCAAGCAGTGGCCCGGGGTGTCATCGTCTGGTGAGAGAAGGGATTTGCTCCCCACACCATTTTAGGAACAGTGGAAGCCGGAGGATGGTTTTTTCCTCCCGCCCCAGTTGTTACGTCTTACTGCGGCTGGCAAAGCAGTGGGCAACCTGCTCTGTGTGCCAGGCGGGGAAGTCGCATTTACCCGTTCTTGGTGTTTTCGAACCAAAATCTGTCGCTGTCGCGCAGGCGCACAAACTGGTCCAGGATGATGGCACTGAAGAGGGAGCCGTTAGCCTCCAGCATGCCTCCAGGGAGCAGCTCCAGCCTGGCCGTGGTGTTGGCGTACAGAGCAGCGACCTTCTCCAGGACCTGGCCAGAACCCCCCACACACACCGCACATGCGTGAGCCGAGGGAATTCTGCCAGGGCCTCGGAAAGTCTTGGTGAGCTTCGGGAAGGGTGAGGGATGCGCACATCCCAGGCGTCGCGTGTCTGTGGGCTGGGAGGATGCTCAGCCCCACGCAGCCGTGAGCTCATGGCTTGGACTTGGGCAAGTAAACATCACTGCTGGAGCAGCTCAGCCCCCGGAGGTACAGAGCTCACAGCGGCACCGGAGCTTAGCACTGGGGCAGGATATATTTATTCATGCCATGTAACTACACAGTTACTCCAATGCAACAGCCCCGCAGGCATGAAAATAAGCTCGGACAGGATGTGCGCTGACGTCCCTCTTATCTACCTTGCTGGAAAAGCCAGTTACTGCCTAGACTGTCCCAACGTCCTTCGAGCCACACATTTTCTGTGCCCAGACCAGTTCCCTGTTACCTGTTGCTCCAGGTGTGGGGCAAGGTCCGACCAGTTCTGGAGAGGCTTTAACCCAAATCGCTCCCGGGCTTGGTTATAGGTAGGCAGGCCAAAGTCTCGTCCGCGCTGAAGCCAGCTGGCCACGTAATCGGTGCGGGAGTACTTCAGGGGCCCGTACCAGTAATCTGCGGGTGGATTCAAAACAGTGGTGATGGCAAGGCAGAGCCGGAGGAGCAAGCCCAACCGCCACAGCTGCTGGGCTGGCCTTGTCCCTCTGCCATGGGCCGCGCTGAACAAGGAGATCATCTCCATGCCCTTGCCAGGATGGTCCCAGTAACACGCTTGACGTGCCCTGCAGCTTCTCGGCATCTCCCTTAACGAGGCTGAAGCTGGGCTGAGCGTGTGCTTGGGTGCTGATGGCGGTGGCGATGGGACGTGCCCCCCCACCTTGACCCCTGCCCAGCCCCGGGAGAGAGAGGGTCCCCCAGCAGTGCCCCGGTTGCAGTGCAAAGGGGGTGCAAACCTTGGAGATCTTCCACCACGATGTTGTCCTCCCGCTCTGCGATCTGTGAGCTCATCCCCAGCAGGAGGTCGTCCACGTCCACAGGCTCTGCCTGCTGCAGCCCCGTGCTCTGAGGGCAGAGGGGAAGAGCAGGTGATTCCTCGCGGGACTGATGACGTGGGGCAGCCCCACGCCCCTCAACTAGTGACCACAGGGGTGCAGACTCTGGGCGTAGGGGGATGAGGGACTTTTTTCCAGGTTTATTTTCTCCACGTCAGCTCAACCCTGAGATCCGAGCCATCTGCGGCTGGAGACGGTATCTGAGGATGTCTGGATGGGGAGGATCTCACAGCCCTTGGTTGGCCGTCATGCTCTGCACCCAATTTCCCTTTCAGACCCCTGGGAGGTCGTTCGTAATGTAAAGCAAGGAATGAAGCCCCCCCTGGCCAACCTGCCATGTCCTCGGGACCCCCACGTTCCCTTCCCCATACCTCTCTGCTCCAGTAGCTGTTGCAGAGCCGCACTGCTGGGAATGAGCCTCCGGGACTGGGTACTTCTTGGAACTGGCACTGGGTGTCTCTGGAACAGCGGAGAAGGGCTGGACCCACAGCCCCTGTCCGGGGCTGCCCCGAGCTGACAGGGCTTGGCTGTCCCAGCAAGGGGCAGGATGCATGGAGGGGACAGGGACCATGCCCGGCCACCACCTCAGCTCGGGCATCCCCTTCCCTGGCACGGGCCCCGCTCCCCCACGGCCCCGCTGGGCTCATCCTACCTTTTGTAAATGCCCGGCGGCACCATGGTGGCCAGGAATTGCCTCGCAGCCACCGCGAACTCCGGCGAGAGGCTGGGGTCCAGGTGCTGCTGGTAACCTGCGGGGCGGCAGCCGTGGTCCAGCAGCCAGGCTGGAGGGAAAGGGGGCCAAGCGCCCTCTCCCGCCACCTCCCCCAGCTCCCCTGGTCCCCCCCATCAGACCGTCGCCCGCTGCGCCCTCACCTTTGTACTCTGGCACGCTTGTTCCCAGCAGGGTCGGCAGCCACTCGTACAGCACAATGCTCTAGGGCGGAGGGGAGCTGGGTCAGGGCCAGCACCGAGGTGGATGCTGGGGGTCCCCGCAGAGCCGGGCGGCGGGGGGGAGGGGTGTGTGTCCCATCCCTCACCTGGAAAGTGGCGATGACCCACTTGCGAGCGTGCTGGAAGAGATCCTCATCGGTCCAGGTGGGGTGCATCTGGGCCAGCGCTGTGGCCCGGTGGTTGTGGTACCGGAACCAGGCGATGCTCTCAGCCTGCAGGAAGCGGTTCTCATTCCCCCAAGCGCTCCCCAGGTCTGCAAGAGCCACCAGGACCATCACTGGGGGAACGCCACCCCCAGGTCTAGCTTTGCCTGTGGCTGGAGGGGCACCCCCAGCCCCATGGCTGCAGACCAGCATCCCCTCGTCTCCTTGCCCTGCCTTCCTCCCCAAGGAGACGAGCAGCCGAGTGAGTGAGAAGCAGCACCGGGCCCCCCAGCGCGGACCACAGATCAGGCAGGTGAGGAATTCAAGGCAAGCTGAGCAGGTTTTTGTCGGCGGCAGCCCCTTTCCCCAGAGGAGATCACCTCGGATCAGAGGGACCAGCACCCGCTGGTCCTCTGCACGTTGGCTGGGAAATGACCCGCTGCCTCCCGGGGATGCAGCACCATAAGCGTACAGCGTGTCGTTGCTGGGGTGCCTTCGCCGGGGCACGCATCTTCCTCCCCCCTCAGGCTGGGAAGCTGCCTGCTCTCCCACAGGACCACTGCCCTGCGTGTCCCAGCTCACCGCACCCCCTGCCCTTTCCCCACGTCCCCTCTGGGCTCAGGTCCAGGGGCCGCCTGCTCCCCCTGCTCCCCGTCAGGGATGGAACCAAGCAGCTGGCACTGAGGATGCCACCATTACCGTAGATTCCCCGGGGACCACCCTGTCCCGTGGACGGATCCAGAGCCTTCCACATGGGGATCCTGCCGTCCGTCTCCCTTGGCAGGCGCCCGTCGGGCCCCGACGCCAGCTGCCCCCTCGAGAAACTCCTCAGGGCATCACTCCAGGAGTGCGAGGGGCCGTAGATGGAGCTGCCGTCCAGCCAGCCCGTCACCTCGTTGGTCTAGGGCAGGAACAGGCATTGACAGGTGCCAGGGGCTCAGCCAAAAAAAAAAAAAAAAAAAAAGGTCCAAAAAGCCCCAACCCGGCCCTTTTTTTTGGTCTTGCAAAGCAGACACCCCATCCCCCGGTTTAACAAGAGCTGTCAGGATGCAAATATATACACGGACCATCTCTACGCAAACTGCAGGAATTAGCGCCAGGTATGAGAAAAGACAAGGTACGGTCATTTTTTTTCCCCAATTGTTTTCAGCCATGCCCAGAAGCAGACCTCCGTGAATCCCTACGTAGGCAAGACCAAGCTGGAAGGGGACTAAGTCCATCTCTGGGGAAACCGGAAACGCGGGAGCTGATTCCCTCTGGGAGCCCTGTCCTGGCGGCAGGAAGTCCCACTGCCCCGGCAGCGCGTTGAGTGGCTCCTCTGCCAAATGTTTTCATGAAAAACGTCCTTTTTTAGCCTCAAAACCCGCGGGAGTTTTCATTTTTCTAAGGTTTGAAATACTGCCGAAAACACGATTTGCTAATCTGGTCTCGTCGTGGTTTGTCATGCGAAAGGTTCGGGGGGAATATTTTGCTTCAGCAAAGCTTTTTTTTTTTTTGGGGGGGAAGCTTTCCAGCATGAAAGAAAAAGCCCCTGGGCTTGGGAACACATCCAGCCTCAGCACAGCAAAAAATACGGAGGAACTGGGGGGAAAAATCTGGATTTTTTTTTCCAAAATGACTGAAACCGCAGAGAAGCTTTACAACTTCACGACTGTGCCGGCGCAGTTTTGTGATACGCTATTAAAGGTAAGAGTTGGTGCCTAAAACAAGGTGTCATGATTTCTGACCTTCTAGAGTGGCACAAGTCTATAAATTGATTACGGAAGCACATTGCACTTGCACTAGAAAGGCTCCGGTTACCAGTTGTTTCAGCAGATACAGCCAGCCTTACCTTTGCTAATCTTGACCGGGGTGATAAAAACTTTTGCAGGCAAGGAAGACTGCAAATTGCTCCTGCAATTTGCTGACTTTCCTGTTCTGCCCTCCATAAACCGTGCAAGATACTCAAATTTGCATAAATATAGATGACACGGGCTGATTACCTTTCATTTGGCCAAGAAAAGCGCTGACCTTGAGCGACCACAAATGTTGGAGGTTGTGCTTTGGGTTCATTTGCAATTGGTTCAAACACTTGAGAGATGTATATTTTTGAGGAAACAACAGTACTTTTCCTTATTTTTTTTTTTTTGCAAACACTATCCTGGCTGCTACAGACCCCAAAGTTGGGTGAAGAGGAGTTTGGCTGAAAGGCAAAGAGCAAAGGAAACACTACCTACCTGTTCCCGGGGGCTGTTGGGGCTCTGCCCCGTCTCCATCGCCCATTGGATGCGTTGGAAGGGCAGGACCACCTCTCCGGTGCCTGCAGGGTCAAACACGAGGTCTCCGGGTGGGATGTGGATGTTCAGGAACTCAGCAGGGCAGCCGGGTTTCTCCGTCCCCAGGATGTCCAAGAGCACGTGGAAACCTGCCAGAGACTCAAGCGTGGTCACCAGCTGGCAGGACTGCCACCAGCAGATGGTGGGCAGCTGAGCTGTATGTGGGCTGAGGGGATCACCCGGTGCAGCAAGGGTGGTTTTCTTCCCGGCCTTCACTGCTGGTTTACTCCACAACTTTGCAAAACAGGGGCCCAGGTGCTCTTGGCCAGACCTCATGAGTAGGGTAGGGTTATTGAGGGACCAGGGTGGAGAACTCAGCCAGCAGATGTTTAGAGACCAACGGCAGCTGGACCGTCTGCTGGTCACCGCTTCACCAGGAGCAAGGCTCTGCATCTAGCCACTATTCCCCTGAGCTCTTCCTTGCCTGTGGCCTTCAAGGCCAAGGGTAGCTGCTGATGCTGAGCCTGGTGGCTCCTGTTGCTATTGACCCATTTGAGCTCCAGTGTGATGGGGAAAAACTACCTCCAGGGAGAAGCAAAATGGTAACGCACTGGTGTCTGCCCCTCCTATGGTCTCTCCTGGGGCCCAGCACCCCCTCTTGGGTGTCCAGGGATGTGTATGAACCCTAAGCTGCACAGGGAGCTAATTGTCTCCACTTCTTTAACAGGTTCATCCTGTTTTCTCAATGAGATGAGCGTATTTCCCAGACAGACATCCCCGGGCCTGGAGACCCAAGACCCCGCTGAGCTCCGACTTGCAGCAATTCTGCCCAGCAATCACTCACAGCACGGCTCTTATCACACCTGTTAGGAGTTTTGCAACAGGGTAACTCTACTGCTAAAACAAACGAGGAAGTGCCCGAACGACAAATATCGGTATTTGTAGCAACTGACAAAGGTCATCAAAAATTTCCGCAAACTCTCTTGGCTGTACCGTACTTTGGTATGGTGATACCCAAGGCTTTATCTTTCGGGTGTGCATCTACTATGATGCGGTGGGTGAGGAGCACTCCAATGCATGGCCTTGGGGTGTGAGAAACCAACATTTTTCCACCCGAACCAACATTTTTTTCCAGCCGGTGCCAGTCCCCAGCTCTTACCAAAGAAGACAGCCAGCACGGTTGTGTTCCTGCGGGAGGGCAGACCGGAGGGTCCCCGCGCCACTGTGTTGCTGAGCTGGCGAGCGTTGGGCACGTGGGGCTCTTGCAGCGCCTGGTAGACGCCGTCCGCGTAGTTGGCGGGTAGAAGACGCAGCAGTCTGGCACCTGCGGCACCAAAGCAACACGGCATGGGTCAGGTGGCACCCAACAGACGGGAGAGGCAACAATAGCGCGAGGGTCCCAGAAGAGAGCAAGAAGATGGCATAGACTCTTCTAGCGGCCAAGAACACATGAGTTTTTGGTACAAACACTCAAAACTTCTTGCAACACTGGGATCAGTCCTCTTAAAACTAGGAAGGGTCCTCCATGGGCAGGTTCCCTTCCAGTTGTGCTTCTCTGGTCCATCTGCATCCCCATTGCCTCCTGGAGGTCTGGGGTGTCATGCTCCAGTGGGTAACTGGAGTGACGTTGAGATGCCCAGGTTAACTACGCAATCCTGCACAAACACGGTGATTGCCAACACCGTAGGAAACAGGAGAGGGAGCAGACAAAGAGGGAGAGAGATGAGGGAGAAGAAGAGAGAGAAACACCCTGGCTTTGCACCCGCTGCCTGTCCTGTAACTGAAAAGCCGGGAGGTGGGAGTTCATTTCTCAGTGACGTGCAAGTTCATTTTGAAAGGTTCTTCACCAGTGTAGTGGGCTCTATTTGCCGGAGCTCCCCAGAGCTCGTAAATCCTGAATTACTGGCTTAGTTTCCGGCTTAGTTTCCGTAGGTTTCTTTCAAAATGTGAAGATCTGATCCATCTGCTCTGGAACAAGGAACTCTTGTCTGCCAGGGACCCGTTGGGTTTCCCTGACAGGCTTTGGTGTAATGAAGGGGCCAATGACACACATATCATGCTGGAGAGACCTTCAGAGGAAGCTGTGGAATTGCAACTCTGCCTTGTGTCATCTTGTGAGCAACTGATCTGGATGCAGGAAATAGGAGGATTCATAATCTTCAATATTTTAGATAAGGTCCTGCCTGATCTGCCCTGGTCCTCGGCTCGGGGACTTCTCCTGGAGGTGGGCCCATGGACTGCTTGTAGGCATGAGAAAGCAGCTCACCACTGGCACAGGGAAATCCCACGTGCCTGTACAGACCCGTAGGTGCGGCACAGCAGCCCAACAACGCAGTATCTGCCCTCGGCAGAGCGGAAAAGGAGTAGGTCCGGTATGCCCAGACCACAAACTCTTCTGTCTCTGGCCTTCTGTTGAATGCTGTTTGAGCTTCATGCTCATTTTGGCTAAAGATGCCTTTTCCTAGCTCTGGGATCCCTGACCATCACTGAAATGCCTGCTGGGAAGAGCTGGGTCCTTTTGGATCCTCTACCTCGGTGTGGCAGTGCGCTCTCCCCCTTTCCAACCCCGGCTCCTGCCCAAGCCATAACCATCAGTGGGAGCTGTGATGAGCTGCACCTGGACTTTGGGGGATGGCTGGCAACACAGACAAAACACTGTCTGGAGGGGGGACCTGGATATAGATATGACTCTGTAAATAGCGGACAGCCCAAGAGCCCTTTGAGCTCTCCTGCGCGGCAGCGGGGCTGCACGCCAGGACGTCTCCTTGAGCTGGGACGCCCGCTCAAGATTACGCCTCAAGGTTAAGAGATCTCCTTCCGCCACAGCTTCTCAGTAAGTGGTTTTATAGCACGCTAAACTTTGCTATCTTGGCTAAGTGATATAAAGGATTGATAGCGCAGATACAATCCTTTAGACATAAACCCTCGGCCAAGTCTGGGACTAGGACTGGATCCAACCGCCCCCAGACTCCTCTCGGAGAAGGAGTTCAGAAAGCTGGGGGTCCTTTCTGAGCCTCGGGACCCAACGGGAGGGTCTCCCTGCCAGCTCTGTTGGACCCCGGCCTCTGGGCAGTAACTAACCGAGCGTGCCCCGCCATCCAACCTCGTAAAACGCTGTCACGTTCATGACTAACTTTGTTAAGTCACTGGTTTGTATTAATAAATATCTCACGACTTCTCTCTTACGCGCGAGGTTAATCACTACGCACGCGACGCTTGGATGTTTTGAATGGCCCCCGCAGAGGCCCAGCTCTGCTCTGGGACTGACCCAGCACCAGCCCGACCCGCAGACGGTGCCTGCGCGGCAGGTAAAAGTGGCAAAGGGAGGATATGGCAAACGAAGCTGGGCTGCTTGGCCCCTCCAGGCTGCTCTAACGGGGCTCTTAGGGCCACCCAGGGACCTATCTCGGGTGCAAACAGCCACCTCTCAGAGTCACGGGAGGTGGCATTGCCTGGTCACCTGCCCGGTTCAGGCTCAAGTCAGAAAGGGTTTCCTCTCTCAGTGGTAAAGCCAGCCACGTGCCAAAGTGTCAGCTCGCCCCGTCCCGCCATCCCCGTCCCCAGGCCCGGCACTCACCCACCGCGCCGCGGCTGTGGTGCAGCAGGTTGTTGTACCAGCCGTCGTAGCGCTGGACCTCCCAGGAGACACTCTCCTGGGCTCCTGGAAGAGACCAGATGCACTCGGTGAGCCGCAAAAGAAAATGCATGAAAGGAGCAACTCCATTCCAGAATTATATTTGTATCAGTGATATTTTCCCATACTTTTTTCTAAAACTTCCTTTACGAAACAGTTTTTCAGACAAGTTTTGCACTCCTTTTGAAGGATGAGCAGTCTCTAAAGTTAGAAGTTTACGCTTGTCATCCCGGTTTCCCCAAATCTGTTTCTGGCCCCCACTAGTCTACTCCCAAAGCATCTTCATTTTCTCCTCTCTCATTGTACCAGAAGTGTCTCCTTACTTCTGACCCCCCCCCCCAACAACGTCCACGTGAGGCAAACACAGACCTTGGCACTGGAGTTAGGCTCTCCTCCCTGCATTATGTACCAGCATCAGCCTTTCTCAATAAACATATACCTTTTTTTTTTTCCTTTGTGTTAATTTCTAATGCTTTTATTATAATGTTAGTAAGAAGCTCCAGTTCCTGGTTACAAGCTGGATAAACATCATATAAGCACATAAACACACAAACAGCAGTAGGTGAGTCCCCCAAGCTGCAGGTTCTGCAAATTCAGCATTTCGCTCCGTTTTTTTTTCTGAAATCATCCCCACCTCTGATGTGATGCCCCATGAGTTAGAGGAAATAAACTGGAGCAGGGCAGGTTTAGATGAGACATTAGGATGAAGTTCTTTACACTGAGGGTGGTGAGACACTGGCCCAGGTTGCCCAGAGAGGGGGTGGAGGCCCCATCCCTGGAGACATTCCAGGCCAGGCTGGATGAGGCTCTGAGCAACCTGATGGAGTTGAAGATGTCCCTGCTGACTGCAGGGGGGTGGGACTAGATGGCCTGTAGAGGTCCCTTCATACCCAACACATTCTATGATTCTATGAAATTCCTCAGAGGGGCAGAAACTACCCAGGATCTCCCCTTGGGTCCCCCCTCGGGTCCCCCCTCCCCAAACCGTACGTACCAGCCAAGGTCCACGTCACCAGTAGAGCCACGGTGAAACTCAACATCGTTTCCACAGGTTGCATCGGCCCCCGGCTCTTGGGAAGCAGTGACCTGCAGACAGAGAGGAGGAGGAGGAGGGAGTTGGCGCTGGGCTGCTCCGGGAGCCTGGGAACACGCACAGATTCATCGTCTCAGCTCCCTCTTGTGGTTTCTGCTGCCTGGCAAAACCCCGCTGCCGTCATCATCCATCAGAAGTATCTCCCGATTTGGGCTGTGGGAAGGTGGCAGGGGGCACCTGAGACCCCGTCGCTCTGGGAAAGCTCTGGCAGGAGGTGGCGACTGGCCTGAGAAGCCCTTTCTGCTGGAGCAGGACCGGCACCCCTGCCGCGGGCTACCCCAGCTGTAGGTTCACAACTCATCATCCCCGGCAGGAAGATGTTAAGCCGTGCCAGCTCCGTTATAGAAACGCGGTCTTCGTTACAGAGATAGACGTATTTCAGCTGACAATTTCTCTGCACGCGCATTGTCCAATCCAGGCAAAATCCATGATGGGAATAGCCTCAGCATGCAGTCAAGCATCCCAAAGCGTGCTAGTACTGCAGATCAGGACCTCTTGGTCACCTCTGGGTTAACTTGATGTCACTCTCCCATGACCAGCCTTTCTCACGACGCTTTGGCCGTCTCACTTTCCACAACGACCTCGGATCCAGAGCAGATGGCATCAGTGGGATCTGAGCATTTAAAACCCCAGCCAACACCTGACTGGAAAGAAGGATCTCCAGCCATGAACAGCAAAGGCTACATTTTTCGGTCATAAATGATACAACGCCGCTGCTGGCTTTCCAGGCACAGGAATGCCAAACTTGGATTTAACTCCAATATAGGGTTTTCTGCTAAATATGGCTCTTTGTCCCTTGTTCCAGGATACGTACTGTGGGTATGTATCCAAAGATTGGCATCGTTTCAGACGAGCCCTGTTGCCAAGAGATGCAGTGTTGCACAGGTTTCAGTTTTCGCTACGTCACTCTGTTGCAAGCCAAAGTGATGCATTTGGTTTCCTTTTTTCATTGTTTTAATCAAAGCTTAAAGAAATGATGGTTTCGGAAAGGCTTACACGTTGTCAGTGGCTCGGTAGGTTTTATTTCTGGTTTACTGGGAATTGCAATGAGTCACTAAACACACTATCTACTTGGCAAATGAAGTCATTTGAGATTTAATTATTGTCATTGCACTCACATTAATTGCGTTCATAAAACTGAGCGCTCATTGCCAGGCTTTGAGCGCGGCATACAACCCGCGGTCACTTCCTTCCACCAGAGATTTCTGTACTTTTGGCCTTTTGCATCGGAAAACAAGCCGATTATCGAGAAGTGACACTTCCACATTACTCCTTTGTCACAACAGCTCCCCTGCCCTCTACCCCTCAGAAAACTTTATTACAAGCAAACCACTTTTTTGGCTTCCCATAACACGGATTTAACGTTAAATCACCGTTGAAATATCTCTGCACTGATTGCATTTTCAGTTCTGGCCTCACCTCCATGAGCAGGGGACCTGGGGCTGCTGAAACCCTCAGAGCTACTGACAGCAGCATTGGGCGGTGTCCCTGGTCACCCAGTGCCACCCCTGCCCTCCTGGAGCACGCCCATGTGCAAGGGGCCCCCAGAGCCCTTCCATCCCATAGCCTTCTGCTGAGCAAGGTCTCCTGGACGTGAGATTTGGGTTGTGCAGTTGGTGGGAACCAGAGGCTCCATGAGCCCCATCCCATAGGAAGAACACAAAAGTTGGGCCAATGGTTGAAGGATGGAGATGCCTGGAACCTCTGCCAGGAGCGGCAGTGCCCAGTTGCCATCGCCACGTGGGACCCTCTTGCCAGGAAGCTCTCTCCATTGGAGCTGCCTGTTCCTTGCTGAAACCAATGTGAGGGTCTGCATGGCTGGAGACATCCTGAGCAACCTGTGGCTTGCTTGTGCACAGAGGTCCACGCGACCTCCTGCACTGTAGGAAGGGAATCCCCATAGACACAGCCGGATTTATCTCCTGCTGACTCAAAATGTAGAGAGCTGCAACCCCCACCTAGAGCTGAGGTCTGAAGGTGCTGCAGGTTTACCAGAGTCGCTCAGGAAACATGGGGCAAAGCCCAGGCTCAAAGCACATCTCCGCAGCCACGGCGTAGCACCTGCCCCCTTTCGCCTTAAGTCCTCTTGCAGGGCTCCAGCAGAAAATGGGTTTTAAAATTCCTTCTGTCACTGAGCAACCTCCCTTTTCCTCAAATATGGGAATTGCTCTTGACCCAAGTCGTGAGATGGCGTGCCAGTTCTCATGCACTTTTCATCTCTCCATGGCCCAGCACTGAAAACCCATTTATTGCCTAGTCAACCCAAGACTGTAGGGGGGGTCTCTGGTGGCTTTCCAGCCTCCACCATGGCCAACACGATACAGTGACAATGGTGGTATTGCTTCAAGCAGTAGCTTGGACCACAGACTTCTCAGGGCCTTTCCCACCAATGTGGAACTCCTCCATGCCTCTATGCTGCCTTTATGTCTCCCTACAAGTTACCGGGCACATCAGCAGTTTGTCTCTCCCAACCAAACCTCAGGAACCATTTCGCTTCCCCGGGAGCAGCTCTCCCTGGAAGAGCTTGGTCTGTAAAGGCGTGAGCAGACATTGATACCATGTCTCCCCCTGCTTATCAAAACTTCTCCACCTACTGCTGGGAACCTCCTCACGAGTAGAGCTGAGTCACAGTGGCCCTTACGGGATGCAGTCAAGAGGAGGAACACGCAGATCTGGGCTAGGGGCTTCATGCCCAAGGCAGATGGGCATCTCTTGAGCGACACTCAGACGTCCCACGAGCTCTTTTCCCACGCTTCAGCTGAGGGCTCCAGCTTCATGCTCCCCAGTGTTGAGGACCGGCTGCCAGGCTTCTCCGGAAAGAGCCCCCTGCTCTCACACCTGCCTCCCAAATCTCGCAAACCACCAGGGGGGTCCCTTGACATAACGAAACTACACCGACCTTGGAAGCCTATGGTGCAGCTCGCTGAGGGAAAGCTTTGCGAGCTTGGATTGTTTCCATAGACTTTTCAAACTTTCCAGGAATTTTGTAAGGCCTGATGAGCCCTCCAGGCTCTGCTTTTCCGCAGATTCCCTGTGCCGCCTTTGGAAAGTTGTTCCCTCCCTCTGCACCACGTGAAATCAAGCACCCGCTTCCCCAGCCTTGTCTTCTCCCATTAGAGAGGATCCCTGTGCCCTTTCAAGGCCTGGAGTTTCACACCCTTCCAAAAACTGTGCTGAAGGGAGTGCAAACACACGGCTTCCCCCAGAGCAAGGATCTCCTGCTCCGCCTGGTCTCAGCAGTCTTGGCTCCCATAAAGTTAGGGCTTCAGCTTCCAAATGTCTCTTGAGCTCTCCTTGGAGCCACATGTAATCTGGGACTATGGGACACATCAGCATCCTAAGGGAGCAACGGAACTTAGTGTGATCATACAGGTAGAGGAGAGCAGTTTCAAAGGCACTCGAGAAGCCTGGAGCCTGGTCCCTGCGATTTGTGTTAGTCACAGCTTATTTCTAGCTCTCCCCAGCGCTGGTGGGACAGACTGGTGGACTGACACCATCCCCCACCAGCCAGGGGTTTCAGAACAGGCTGCATCCCCAGCCTCGGACGTTATCCAGAAAATCCCAAAGCTGTGCACACGCTGTGGCCAGCACGCACCCAGGCACCAGCTGTCTCTCCAGCTTTCCCGCCTGGGGACGCCCGTGGGGCCAGATGGCCCAGTGCCACCACAGTGCACAGCCGGACTCCCTCCCTGGGTGGGACATAAGGGGTCCCCACGGTGTCCCCACGGTGTCCTATGCCCATGCATAGTCCCAACCCGCTCTCTCCCGCTCACAGGCAGGGATGTGCATGGCTCCATCGCACCCTGCAGGTGAGGACATGCATGACCCCATCCCACCCTGTCCCCGCAGATCACCCGGACCCCCCCCCCCCCAGTCCTCCATGCAAGCAGAGACGTGAGTGGCCCCAGCCTCCTAGTCCTCCGTGCAGGTGTGTGCCCCAAGAAGGCAGGGACATGTTCCCCCATCTCACCCTATGCCCCGTCCCCCAGGCAGGTTGGGGACACCAGTAGCCCAGGGCCCCGGTTCCCTTGCAGGCGGGTCCCGATCCCCTGGACCCCATTCGAGAGGGGACACACGTGGTCCCGATCCTGCAGACCCCACCCAAGAGGGGACACACGTGGCCCTGATCTCACAGACCCCACCTGAGAGCAGACACGTGTGGTCCCGATCCCCCAGACCCCATTCAAGAGGGGACACACATGGTCTCGATCCTCTGGACCCCATTCGAGAGGGGACATGTGTGGTCCCGATCCCCCAGACCCCATTTGGGAGGGGACACGCCTGGCCCCGATCCCCCAGACCCCACCTGAGAGGGGACACACATGGTCCCGATCCCCCAGAGCTCACCTGAGAGGGGACACGCCTGGCCCCGATCCTCCAGACCCCATTTGAGAGGGGACACACGTGGTCCCGATCCTCCAGACCCCATTCAAGAGGGGACACACACGGTCTTGGTCCTCTGGACCCCATTTGAGAGGGGACATGTGTGGTCCTGATCCCCCAGACCCCATTCGGGAGGGGACACACCTGGCCCCGATCCCCCAGACCCCACCTGAGAGGGGACACTCATGGTCCCGATCCCCCAGACCCCATTCAGGAGGGGACACACCTGGCCCCGATCCCCCAGACCCCATTTGAGAGGGGACACGCCTGGCCCCGATCCCCCAGACCCCACCTGAGAGGGGACACACGTGGTCCCGATACCCCAGAGCTCACCTGAGAGGGGACACGCCTGGCCCCGATCCTGCAGACCCCATTTGAGGGGGGACACGCCTGGCCCCGATCCTCCAGAGCCCATTTGAGAGGAGACACGCGTGGTCCCGATCCCCCAGACCCCACCTGAGAGGGGACACACATGGTCCCGATACCCCAGAGCTCACCCAAGAGGGGACACGCCTGGCCCCGATCCCCCAGAGCCCATGCGAGAGGGAACACGCCTGTCCCCAATCCTCCAGAGCCCATTTGAGAGGGGACACGCCTGGCCCCGATCCTCCAGACCCCATTTGAGAGGGGACACACGTGGTCCCGATCCTCCAGACCCCATTCAAGAGGGGACACACATGGTCTCGATCCTCTGGACCCCATTCGGGAGGGGACATGCCTGGCCCCGATCCTCCAGACCCCACCTGAGAGGGGACACACGTGGTCCCGATCCCCAGACCCTATTCGGGAGGGGACACGCCTGGCCCCGATCCCCCAGACCCCACCTGAGAGGGGACACACATGGCCCCGATCCCCCAGAGCCCACGCGAGAGGGAACACGCCTGGCCCCGATCCTCCAGAGCCCATTTGAGAGGGGACACGCCTGGCCCCGATCCCCCAGACCCCACCTGAGAGGGGACACACATGATCCCGATACACCAGAGCTCACCCGAGAGGGGACACGCGTGGTCCCGATCCCCCAGAGCCCATCCGAGAGGGGACACGCGTGTCGGCGGCGCTCACCTGCGGGCAGCGCGGCGGGGCGGCGGGCAGTGCGGCGGGGCGGGCCGCGCCGGCATTTACATAGGGCTCCGCGCCCGCCGCCGCCTATAAGAGCGCGGTGCGGGACGGTGCCGCCCGAGCCCCGCCGCCGCCGCCGCCGCCGCCGCCGGCAGGTAGGTAGGTAGGTAGGTAGGTAGGTCGGTCAGTAGGTCGGTCAGTCGGAAAGGGCTTCCGCCCCCCACCCCGCGCCGCCCCGCCCCACCCGGCCCCCCACCCCTGCCCCCCGGCTGGGCGACCCGCTCCTGCCCCGGCCCTTCGAGCGCTCCGGGGAGCAGCCGTTGGACGCTGCCCACCCTGCTCGAGGGATACCGGTGGGGCGAGGGTGGGGAGGAGAGGATGAATCCCCATCCTGAGTTAACCTGGAGGGTTTTTGTGGTTTTTTTTTTTTTTTCCTATCCTGTGATTCTGTGATTTGACCCTCTTACAGGGGCAGGAACACGCAAGGAGGTCCTCCCCACCCCTGAATTGCAGCTCTGATGATTCGGTTTCCAGGGGACAGGATTTTCCCTTGTTTCGATGGAAAATACCAATCCGCAGCCCTGAGCAACCCAGTCTAGGATTGCTTGTAGGCTCTGCTGTGAGGAGGTTTTGGCTGGGCACTTCCGAAAGGTCTCTTCCAGCTTGATTCATTCTGGGGCGGGAAAACGGGTTTTCTGTAAGCTGCAACCGCTGGGCTTTGGGCAGACTTTCTGCCTCCTTTGCCTTTCTCTGCTGCCAGTCCAGAATATTTTAAACAAAAGATAAGTTGTCCCTTTCTGCTAAATTACTGATCTTTCCTCGAAGATGTCTTCAGTCTTTTCCCTCTCCGTACACTGTGACAGAGGAAACCATAGGGGTTCTAGGGCCATGGGCATGCTTCTGCATGGAGGATGTTTTCCAACATGCAACAACTTCAATTTCTCCTGCTCTGAGCTGCAGGCACCAGTTTTCCACTTCAAAGCTGCAAAAATGCCAAGGAGCTGGTCTTCTGTGCCGGGTAATCAAGTGAAAAAGATTGGGCGGACAGCAACAGAAAGAGTTGTTTCCCTGGAAATTCTCTATAGAACTATTCCCAGAAGCCGCAAAGCGCAGAGGAAATGCAAACAGCCCTTGATAGTGTTGGAAAGCTAAATTTAGATTTTAAAAGGCAGCGTTTTCCCTGTTACGTTCTGGGTTTTCAATTGTCATGTACGGTTGATCTGTTTTCAGTGGCGAAGAGCTGCTTTTCGGTGGCTACAGACTTGGAAATCGCCCTTCCCTCATCGCGCCTCCTGTGAAATTTGGGCCAAGACCTAACGAAACCGGTGGAATTCAAGCGATCGAGGTTTACCTTCCCCTAGGCTGAGCTGTTCATTTGTTTCGTCTCTTACAGCCCCTCAGACTCTTTGTGGGCACGTTTGCTGGGCTGGGGACCCCACGGCTGGACTTCAGGACTCCGTCGCGTCGGGACTCAATTACGCCTCCCGCTTGCCAGGTAATGACAGCAGGAACGGTCCTTCAAGACCGCCTTTCTCTGAGCTTGGCTTTCCAGGGGAATAGCCCCAGTCGGGGTTTCTAAGTACGCCTGATAGTTCTGTCAGTCCGGAGCGGAGAGTCAAGATAAGGTCAGGTCTAGATCGGTTGTGAGCCCGTTGTAAAAACCCAGTCTCTGTTAAACTGTTTGCTGTAATGATCTGGGTTACCGGACAGAAAATTATTCTGAAATCAAATATTGCTTTATGCATTGAAAAGTGACATCAGCTGCCCAGGTAAACTGTTTTTATGATGCTTATCGTAATCCTCGCCCACGTCTAGGGGTTTGGGACCTGCTTTTTCGTGGCTGAATTGCTCTGGGTTGGATCTTACCTAAAAATACGATTTGTACTGTTTTCAGAAAACGATAAAATCATCTCCTCCACGCAGGGACAGAAAGAAATTGTGTTTGGTCATGAGTCATATTAGCTGTGGCGTTGCCTGACTTGAGAAAGCCTTCCCGGGGTAGTTATGTGCGGAGATGCTATTAAATAAGCAAAATAAAAGGACTAAGCATGTAATCAGTCTGGGGAGAAAAGATCTAACCCAGGACCGGGGGGAAGCTCTGTAATTGCAAGGACTAAAGCGTCGGTGGGAGTTCAGAGACATCTACAGGAATTACACACTTCATTGTCTCGTGTGACTCAGTTTTCTTTAGCCTTGAGATGTGCTCCTGAAGTTTGTGTGCTCCTTGGACCCACATCCCGCCTCTAGGGGTTGCTTCTGGCCCCTCTGGACCAAGCCCAGGCACAGTCCTCCCTCCCCGGATTGCGCTTTGCGGCTCCTGGGGAAAAGAAGGGAGGGGGTGGAAATGGGGCTGAGGGGCTTTGTTCCGCTCGGCAACAGCAGCCCCTGGCCCGGGATAGTTTTACTACTGGGAAATCGTTGTTCTCAGCAGTTCCTCGTCATTTTGGAGGGAGGCTGGTGGTCGCCGGCTCGTGGAATTCCTCTAAGGGTGAGCCACAAAGCAGAAAGCCCTGGCTGCATCTGCTGGAGGGAAAGACCCGTCTCTATGCGGGGAGGAGCCGCTCAACAGGTTTCTGGGCTTGGGCTGCTCCTCAAGTGGCAGCAGGACAGTGGCTCGTGCTTCCCCAGGCTGCCATAATCCCTCCAGGCTGGTGGAGCCCTGCCCCGGGCACCTCCTCTCCTCCACCAAGGGCTTTTGGGTGGCGCGTTTCTCCGCTGAGAAGTATTTCACCCTATCCGTTTCCTTGCAGCGTCACATTTCCTCGTCCCTCTGGGGATTTTTGAGGTGAACCTCCCGCAGCTGGTTATTCCAGAGCTGAGCTGGGGGGAGGCCACCACAGGCCGGCGGCAGCCGGAGCTCTGCTGTGACCGCGTCTCTCCCGCAGGGTCCTGGAAGCGCAAGATGACTCTCTTCAATGGCGTCTACCCCTTCTACCTGCAGCAGAGGAAGGTCGCCGTGTTTGATGTCAGCAGCATCATAGTGATCGTGGTCTTCCTAACGTTCACCTGCAGCTTCCTGCTCATCATCCCGGGCATCCGCGGGCGGGTGGTGCGTGACCCCTCTCCCTGGGGATAAGCATCTCCTCCCCACGTTTTGGATGCTGGGACATTCCTGGCTGGTTCGGGGTGAGGCAGGAAGACAGACGGGGCTGTTCCTCCCTGCCTGATGTCCCACCTTTCTCCCCGCAGAGGCTGTACTGGACTCTCCGGGTTCTCCTCAGCCTCCTGGTGGGAGTGGTGATCGTTGGTAAGTGCTGCGCAGTCTCCCGGAGGGTGGGTCTGGGGCAGGATTGAACCCCGGGGCAGGGTCCGTGCTGGGAGATGGGAGCTGGTAGTCGCAGCTGTCCCCTGGCTGAAGCCGGTTGCAGGGTCTACCCCTACTCCTGCTCCGTAAAGCAGTCCCACCGCTTCCCAAAAGGGCTTTATGGTGCAGGGCACCTGGAGGTGCCCGTGGTCACTTCTGAAATAAGAGAGAGCTTTGCTGGCTGTAACCGCGGTGCGGAGGTTGGAGAGCCCCGGCTCCGGTGGGCTGCACAGCCCCGTGTTCCCCCAACCATGCAAGCCCTCCCGAGCTGCCCGCTGCTGAGGGAGCACGGCTGAGCGGCTTGGACCGCGGCCAGGCGCGTTTGGAGGACGAGAGGAGCCTCGCAGGGACGTGGAGAGAGCAGGTCGAAATAAAACACAGGCAGAGCAGAGGCTGAGGTGGGGGGGTAAAGACCTTCCAAGGAGCAAGGCAGGAGGAGACAAAGGAGAGGATTTGGTTTAGTAGAAACCAGCAAAACCTGTGATAAATGGGACTCGTGGTGGGAACCAGGCTGTGGGATTTCCAAGTCGGACAGGGTGACAGGACACGTAAACGAAAGAGGTACTGAGGGGACAGAAGATGCCAGATGGGGAGAGCAACCAGCCCTGACCCTAAATCAAAGACGGTCTCCTGCTGCCAAGGACAGGGTGGATTACAAGACTGTTTGGGGAGGGATGGTGAAGCACAACCGAAATGACTCAACCCCTGATCCGACCAGGTGATAAAAGTAGATACCCAGGCTGTGACCAGCCGCAGGACTCTGTTGGCTGACACACGGGCCAGTCTGGCGTGTGGTGGTCACCCTCCTCCTGGGGATGTCCAGGTGCTGGGAGATGCTACCAGAGCCACCAACACGGTGCCAGGTTGGAAATGGCAGAGGGGTGGAGGTCAGGGCTTGCTCCACAGCCTTAACCGGCTCAGCCCCGGAGAGCCATCCAGTGCCACCCTCCTCACAAGGATGCAGCCAGGCGCTGCTCGGACACACGGGAGGAATTAGTAGCATTAAAGCCAGCGTCAGGGTTTCTGTCTGGCAGCAGCAGGGCACGCTCGACCCTGCGGCTGGAAAAGGCTGCTGCAGAACTGCTACTGGATCGGTGCCCTCACAACTTGATTCGGCAGCCGAACTTATTTTCGGGCAGGTTTTCTTGTTCAGCCCCAGATTAAATCACCACCTTCACTTTCAGCTCATTTCAGTGCCGAAAAATTAAGCCCGCCGCAAAGTCAAGGTGGTTCAGAAAAGGACACTTTGTTCCAAAAAACATCGACCAGAAACCCTTCAAATTTTTCTTTCCCCTCCCCCAGATGGACTGACAGAGCTGTGTCACTTGTGACTGTGTCACTGTGACTTGCCACCCCTCTCCACTGCCTCCGCTTGGCAGCGATCTTCACTATTCACTAATAGCTCGATCTAGGGAGTTTAAAATTTGGAATGAAACTCACCCCTGTTCCCGAGGCTGAGGAACGGGCTCATTTCCCAGGGCCTGTCCCAGGGGGCTGCGGTCCTCGCCGTGGTAGGGAGCTTGCAGGGAAGTCCTGGAGAGGTTGTCCAAGGAGGAATCAGGTCCTGCGGTTCATCCCTAGGGATCCGAGCTCCCCCGCTCCCAGATCGAGGGAGTGGATGCTCAGCAAAGGGAGGACATGAGCTCCTCCAGGGCGTGGGAGCTGGTTGGGGCACGTCCTGGTGGCTGAGTCAGCTCTCCTGCCCTCCTTACACTCCCGTGTGGTGCCACGGTGGGAACACCGCCCGTGATCCCCCCCTCCTTCAGCACAGCGAAGCCCCAGACCAGCCCCTCCTTAACCCCAGCTTTACTTTTCCTGGCAGCTGTGCAGTTCACGGGGGACTGGGAGACCGGCTGGGTGAAGGCAAACACCTCCTACAAGTCCTTCAGCCATGCCCTGGTGAACGCAGACATCGGGCTGCACGTTGGCCTGGCCGGGGTGAACGTCACGCTCTTGGGTGAGTCTGGTGTCCCCATCTGCAGCGCTGGCGTGGCCAGGGCCCCAGAAGGTCTCCAAGTGCCCCGTGGGTGGCCTTGGTTTGCATGGAGGCTCCTGGGAGCCTGTTGTCCCTCAGGCGCCCGTGCTCCTGGCTGGCAGCACCCAGGCTGCTGGGACACAGTCTTCTCCCTCCGGCAGGAAACCCAGTGAATCAGGTCAACGAGACCATCGACTACAACGAGCACTTTGACTGGAGCTTCGATGCAGACTACGACCACAGCTACAGCGAAGGGCTGGAGAAGGGGCTGCCCAGCCCCATCCTCTATGTGGCAGAGAAGTTCACCACGCAAAGCCCCTGCAACATGCACCGGCAGTACCGCATCTCCGGCCACTACGCATCGGCCACTCTCTGGTGAGCTTTTGTCTCCTGGTGTAGGCAGGGGAGACGTAAGGATGTGGGAAGGGTTCTGCTGCCTTGCCCCTGGGCCTCTGAGGTGGGTGGCGATTGACTGCGTGCTGCCGGGAGGAAAGCCATGTGCATGGAAGGGGCCTCCTCAAGGTCTGCGGTCAAACCGGTGACCCTGTGGGCACCTTGGGGTGAGCAGATAGGAGGTTCCCGGTTCTCTCTGCTGGTCAACTCCACCAGGGCTGGGCACAGGAGAGAGGAATGTGGTACAGATCCTTGCCGTGATGGGGTGAGGATGGCAGGGGTTCATCCCCATGGAGGCAGTTGGAGCTGCTGTCCCTGGCGGGTGGCCCAGAGAGACCCAGCGGCATGTGCACAACTCTCCCGTCCCCATCTGCGAGGGAATTTAATATCTGGGAGTGTTGTGGGGTCAATCTCAGCTCTTTAGCAGGATCTGCTGAGCAGCGGCATGTTGCTGCTCACTTGGGTTGAGGGAGAGCTGGTCCACAGCTGTCAGGAGCTCGTCTCCTCTACCATGGGTTGTGAAGGGCAAGGGCCATTGCAGTGCTGTTCCCTGTCGTTTGACAGCAGGGATGCAGAAGCTAGGAAAGGGGCCTGGTGATGCCATGGACCAAGAGGGCAAGAGCTCCTGGACCATAGCTGAAGGCTTCCCCTGTCACCCAGCTCCTCAGCCAAGTCCAGAGCTGCTGAAAATGACTTATGCCTGCTTCTGCAATTATCCCAGTCCTGTGTGCTGCTCTCCGCTGTCTGCACTGCCCCACACGTGGAAGGGCAGGGAGCTGAGATGGTCTAGATATCCTGAGTGGGCTGCTGTGGCCTCCTTGAGGCTGGTATTGTCTGTGGGCTGAGCAATGGAAAGAGGAAATCTGGGCTTCTGCCTTCTGGAAGTAGCGGTGTGAGCGTTGCACACCTGCTTGCTCGGCTTGGGAGGCCAAGGATCACTCCAGCCTGCCCACAGAGCTTCTTGGCCTCATACAATGCAACCTGGAACCCAGATTCCTCCTCCCACATGGAAATCCTCGCATACAGCATCCTAGTCCGTGGCACTTGCATAACTCATCCGTTGGTCTTCTCTTGTCTCCAGGGTGGCCTTTTGCACTTGGCTCATCTCCAACATGCTCTTCTCCATGCCTGTCCTAGTCTATGGAGGCTACATGCTCCTGGTCACAGGCGCCTTCATGATCTTTTCGTTGCTCTCATTCTCCACCGTGAGGAACTCCCTGATGTGCCCGATCCAGTTTGGGACCGCAACCCTGCATATAAGCTATGGGGGATCTTTCTGGCTCACGCTAGCGATTGGTAAGGACACCAAGCTGCGTCAGGGAACACCACCTTGTGCCTCCGGGCGTGCAAGAGTCCCAGCGCTTTCCCCCAGAAACGGGCGTCAAAGAGCTCAGGCAGCGCAGCCCACCAGAGCCCCAGCCTGGTCCTTGGCAAAGCAGATCCCGGCAGAGGTGGGGAGAGGGCTGGCAGAAGGGGGAATACCATCCCCATCTCAAGGGTGGTGGAGGGATTTTAGTCCCTGAGATGCAGGAACGCAAGGAGATGGGGTTTTAAGACCCGTGCCTAGGTTTTAAGATGCTCAGCACAGCGGCTGGAGCCACCTCATGTAATAGAGGGCCATTTTCCGTAAGGGAAGGCATTGTTCCTTGGCAGGGGGCCACCACAGGAAGGGATGTGGGGTGGAAAGCGTGCCACTGTTTGCGGGAACGCTCTCAGAGAACACGTTGTCTTCTAGGCTTGCTCTGTTTTGTGGCTGGGATCACCGTTGTGGCGCTGCACTACTTCAGCTTGGACCTACTGAAGACTTTCTTTGACTTCCGTGAGGACAAAGCAGAAGAACACCAGGAAATGACTGAAGTGTATGTCAACACTTATTTTATGAACAATGGGCAGTGTCTTTCTCAGCCCTCCAAACTCAACCCCAACAGCATCTAGAAGAAAGTTTTTTTCCCCACTCCTTCCCTGAAGGTGGGCCCACGAGGGCAGAGCGCAAACCCTTCCCGATGTCCCCAGAGACCCCTTTCCTCACCCGGCTGCCTTTGAACCGCGCGCAAGCCCGCGCTGGGATGGTTGCTGGCTGAGAAACGCCCTTCGCGGACTGTGCCTCCTTGACCGTGCCCTGTGGAAAAGGGCAGGCTTTGCAGAGGGCTGGCAGGCTGCCACGGGAGCAGCTCGTGGCTCCAGCCGCTCGGGCTTGCGCGCTCACCTGGGGAACTCTGTCCCGGGAGGAATGCCCTTCCTGCTCCGCTCCCTGGCACAGGGGTGCAGTGAGCCTCTGGTGGCCGGTTCCCACACCAGAAACTGATTTCTCCCGGGGAGCACCCGTGACTCCAAAAGCCGGTGATTAAAGCTGCTCTTTTCTCTCCCAAGCACTGATGTTTAGCGTAGACCTTTAGGTGTACCCAGAAAAGGCCTCTGTCATGCTGTATGCTGCACAAGGTAGAGTGAAAAAAAAACAAAACCCAAAACAAACTGTTCCAGAACTAAAGACGGAGGGAATGTACAATGGAGTTTGCCGGGAGGGACATGGTGATGTGATTCTTTTCACTTTCAAACTTGAGCCTTATTAGGTAAGACGCGTAGCCCGGCGTGGGCCAAACAGATGCCACAAGAAAGGAAAGAGAGGGATGAAGGATGTTACCCCCCCACACCCCCATCCCATTTGGGCTGGCTGGGCTCACCATGAACCGCAAGCCCGAGGCTGGGGGGGGTCAGGCCCAGGCCAGGTGAGAGAAATGAAGTGCATCGAGTTGCGTTATTACGAACAGAAGGTGGGCTCTGCCACCAAACCCACCGGCCCGGTGAAGTCTCCGCGGGTTGGCACAATGAGATCGCCGTACCTGGATGCCAGAGAACTGGGCAGCCTCAGTCCAATTAATTATGAAGGACATCATTTCAGTATTTTGGCTCTTTTCTCAGAAAGAAAAGAGCCTCGCTGTTAAGTTACTGATTTCTTTCACGTGATATTTGTGTCGCACTTAATGTGATTTGCTATGCACAAGAATTATTATTTTCAATAAAACCTGGTTCAAAACCCGCTCCTCTGAAACACTTTGGGCATTCTGGGGGGGGCTGGTTTCTGAAGAGGAGGCCGTGGGGCACGTCTGGGGGCACCTGCTTTTGAGCCCCCAGCAGCAGCATCCTTCCCCTGGGGGAAGCTGCCCTGGCAGAGGTGCCCCCAAGGAAGGAGGCGGCTCGCTGGCCCGCGTCAACGGGAGCCATTGCGAAACCCTTGTGGTGGGGAGCAGGGTGCTGTAGGAATGTAGGAGAACCTCAAAAGGACTTTAACTAGCCGAGCGGCAGGACGAAAGCCTTGAGATTGAACCAACAAATCTCCCTCAGGAAAAGGAGGGTCCTTTCTT
This sequence comes from Sterna hirundo, assembly GCA_009819605.1. Lineage (NCBI taxonomy): Eukaryota > Metazoa > Chordata > Aves > Charadriiformes > Laridae > Sterna > Sterna hirundo. The sequence continues at coordinate 24,333,373 of CM020445.1, forward strand.
GCGTCCAGGCGTGTCAGGTCCGGAGGCAGCGTGGGAAGACGCTACGAGCAACCGCCAGGTTTTTGGGCTGGTGTGGGGCAGACCCTGTGCCCTGAAAGCACAGGAGGCCTGGGGTTCCCCCACTCTTTCTGCCACCCCATCTGGCACTCTCCGGTTTCATCCCGTGCTTTTAGGCATCCTTACCCTCCAACAGCATCCTCACCCTCCAACAGCATCCTCACCCGAAGAAAAGCTTCAGCCTCTTGCATCAGGCATACAGGGACGTGAACCCAAATGAACAACCCCTAAACAAAACTTGATCTGTTTGAGGCACAGCCCTCTGTGTGCCTTGCCCGCTTCCTAGCAAACACCGGAGGGCCAGGACTCCTGCGGCAGACCTCGCCTGGGGCCGGCTGAGCAGTGGCGATGGCGTGATGGGAGATGCGGAGACCCACTTCGCACACTGTGTCTGTGCGGAGCAGGGGGTCAGGACAACAGGGGCTGGCTGTGGCACCGGGGCTGGCCACCTGCAAGGAGATTTGCAGGTGAAGGACTTCTTCCCTTGCCACCGCAGGCATAAACGAGGGCCAGTGCTCAGGGATGATTATTTTGCCTCCCTACGTGTTGTCGTAGCCGCTTCTTCACAAGCGCCATAAGAGCTGTGGCTGTACGGCCCCCCAGGTTGTCCTGCCGCAGGTCCTACCTCCTCTGTCCATCACAGCTCCCGGTTCAATTTCCTGGCCGGATTGAGCCGTTGTTGGACAACAAGACGTAAAATAATTGCCATTAAATCCCTGGCTCTCGGCCCAGGCTGCTTCTGGCCCTACGCCGTCCAGGGATCCTGGCATCTAACCAGCGGGTCAGGGCCAGCAATGGAGCAAAACCACCGCGAACGCCTCGGAGAGCACAGCCTGGGGCTCTGTGAGGGCCGTGGTCCCCACGCCTGGCGGCACTCCCTGCCGCGGGGGTCCCTGGGCAGAGGGGACTTCTTGAGGTCTTCAGGGTGGGAGCGTTGCTGCCGTGGGCTCCGCTTCTCCTTTGGTTCATACCTGTGCGTCTGCAGCTATTTGGTTCCTCTCCAGTTTGTTCTGGTTTAGCCTGTGTCTTGGGGAGGACTCTTAGGGTTTGTTGGGGAAGAGCCCGGTGCCTGTAACTGGACGGCCAGGGGTGGGGCATGGCTTGTCCTCACCCCAAAAGCTCTTCCAGCTGCTGGCGAGTAAAACAACAGCAGAAACAAACAAATAAACAAACAAACAAACGAAAAATGAGGGCAAACAATTGTATTTGAGACACCTTTCCAACCTTGGATATTCTTGTCACCCAGCTGTCGTTGTGTCTCTTCCCACCAGGGCTCCTGGTGGGGTTGGACCGGAGCATGAATTCAGGAGGGGTGTCCTCGGGCTTTGCCCTGCCTCCCCCCCGGTGCCTTACAGCTGTGTGGCTGTCACCTCGCAAAGCTCGCCCAGAGGGACCATCAGCACGTCCTGCGTAGAGGAGCTGGGCTCGGCTGGCAGGTAGGACTTGTCCCACGCCTCCTTTTCTCCCTTCCGCTCGTCCAGGTTAAAGACAAGCTTCAGCTTTTCTGGATGCCGGGAGTTCAGGATGATGACAGCCAGACCCAGCAGCAGGCACAGCAACCCTGCAACGCACAGCACGGGGAGACACGTTAGCACCTCCTCCCCGCTGCCTCCCAGCCCCAGCCGTACCCGGATCTGGGGCTGGAGGCCAATGGCATGTGGCATCACCCAGGAGGTGAAGGGAAGGTGGTGTTTCCCTCTCCACATGTGGTCTCTGCCATCAATTTGGGCTCCCCAGTACAAAAGAGAAGTCAATGAACCGGGGCAGATGGCTGAGAGAGTTGGGGCTGGAGCCCGCCATGGATGGGGAAAGGCTGGAGGATCTGGGCTTATTTAGCCTGAAAAAGAGGAGTCTTCAGGGGGAGTTAATTGCCATCTTTTACTACTGAAAAAGGACCGGTCTCTTCCCGGAGATGCACAGTTGTAACATGGGAAGTTCCATAACATGGGAAATAATTGCTGCCCGTGTGTGGGACAGCTGTGGGGCGGACGCTGAAAGGCAGAGGGGATCTCTGGCCGTGGGGACATCCACCACCAGACTGAACAAGGTTGATGTGGCTTTGAGGTAAGCCCTGCTCCGGGCAGGGGCTGGCAGAAAGACCCCCCCCAAGGGTCCTTCCAGGCCAGGTATTTCCCTGACTCTGCGATTCGTGACTTTCATGGCACTCCTCTGGGCACACCTCCACACAGATAACGTTGGCCATTCAGATCTCCTGGCTGCTCAGCTCCTTTTCCCCCAGTTTCGGTGATGCTATCCTAAATTTTTTATGCCATTTAAAAAAAAAAAACCAAACAACCATTTTCTGTGACCAGCCATGGAGTCAGAAGGGATGAAGTGCTGCTGGGGCATCACTGAGCAACGTTGCTGCAGGAATGGAGAACAAAAGCCCCAGGAACAAGCTGAGCACTCACCTGTTGCTAATGTCAGCCAAAAGGATCCACCATAGTCTGTTTTCAAGGAAGCTGGGCCAAACTGGATGGGGCACTTCGGGGTGTTCCTCGCGGTGAAAAAGAAGAGCAGGGAGAAGAGCATCAGCGCGGCAGTGAGCAGGAGCATGTAGCCACCATAGAGCAGGATGGGCATGGAGAACAACAGGATGGAAATGAGCCACGTGCAAAAGGCCATCCTGCAAAAGGACCACAAAACTGAGCAGAAAGCGTCATGCTTGGAGCCCCTTCTCAGGGTCTCCTCTCCACATCCCAATGGAAGGATACACGCCTAGGCAACCTGCTCTAGCTGGTCTTGCTTGAGCAGGTGGGCTGGACAGGCTGATCTAAGGAGGTCCCTTCCAACCCAAATGATTCTGTAACTGCATGAATGATGGAGCTGTGGGACAGGTCCCCCAGTGGTGGAGAGGGACCTCCACACCTGGGAACATCCAGTGTTGAACTTCATGAAGCGCCGAGAACCTTGATAGGGCTTTGACATCAACCCTGCTCAGGGCAGGGAACTGCAGGAGAAACCTCTGCAAGTCCCTCCAAATTAACTCTGACTCTTGTGGTCCTCCACAACTGGCCACCCCCCCCCGGCAGTTCCCACTTATTCAAAGGGAGAATGGCAACAAGGGAGACCTTTGTTTAACGAGCTGTGCAAGGAGCTGTGCCCACATCTGATTCAGCACCTGGAGTGAACCCAGCTGCCAGCCCTGCCCTGTGTGTGGGGTTTGGGTTTAGCTCGCTGGGGAGGTGAGCCTAACAAAGTGTTCTGATGCCAAGAATAATAACGAAAAATAACTTTACATCAACATCCCTGCCTTGAAATACTCCTTCTCAATAGCAGGAAAGTGTGGCCAGGGCTAGTTATTTTTCCTTAAAATAAAAAAAAAAGAGACGTGGGCAGGGAGCTGGAGCCTCCATCCATACGGGGAACTGCAAGACTCACTCTTCCCTGCAGTGCCTTTCCCTCTGAGACACATGGAGATGCTCTGAGGCTCCATGATCGCAACGCCCTCAAGGGCTCTCAGCTTTACACCACAAGACAGCCTCTGAGGGCCCTCTTGATGGTCCCTCCCGCTCCCCACCAGCAGGTCTCCTGCTCTCATGGCCATGCAAGAGGAGCCCCGCCGCGGCTGGTCTTATCGGGGCCCCGCATCTTGCTCGGGGGAGGACCTTGCACCATAAAACCCACACAGTTGTGTCTGCTTTCTTATAAATGAAGAATAATTTTTCTCCAACTGCAGTTGTGCTCATCAGGGCAGAGCACACAGAAGAGGACTCTGGGGAGATGGGCAGGCCAGGAAGCATGAGCATTCCTGTTTCTGCAGAAGGCCAGATGCCAGAGACCAGCCAAGCCTTTGGCATGGCTTTACAGGGAAGAGGGTGGCTCCATCAAGCTCCCTCTGCTCCACCTGGTTCTTTTCACCGCCCCACTGAGCAGTGGTAGGGCTGACCTCTTGCTCTAACTTACCACAGCGTGAGGGAAGCGTAGTGGCCGGAGATGCGGTACTGCCGGTGCATGCTGCAGGGGCTTTGCGTGGTGAACTTCTCTGCCACATAGAGGATGGGGCTGGGCAGCCCCTTCTCCAGGCCTTCACCATAGCTGTGATCATAGTCTGCATCGAAGCTCCAGGCAAAGTGCTCGTTGTAGTCGATGGTCTCATTGACCTGATTCACTGGGTTTCCTGCCAGATGGTGAAGACTAAGGACCTTTCTCCACCTTGGAGGCAGCTCCAAGACTTCCTGGTGGGGGGCTCGAGGGCCCACAGCCCCCGAATCCAGGTGCACAGCTGCCAAACCTGCACCAGTCCCCTCCTCTTGTGATACGCACTCACCCACCAGTGTGATGTTCACTCCTGCCAGGCCAATGTGCAGCCCAATGTCCGCGTTCACCAGGGCACGGCTGAAGGACTTGTAGGAGGTGTTTGCTGTCACCCAGCCGGTCTCCCAGTCCCTGGTGAACTGTATGGCTGTGAAGATGTCAAAGGTTAATCATGGACTGGTGGCAAGAGATCTCGTGCTGGAAGTACCTGCCATGGTGGTCACCATGGCCTGAGCATCATCTACCCCATCACAAGGGCAAGGTTTGGGTTGCAAGCCCCAAGGAGCAGAAGCTTCATATGTCCTTCCCCAACATCAACCCCCACCGATGACCCTAAGAACCCCACTTGGGTTGGTTTCTCCCCAGATCCAGGGCAGTCCCTAGCCCTAGAGGCACCGGTCCTTGTCTAAGCGCCTGGCAATTTGTCTGGATCCCCTGGCAGTTGGTGACTGCCCTGGAGGTGGTCGGCACATATGACCACCAGCCTTTGGAGAGGGGACAGCTTGGTGCTTGCAGCTCCCACCACTTGCTGGAGCCAGGTCCCACAGACCGGGGTTGGTCTTACCCATAAACTCATCCTGCGGGCTGGACTTGGGGCTTGGCTGTTCTGTTCACGCACCCTCACCTTGCTCCTCCATCCCCCATGTCTTGGGTATCCTTGGGCTTCCCCCCAGGACCCTGGTACTCACTGAGGACCACTGCTCCCACGAAGAGGCCCATTACCACCCGCAGGAACCAGAAGAGTCGCTGTGAGGGGTGAGCAGAGAAGGGGGACAGGTCTCAGTCGGATTTTGCCATGGAGACCTCAGCACCAAACATGTAATTTAGAAATGCCGTCCAGTGAGAAACAGGCTCGTGCCTCCCCTGGGGAGTCGTGTCTCGGGCGCCTTGGGCAGAGGGGACCCGTGGATGGGTCATCCCTGCTGCGGGGTGGGGAGGCAGCTGGGAGATCTGGGCAGAGGCAAGGACGTCAAACCAGCCCATTCAGGAAAGACATGCCGTCCCCTTTCCGGGAAGGAGGATGGAGACACTCGCTTTGGTAGTCCTGAGCTGGGATTTCCACCCTTATCCAAACCTCACGGGTTTGGGCCTGTTGGCAGCTGGCCACCGCTGGAGACAAAAGCAGCACCTGGCGGTTCGCAGCGTGTCCCCTGGGGGGGGAGATGGCTCTCGGCCAGCCCCACCGCAAAGCCAAGCCCGCGAGGAGCATGTGGCATGCGAGCAATGGGCTCGCAGTGGGGTCCGTTGGCCACGCAGAGCCCTGCGAGCAGTGCTGGGGCAAGCAGAACGCACACCTCCTTCTTTTATTGGGGTTTCAGGGAAGGTGGAGCGAGTTTTTTGAGCCTCACCCTGTTTTTCCGCTCCTGGGAAACCACTCAGGCTTGCTCACAGTGAAATCCAGCCAAGCTCGGCTCTGGGCACCTGGTAAATTTGGGGTGGTGGAGTTTGGTGTCTCCAGCATGGGGGTACATGCTGGGTTGGGCTGGAGCTGGCCCCCGTGTGTTGCTAGAGATGCCAGAGCCCTGGACATGAACCTGTGGGCATGTTTGCTCCCCGAGTCTGTTTTCGAGGCTGGGAAGGAGGAAGCATGTGGGATGCACAAGGCAGGGACCAGAGGGCTGAGCTCCGCCTGCCCCTCCACTTACCCCCTTGCCCCGGATCCCCGGCAGGATTATGATGAAAGTGGCCAACAAGGAGAGGAAGACTGAGACGATGACAGCCCAGGTGGTGTCGAAGGGGAAGCACGCGTTGGCACCAGGGTAGAAGGGGAAGGAGCCGTTCCACAGCGTCATCCTGCTGCCCGGGATGGCTGGAAATTGGCACTCAGAGAGACAGAGAGGGGAGAAAATCGCCTCCACGCTTCTACCCCACCCAGCCTTCTCCACCGAGCCGCCTCCTGCCCGCTTGCCAGCAGGCTGCTTGTCCCGGGCACGGCTGTGCTTGCATCCCCAGTGCCTCTGCACGTTGCAGTCCCGCAGCTGGGCGTACGCTCGCACATCTACCGTCAGAGCCCTCCACCTCCCCAGGGTACGTCCTCGATCCAAGCAGGTTTGGAGCCAACAGGTCCCCCGCCGCAATGCTCAACGCGTCCTCAGGATAGGAGAGCAAGACGTACACACGTGGCTGGGACCCTTGTTCCCCTCCTCTGTCCTCAATGCCTGGACTCTTGCCTGCGCTCCCACCCTCCCTGGTTCGGCTCTTTATCGCACAGCCTGGCTCCCGCTGTGCTCGGGGGCGCTCGGCAAGTCACTGCACAAACGTGGGCTGCTCCTCGCTAAGCCCCGGACGGAGGGAACTCCTCATCGTCCAAGGAGACAGGAATAAGCCAGAGGGGACAGAGAAACTGCCTGTCCCTGGCAGCAGGGTGCCAGTTGCTGCCTGCCAAGCCTTCATCGCCGGAGCCGGCTGAAGGCTCCGTGGTGGGCAGAGGGATGCTGCTCGGGAAGCCGGCTGTGGGTTTTGCCACAGCACTTGGCCAAGGCATTTCCCTGCTAAGAAAGGGCTGTTCAGCATCCCCCAGGAGTGGGGACCGTCCCAGCAGTGGCCGCAGAAACTCCCCCGCGCCCTCTTCCCTTTGCCGAAGCCTACCTGATCCCGAGGGCCGGGTGCTGTGCGGAGCCGTGGCGTGCTCCGGGATGCTGCCTCCCTGGGCTGCGGGCGAGAAGCCAGCTCGGCGTGTCATGGGTGTATTTCTCACAGAGTTTTGTTGTGGTTTTTTTTTTTTTTACCGTGCCCGCCTCCAGAGGTGGCTGGATCATGCAGCCTTACCCATGGCTCACTGGCCTCCTCCGGCACTCCTGCTGAGCCCCACCGCAGGCAGGAGAGCTATGGGCCACCACCGTGCCACGCAGGGCTGCAGAGGTGAGCGATCACAGAGGGGCTTTGCCTTCTTTGCCTCGACTTTTCCTGCAGAGTGGTGAAAAGTCCAGATGCTCCCTACAGCACGAAGACCCTGGGGCTGCCAGGCTCCTTGGAAGCCTGCTTGGGAGAACAGCGGAGGACTTCAAAGTCCTCACCAGCACTGCCCAGTGAAGCATCCCAGCTGAGGTCATCTCGCGTAGGTTGTGGCTGCACGGTCTCCTTCGTTGAGCCTGCTCCTGACTCCTTACGCCGGGAAGGTTCCCCAGGAAGGTCCTGGCTGAATGTCGGTCACTGGGCAAGGTAGCACAGTGGCCAGTGAGGGTGACCAGTAGAGAGGCACAGGTCTAGATGAGCTTCCAGCCCTGTTATGCAGCAGATGTTCAGGTTACTCACCTGGCCATGGTGTGGGGATCATGGAAATAAAAGTTTGTTGGGGGGGTTGCTCTCATTCTTTGGCATTTTGGTTGGCTGAAACAGGTTGCGTTGATGTGGAGTGGTCCCAGCATGGCAAAAACGCTCTCCTGACCCCACCTGGGGGCTTGCTTCCGAAACCGTCTTTGTTTAAGCTGGGAACTAAGCACCACGCAGCCACTCGCTCACTCCCCCTGCAGTGCGATAGGGAGAGAATCAGAGGAGTAAAAGTGAGAAAACCCGTGGGTTGACATAAAGGCAGTTTAATAAGTAAAGCGAAAGCCGCGCGCACACGCAGAGCAGAACAAGGAGTTCATCCACCGCTTCCCGTCGGCAGGCAGGTGTTCGGCCGTGCCCAGGAAAGGCGGGCTCCATCACGCGTAATGGTGACTTGGGAAGACAAACGCCGTCGCTCCGAATGTCCCCCCATTCCTCCTTCTTCCCCAGCTTTATGCGCTGAGCACGAGTCATACGGCACGGGGTATCCCTGTGGGCAGCTGGGGGTCAGCTGTCCCCACTGTGTCCCCTCCCAGCCCCTTCTGCGCCCCCAGCCCGTCGCTGTTGGGGCGACGTGAGGAGCACAAAAGGCCTTGGCTCTGTGTGAGCGCAGAGAAGAAAACTAACTCTACCCCAGCCCAAACCAGCACATTCTCCACCCCCCCGTTTTGGGGGATTTTTTTGAGATAAAAGCCACGTCTTATCAATTGTTGCAATCTAGTTATACGTTGAGTCAAGATTTATTGCCTAACCCCACCAGAATGAATCTTACGTTGGTGAAGAAACTACTACAACACGGTGAGCTGTGTCAGCTGCTCGAACGAATCCAAAACAACGCACGCAAAACTCTCATCACTGCTCAGCGGGGTACACCGTGTCTTTGAAAGCATGAAGGATGGAGAACAGCGTTGGTGGGAAATTCTTCTTGGATGGTCACCAACAGCAATGGGAGTGTTTAATCGTATGCTTCGCCCAGTTGTGATCTTGCTGGCTCTAATTTTAATACGTTTGTTGCTTATAGTTATGTTGTGTATAAAGGTTTGGTACTTGACCAAACAGATAACGCAACTCCAACTACCCAAAACATACAAATTAATGAACAGCAGCGCTTTACTCGCTACTTACCGTGGACCTCTAAGCGCACAAACTATCAGTATGCTATTTCTGGCACGGAGGCAAGAGGTGACCGCGCCACCGCTCTGCGGAGGGGAGGTGAATTGACCGTAGTCACGGGGTGGAGCGTGGCGGTGCATTCTCCCCTTCCCCCCCGGCTCCTGCCCAAGGCATGGCCATCAGCAGGAGGTGTGATGAGTTGCACCTGAACTACGGGGGATGGCTGGCAACGCAGACAAAACACTGCCTGGAGTGGGGACCAAGAGATCTTGTTCCCGTGCGTATATGACTATAGGTCGATTCCCTCACTCTGTAAATAGCGGACAGCCCAAGAGCCCTTTGAGCTCTCCTGCGTGGCAGCGGGGCTGCACACCAGGACGTCTCCTTGAGCTGGGACGCCTGCTCAAGATTACACCTCAAGGTTAAGAGATCTCCTTCCGCCACAGCTTCTCAGTAAGTGGTTTTATAGCACGCTAAACTTTGCTATCTTGGCTAAGTGATATAAAGGGTTGATAGCGCAGATACAATCCTTTAGACATAAACCCTCGGCCAAGTCTGGGACTAGGACTGGATCCAGCCTCCCCCAGACTCCTCTCGGAGAAGGAGTTCAGAAAGCTGGGGGTCCTTTCTGAGCCTCGGGACCCAACGGGAGGGTCTCCCTGCCAGCTCTGTCGGACCCCGGCCTCTGGGCAGTAAATAACCGAGCGTGCCCCGCCATCCAACCTCGTAAAACACTGTTGTATTCACAACTGACTTTGTTAAGTCACTGGTTTATATTAATAAATATCTCACGACTTCTCTCTTATGCGCGAAGTTAAACACTCGGCACGGGACGTGGAGGCACTCTCGGTGGCCAGATCTTCGAGATGGGCTCATGCAGCGTGCTAATGGGATTCCTTTCTCCGTCCTAGCGGGTGGCCTGCCTGGGCACCCTGAAAAGCTGCATTTCCCACCCCTTTGGCAGAGGGAAGTTAAAAACACATCTGAAGTTTGTGCCCAGCAGGAAAAAAAAAGGCATTTCTGGGCAAAGATTTGCCATTTCCCCCCCATCAGTGCCAGACTGATGCTACCCAGAATGAACACTCAGTCCCTCCTCAAGGGTTGTTTAAAGCAATGAAATAAATGTTGGCAATGTGTGGGGAACGCGTGTGCAGAGCTGAGCTGCAGAGATGTCTGCCCGTGCCCGCAGTGCCTGGGACGTGGCACCTGCCCCTGCTCCGGCAGCATCCGCAAAGCAGAGGGAGATGTGGATGTCACAGCAGATCCTCGGGGGTGACTGCGGGGACAGGCCTGGGGCTTTGGACCTCATGTTAAGGTGGAAACACCTCTCCTTTCTGCCTGGAAGAGAGATGACCCAGGAGATGGGCTCTGCGCTGGCTTGGCCAAACCAAGGCGTGGGGTTTGCCTGGGGAAGAAGACCGTGGGGTTTGTGCTGTTCAGCCGAGCATCACAAACATGTCTTTTGGGGCGATGCCCTCATGCCAAAAATGAGAGGAGGGGCGAGGACGTTCCCTTCCTTCTCTAAAGGAGGTGCCCACAGCACAGCGTTTGCGTGCAAGGACGGCGGGGGAGTGCACGGGGCTGCTCGTGTGTCCCCAGCGGCGATGGACACAGGGTGTGATGGCGCTGGCGGGGGGGATGCTCCGCTTCCCTGGGGGACCCCTGACGGGGTCGTGGGTTAGCAAGCACGGCAAAACTGCTGGAGTTACCCCCTGAGCAGTACTCTGTATCCACAAAGAGGTCCTGCAGAAAGCCCGAGGCCAAGAAGGTAACTGGGGCTTGGGGTTTGTTTTTTTTTTCCTCTCGTATTAATCTTCTGGGTATTTCTGCAGGTAGTAAAGGTGTGGAGTTCACCGGAAAGTTTCCAGGGAACAGGTCTGGGGACTTGTTCTTGCTCACCAGGAGCTCACAGCCTCGTGCTCAGGGCACTGCTCCCACCGCGGCACCCTGCCCTGGCTTGGACAGCCCTCGCTTATCGGGCAGCTTCTGCTTCACCCGCTTGCAAGCGATGGACGGGGCGATTAGGGGTGAGTCACCCGATCCGGGTCACCCCAGGGAGGTGGGGGCGAGGGGAGCAGCACCCATCGCCTCTTGCGCAAGGAGCCGCGCAGCGTTGGATCAGCCACCGTCTCTCTGCCGGGAAGCGAGGCGGGGAAGGCGCGGGGACATGCCTGGGCAGGGAGGCGGCTCTGGGGACGCAGCGGGAGCCCCGAGAGGCCGCCCTTTGCTCAGGGGATTTGTGCCGGACCTACCAGTGGCAGTGGGACCGACGTGGTGTTTGCGTCCAGGTGTCACCCTCCCCCGTTGTCCCCACCAACCCCTCTGACCTGGTCCCCCGCGCGGAGGGTGCTGCAGCTGGGGTCAGGCTTGGGCTCTGTTGTGGTGGAGCCTGTCCAGTGTCCCGTCCCGACGCTTGGATGCAGCTCTTTTCCCGGGATTCTTTGCAACAGCTGAAGGATCCACGCTGGAGTAGCTCGAAGGGAGGGATGGCGAGAAGGGTGGAGGGATCTCCTCTGGACAGTTTCCACCCAGCTGAGCAGATGGGTCCAACAGTGCTGTGGCCACGCTTCGGCTCTAGAAAGATTTGCAAGAAGGATCTATTCTTCCAGATTTGCTTGGAAGTTACGTCAAGATTTTAAGAAGGGGAAGGTGTCAGTGTCCATAACGCTGCCCAGCAGGCTCGGTTTCGTAAGTCATGATGGACAGAGCTCAGGGCCACCCAGCAGGGCTGCCAGGAGATGGAAACAGGAGCCACCCATCCTCTTAGCAGGAACTGATACAGGAGGGGCTTCAACCACGCTTCGAGCAAACCCTCCACCAGAAATTATGTTGGGTGTCTGTCCCTCTGCTCCTTCCGAGAGCCATCACCATTGTCGGGGAGAGGAAGTAGTTACCTACAGCCAGGACCTCCCGGCAGTGCTCTGGCAGGTTGCCACATGCTCTCAGAGACCCGGGGAAAGAGAAATCCAGCTGCCCCGTTGCCCTCCTAAATATCTCCATCCTGCCCGGAGAGCTCATGTTTGACCCCATGATCCCTGAGACCAGGGCCTGCGTCGGGGAAGGGGAAATGATGCCCCGACGTGGGGCTGTGGCTGGCGCCTGTTCCTTCCCCAGTGTCCTGCCCCTTGCTGGGGTTGCCCGGCCCGGATGAGGAGCTGCAGGTCCAGCTCTTCTCTCCTGTTCCGCAGACCCCTTCCAGGTGCCCCTTCCAGGCTGCCCCGAGGCCAGCGCTGCGGCTCTGAACAGCTGCCGGAGCAGAGAGACACCGGGGAGAGGGAACCCCGAGGCTCTGGGAGGACAGAGCAGAAGGGAGGACGTCACTTCCCACCCCACACCAACGTCAGAGACGTTGCCTCTCCATTACGGAGCGAGCGGGGCGCCAGCTCCCAGGGATCCTCTCCAGCCTTCTCCCCGAGGGCCCCGCGCATCCGGCAGAGCGCTGCTGCCCCGGCACGAGTGTTGGGAGCGGCGTTAGCCTTTGCGACACACCTTATCAGGGATTTTACTGTCCCAGTTTGGGGAACCCTGTCGCTGGAGATAACAGACATTCCTGCCAGTTCCTGACGTAACTATCAGCGAGTTGAGCTTTTCCAGGCTTTGTTGGGGCTTGTTAATGATGCACTCCGTGGTAATTAGCACTTTTGTCCCAGGCTGCAAACTTAGAGAGAAGCTTTCGCTTGTAATCGCTGTTGTTAGAGGCTTAATTAAAGTGATAGACATTTTTCCACGGAACTCCTGCGTCGAGTGTCTCCCCGCCAGCCTTGGCATTAATGCGCAAAGCAATGCTACCCCACCGCGGGCTCCAACGCAGGTCTGAACACACGCAAGCGCTCTGCGCCCCGTATCCTGGCTGTGGGTAGAAGAGCCTTTGAGCATCTCTTTCTTCCGTCCAGGCAGAAGTGCCAGCGGCACGCGGTGCAATAAGAAATGAGGCACCCGTCTGAAAAGCAGCGAAAAGACCCAAGGGCTGCTCTGCAGCGTGCGGGCAGAAATACTGTAGGATAAATTACGACCAACTGCTTGCTTAATATTTTAAAAAAAATAAAGTAATTCATACAGTCAAGGTAGGCTGCAAGCAGAGATGGGGTTGCCTTAACTTATGTTCAACAAATAGGCCAATCCAGCTGAAAGTTGCACAGCTTTTTGTAGGGCTTCTGGAACCCCCTTCCAACTGGTTTGGATCTTGCAAGACGCCCTCACTGTCCCAGAGCCCTCCAAGGACCTCTTAATAAACTCAGCATCCCTCCGCATGGCTTTGGCTTTGGAGAACACGTCTCCCTGATGCTGCAGAGAAAAGCACGCGCTCCCCCAGAGTCACCTGCTGCTCCAGTCTCATGGTCAAAGGTGGCTCTTAGGAGAGAACCAGGAATCGAGCAGAGGTGGGACTCTCCTTTCCAGTGCATCAGGATCCAGAGGGCAGAGGACTTGGACCACCTCCTGCTGGGGATGAACTTGCAGACCAGGGAGCAGGGTGAACGTTGTGGAAGGCAGATCTGAGGTTGGCCGGGTCTCCCCTGCATGTTCTCTGCCAGGTTTAGGTGTCAAAAGGGCTTTGTGGGTTGGGGTGCAGAGCTCTTCCCACACAGTGGTCCTGTCTCACCAAGCATCACTTTGGGATAGCGTCTTGCAGTTGGTGACAGTCCTGCTGTGAGTGAGAGGTTGAACCAGAGGCCTTCAGAGGTCCTCCCACTGGCATTTCTATGAATCCGGTGGGTCTGTTCCACCTACCATGGTCTCACAGACCTCCCAGCAGAGCTGATTCCCTAAAACCTTTCAGGGCACGTGTCTCGCATCCTTCCAGAGAAAGGGCACATGGCAGGCGAGGCAGCTGGGAAGCTGGCCCTTCATGAAAGGACATGGTCTTTGAGGTCGAGCGCTTCTTCATGAAGGTCTTTGAGGTCGAGCGCTGCCACCTGGATGTTCCCAGGCAAGACGAAGAGCCCACCTTGTCCCGAGTCCCACGTCTGTGTTCCTGGGAGTCCTCCTGCCCTGCTGGGCCCTGCTTAGCCCTGTCCTTCCCTTCCCTTCCTTCCCCTTCCCATGGCGTTCGCATCCAGGTCCCGGAGAAGGTTGCTGCCCTCCACAGCAGCAGCATGGCCAGGCTGGAGCTGCGGCCTAAGGCCATGCTGGAGGGCGGTGGCTCCCTCGTCACTGCCACCACCCTGGACCAGTTTGTGCAACGGGCTTTGGCCTGAGAACACCCAGCACAGGTACAGATTTCCTCCTGGAGGAAAAAAATCTTCCCTGATGTGCCAGAGGATGGGGGATGCCAAAAGCATGGGCACACTGAGAGTTGGAAATGGAAAGAAACGAAGGGCCTAAGTTCACTCTTTCTAGGTCCTACCTGGAGCAGGAGGAGCCTTACTGTATCCACCTCTGCCTGCTGTTTCGGGAAGGGGAATTGCCTGAAGTACCGCTTTGACTGACTTCCCACGCAGGGGAAACCCCCGCCGCGCTGCAGTACCGCTCCACAGGCATTTTATAAAAGCCTGATTGGAGAAGCAATTAATATATTGATGCCTTATTCCAATTGCAGTCCTTGGCCGGTTCTCAGCGCCATGCAGAGGTTAAAAATGCAGCCGTAAGGAACAGAAAATGGAAGTAAGGTTGTGTCAGACCTCCTCTCCCCGCACTCCTGTCGCAGATGGAGCGATACGCATCGCTCCTAAGAGAGAAGCAGCAATGTATTTACTGCAAAACAATGATTTAGCAAAGTTGACAGTAGATGCGACAGCGTTTTACGAGGTTAGATGGCGGGGCACGCTTGGTTAGTTAATGCCCGGAGGCCGGGGTCCGACAGAGCTGGCAGGGAGACCCTCCCGTTGGGTCCCGAGGCCCAGAAAGGACCCCCAGCTTTCTGAACTCCTTCTCCGAGAGGAGTCTGGGGGAGGCTGGATCCAGTCCTAGTCCCAGACTTGGCCGAGGGTTTATGTCTAAAGTATTATATCTGCGCTATCAACCCTTTATATCACTTAGCCAAGATAGCAAAGTTTAGCGTGCTATAAAACCACTTACTGAGAAGCTGTGGCGGAAGGAGATCTCTTAACCTTGAGGCGTAATCTTGAGCGGGCGTCCCAGCTCAAGGAGACGTCCTGGTGTGCAGCCCCGCTGCCACGCAGGAGAGCTCAAAGGGCTCTTGGGCTGTCCGCTATTTCTGGAGGTAAGATGATCGACTTATAGTCATATTTGCACATTGACCATAGTACCAGCGCGGTGGTGAGGTGGGTGAGTTGCCCTAGTTAGCCTTTGGCTATTGTGGTGTTATCTGCCTACCTCTGAGCCCCGCGTGCCGCCGTCACGACTAGATGCACCCATTAGACCACCGCGGGTGGTTATCGCTCGGGCAGGGTTACAGGAGACAAAGGTCAGGTTGGCACCCGGAGAGGGGGAGCACGCCGTGCCGTCACAACTCCAGCACCCTGATGATTTCTGGGGTCCCCTGTTAGAGGGTCCTGTCGCAGGAGGGCTCTCCTCCAGCCCCATGGCTGGTTTCGTCCCTACGGCTCTGGAACCGTTCTCACCCGTTGAAGGCCAACATCTCACGTCTGCCAGGAACGGATGCTGCAAAGAAAGACCATAAAAAAAGGCTTTGTGGGTCTGGAGCTGGGATGGTCCATCTCTCTAGCCTCGAGCAGCAGCATTTGGTGCACAGAGACTGTAAGAATAGCTCCTTCTGAGCGGGGGTCACATAGAGCGATTCTCCCAATGCAGTCGCACGCTTGTGCCTCTTTCCCTGGGTTGTTCACAGCCGGAGAAATCACAGGATTTCAAGACACCGTGTGCCATGATGTCCTTGTAATTGCTTACGCACAGTCCACCCAAGTCCAGAACAAGGCGTTTGCTTGGGGCCAGGGTGAGCACGTCCCTTGCGGGAAGATGTGACTTGGGACAAGCAACATTGGAGTCATTTCACACTCCAGAAGGCATCACCTGGACTGAGAAAGAGGGTCAGAAGAGTTTCCCACAAAGACTAGAGCAGTGAGGACAGGTTGGATGACAACATTTATGTGGTGTGATCAGGGAAATTCGGCTCCCTCCCATTTCCAGGTGAAACTGGGGAGTTGTTGCCAGCTCCAGTGTGAGACGGGGCCATTTTCTGAACTGCTGGGGTTCCCGCAGAAGTACCAGATCCCTGTCAGGCCTCTTACCAGAGCATGTCTCCTGCTCATCTTTAGCTGACTCCCTTCTTGGGGGCCTCAGCCGGAAGCCAAGGACCTGATGCAATGAAATGCTTCCCCACGGGGTCCCATATCTGTGTTTTCCGAAGTGCTTCCGACGTGCTCCGGGGGTGCTGGGGCGGGGTGGGGTGAGTTGGTATGTGACTTAGACCTCCCTTCCCGTCACCTCCCAGGAGACCCCACGCTCAGTCCCGCAGCTGAACAAGGAAAGCTGGCCACCTGAGCACGTACGATGGGGCTGGACTCCTCCAAAGGCACCAGTGCTGGATTCAGGATACACACCCTTTCCGCCAACATTTGCCATTAGGTGAAATCCCTCTGTGTCACCGGTGTCCCTCCCCTCTTTCCATGCTGCCAGCACTTTGCAGCGAGCTGTTGTGTCCTGCCGTGGGGAAAAGGCCTCTCTAGCCTTGATGGAGCACCCAGATAGTTTGCAGCCCTGCGCTGCATTTAACCTTGGCTCCTCTGCACTAGGATGCCCTGCTCCCTGGAAATCATTTTCAAGACAATAAGGGGTGCCAAGCTCTGGACACCTTCTTCCTCAGGCCGTCTCACCTCTGGACCGGCTGGGTTTACCTTGGTCCGGTTGGGTTTTGATGTCCATATCAGGATAAGAAAAGCTTTCCCCGGAGGAGCGTGGGGGATGGCAAATATGTTCAGGAGACTAAGCTTGTTTTGCTTCCTGACGGCAACCTGATTTCCTTTCTGCCTCTTTCTCTCCCTTCCTCGTTGCCTGGTTTGATGGGCTCCCATGGAAGAGAGATCTCAAGATACCTCGGAGGAAGGAGCCCACCAACCTGGGGCCTGATGTTTTTGCTGAAGGCACAGCAGGAGAGCCAACCCTGTGTGAATGAGCGTGACAGGGAGCACTTCGCTAAGCCTGGGACACCAATGACACCAAGTGGTGGCAGGGGACATTCACAAACATCCTTCTGAGCCAGCTCCTCCTCAGGGGGCCGTCCCACGACTAAACAGAAACAAGGGGTGAGGGTGGCTTGCCTCCGTTTCTCTTACCTCACTTCACATCCTTTCCCCATCCCTGGGGTCGCACCACGGCCACGGGTTGTGGGGGAAGCCCAGGAGACCGGCTGCGATCACAGATGTCCAGCAGTTAGGGTTTCCGAGACCCCTGCTGCGGTTCTGCTCCGTGGTGGTCCGCGCGTGCCAGGGAGGACGTCCCAGTGACCTCAGTTGGGCCAGTGGCCTCGGCCCGTCTCTTCTTGTGGCTCGCAGAAGCGGCGAGCAAGCTTTTGAACCCAAGGAGCAGCGCGGAGGGGTAGCCTTGACCCAGAGCAGCAAGGGGAGCAAACGCAGAGGTGGGGAAAAAAAAAAAACCAACCCAAAACCTGAAGAATTTGCTCATTCCCCTAGCCTGGGCACGACGCTTTGGTCCTGGAAACCCCCAAAGGGTATGAGCCGGGGAGTGACAGGGCATTGTGCTCAGCGACGGTGCGTGTTGTGGAGCAGCAGACAGACGCCGGAAAGGCGGGTGCCAGGACAGAGCAGGCAGATTGCCGAAAAACGGTATTCCTCAAAAGTTTTTCTGACCCTCTCAGTCTGTATTTTAAATGGAAGACAGACTGGGGGTTTGGGGCACGAGCCCTTGCTTGCCTGTGTGGGAGAAGGAGAAACATGGGAACAGCCAAGCAGTGGAGCAGGTCACCCAGCCTTCACACCTGGAGGGTTCCAAGACCTAACGAGACAAAGCCCCGAGTAACCTGCTCTGACTCCAGAGCTGACCAGATGGTGGACTCGAGACCTGCTGAGGTCCTCTCCAGCCCGAGTTATCCTCTGCTCCTAGGGTGGTGTCCAAGGCAAGGCGCTGGACGCCTTGCTTCTCAGCAACACGCGGGTGGCTCAGAGCGGGGCAACACTGCTCCGGCGGTTTACGTAGCAGTTCGGAGGAGGAGGATGAAGAAGTGGTCCCCTCGAACGGACTGCTGGCCACGGAGAACCCATGCTGGAGCATCTACACCCCCGAAGGGACTGTGGGTGAGCCCGTGAGAGAGCAGGTACAACCCCGAAAGGAAGAAGTGAGCCAAGGATCTCGCCCACATATGGAACTTGCCGGCCCTCCCATGAGCCCTCCTGGGCCGGACGTGAGCTGGTGCTCCCCTGGCACGGCGTCAGGTCAGGAATCCCATTAGGCCGCCGGTCCCTCACGCTGCCAAGCTGCGAGGCATCTGGTCTGCTCCAGCGTCAAACACGATGCGCCGCATCATTATTTTTCTTGCTTATAATTAGTTTTAAGCCAAGGCTTTGCTGCGGCTAACCAAAGGCGAGCTGGGGGTCACCCACCCGCATCCCAGCGCACGGCAGCAAGAAGCCTGGGCAAAACCACACGGGTTGGAGGCAGGTTTCCTGCAGTCCCGGGCGCAAGGGACTGCAGAAGGACAGCGGGACACCTCTTGAGCGAAGCTGGTGGGCGCAGGAGACCGTGAAGGACACAAGAAGGGAACAGAGGCTGCTGCGGTGCTACAGGGGGGTTGTTCAGCAGCAGGTTGGGAGAACCTGGGAGGGCTCCAAGCGGTTGTGAGGTGACGCTCTCCCCAGGGGCCGCAGCCATGCAACCGCTCCAGCGAGGCAGGGGAGGCTGGGCGTGATCTGAAGCACCATCCTGGAAAACTCCCTGCTAGCTCGCTCCCGCGCTCCTGAAGGACGAAGGGCCCTAGCACTGGGGCATTCGACGGGGAACGGCGGGTTTTGAAAGCGAAGTTTGGGGAAAACTAGTTGTAGGATGTTTGGGTTTTACCCCACCAAACCCAACCTCCAAACAGCTGAGAAAATGCCGACTCCAAAGGCTCAAAAGCCAGGCTGTAAGCGGAAAATAACTGCTCATTTATCGGCCTAAGATCCGCAGGCCAGCGCGTGGGGCTGGCGTTTGCTGCCTGGGGAATGCTGGCTCTCCGTTACCGAAGGGCACCGTTCCCAGCTGGCAACACCTTGGGCAATTGCTGCCAGCCAACCCGGGAGTGGCATCCAGGGGACAAGAGGGGGCACAGCTGGGCAGACAGGCAGCTCCGCAAATAACCTGCCGGCTCGTTTTTTTTGGCAAAGGCGAGCTGAGCTCAGAGGAGGAGTGGTGACCCCATCACACAACCTACCTCTTTTTCACCTCCCAGGGTTGCCAGCCTGCCCCAGGCAGGACCTGGGGATCCCGTGATGTCCCCAGCTGTCCCCTACACTGGTGGCTCCAGCTCTCACCTGGTGTGGGGCATCCTGCGGCATCAGCAGAGGGTTTGCGGCACCATGCCATCTCCTGAGAAGCACCTCCAGGCCTGGGGCTGGGCAGGAGGCAGCGCTGTGCCATAACACGTGTGGGCCAGGGCATCTGTGCCTGCAAGCCCCACATCTCCCGGGACGCAGACCAGACGTTCTCTCCTGCAGCTCCCCAGGAAAGGGTTTAGGGCTGCCACTGCCTTTCCCTCACTCAGGAGTAAGTTCCTGCAGGAGCAATATGTTCATAAACACCAGCTGAGCTTCGAGACACCCTTGAAGTGACAGGGAGCAAGGTGGGAAGGTCTCCTACCGTGGCTTTCTCCCCTCACCTGGTCCTCAGCACGTTCAGACGCTGGGTCGTCCCTTGGCTTGGCGTGACGTGGCTGTGGGCTCCCGTCGCTCTCGGGAGACGGGCTCTCCTGCCTGCAGGAGCTCAAGCGTTCAGGTTGAATGTGGCATCAGAAGCGTGAGGAGGGGAAAGCTTATGGTTCCATTCGTGGCATCAATCTGTGATCCGCTGCCAGGGTTAGCTCTGCCTGGGGACATCCCCAGGGATGGCTGAGGGACATAGCGGTGAGCAGCGCTTTCAGAAGGTGCAGAACCAGACCCCGTGCTCCATCGCCCATTTCAGGCAGCCCCCGTTTGTGCCCTCCTTCAGCTGTCCCACGCCACGGAGCACCCCGGGGTGCAACCCTGCCCACCGCCATGCGCAAGGTGAAGGCGCACCGAGCAGCCAGCCCAAAGCAGGCCCACAAGCAGGCGGAGTGTTTTGTGGCCGGCGCCAGCCACGTGAGGGACAGCAGAAGATGGCCCAGCCAAGGCCAATGAGCCTGTAAACCCCGGGGTCCCCCCCCCGGCAGGGACCCTGCTTGAACCAGAAATCCCAGCAACACTTGGAGCGAAAACGCTTTTTGTTTTCAGGAGGGGCTGCTGGTAACGTCTCCGTAAAGAGGGTTACAAAGACGCTCCGGTAGCGAGGGGGTGTAATCATCTCACCCACGCTTGGAATTTTGTCGTGCAGCAGTTAGGGTCTCCTCCTCCAGCTAGCAGAGGCTGCAGGGACAGAATCCCATCCCCTCCTGGCTGCCCAGAGCCAGGAGCTTCCCTCCAGCCCCCACTACGTGCTCCCGCTCCCCGTTCCTGCACAAGCCCCAGGGGTCTGTCTCCCTCCCAGCCCGCCCGCCCGCCCTCCGAAAAGTCTGAGCTAGTCTGTGCAAAGAGCCAGTTTTATTCACAGGGGCACATCAGACATCGAGAAACCAGAAAACAGAGGAAATATACAGGGAGGCTCTGCTTTTCATACAAGCAATCACTATTAACAATATTACAGAAATAATAAATAAAAGTGATGTTGCTACAGTAACCCACAAGGGACGATGCTCTCCTCCATTTGCCACGCGTGGCCGAGCCTGCAGACCTCATCCTCCACAGCCGTGCTTCTTCAGTTTGAAAAATACTTCTCCAGCACCTTTGTTAAAAGCCCTGTCTCCTACAAGAAAAGGCACAAGGGTGAGACGCTGGGTCCCATATGCGGCCTCCACCAACACCTCCTGCTGGGTACCACGGGGCAGAAGATGAGACAAACGTCCCACGCTGCACCATGACAGTGCCTCCAGGGGTGGCTCAAGACAGCACATGAGAAGGAGAGGGCCAGAAGCTCGGCTCCGGCCTCCCACCCTGGGCTCCAACAGCTGGCCCACAGCTGACAGATATCAGAGGCGAACTCCAGCAGCCCACCGAGAGAGCGGCCACCGGGCTGGGCTGCAGGAACAAGAGCAGCCTCGGGGCCTGATTCAGCGGAGAGTTATGCGAGAAGGCACAAAAGAGACACAAAACACTGCAGGGAAGAGCTACAGAGGGATTTTGTGGGATTGTGTACTGCCCAGAGGTCCCGGAGATAACTCAGGGCAGCATCTGCCTTCGCGCAGAAGGGCTCTCCCCTCACCCCTGGAGCCGTTCCACTCCACAAACGCGGCCTCACCCCATCTGTCTCCTGGAGAAATGCTGCCACACACCCAAGACGACAAGGGATGGGGACGATCCTCCTCTGTCAGCCAAATCCTTGTCACACACAGCAACGGGGTGGCACTGTGAAGCCCCAGTGCGCTGAGCGCCAAGCCCTGCCTGCCACATGTGGTTTGAAAGACAAAACAGAAATCCCGGTTTGTGCAAACCCCTTCTGCTCTGTGCGACTTCTGCCGTCACAAGCACGGAGCAGCACACGGGTTCCCGCTTTGCAAACGGACGGGAAACATCTTGAGAGAAAACCCAACGGCAGCAGGCAGGACTAAGCCCCGCGAAGGGTGAGCAGGCAAAAAGACTACACCCTGGGATTTAATTAATGCTTAGAGGGGCCCCCAGAAAGGAAGAACCCCTTTGGGAATGATCACTGACACCCTCAGAAAAGGAAAAGGCCACTGGGTTTTTCAATAAAAGTCGAAGTTCCTTCGATACTTATCCTGCCACGAATCATAGCACACGTGCTAGAGCAGCAGAACAACAATTAGAGAGCACGTTAATCCCTGCCTTGCTGGCCAGGGGGTCCCGAGGAAGGGAGAAGCATCTTTGTTTTTCTAAACCTATCTGAGATGGAAGTGACAGATCCTGAGGAGGGTGCGGACAGAGAGTTTCAAGGAGCAGAGCAATTAAACAGCTCGTGAGGCAGGTGGCGAACACAGCACACGGGTGTTCCTCAGCTCCAGCACAGGTTGGGTGCTGACCCCAGGCGTCCAACAATAGCCACACTGAGGGAGAAAGCTGTTAGGGCGGCAGGAACCGGCACCGGCACCTTGTCACCCACAGGGGCAAGAAAAAATAAGGTCCCACCAAAAAGCATAACAAAGGCAGCACTCAAAGGCAGCAGGGAGAAGTCATCCTGGAACATCAACCAGCAGCTCAGAGACAAAGATGCCCTGGGGGACAGGTGGTGAGAAAAGGAGTGGGAAGGCAGGAGATGAGTCTAGTGAGGAGCTCAGAGGTGCCTGAAGGGCAGAACTAGACCTATCCCCCAGCAAGGTCCCCACTGCCACCAAGGGGATGGCTGGCACACCAGGGCACTGACTGAGGAGAGGCGAGAGGCTTCGGGAGAAGGTGAGGAGCAGAAGCCAGCTGCGCACCAGGCACATGAGCTGTGATGCCACACGCGCGCAAGGCATCCCACCTCCCGGCAGAGAGGCATCGGTCCAGTGAGGCAGGCAGCTGGCCACCGTCTGCTTGACCATGAGCCAAACCACCTCCAGCAGCAGAGCGCTGACACCCAGCACGCACGGGCCGAAGGCTGACGGTGGTGCTCTTGGCCAGGACCTGCCTTTGAGCCCTGGGAATGCAGACTGAGAGGGCTGGCAGGGCACTGGCACCCAGCTGGCAGCCCAGACACAGCACCAGCCTCTGCCCCAGCACATCTGCAGTGCGAGCAGTGCCCGCGCGACTAACCTACCTGGAGGAGAGCCACAAGGATCACTCTTATCAAACTCACACCGCACGCTCACGAACATCTCAGCAGACAAGGCAGGGCAGCACATCCCCCAGCTCATCCATCCCCTCAGGCAGTTAATGCAGCAAATATCCCCCTCCTCAAAGGCTCCCCAGGGAGGCTGGCAAAGGCTCCAGCACCTTCACAGCCCCCTCCTCCCTTTCAGCGACATCCAAGAAGGAAAAGCTGCAGCAGTGCAGTGGCCACAGCACACAGCATCGTACAAGGAGCAGGGTGGGCTGGTTTCTTCAGCTGTATCTTCATGGTGGAAAGCACTCTCCCGATGGGAGCGGTGCTCTAGGAAAGCCTTAGTCTGCTGAAACCGAGTCAAGAAGGCACTTGAACAATCAGTGCCACTCAGGCTCACATCCCTGCAACTCTTCCCCACCTGTGCCTTCCCCAAAAAAGCAAAGAACAGGAGCAAGCACTGCCTAAACCTGGGCAACAGAAGCAGCTTTAGCTGCGTGCAGTGTTACAGAATAGCTCCTCGAGTACAGCAGCTCAGTGGGACAGCACATGTAGCACCCACCTAAGGGGATTTCATCCCTTTTAGGCTCTCAATTACTTCCTGCAGTGACTAGAAAGGGCGAGACACCAGGGAAGCGCACATGAGGCAACAGACAAGCAGAGCCACACGGACTGAGCAATTCCATCTCTACCTCCTGTGCGAGGATCTGGATGTGCACGTTGCTCCTGGGGGCAGGTGAGCTCTGAGGCAAAAGCCATGCCGAGAAGGCTGAGGATCTGCTGATGCACAGAGGGACTACCGAAGCTCCTGCCTGCTCCCCGAGACCCGCTCAGCAGCGGTACTAACGCACAGCTCCCCTCTGCGAGGCGAGCTAACAGAGATATATGCCCCTCAGTAACAAGGGATCCCACCACGGCGACACAGACGCAAGGTGGGGGGCATCAGAAGCCCAAGACCTCTTTGCAGGACGGACTCCTTTCCCTTCACATACAGGGCTGTCTCTCTCTTGGCTTCTCTCTACAGAAATAGAGGGGAGAAAGGATTTCCCTCTCCCTACAGTGGCTGGAAAAGGGGGCATTTCTTCACAGCAGCCACGATGGCCAGCCATCCTCTGCTTCATCTGGCTGAGGAAGACTCAGATGCTTATTAACAAGCCCTGGGCTGGAGATCACCACTGCCACAGCTCCATCAAAGCATCCCTTGCTCATCCTCACACCCTTCCCAAGCCTTTGGGACTATTAGCCACTGCCCAGGTAGACACAAGCTGAGGGAGACTTCTCCTCTGCTCTTTTATAGCCGATCTTAAGAAATGGTTTAAGGGCGGTTAACAGGAGCAGAAAGTGGGGGAATACACCTCTAGCAGCTGTGCAGACGCTCCCGTCTGCAGCAAGGCAGATTTAACATCTCCACCACCTCCCTGCTCTGAGCATCTCCCTCCGTCCTAGTCAATATTCACCTGGTCAGTGAGGTCATATTTCCCTTGGTTCTCATCCAAAAGTCTCTCTTGCAAGAGGATTTTCAGGAGCTCGCGGGTAAGCAGTTCCATCATGTCCTCCAGCAGGGCTCTGAGAGAGGGACCGAAGACCATCGGCACTGCAGGCTCCTCCGGCGACTCCAGGTGCGGGGAGCCCGTGACACTCTTCTTCCCCATGAAGTGACCTGCAACACAACACGCTTGTGTGCCCGCACAACGCCCGGGAGGAGAGAGGCAGCGGCCGTGATCTGCGACCTCACGCCGGCACAAGTCAACGAGAAGCACCGAGCAAACCTGGTGCCTAAATTAGCAAGAGTACAACCAAGCGAGGAGAAACCAAGAAATCCCAAGTCCACATGGGACTTCGGGGAAATTTCCCTCTGCTGCTGATGGGACCCTCTGGGGTTCAACAGATGCTGGACCTGTCACCAAGGGACGTGGGAGGAGGTTGCCCCATCCCTGCCCTACTCTCCTCCTGCCCGCTATGGGTCCTGCCAGCCCCCCACCATCCCCCTCCGCCCTGTGGGGTACCGCGGGGCGCAGGGGGCTCCCCGCAGGCAGCCCGGGGAGGCGGAGGGTCCTGGCGGGGGGGGGAACAACCGCTCCGCCACACGCCCGTCAGCCTCCCCGTCCCCGGTACCTGTGGCCCAGAGGTTGCCGCGGGGGTTGACCTTGATCTTGGCCGCCTGGCTGCGGTGCTCGGCGAAGTCGAGGTGTACGGCGGGCCCCAGCGCGGCGCCGCAGAGCAGCAGTAGGAGGCAGCGCAGCGCCGCCATGGCCGCCCCGGAGGGACCCGCTCCCGCCCGCCGCCGAACGGCGCTTATACACCGCGGGGTGGGGGGCGCGGCCGCGGGGCGAACCGCCCCACACACACCCCCGGCGGCCGCGGGGCGAACCGCCCTCCGAGGCCGCCCACAGCCCGCCCCGCTCCCCCTCAGCGGGACTGAGCCCGGCCCCGGCTCCCCCCACACCGACACGCTCCCTCAGCCCGGCCCCGCTCCCCTTCAGCCCGTCCCCGTCTTCCCCCAGCCTTCCCTGCTCCCACACACCGACCCGCTCCCTCAGACCGTCTCGCTGCCTTTCAACCTGTCCCGTTCCCCCTCAGCCCGTCCTTCAGCCCGAACCGCTCCCTCAGCCCGGCCCCGCTCCCCTTCAGCCGGGCCCCGGCTCCCCCTCACCCCATCCCTCCTCCCCTTCAGCCCGGCCTGGTCCCCCTCATCCCGTCCCTCCTCCCCATCAGCCCATCCCTCAGCGCGTCCTCGGCCCCCCCTCAGCCGTCTGTCAGGACGGACCAGCCCACATCCCGGTGGGGTACGACCCCTTAACCCCAACCCTCGCCCCCCCCGCCCGCAGGCTCCTCACCCCTCTGCTCATCCCCCCCAGTCCCAGACCGGGCCATCCCTCCACCCAGACGTGGTGGGAGATTGCAACCAGATGGACCGTTGCTGCTCTGCTCTCGCCCCACAAGCCCCATTTTCCCCTCACAGGTGGTGATCAGGGTGCGTTTACCCCTTTTCAGCCCAAGCTGCCTGTTCCCCATCATTGCCCGCTTTTCCATCTGCCCAGGAACGTGCTCCAACAGGTGTCGCTTCATGATGGATGGGGGTCAGTCTCTTCTCCCAAGGAACAGGCGATAGGACAAGAGGAAACAGCCTCAAGTTGTGCTTGGGGGGGGGGTAAGATGAGTATTAGGAAAAAATTTCTTCACCGAAAGGGTTATCAAGCATTGGAATGGGCTGCCCAGGGAAGTGGTGGAGTCGCCATCCCTGGAGGTATTTAAAAGCCGGGCAGACGTGGTGCTGAGGGACACGGGTTAGTGGTGGCTTTGGCAGCGTTGGGTTGATGGTTGGACTCGATGATCTTAAAGGTTCCTTCCAACCTAGATAATTCTGTGATTTTTCTTTATGATGTTACAAGTGGAACATCACAGGGACCGGGAAGAACACCAGCCGGCATCCCCGGCCACCTCTCAGCACCCTTGGACACCACTTCCCTGGGCTCACAGGTTTTTATGGCTCTCCAAGCAACAACCACCCTGACCCCCCCATCCACAGCGGGTTGTTATTCTCTCCGAACCCTGCCTCCAGGCACACCTTGTTGGTGAAGCCTGAGGGCCAAGAAGGCATGGAGGACCTCAGCTTTGTCTGTGGCCACTGCCATGTGTCTTGGTCAGCAGCGGGGCCTTTGTGAACACTCTCCTTCTTCAGCGTTCTACAACTAAAGAAGTTTGTTGAGACGTGCAAGGCAAAGGAGGTCTCCTATAACTAAAGTAGTACTACTTTTAAAGTTCTACTTCAGTTGTAGAAGACTTCACGTTCTTTTCACATCTCAACAAAACGAGCTTTGGCTTTCCTAACATTGTCCCCACAAGCCCAGGTTAAGATTTCCCTATTTCTCCTGATGGCCTGCCCATGCCTCCACCTCCTCCATACTGCCTTTTCGCATGGGAGCTCAGTCATGAGTTTAATTCAGCTTAGCCAAACCCAACTCCTAGTTCACCTACTTGTTTACCTGATTATTGGGATGGACTCGGAAGATCCTGTCCTTAAAAGACCTGCCAGGTCTCCTGAGCTCCTTCACTCTTCAGAGCCGCATCCCACAGGATCCCACGTAGCAGCTGCCTGGAGAAGGCGAAGACCGGAGCCTGTGTATCACTACTCACCTTTTCCAATCCCTTCAGGATCCTGCAGACCGCACTTTCCTGCTCGCTTCGAACCGATCATCACGCTCCCCATCAGTTCCTCCTTTTCCAGTAACGGGATGGAGCTATGCGTGCCCAGCCGCAGCACGAGTGGAGCTGTGCCCAGCCACGCCAGGGACAGCGGGCACCTGGGACGTGGACTGTTTGTGCCCAGGGCTCAAGCAAAGGGAAGCCCGTGTAAAAGCATTTGGTCAGAGGGGCCCCAAGAAGCAGGTCGCGCTCTGTTTCTTCTTTCAGCCTCCTCCAGGTTGCACGGTTACTCGGGGGTGCTCTCAGGGGTCGGACTGCTGCAGGAGAAACCCGTGTGTCTGAAATGGGAAAGAAAAGACGAGGGAGAGCGCCCAGAAATCCCACCCAGCCTGCTGGGCTTCGAGTTCTCTCCAGTTGGTGTTGTACACACGGAGCACTGTCAGGAAGCAGGAGGCCTGAAGAGCTTGGGAACAGGCGGCCAGCAATGCAGCTCTCTCAGCAGCCACAGTAGCTGAGAGGCAAGGAGAGGAGACTCAGAGGTGGCCACCAAGTTCAAAGAGAGTCCGGTTCATCAGGCAGGTGGTGAGGCAGGTCCCAGGTCAGGATGAGAGGTGGTGAGGGTAAGCAGGGTCAGACACAGCCCAGGCAGGTCCGTAGGGGGGAGGCAGGTCTGAGAACAGGCCAAGAAGTCAGTCCGTAGCCAGGCACCGCTGACCCGCAGACCGGTGCTCCTACAACACGGATCAAGGAGAGACTAACAGCCCAAGGCTGAGCTTTAACGGCTTCCTGGGACCGTGGGGCAGAGGCCCCAGGTGGGACCCATTAAGGCCTATTAGTGCCCTCAGGGCCCCGACAGCTTCTGCCAAATTTATAGCTCCACAACTCTGCCAGGAGGCGCTGGCTGGTGGGGGAGGAACAGCCTGAGGTGACCCAGTTCTCCTGGGAATTGGCACAGGAGAAGATTTATTCGCAATGCATGTACCGCTGTTCAAAGGATGAGAGGAGATTCCTTCCTCTTCGGCAGCAGGGGCTAGAGTCCAAACTGCAAACCCAGCCCTGATGTTACGGGGAGGAAAAAATTAAGGAGTGCTCCTGCATCAGACATGCATCCCTCCAAACTGCGCGTGCGCCCCCTTGGGTGGCCGGTCAGGGAGGTGCGCCATGCCGATGGGCATGGCCAACTAGGAGGTGGCCCACCACCCATCAGGGAGGTGGCTGCCTCCGCCAACCCTCTTGTGCTGGAGGTCCCGGCCTGCAATGGGGAATCTCGCCCCGCTTTCTCCCCGTGCTCCTTCCCTGACGGAGCTCAGGAGCCGTAGAGCTGAGCCCGCGTCTCTGCTCGCCTTTGGAGGAGATGGCCCTTTTGGGCGCTCCCCATGCACTGCGTTGGGCGCACGAGTACGATGCCCACCACGGATGCGGCATTTGCAGCTCCGTGGCGCTGCCCCTCATGCTCGCATCGTGACAGCTTCGTCTCATCCATGAAGTCAGCTGCGAGAGGAGCCCTGAGGCCCCCTGTCCCGGTGGCGCTAGGTGGCTGTGACCACCACCTTAGCTCCGATGTCCCCGGTCCGTCCTCACAAGCCTTGTGGGAAGGTTTCACCGGTGTTTGGTTGGGCTGCCTGGTGGTCCCACCCCGATCTGACTTCGAACTAGGCGCACAACCAGGGCTGACACAAACCTTCTCCCTTTTTCCGCTGGCAGCTGCAGGTAAGAGGAGGAACGCCAAGGCTGATGTGCGCTGCCCAATCTGCACCACCTTCCGGGGAAGGCAGGAGGACTTGCAGGGCTGCTGCTGTAGCAGCTGGTGCAAAAACGCGGAAAATTTGTGGTATCTGGAGAAGGCTTGGGATGTAGTCAGGGCAGGAGGAGGAGGATGTGAGGTCCAGAGAGGGTGCTGGCTGTGAAGGAAGCGCCCGGTACTGCCCAGCACTGGCACAGCTGCGTGGTTTCTCCTCACGCTTTGGGAAGGGGTGTCACCTGGGAAGCGGAGCTGCGTTCCTCCGTGGGTGCTGCAGAGCTGCCGGCTCCACTGCACACGCAAACGACTCATCTGCTGCTTTTCTCCCAGAAATGCCAGGGCTTCCTTGGGCAGCTGCAGCGTGATGGTGGTGGTGGTGGGGGAAAACCTGCCTGTGCCAGGGTCCAAACTCTGCCTGGTGGCCCAGCAGGACAGGGTCTGCCCCGGCACTTGCTGTGGCCGCCGTGTCCCTGCACAGCAGCAGCCAGAGAGGGGGAAAAGGGGTCACCTGTGGGATGACGGAGGATGAAGCCAGGGATAAAGCGATACCAATTACAGAGAGAACAGAGAAAAGAGCCCCCGGCGATTACGGCACCCACCGAAGCGTGATGGAGTAAAGTCCGACTCCTTCAGGGCAGCACTGAGCTCCGCGGAGATTAACTGAGAGGTGGGGGGGGACGAGCAGCGGGAACCGGCACAGCGTTTGGAACAGGGCAAAGGCTTTTTGTGCCGATCTGATTTTAACTGGATACGCAGCCGAACTGACACATCTGCCCTCTTTTTCGGCTGGCGGCTGCGTGTGTTATCTCAGCCAGGGCGGGAGGGAGAGGAGGAACGGGTACTTCTGATCCCAGTAGCACCGACAAGGGGCTGCGAGGCAGGCTTGGGAAAGGCTGGGAAATCAGGGAATTCCTGTGCCGTTGCAGTGTCGCTGTAAATGCTTGGAAACTGGGGGGACAGTGGGTTAATTGCTGAGTACCGAGGCTTGGCCCTGGGGGATGTGTGGGAGAGCTGAGCCCGTAACCCCGATTTCAAGCCTGGGAAGAGCAACAGAAGAGCTGCCGGGGGACTTGGTGGAGGCTGGACGTGGGAGCACGATTCAGGGCAGCCAGTGGGGTTTTTATGGAAAACAGCTCGTGAAAGGGACCCGAGCTCCACGCTGGCTGCGCAGCGGCGCCGGTGCTACAGGAGACTGCTCAGCTGTAATCCAGGCAGGGCCCCGAGAACACCGATTTCCTCCTCTGCAGCAGCCGCCTTAACGACCAGCCCCAGACGCCAGCAGACGCATCCAGAGCAGGAGGCTCGGCGCAGCTCGCACCCTCTTCAGTGGCGTTAATTACAGACGAGCCCGTTTTCCGACGAACGTGGCGCGGGCGCCGAGCAAGCCCCTGGGGCAGGCATACGGATGCTCGACATGTGGGGTCCGTCCAGAGGGTGCTTCACCGCAGCTCGGTCGCACGGGGCCGGAGCGGGCCGGTCGCTCTGCGGCCAAATCCCTCCATTCCTGGGAAGGCAAGAGGGCGGCCCCCTCCCTCCTCACCCTGAGACCGAACAAACGCAGCCCGAGAGGTGGCCGCACCACAAGCGGCCTCGCTTACAAATGGAGACCAGGCTTCCTCTGGATTTTTTAGTCCGTATCTTCTTCACAAAGAGGTGGTATTGTTCCTAATTTGGGAAAAATAACTGGCACCCAGGACCTGCCTGGGAGAGGCTCTATAACCTGAACTCAGGCCACCAGCCCGGCGGGATTTGTCATAGATTTTCTGCCCGCGCCTTCCTCCGACCCTGGCGCGCAGACCTGGCCCCCAGCGCCTGCACACCCGGCTGCCGAGCGACGGGGAGCTCGCAGAGGAGGAGGCTGGAGCCTGCGGATGTGACAGCTTCGGTCCGGAGCCCGGGGATGTGACAGCTTCGGTCCGGAGCCCGCCAGTCCCCCGCCACTCGGGGCAGGAGCTGCCACCGCAGCGCTCCTCCGCGGCTTGCTCTCTCCAGCTCAGCAGAGCTTCACTCTCCCAACTGTTCCCAGCCACCAAAGGGATCTTTCCAGCTTATATATCCAGAAAAAGGCAGTACAAATTGTATTTTAGAAATTGATTTTACTGGCAAAGGTCACCGCACTGGTGCAGGAGATCGGCCCGTCGGCCGCCAGCTTCCTGCAAGGGCTCCGCATCGGGGCCAGGGGAGGACAGAGGTGACTCAGCAAACACAGGACCTCTGATAGATGGTTACCTCCGGGAGGCAGAGCCTGCGTCTGCTCCCCACCTCCCCTCTCCCGGTGGGATTAACCCCCCGGGGCTGGGCAAGAGCAGCCTGCAGCCGCCTCTCCGCAGCCCTGCGCAGATCCGCGCCCTCCAGGAACGGTCCCTTCTCACCCAAAGCAGCCTCAAAGCCCCAGGGATCCTCAGCTTGCACCGGTGGTTTCCCCCGATGCCTCCAGTTGGAGGAAACAGCGATTTTCTGTTTTTCTCTCTCTTTTCCCCCAGTAATTCTTGCATGCGATTTATTTTCCCGGCGGCTACTGACCACTGAACCGACATTTTCATAGCACAATCTGTTACAACCCCGACGTTCCAGACGGTAACACTTAACTCGGAACCCGTTGTTTTATAAATAGAGTTAAAATTGTTTTTTCCCCCTGTGCACCATTCTATATTTATGTACATTTGAATTTCATCTCTTTTATTGCCCGGACTCTTTCCACAGTTGGCCTTCATCCACACAGCTCTGTGTGTCGGCAGCAAACTTCGGCATTTGCCTGCTTTTGCTGATCATTTCCGAACACACCGAACGCCGTCCCTGCACAGCTCCCTGGCGTTTTCTGCTACAGAGACTGTTGCCTCCTACCTTTTCTTCCTTTTAGCAAATGCTTTCTGCCCGTAAGGCCTCACCCGCCGCTCCAGGGCGGCCTCCTTTTTTTAGGAGCCTGGGCTGAGGGACCTTGCCAAATGCCTTTGGGAGATCCAGGTGGATGATCCCAGTAGGCTCACCTTGCCCATACGCCTCTTAACTCCTTCAACGAGCTCCAAGTCCGCTCTTTGAAGCAGCCCCGCTGCTTTACAGTCCGTAGACCCCATTTAGAATCATAGAATCATAGAATCTTCATGGTTGGAAAGGACCTTTGAGATCATCGAGTCCAACCAAACAGCCTACAGGTCCCCGCATCTCCGCCTCAGCCAGCGTTCCGTCCCTTGGTGCCACGGTCGGCTTGACAGAACGGCTCCTCACCACGGCAAATGGCTATTTGCCACCATACGACACTGTTAGGGTCGCGTCCCTTCAGAGCCCGCAGGCGGCTCCAGCCAGGCCCGGGGACTCGCTGCCCGGGTCCTCTTGGTCCCTGAGCTCTTCCGCAGGTTCTCCCGCTGCTGGTGTCCAGGAGCTGACGGCAGCAGAGGATGCCTGGGGTGCCCTGCTCCTTCCCACAGAGCAACTCTCGCCCGTGTAGGGCTAACGTTGAGCCGTAACAGAGCTGTGAAACGGGCGCTGTGAGCAAATCCTCCAAACATGCCTAAAGACGAAGCAAGATTGCAGCAGGCAGAGAAAGGAGACCTTTCCGTAACCCCGCAAAACAAACGTGTCTAAAAACTGCACGGCTACGAGGGCCTCGCTAACGCCGAACCAGTAACGAACAAACCTAACAGACCAACCTGGAAGCGCCGTGGCTCACAGCGTTCAAAGCGCGGTCCATTTTGTTTCTTCTCCGTCGTATTATGCTTCGACACCTTGGCACTGCCCAATGCCTGGCCCACGGAGGTGGCCGGGCTGGCCGGGGAGAGACCCCCAGCTGCAGAGGTCCGAAAACACAGCGCAGGAGCTCCCAGGCCCCGCAAGCACCCACCCGCTCAGGCAAACGCAGGCTCAAAACCGATGGCTCTAATAAAAACCAAATACAAAGAGCAAAGGCCTCAAATCCCCCTATTTGTCTCTTTCACGGAGCTCCTGGTGCCAATAAAACTCTGGGCAGCGGTTAAGTTGTTTCAGCCTCTTCTCCTCCCCTTCTCCAAAGCCAGGTCAGATTTAAAGTCCTGCCATACGCCTGAGGGTCTATTTTGATGCATTTGTCTCTTGTTTACAAAGATTAAATCCCTCTGTTACACTCATTCGTCCACAGGCAACAAATGTTGTTTATAAAAGATAAAATTTGAAATCTCGCACATCTTGTTTTCAACTCTTTTTCAATTTTCATTTAAGCCGTAAATGAGTTGTGGTTTTCCCTGAGGTTTCCCACTCCCTCCACACCCGCTGGACATAGTACAAATAACTGCTCTGCAAGAAGACTTAGAGAACAAAATCTTGTTTTCTTGCAGGCAAATCCGAGCCTGGCTCAGAAGCGTCCCAAACAGAATTACGTGGCTGAAATCCGGCATCCCGGTTTGAGCGAACTGAGGTTCAGAGGAATTAAATTGAAGTTCATTTTCTCCACGTTATTTTCACTCCTGTCTCTGCGGAAACTGAAACCCTGCAAGGTTGGTTTCTACAGGAGGAAGAGAGATTGGAAAGGAAAGGTGATATCATCAAGGTGCTCGGCAGACAGAGCTCCAGAAGTGTTTTTAAATTATCGAAGAGAAGGAGCAAGAAAGTCAAGAGATGGGGAGCTGGGCAGAGAGAGCAAGAGAGCGAGTATGTCTGCTCCGTCCGGGACCACAGAGGGTGCATTTCTCATCCATCCCTAATCAGGCCGTTCTTCTCCTTGGAGATACTTGATTTCCCCCAAGCGTTAGGCAGCTCTGCTGGGCCAAGCATCCAAAGGACCCGCTAGGATGAACCATGGCTATGAATCGCCCCGGAGCAGGGGCCGGTCTGGCACACGCTGCGTTCGGCCAGCAGGACCCAGCAGGTCCCGCTCCATGGGGCAGCAGGACTGCGTGTGAAGGAGCTGGTGCTTCTTTATGGAAATCGAAGGATAAACAGGGACGAGCGAGCGCCCAAGCAGCAGAAAAGCCGCTACCAGGAAGAGGGGCTCCTCGTGGCGGGGCAGACTGCCAACCCGCAGGGAAGCCACCTGGTTACGGCTAAGGAGATCCACCAGGAAAGCCACCGTGCCCCTTTCCCACCTGCTGGCTCCAGCACGGATCAGGCCGGTGGAGCTTCCCCTGCCGAGACCTGCTGCTTCCCGAGGGGTGAGCAAGC
This sequence comes from Sterna hirundo, assembly GCA_009819605.1. Taxonomy (NCBI): domain Eukaryota; kingdom Metazoa; phylum Chordata; class Aves; order Charadriiformes; family Laridae; genus Sterna; species Sterna hirundo. The sequence goes on from CM020445.1 coordinate 24,366,923, forward strand.
CGGGGTGCAGGTGATGAAGGGATGGAAGTATCGCAAGGGAGGGGAGAAGGTAAAGGGGCAGGAAGCTCTTAAATTGGCTCAAAATGCACCGTAGGTGCTATTTCTCTGTTCCCAGCAGCCAGCGCTGAGACGGTCAGATCGGTCATCTGCTACGTGTCAACCACCACCAGGAGCTGCCGGCACCGAGGGGAACGGCGAAGGCTCTGCCTTTCTGGCATCGCCCAGGCGCACCTTGCAGTCTGAGCCTGGCACCAGGACGCTCCTCATCTGATTCAGCCACTGAGTCACTGACGCCGTGCGGGTCTTCAGCCTGGGATACGTAAACAGCAGCATTGCATTCCCCCTGCTCCGGCACAGGAGCCATTCCCAAGCAACACCCTCTGCCGAAGCCACCTCTCCTCTCCGTCTCTTGGCCAAGGAGCTTATCCCACTCTGGGAGCCGCACACCGCGTTTGCGTTCGTGCCTTTCTCCAGCGGGAACCGGTCTCCCAACCACGCACGGACGAGACTTCACCTTGCAGGTTCTCCTCGGAAAAAATCGGGTTGGCCTGTTCCGATTTTAAGGGCAGGAAAACCACCAGGAGATCACCCGGTCTCATTAAAGAAAGCCTCCAACCCATCATCTTGCAAACCCAAGCCCCAGAAACCCCCGCTGAGCAATAAGCAGCGACGGAGCGGGGATGAAGCGGTCTAATGCTTATTTAACCGACAGCCGGGCGTTGAAGCATCGTTAACGTACAAAGACAGGCTCTGTCTCGAGGAGCTTCAACTTTCGGCGCGTTACTCCTCACAGCTCACCTCCCACCCGTCCTGCTCCCGCTGACGCATTTCACTTCGCTGCGAAAAACGAGAGTCACCCAACAAAATTCCAGCCGTGGTCAGCAGCAGCCCAGCGCCGCTTTGCTCTGGGAAACAGCTCCTGCCCATGAAGGAATCTGTGCCCTGAACTGCGGATGTGACCGAATGGTAATTAAGCGATGAAATTGCTTACCAGAAAACCTGCTCTGTTTGGCTGTAACCACAACAGAGAGAGAAGCAATCTTAGCCCTGGCAGATTTTATTTTATTTTTTTCCTTTATAAACCAGACCTTTCAACACCCACACACTTTACAAACAAATCCCATTCCTGTTGTGACACAAAGATCCCCGTCTTTCCTAAGCCGTAAGTCTCAAAGGCTTTGCCGGAGCCGGCCAGACAGCTTCGCCTTTGACAGAAAGAAGAGAACTGAGGGGAAAAAAACAACAAAAAAAACCCACATCAAATTCGAACGGCGAAACCCCCGGCTCTGCGGGAGCACGGCAGCGCTCGCCAAACATTTCAGCACTAGCGCCCGGCCGCCCCAGAGATCCTGCACGCTCCGTAGCTTTTCCGCTCGGCAAAGCAGAGAGAGTCTGGCGGGGACGGAGCCAGCAACGACTCCCTGTCGTCCTGCCCCCGTGTCCTCAGCTCCCAGCCCGCACCGGCCCGTCCCCGTCCCCCTCTTCCCGCTGCGGCAGGAAAGGCGTTGCGGCAATGCGGGAGGCGGCGCGGGGGGCCGGTGGGCGTTTGAGCTGTGAGTGGATTAACTGCATATTTAGCCTCACTCCAATTAGAGCCAACACCTCGTTTCGCGGCTGCAGGTAACATCGAGCCACGTTCTCAGCTACACGGAGCTGAAAATAGGCAGAACACGGGCCACGGAGACGGATTTCCCAAATCTCACACTGCGGCCCCCGATTGGGGGCAATTGTTTCTGTTCCGAAAGCATCCGCAAAGCCAGAGGAGAGCAACCCGCTGCGGCCGCGCTGCCGCAGGCTTCATCCCACCCTCTACCCCGGCCCCCCCCGCAGCTTTTCAGCGCTTCCTGCTCTGTTACTCGGCGTGCCATCACGGGAGAGCAAGGCTGGGAAAGGCACAACCTTCCTGCAAAGCCCCGCGCGCGGGTCTGCACCCAGGTTGGCGAGGAGCGTGTGTGCCCGGCGGCACCGGCTGCTGACACCTGCTGCCAGCCGCCAGCGGGGACACGCTGCCCCGCAGGAGCCCTGCCTTGTGATTTCCCCGCGTCTCAAAAGGACCGTTTCTTTTCCTTCAGAACTGGGTTTTCAGTAGGTGCTCTTGACGAGCTAATCCTCGCACCCTCTACAATCCTAAATCCTTTGTGTTTTAGCCTTTCCGCTAATCTGACTCAGCGACAGTAACACAAGGGCTTCCGCGCGCTCGGATTTTTGCAAAAGGTGCGAAAGCGAGAGGGCGGGGAGAACAAGCAACAGCGGCACTTTCGGCGAGATTTCACGGCGAGGTGTTGATTAGCGGATTTCGGAAGAGCTCAGCTCACTCCTTTATGCGAGCCCAAGATAAAAACCAATTTCAGCACAAAACCAGTTTAAGCTAAAGGCGAAGCAGGGAGCGGAGACTCGGCCTCCGTGCTCCCCGCAAAGGCAGAATCGCCGCTCCACGTCCCCAGGAAGGTGCTCCAGGCTGACGGCAGCTCTCCAAGAGAGAGTTTGTTTTCCCTCGCTGCTGCCCAGGTTCGGCTTTTGCCAAAACATCCCCTTTGTGACTCAAACGCTTTTGGAGAAACTCTGTATCCAAATTCTCTCCTCAAGGGCTTACAGCACTGGGAGTGGGAGATACAGATTTTATTGCTATTTTTTATTACTAATTATGATTACTCCAAGAGCCACAGGTACAAGGCTCAGCACTGGGGGCTGGCCCTGTTCGTAACCTCTTTGCAGTGTCCCAAACAGATGATTTTTTTTGCTTCATCCTACCCAGGGAACAAACCACCCAGTTAAACCAACGGGCTCTACTCGTGCTGGGGTACCACGGGTCAGCCCAGCTGCCGAGAAGGGAACAAAACTGTCCCCGGGACACAACTGACGGCACAGTTCACCTCCACAGACGGGACAGGTCCGACAAGCCTTATGAGGCACAGATGCAAGAGACCGCTAACAGACCATGCGCACCCCGTTGGGTTTTGTCCTTGCCCTTCCCAACGCAGGCTGCGTGCGTGGCAGCAGCGCCCAGCTTCAACCATCCCTCCTGCCGTGCAAGCTCGTAGCAGGCATGAAGAGGGAACACGGGAGGCGGTGAAACGCACCTGCAGTAACAGCCGGTAGCTTTGAACCGTCTGTAGGTTTTGCGAGACCGAGAGGAGAGGTGTTAACCCGGGGAAAGCAGAGAGCGGGAGGAGACAGGCTCCCAGGGGCAGGGGGAAGCTGTCCCAGCAAGACAACCGGTAGCAAACCGCGGGAGAGGGGGCAGGCAGCCTCGGCCAGAGGCAGCCACGGCAGCGTGCTCCCGCTGCCCGCTCTTGTGAAGATCCGCCCTAGCGAAGGGCAGGTTAAAACGGTTTCGTGAGTCAGTACAGACACCACGGAGGCGATTTATAATCATCACTCACTCAGTGCAGGTGGCACAAGTTTATATAGATGCCAATAGCTGCAGAGCCTCTGCCCTGTTCCTCTTCCTTGGGCTCTCCTCCGACACGCCTCCGCAAGCGGGATCACTATCCTGAATGAGAAGCCTAGAAAAAAGGCTATTTATTGCACATGGTGACAAGTGGTTTCTTCTTTCAGACCTCAGGGCAGTGGGGGCTCAGCCTTTCCATAGCTTTCAGGTGAGCTGTAAGATGCGACCAGCTGCGGGGATCATTAGAGACCTCAAATCCATTTCCAAAACTAAATTTTGCTCTTGCATCCTAAGAACTCATCCCTGCCAAACAGCTACGGCTATTTCCCTTCTCAATTCTTCTGTTACCTAGTGCTGCAGTGACAGCTTATGCACGAAGCAATCCTCTGCCCGGAACACCCTGCAGTCTTTAAGGAGATTATTTCAGCGTGATTTACAGAAACGGTGAACGGCTCTACAGCTCAGGACTGCTCACTCTCCCAAAAGGAACGAGAGGGGAAGCTGCAGTGGTTCCGTAAGAGAGGACCAGATCGCTCGCTAGGCTCTAGGAGTCAGCCTGCAACGGCAAAGCCCAGGGACCCCCCCAGGGCAATGAGGCTGCACTCAGCCAGGCGGTAACGAAGAACGTGGCAGGGCTCACACCGGGCGAGATGCAAAAATCTTTATTCCAGTTCCGAATTGGAAAAAAACATCACCTCCACAGCTCACCGTTTGACAGTTCAGTCAGCACAGGGAGAGGTCAGGCCTGCCCGGCGGAGGCACAGACTTAGAGGACACGGTCCTTTAGGCACTTCGCGAGGAAGCTCAGCTTCAAAGTAGAAACACTGACCAGTTTGGCTTAAATTTTTAATATAAAAACTCACTAAAAATGCTAAAATGTGACAAACCATTGGAAATACCGTGACAAACATTCACCCTTACGCAGTAAAAAACAAAACAAACCCAAACTGGCAAGAAGCTTTGAAATGCATGTTTTCTTCTTCCTCCCGGCACACTGGACCATCATCTACTTAAAACGTTCATCTAAAAAAATCCATGGCACCTTCAGCTCGTACTTCAGTGCAAGAGGCTACTCTCGATGGACCAGCACGAATAAACCCAGTAAAAAGAGGACTGCATACTGGAAGAGAAAGAAGAGAGGACACAGGAGTGCGCATTCACATCTAAAGACGCAGTAACAGCAGCGAACGTACAGGGCAAACGGTTCCGCCTGCGCGTATAAAGTTCTCATGAAGTCATTTTAGCTGGGGTGGGAGAAGCAGGCAGAAAATGAAAGAGCTCTTACCTTAAATTTTGGATAATCGTTCATTAAGATAGTCACTATTCCAATATAGGGCACAAACCTAGAAGAATAAAGGGTTTATTAAAACAAACAATATTGAGGGGTGCGCACGGGAGGAGCCCTGCCCCGGTACTTGTACAAAGGAGGAGCCACTCAAGCATGCTGAGGGCGACGGTCAACAGGCTTGGGGCTTCTTCCTCCCAAGCAGGGAAGCCGTGGCAGCGGGGGCTGAGTAAAAACAGACCAGAAGGTGTTTCAGCCTCTGCCTTCTTCAGATCTCGCTTGCCTGCAAAGACTGTGCCTCGCCGAATCATTTCGATGGCAGTTCCGCTCACGCCTGAGCCCCCGCTGCCTTTGCCTCGGTGTCCATCCAGCAGCAAAACCTCAGGATGCAGCTCACGGCTCGATCCCTTCGCTTAAGCCAAGCTAAGAGCTGAGCTACCTTTGTTTTTTAACTCTCTGCAGCACCTTTTTCAAACGCTTTCAGGCAGGTCACAAACACCCAGCAGGGCGAGTTCAGGAGGAGACGGGGGATTAACAGACGGCACTGGGGGGAGGGCAGCGTAAAAAGGCGCGTCTTTTTCAGCTTCACTTACCCTCTCGCTCGTCCCACTACGTCCTTTTTCTCCAACCAGTGCTGGCCTCGTTTGTACAGCCCTCTGTCATCAACGGCGTTATTGTCTCCCTTTGTCAAAAATTTGATGTCGCCGTTTTGCCTAGCAAAGGCAAGACAGCCGGGTAAGTCAGAGAAAAAGAACTTCATAAAAGCTGTTCTAGAGCAAGCGCGTAGAGACTAACACAAGGGTATGAGAAGCAATCAGGTCCTAAACATTCGAACAGGCTGAAAAAGGGAAACTATGTCAAATTGCGGTGGAAAGCAGATGGTTTGAAAAAAAAAAACAAACAAAAACAAAAATAAACAGCCAATGAAAGAATGAATTCTGGCCCCCGCCAAGCTTTCCGGCAGAGTTTAAGAACAGAACCAGCGGAATGAGCTACTTCTAGCGAGAGTGCAGCTATCGCCCCTTTGCTTTTGACCTCTTTCATGTTGATGCTTCTCTTGCTTCATATACAAATGTGGGGTTCTGGGCTCCGTACTACCACCCAAAATGGGACTTTGGGGTTAAAGCATACGGTTCTACTCAGTAGTGGTCAGAAGCAAGCTGAAACTTAGAAATTATTAGGAAAGGGGGACAGAACGAAACAAACAATACCATTACGATACTGCATGAACTCACGATGTGCCTACATCTTGAATGCTCTGTGCAGTTCTGAACCCCCTACATCCTTTTTTGAAATGGAGAGAAGAACTGGCAAAGGTTCAGAAATGGGTAACAAGGTCTGGCACCACTTCCATACAAGAAACAACAGACCAGGACTCTTCAGCCTGGAAAAGACAGAACTGATGGGAGATATGACGGTAGTCCAACACAAACGACACAGACAGCAACAATCAGTTTTTCACTGCCACTTCTGATACAAGACCCAGAGGGCATCAAACGAAATTCAGAGGTAACAGGTTAAAACAAGCCAGAGAAGGTGCTATGCTTAACGCACACACTGCAAACCAAATCGTTGTCTCTCGGGAAGGATATTTTGGATGACAAAATATCGTATCAGTTCAAAAAGCGACTGGGTTCTCCATGTGAAAAAGAAAAGGGGGCTATTAATACAGAACTGTCGCTTTGTGCCTGAAATCCTAATTTAGCAGAAATTATCGCTCCACACTCTCTCTAGTCTTTAATTTGCCCTGAGGCTGGTCAGAAACACGATCCTGGAGCAGCTGAATCTTTGCTTTGACCTGGAAACAGCTGCTGCTCTGCTCTAGCTTTACGTGTGCCGTGTGACGCAGCCTTCCCCAGTTGTTTCCATTCAGCTCGCTGGACAGCCAGCAACGCCTGCTTAGCGGCAGCAGCGGTTTGTGCCGCTACTCGGGATCGGCCGGTCACTCTCCCCGTGGCATCTCAAGGCAGATGCTGAGCAGGAGCGTCCTCGTAGCTCGATTCTGTCGGCTTGCTCACAGAAACGACAGATCAAATACAACTCGGGAAAGCATGCCGAAGATCTTCAGAGCTCACGCTGTTTTCATCATGCCTGAATGCCAACGGGTGTTACTTGGCTTGCAAGGCAAAAAAAAAAAAGGAGAAAAAAAAAGAACGGATCTTTCTTCAAAGCACATTTGGCTCACAGTGCGGGAACGGCAAACATTCTAGGAGCTTACAGATCGTCTGGAAAAAGATGAAGATACCCAAAGGTGTAGCTAATGTAGTTTCATCTCTGAAGACCGACGGCGCGGGAGCGCACCGTCTTATTGAGCAGATTCAGCGCTCTGTCCCGAGCCAGCAGGAGAAGCCCGCAGCACAGTTGCTCTGCTGTCGGAGGTGAATGCAATCTGGTCTGGCCGTCCTGCACCAAAACCACTAAGTAAATTTTGACCGCAAACTCTGTGTTTAGCGATAAAGAATGAACTCAATTCCACTCTGAAGAAAGAAGCAAAGGCTAGCAAGTAAAAAAACATTCTCTTGCTGAAACAATACCGATGTGAACTGGAGCCCAAGTTGCCACCAAAGCACGGAGAACAGGGTTTCTGTTTTCCTTCACTTTGACGCTCCTGTCAGCTTTCACAGAGACTTTTCATAGTTTTCACTCAGTCCGTAACTACAGGAAGAAACGGGAAACTCTGGCCGTTCAGAGGACACTCTTGAAATCCAAACTGGCACCAGAAAAATATTCTTCAACTAGTGAGAGAAGCAACTGATACCTCAGAGTCCTGCCTTCAGCGCCCAGCTTCAGGTCAGAGTACATATTTTTCAGTTGTATCTTTCCTAACATAAAGATCAGGTTTGCGTCTGGTTGTTTTATTGAAATGAGACCTAAAATACTGGAGAATGGCTTCACTTCACAGAATCTAGGATTGGCACTATGGTTCTGTTACGTTAAAAAAAAAAAAAAAAAAGTGCTGAGATGATAGAGCCAGGCTAAAAAAAGAAGGGTGGGGAATATCTGGAGATGAACTGCTGCACAGAAGGCACGTTTCTGCTTCTCCTGCCCGTAGAGTGGCTGAGAGCGAAACCCTGATCTTTCCTGCCTAATCAGCCCAAGCAGCAGCACTGGAGCCTAGCCGAGCCTTTAGCATGCAACAGGAGAGAAAGAAACTAGCATTTCACTTAAAAGAGTTCCCAAGGCATCACAAAAAGCGCACGCGTGATGTTCAACAGCAAATTTACCAAGGATACTGACTTCATTTTTAAATTAGTGGTATCAAAGAATGAAAATGGACATTATCAAATGTTTTTGATATGGAACATATCGGAACAGCAAAGAATCTGCTCTGTCTACTGGGAGAGGTGCCACTCTCTCACAGCCAGGGATTTCAGCTGGACTATTTACGTGCACAAAGCCGGTCGACCTTCATGATGGGCCCGACAAATGGTCTGGATGTCCCGACAGCTGTGGCTGCTACAAATGCCTGGGGGAAGGGGCCACCTCTACCCCATCGACCTCACTTGACCAGAGCAACCCTCAAGTGCCACCTTTACGTACGACTCAAGTGATTGACTTAACCTAGGAACCGATCTCCGAGCCCTGGTTGAGCTCCAGTCCATTCATACTGCAGCAGGCATTTACTCAGCAGGCTGGGACGCCTTCCAAATGTTGTCCTCTCAGAGCTGTCTTGGAGAACCAGGAATTCAGTTCAAGATTTACTTTCACTCAAATGCCTCACGAGGATGACTCGTATCCCCGTTGACTGGTCTGGAGCAGCCACAGCTCCACCTTCCCCGACCAGCAAAATCGGAAAGCTCACGGCTGCAGGGGAAGCCTTGCTTGGAAAACTAAACCCTGATCAGCAATCGAATCGGAGTGACCAGGCTTTATTCCTTCAGACATGCAGCCTGCTAAATGTTTCCGGAATGAACAGTACATGGAGAGCGCAGTGCCTACAGAGACTCCGTGTGTAACACTGCAACACTTCCTACAGAGAAGAAAAGACCTGCCTCTGCATGAGAGCAGGAACCAGGAGCATAAAGACGAGCTTTAAAATAATGCACGCTACATAAAAAATACCCTTCTTCCATAATTCTGCCTCTACAAACAAAGAGTCACTTCACACAGGCAAATACAGCCACACCTTCAGGAGACGACGCAGCAGCATTACGTAGCAGCTTGGGATGGAAATGACGGCACAGGAGACATTAAGCGACATGGGGAGTCCAGGACAACAGACTCCCCAGCTTGTGAAATCTGCTGGATGACCTTTACCAGTAAAACCAAAAAGGGCAGATTTCATCTGTCTGAAAGGTCTATGTTACCTCTTCCTACAGCACCTGGATATCTGTTACTGGTGTCCCACCCGCTCGTTTACTCAGGGAGATGAGGAAAAATCCAATTTAGCTAAACAGCTGCAGTACAATCCCCCAGATTCTCGACATACTTCTCATGAATTTTCAGGACGCGATGGACTATAGGAATCTCCCTTCCTTCTATCCTAAAGACCACGATTTCTCCCACTCTGATTGGATCTTCAATTCGGTTCGTGAGGAACAGGAGATCTCCTCTGTGAAACGCAGGCTCCATGCTTCCACTGAAAAAGAGAAAAGGAGCAATTGAACAATATTTAAACACTCGGAAGTAGGTTTCAGAGTTTACAGTCCTTTAGGAAAAATCTCACAATAACCTCAAGGAAAAGCTCCTACAAAATACACATGGACTTGGAGACCGGGCATGTCTAACCTCTACTGCATTCCATCACCATACGACCAGCACTTCAGATTTGTCGGGAAAAGCGCAGCGCCAGCAGCGGGTGTTAAAAGCACACCAGACAGGGAAAGCCGCCTGCTTTCTTAACAACAACAAGGCTCACGACAAGCAGCATCTTCTCGACTTCTGAGCTCTCCATTGGAAGGGCTACACTGGCAGCACGGCAGTGGTGGGAAGCTTTATGTCATTTGTTTTTATTTTTCGCAGGTAGGTAGATCATCCTCACGAACAAAGCACCAAAAGCATACCGGCTCTTGCATTCCCATCTGGAACAGACAGACGGGCGTGCTAAAAATTTGTTATTCTGATTCATCGCTTTGCTTAACGATCTCATTTCAGGCACCGCTACTCAAGTTATTTTTCTCCTCTCTTGTAAATGGCAATTGTTACAAAATACTTAACCTTCTTAATTCCAGATAAATAATGCAGCGCAAAACAAAACGATGAACTTTAAGTACCGCATATATTCATGTTTTATCTCAAGACAGCGCAGAAGCTGCTATTCAGAATAGAAGATCACATCGCTGAAGAAGGGACGTGACCTAACGGCCCGTCTTCCTCACTGGGAGGAACAGCGTGAAACATCTCTCCTGGACTTCACAGACCTATCAGGAGGGAACGGCAACGCCACTCGATTTTATTTTGTGGGAGTTCTGTTAAATGGCAGGCGGTAATTAACACTGATGCAGAAACACACAGAAAGGCCACCACGGCCACAGAACAGCCCCGTGCAATATCTAAGCAGCATCTGACAGTGCCAGCATACGATGGCTGCCCAAGAACTTTGGCCACAGGAATTTGTCTCAGGCACTGGGAGACGGGAGTAACGCTGGTGACAACTACTGCCCAGCACTTCCGCAAGGGCAAGAGGCAACACCTAAACGCTACCCAGCTACAGAGTGATATCCTTTACTTTCAGCCATGCGTACAAAAGGGTACGGCTACATCTCTCCTTTCCCTGGCCATGTCACAGCTCACTAGAAGGCCCAGAAAAAAACAAGCAGCTGTGACAAAAGAGTTAGTGGATACTTTTAAGGATGCAACGTACGCTTAATAATGCTCACTGGGCCTTTCAGCAAGCCACTTCCCATTTAAAAAAAAAAAAAACAGCAACTCCTTTTTGCTATACGAGTTCATTTGCCGGCATCTCAAAGACTTCCACTTCCTTTTTGCTAACCGACACTCACCACAGACTTCACTGTTTTCGTAGCAGCAACGAGACAGGCGGACAGGCAGGGCAGGAGGTGCCAGCGTACCGCCATGCTCCGCTGCCACAGCTTCCACTACGGGAAGCGCCGTTAGCCTGGCTGAGAAGAGGAGCTCTGCCACAGACATTGCTTCTACACCAGGACGATCTGCCCGAGCAACGGGTCCATCATCCCCTGCTTCAAGGCCTTCCCTTTTCAAGTCTTTCACCCGCACCCCTGGAGTGTCTCCAGGGGGTTTGGTATGATCCAGAAGCGCCTGGGTTGCGCTCTTGCCACGTTTCTTTGAAGCCCTTCCGCAGGACCTCTCCAACGCACAGGCCGAGACAGGCGGAAGAGCAAGATGCCGTTTTTCGTGGGGCTGCCAGCCCCACTTACCTCCTTCCTCTTCCCCCGTTGTTCTTCTGCCCTACGGGACAGCAGCAATTCTAGGGGAGCCTCTCGGCCCTCAGGGACGCGGCAGGAGCCTCCCGCTGCCCCGTCCCCCTGGCAAACCTCCTCCGGCGGCCGCAGCTCCGCCGTGGCGGGCCCGGCCGGTTCTCCGGGTCCGGCGGGGTTCTCCCCCCTCACCATCCCCCCCCCCCCCCCCCCCCCGCGGCGGAATTTACCTCAGCACCACCACGATGGGGCTCTCGCTGCCCGTCACCACCATCAGCCCCTTCCAGATCATGAGGGCGGAGGAGACGATCATGCCGAAGTTCAGCACCTGGTAGTACAGCTAAGGGGGGGGGTGGGAATCGGTCAGGCCCCTCCGTCCGGGGCCGCGCAGGGCAGACCCGGCCCGACCGACCCCCGATCCTCCCCCCCCCGGGCCCGCCTCGACCCCCCTCCACCGCCCCGCCCCGGCTCGGCACCTGCCGCTTGTTCATGCGCCGCACATCGTCCAGAAAATCCAGCGACAGCATCGCCGGCACCGACGGCGGCGGCACCACCGCCCGCCCGGTCCCGCTTCCGCTTCCGCCCCGCCGCTTCCGGCCACGCCCCTTCCGGGGGGGTGGGGGGCGGTGGGGCTGCGGCGCGGCCATGGCGGCCTGAGGAAGGAACGACGCCCAGGCAGGCCCCCGTGGATGCGTTTATTTGCGATACTTTGAAGTAAACATCATAGCAAGGCACGAACGCCGCTGCGGGTTAAATAGAGGGGTGGTGGCTGGGGAGCGCCCCCCCGCTATCCTTCACACCGGGCAGGCCGCCCGGGCACGCGCCCCTGGGCCAACGCACGCCCCGCCAGAAATAAGAGTCCAAACGGGTCGTATCAAAACACGTTGAGACGAGAAGGTGAGCGATCCGAATGCAACAAGATAAATAGTTCTTAAATTATTTAAACATCGTCATAGTAAACAATAACGAGCAGGGTTCTGGCTCAACAGAATAATAATAATAATAATAATAATAAAAAAAATAATGGTATAGAAGATAATTATATTACACGAAGCGCGTGTGTGACGGGGGAACGAGTGAGGGAAGAGGGAGTCAATATGACTGCATGGAAAGAAGCGTCTCCCCAAGTGAGGCCGAGCGGTCGTGGGAGGAGAGCGGGGGACGCCGGCCCAGACGCACCAAGGAACGCCACTGCCTCCGCACACCCGCCTCTGCCGCAGCACCTCAGCACCAGCCCCTCGGGAGCACTGGGACGGTTTCCCCATCTGGGGATGATGCTAACCCGGCTCTGCCCGAGCTCCCTGCCAGGATGAGCCACCAAGCACCGGGCCCGGCTGCACCCACCCTGGGACGGCTTCCAGCAGCGCAGCTCCACGGACAGGCAACCACCAGGTCCCCGAGGGGCAGGAGGCCCTCCTTAACGCGACACGTGGCCTTGAGCTGCGCTCACCCGAGACGGCAGGGGCTACAGAACTCTCTTTTGGGATGATTCAGGTCCAAGAAATTTCGTTAAATTGCCTTTTGGAAAACAAGGTTGTTATTCGGGCAGTTAAAGCAAACTCGGCACAACTTACAGCTTGAACCTGTCCCGTGTAACGCAGAAGATCCCAGATCGGCCAGCACGGTCCTGACAAGCGTGTTTTGCTTAGACGGCGTTATGAGTTAAAATGAGTAAAACAAAGGCAGGATGGGAAGAGAAAAAAGAAGCCATAAATAGAAGGAGAAAGAAAGCAAGATAGGGAAGGCAAGGCTGGGGCTCCGGGCAGAGGCTGAGGCAGTGCACACTCGAAGGAAGAGAGCTCATCTTATGGAAACTGCAGCTGCAGAAAGTGCTCCTTGATCCTCAGGAGTTGGACAAGCTCCAGCGAGGATTCTCGCCCTGCTTTCCCTTTTCACCTCTCTGGGCTGGCAGAGAGTTAGTGCTTAGGATGCAATGTCAGGGTTTTTTTTCTTTTTTTAAATTTCCCTTACAAATAGAAGTTAACGGAAAGCAATGTCCATCCCAAGAAATCAACAGAATATTTCAAAGGTTCACCCCATCCCCACCCCGTATTTTGAGTAAAAACCTCCCAACAAAAAAACCCTGACCAACCAAAAGGGGTTTTTTGTTTTTAAGTCTTAAGAGACTTTGAATGATTGTTCTGCGAGGTGCTATTAGGACCCTCCACGCCACACGTCTGACTGTGTTCACAAAGAGCTGAGTCACTTTTGCACTCTTTGCATTTCAGGTTTTCTTCTGCCGTAGTGTTCATCTCACCATTATACCCCTCGTGTCCGTTCTCACTCATCTCCCTTTGTAACTTCTGCCTTTCATCTTCCTCCTCCTCCTCCTCTTCCTCCTCCTCTTCCTCCTCCTCCTCCTCCTCATCTTTTACTTTATGAACAATGAAGAGGTGTCTGTTGAGAGAGATGTGAGAGGTGTAGCACAAGCCGCAGAACAAGCACTGGTAGGTGGAGCTGTCTGTCTTGTGCCGAGGTATGTGTTCCTGAAACTCAGTACTGATGTCTGTCGCGAATCCGCATTTAGCGCATTTCCAGTGCGCTTTCAGTTTTTTGGCTGGCGGCGCGTCTGAACCCGCAGCGGTCTCTGCCTGACCCAGCTCATCCGTTGCCATCCTCTTTGGAGATCTTGCCTTAAAAAAAAGAAACAAGATTAAAAAGTTACTTTATTGTTCGAGACCATGGAAGAGTTAAGCGCTAAATTCCACGCGCGTATCTGAAGGCACCTGAGGGTGAATACGCATTGGTATTTGATACAAACTAAAGGAAGCCATGCCTAGGGACTCCTCTTGCATTGCCTCTCCTACCAGGGCCCAGACACCTCGCCCCAACATGCAGGATCTCAACCGCCGTCCTGCGGCGTGAGATGGGAGACCTGGGAGGGGTTGGCTGGGCAGAAACGCGATGGGGAGAGAGAACGTGAACTTGGCGTGGGAGGGAGGAGCCCCCAGAGCAGGGACAGCTCAGGGACACAGGGACAGTCATCATCCCAGGCAACGCTTCTCAGATTTAACTCTGAATGTTTTCCCCTCCACTCAGGCTTTTTCTTCATGGCATCTCTCTTTAACTCATCCCTTCTGTCTTATAATCCCACAGCGTGCTTCTCCTCCCGTGGGGATGGCTCGCTTGCCTATGTCCCTTCAAGTGATTTTGTTATCTCCTTATCCAGCAGCATCGAGCGGTCTTTGTTTAGGATACAGCTTATAGGCTTGTATTTGCAGACCCAGCTGGAGCCATGTGAAGCCACGTCTGCCCCATTTAGCCGGGTGCCCCGGTACGTCGGCTCTGCGTGCGGGAAGCAGCCACCAGCTCAGAGAGGGAATTCTTGAGTTACCCCAGGTTTCCTTACCACGTAAATACATAGGGGAGTCAGTCTTGGCTGCGATCCCTCAATGCTAGGGTACAGACGAACGATAAATTGCAGTGATACCAAAACTGTACGTCTATTTTTAAAGTAAATGGAGCAAAGAAACCCAATCAGCCAAGCCTCCATTCCAAACCAACCCGAAATAAAGTTAGTTGAACAGCTGCATTTGCTGAAAAACATTACACAATCCTACTTAGGTGGAATGCAGTCCTCGTAGGTAATGGATCTAATAAGTATTTTTAAAACAGAAAAAAAATCTTTTGTAACTAGAAGGAAAAACAAGGGAGGGAGAGGGAAAATGTACCAGGCTCATGAACAGAGTGGCAAGGGAAAACAAGGGTAATAACAAACCTAAATTAGACCTGGTTACAAAGTAGAGTGAAAAAAGGCCAGGAAAACGCAGGGCCACATGTTCAAAAATGTCTTGAAAAATGCAAGACACGTTGCCCTGGTGCTGCTGCAGCTCGGCTGCACTTTCAGTTCTGATCCCGAAACCGCCAGAGAGGAGCAAACTGGCTGGAGTTGAGAGGAGGGGAAGGAAATCTGCCGCATGGACGAGAGGGCTCGACATAACACCCCAAGTGAACAGCTACTCGCCAGGTACATTTATTTTTCAATGAAAATGTGTCAGTTACTTCTGCTGTGTCTCTCTCTGGAGCTTTTGCTTTGGCCATCTGGGATAAGTCCGGGTTTTTGATGCCATGCATGAGGCTGATGTGATTCTCCAGCATGAACGGCTGAGGAAATGTCTGATTTTCATCTGTGCAGTACCTTAGAAATACAAAAAGGAAGAAAATTTATTAGAGGAAATGCCCAGCTGCTCGTTTCCATCCAAACAGCTCTTCGTTATGTGCCAAACCAATGGGTACCATTGGAGACACGCTGGTGAGTAATGCGCTATTAGATTACCAAAATATGCAGCAAATCATCATTTTAATAATAGAGCATTACCCCCGAGAGAAATCTAGAATAGTTTAGAGTTTACCACAGTAAGCATGAATGAGAATGAAAGTAGGGCACGTCTTATTTACAGTACTAAATAAATACAGGGACTGGCGGAGATTAGGCCCACTGTGATAGATGCTACACAAGCACAAGATAAATAATCAAGATAGAAAATGCACGGGGGAAAACGACTCTCAGATGAGAGAGCTACACACAGAGGACCCTGCTCTTGACTTGCTGACACCAAGGAGGCCTGCAGCAGAACCGGGTTCTGCACCCAGCGCTCCCAAGCACCCAGCATCCCACCCACAAGACCACGTGTATCACAGAAGCATAGAACTGTCTAGGCTGGAAGGGTCCTTTAAGATCATCAAGCCCAACCATCAACCCAACACTGCCAAAGCCACCACTAACCCGTGTCGGTCAGCACCACGTCTGCCCGGCTTTTAAATATCTCCAGGGATGGTGATTCCACTGCTTCCCTGGGCAGCCCGTTCCAAAGTTTGATAACCCTTTCGGTGAAGAAATTTCCCCTAATACCCATCCTAAACCTCCCCTGGCGCAACTTGAGGCTGTTTCCCCTTGTCCTACCAAGACAAGATCACAACAGACTTTAAAATTCTTACAAAAACGCTGAACTTCCCACTTTGATAACAATAACCTAGGCAGGAGCACTCACGAACGCATCATTCATGCACAACCATTCATATTAAAACTTTGTAGGATAGAAGAGCTACCAGAGACCATGGCTGACGTTTCAAAAGGAGATGTGAAGAGGGTGTGCCATCTGTTAGCCTTCACTCCCAGGTGACCGAGGTCTACTGGAAGTAAGTGCCAGGGCTTGCAGACACGCAAACCACCCCCCTGCAGCACGGTGAAGTACACGGAGGTCTCTTAGCAATTGGGGAAACCCACGATTAACTTTGTACTGTGCTGCTGCCAGCCAGCGTGACACAGGGAAGGTCCATCGGCTACATGTCGACCACGGTAATGAGGCAAGTAACAGCCCCGCTTCTCTGAAATGCACAAATTGCAGTCGAAATGTAGGGATGAAAAGCAACAAAGAGGAGATGAAGTGTCCCTGGGCAACAAAGCCATCTTTTAAAATGAGAGAAGAAGATTCCCACTGATCTTCCAGTAACTAGATGGAAATTAAACAACAGTCAGTAATGATGTGAAAATGCAGACGTGCTCATGGACTACTTCTGGTTTTTAACAGCAACTGCTTAGATGATAAATCAATATTTAATAAGGATGGATTTTTTTCTCCCTCATGGCAGAAAGATGAGAGGTTATTAAGTGGTATTTATCAAAAATAAACATGTTGAAAATCAAGCATTCCAGACAGTTTGTACTTAAGACTTGGAAAATAAGAGCAAGTTCCCATAACAATAACCAAGTGAATTATGAAAGAAAATACACAAAACATCACAATATTTTGCAGTTTGTCCTAATCTAGATTTTTTTTTTTCACGTGAGCAGAGAAAGATGCTTTCCTAACCTGAATTACTCTAGTGGTGGCAGGAGAGTATTCAAACAAGTCCTCCATCACTGGTTTCTCCCTATGAATTTATCAGAAGGCAGAGACCTAAGCAGGGCAGGGGGAGAAGGGGAAATCACAGTTTGAAATGTTAGAAGCCAGAGGGAGGTGACCTACAAGGCAGGATGCTGGAGTCACAAAAATACTCAATTATTGGATCGATGACAAATTCTACTCGTGCTTCACGTGGCAATCCAGGAGTAGAGGGTTAGAGGAAGTTAAGGCACCAAAGCCCCCGAAGGGAAAACAGGGGAGACCGATAGAAACTGCCTGACACCAGCACCCAAGGGAAAAGAAAAGGAGCAGCAGCGATGTGATGCCTTGCAGAGCGCAGAAAGGAGCCGAGGAGGAATTCAAAGAGATGGACGGATTTGCGAGTGGCAGAGAGATAATTTTTAGAACAGCGGTCTGGACAAGCTAAAAGAGATCAAAGAGATGGGACAGAAGACCTTGGATGCAAACAAAGACACTGGGACAAGTATTTCAAGGAAGAGGTTTCATTTGAAGAGTGTTTTCAGTAAGTCTGCCGCTACAATGATTAAAGAGAGACGACGAATGTCCAATTAAGACTTCATCAACAGATTTTGAGAAGGAGCAGCTAAAGCTTGAGAATTAAACACAACCACAGTTCACTTGAATCTGTAGCTGGGTCTTCTCTGCTGTGAATATGGCCTGACCATGGAGCCTTGGGTGAAGCTGTGGATCCACAACCGTGAGTCATTCTGAAAAGTAACAGAAAAAGTGGACTCCGGGGCCTGTACAAGCTAATGGACACAATAGGCCGGCACGGCCCAGGCTGTGAGGTATTTCTATACAAATCCTTCTTCCCAGCTCGGCCTTACGTTCACTTTGATTCTGACGCACTCCACTTTTTCAAAGTTTTCAGTTTTCAACAACTGATCCAGAGAGAAAAGATTTATACAAATCAGGTGGACGTAACTCCAAAGTTACCCACAAACTTAAAGCAGAATGAAACATACTGGGAATCAACATTTCATCTTCTCCAGAGGTTCCGAGTCAGCACAGTTACAAGAAATGGAAAGTTTAGAAGTCCTGGCTGAAAAATGCCTCAGGAATGTATTCCTATCAGGGCCCAGCGGTGATGCCAATACTTTATCCATTTCCTAAAAGCTATTGTGGCTCACTTGGCAGTCTAAAGAAATAAAGTACACGCGGAATGTACTCTTCAAGACAGGCTTTTAGTAACTTAAGTGCAGTAAAGTGACAGCGCACTCTTCAGAAACACTTGCATTAAACTAAAATTTTAGTTAAACAAAAAAACCAAAAAAACAAAAAAACAAAAAAACCACAAAACCAAACCCAACCTACGACACTGGAACTTCCCTTCCAACACAAATGTGCTTTAATTCTGTTTCGGAAGGATGTCTCAGAACGAGACAGAAAGCCAGTCTGCACAGTCGCTTGGCGTACGACTTGTGCAACAGTAGACGAGAATGTGGCATTTTTGTAAGCACTGGGCTTCGTCCTGAGCCGAGACTGTATTCACAGTTAAAATATGTTCACCAGCAATGACTTTTGTTCACTGCTGATTTACATAGCTCATCTGATGTCTCCAAAGCCATTTTCCAACTTTAAGGTGCATCTTTCCGAGCAAATCCAGCAGGCGTACTTCTCCATTGCCCTGCAGGTTGTGCAGTCAGTTCTGCCTGTGTAAAGTGGCGTCGGGATCTAGTGCCCTGGTTCGTTAGGATTTCACACCCCTTTTCTACCCTGCTTTCATGGGGAGGGCACAAGAGTGATGCACGACTACACCAACCACGGTGTTGGTGTATTGGCCCAACGCTTGACTGGCCATTCCACAAGGGTGCGCAATATAATTCTCATTTTGCACCTGCAGATCTCAAATCCAACCTTACCCAAAGTTTCCAAAGGGCACTGTGCAGTCAAAAGCAAGGACTTATTTTAGACAGCAAGTCTCTCATGTTTAATATATTCTTCTTCTCACTCTCCCTCAGTAACTTATAGCCTGGAGCAGACAGGATCTATTACAAAGGGCTTCCAAACTTGAAGGATTAGCCTGTCGTTGAAAACAAAATTGAAAAGTGGCGTTCAGTACGTACCAGCAAGTATAAACTTTCTTTGCTGTGTCGTGATTATTGCGGATGTGTCTGCGCAGACTGTTGGAGGCGTTAAACGAGCGTTCACACTGTCGACAGGGATATCTCTTCATAGACTAGCAGAAGAACAGAAATATCTTTTAATAACAGGGCGATGGAAGGCGCTGACTGGATTCTAACACTCCCATGCTCTTCATCTGCTCCTTATCTCTCAGGTGCAAAAAAATCCCTCTTCCACTGATAAAGATTTATCCAATCAAACTAAGGTTTTGGGGTCCCAGTTACACTCAGCCCAACAGTTTTATAAGACCAACACTGGTCTTGTAAAAACCAGGGCTAGTTAAAGCACATGCTTGATTTTTTTTTTTTTTTAATTTTTAATAGGAATTGCACTAGCTGCTTCTCCTGTGGGGTCATTTCTGTGCAAGACCCTCTGCAGAATTAATTCAGTGGAACGTTCCTTCGGGGACCCCAGTCCCACAGGACCCCCAGTGTGAAGTACAAGTCCACTTACCCTTCTCTCTCCTCATAATTCAGCACAATAAAAGGGCAAGATGTTAAAGAGCATCACATAGTCCCGCCTGTTATCCATTTATCATATCCACGTCCCCCTACGCAACTCTGCCCTGTAACTAGCATCCTCCTTTTCCTACCCTCCTTTGTATAACCCCCATGCATTCCGTTTAAATTTTCTTAGATTTTAGTGAATATATATGTATTGAAATAAAATATGTGGCTAATTTCCTACTTCTACAGAATTCAAATGGGAAAACGCAGCCTTCTCACCCTGCGCCCATCTCCTTCTCCTGATACTTATCAAGTGGGACAATCCAGCACTCCCCAAGTCAAGCCAGAAGGAATCAAAGATGATGATCCAGATTTCCACAGCCTCTGACCATGGGACTCGGGGAGGGTGGTTCAGTGTATCAAACGAGAAGTCCTGATGCCAAAGTACTAAGAAATCTGGCTGCACGCAACATCTTGGCCTACGTTCTGCCAGCGAGCAAGGATTAGCTTGACAGAAGTAGGTCAAGGCAACACAAGGCTTGAGCTGGATGAGACCAACAAACCTGAGATTTACAGTTCTTATAACGACAGCTCTGCGCGCTGCATGAATCTGTTCCTCTCCCCCAGTTAGACGTGGGGATATCTACCAAACAAGGTATCACGTAGAGGAACTGTATGTCCTCCTGTAACTTTGTGCGTAGATAGTTCGGATCGGACTGCTGAACCAGCAACGGGAGAAGACACAACTTTCCCTCCACTTACGCAGACGAGCTGAAGAGGAAGCCTGACGTTAGATGCAGCGGCAGAAGGAACAGCAAAGGGCAGGAGGTACACGGGTTGTAGAGCATACGATCAAGGACAGAAAGTGTGCTTACAACAGGCTACATCGCTTCTTCTTCTGGCCCTGAGCTTACTCCTCCGTGAACTGGCAAACAGATTCTCCGTTTCTTTTTGCCCCAAATATTGACTATCAGACTCTTTTGCTAAAAATTCCGTGTCATCTGAGTCCTTACCCGTCCATGATTTCTCTTCATGTGGGACACATAGGTTTCCCGATCGGGGATCCACTGTGAACACTCCTTGCAAGTCCAACCAGTTCTTCTCAGTCTGGACTTGGATTCAGGATTGTGTCCTTCCACCCGCATATCCTTCCTCAGGAGAGGGGAGTGGGAAGGCCCATTGGCTACCGACAGCTCCTTTGGTGGGTTATGAACCTGGTGCCTTGATGCCTTCTCAGACTTCTGTCGGAAGTTTGAGAGCTCCTCAGGATTTTGGGGGACTCCATGAACACCCTGGGTAACAACAAGAATGGAATCACACGTAAAATTTATGTGTCATTCACATTATACACCTTTATTTATAAAGAAGTAACATTTATTATTTAAATAAAGGAATTAAGCTCCTGCCCCCCCCCCCCCCCCCCAAACCAGTATGCTGGTGTCTTGCTCCTGCAGATCTTCCCGTTTCCCCTCGAAGCCAGCTCTAGCGCTTTCCCCAGCACGAGATTTTCCCAAGAAACATGAAGCGTCTATTTACGTTTCCTGCGTGACAACAGCAGCTCCTTGGTGCTGCCTGTTTAACATTGTGGATGAGCTCCGAGAACTCTGGTTAAACAGGGAAGATGTAATGGAAGAGAAATGTTAATTGTCCTTATTTCAAGAGCCTAAACTCTAAAAACACACTGCTTTGGTAAGCTCTGAATGAAACGTTTGCTGTTATCTTGGAGGCTCCAAAGGTGCTTCATCCGCGCTCAAGGGACAGGAAAAGACAACCTCTCGTTTTCTCCAACCCTACTTTCCTCAATTCCACGACGCCTATTGCTATTTACATTTACAGTGTTCAAAACTTTGCCCTTGGCAAATAAAAGCAAGCATAAAGCCAGAAACCAGCCTTATAAGGAATACGTCCCCAGGCTCTCTGGTTGTTCAATAGGCCAAAATCCAAAGTCCCCCCAAAAGTTATTTTAACAAAGAAAATTGAACATAAGGAAAATAATCCAGAAACGAAGAGCTGTGGGAAAGCAAAAGCAAATAAAATAGCAACATACCAAAGAAACCTCAAGAAACTCCCCTAGGAACAACAACAGTTCATCCACACAAAAGGGTAATTTAGAGGTTTAATTGTGCACAGTAATTAATAATGGGTAAAGTTTCAACACACGAAGGCCCCAGGCCTTTGGAAGTCTTTCTGTGGGTTAGACACCAAACAAACTTCAGAACACGAGGTCTCATCTGAGTAGCCTGTGAGCTCGGCACCTGATCCCACTGATGTCCGCAGGAGCTTCCTCACGTAATGGCCGGGCAGCGAGAGCTGCTCCGCCGCACTGCCAGTATTTAGGGTAACACACACGGGTCACCTTCCTCCCCCATCTGGAAACACCAAAAGCATTTTATGAGCAGATACACGAGTACCCAGCACTCCATTCCTCCTGTTATTACACCACTGGAGGGGGAAAAATAAAGGAGCGCGGAAAAATGAAGTGACTTCTCTGCAGAATCAGCAACAGGAACCAGACCTTCTAACTCCTACTCTTACGCTTTCACAACAGAAAGCCAGGAAAGATGAGAAGGCACACGGTTTCTTTATTTTGCATGGAGAAGCAAATTACACGGCACCTCCTATAAACTCGGCATTGCAAAAAGGAGTGGGATGTGACAGGAGAGGAGACGGGTTAGTGCCATTACCACCCTGCCACAGCCAAAACGCTTCCTTCGGTTACCACCTCAAAGACCTGCTGATGGCCAATGTGGGAGAATTGCTGGAGGCGACTTAGAAACTAAAGTTATATTCACGTTTGAAGCAAAGGAGCAGCGCTGAAGAAACTTCCAGGGAGGAACGCAGCTGATGTGCAGGGAATGTGTTCCACCATAGTTCCCCAGGCCGCATAACCTGCCATCTTACAGTTAGCAGATTATAAGGTGGGAAACAAAGAGCACGGAGAGCGGGGCGGGGTGAAGACAGCGTAGCCACACTCCGCGCAGGGAATGGGAACTTACGGTACTATGAACACTGATAAGCTGCGCAGTTGTTACCCTGCGCCAACAGTTTCTCATTTTTTGTAAAAATCAAGTCCTTAGGCTGAACTTTGCTCATTATAATGTCATCGTTAATACCAAAACACACCTCCATCCTCAAAGCTACCCGCCTCCAAGGTGCGCCCTGCCCCTCCCTGAGTCTGCGCTCGGAATTTCCGCTAGCCTATACCTTTAAACGCGAAGCGAGGAGATTTTACACTAATCATAAGGAAGGTATGTATGACTAGAGTCACTCAAGCTCCACCTGAAAGGTAAAAAAATAGTATAGAATGGCTTAAGAATGGAGAGGTGTTAGGGAAGACACCATCGCAGACAAGTCAGGAAGACACCACCACGAACCATGGCTGACTTGTGGGATCGGTCGACGGGCTGAGCCTCGCTTCCCCACCACGGGGACGCCTTTTGAGTGAGATCCCAACACTCAGCTGTACCCAGTGCTTCCTCAGGAAACTTTGAAATCTCTACAGAGAGTTCTTTCACGCTACTATGTTACTCAGGTTGTTTCATGCTGCTGTATTAGGTGCACCTGCCTTGCCCCCAGGGTACTCCCACTGGCAATCCAAAAGAATCTGCAATTCTGTTGCCTCGATAACCTGCACTATTCATTCCTCTAGCCGTGAGAGTTCTCGTTGAACACGACCAAACTCCTCAAATCTGGCCGTGCTAGGTCATTGAATGCGACTAGACCGAGAGAGCATCGCGCTATTGTGCGTCTGTAATCGTGGTAGTTCAATACATTGAACGCGACTGGACCTAAATAGCGCCAAGTTGGGCATCACTCGGAACCTAAGCCCAGCCGCCCCCAGCCTCTCTGATCCCTGAGGCCAAGCTGGAACGCAAGGGGGGTTTATTTTCTGCCAAATTCCTTTACCTTTTAACGCAACAGCCAAATACAGCCCCATGGTTCAAAGGCAGAAGTTCTGTGGCGGGGATGTCGGGGCGCTGGCGCACAAACTGCTGCAGGCAGGTCCCCGGGGTTTGCGAGGGAGCCACAAGTTGTGTACCTCGGCGCAAGCTCTGCTTTTAGCATGGGGCTGAATGCCTCTGGGAAGGACCCAGCCTTAATCTCAACTCTGTTTCGCTAGCTATGATGCGGGAAGATTAGCAATCATCAACTTCACAGGAGGGCTTCAAATTTTAATTCGTTACTGCACGCAAAGCACTTCCAGATTTGCAAGTTAAAGGCACGGGGGAAGAGAGCAAAGAAGTCGTTTTGAATGGGTTTTGCTTTTAGGAGGGAGCTAACGAATCTTCTTGCTTTTTAAGTGTAAATATAAACAAAATAAAGTCACTGATTGAAAAAATTATGACACTTTTTTTTTTCCCTAATCAAAGGGAAGTAAGACTTCGCGAGATCTTTCTTCAGAGCGCCATCAAGAAATGTTCTGAGAGGATTTCCCCGGCAGTGTTGTTAGACACCGTACATAGAAACACACTGACTAAGACAACAGGAAAATGCCGTGCTCACACGCTCACGGCATAATCGGATCTGCAAGTCCTCACACGCATCCCGCTAGAAACCACCACCGAAAGGACAATAACCAGCTTTTCATATGTCTAACAGAGCGCTGAATGGTAGTGAGATTATTGCAGCGCTTATTGCAATATGAGCCGTTACTGAGGGAGGGCAGGTTCGAAGCAAGCTCCGGACCACCATTTCCACCAACTTTTGGGGTTGCACGCAACTATCCTTCCCCTCTACTCCGCCTTGGTGAGGCCGCACCTGGAGCGCTGGGTCCAGTTCTGGGCTCCCCGGCTCAAGAAGGACAGGGAACTGCTGGAGAGGGGACAGCAAAGGGCTACCAAGATGCTGAGGGGACTGGAACACCTCTCTGATGAAGAAAGGCTGAGGGATTTGGGTCTCTTCAGTCTGGAAAAAAGACGGCTGAGGGGGGACCTTATCAATGCTTATAAATACTGAAAGGGGGGGTGTCAGGAGGATGGGGCCAGGCTCTTTTCAGTGGTGCCCGGGGACAGGACAAGGGGTAACGGGCACGAACTTGACCATAGGAAGTTCCACCTAAACATGAGGAGGAACTTCTTTACCCTAAGGGTGGCAGAGCCCTGGCACAGGCTGCCCAGGGAGGTGGTGGAGTCTCCATCTCTGGAGACATTCCAAACCTGCCTGGATGCGTTCCTGTGCCACCTGCTCTAAGGTGGCCCTGCTCTGGCAGGGGGTTGGACTGGATGATCTCCCGAGGTCCCTTCCAACCCTATGATTCTATCCACTTCAGACCACCTTCTGGAGCAGTCGGAGTGGTGCCAGCGGAGGCACACACAAGGTGGGGGGGGGGTGGTCCCACCTCCTGAAGGTTGGTACCTCCAGGGCAGTCACTTCTGCCTCTGCACTCCGGCGTGGATCTGCAGGCGAGCGGAGCGGCCAGGGACGTGGGGCGTTAAACGCCACGCAGCCTCTCTCCGCCACAGCTCAAAGGGCCAAAGCCCTCCAGGTGAGCACCCAAAAGAAGGAGATTCAGCTTTCATTATACAAATTGAGTAACACCGTGGGCAGAGAATACTTCTCCCTGTCTCCCAACCAAAGATAAAGCTCATGCCGTGGTTTAATCACTTCCGTGGGTTTAATATAGAACAGTTAAAAATCAAAAATATTTACCCACAGAAAACAAGCCTTTGTTGTAAGGTAAAATTATATATCGATGAGAGTAACTGCCTGCATTATTACAAATTAACACAAAACTCTCATGGGATAATCAGATCTGCAAGTCCTCACAGGCATCCCGCGAGAAACCGCCACCAAAAAGGACAATAACCGGCTTTTCATACGTATAACAGAGCGCTGATGCTGCCAGGTAATACTGTAAATCATTGTCCTCTACTTTTCTGCTACTGCGTTGCTCAAGAACCTTCCACTTCTTCAACCAATTTCCTCCCGCGGTTGACGGAAACTCTCTGTGAACTCGAAATACAGGACCTCGTGTCAGGAAGCGGCAGGAGCTACCTACCTTAACGTGCTGCATCAACTGCTGCTTCTGCATATACACCAGCTGACACTGCGGGCACTTAAACACTCCCACTAACAACTTGTTGGTGTTCTGCTGGAAGTGCTCTTGGAGCAGCTTCTTCTTGTTGAAGACAGTCTCGCAAGAGCATTTGTAGATCACCCTGGAACAATTAAAAAAAAAGTAAACTCAGTCTCTTTTCATTAGTTATCTTAAGACGACAGTGGAAAAAGTTACCTCAGCAACTTCAGAAGGGGACGGGCTCCTGGGGAAGGCTGTGCTCTCAATGTATTGTCAACACACACCC
This sequence comes from Sterna hirundo, assembly GCA_009819605.1. NCBI lineage: Eukaryota > Metazoa > Chordata > Aves > Charadriiformes > Laridae > Sterna > Sterna hirundo. Next base: position 24,392,676 of record CM020445.1, read on the forward strand.
ACGTGGACAACTGAACCATTAACTCAACTGGGAAGAACAACAAAATGCCTCAGGCACATACCACAGCTTTCTAAAAATAAGTTTACTTCTGTACATATGCATAACTACCTACGTGTGTATGTGCGCGCGTGTGTCGGTAAGCGCAGACAGATGGGAGCAAACTCACAGTGCACCAGCTACACGTGACTTTCGGTCCCACCTTTCCCTAGTTCCTCCCTTAAAGCACACGTGTTCGGCAGTAGCTCAAGGCCCGGAGGAGGAAGCTACAGAGTGGAAAATCCAGGTTTCTCTCTAGTGATTTTGGGGGGGCAACGCTGCATGGCGCAACTGTCCTCCTCCTTTCGAGTGCCAGATGCAGCAGTTGCCCTGGAGCCATCTACCAAGAGGTGCCACTGTGGGTCCTGCTGGACAAAGGGGTGACCATTAAGAATCTTTTACGGATGTTCAGGTCTTCCCTGCCCAAACTCCTCTCCTCCTACCCAGGAGATCATGTTCATTCCAAGGAGAGCACGCTGTGGCTAGGAACGGACGCCCGCTGGCAGACAAAACAACAGATCTTCTCGTGTGAGGACAGAAACCAAAACCAGAAAACAAGTGGGAGGGAAAGGGGGAATCCTGGAGCTACCCAGCAAAGGAGAAGAGATAAACCCAAACCACTTACTGAGTAGTCTTGTGAGGCTCTGCGGGGTGCTGGCTGGTCATGTGAGCCGTGGTGCTGTCGGCCGACTTGAAGGCCATCGGGCAAAAAGAACACTTGTGGAAGACTTCGCAGTGTTTCTCGTGGATGTGCACTTTCAGCATGGCGAGGGTCATGAAGACAACTCCACAGTGGATGCACCTGGGGGATGCACCAAGAAAGAGCCGAGTTACAGCCACAGTGTTGCTCCCAACACACACACACAAAGCGGCGCAGGTGGAGGCAAGCGCCAGCCTACGGTGAGTCCTCCTTTAGCCTCTTGAATAGCAACTTGGAAGAGCCAAGGAGGGATATGATGCAGAAATTCACAAGCTGGGCAGACCTCCCAACTAGATGTTAGCGACAAGCAAACAGGATCTATAAAAGAAGCCTTCAAAGACTAAAACAACCCAGAAAGAATAAAGGTGGTTCAGCAAAATGCCAGCCCTGTATCTGTGAAAGCCAATTCCGCCACAGGTGCCAGTAAAGAACTAAAGTAAAAGCATCTGATGGGATCTCCAGGTAGCAATAAGCAGCTGAAACGTCAGTTAAGTCCCCAGTACAAAACAAAGAGAAAAAACAATATTCAGCTAGGAAATCTTCAGTAACCCTGTACAATTCCTTCTCATACTCCCCACCACGCACTAGAAAATAATGACAGCAACAGCAAAGATACTGAAAACAGCAACGGAAGCACCCAAGGAACTGATTAAGCTCATTAAAATCATTAAGACCCAGGTGTTGCCTGGAAAGTGCTTGTCTGGGAGCTGGGGGAAAGCTCCAGGAGGAGAGAGAGGAAGAACCAGGGGTTGCACGTGGAGCCAAAGGATTATTCTCAGCAGCTGAACACACAGACTCAGGGCAGGAGGAGAGCCAGGGTCTCCCCAGCGGTCCCAGTCTGCTCTCCTCCCAGTGCACGCCTGCGACGGGCCTTGCCCAGGACTCCCCCAGGATGGCAACAACCAGCAACCTTACTACAGTCACCCTTAATGAGCCTCCCAAGCCCCCGCCACCTGCCGTGCTCCGAGAGGAGCCGCACACCGACGCTACCAGGGCAGGTGAGGATGCAGACACCTGCCCTCGCCTGCCTCGGCCACAGCGGCTGCGGAGTCCGCCATCCCCACAGGAGCACCCACGCCGATCCGGGACCAGAAGAGCCCCTCCTAAGACGATTCAATCAAAATGACTAACGGCGGATCTCCGCTGCAGCCAGCGCTGCACGTATGGACCGTTACAGCGTGGGAGCTCGGCTGGGCAAACCAGGGGGGGGACAACGCTTGTGTCAGTAGGATGCGAGAGACACAGAAGGGATAACTTCCTCCGGCGAGCCTGGAGTTAAGCCGCCTTAAAAATATCTTTTTCCTTCTTTCTGAGGCCTGCCGTTTGCCCGCAGCGCTAGTAGGGTTTGTGTTACGGATGCTGCCACCGCAGATGGACCCCAGCTATCGAGCAACTGGAAGAGCTCCAAGCCCCTATCAAAAACAAACAATCCGCTAGATTATCCTTCCCTCCAAACGAGCCTCCCGACAGCGGTTAGGAAACAAGCCCGCGCTTTGAAGTTACACTTCAAAAGATTGTTAGGCAGAAGCCAGCCCGAAGGAGACAAACCCTCTCTCCCCAAAATACACACAGAAATGCTGTTTTCTGAAATTTAGGGAGGGAAGCGGTGACAACAGCTGGTGGCATCTTTGGGGAAGCATGAAAACATTCTGCTCGGGTAGCTCTGCCTTCAAGCCTCATCCTCCTTCACGTGAGACGGGGAGAGAGAGACTTTCTATAGTATAGTAACACCAGGCACCGTGTTGTTATGGAAAAATAAATTCCCCAAGTATAAATGGAAGAACAAACGTTAATCCTGACAGTAAGGTCTGGCTGGTACATCCAGGAATATCCGATGGGCTTCTTCCACAACCACTCGCGCTAACGAGAGATGGTTCTACATTATGTTCGGTTTCGGTAAGTACTTCATACAGAATTAGGGATGAAATAAGCACTAACTCAGGGTCAAACGATCACAAGTTAATTTAATTTACAGTAAATGGAAGTTTAAACAACAGCCACTTCGTAATCAAGAATCCCAGTGCCAGAAGGACCAAGTTTGATAAAGTAAACTAATTAGCAGAACAAAGTGGATGGAGGATGTCGGAGGCTTGCCATATAATTTCTGCAAATTGCAAATTCTGCTATCATCTCCCCAGCACGGGGGAATAATTTGCAAGAGAAGACTCTCAGATAGCCTCAGGGCAAGGAGGGGTGGCGTAAAAGTCTTGGAAAGCACCCTGTGAGAGAAGATAAAGCTCCAAGATGTTGTCTTAACCCTCTGAACATTCCCTTTGCCGTCACTCTCCAGATGGCACCGAGCAGGAAAACGGGTTCCACATCAGCGGGGACAGCGGGAAGGTGCTTGGAAAAGGTGGGGAGGTGACACTCGGAGCCAAGTGGAAAGGAGCACTTAGGACAGGCTGGCTGATTCCAACTTTCGACTGCAGGAGACCTTTCTCATTTTCAGTGTAATCACTAGCCACGACTAAAACCCGAATAAACCAATCTTACTCCCGACTTGATTGAATGCATTGGGGTATTAGCGGAAAAGGAGACAGAATAAGGACTGATCACAAAAGCAAAACCAAACTTCTGCATCAGAAATTCTAGAAAAACAGGGATATAGTAAGAAGCAGCAAAAGTCGAGCTGATCTCAGGAAGGATTTAAAAGAACTCCTCGGCTTTTCATCTGCGAGTAACAAAAGCGAAAGGAAAGAAGTAAAGTCGCTACGTGACCACAGGGCAGATGCCACGGATTATCTGGATAGGGCTCTGCAACGAAAACTTATTTATTTTCAACGAGACAATGACACGAACCCCACTGCAGAGACAGGCTGGATAACAAGGATGGCACAGCCAGAAGTTCACCTGTCTGGTGGACTCAGTTTTCACATATGAGCTCAAGCAGATGAGAATTAGAGGAGAATTTCAAGAAATTGAGCTTCTAGAGAAGCTGGGTAAAGCTAAAAAAATCCCTAAGTATCCTTCCTGAGCTCTGTCTTGGTTTAGATCTTCATTAATGTCCCCAGCACAGAAAGCAGGTATTTGCTGACGACATCGCTAGACTGATGGAAGCTCTCATTGCTGACAAGGATTAAGGCACTATAAAGATATTACTGTAATACATCTGGAATGAATAATGTTTTTTTAAAAATGCCAGGTCATACACTTAAGAGTGAGGACCCAGCTCGGCTGCACGCTGCCAGCCCATCCATTGGAAACAGAGGAGACAGGACTCGCGCTGCTGGATCACCGCTAAAAGACTGAGCTTCCTCTGTAACGCAGCTCCGGCCGGCGTAACCCCCGTGACACGTTATCGATGGAGGCATCGACGGGATGGGGATGCTGCACAAGCAGCTCGGCGCGATGAAACTGCGCCTGCGCTTGGGATTCTCAGGTGCCAGCAAAGTCCAAAGAACTGCACCAAACCTGTGGCTAGTTTTACGGCATCTACTCCATCCCCATTTTTCCATCTCGGGGAAAAGTGGGGTTTTTTTTCCCCTCCAGCTTTCCTCCTTCTCTCAGATTAACTCATTTTCAATCAGCCCAACTATCACAGCCATTTAATATGCAATCGAATCAATTCTTTGTTGTGGGCTCTGCCCTCTCAAATCAGATCCCACATAAAAAAAGCCTTATCTGAATATAATTAAATTCAGAATTGGTTTGTTATGTGTCTCTTGTCTTCACGGTTGAAAGAAAAAGCCCTTGAAAACCTAAGTGTGGTCTCAGAACAGTGAGGCTTCCTCAATTTGCAGACATCTTAAAAGAACGGCTCCAAGGGCAGAAATTGCTCTATTCGTTTTAAATTTCAAAGTATTTAATGGCAATTGGAGAAAAACCAGAACTTTAAGGAATCTTAAAAGCTGACCTAGTCCCCCGCTCATCTCCCGAGCAAATCATCTGCGCCTTAAGCTCTGTGCTGCAGCTGAGGTGATCTAAACACGCCAAGGAGGAAAGGCTTGTAGGGAAAAGTAATGTCTTTAATTAAAGCAATCAATTTGGTTGGAGAAAAGACAACGTACGCACATACACACCACCGTATCCAGAACCTTGGGAGCCTTCCTCCATCTGTCTCGGTTCATGAGAAGTGCCTGGAGAGTTGTAGGGGCGTAGAAGAAAATAATCTATGCCCTTCTGTGAAGGCACACATCCCTCAGTCCATTATAACCGACATAAATATAAGTTCAAACCTTAAAGAGATCTGGAAGATTAAGATCTGCAATCTTTTTGCCGTAAATATCAATCCTGAGACGCCCGTCTGCAACTTGGAAGTCAACACAAGCATCTTTTTGGCTTAAAGCAAATTTCTGCTCTCAGAAACCTCCTCTTAAATCCATTTAGTAACTCCCCATTTCAAATGTGTTTTGTCACGCAGAAAACCACGCCAGGCCCGGGCTACATCCTCTTTCGTTTCTGCTGTAAGGAAGACACGTTTCCAACGATCTGAACCCAAGTTTCCCCTTCCCTCTCGCCATCTCGGCTCGGACCCTCTGGAGCCGCACAAACCTGAATCCGACTTTGCGGGAGTAATGCAGGCAGTTCTCCTTGACGTGCGTTTGGAAGTATGCGGAGCGGCAGACGGCTCCGCACTCCGGGCAGCAGTACGGAGACTTGTGAGCGTGGATCCTCTGGTGAGCGCAGTAACTGCACTGGTTGGGCAGCATCATCTGGCACACCTGGCACGTCTGGCGGAAGAAAGGTTACAACAGTTAATTATTCTCTATTTGCCTTTTCCCCCCGCTAATTCACCCTAGAAAACTTTCATGTTCTGAGGAAGCTCCAGCACATTCCTCTAGTATTAGCATGAGCTCTACGAGCCTCCTTACCATCTTTTCCCCCAACAACCCTAACGACTTCCACAACTACCCGTTCCCCATGACAGTATCCATTCTTAAACGACGTCCTCCGTGGTTTATTTCCTTGTTTTCCCCTACAAAAGGAAAACAAAATCTTTCTCCTCTTAGCTCTGAAGATGTTCTGCTTGGTCACTGCTTTTATTTCAATATTACGGCACCTGAGAAGGAACACACTTTGCTGAACAAGCCCCCACCCTGCACCAAAATCACCCCAAAAATGCAGGAAAACTCCACTACGCTCCGACTGGAAAAAACCCTTACTGCTGAAGGCAGCGCAGCCCTGACCCGCAGCAGCCTGCCCCACCAAACCCACACTCCTCTCTCTTGCAAAACTTCTTTGGACCGCACGAAATCCAAACTTTCAAAGCCCACAAACCACGTGTGCCGTGACACCCTTATAGAAACTTCTTGATAACTAGGAATGGTGCAAAGACTCTTTCTCTTCCTATTTCTTCACCCTTTCCAAAATCCGACTTTTTTTTTTTCCCTCTTCTGGGAAGAGCCACACTTACTACCGACACCGCTTTGCAGGAGCAGCATCGTTTGCTCGGTATGTGAAGTTTTTTATGTGGATGTATGGTCCCGGTTTGAACAGCTGTCAAACCTCTGCTCCCTTTCACAGGTGTCTCGACCCGTCGGCATTCCTCCGGAGCCCAGGAGGACCCATCCTCTGCAGGATGCATGTTACCTGGCGCCTAAGCAAGAGCAGAGCTGGAGCAGACACCAGCCCTCCGGCCTTGAGCCCTCTAGGAGTTGAAGCTCTTCTGTCCTTAATAAATGCATGCAAAATTACTCCTCTGCTCCTAACTAGCTTAAGAATAAGCTAGCAAGCAATTAATTATGGATTGTCAAATCAGGTAATTTAACTACATCATTTATTCCACTACAGTTAAAGAAGGTCAGGGGGCTCAGTAGATCAGAGACGGTGAGAAGCTGTACCGGAGGGTACGCCTACATGGTCAAACACAGCTTTTAACAGAGCGCGTGCCTGCACAGACGGACCAAAGTCCCGCAGACCTCAGTGCTAGAAACCAGGGACAGAAGCCCCTAAATCCGACAAAAAAAAATAAAATCAAGGGCCAGCTTCACTTTCTATACTCTTGCTGTTTCATGCAGCATCTCTGCGATGCTCCGCTCCGTAACATCCATCAAGGGACTGTCAAAACCACTGCAGGTAACAGAAAACATCATTTATAGTAAAATGCAAAGCTATGACAAATCTGGGGTGGGGGGGGAATGAAAAATTAGGCTCTTGAAGGAGGAACCTGCAAAAATTGCCAAACACATCAAAAGCCTCAGACACGTGATTTGAGACGCGTTGCAACACTGAATTTAGAGGAGAGAAGGTTTCCCCAGGAAAGAGAGAAATGGGTGGAAGAGACCGTACTGTAGGAGCCACGCGTGCATCCAAATGTAATTCATACAAACTCAAGAGTGTTTCAGCTCCTCCCCAAATGCTGGAGAAGCCCCCCTAATCTCAGCAAAGAACAACAGCGCTACCGAGCCGTGAAATGTAAATGGGAATGGGAAAATGAGAAATAGGACTGCTCCCTCTGCAAGGAACTGAGCAGGACTGTGGGTTCTCCAAAGCACTGCCAAATCTTCAAATAAGAGCTACAAGAAGAAATTATCGTGCAGGGCAGGTTTATTGTCTTTTATGGCATTTTTTTCTAACCGGGTTTCGATTTGCAGTGGGAAATTTAACTTTTTTGGCGGTGTTAGAACAGGACTCGGGAGTGTTTAAAGCAGACTCAGCACAACCACAAGCTGAAAGCACCTTTGCCCTCGTAGCCTAGGGAGAAACATTTTTCTCCCCAGATCCTGCCTTGTCAAAGCCAATTTAGTTTCGATTCTAAGGCAGCAAAGAGACAATTTGGGGCTCACCTCTTCCTCCCACTGCCCCCAAAGGCCCCCTGGCAACCAGCACACGTTAAAAACCTGAATTTTCACTGCTGTGTGTGCTTGGGCTGGAGCTAAGATCCGCCCAAATTGCCGGATATTTCATGGGTTCCATGCCCAGCTGCCTGGGGATGCGCAGGCTACGGCAGAGGAGCAGCGAACGAGCTCCCCCCACCTCCCTCGTTACTCAGCGAGGATCAAAAATATGCTAACGCAGGGCAAAAAAAAAGTTTGGGGGAAGGCTAACAAGAGGCATCAAAACTAGCGGTTATCTTCCGCTCTGCAAGAGCGGGAAGCCTGCCAGCGAGTGCGTACGCACGATATGGGAATGAAAAGCAAGACTCGGCGAGGATCAGGCTAAATGAATTTATTGCGTCTGCAGACGCCGGGGAAGAAGCTGGAAGGATTCCCACAGCTGACACCACGGTCTGCAGGGGGGGGGGGGGGACAAAAAAAAAACAAAACCAGCCCAAGCCTTCGAGTTCGGATCGTCTCGTGGAAGAGACGAGAAGTTAGGGAGTAAACAGTCAAAATGAAGAACGATGAGTCACAAGGACAAATTAGTAAGAACAAGGCAAACCATCGTCTTTAAGCAGCGTTACTTCTGTACTCGGGAAAGTCAAGGCAGCTTCTTCTCCCTTCCTGCTTTTCAAACCCATCCGAGCTCTCCAGAGGAGCCAACAACCACGTGGGTAAGGAGGAGCCGACCTGCAGATGCCACCTGGACTTCCAAAATAGTTTTGCAACACCCTTCACTCAAGGATTTTAAGGAAGCTAAGCTGCCGCAGCATAAGAAAGGAAGGTATGGATACCTTTGCGTGGATAAATAAGTAGTTAGAAGAAAGGAATAAACAGTCAGTCCTTCGAAGGCGGAAGGTCCCCAGGAAGTTCTGCTGGGATTTGGGCTCTTCAAAATAGTCTCAAAGAAAAGGAAGCCAGCAGCGAATCGACCCAGATTGATGACCCTAACCCAGTAACTCAGCATCTTACGGATAAGGGCTGACCCCACGGAACTGCAAGACAACCACACAGGACCGAGCCCCCAGTAATAAAATGGCAGGTTATATTTTTCCATTGAATCGACCAAGGAATACAGCAGAGCTGAAAAAGGTTGAGCAGAGGGGGGCAGAGTGGGGAATTATAACCAGCATCTTTATGCTCCCGCCCATCCTTTTCTTAACACCCAGAGAAGATGCGAGGCCAGAAATCCTGCCCAGGGGTATTACAGGAGGCGCCGCTCGTCCATTTTCCACCCGGAGCTGCTGCATTTGTCAGGAGCAAAGGGGCAGGCGCGCTTGGGCTCCTTTCCTTCAGCTTGGAGACGGAGTGGCTTCTTCTTTTGCAACTCTTCTGCTTCGTATGAGGAATTGTAACTTGGTTCCAGATGTCACATTTTTATCTCTCTCCTAGTTTTCCATGACTTTTCAAAGAAGTCTGGCAGCAATTTGAGACGTTCATTAGCCAGTTATTTCTAAAGCATGTTACCAGGATATGATTTTGAGTTGTGTAATGTCTGTGTTTTTCATATACTCCCATAACCTACACTTTAATCAAGAGTTATTTATTACAAGTTTTCTTTAATTCCGGCTTGCCTGCCACATTTCATTTGGGCTTTTCTTCCAGAAGTCACATTCACACACACAAAAATGCTCAGAAGCTCAGCCGCTTCAGAATACTTGATTTTATTCCCATTTTTACTCATTAGCTTCTTCAGAAGGGGGGGAAAAAAAAAAATTTAGAATACTCACCAAAGTAGAGTGAAGGCTGAAAAAACATACCGCTTCAAAACAGTTCGCCTCTTAAACCCAACCCTGTGGCCACAGAGGTGTTTGAAAATCAGGAAATTTATAGTTAACACGCAGTTTTGCTCTGGAAAGGGTCGGCGTAGAGGCGACACCGTTAAACCTTTCTGCTTCATTGCAAGGGTTGACTACACAACTCGGCCTCAAATTTGATCCGTTCACGAGCGTGTTTTCTCCCAACTGCCGGCAGTGGCAAAGCGTCTGGGATCAGAGCCAGAGCCAGCTCCCGCCTTCTCGCACGCGGCCCTCGCCCCAAAACTCCTCGCCCAGGCAAAGCCTGCGAGCAGCGAGGGCAGGATCCCCAGCAACGCACCACTGAAAGACGAACTCGGGGCACAAAACTCTTCGCTTTCCCTTCCTCCCGACGCACAAGCGGAAAGGGAACTGGCTTCAGCACGAGCAAAGAAACTTCACATCGGTTTCAGAGTCTCTTTTCTGTTATAGAGCATTAAGTGATGCTGATGAAGTTCACACCTACTGGGGAGATTCCCCCAGACTACGAGGGTCCTCCTTGATACGATCATCCCGTAGCTTCCGCTAAAAACATGGGGCTGCACCGACCCTAAGGCATGGGATCAGGGCTATGAAAGAAGAAAAGATTCATAAGCCTAACGACCTCTAAATCAAACAAAAAATAAATTACAAAGGACTCAGAGTGAAACAGTTAGAGGGGAACAGAAATCATATTTTCGGAACGCAAGTGTTTTAAAGAGCGCTTGTCTTTTACATATTCAAACCAAAAATTTCCCCTCCAGTGGTGCCCCAAAGCCCCAGTTCTTCCCAAATCCAGCCTTTGGCGAGCTGTAATTTATCTGCTTTAGGCAGAGCCGCAGGGGCGGCTGATACTTCTGCAGCCAAGGGATGGCAGGTAGTTAAGAGATTAGCAGGATGCTTTTGCTCTTTAAAAAAAAAAAAAAAAATTAGCAGCAAATTACTACTTAAAGTTAACCTTTAACTTCACATCAGCTTTCACTTGCTGCCTCCCTAGGATAAATGCCAGCGACCTGCACCCTTCCGCGCGGTGCTCCAGCTGCAGCGGCGTGACGTGCTGGCTGCGGCAGCTCCGCTGGTCTCAACACCTTCACCTCGGCAGCCCTCCGCGCACGCCCCTTCCCCGCCTCCCGCCGGCGCCGCCGTCCCCGGGGACACACCGCGGCCAACATCCAAACGCCTGGAGGATTATTTTTGACTTGGTTGGTTTCAAACATCCAGGTTAGAATGCTGCTCCACAAAATTTTACCAGCGCGAGGAGAAGCGGCGAGCAGAGAATTTCTTTTGCCGTCATTGCGATAACTAAACTCTACTGCTCCCCAGGCTCTCTGCAAATGAATAGGCACCGTTGCATTAGCATGTTCAGGTTACAAATGAGAAAAAAACCCCTACGACAGAAACTCAAGATTATTAATTTGAAGAAGAAAAATCTAGAACCTAACGGACACCCTAAAAACAGTATGTTCAAGTTCCAGTGACAGAATAGGTGCCAAGTCCAGTCCTAACGTACGAGTTTTACCTTACATTGCCATACCCAAGCCCAGCAAAGGTATTTTTACTTCCTTCATTCTAGTTGCCTATTTTAAGATGTTCAATAAACACAAAATACATTTTTGCGTACATGGAAAACTCTCCAGTTAAAGTGTCAGTGCAGAGCCAGAAACCTGACAGTTTTAGGAAAAAAAAAAAAAAAAAGGAATTGCAATGGAAAAAAAACACTAGCATCACAGATCTCAGACAATGTTGCGTCAAGTAAGCTTAATTCTGAGTTTTCTCTGTCTGTACCTCTTCTCTCATTATGATCTCAGCTGTAATTTCAAGAATTTCAGTTTCCATATATTTTCATCTGACCCACTGTATTGGCTTTATGTGGCAAGGTTCTGGTAGTGGGGGTCTGCAGGGGTGGCCTCCGGGAGAAGACACCAGAAGCTGTCCCCATGTCAGACCGAGCCAGCTCCAAGATGCCTTTGACATCCTCCACCAGATTCAATTCCAGGTAGTCTTTGTCTTTCCTACATCATCCCTGCGTACTCGGATAGTGCCTCCATATTCCTCCCAGGTTACTTGTCCCCGTTTCCACCTTCTGCACACTCCCTTTTAAGTCTGAGATTTGCCAAGAGCTCCTCGTCCATCTCTGTAGGCATCATGGCATTTTTGTAGGACTTGCTGTTTGGTGGGATGGACTGCTCTTGAGCCTGAAGGAGGGGGCCCTTTAGCATCAACCTCCTTTCTTGGACTTCTCTTCCCTTCAGGGCCTTATCCCATGGCACTGCTTCAAGCAGATCCCTAAAGAGGCCAAAGTCCACTCTCCTGAAGTCCAGGGTTGTGATCTTGATTTTTGTCCTCAGGACCCTGAACTCCACCACCTCGTGGTCACTGCAGCCAAGGCTGCCTTCGACCTTCACATTCCTAAAAGCCCTTCCTTGTTGGTGAACATGAGGTCCAGCAGAGTACCTCTCCTTGTTGGCTCCCCTATCACTTTGGGCCAGGAATTTATCATCAATGCTGTCCAGGAACCTGCTGGACTGTTTATGCCCTGCTGGGTTGGTCCTACCAGCACACACCAGGGTGGCTGAAGTTCTCCATGAGGACCAAGGTCTGTGAACGCGAGGCTGCTTCCAGCTGTCTGTAGGCAGCCTCATCCACTTGTTCCTCCTGGTCAGGTGGCCTATAGCAGACACCCACTACAACGTCACCCATACTGGTCTGCTCTTTAATCCCCACCCATAGGTGGCTGCTCACCCATCCCCAGGCAGAGCTCCAGCCACCCAGCTGCTGCCTCAAATCAAGGACAACTGGCCCTCCTTGTCTTCCTGGCCTGTCCTTCCTAAGGAGCCTGTGGACACACATCACAACACCTCAGGCACACAAGCCGTCCCACCACCTCTCTGCGATGCCAACAAGATCAGAGCCCTGCGACTGCACACAGATCTCCAGTTCCTCATGTTTATTCCCCGTGCCGCGTGCACTAGCATCAGACACTTCAGAGGGCCACCTCCTCCTCACACCCTTTCCCCACACCAGGAGGACTGAGCAGACCACCACCTGGGCTCTCATGCCCATCGCCCTCAGAGCCCTGCAGTCACTTTTGATAGCCTCCAGGTTGCCCCTGGCAGCATCACTGGTGCCCACATGGAAGAAGAACAGGGCAGCAGGAAGACATCAGAAGACATCAGCTTGAGCCTCAGTTTCCATCCTACCTGAGACAGACTCTGCCTTTGGCTCCAGTTGTCCTCTCCTCCTTTCTCTCAGCCACGTCTTGGCCCCCCGTTTGCACCCATGCTCATTCTCCTCCTCCCCCCAAACCGGTCTAGGTCCCCTGGGGGCTGCGGGACCACCAGGGCCAGGTGAGCAAGTTGTGGGTGGGAAGGAGGAGAGGGTGGGATTCTCGCCTTGTGTGGCAGCAGATCACACGCTGACTGAAGCAGACCATGGAGCCGCACCCTAGCTTTTCTTCCTCCCTAGCCTCTCCTCCTCCTCCTCCCCAGGCTGTTTTGCCCTGGGGGTGCAGGCTCTCGCTCCTACCCTGCCACTCACTCATCTCTTTGTCTGTGCTCCCAGCGATCCCTGCCCGGAGCTGCATTCCCTCAACACGCTTTCGTCGCAACATCCTCCATCCCTTTGCTTCTACAAAATCCAGAGGGAAAATTTCCATAGAAAACAAAGTCTGTCCTCGCTAGTACCTAAGGACGGCATTAATCACCCTTGCTTTGGAAGAGGGAGAAAGCGGCGCTTTATGGGGCCAAGGGAATCTTTGTTGATTTTCAATCCTCTTGTTTTCTAAATTAAAACATGAACATGCAGGGGTGGAAAAAAAAAAGGGGGGGGGCAGGGGGGAGGAAGAGAAAAATAGCAAAGATATGGCTGCTGTCTTTCTTGCTTGCTATTTTTCTGCTGGGAAATTACCAGTGCAGCATGTGGTCCTACTAGCTTCTGGCAAGTTTTAGCCAATAAATCATAAAGCATTGATTTAAGAGGGGGAAGGAAGAAGAAGAAAAAGAAAAGGCAGCAATAAAATTGCTTTTAAATAACCCAGTGTAGGTGGTGCGTAAACAGGATACGTCACGACTCATTGAAAAAATCTTATTGGACAAATAAAGGGTGACAGAAGAAGAAAAAGAGGGGGGTGGGAACAAAAGCACAAAGGTGCAAGAAAATTCAGCGGTCCTCAGTTTACATTTTGTACTTTATTCCAGTTCCTAGCTACCTCCGTGGATTTTGGGTGGTCAAGTCAAAAAAGACAAAAAAAAAAAAAAAAAGTATGAAACATCTCTGGTTACCAGTGGATGGACAATTATGCCCAAGAGGGGCAGGAAGTACTTTGAATTCTTGCACATGTTATTGTGCACTGGTCTGTCCTTGCCAAAAAAACAAATAAGCTCCATCTCAAAACCCGTTCGTGTCTTTTGTTCATTACTTCTGCTGCAAACCCCTTCCAGAATTCACTCCTCTGATGATTACAGACCGTCCTCTAATCTTCCGTGTAAATCTATTTCAGTGCGTCCTTGCATCATTGTTGCCCCTAAATTTAAAAAGCTCTTTTCTATAAACAGAGTGTCCTTTGTATCCACTCTCACTCTTTAAGGACAAGCACATCTAGAAGGAAGGCACCAGGAGCTGCATGGGTTTTGCTCATCTCCTGTAATTTGAGCCCAGCCTTGAAAATTCAGGCTACAAAAAACCATCTGACACTGAGGAACTACCCAGGGCGATCCCTGCAAGTAAGGGAAGCACTTCTTTTCGTGCAGATTTAGTTTCTGGTGGGAAAAAGAAGTGCCACAACCCTCACCTTAATACTGCGCCTACTTCAGTACTGAAGGAGACCCACCGTCATTTACCAGGCCTTTGCCAAGCTAAACTCATAAAGGTTTTTTAATTTCCCCTTAAGAGATCATCTTTCCATTTCTCTGGTCATTCTTCCCTCACTCATTCCAGTTTATCCCTGATAAACAAAACAACACGCTCGTCTCCAGCTGGGTTATTTCTGACAGGGAGTATTAACGCAACCCTGACAGGTACTGCAGGTTAACAGAAATCCCCTACGCAACCGTGTCATCTTGGTCATCCAGAGTCCTCTTGTGACCAAACACACACATCCCGCTTTTTCAGTTGCTTCATCCCATTCCTACTTCATCTTCAAGATCATCTAGGTCCTCCTGTAAAACGTACACAGTTTTCCATGATTTCCTACTCTGTTGGTTCAACAAATTCTATGGAATCATAGATTTTTTTGGGTTGGAAGGGACCTTTAAAGGCCGTCTAGTCCATCCCCATGGACATCTCCAACTAGACCAGGTTGCTCAGAGCCCCATCCAACCTGACCTTGAACAGTTCCAGGGACACGGCATCCACCACCTCTCCGGGCAACCTGGGCCAGGGGCTCACCACCCTCAGCATAAAAAAAAAAGTCTTCCTTCTATCTAGCCTAAATCTTCCCTCTTTTAGTTTAAAGCCATTACCCCTCATCCTCTCCCAACAGGCCCTGCCAAAAGTTTGCCCCGATCTTTCTTACAAGCCCCCTTTAAGTACTGAAAGGCCGCAATAAGGTCTCCCCAGATCTACCTGTTCATCCTCCAAGGTCCTTAATACAAACATTAACTGCAGAGGCGCCCCAAAGCCATCCCTCGGGAGGTCTTACCAGCAGCCCGTCCCCAGCTGCCAGTTACCTCCCTTTTACCTGCTTCTGCTCCAACCTCATAATTCAACTTCTCCAGCACAGCCGTTCCCCGCACGGCCCTCCAACCACCATCTCACTGACCACCAAGGAGATTAGGATCTACTCGTTTCCCTACTCCCAAAATAAATTCTACAAGACGTATATCAGATTAATTTGGCATAAACTACATCAATTTCATCATCCCTCTCCTCCCTCTCCCCTCCCCCCCCCCCCCCAAAAAAATCTTGCTCTAGAACATAACACCGCTGTAGTCAGACCAAACACACCTGAAGTTACACGGAACATCTGCCACCACCTTCTGAACATCTGGACAAGCATAATGCCTACACGTAGCACAGCTTCTCATCTGAACAAAATCCAACCCACCAGACACTCAAATTCACACACGGCTTTCTTCTTGCAGTTCTGCGATTGCAAAGCAGTAAACAGATCCCACCGAGCGACTTGATTCACAAGGTGGCAAAGATTGTAAAACTGGCCTCATTAGTCTCTTAAAAAAAAAAAAGAGGAGCAAAGTAACTGTAATCCGTTGTGACGATCCACTCAAAACATACATCCAGTAAATCTATTTATTTATTTCTATTTCTGAAGTGGATTAGGTCACCACTTGCAAAGCCCGTACCCTCTCGGTGAGCCACAGAGATTTGCGGCATGTGGCTGAGATGAACTGCCTTCACCTTACGCGTATTCTCCATAAAAATAAGCCAGGTAGGATTTCCCTGCTGTACTTTGAACAACGGCAATCATGCAGCTGCCACAAGTCTAAAATGTAACAATAAGGTCAAGCTCTCAATAATTTTTTCTAAGGGTCTTTCCACTCCACCTTCTCAACCACGGCATCCTGCCCCTTGCTTCCTCTCCAAATCTCCTCCTTTCCCGGCTGTCCAGACCACATCCAGATCTTTCTTCCTTCCTCCAAAACAACCGTGACCCAGCCATGTCATCCTCATTTTGGCCACACCTAGGAAACTCATTTACCCGTTATCTGTCCTATTAATATGGGCTCTACCCAAGGCCATTCACAAATATAAGACCAAGTACTTCCCAAGCCAACAACCGGAACAAACAAACAGAAAACCCAACAATCACCTTTTCAACAGCTATGGGAAAGGTGAAGACGTCGAAGCAATCCACAAAGTCAGGGTAAGAAATTCCAATTAAAGTGAGAAGTCTTAAGTATCGACACAGGATAAGTTCTCCGGTGCCTCCTCCCCAATCCAATCATTCCTGCCTCTCGCCACAGCCTGCTCAACCTTCAGCTTCTGGATAACTGAAAACACCATACTAAGAAATGAGCCTTTTTCCTGTTATTCCTTTTCTTCATCTACCCTGTTGGATCAACCCTTCCTTCTTAACAAGATGACGCACCCACTCCGTATCAGGTCTAAAGAGGTTTTTGAGCTCTTCAAAGTCTGCTCAGTTTCTCAAGTTTTGGTCACATTAGATGTGCACATCATGGTTAATAATGCAGATTTGATGTCATTTAGCAGGAGAGCTTCTAAGAACATTGATCAAAAATCCACCTAGCTTATTTTCCATAGTCAGGGGTCTCCCAGCTTCTATAAGCTCTTTAAAAGGTGTAAGCCAAGCCATAGCTTTACAGAGAAAACATCAAGATACTCCATACTTTCTCAAGGAGGCATGGCAAAGTTTGTGTCCAAATTCTGTGTTTGAGGAAGAAATTTAAAAAAAAAAAAAAAAAAAAAAAAAAAGAAATTTCCAAAATATCAGAGTGCAATTTCTTTTGTTAGCTTTAAGAAATGACGACAATCTCTCCCCCACACTCCACACCGTTGCTTCTAAACCAACGTTTCAATACAGTGAGAAAAAACACCAGGAACGGAGGAAGAAACACACGCTGATTTTTGCTCAAATACGCAACATTATGATAAATACTAGATAATTAGTCTCTTGAGATCTGGGGATGCAGTTCACGTCTGAGCTTGCCCACAACTGTTACCACCACCCCTGCATCCCGGCAGACTGTCCTGCAACAGCAGCGTGCTCCGCGTCGAGCACGGGTACACGACTATTTTTTAATTAGACACACCAGTATATAAACGAACAGCTTCTGCCACGTGGACATAGTGGTTTTGATCCACTATGGGAGCACTAAAAGAGTTGTTACGTTGAATGCAGGTCTTACATTGATGCCTTTCTCACCCAACGCAATTTCTACCACTGCCCCAAAAAACAAGTGACCTGGCACAACTCTGGAGACGGAAACCAGAGTTTTCAACTCCTTCTACCACGTAAGAAAGTGTTTGTGAAATCAGACACTGGATCATCTCCAGCTCCTACCAACATTCCTCTTTTTTCTGACCAAAATAAAAACAGCAGCCCAAGCAATTAGCTTCATTACTGCAGAGTAAGGGATATCCTCAGCACCTTCTCAGAATGGGTTCGGTCGGTTCTTGTTTTCCTATTTAAGGAACTTATGGTGCACACTCCAAGAGCCTTACCTACGTCCTGCCACGTTTACTATCAGACTTTGCTTAACGTTCATTAACGCCCCTGGTTGATAGGCAAAACCATCAGCTTCTCACGCCTCGTTACTGATGGTAGCTACGCGGTGGGCTACCCAAGCGAGACACAGGATGTCAAGGCAATCCACACCTTCTCCCTCGGACCGCCCGGAGAAGCTGAGCGTGGTACCCGCCTATGCAGGGACCCCTGCGAGACCACCGAAGCTCACCCATGCTCTTACCTCTCAGCCCATGGCACCAAATACCCCGGGTACTGCTAGGAGGCGGGGGGATGGTTTCCATTAGCTACTGCTAAATCTGGAGGCACACAATTACAGGCATATGGGCACAAACTCTTATTTCCTTTATAAATGTAATAGCTTTGCTGGAACAGATGTTTCAGGAACAGCATGGAGCACCACCGGGCAGTCTGGAGGACAGCAGATACAGCGGAAAAAAAGGACTCCCAGAGCAATGCATGCATCCCATTGAGTATAAGCATGGGAAGATCAAACGGGGAGGAGATGCTTTTACAAACTTTAACATCGCTCTTCTTCCAGTTTTTCAACGCTTCTATTCCAGGAAAAATACTACAAAAATAATCGCACATCTAGCAGACCTAACTTGAAGCAAGAAGCTTAAACTGTTGGTTAAGTTACAGAATAATTTATTTGATTACAAGCTAAAAATACTTACTATCAGACATGCCTTCTCTCTTTAAGAAGCTCTTGAACTGATAATCCCACAACACAAAGAGGAGATACATTTTTAATGTGACCGATTAACATTTTAGCTCACTTTGGAGCGCTCACTTTATCCCTTCACCTGAAGGTTTTAATTCCAGACTGCTGACATTTCCCAAAAACGCATTATATTTGAAAAATAAGTTACAGCGTTGACAGAGCACGGTGCTTGCTGGTCTGCCTTGGGCAAGAAACCCGATTACGTGGCCGTGCGGATCCCTTCTGGCCTCATCATTTTTCACAACATAAAAGCCATCCAGCCATAATCTATTTTTTTTTCCCTCACTGCTGATGAATTTAAGAGAAAGATAACGAAGTATCTGAAAGGGACCGCAGCAACCTCAATACTCCTGCAAGCCATTTGAGAAGCAACGGGAGGCTCTGGAGCATGCAGGTACTACGACGGCCACGGCAGAGACCGGCGGTCATCTCCCCAAATGCCCGCTGTTGGCACAGAGTCCTGGTTCGCGGAGCTTGTGGAGGAGACGGCACTGGGAGCCTGCCAGCTCTGCTGGCAGCCAGAGCGACGTGGAAAGCTTTCACCTCATCTAAAGAGATAAGGAGAAAGGCTTCCTCCTCCTGCTCAACTTCAGGTTGGTTTATACTTAAACAGGATTAACCTTATCTTCCAAAATAAAAAACATAAACAAAGCACACGGTCTCGGTACACGACGAAGAGCATCTCCTCCTCTTCATCAGCAGAAACCTAAGCAGGAGTCTCAGACCCCCCCAGCTGCACCTACGAGGGAGGTCAGTGAAGGTGGCGGAGACCCGAGCAGGGCAGCACCGGAGCAAGGCAGGAAGCCACTAACAAGGCTCTTGAGCCCTCCTAGGGAAACATGGCACCGACTCGTCCCTCTTCCACCCAAAGGGCAAAAACAGCCAAAACCAGCCTTCCACCCCACACACCGCACGGCTCGCCTCTCAGCCAGGCCTGTCCCAATACGCACATTACCACGCTAGCAGTACAAACAGCACCCGACGTTCAAAGCGTTACAGGGAAGATTTTGGCACAAGTTTTAGGAAAGGTAAAACTAAATTGTGTCCGATCTCCTCTAGCCGCGTTTAGAGCGCAAAAACTTGTTTCAGGTAATGCTCCGCTGGTCCTCCCCTACAGGGCTCTTGCATGCCTCATCCAAGTGGTCTTTGATCTCCAACACCTTCCTTTGATGCTCAAGAACCTCCACAGTCTCCTCACTACCCTCTTTTTGCTGGCAAAGGGTGAAAAGAGGGCAAGCAAGCCACACAAAACGGCTCTTCACGCGCACACGTCTGGGCTCCTGCATATCCCAAATCCTCCCCGCAGGCACTTTTTTTAGGCAAAGTGACTCATTTGCCACTACCGATGCCTATTTTTTTCCCCCCTCGAGGACAATCTCTTTAAACTCAGAGAGATTTAACTAATAACATTAAAATGATGACTTACCAGTCTCTCATTATCTTCTGAGGTTCTCTGGTAATGAGCTGCTAAAGCAACGTAATCCTGCGCCTGCTTGTTACACTCTAAACACTTAAGTCCGTGACGGATTAGTCTCAATGGGTCCGTATAGAGAGGCAAGGCTGGCTGAGCGTTCGCAGAAATTCCTACCCCACCTCCTGAAGCAGCACTGGGCTTCCGCGAAGGAGAGGGCGAGTGCAAAGTCTGAGGAGCCGGAGAGGCTGAAGAGCTTGTCGGAGAAGGTGAAAACATTTGGTCTACGGAAATTGGTTTCATTAGCAGCTGAGAACACTGCATGATAAATCCTTTGCTCTTATGATCTCTTGCATGTTTAAGCAAGCTACACTTATTAAAAAAAAGGAGCATGGTGGAACACTGAGTGCACATGACTTCAATATGAACGCTGCGTCTACTATAGTGTTGAGTCAGGCTTTTCTCTAAGGCAAACGAGTCCCCACATTCCAGGCAACAATACCCAGAGGCAGGTAAATTAATACTGGTGTCAGGCGGAGGGCTAAGGTTTGGAGTATATATTGGCACAGGATTGGCACTGTGTAGTACTTTATTAAACGCCTCCACGACGACGGGAGCGGCTTTCTTGACTTGGTGCACCAGCGGCACAGACATCTGCGTCACCTGAGGCTGATTCCGCCTCTGGGCGGATGACTTCGCTGTAACAGAAGCGGCAACACTATGTGGGACTAAGTTGAGATTCGCCAAGTGCACGGCTTTGGGAAGAAGGCTGGAGGTGGTCACATTGGACGGCTGCACCACGATACCCTGATGTTGCCTCTTAACACCTACTTTTATGGCACCGCTGCCGCAGTTTGGCAGTGGAGACAAGGACACGGTACACGTGCTGCTTGCGGCAATATCCGCTTTCATACCGTCTCCGTAAGGACTTCCTACGTTTGACAGCTGGATAGCCACAGCAGCCCCGTTTTTGGCTGAATTCTTGCTAGCCTCACTTTCCATAACTGCGCTAGTGTCAGGGGATGGGAAAGATTTGATAAACTCTTCGGCAGATGAGGTTTCCATAGGCGACTCTTCTGAAGATTTGCCCAACTCATCACTTTCTGGCAAAATTCTCGTTACAGTTCTTTTAATTTCACCAGAGGATGTCTTGATAGTCTTTATTCTAACTTTGGGAATAGCTGGCGGAGAGCCGGCAGCCATGGAAGGAGAGCCTTTCCCACTGCTGTCGCTGCACACGCTTCGAGGACTCTCGGGCTGCTTGCTGGCCTTCCTCACCACCTCTAAGGGGCTCCGGGGACTCTTTGGCGACTTGGGCATTTTTGGACTTCCCTTCGTCCCGTCTTTGAAAGGACCAGGTTCCTTGGTAAGGTTTGGCTGATCGCCTTTTGGAATACACGCAACCTTTTTGGCCTGAAGAGCTACTAACGCTGCCACGCAGGATGACAACTTTGAATGAGTTGGCTTTAACCTCTGGCGAGGCGGTACTGACGAAGACATGTTCAGCTCGGGCACAGACGCCTTACCTTCTCCTAAATTATTGTGAGGGAGGTCTGCAAACACCAAGCCTTCTCCAAGAAAGCTATTGGTATCTACCAAGTCCTTGCTTGACTCCACAAACCTCTCCACTGCTTTGTCTTGTTCTCTCCTGCTCATTTCCAGCCTATTCTCCGGCTGGCAGTGGATTTCCATCTTTTGTTCCTTTTTACAGTATTGATCAAACATGCTTAATTCGGGCTCTGGTACCTTCCTAAGATGATCGAGTACTGAAGCTCCTGTCGGTATATACATTGAAGGTGGTGGAAAATACGGCGTTTGGGCATGTTTGGGTTTATCCCCAATACTGTTCTCTTTGAACGCGTCCTCTGGTTCAGGGCTGGAAATTGGGCTAAACTGACTAAATGTTGGCAAAGGCTCCGACTTGGACTGGTCCAGTTTATCAGAGTAACTTCTTGAGCTGTCGCCATTAATAAAAGTTGACTCAAACTTGCCATAATTATGCACTAAAGCGTGAGCCTCCGATGGCAAATCGGACCCACGAAACCCATTGTGTAGCAGACCAGTCCCGAGGTGATTCCCCTCTTTTTCCGCTTCGAAGGACTCCTGGCGACTCGTGTTCTTCACTATCACACTCACAACAGGAGCATCAGAGGGAGGCAAAGAGTGGGACAAGGACACATTCTCGTCTATGCAGATTCCCGATGACTTCAGGTGATTCTCGTTCTCCTCCCCAGTTGACGGGATGGTCTCCTTGGCATCAAGGCTAGTCGGATCGGGGATGTCAAAAGCAGCCAACAGGTCATCAAAGTCTGGGGTTTTCATGTCCCCCATGATGAAAGCTACAATCAAAAGCAAAAAAACCACTTTGTCAGATACATTTCCCCCAAGGACAAACTTTGTAAGACTCATTTGCATAAACATCTTACGTGACAAAAAACACAACTGCCCAGAACGCTATCGCAGCAGGGCACAAAGGCTAGAAACATCTGCGACAGACACTTCAGCTTCCGTTTTAACTATTCCAAGATGGACTGTTTATACACAAAGATATTAGCCCAGCTTTTTCAACACAGCTTTCAAGACAACAGCGCCGTTTCGCAGGGCATCGCGGGGAAGGAACCTTTCCTGCCCTAGCTGTGCCTGGAGGATCAGCAAAGGCTCGGGTCCCATCCTGCTCGAGCTGGCAGGGGCAGGTGACAAGTGACGGGAGCTGTTCAAGTCCTGTCCTGCAACACAATCCGCACTCTCCAGGTTGTGGGCAGAGCTGCTGCTCCTGGTGCTTCAAGCAACACGGTGGGAGACAGCATCCCCTTCTCCCAGGGTCCCCGAGAACAGAGCTGGTTCAAACATGACCTTTTAGATGACACCAAGCTCACGCTGGGGACATCTTTTCAACCTGTTGGATGCATCACTACTCCAAAACCAGCCGTTGCCACGAGCCTCAACAGAAAAGATTCAAGAGTATATTAGTACATGGTTCCTTTTTTTTGGTTGGGGGTTTTTTAGAGCTAATAGGCAACAACCGCTGCCGATTTCTCAAGAGATCATCACATCTGAAGAATTCAGTCCTCCTTCAAGGAAAAAAGGCTGGAGTAAACAGGTGGCCCAAGAGAGACAGGCCTGAAAAGTGAGATGACTCCCTACCCCGAGCAATTTAAATAATACAAGTCTTCAGTAAATATTTCAATACAGCAGCTCAAAGCACGGTAAACCAAGCAATGTTTATTTGAAACAGGGGCAATCCTTAATTAGGTAACGATGCGAGGCAAAACTGCGCAAAGACAGAATAAAGGATCGTATCCAAGTCATAACAAGAGATGGCATTCCCAGCCAGCTCTCTCTTTATAAGCCCTCCAGAAGGGAAGTGGGGGCTCAGACGCTCGCCACAGAGACCTGCGACAGCAATAATCAAGCTCTGATGAGACGCATAATGAAAACTGACAGCAGAGCATTACTTGAACATTTGCGTTCACTACTGTCAGGGATACTGCTTTTCCCCTGTTTAACCAAAATATTTTCAAGTTGGTGCAATATATAGACTTCCCAAATATTTAATGAGGCATTCTTTTAATACACGTTCCATCTAAACCCCAAATTTATGTGAACTGATGTATGCAGGGGAATTAAAAAAAACAACCCAAAGAGTGTCAACTGAACTAGGAGAGCAGCAGTTCCTGCTTGGCAAGGAGCACCCACGGGCAAGGTAAGCCCTGCCACGCTCCCTTGACTTGGGCTGCATCAACGCTGCCAAAGCCAGCGACAATCAAGGGAGATGGGGAGGGCGCAGGAGCCCAGGAGAAGGGGGAAGAGCTGAGAGCAGAGGTACGGGCAGAGGGAAGGACCCTGGGACAAGCCGGAGGGAGAGAAAGAAGCTGCCTGTTGCCTTCCCAAAAGGCCACTGATTTAAGGCTGCTTTCGTTATTTACAATTGGGATTAGAAGTTTGTCAAGCGTCACATTAAAACCGAACAAAGCGCAACCCAGTCCTGGCAGACAGCTGGTACGGGGAACAATTTACAGAGCTGGGCCAGGAGAAATCACTTCGGCACAGAAGAGGAGGACATACTGGTCTTTGAGCTTTAGTGCAGCCATGCCTAGAGACAAGCCCCAGAGGTGTTCCTTTGGTTAATCTACTGCAAAACACTCTGCGGAGATTTACTTGGCTTAAGAGTGGCTCGCTGTGGTTTAGCTTAAACTTGTTCTCGTTCTTAAGTTAAACCACAAATATGAATGTCCACAGAGGGCTGGGCAATAATTTACAATCACATCCCTCAGCAAGGTAGGGCAGCTGTGCATTAAGCCCCTGGAAGCCCAGAAGATTATCCACATGCTTCACATCACCAGCACTTGATAAGGCCTTTTGAAACTTGGCAGATTACTGCAGTTGGCAAAAGCGTGGACCTTAAACTTCCCCTTCCTTTGGGTGGGAAGACTCATGCCAGCTGTGAGAGAGCTAGGCACCGCTCGGCTCCCAAATCCTTCCGCAAGAAGGACGTTTCATCTATAACCCAGAATGCCCAAGTTGCACGTAGAGAAAAATGAGCTCGCCAGTCACTCTTGATTTTCCCTTCTCACCCCCGAACACCTATCTACATCTTCGGCAGTGTTTTAAAATACAAGGCAAAATAAACCTCAGTTACCTGCAGCATTACAAAATAAGCTTTTCTTAGAAGAAACCTTGCATTTTCAGGAGCTTTCATGTACGTCTTTGAGTCCTATAAAAGCCTAGTTTATGCTCTTTGCTATTATGAGCACACAAGTCTCTACTCGAGTATTTCTCAAAAAAATTGCACCTTAAACTTGTCATACGTAAAGCTACAATTTCTCAAAATAAAGCAAAATTGGACACAGATTCTAGAGAAGACCAAGTGTCTTGCCGATAGAAGTGATTTTTAAATGACACAAACCTCAAATTTTGTCTAAACACCATTTATTTCTATTCTCAGATGACAAACAGAAAAAGTATAGTAAAGGAAGTGTCAAAGCCTCCTGCAAACTAGCTTGTGAAGAAAGCTGAAAACAAAGACCTCCATCCTTACTCCACCCTTCTTGTGCAAAGGACTTGCATTAGAACCCAAGCTTGGAATCCAGTGTTCTCTCTGCTTGCCTATGAAAACATGGAGGTTGAGATTTGCAAAGCAATAAGAGAGGTGAGTAAAATGAGCAACGAAGGAGGGCTTACGGAGTAGAACGCATGCATTTCAATGCGCAAAACCAACCTCACAGCAGCACGTTTCTCCAGGAGGCAGGGAACCCAGAAGCCTCCAAGCCACGCAAAAAACCCCTGCGAACTCACTGGAGGCAGTACATCAAACCCCTGGGCCTTCTGCTGTGGCTGAGCCTCAAAACTCCGCTGCTGGGCAGAGGTGCCGCAGGACCAGCGTCCCACACGCGCGCCATACCAACCTTTTACTGGCGGTGCTATTCCTGGGGGCTTTTGGAGATCTGCGGTAGCTTCTCTGCAGCTTTCAGACCAGCGCGGACCATACTGTTCAAGCAGGACGTTCAAGATTGCCACCTAAGAGGAAAGCATAAAAATGCAATTACACCAAGGTTATAGCAAAATAATAACAATAGCCAAAACAACATCAAGGGACAAGGGAAAGTGTCTGCCAAGGGCTGCTCTCCTGGATCCAGAGGAGGCTGGCGTCTCCCAGAGGGGATGCAGGAGGGGGGCGGCCAGGGATGGCCTGCCCGGGGAAGGCGTTGGGAAGGCAGGGGCCGGGGGGGGGACACGCACCCCAGCTGGCCGGGCATCGGTAACAAGGGAACGGCAGCCGGTGGAGGATCACACCGGCGGCTCCCTACGGGACCCAACGCTTTAACACCCGGGAAAGTTTCAGCAGCCCCGTGCTAGAGCGGGGTAACGCTGCGAGGGGCCCGGCGGGCCTGTGGGTCACTCGGGGGTGGCCCGGGGCTCTCCCGGTCCGTGTCAGCCCCGCCGCCCCCCCCCTCCCTTCCCCGGTCCGTGCCGTCCCCACCCGCGACCCACCCGAGACAAAGGCCTGGGGGCCTCCCCGTGCCGCCGCCCCCCCGCCGCCGGGGCCCTGCCGCCCGCCCCCGCGCTGACAGCCCGGCCCGGCCCCGCCGCCCCCCGGCCGCACGTGGGCGAACCCCGCTGAAGTTAGTTTGTCCCGTCGCCGCCACCGGGCCGGGCCGGACCGGGCCCGGGGAACACCGAGGCCGTGCCCGGAGCGGGGGACCGCCGGGGGTTGGCTGTGGAGGGAAGGGAAGCGGAGAGAGGCTGGGGGGGGAAGGCGGCGGGCGCCCCGCGGGCCGGAAGAGCCGGTGCGGCGGCGGCGGCGGCAGCAGCAGCAGGAGCAGCAGCGGGGCCGCCCGCCCTGCCCGCGGGGCGGCAGCACCCGCCCGGCCCCCGTGAGGGCGAGCGGCAGGGGCGGGCCCCGGCGGGGCCGGGCGGGCGGCACTCACCCAGGCAGAGCGGCTCCTCTGAGGGGGTGGCGGCGAAATGGCGAGTGGTGGGGACGAGAGGAGGGGGGAGGAAACCCCCGCCGCCGCCGGGGCCCCGCGTAGGCCTCACCCCGCACCGGCCACCAACGGCCGCAACATGGCGGCGGCAGCGGCGGGCGGGGCCGGGGGCGGGACGGGGCATGGCGGACCGCCCCCCCCCCCCCCTTCCCATCCCTGTCCTCCTCCCGCCGGGACGGGGCCCCTTCCGTGGCTCGGCCGGGGCCTCCCCCACCCCGCGGCCTGCATCGCCCCGGGGCGGGGGAGGCCTCGCCCACCATCCCCTCAGGGCCGGCTCTGACAGGAGGCGGCCCGCCGTCCTCCTCAGGCCCTTCCCGGGTGCCTCGTTTTTCCATTTATTTTTAAGGTTTTGTGTTTTGGTCCCCCCCCCCCCCCCCCCCCCCCCCGCCACAAGGCGTTTCCCAGCTCGGCGCTTCCCCTCGCCTTTGGGCGCCGTCCCCGCCGCGCCAAGGCAGAGGAGGTTTTGGTCGCGATTAGGCGAATTGGCCTGGAATTTGTCACCGTCTTTTCACAAGCGGCCTTTAAGATTTTTGCCCGCTCCCCAGCGCAGGCCGTTAGTATTTATTGACTGTCGCTGCTAATTGCTCGGCGTCTTAGCTGATAAAACTCCCAGGTGCGCACTATCAAGTCCTACAGTTAAAAAACAAAACAAGCAAACAAACAAAAAGAATTAATGGTTGGTGCACAAGATCTTCCATAGCAATGGGTTCACTGCCCCTGGAGAGGTGTGTCCTGTGCCGGGCTCACCACTGCGAGAGGGACCAGAGAGTCCAGCAAGGGGCCACCAAGATGGTGATGGGACCTCAGGTGTGAGGCAACGCTGAGAGAGCGGGGACTGTTCAGCCTGGGGAGGAGAAGGCTCTGGAGGATCTCATCAGT
Source organism: Sterna hirundo (assembly GCA_009819605.1). Lineage (NCBI taxonomy): Eukaryota > Metazoa > Chordata > Aves > Charadriiformes > Laridae > Sterna > Sterna hirundo. Next base: position 24,419,605 of record CM020445.1, read on the forward strand.
GCCTATAAACGCCTGCAGGGACGGTGCAAAGAGGACCAGGCTCTTCTCGGAGCCAGGACCAGAGGCCATGGGCACCAACTGAAGCACAGGAGCTTGCCTCTGAGCATCAGGAAACAGGTTTCACAGTGACATGACTGAGCGCTGGCACAGGTGGCCCAAGGAGGTTGTGGAGCCTCCATCCTTGGAGGTGTTCAAAAGCTGGACACGGTCCTGGGCAACCGGCTCTAGGTGGCCCTGCTTGACCAGGGGGGTCAGAGCAGATGACCTCTGGAGGTCCTTTCCAACCCGTCTGTCACGGTTTAACCCCAGTCGCCAGCTAAGCACCAACGCAGCCGCTCGCTCACTTTCCCCTGATGGGATGGGGAAGAGAATCAGAAAAGTAAAAGTGAGAAAACCCGTGGGTTGACATAAAGGCAGTTTAATAAGTAAAGCGAAAGCCGCGCGCACACGCAGAGCAAAACAAGGAGTTCATTCACCGCTTCCCGTCGGCAGGCAGGTGTTCGGCCATGCCCAGGAAAGCCGGGCTCCATCACGCGTAACGGTGACTTGGGAAGACAAACGCCGTCGCTCCGAATGTCCCCCCATTCCTCCTTCTTCCCCAGCTTTATGCGCTGCGCACGAGTCATACGGCACGGGGTATCCCTGTGGGCAGCTGGGGGTCAGCTGTCCCCGCTGTGTCCCCTCCCAGCCCCTTCTGCGCCCCCAGCCCGTCGCTGTCGGAGCGACGTGAGGAGCACAAAAGGCCTTGGCTCTGTGTGAGCGCGGCTCAGCAGGAGCTGAAACATCCCTGTTATCAACACCCTTTTCAGCACCAATCCCAAACACAGCCCTGCGCTAGCTACCGTGAAGAAAATTCGCCCCACCCCAGCCACAACCAGCACAAAGGTGTTCAAAAGCCGCCTGGATTTCCTGGGCAACTGGCTTTAGGTGGCCCTGCTTACGGTTGGACTATCTCGGGAGGTTTCTTCCAGCCTCAACCGCTCTGGGATGCCGCGAAGCATTTTGCGTTCAGGTGTGAATATGTCACCCTCCCATCATAATAAAAGACAAGTATTTCTTGAGTTTGTCGTTCCTGTGACATGACATTTTTGCCACCTACACCTGGTACTGGAAGTACGGCATTGTTCGTACCGCGTTTGTATCTCATCTGGTTAAATAATTATTTTATTCCTGTGTAGTCAGTCCCGTGGGCAAAATATTTCTTCTTTTCTTTTTAATTGACGCTCGTAGCTTCACTTCCTTCATTTCTGACTTGGTGTCATCACCTCTCTCCTTTTGGAGGTGACAGCCGAGCCCTCAAGGCCAGCAAAAGGGCAAAGGAAGTCATGCAGAGAAAGCGCTTTCAGTATCACGACGGTTACCTGGTTTTTTAGCACGTCCCTACGAAAAGCTGCTCAGGAGCTGAAAGTGGTGTCTGGTAAGAGAGCCGACAGCATTTCTTACACAATTTATAAAGATCTGCCACAATCCTGGACAAGCTGCAGCTTGCAGGAAAGCCACTGTAATTTGGAGGATTGTGCTAATTAAGAAATATAATGCCGATGGGAATTCAGCTCCATCCCAGATGGCCAAGGAAGAGAGGCAGCCCTAGGACGGCCGGGTGGGAAGCTCCATTCCCCTCCTTGAGTCAACAGAGACATGGTAAGGGCTAAGGAGAATGTATATTCTTCCGTGCGACCTAAAAATCGCATTTCTTTTTTTATTCTTAGTCCAATGTGGTAACTTGACAAAATCTGGAAACAAAAAAATCTTCCTCTTTTTGATTTTTTTAAGGTTTAAATTTGCCCCTTTAAGGCTTATTCTGTGACCCGAGCTAAAGGATTCGGGGTGGTGGAGACGAAAGCCGTGGATCTACAGGAGATGCTGTTACAAAGCGGCCCTCCACGCTCGGGCCGAGCCGCGGCTGGAGCGGGGCGCGGCGCCGGTGGCATCCCCTGCATCCTGCTGGCCCCTGGGTGAGGGGAGCCCCTGGTTGAGATGCTCCAACCACGTCCAGCTGCATCTGAGACTTTCGCTTTTAATACTCCCTCCCGCTGGGGGCTGTTCGTACTTGCTTTTTAGCCGGGGCGAGCCGGCTCTTCCCAGGTGCCGGCTGCGTTGGAGGCTGTGCGTGCGCATATGTAGGCAGACGGGCTGGCACGTATGGTGAGACCCATTTTATTTATACGTAACAAACGTAATAAAGTCTTGAGCGCTCATGCCTAGGCAACTGTCAGTTTTCAAATCAGCGATTAATTTGTTTCTGTCAGAGCTCGGTGTTCTAGAGAATTACCTTGAGCTGGTTGCAAAACTTGTGCGTTACAAAACTATAATTAATGCCTCAGAAACTCCAGGGAAGGTTTATTATTGGCAGGGTGAGAATGAATCTCCAGACACAAACATTCCTCTAAGATAACAGCGTAGCCTTCGGCGTTATCTACACACACACAAAAAAATCAGTGTAACTTAAACCAGGGTAATTAATTACCCAGTTGTCATCTGTATACCTTTAAAACCATTTACAGCGTTCCGTCTGGCTTTTTGGTCCTGCTGACTCCCCGGAGCATGCCCTCTGCATTGCCCCAAACAGATTTTTTCCCCCCCTTTTTTTTTTCCTTGACACATATGCCGATGAGCCGACACGTGTCTTCAATGAACATCCCTCTATACAATCACTGATCCACCACGAACACGGAAAAACTCGCCCTTACTCCAGATCCGTGCTCCAGGCAGCTCGTGCTCAGTGGCCCTGGTACTCGCTTGGAGACCTAACCTCAAATTCCTGCGCCGAATCAAAAAGAAGGAAGCTGTGCATCCCAGTGAGTTTGGGAATAGGGCTAAGAACCCTCATTTGGCAAAATCCTGTCAGAGGAGAACTCTTCCGTGCCCCGCCATGCTTCTCATTCCCATTGAGCGGAGCTGGAGAGGTGACGAGACAGGCTGGTTTCTTGCAGGGAGGTTGTGGTCAAAGGCTGCTGGAGTGGCAAGGATCCGCAGTTCCCGTATCGGCCTTCGCTAGCACAATAGCAAACCCGTTTTACTACTCAACTAGAAAACCGGGAGAATAACTTCCAGCCAGCCAGTTCTCTTCACCCAGGAGCACCGCAGGCTCCGGTGCAGCAGGGACGTGCTCCAAGGTCCAGGCAAGCAAAGGACCCTTTGCGCAATCCTCCGTGCCGACAGCGGAGACGGCACAAAGCCCTGGATTTGGTATCGCTTCGCGCGAGAAGCGCTGACACAAGTGCTTGCGGGGCTTTGCACCTGATTGCTGAACGCCAGCCGGGTTCGCTGTGACCCCCCCTTCTTCTCACGCTGGCTCCAGACGGGCTCAGTCCCGCGCTCCAGGCGACGGCAAGAGGACCTTCTCAGGATGGTTCTCCTGCTGAAGCAATGTTTCGTGTGGCTGCAGCCCCGGGCCTGGCCTCGGGACTGGAGTGGCCGGGGGTCACAGTGGTTTCTCCATACGTTTCCCAGGGTGGGAAAACTGGCTTGAGCTGTTCTTGCGCCTCCAGCTGCCTCATGTGATGGCAGCGGGACCGCTCTGTGAGCTAGAGACGAACGAGCCAGGCTTTATAAACCTCTTTGTGGAAGAAATTAAACTTCGTTACTTCCCTCATCAGCTTACGTGTAGTCCCACAAGCGGTTGCGTGGGCAAAAGTGAACACTGGGGTCGTTGGCTCCCAGGTGGGAGCAGAAAGACCAACAGCATCAAGCCACAGCCCACGTCGCTCCTGGGAACTCTGCTGAACTTTGCTAGAAAGTTTAAGCAAAGCTGGAGAAGAATGTGAGGAGAGTCATTCTGCAAGGGTTCTCTGTCCTAAACTGCCCGCAGCCGTTTCAATGCGCCTTGAAAAGTCTCGCTGAGAAAGCTGGAGACACGCTCTAGAGAAGAGAGCGAGCGATGGGGGCACGGGCACAGAGCTGATCTGTTCCCAACCCCAGAACCCCGAATGGTCTGCCCTTTCACTCCGCCGTTCCCCTCTGGAGGTGGGCCTGCAGGAGAAGCAGAGCTTGCGTCCATGTCGAGGGTGGGAAGGCTCTACAGAGGGACCTGGCCAGGCTGGGTCGATGGGCCAAGGCCAACTGTAGGAGGTTTAATAAGGCCAAGGGCTGGGTCCTGCATTTCGGTCACAACAACCCCAAGCGACGCTTCAGGCTTGGGGCAGAGTGGCTGGAAAGCTGCCCCGCAGAAAAGGACCTGGGGGTGCTGGTGGAGCCAGCTTAACATGAGCCAGCAGTGTGCCCAGGTGGCCAAGAAGGCCAACAGCATTCTGGCTTGTATGAGGAACAGCGTGGCCAGCAGGAGCGGGGCAGTGATGGTGCCTCTGTACTGGGCACTGGTGAGGCCTCACCTCGAGTGCTGTGTTCAGTTCTGGGCCCCGCTGTACAAGAGGGACATGGAGGTGCTGGAGCGTGTCCAGAGGAGAGCTACCAGGCTGGTGAGGGGTCTGGAGACCAGGTCATCTGAGGAGAGGCTGAGGGAGCTGGGCATGTTTAGCTTGGAGAAGAGGAGGCTGAGGGGAGACCTCATTGCCCTCTACAACTACCTGAAAGGAGGGTGCAGAGAGGTGGGGGTTGGCCTCTTCTCCCAGGTGCATAATGACAGGAGCAGAGGAAATGGCCTGAAGTTGCGGCAGGGGAGGTTTAGATTAGATATTAGGAAGAATGACTTTACTGAACGAGTGGTCAGGCACTGGAACAGCCTGCCCAGGGAGGGGGTTGAGTCACCATCCCTAGAGGTGTTTAAGAAACGTCTGGATGTGGCACTTCAGGGCAAGCTCTAGTGGCAGAGTCTGTAGGTTGTTTGGTTGGACTCGATGATCTCAAAGGTCCTTTCCAACCATGAAGATTCTATGATTCTATGTGTTACAGCAGCCTTTGGTTATAAAAAAAACTAATATTTTTTTTCACTACAAGAGGAACAGGCAGTCAGTACGACCCGGAACGAAGGTAAGGCAGGAAAGAAGAAGAGTGAGCAGACGGAATTGCACCGCACGCAAATTATCTCATACAGGTAGGAGAGTCATTTAGGGGAACGAATGACCGTGTGTCCAGGTGTCAAACAAAGACTAAGTGCAACGTAACCCCGAAACCAGAGGGAGGATTTTTCGCTTTCTGTTCAAACGCACTGATAATCCTACGGGGAATCTGACAGCGGCTGGAGAGTTTTCATATTCGAAATGCTAAAACGGACATCACCTATAATCTACAGCAAGAACCGAATAGCTCAGAGATGAGGGTTTCTGGTGCGCAGCCCCACCGACCGCGCCGTCCCTGCCCCGGCCCATCCATACCCAGGCACCCGCCTCCTGCTTCTCGGAGCTGAAATGATCTCGGGCCACTTTCCCAGATGCTCACGGGAGACTTGCTGGTCCTGCCCGGGGCACGGTGGAAAGGTCACCCGGGACTGTGAGGCATCCGAGCGATTCAATCTGCAGCTGGGAGGCTCCAGCCCGGACCTGAGGGCCACACGTCGGGGCTTTATCCCCCAGCCCATGCTGAGGAGCACCGCTGGCTTCGAAACTCTGCCCACTCTGGGGTGGAGGCTTTTCTTCATAGCTAGGGACAAGAGCATCGCTAGCAACCAAAGGATTTTTCTTCTTGCTTTCCAAACATTGCGAGTTCCTAGGAATGCCAGAGATGAGGCAAAAAATCCTCAGTGTTTCATCTTCACCCTGTCGTAGTTTCGCTTCCCCCCCCGGAAAGTATGAACAAAATCTTTTCACTCATTTGAAACGTAAAAACTCAGTGGATTTTTGTTTTCAGGATTGCACGTTACTATTTTCTCTCTCAGCACAGCAGTAGGAAAACGCAGCTGAACCTTTACACTGGAAAAGTTTATGTATGAATTCTGTTCGTCGCAGCGTTAGTTTCCAAAAATTTGTTATCACGCCATTATTTAAGTTTGCACACTACAACAGGCTGTTCGCTCTGCCAGGATAGCCTCCACCATACCAGGAAACGTTAAAACACCGTGCAACTAGTTCACCTCGCGCCAGGCTTCTCCCAGGAAAAGCCACAACTTGGCCGCGCATCCACGCTGACGCTGGGGGTCAGGCGGCCGAGGCTCGGTGCCTGACGGCTTTCTGGGGAGCGGGCCAGTTCCGTGCCACCCTCTCACAGCACCAGGACGGCTGCCGGGTCCCGCAGTGACACATGATGCGGTCTGGCATTTGTGCTAGGAGCTGATTTTCACCTATGGAGTGGCCCGATGTGTCTCCCCGGAGCTCCCTGGCGGCGTGCTCCGGGGCGCTCTGCTGCCTCTCCCTCCCTGCTCAGCCCTTCCGCCAAGCTCTCAGCCAAGGGAAAGAGCAACGTCTCGGGAAAACTGCTACATTTTCAACCCGGTTTGGATTTCGGTAACGTAAATATCTCGCCTTCATTTTTGTGTCTCCCCTTATTTCCCCCCCCACACACATCTGCTCACTTACCCCACAATCAGGGATAAACGTGGACAAATCACTGCAGCTGCAGCGTATCTCGCTTTCTTCCTCACCCCTCTGCTCGTGCTGCCAGCGACGTGCGTGACTCTGCCTCCTGCATCGCCTCTGCCTCTTGCGTTCCCTTTCCCTCTTGCTTTACCTCTGCCCCTGTTTCTCCTCCTCCTCCTGCATCCCCTCTCCCTCCTGCATCCCCTCTACCCCCTTGTTGCATTAAGAAGCAAAGCGGTTTTGTCCGAAAATAAGCCTCCTTGCCTTCTAACCCTCCTCACGGAGGTGGGAGGCTAGGGGCGGCTAGGTTCAAATGCTGAGTGATGCCCAACTCAGCGCTATCAGTCCCGTCGCGTTTAATGTGTTAAACTCACATTTAAAGGTATAGTTTACGAAAAATCTGGGGCGCAGACTCCAGGAGGAGCGGTCGCACCTTGGAGGTGGCTAGCCCTTGGGACGGAGGTGTGTTTGGGTATTAGAACGACATTATAATCACAGAATCTTCAGAGTTGGAAGGGACCTCTAGAGATCATCTAGTCCCACTCCCCTGCTAAAGCAGGATTGCCCAGAGCACATCCCTCAGGACTGCATCCAGGCGGGGCTTGAAAATCTCCGGAGAAGGGGACTCCACAACCTCCCTGGGCAGCCTGTTCCAGTGCTCTGTCACCCTCACCCTAAAGAAGTTTTTCCATGTGTTTGAACGGAACTTCCTATGTTCCAACTTGTGCCCATTGCCCCTCGTCCTGTCACTGGGAACCATTGAAAAGAGCCTGGCTCCATCCTCCTTAAACCCACCCTTGAGATACTTGTAAACATTAATAAGGTCTCCCCTCAACCTTCTCTTCTCCAGGCTAAAGAGTCCCAGCTCTTTCAGCCTTTCCTCATAAGGGAGGTGCTCCAGCCCCTCCATCATCCTAGTTGCCCTGCGCTGGACTCGCTCCAGCAGTTCCCTGTCCCTCTTGAACTGGGGAGGCCAAAAGTGGACACAATATTCCAGTTGTGGCCTCACCAGTGCAGAGTAGAGGGGGAGAATGACCTCCCTCGACCTACTGGCCACACTCTTCCCTATGCAGCCCAGGATCCCATTGGCCTTTTTGGCAACAAGGGCACACTGCTGGCTCATGGATAATTTACTGTCCACCAGGACTCCCAGATCCTTCTCCTCGGAACTACTTCCCAGCAGGTCCACCCCTAACCTATACTGGTGCTTAGCGTTCTTCCTCCCCAGGTGCAGGATAATGAGCAAAGTTCACACGAAAGACAGCGTTTCGTCAAAATTTGACAGCCTGTTGGCTCGGAGTAGTAAGTATGCAGCTTATCAGTTCCATAGGACCATCCTGTTCCCATATCTGCTGTATTATCACAGGGCTTGGCCGTAGAATCTCCACCCTACTGCATCCTCCGTCTTGCTTTGCAAGCAATATTGTACAGGGGATGGCAGACGCAGTGGATTCCTCGCATACCAGCTGCAGCTGTATTCTACCCTAGAAACTTTTTGATTTTTATACCTTTCCTTAAAGTGTGAACAATGCTGTATTTCTGATCGTGTTAGTAATTATTCCACCCCCCGCCCTGCATGCCCTCTCCTTCCTGCATCTCCTCTGCCTCCTGCTTCTCCTCTCCCTCCTCCGCCGTCTCTCATTCCTGCGGTCCCTTTGGCTCCTGTACCGCCTTTACTTTCTGCGTCACCTGCCCCCAGGAGGTGGCGTGGGCAGAGCCACTTCAGCTCGGGGCAGCCTATACTGGTGCCACCGAGGACGTCGTTCCATGCCCCTCTGTAGGCCTCCTGGAGAAAAAGCTGGAGGAGAAGGCTGATGTTAAGCAGCAGTAATAACTCCCCCGGAGAGGCCACAGCCTGCAGCAACATCTCTCAGCCCTGCAGCTCCCGAGAAGCAGGGAGAGATGCAAAATCTATTTCCTAAAAGTTGTTCTGTGCTTGCCAATGCCTTTCTCTCCCTTATTCTCCAGACCTTTGGTTTTCTATCCCTAGAGGGAGCAGGACCTTGAGAATTTAGACACCGTATCTTTCCTCCCTCTCTCACCTTGCTTTGTCCTTAAATCCTGACCTGGCTCTAACGGAGACAGCCGGTGGTGTGTCCCGCGTGTCCCAGAGGCTCTCGCTGCATTGTAAGGCTGAGCGGGCAGAACTGGTCTCCACTCTGCCGTCGCCAATAAGTTGCCTTCGCAACTTATTCCTTCCTATGTCCCTGGAAAAAGAGCTAGCTCTTGAACACAGGGTCAGGCTGTGGCTGAGGAACCGCAGCCGGAGCACTGAGACGGGGACTGCAGTGCTGTGGGCGGGGGCTGCGACTGCCGGGCTCCCAAATCCCGTCTCCCTGGGACGGGGCTGCAAAGCAGAGCTTTCTTCAGCTTGCGCCCTGTTGGCGCACGTGGGCTGCGAGTCAAAAACCCATGGGAGGCTTCTGGCACCAAAAGGCGCTGACTTTTCTATGGTTTTGTTTAACCGTAGAAGGCGTCTCATCGGATCACTTTTCCCTAAAGATGACTGGGGCGTGGGGAAAGGAAAAACATAACCGCGTGTATCAGGACTCTGCGTCTCGGAAGAGGTGCAGGACGCTGAATACTTTTTGTTCAAACCTTGGGAGAGAGATGAAGAAAGACAGGAAGCTATAAGGGGCTGGGATAAACAGGCTTTTCAGAAAAAAAATAGAAATCAATTGTACGATTTGTTATGGAGAAAATTATTTTTTATGCCTTAAAAACACTGGGGACTGTGACGATAAGTCACAGTCCCAGTCCCAGGTACAGCGCTCGTACTAGCACAGTCAAAAGTCATCTGAAAATGAAGTTTTCCATAGTAGGCCCCCTTTGACCCCATCAACTGTGGCCATTAGAGTATTTTCATGTTCTTTTTTATCCTGTTAGACATTCATTGGGCCCTCAGTTACGCTGTGCTGTCAGGGAGGACGCTAAGCGATGGGCTGCGGTTGCTCCGATGTGTCAGTGAAAGATGTTCGAGTAGAGGACAAACAAATGTCTCTGGCCTTCAAGAAACAATTTTCCAAAGGTTGAACTCATATTGACTCACACCAGCGCGGCGGAGAGATGTGCCGAGCGCTACCTGCAAGCGCAAGCCTTTCCTGGGAGAAAACAGTGGAGAGGAGCCAGGAATGAATAAGCAGCCTTATTGCACTGGGGATTAAAAACCATCTGCCTGTGAAAGGGCTGAGTGGGGCTCATTAAAGCATTGATGAAGACAAAGAGTAAAATTATGATGGGGTAGACAAGGTAAAATTATAACCTACGGCTTTGGGGTAGGAAGAAAACAAGCAATAAAGGGATCGGCCTGTGTGGGAGGCACCGCAGGCTTCTCGTCTTCTCCTGGAGCATCTTGCCCCGCCGCATTGCTAGAGACAAGGGACCTGCCCGAAGGGGGTTCTGCTGAACGTCCTTTCCATTCCCGTGTCCCCTCTCCCCAGGGCAACACTGCCCAGGCTGCACAGAGTCCTTCCTCAGCAGCAGCGTGGTGCTCCGGTGCCACCGTTACCGCCGTCACCTACGAACCCCCAGCTTTAAGGTGCTTTCCAAAAAGAGCGTTTGAACTTGCAGGTCCCACGTTCAGCATCAGCACCCCACGCGTCATGCCCGAAACACTCAGAGCACGGTGCCGTGGGTCTGGAGCGGATGGCGGTCCCTTTTCAGACCCAGGCTCCTGCCGTTCTCTGCAGTGGCCCCCCCAGCCCCCCTCCCCCCGGGCAGCGAGCAGGATTTGTGCCGTGCCCTGCAGATGGGCCCAGACCCGGCTTTGGAGCTGGGCCCTGCGGAGTCAGGGCCAGCAGAAGGACGCACGTCACACAAGTGGTCCAGGAAGAGCTGCTGAGCTTCTGCCAACTGCACGGGGACCTTGTGTGTCCAAGGCGGTCCTCTTGACCTGGCCACTTGCATTGCCTGAAGGAAACTGCCGGAGTTTGCCGGTGTGCAGGGGGGTTGCAACACGTTTCCTAATTTCCTGCTGGAGGAGTTGAGATGGGGTTGACTGGGCTGATGTCAAAGGGAAGAGCATTGAATAGTCTCTTGCTTGGTCTCACTGAGCGATAACCATCCATCACCGGAGGAGCTTCAGAGCCCAACCGAGACAGCACGCAGGCCACTTAGAAGGATCGATCTTATGCTTTCCATAAATCTTCTCCTCTGCCCAATCCTTCCATTTTTCCTCCCAGATTGATTGTACTTCTCAGCACGCTTCTTGGCGTTCCCCATCGCATCCTCAGCAGGACTGTCCCAAATCAGGGCCAAGACGGGACCCTCCGGATGAGCTCTCATCTGTCGTGGCACGCTCTTAACTTTGTGTCCTGGTTTGAGCCACACGGGATTGATTTCTCTTTCAGTAATTTTACTTTTCAGTAACGTCTCTTCTAATGCTTGGGAAAACTGCATTTTTAGAAGAAACCAGTGTCTGAATTTGTGAAAATATTTACTTTAGAGCCAGCTATGGTATTGTTTCAAGGTCTCGGTGTTTCCGAGCCTTGCCAGGCGCGGGGATGAGGAGGAGCGAGACCCGGGCGCTTGCCCCAAGGTGCCAGCAGGGTCATTTCATCCCATGAACGTCACATTCCATAGAAATCAGAAGGTTTGCTGAGGAGTTCTCTCTCTCTCCCTTGCTGGCTGCCATCCTGAGCACTCCTCGCCCCGGCGCTGGAGCCCTGAGCCCTTCCCTTCCTCCCGCAGCCGCAGCGCTCGCAGGGTCCCACATTGGCCGTCCCTGCAGGGAGCGCACGGCTTCTGCTGGTGGGATGGGCTGGGTGTAATTCTTGTGTGTTTCATATTGGTATCAGTATCGATATTGGTTCTTTAGTGTTATTAGTGTTAATTAAATACTCTTATTCTATTAAACCTGTTTATATTTCAGCCCTCGGGTTTCCTTATTCTTCCCCAATTCCCCTTCCTGGGTGGGGAGGGCTCATCAGGTGATAGAATAATTGTCCAAACGACAATAAATTGTTGTGGGCTCCTCAAACCGTAACACCTTGACATTACCCCTTCACAAGCAGCGGACACTTCATTCTAGGGCTCCATGCACACAAGAGCTGAAGACGCGCGCGTATCCAAAATTCCCCGAAATTTGAGCTCAGGCCAGGGCAGCTCCCTGCCCACGGGGCTGCTCCCGGCGTACGGCTGCGGATCACCTCGCTGCTTCTTGCCATCGTGGTCCCCAGGGTGGGTCCAGGGTGTCCCCCCCCCGGCTGCAGGAGGAGGAGGCTGGTGTCACGGGGCGTCCCACCAGCGATGACGATGCGATGGGTTGCCTGCGATGGGATGGGATGGGATGCGGGAGCGCAGGGGGCCTCAGCAGCCTCGGGAGGAAGCCAGCGGCTCCGTTACGCCGGCAGCGCGCTGGGAAAGGCGATCCCAAAACTGGAAATGTTGCGTTAGCAATTAAATTCCAGATTTTCTCTCATTAACACGGGTGCCAGGGAGAGTCTTTTGAAAGACATACAGAAAGTGAAAGGGTGAGAGTAGCTCGTCAGCAGGGGGACTGTGGAGAACAGCACAGTGAATGGAGGTACCAATTTAGCAGCAGCGAGAGTCGTCTTAAGGATACAACTTGGCAAGGGCTGTGGAGAGAGGGCATAAATCTCCTTAGACCAGCTTGATACTGCTGGGGAGGGGGGGGAAGACAAGCTCCCCTGTTGAATCTCCGCTGCTTGGCCCATACCAAGTTCATCTGGCACCTCTCCAGAAAAAAACGTTACAAAACCGGCCCATATATTGGAAAAACAGCTGCTTTCTTTCCCTCTTCTCCCTTCAAATGCTACCGTAGTGTTGCGGTTTGGGCTGGACCGGCCACTGAATGAATGACAGATGCTCTCTGTGACCTCAGGCGGGGACACGGAGCCATCATCCAAACCAGACTTGCAGGGAGCAGCAGCCGCGCAGAAGCGCGCCAAGCTGGAGCACCGCCGGGGAATCCTGTCCCGCGGGCATGGCCGGGATGGCTGCCCGCCACAGGCGCGATCGCGCGACGCTGTGTGCAACCCACAGCCTGGGAGGAGGATTCAAACGGTCGCACCGAAACTAGGTGAGAAAATCAGATCTACTACGTGAATTTGCATAACCAACGGGCCCGAGAAACCCCCCGACGGCGACGAGCGTCCTGCCCCCCTGCAGCAGCTGCCTCCGGCCTCTCAGGCGCGATCCTCCAGGGAGACCTACAAAATAACCTCAGTAGAGAGAATCACAACTTTTAGCAACAGGATTTACGACTCGCGTCCCCGCCAAGCCCCAGGGATGCACCACCTTTCTCTGCCCGTGCTCTTTGCTGAACGCGTTGGCTAATGTGCCCCTCTGCTCTCCAGGAACCGCCTCTTGTTCCTCTCAAATTAATCTATTAACACAACCAAGCTACGCTTAGGATTGTTCCCAAGATCCTGCACACCTGCCTGTCCTCTGCCACCGACGGGATGAACGACCCAGGACAATGTGAAGCTTCAACCGCTGCGGGCAGGGAGGAGCGTCCTCCCGTTGGCCACAATTCTTGTGGTTTTATCTTTTCCTCATCAAAACCAAGCTTCGGGAGAGCGCGAAAAGGCAGCGGACGGCAGCTAAATATGATTTCACAGCCTTTTTTACAGACTCCTAGAAGGACTATGGGGTGGAAGGACCCTCTGGATGTCCCCAGGCCAACCTCCTGCTCGAAGCAAGGCGGTTCACAGACCTGGACCGACTCGCTCAGAGCTGGCTCAGGCCACCTGTGACGCGTCCTCTCAATATAAACACGGGGCTTATAAGAAAGACGGAGAAAGACTTTTTTACCAGGGCCTGTAGCGACAAAACAAGGGCCAATGGTTCTAACCCGAAAGACCGTAGATTTAGATTGGATATAAGGAAGACTTTTTTTATCCTGAGGGTGGTGAGCCCCTGGCCCAGGTTGCCCAGAGAAGCTGTGGCTGCCCCAACCCTGGAGGGGTTCAAGGCCAGGTTGGACGGGGCTTGGAGCAACCTGGGCTGGTGGGAGGTGTCCCTGCCCAGGGCAGGGGGGTTTGGAACAAGATGAGTTTTAAGGTCTCTTCCCACCCAAACCACTCCATGATTCCACGATTCGACGATTCTATTTATCAGTCCACGTGGAGGCAGGGCCGTGAGGGGTCTCCAGTGAGAACCAATTCTTCCCTGATGTTTCTGGTGTTAGAAATTCTGCCAGTCTGTCTTGGTGCTCTGCTTTTCTCTGGAAAGCGAGGAGGTTACGAGGCCGTCGCAAGCCCCCTGCACAACAACGGGGCTGTTTTGGGATGCAAGGGAATGAATGACTTAGTAAAAATTAAGGGCTTGGGCAAAAAAAAACCCGCAATAACAACCAAAAAATCAGAAGAAAACCTGCTTTTGGAAGCACCTTCCCAGCGAACAGAGCAAGCGGAGCACCACGGTTATGGCTGTAGCCGCCTCTGGTTTGTGAACTACGCTTCTCTCTCGGCCCGTCGCTCCTGCAGGGTGCCGCGAGGGCCGGTCTAGCCGGGAGGCTGCAAACAGGGACGGGCGCCACGCGACTGGCTGGCGGCGAGAACTGCGTGCGCTCATGCATGCGTCCCGGCACAGGCTCTGGCAGGTGCCTCGAAGAAAGGAAACCAGAAGACGGAACCCCCCAGGGGCGCAGAGGCGGACCCAGGGGCGCACGCTCCCCGGCGCTGGCGCCGCAGGCTGCAGGGGGGCACCTGCCCGCGAGTATCGAGACACGGACAGCAAATCCTTGCCAGACTTCCAGAGCTCTCCACCGCACCGGCTCTCCTCCAGACCTCTAAATATGACAGCACAGAGACGTTTATATTCCCCAGGGAGCTTCCCCTCAGAAGCAGCCCCAGGAACCCCCCCAAGGGAGCACCTGAGAAGATGCGGAGGCCTCGGACACCTGGAGATAAAAGCAGTCATTAAAAAGGCATAAACAAAGGGCATCGCGATTGTTTTGCCACATCTCCAGGGTTGAGAGGAGGCTGCAATAACCTTTACCTAATCCCATTAGCATTTCCAGTGAAAACAACGGCATTGTAGGAGGCAGAACAATGTATTTTCTTATCATCCAGAAAGGTCAAAGGTATTTATCTGATTTAATATTTTATAATTGATATCAAACAACACAGAAGAATGAGGCAGGCAGGCGGGAGATGGCTGCAGTGACATAGCAGAAGCTGCCCTCTATTTTTCCAGGAACGAATCGTCCGGCAGGCTGGGCAGGAGCCAGGGCCGGGAGCAACAAACCTTTTTCTATCGACTTAACAGAAAAGACTTTCCGTCATGTCCTGCTGCGGCGAGGACCCCGGACGCGAAGGCAGGCTCCCCCGCCCTCACAACGCTGCACCGTCACATCCCCGCAGTCCCAGGGGATGGCACATCCTCGGCCTGCCTCTCATCTCCGGCCCTTCCCCTCCCCTTCCCCTTCCCCTTCCCCTCGGTCGGGCAGGGCGCCCGCATAGCCCCGGCCAAGCTGCTGCGTCCTCCGCGGTGGGAAGGGGAGGTAAAAAGGAAGCTGAGGAGAAGAGACCACTATGGGTTGGGGAGGGAGGGTGAGAAAAAGAGGAAGGGGGCTCAAAACCAGGCCGTGATGCCCAGCAGGAGCCGAGGCAGCCAGCCCACCCCTGGACATGCACCGACGCTCTCCTCAGCGATGCCTTTGCATCCAGAGCAGCAGCAGGTCAGGGCCACAGAACCACAAAATCACAGAATCGTAGGGGTTCGAACCTCCTGAAAGTCACAGAATCGTAGGGGTTCGAACCTCCTGCCGGAGCAGGGTCACCCAGAGCAGGTGGCACAGGAACGCGTCCAGGTGGGTTTGGAATGTCTCCAGAGCTGGAGACTCCACCACCTCTCTGGGCAGCCTGTGCCAGGGCTCTGCCACCCTCAGAGGAAAGAAGTTTTTCCTCATGTTCAGATGGAATTTCCCATGTTCCAGTTTGTGCCTGTTGCCCCTTGTCCTGTCCCCGGGCACCACTGAGAAGAGTCTGGCCCCATCCTCCTGCCACCCACCCTTTAGCTCTTGCTGGGCATTGATGAGATCCCCTCTCAGCCTGCTCTTCTCCAGCTGAACAGCCCCAGGGCTCTCAGCCTTTCCTCAGCACAGGGATGCTCCAGCCCCTCAGCATCTCCGCAGGCTCCGCTGTCCCCTCTCCAGCAGTTCCCTCTCCTTCTGGAACCGGGGAGCCCAGAACTGGACCCAGTGCTCCAGCTGTGGCCTCCCCAGGGCAGAGCAGAGGGGGAGGATGACCTCCCTCCACCTGCTGGCCACACTCTCCTTGATGCCCCCCAGGATGCCATTGGCCTTCTTGGCCACAAGGCATGAGCCATGCGGGCTCATGGTCATCCTGTTGTCCACCAGGACTCCCAGGTCTCTTTCCACGGAGCTGCTCTCCAGCAGGTCACCCCCAACCTGTCCTGGTGCGGGGGGTTATTCCTCCCCGGGTGCAGCACCCTACGCTTGCCTTTGTTGAATTTCGTTAGGTTCCTACCACCTCTCCTCTGAACTGCCCCGAACTGCCCCATCTCATGGCCCCTGTGGTCAGGCAGGACAAGCTGTTGGCTCGAGGGACTCGCGGTCCCGCGCTACAGGGGGTGTCCCGCTGGTGCCCGGGGTCTGTGACCATGCAACGCTTGGGTGAGTATCTCATATTTTTCATCTCTGGTGGGGAATGGAAACGAGGAGGTTATTCTTCGCTGAAACATTCTGGAAAGTCATAGCTGAAACCTCCCGCTTGTCTCTTCCATCTGTTTACTTTTACCACTTAATAACGCGTCTGTCTCGTCAACCATTCCTGACACCACGGCAAGAAAATCCAACTCAGTGAAGACAGCTTTATCAGAGAGACGTGAGCTCTTCGTTACTGGGTGACACCACGTCGGTGCTGCTCCTGCGTGTGAAGTCTGGTCTGCAATTGCGAAGCATGTCTTCCGTCTCTTTGAGGAGGTGATATCACCAGGACGTTTGAAATTGTTGATTATTATGCAAAAGGTTATCCAAACTGCGAAGATAAGAAGCAACTTCTTCAAGGAGACTCATTTGCTTGGTGATACGCTTTTCTCTTCACTGCCACATGATGTCATGGACCTAATTTCAAGTGATTAGTACCAGGGGCAAAACGCTCATTGAAATAATCTTTGATGGAGGAGGGAACTGGCTCCCTACGAAGAGGCTGCGCTATCAATGATTTCTCACCGTTAATGAAGTCCTCGCCTGCCGGCTCCACCACGCCGGCAAACCTGCCTCTGTCTTTGCTTTCCAAAGAGGCATCCCAGCAACCCGCAGAGGGGCGGCCTGCCTGAACGCACACCAGTAGTGCTCATTTTCTCTTTAATTTGAGTCATCGCGGGTTTACTGTCTTCACAGAGGATGACTTCACTCACGCCCGTTATTTAAAACCATCCTCCTGGTTTCATTACTGAACGACCCGCGTGTTGGGGACGCCTGGAAGAGCTGAATCTGAACCATCTTGTATTTTCAAATGAACTGTTTTACCACCTTTCCCTTATTTTCCAGGCCTGCCGTAAGTTTGCGTTTTGCAAAGTTTTGGAACCGGCGGAGCTGAACCGATGCCCTCGTTTGCTTTTTGGACAGGGAGCAGGCATGTTTCCCTGAAAACACAGCCTTGCATCTCCCCGTTTGCTCGCTGCTCAGGATCACTCAGAACACGGGTACCCTTTTGGGCACGCGGTCTGGCAGCAGAATCACAGAAGCGTTGGTTGGAAGGGACCTCGTCCAACCTCCTGCCGGGAGCAGGACGATTGCCAGCGCTAGGAGAGAGGAGAGCACAGCCGTGGGTGTCTCCAAGTGCGAAGCATGATGGATAAAGGCCATCTGTGACACACCGCCTTTGATAGCACCACCCGGATTTGACGATTCAAGACCTCCGCACTGGTCCCGTGTCTGGTATCCTCAACTGCTGTCCTGTGTACGGTCCTGGTACGCCGCTAGGAAGCGGACCGCCACTACCTGGTATTTCAGAAGCGATCCTCAGCTAACGACCTCATGAGCTCATTTTAGAAAAAAAAAAAAGCAGTTCCTCTATTAGATCAGTTCAATCCTGGTCCGCAAGAACGGTACCACAACTGCTACAGAAGGTGGTAACTTGCGCTTTGGGAAGCTCCCACCTTCTCTGAGAAGGAATGGCCAGCTAACGCCTTCAGGGTCCTTCCTGTCTATATGAGAAGCTGCTTCCAAAAATGAGGGAAAGAGGAGCAAACCAGCATTCCTGAGCCTTGCAGTTGCCCTGTACGTCCCTCTCTATGTTCTACTCCACTGCATGCGGCCTTTCCATAAAGCCCAGCCTATCAGGAGGCTCCTCAGACCCTGCTGTCCTGGGAGAAAAGAAAGGAAAAGCTCAAGGCTGCAAAGTTTCAAACGCCGGCTGTGGCCGGCAAGGCCAGAAACCCGCGTGAGGTTGGCTCAGAGCACGGAAGGTTTCAGCCCGTCACTCTGCCGGCTGTAAGCGACAGCAAACGGCATCTACAGTGGGAGGCGTCAAGCAAGCGCGTGGAGGAGACAGTACCGCCAGCTCTGCCCTGCAGCGGGAAGAAGGAAGCGATCTGGCAGGTTCTGTAGCAGTTATCCTGGAAAAATCTCTACCAGGTGGAAAATAAAGAGAACCTCCCAGTTTCCAAAGAGTAAATTCAAATTCCCTCCTGTGCGAGGGAGGATTTGTTCCAAAAACCTGGAAAGAGACAAGCGAGCCGGTAAGTGAAACGGCTCAACATTCCCCCCATATTGACTTGTTTTCCCCAGAAACAACTCTTTCAATGACACTACGGCTTAGCCCTTGCCCCCGGCGGCAACGGACGGAAGGAGCAGTGACGAAGAGAGAAATTAAGCGTCGCGTGGGCAGAGGCTGTTGGGACTACTCAGCCATGGGCATGCCGCGCGCCGAGTATGAAACGCTGGTCCACTGCACCGTGCTGGGTGCTCCTTCCTTCCCACCCTTCGGGCTGGCCACAAGGAGCTTACGGAGCCCAAGGATTACGGCCGCAGATCGGGAAGGATGCGGTCAAGAGAAGCACAGTGATCTTGGATGAATCGTCTGGCCTCCGTGCTGGGAGACGGAAACACAGACTGAAGGGGAAATCCACTGGCGCTGAACAGCGATGCCACCACGGAGGAGCTTGGGTTTCACGTGCAAATGAAAGCAGAAGGGCTTCACCCCTTCGGAAATGAAGGGGAATGAAGGTAGACGCGGCTTCACCCCCTCCCACAGTGAACCCGGTCGGCGGCAGGGCAGCGCGCTGCCGTGGCCAGAGGCCCCGGACACAACCAAACTCCTCCTTTGCATTTCAGCTTTGCGAGCCCTTGCGCTCTCGGTTCTCACTCACCGTCGACCGAGGCGCGTGGAAGCATGGTGGTAGCCCTGCCCTGGGCTGCAGGGTCACAGAACCACACAGAATCACGGAATGGTCAGGGTGGGAAGGGACCTCCGGAGATCATCTAGTCCATCCCAGTCTGGACGCGTTCCTGTGCCACCTGCTCTAAGGTGGCCCTGCTCTGGCAGGGGGGTTGGACTAGATGATCTCCAGAGGTCCCTTCCAACCCTATGATTCTATGATTCTAACCCAGTCCAAGTCACCAGGAAGGAGAGGTGGTGACGGGGACAAGTCCTGTGGTTGGTACTGGGACTGGAGGCTTCCCAAGCCTGACCCAGATGCCTGCGGGCTACACTTGACAATACCGATGGACAATTCACAGTGAACCCTCACACTTTATCTACACATTTCACCCGACGTCATTTCATGCCATCTCATGTCATTTGATCCACCTTCTCAACCCAAACTTCAATATGCGGTTACCTAAAAAAAAAAAAAGCAACAGTCCTCACACAGAAGAGCCTAGAAGCTGGGGTTCAAAGCATAAAAAGCAGTAGGTCAATATTAAGTCACACCCTGGCAACGAGGGGGAGAAATAAAGACAGTTAACTCGGAGCCGCACGAAGCTTTATGCGTTCAAAAACACCAATAGTGTTTTATTCAGGAAAAACAAAACAGCCTCAGCTTGGAGCGAGGTTACCATTCACATGAGATGACGCCTGCCACGACGACGTGAGCCAGAAACACCTTTTGCCCCAGCAGCACGGGAGGGTGCGCACAATCCTCACAGAGGCAACGAGACCCCCAGCTCCCTCCCAAAGGCTGCACAACCCTCCCACCGCCCGACCTGCCCTAAGCTTCTGCCGGCGTTGAGTTGATCCTTGGTTCTCCTTTAAATTAGTTTATTATTTTCTGGTTTAGCTTTTTTACCAGTCCATCTCATTTAAACTACACCCTGTAAATTTTTTATTTTTTTTTTTTTTTTTGAGCTTTACATTTTTTCCTAGGAGACTTTCTAGACTTCAGCCAGATGGGGCCTCTCTTCTTTCCCTTGGCTCTACTCGCCGTGAGGAGAATAAAAGCCTCCTCTGTTCTCTTTGGTCAAGTTTCCAGCTCTTGTAGGATGGTTTATCTGGAAGGAGCATTTAATATTCTTCCATGCTGCAACAGGCACCGTAGACAGAGATGCACGTATCTCCACTGCTGAAGGAGAACGAAAATATAACAAAATGCTCTCTTCCATCTCTCTTTCTAGACCAAGACAGAAGACAGAGCGTGGGCACTCCTCCCTCCTCACCATCCTTGACCTCTCAAGAAGTCTTAGATCTCCAAAGTTCTTAAGTTCTTTTTTTTTTCACAGGACCACAACAGCCAGAAGGGACCCCCGGCTGTTTCTGGCCCAGCGCCCCGACAGCTTGCACCACTTCATCAGCACCTTCTCCAGCCCAGAGCCAACTGCCTCCAAGGATGGAGATCCCACACCTGGATTCCCACACCTGGATCACAACAGGGGTCACTGGCCCCCGGCAAACTATTGGATCACCCTCTCAGGCCCTTGCTGAGCAACGCTGAAAGTTTTATCAAACAAAGACCAGGGAAGCAGGCAGGGAGGGGACTGCGCCCACTTGGGTCGTCCTCAGGGCCCTGCTCACGTGTGGCTCTCTCTGGACAGCTGGTTCTCCACAAAAGGTAGTGCTTGAGGTTGCCCACAGTGAATGCAAAGAGACGGGCACTTAGACGGGCACATCTTGGTCTTTTCCATCTCCCGCATGTAGGAAGTTCTGCATCTGAGAGGAGCTGAGCCCCCGTGTGCCATGCCAGAAGGGGCACGTGGCAGCGTACCCGTCCGGCGGCTGCTACTGATGGAAAACCAGCCTTCACTGTAAACACACACTTGACGCAACGCCTGACCTTCCTTCTCCTGGCAAGCAATTGTCTTGCCCCAAGTATAAATACATTCTTTAGAAATACATAAACGCATAACTTAAAACCTGCTTTTGGCACCGGCAGGACTCACAGGGAAAGGAGACCCCGCTGCCACCCCAGGGAGAGCCGATACGCTCACACAGGTTTATCTGGGCACCCCGTCCCAGCCTCGCGTCCCCTTGCACAAGGGCGCCGCGGCTCAGCAGCTGCCGCCGGGTTTGGAGGCCGTGCGGCTGCTGCAGCGGCACAGGTCTGTAGTGTTTCTCAACACCTTTTAACGCTGCGAGGTTTGCTTTCAGGCCAAGCCTAACGCGCAGAAAACATCAGCCTGCGCCCTTGGCTTGAAGGGGTGTTGGGTTTTGCCTGGAAACGGGTGTCTGACGGAGGACAGGGCCACCCGACAACAGCTCCTCGCTGATCCCCGCCGCTCCCGTAGGATGGGGCTTATTTCCAGCGGGCTTCGGGCCCCGCAGGGCACAGATGGGAGAAGCCTTCCTGAAAAAGCAGCCTTGGGCTCATTTGGACGGGGTGATCACCGAGGCCGGAAAACAGCCGATGGATTCTGATGTATTTAGCATTCCGGTTAACTGTTGCCTCTATAAAAAAAGCGGTTGCCAGGGCTGGGCACGCCAGCCCGGGGGGGTCAGGGGCAGTCCTGCCCCGGGCCAGCCCGGAGCAGTGCCGAGCAGAGCTCGCTCAGGTCACTCTCGTCGTTCTCCTCGGGCTCGGTGCTGGAGTTGGAGGGGTTGCTGCTGGGCAAGCTGTGGCCAGAGCCTGTCCTCAGAGAGCCTTGTCCCTTCGGGTCCGTGCTCAGCACCGACGCATCCCGCCGGCAGACGCTGCTGGCGCGGGCAGGAGTTCTCGGGCAGTTTGGCTGGCGGTAATTGCTCTGGCTGAAAAACTGCCCTAGCAGAGATTTCTGGAGGATCGTTCTCTGGCTTTCACAAGTCCTCTGCTTCGTGCTCAGCTGGGTGTAATGCAAATCCAACTGCAGGACCACGTCCGTCTGGAAGGGGAGAGCAAAGGACACACAGTGAATCGGAGCCGAAGACTTGAAGCAGAGCTTTTCCGCTGTTGCCGCTGTCAGCAAAAATGAGAGAGTTGGCCGGCTGTTGGGCGGGCTCACAGCCCCATGCTGTGGCGTGATGGAGCAGTGCTACTGCCAGAGAAAACGAGCTGTTGCATACGCTCATGACGTTTGGGGGCCTGAGAGGCAGTTTCTGGATTTCAGGACTTCTCCCGCAATGAGGCCACCTCACTTGAGACCTCACCACCGTCGCTGAGAGCGTCACCCCCAGGGTACAGGCGCGGGGGAGCCAGGAGGGACTGCACCCAGGCAAGCTGCGCCTACGCGAGGAAGCCACGACATCCATCCTGGCCACGGCACGGGATGGCTGCAGGTATGAGAGGAACACATGCAAGGGGAGGGATACGAACCACTTAAACAAAACACACATTGCCCAGTAAAAGCCAACAGTTTTAAACAGCAGCGCTCCGCAGGCGTCCATTCGCAGTCTAGCCCTGTTTTGGATTTTTAGACAAGATGGCGAAGAAATCAGAAAATAACCATATTTACGGCAGCCAAATCCCTGAACGTGAACCCCTAGCGCGGGGCTGTGCCCGAGACGCCTGGCTGTACAAAGCAGGGAGAGGTATAACGGAGCAAGAGGAAGATTTTGGCGGGCAATGTAGAGGCCAGGCCTCGCATCTGCACTTAAAAGCAATGCTGAACACTTGGGAAGGGTTCAGAAAAGAGCTCCAGGAACAATCAAGGAGCGAAAGAGCTGCCATATGCCGAGGCATGTCACGCACTCGGCAGTCGGAGCTCCTTGTAGGCAGATCCAGGCAGCAGCTTGAGAGCAACGCTCGGTGGGAGCTGCGAGGAGCAGAAAAGCAGATAAGCAGCCGCCAAAATCCACTGGCTGGGTGTTAAAGGCGGGGGGGGGAAATCAAACGAGGAACAAGGTGCACACTGCTCTCTGGGGAGAGATAATCTGCTGGAGGAGACAAGCCAGGGGATTAGCAATTTTGCCTCTCTCGTGGTCTTTAAATAGTTCAAGAATCTTCCGAAGCGTGCCAAGCTTGGGTCAGGCTCGGTGCCGTCAGCCTGACGGCAGGGGGTAAAGCCTCCCGCTGCTGGAGTCCTGGCCAGCCTGTGAGCCCACCGCCTCGTGAGACACCCCTCATCTGAATTATTTGGGCGAGTCTGGTCTCCGCTAGGCTGACGCAGGCAGAAGAACAGCCTCGCTGGCCTGGCGGCATGGAAGGACAGAGCGAACCAGGAGAGAGACATTTGCTTTCGTGCCTTCAAGATCGACACGCTCCTCTAACAGCAACCCCGACACAGGAATGCCGGGCATTGTCTGCACGGAGACAGGAGACGCGCAGAGGGGCGCAGCCAGCCCGAGCCAGCGGGGATGGCGAGCAGCAGTTACGGGAGGCGGCAGGAGAACGGCGGAGATCTGCGCCTGGCAGCTCCCTACCTGAATTTTCTGTAATCCGCAGAGCTGGAAGACGCAGTCCAGCTCCTCCCGCTTGTACACCGAGGCGAACAGAGACTCCACTTGGTCCGGGCGGCTCTCTTTCAGGACGGCCACATCGACCTTCTCCTGGGTCAGGAAAACAAGAGGAAACGCAAGGAAATTTCAGCATCGGCCCGGGCACGGATGTGTGCCTGCCCATCAGACGTGCTGCTCCTCTGCACGCAGCAGGGCCGGGGCCGGCCTGTGCCCCGGACACTTTGGCCGGTGGAAACGCCCTACTACAGAGCGCAAGTAACGGAAATACAGAGATTTTACCCACCCACCTTGTGCGTTATCAATGGGAAGACCTCGCTAAACATCCCCTGAGGGCATCTGCCAGGAAAAGGGTCGTATAATGGGATTTCCAGCAGAGCAGACAGCAGCAACAGCCGGTATCACAACCACCTGTAGCCTAAGAGCTGTGTCGAGGAGGGAGCGAGTTTTCCAAGGGCATAGCCAGAGGAAGCTCCGAGTTGTGCCAGGTGCCGACTTAGCCCCCGGCCATCTACAAAACTGACAATTCTTGCTGAATTACTCACACTTATCCAAAACAGCCCCGTCTCTGTGAGATCCTCTTGGCTAATGATGGTACCTTGGCGCCACTAATAGCACCAGAAGGGAATAAGGGCTGTATGAAACGGCATCTCGCTTTGGATTTGAGCCCTCTAGGATGGGTGACAGCCTCTTCCACGAGAAGGCGCTTCCCGCTGTCAGCTGGCTCCAGCACCTCCCACGGCCCGATCCTGCCGCCTTGGCTTGGCCAACGCTGGGATCATAGAATCATAGGGTTGGAAGGGACCTCTAGAGATCATCTAGTCCAACCCCCAGTGCGCCAGCCCGGCTTTGGCTGTGGGAGCTGAGCAGCCTTGGGCAGGCTCAGCACGGCCCCATGAAAAGCCAGCGCCGCGTAGAGGAGGGTCCAACCCCTGAAAACTTCCTCACCGTCGGCAGAAGTTGCGCTGGGCCATGCTCATGAAGGAGGCCTGTTGGGACACCGCGGGGAGGCGGAGGTTAGAGGAGCTCTGGCTAGCCTGTACAGAGACCTTCCCCAAACTGCTGCCTGCAAGTGGCCAAAGCAATTTGTTTCTGGCCAGGAGAATATTAAGGGTAGAAGCTAAAATGTTTCCCAAATGCTGGCTGGGATCTGCAGGCGTCAGGCTGACCCCCGCTGGCAAGGCTGGCAGAACAGGAGTAAACACGGCTGCTGATCCAGCAGGTCCACCGGAGGCAGGCTGAAGAAACACCGTTTATCTCCGCGCAGAGCAAAGCCAAATCCCGTCTCTGCACTTGGCAACTCATGACTGGAAAGATAAACTGGAGGGAAGATCAGGGTGAGCGAATGGAGCTGGCAGACAGGGAGATGGGCTGTGCCAGCAAAGGGAGGACACGGCTCACAGGGGGATGGAGCCGCTCTTCTCCTCGGGGACTCTTGTCCTGCTTCCCTCCACCAGCCTGAGCTGTGCCGAAGCAGGAGAAGGCTGCAGTGCAGGTGACACTGCTCTCTCCCGCTGGCTCCTTCCCTGCCTCATTGCATCGGGTACCTGCTCCCAGCTGCCCTGACGCCATCACTGCTGCACCAGCCAGGTGGGACTAAAACCGGAGATCAGAGAGACACGGAGCAGGTCAGCCCGGACGCCGCTAACACGGCGCTTCGGCAGGAGGACTGCAAAAAGGAGCGGAGTGGCCCTACCTCCAGCACATGCATAAGGAAGGACAGGACGCACATGCCACCAGCCCTGCCCAGGGTGATCCTACCCTGCCAGCCTCCTCCGATGGGAAAATCAGCGACTTTCTGAGTCACAGATGGCAAAGACGGCTTTCAATAGCCTTTATGGACTCTTACAAAGGTGTCAAAATTATTTTTGAACCCTGCTAGACTTGCAATACCCAGGACATCCTAATCACTAGGAGGAAAACGGTCCCTGGGCAGAAGTCCTCCTCGTAGTCACCCCACCACTAGTCCCCTCTCTCCCCCACAGCCGTGATGCCACAGCGCTCTCCTCCAGCCGCCTCACTGCTGTTGCCGCATGTGTCTTTTGACTTCCGCGGCCCTGCCTTCCCGTGGCGCATCCCCACTCTGCCACCTCTCCAGGAGCGGCTCCTCGGGGGATCCGTCGGCCTGTCGGAGCTGGGGTTGGGCCACGTTCCCTTGTGTCTCCTTGCAGGCACAGATGAGCTCCGGACCAGATGTCCCCCAAGTGCCTGCTTTCGCAATGGTGTCAGCAGCCTTTGCAGACACCGTGACTCTTCAGCGACTAACACCAGAGCTGGTGTCCTGGTTTGAGGGAAAACAGAATCAATTTTCTTTTCGCTAATTTTATTTTTCAGCTAAGCCTCTTACAACTAACTGAACTCTGTGCAAACAACGGCATGTTTTCCCCACGGTAGCCGCTCCCAGAGTGGTGAGACCTGATTGTTTATAGTTGACGCCAAGGAATGGGATGCAGAGAGGCTCCTGCTTATCCTTACTGCTATAACAACCTGGGTCAGCTAGTTTCATTATTTGCCCCATTGGAGGATCGGAAGCGGAGACGGGTCGCAACTGCGGGGAGGAGCGGACAGGACAGGTGACCCCAAACCGACCAAGAGGGTGTTCCATCCCCGCTGCATCACGCTCAGTAGAAAAGCTGAGGGATCCCAGGGTCAGGCTCTTTCTTCAACGGCCAGCATCTGAGGAGGACTCCGTTCATCTGCCTTTGATCCCGATCATCAGAGCATTCCTGAATCCAGCTCTGGAATCCAGTTCCTGTCCATTGCTGAGTCCAATCTGGGACTTTCCCACTGCCAGCTGGTGACATCATTGTCACCCTGGGAGCTTGATACGGTTTTGTATATATTGTATGGATTTCATTACTTACTTTTTATTATTTTATTAATATTTTCATTAGTTTAGTTCCTTTTTTTAAACTCATGAGTCTCCTTTCTCTCACATCCTTCTCTCCCTGGAGGGAGATGCTCTCCCTTCTCTGAAGGGGGAGAAGTAAAGAGAGCATCTGCCGTTGGGTTCCGTGGCCGGTCCAGCCCAAACGACGGCAGCTGGGTTTTCGCTGGCAGGGCAGGGATGCTCGCATCTGGATCCCTCCCAAACCTCTCTCTGTTGCTCCGTACTTTTGAGCCCCTTGAGGTTGGGCCGCGCTTTTTTTCAGCCTGAGAAATACCCGGCGCGCTACAGACATAACTAGCACAAACATAAGATTGTTCCGTCACAAGTTAAACCACAGCTCACGAAAAGCCAAGGAGCATCAGGAAGCGTGGATGGGATGAGCCACACAGCCTCCCTGCCTGGGAAGAAGCCGGTCCCAGGCACTGAACATCCAAACCGACGTGCCGTTTTCCTCTGGCACAGACCCGGGACCATCCCAAAGCAAAGGAGCAAACGCTCGACGCTGTGGGGAAATGCCCAAAGTGCCTCCAGCATCCACATGGGAAGGATCTCCCAGCAGTTCCAGAGATTAATTAACTGACTGTATTATTAAATGATTTTTAGATTCGCCAGCCAGCCATGTGCCGCCAACCTGCTTCCGCAGGCGGGGTTGAGCCTGTGTCCTATTCCTGAGGCTCGGACCCTCATCCCTGGGATACGGACCAGAAGGGACCAAAGGCATCACGCGGCCCAAACAACACAGCTTTGGTGACACAGGTCACGCCTGGCAGAAGGACGTCCAGAAGCTACACGGGATCCACATGGGTGCGGATTCTGTGACACCCTTAGGCAAAACCCCTCCCAGACATTTGCTCTTTTTGCCATGAAAATATCATGTCCGCTCTGGGTCTTCCTTACTGCAATTCAAACCATGATTTCCTTTCACATTGGAAACAAATATTTATATATTTGAAGGCCCCCTATCCACCAATTTTTGCACTTTTTTTGCCTAAACCACAATTCTCCTGCTCCTTCCTTTTATTACTCTGGATGCACTTTAGTTGGTGCATTTTTATTCCACGGACGCCAAACTGGACCCGGTGCCCCAGCCTCAGCAACAGCGAGGAGAGCCAGAGAAGATCCCCCACAAATCTGGGAGCTCTCATTTACCACCCTGGCACGCTCTTCTGCTCTGCTTTTGTTGCACCGGCTGCTGTGGTGAACTGGTACCCCCCGTCGTTCCCCACCCTGTGCCTACACGACTGCTTATTCCTGCCCACACGCGGGAACCTGCATCCGCTGAACAACAACCTGGGCCTCAGATTGCATCTCCTGTTTATCCAAACCTTTCCAAAACCTAACCCTGCCTTTTAGCACCTTGAAGAGATGCCCAGTGTTACGGCATCCGTGGATGTAATAAGCACATGCTATGGCGCATCACTGAGGTCATTAGTGAAAACAATCCCACAAACAACAATCCCTTTTTCCAAAAGAAACAACATACTCAATCACCTGCAGAGTAGGAAAGTTTCCTCCTAGTTTTAAACGGGATTTTCTGTGTTTCAGTTTGTGCCCATGGCCTCTGGTCCTGGCACCGGGCACCCCCCGAGAAGAGCCTGGTCCTCTTTGCACCCTCCCTGCAGGTGTTTATATAGACTGACAAGATCCTCCTGAGCCTTCTCCTCCCCAGGCTGAACAGTCCCCGCTCTCTCAGCCTCTTCTCATAGGAGAGATGCTTCAGCCCCTTTGTCATCTTCGTGGCCCCTCCAGTATGTCCGTGTCTCTCATGTACCAGACAGCTCTCCAGCCGTGGCCTCACCAGTGCAGAGTAGAGGGGGGCGGATCACCTCCTTCCACCTGCTGGCCGTGCTCCAGGATCCATTTGCCGCCTTTACTGCGCAGGCACGTCGCTGGCTCGTGGCCAGCCTGGTGTCTACCAGGCCCCCCAGGGCCTTTTTCTGCCAAGTTCAGTTCCAGCCTGTTGACCCTCAGCTGCGCCTGTACACGGGCTTATTCCTTCTCAGACGCAAGACTTGGCACTTCCCCTTGTTGAACTTCATCAGATTCCTGTTGGGCCATTTCTCCAGCCCATCCGCGTCCCTCCGGGTGTCAGCACAACCCTCTGGTGCATCATCCGCTCCTCCCAGTTTTTATGTGAGCAGCAAACTCGCTGCGGGTATGCTCTGCTCCATCATCCAGACCATTAATGAAGATGTAAACCACCACTGGCCCCAGTACTGACATCTGGCTCTAGCTGGACTTCCCGACATTGATCGCAGCCTTTTGAGCCTGGCAGTTGAGCCGGTTCTCAGTCCCCTTCCCCATCTACTTATCTAGTCTGTTATCTCAGCAGCTTGTCTGCGAGGGTGTCACAGGAGAGAGTGCCGAAAGCCTCGCTAAATCAAGATAAACAGATGATCTAAATCAAGATAAACAGATACTGACCCCAGGGGTCAGGACTGGGCCCAGTCCTCTTCAATATATTCATCAATGACCTGGATGAGGGGACAGAGTGCACCCTCAGCAAGTTTGCCGATGACACAAAGCTGGGGGGGGGGGGTGGCTGACACACCGGCAGGCTGTGCCACCATCCAGAGAGACCTGGACAGGCTGGAGAGTTGGGCGGAGAGAAACCTTATGGAATTCAACAAGGGCAAGTGTAGGGTGCTGCACCTGGGGAGGAGTAACCCCCCGCACCAGGACAGGTTGGGGGTGACCTGCTGGAGAGCAGCTCCATGGAAAGAGACCTGGGAGTCCTGGTGGACAACAGGATGACCATGAGCCAGCAATGGGCCCCTGTGGCCAAGAAGGCCAACGGCATCCTGGGGGGCATCAAGAAGAGCGTGGCCAGCAGGTGGAGGGAGGTCATCCTCCCCCTCTGCTCTGCCCTGGGGAGGCCACAGCTGGAGTTCTGTGTCCAGTTCTGGGCTCCCTGGTTCCAGAGGGACAGGGAACTGCTGGAGAGGGAACAGCGAAGAGCTACCAAGATGCTGAGGGGACTGGAACACCTCTCTGATGAAGAAAGGCTGAGGGACTTGGGTCTCTTTAGTCTGGAAAAAAGACGGCTGAGGGGGGACCTTATCAACACTTATAAATACTTAAAGGGGGGGTGTCAGGAGGATGGGGTCAGGCTCTTTCCAGTGGTGCCCAGGGACAGGACAAGAGGTAACGGGCATAAACGTGAGCATAGGAAGTTCCACCTAAACATGAGAAGGAACTTCTTTACCTTAAGGGTGGCAGAGCCCTGGCACAGGCTGCCCAGAGAGGTGGTGGAGTCTCCGTCTCTGGAGACATTCCAGACCCGCCTGGACGCGTTCCTGTGCCACCTGCTCTGGGTGACCCTGCTCCCGCAGGGAGGTTGGACTAGATGATCTCCAGAGGTCCCTTCCAACCCTGTGATTCTATGATTCTATGAAACAGTATCACCTGCCCTCCCTTCATCCACCGAGCTAGTCGTTTCGATGCAGAAGGCTCTCAGGTTACCAGGCATGGCTTCCCTGTGTCATCTACGCTGATTGCTGCCAGCCATCTTCTCGTCCTCGCTGTGTTCAGAAATGGCTTCAGGGATTATCGGCTCCATCACCTTCCCAGGGATCAAGGTGAGGTTGCCCAGCCTGTAGCTCCCCAGATCTTCACTCCTGCCCTTCTGGAAGGCAGGGGTGATGCTGGCTTTCCTCCAGGCCTCAGGAAGATCACCATGAGTTGATGGAGAACGGCCTCACAGTCTCATCGCCAGCTCCATTGGCTCTTGTGGGTGCACCCCGTCAGGTCACAGGGACTTGTGTACGTCCAGTTTGTTTAAGTGCTCCTTGACCTGGTCCTCCTCCACCAGGTGTAAGTCTTCCCTGCTCCAGACCTTCCCCCGGTCTCAGGGGCCTGTGAGCCCTGAGGGCCAGTCTGACCAGTAAAGACTGAGGTGAAGAAGGCATCAAGTACCTTGGCCTTTTCCATGTCCTGTGTCACCAGGGTCCCTGCCCCATTTAGCAGTGGGCCCTGTGTTTTCTCTTGCCTTCCCTTTGCTCCTGGCATACTTGTAGAAGCCCTCCTTGTTCCCACCAGATTCAGTTCCAGATGGGCTTTGGCTTTCCTGTCCTCATCCTTAAGTGCTTGAACCACGTCTCTATAGTCCTCCTACGTCACCTGTCCTGGCTTCCACCTCTTGCGCACCTCCTTTTCTTGTGTCAGCTCAGTTAGGAGCCCCCAGCACGTCCATGCCAGGCCTCCTGCTGCCTTTGCTTGAGCCCCGGTTCACCAGGATCCTTGAAAATCCATCGGCTCTCCTGGACCTCTCGTATCTGCAGGGCTGTGTCCCACAGGACCACAGCTCTCCAGCTTCTTGACCTTCAAGACATTCACCTGGGTAAGAAGCAACCTAATCGCAAGGGATCAATTAAAGCCCTGACACGTGAGATTCAAGGCTCCTCGGCTGAGAGCAACTCGTTATCCGCAAGTATCTGCACGCCGCTAAATTCCCGGCCTCGATGGTCTCCTGTGCCAATGACTTCCACAATCCAATTACAGCGCATGCAGGCAAGTATTTCCTTCCATTAGTCTCCTTTATAATTTCTGGCTACGTAGGAGCCAGGAAATGGAGAAAAGGGTTTTCTAAATTAATTTTTTAGCCCATCTATAATTATCATAAACATTTCCCTCTGGTGGAATGTATTTTTTAATTAAGATGATGCCCAGGAACTGGCAAGAGTTTTGGCTGGCCCAGATTCAGATATTCTAAATAAACTGGGGGAAAAGGGTGACTGGAGAGGCCATTCCATCAAACAGCTCCAGATCAAGTGACTTGAAAACAAGGAGATCCAACATAAAAGTTTAAAAGAAGGAAGCGTTTAAACAGTACAGAGCAAAAACCGGGAGCATCTTGGCCCTCAGCATCATCCCTTTCTATATATGTCCCCTCTCTCTCAAGGCAGCGCTCGTCAAGCGAAAACGCAAGCCAGGATGGGAGGGACCACTACCACTGGACACTTAGAAAATGGATCAATGCCAAAAAACGCCACTGTAATTACCTTTGGCAAGCCCCGCAGCAAGCCTAGCTCTCTGGTTAAGTCATTTTTATAGGCAGAATATAGCAAATGCTGGGAAACTACCCTTTCCTCAAGCAGATGGCTCCCTGGGTTCGTTCCCCAGGGCTTACAACAGGCACCTCACATCAAGCCTGGTTTTGTTGGGCTTCAACCTGCAGCTCCGGCACCTCAGCAACGCAAGAGTGGCTCAGACGGTCCCCCGGCTCCCCTCAGCACCCCCGAGGAGGGCTGGCACGGTAAGGACGCAGCCGGCTCACCCGGTTCCTGAAAGGCACCCTCCTGCAGACAGCCCTGCATCTCGCCGTGGTCGCACGGGTGAGCGCGGGGGGCCTCGCCGCGAATGTCTAACGGGGGGCAGGTGAATTGCAGTCGGGTGTGAGGATGCTGGGAGTCCTGGTGGACAACAGGGAGACCATGAGCCAGCAATGGGCCCTGGTGGCCAAGAAGCCCAATGGCATCCTGGGGGGCATCAAGAAGAGCGTGGCCAGCAGGTGGAGGGAGGTCACCCTCCCCCTCTACTCCGCCTTGGTGAGGCCACACCTGGAGCACTGGGTCCAGTTCTGGGCTCCCCAGCTCAAGAAGGACAGGGAACTGCTGGAGAGGGTGCAGCACAGGGCTACCAAGATGCTGAGGGGACTGGAACACCTCTCTTGTGAAGAAAGGCTGAGGGATTTGGGTCTCTCTAGTCTGGAAAAAAGACGGCTGAGGGGGGACCTTATCAACACTTATAAATACTTAAAGGGGGGGTGTCAGGAGGATGGGGCCAGGCTCTTTTCAGTGGTGCCCAGTGACAGGACAAGGGGTAATGGGCATAAACTTGAGCATAGGAAGTTCCACCTAAACATGAGGAAGAACTTCTTTACCTTAAGGGTGGCAGAGCCCTGGCACAGGCTGCCCAGGGAGGTGGTGGAGTCTCCGTCTCTGGAGACATTCAAAGCCCGCCTGGATGCGTTCTAAGGTGGCCCTGCTCCCGCAGGGAGGTTGGACTAGATGATCTCCAGAGGTCCCTTCCAACCCTATGATTCTATGATTCTATGATGTGCTGCCACCTCAGCAGACACCACTGGAGGTCAGTATGAGCCAGCACGGCTGTGGAGCAGGACAGGGACGGGGATCCTTCTGCCCTGCCTCTACTGGGGTCCCTTTTTGGTCTCCCTAATCCCTCTTGAGACAGCTCCGGGCGCGGGAGCAAGCGGCCGGGTCCCCCCTTCCCCGCAGTCACTGATGTGGGGTGGATGCACACAAACGCGCGCAGACACACACACACACACACACACACACAATTTTCATGCGTGGTTAAGGGAGCTCACGAGGGGAAACGACGCTCCGGCTTGGTAACGGGCAGGATCAGGCTCCAAACCTCCCGCCGGACGCACCACTCTGCCCTCAGTCACCGCCACGGACTTAGGGGCAGCGTCCCTCCACGAGCAACAAGGGCCGAAAAATCCACCGCAGGCACGCTACGCATCAGCGAAAGGACTACAGAAAATGAGGGAGATGGTTAGTGAAAAGGATCAGCGAGTTATAGTCCTCAGAGGCGGCATGGAGACCACCAGAAAAGACCACACTGGGCATGTGGTCTGTTAGGAAAGGTGGGAGAAAGGGTGCAAGGAAGCTGGTACGGCTCAACCGGGAAGAAGTACAGGAGGATATATTGCTGCAGGAAGATGTATTAGCACAGCGGGCTAAGAAGGCATCATTCAAAAAGCCGGATCTGCTTCCAAACACAGAAAACAGAAAGGCTCTTCATCTCAGTCGGATTAAATGCAATGATTTAATCAGGCAGGCCAGAAACTGGTCTGAGGAATAACTGGTTAAAGGCATCAAAACTGGCACCAAATCTATTTTGCCATGCATCAGGAGCAAGGCAGGCAGTCTGCGGGGCACCGACACCTGGAAGGAACGCTCAAAGAGGTGCTTGCAGAGAGGATTCTTTGCATCAGAGTTAGCAGAGAAAGGGATCCTCTTCCACATGGGTTCAGCCTTTTCCAGCCCTCGGGCTCACCATAACCCACCCCCCACCCCTGCCCCAGGGAAAGGAGCCCGGTGGGAACTGAGGGGAAGGGGAGCAGCATCTCTGCTGGAGGACTCACGGTGGGCTGGCAGAGCAGGAGACGGGCGTCAGCGACGTGTGCCGGGGGAGGCTGCAGCTTGGCGCACACGTACATCATGTTGGAGAAGAGCCGGTGGAAGCAGAGCTCTGCCTGCGCCCCGCAGGGGAAGGTCACCGTTTTGCTCAGTGGCTCTGGAAGGGAAAGCCCAGTGGGGTCAGCACCTGGTGGCCCTCAGCTCCTTGGAGGGTCCCACCAACACCCCCCTGCAGACTGGTGTCCCTGAGGGGCACGGGAATGCCCAGCCCTCTCCTCCCGCCCACCCGGCAGCCCTCCTCGCGCCCTGCATGGCTCACCGTGGCCGCGTCCCCAGTGCTCGGGAGCCGCTCCCAAGGGGCAGATTGGGTCTGTCAGGGACCGAGCTTCCTTCAGAGTGTGTTTGATCTCCATCACCTGCTTCCCAGTGACCAAGGGATCCCGGCCGATGTCTAGGGGGGAGAGTTTGCAGGTACAAGGGTCACTCCAGGTTCCTTATTTACCATCCTCTTATTTATTTATTCCTTACTTATCATTTCAGACCCTACGTGAACGTCTCCATACCGCTGCCAGGTTATTAAAAGCTCGCACGGGTCACAGCCTGCAATTTGTTTTTTCGTAAGGGGGATCAGAGGTGCTGATCCTCACTCTCACCCTTGATGGGACGGCTGGGCTGGGGTGGCCACTCGGTTTCCCCTGATATCTCTCTCTTCTCACCCCTGCTACTGAAGTAAGCGGTCTCTAGCTTGGGTTCAAAGTACTCCTTTACCTTCTAACACATCCTCCAGCATGTGTGTAACCTTCTTCTCCTGCAGAATGTGTTTCTTCAGATATTTCATGAAGATCCCAGAGCTGAACTCCCCGTCCTGCAACTCATAAGCTTCTGCATCTTCGCTCCTGCAAGAATAAGGACCCGTCCTCACATTTCTGCCACGGGCATGAAGCCCTGGGGGTGAGTCAGGGCTTGCCGACTCCATCTAGACTCTGTTGGCTGAGTTTGAGTTCACTCCTCACACAATGGAGCAAAGTGCTTGGTTTTGGCACGGGAGAGGGTGGGAAGGGCATGGACAGGAAAAGCAGTGGAGGGGGATAGAAGAGGAGAGCACAGCCACTTTTGCCAGCCTGGGTGCATGACAGCAGTTGAAAAGCCAGAGGAACTGGCACTGGGGCAGTAAGTAATGCTCATCCTCATCTTAGGAGGCTTCAGGTGACAAGCTCGTGGCACACAGGCCTTGGGAATCAAGCTCAGGCACAGAAGGACAGATTACAGGAGCTGATGCCACCTTCACACGTAACTTGTAACTGACGCACAGGCTGCCACTAGCGGTGTCAGGAGGAAGAAAAGAAGCATCTGAATGGGAAACGCTAGAGATGGAGGGTGAGAGCCAGAAGAAACATGAGCAAAGCTCTCTCAAGCCTCCAAAAGCCACCATGCACAAAGGGATGTGAAGAGATATGGCTGCACCAGCGCTTGGTCCTGCATCACGGTGTGGGCACAGCAAAGTGCACTTACGTGGCGTAGCCGTAAACGGTATTGCCCCAGGGCTCCAGCGGCGGGACCTGGGAGAGGGCACACTCCGGGTTGTACCTGGAAGAGGAGACAAAGGCACGAGTCAGTGTCAAGGACACCTGCCAGCATGTGTCTGGAGGGGACAGAACCCGTGTGCTCCACCAAGTCCATCTCCTGTGGATGGCAGTAAGATCAACCCTCATGTCAAATACTTGGGCGGCGACAGAGGCTAAAGTTAGGAGTCCTACAAAGAACCCAACCCTGGGAAAATGAGTAGACAGGGCCAGCTTTGACCTCTCTGCGCTGGTGAGCTGCTCCCTGCCCTGCAAGCGAGCCCGTAGCTGTGGCTGCAACCATGTCTCCTCCCTCCTGAGGCTGGTTTGCCGCAAATCCGGGCCGCAGCGCAGCGCAGAGCACGTATGGGTTCACTCGGAGGTGTGCACATCGCAGGGCTACGGCTCAACCTGTCCCAGGGGCCTGGGGTGCCCCACAGCTCCCTTCCAGCCCACGCACACACCTTCTGCCCCAGGCCACCAAAGCACGCTCCAGCTGATACACCTCCAGATCTCCCCGAGAGATGGGATCAGGACAAGCACCCAGGTCTCGAAGCCCAAAACCGGGCCCAGCACCCTGGTTTAGATACAGCTCAACGAGCACGGACCCTGTCACTTTCAAGATCGGGCAGATCTGAGGTGACGGTCCCGCTCTCCACCAAAAAAGATACCACGGTTGCACTTAACGGCCAAGCCTCGCCCATCTGACTGCAGCCAGACTGAACAGCGTGGGGACCAGCTGCCCCCAGTTTACACCAGTGCCTTGGAGCTGTTCCCAGTCGCACAGGGAGAAGAGCCAGGCACAGAGGCGGCGTTAGGCGGTGTTACTCGGTTCCGGTACAGTTTCCTGGGGCTGAAGCTGGCACGCGAAGGAGAGCAGAAGGGACGGTTGTATCGCCAGCAGCCAGCGCGTCACCTACTGCTGGTGGCGCAGTCTGGAGATGTTTAATTGCAGGATTCATCTGGCTTGTGTAAGTTTTCTAAAGATGATCAGAGGAGAAAATGTGGAAAAGGACTTACGCCTCTAAATATGAACACTGAACAGGGAGATTTATCTGCCCTTCAGCTGCTCCTAGATGAACGCAGAGATCTGGGATTCCAGGTCCAAGGAGAAATGAGACATGGGACTCCAAAATAAACTGAGGTCCTGTTGTCCCCCTGCTGGGGGAGGCTCTGCAGACACGAGTTGATGCAAACCCTTCGTGATGGCACCAGCAGGCACCCACAGCTCCAGCAAGGCTGGAGCCGCGCACGGCGGAAACGCTGGGCATGGTACCCAGCCACAGCAGAAGGCAAGCTTCAGCAGGGGCTGGAATTTCCAGGGGCATTTCCAGATGGTGACCGAACACAGGGACAGACCTGGCAGCAGAGAAGGCGGCAGCGCTCCCTCCTGCTTCAGGCCCCCAAAAGTCCCATTTATACAGCACATCTCACGCAACCCCGTTCCGATCTGCATCCCGGATAGGAGATGGTGTCCTTCTGTCATAAGCAGCACATGCTAGAAACCCTCATAAATCAGGGAATTCCTGGAAGAGGCAATTGCATCCACCTGAAATCAGCACATAAATGTACGAGGCTACACACAGGCTCCGTGTTCCTGGTTCCTCCTCTGCTGAAGCTGAACATCTGCTAGCACTTGGCAAAGGAGGACGTGTTTCTCATCGCCTCGGCATTTCTGATGCCGACACAGGGGGCAAGGAGATACGCCGGGTGAGATCCCTCTTCGCACAGACACAGCTCCTCCCGCTTCCCACGCGGCCGAGTGAACCCTCGACAGACTCGCAGCACCAGTCCAACCCAAAGGGCGTTGGGAAAGGAGGCCCCAGGAGCCCTGTTTTAAGGAGCGGTGTAAACACGCGCAACTATGACATCCAAACTCGACGCTGAGCTGAAATGGTGACTTCTCAAGAAAAATGAGCTCAGGGGAGAGCTTCTACAGCAAGCCCCCGCAAGCCTGGGGATAACATCTACTGCATGAAGTCTGTGGGAGAGGAGGAAAGAAGTGTGAGATCTTGGGGCGGGAAGAGAAAAAAAAAAGAGCTGCACAACGTCACAGCAGATATCACATTGCACCCTTTTCCCAAAGCGCTGTTAAGACTCCACTAAGCAGGAAAACCGCTGGCGACGCCGAAAAGGAGACACCAGCTCAAAAGCTGTTTTATAGATCATGTTAGCAATCCCCATGCAGCCTCCATGACCCCATGCTGCCCTCGGACGGGCTACCAGCAGCCCAGAGGCACGCTAGCCCATCTCAACCCACGCATCCGCAATGACCACACGCTCCCGCTCGGCTGCAAGCCGTCCCCTGCCTGGAATCGTGCTGGGAGAGCAGCAAGGTGCTGCCGGCTGTGCTGGGGGTACTCGGCAGCGCAGGGAAGCAACTCGTTCTGCTCTCAGTGGCAGCAGGGAGCAGGAGGGAGGAAGGGGACGCTTCGCTACGGGGCATTCAGGGCAGGTATCAAGGGCCAGCAAGGTCCGGCGACGCTGGCAACCCAGAGCCGGGGCAGCGGGATAAGTCCCAGTGCAGCCAGCTCGTAAGCTCTTCAAAACGAGCGTTCCTACCTCCGCAGCTAAAAGGCATCAAAGATTTAACACCTTTCCAGGGGCTGGCAGCTCCTTCAGGGCAGCGGTATCAAAATCCCTGTCGTCTTTCTGGTTCTTAGCGCAGGAACCACAGAAGGAAGAGGGAGACTTTTCTGCATTTGCCCTCCAGGTCCTTTCTGACCTGTACATCTGCCTCAGGAGACCAAAATACCTGAACTAATGACAGCTTCTACTGTCGTAGTCCACCTACCTCTGCTGAAAATGGGCAAGTAGTAATTTTCTGCAGCCCGTAAGCTGCAGGATGGAGATCTGCAAGCCAAGGGAGGATGATGGGCTTTTCACAGACCGAGGGGGGAAAGAGACGATCCCTGACCTCAGCAGCAGCTGTCCCACCTCACGACATGACCACTTCGGAAGCACTTAAGGCCAGTAAACACCAAGGAGCGTGGCTTAAAAATTTTCCCCGTCGCGTTGCACTCTTCTCACTGAGATGTTAACAAAAACGCAGCCAGGAGAAGAGAGGCGAGTTAAACAGTCCCAGCCTACGCACGTGGGGAACACGTACTGTGAAAGCCTGAGATCAGCGGGATGCTGCTACAGCCTGCCAGGGGCGGGCGGTGCAGGGCAGGGGGCTGAAACACGGGAAGACAAACCCTACGCCGAGTTTCAGCCAACAATTTATGCCAGGGCAGAGCCAACCTTCTGCAGGCTTTAGGTGACTTGCCTGTATTTGCCAGGCTTCTTCATCCTGAAAAACCGAGAGAGGGTTGTCCAGCCCCCTCTCTCCAGCAGATCTTGGGCAGCATCTGATGCTCTCTGCACCTAATCCGTGACCGACTGGGCTTCCCAGAAGATCCTGCAAGACCTGGCGGTCTTGCTGATTTTACGACACAGCCCGATAAAACTCTGACAGGGGCCTGGGCTCAGCAGCACAACAGGGGACGTGGCCCTGGTAGTTCACGGGAACACCCCCCGTGGTTGTGTGGAAGCCCACTGCAGAAGCAGGGGCTGAGACTGCCAGCCGTTTCCCCCAGCCTCTCAAAACGCAACGCTCTGCCCATCCCGGGCAAGGAAGGGGGAAAAGCACCCTACCATTTCCTGCAGGTGTCCAGCAGGATGAGGTTCAGGGCCGTCTGCTGCTGCTGCATCTTCTGGAGGATCCTCTGCACGCTGATGCAGTTCTCAGGGGCGTAGGGTTGTGGAGCGTCAACAGGGACCATGTAGTTCCTCCCCAAGTGTTCGTACCCGTGACCAGCGTAGTAGAATATAGCTGGGAAGAGGGAGAGGAGAGGAGGAGTCACGATGGGAACCTGAAGGTCTGTAACCACCTCCCCACAGCCGTGTCCCACGTCCTGTCCCGGAGGGATACCGGTGCAGGGCAGACCTAGACCTGTAGAACCCCATGAAACCGGAACGATGTTGACCTCACAGTTTTGACTTTTTCGAGCTCATTTCCTCCGGCAGAGTTAGAAGCAGCCCTGAGAGGCTCTCCTGTACTTGTGGTTTCCAGCACCGTTCGTCAGAAGACCCCAGAGTCACCGGGTTTGCACGTTTCCATAACCATCTGTGCTACAACACCCAGGCTGGGCATCTGCCAGGCTGAACACCCCCTCTGTTACAAGTTTCAGTTAATCATCAGCTCTTTGCAAGAATATGACAACAGACATTTTACCATGAAGAAAAACACATTAACAGCCTTTTAAATGAGAATCTCCTCAGCTTTCTAGTTTTAGAGGAGAGACTGGCAATGGATTAGGTGATGGGAAGCACTCTCCAGCTTTCAAAGGTCTGCTTGTATTTACACACTTATAAGGTGGTAAAAAACGAGATAAGAGACAGAGCGAGACGAGTTCTCCAGATGTCCAGAACACGTGGACCACGAGCTTCAACAACCTCAGACCAGATACCAACCCCTGGAAGGTGGCAGAGGAGTCAAACTCATCCCGGTGCTGGTGGGAAGTCCAATACTCAACAAGAATTTTGGGTTCAGGTTTTACTCTTAAGCACGTGGAACTCAGCAACGGCTTCTGCCTTCACAAGAGATGGCAACACGGGGACATCCAGCTTGGAAAGCCAGCACTGAGGAGCTCGGCACGGCCCAAGCTGGTGCTTCTCTCCGACCCCTGTGTGGGGCAAAGGGCTTTCCTGCTGCACAGGGAGCCCCACGTGGGCTGTAGCTCCCCGAAAGGAAAGCTCAGCGGCTGGCTACCCCTTCCCAGCCCGCTGCAACTGCTTGGGGGACGGCACAGGCCAACTTGGGGAACTGAAATGGGTTAAAAATAGCCCCGCGAGGTGGCACAAACTACTGCAATTGAGGGACAGTGGAGAATGAGAGGTCAGAAATGGGAACGAGAGGCTAAGAGGCAAAAGCAGGAGAAATTCTTCAGTCGGATTCGCTGCCAAAGCCCATGCTTCATTGAGTAACCTCTCCGCTGTTTTCCCTCCACTGTTCCTGCCCCTGTAGTTCACAGGACACTCGCTTTGATCTCTGATGCTCCAAGGGATGCAGTGAATGGGGCAGGAGCTGAAGGACTGAAAACATGATCTCATCATAGGGGGGATGGAAAGCATGACCTTTTACTAGGGTAAAAAAGGCCTCAAGTCACCTTTGGTTTCTATTCTCAGGGGACAATGGAAAGTTACTCAAATGGCTGTTGTCACAGATGCCCACAAGGTTCGGGTTCCTCTTCTTGTGGATCGCCAGCCAGGGACGGGGGACTCTGATTTGCAGAAGTTTTAAACTTTCGTAACTTGCAAATTAAAGCCCCAAAAGCCTCCCCTGAGGCTATAAAAGAGTATAAAACAGGAAGCCTTCTGGAAAAATCACTTGCAGGCACTTCAGGTTTGGCCCCTGAAGTCGTCGAGCACTGATGGCTTTCGTCCTCTTCCTGTACGTGAAAGGGAGGTGATGACATCTGTTACCAGGCAGCGTCACTGATGCTTGGAAAAAAATGAAATGTTACAGAAAAGCCCACAAAGAATCATTGAATCATTAAATCTTCTAACTTTTGAGGTCTTGTTGTGCACCCTGAATATACTGCCAAGTGCTTCCCGCGCAATATAAACCACAAAGGCTCGCCTTCAAACCAAAAAAGACGTGAGTTTCACACCAAAGCAACTTTGCAACTTTGCAAACCCCTCCTGGACTTAGTCTCTCCTCCTGAACAGGAAAGTCAGCAATTTGCCTAGAGAAGGAAAAGGGTTTTTTACGCAGAGCTAACATTGCGAGGCTCTTCCCTCACCTTGTGAGTTAAAACTGCTGATGAGAGACAAGCTTCCAACTACCAAATTAGAAAGGGGAAGCTCCAGGCACTG
This sequence comes from Sterna hirundo, assembly GCA_009819605.1. Lineage (NCBI taxonomy): Eukaryota > Metazoa > Chordata > Aves > Charadriiformes > Laridae > Sterna > Sterna hirundo. The sequence goes on from CM020445.1 coordinate 24,460,165, forward strand.
CTTATAAGACAGGAAATGTCAGCATGCAGCTTAATTGAGGCATGATGGCATATTCCTAGTATTTCACTTGCAACTTTCTGCTCTCGTTGCATTTCTGTCATTTTTTTTTTTTTTTTGACTTGGGACTTTTTAGGACGCTTGAAATAACATCTAGGGGGGGGATTCCTCATTTGCCTGAGCGTTGCATAATTAGACCGTTCATCAGGGGATGTTTTGGGCCTTCAAAAATCCTCTGCAGCTTTCCCAAGAGGAGATCCGGAGGAAAAGCAGCCAGATGAGCCACCACCACCATACCGTGAATTAGAGAAGCCTCTGTATCGCCTCAAACGTGCTGCTATACAGCATCCCTGCGCCTGAAAACAAAGCCAGTTTTTGCTCTGGGCTTGAGAAACCTCCAAGAAGGTTCAATAATAAGAAGGACAAAGTCCCACGCGGGGGCAGATAACCCCGGGCAGCGTTTCGGCTGGGGCTGAGCACTGGTTGAGCAGCAAGCCTAGGGTCATGGTGCACACCACGCTGAAGATGAGCCAGCATTGACTGGGGACGGAGCTCCGTGAGCAGATGCAGGATCGCCAGGGAAGCTATCACCACCTTCTTTGGCCCCGAGTAGACCCCACTTAGATCCTGTGTCCAGTTTTAGGGACCTCAGTTCAAGAGGAAGGTAGAGAAGCTGGAAAAAACAGAGGCTAACAAGATGTTGGGGCCCGGGGACTGGGAGCAGAGAGGGAAGGAACTCGGCTGGGATGGTCTGGAGATGTGGAGGTGAAGGGAGGCCCAAAACCAGCCTGCAGTTCCTGGAGGGGCAGTTACAGAGACAACAAAGCCTAACTCTCCTTGTTGGCGTGGACCATACGACACGGGGCAACAAGCACCAACCCACGCAAGGTCACATTTGACAGGAGGAAAGACTTCCCTGGAGGGTGGTGCAGCCCTGGGATGGGCAGGTGAAGTGGGGGACTCCATGCCTGGAAGTGCTCAAGATCTGATAAGGAGAACCACAACCAACCCCGACCTTGTGTTGATGACTCCAAACTCCCTTCCCACCAACCCCTGTCGGAGTGTAAGTCGCAGACGGTGTAAATCACACACACAGTGAGGGCCAGCCATCCAGAGAGCTCCACAGTAAGAGAGAGGTCTAGGGAGGTCAGACACGTCTCCTTCAGCTCTTATCAGCATCCTGAAGATAAATGACTCTTGAAGCAAGAACAAGCACTGTGCTCAAACACTAACCCATGTGGCCACCTCCTCTCTTCTGGTCTGCACCCGCAGAAAGGTGCATGAACGCCCCAGCACCTCTACCTCTTCAGAAGACAGCCAGCCTCCCTTCTCGGGTGTTACACCAGTCTCCCACTTCAGCCCAGTGACAGTCTTTCACCGGACGGCACTCTCCTCCCAGCTCCCTGCTTCGCTCCATATATCTCCTGACTTCAGCTGTGGTGGTTGCTACGCGGGAGATGGCACCTCCAGGTTCCTCGAGCAAGAAAACCCAGGTGGAAGCACCGGGATGCCTCAGTGCAGGCGCGTGTCTGAGACACCCACGTGGATGGACGGGACCGATTATCACAGGCACCCCTGGGGTCTCTGTAGTTTGAGTAGGCTGCCTAGGCTCTTCCTGGAGCGGCTGTCTCACCAACGTCCGCCCACGCGTACGAATTACGTGAATCCTAAACCTCTCAGTCGGTTCTAGACGTTTATCCTGGAGCTAGTGCCTTGAAAAACTGATACGCAGGGTTTAGGAGTTGCTACCTCCTTCTAACTGTGCATTTTTATTAACAAGAAAAGTCATTTCAAGGATTTGCACTTCACCTGGTCCTTTTAATTTTAGGTAAGGAAAACAGCTGAAGCAATGCTGGGAGATGCACCACAGCGAGAGGCAGCACGCTTCAGATGGAGAAACCCCGGGGCAATCAGCGGGCGGACTGACCCAATGCCCCACCGTTAAGGCTGGACGCCACCAATTACAGCAAGAGTCCTCAGCTCAATCACGCTGCTGGGCCCAGCCCGCGCCGGGGTTCACTGCCTCCAAATAATAGCAGAGCACTCAGCCTAGAAAGCTGTAAAGAAAACCACCATCCGGAGCAGGCTATGCCTCGCGAACGCTTGAGGCTTATCAAGGTTCAGTAACTCAGCTGTTAATTTTTTCCCTGCCAGTGCACAAAATCAATTTTGCCAGGAAGGATCAGTGGCCACGAATGCAGAAAAGCACTAGAAGTTTAAATAAGGTACGACAGCATGAAAGGTTTGCCGTTCCCAAATCTTTTTTTTCTCTCCAATGCTTGTGAAAACAAGGGAAGAGCCGTGGACAAAATGCCGTTTGGCCCTCGCGCGCTATGGATAGAGGGTAGGAATGGCAGTGCCATGGGACAAACACAGCAGCCCCCCAGGGGTGACTCTGGCCTGGGAGAGGAGGTAAAGCCTGAGATGCCAGGGGATTTCAGAGAGCAACCACAAAAGGAAGATGCAAGTGAAGTCATAGAAATACGCTGGTGCCAGAAGACACGCTCGGCTGGACTGGTGACAACCATGTACTGCCCTTCCCCGCCAGCTCAGCCTCCCCGGCTGAGTCAGTGCTTCCCGGCACGAGGTGGCTTTGCAGCATTTCCCTCTTGTGGCATGCCCCTCTCCATTGCACAACCTCCAAACCTCACGCTGAGTGCCGCTGGAATTGGCCTGTGTTGACTTTCGCTGCCCGGGTGCCCGGTACGCCACGCAGCTGGGAGGGCGGTGAAGATAAGCCTCACGCTAACATTTGGAAGCAAAAAAAAACCCACAACCGTCTGCCAGGTGTTTTCAGGGTATCCCTCAGGCTGGGAGAACCTCAGAAACCCCAAAGAAGCTCCTTTCACCACCAAATCTGAACACCTGCTTTAGGATCCACAAGATCTGCTGGTTGGTTTTGTGTTTGAGGAATGCTTCCTGCTGAGGACAGCGTGCAATAAGGTCAAAGCCCGACCTCAAAACCATCTGCAGCTGGGAATGCGCTTCTCCAAAAAAGCTGTCAGAGGCTCAAATTAGACAACCAGGAAAGAGAAACACGGAAATTGTGGCCAGCTGTAGCAGTCACGGCTCAAAAGGAGCTCCTCTCCTCGCAAAGGAGCGAGGGGGGACAATTGACAGTCAATCTCCTCAACTTTTCATCTAAGGAAAAATCAAAAGTCCCTCTCCCGTTTGCCATCAGAAGCGCTGGGTCCCCAAAACCTCAGCATGAGACGATGCTGTTGGAGTTGGAAGTGAGCCACGTGATGGAGAAACACTTACTTTGCCTGCCTGTAACCTGACCAAAACTGAATGGCGTTTACCTGGGGGCTTCTGCCAAGCCTGGCGCTGCTGCAGACACGCTGCTGCAGACTGTGCCAGGGGGCTCCTCTGCCCCCCCTAAAGGACAGTTCGATTTTTTTCTCTTTTAATTCAACAGCTGTTCGTAAAATTGCCAAATCCCTGCTCCTCCCCGGCATCAGCTGCTGCTACCCGCCCATCGGCTACCTTACCTTACTGGCTTTGCCTTACCGTAGACTCCCTTCCCCAGGAGCTGCAGGAACCGACTGACCGCTGTCGCCATCTCAGCCTTGTTCAGGTCCAGAAGGGAGACAACCTGGAAGCCCAGCTGCTCCAGAAGAAGACTCAGCTCAAACACATCCGTGACGGGAGCTATCAAGTTGGGATGATGCTGGTAGTGGTTGTTGCCCACTAAAAGCGCTATCTTGCCTGTAGCTAACGAAAACACCAAGAGACAAAGTTGTAAATGCTCAGGAGGAGGCAAGGTCTCGCCTCCTTTGGTTGAGTGAGGATTAGGGAAATCTTTTCTTACTTCTAGGCAGGAAGGATAGAGCCTACGCTGCTACAAGCCTGAAGCGCCCTCCAGAAAGCCCTCGGCTTTCTGAACACTTAGACAAAATACACAAACCATCATTTTGAAAGTAAGACCTCAGAAGTTTTCCCTTGACAACCAAAATCCCAGGAGTGCAGGGATTCACCAGGGAGGTGCAGGGTTATTTGGCACCTGCCCTATGGTGACCGCAGGTCTTGCGTCCAGCGGAGCCTGGGAGGGGGATGATGCACTGAGCCAGGCTAAGAGGTCCTTTCCCCCACGGGGCTGAAGGAGAGAAACCCTGGGCTCTTGCTTTCAGTTTATCCCCACCTCCCACTGCAGGAAACCCAGATTCATGGCACTCGGTAGTGGTGGAGGAGCTTTGGCCTGCTCCGAGGAGGTATTTCAAGGAAGGGAAAAGGTCTCATGTGAACAACACTTTTAAACGCGTTTGGTGCGAGGCTGGGTTACTTATTGGAAATAATCTTACTCCACTTCCTGAGACCGATCAGGGCTTGGCAGGGGATAGGACTCATCCCGTGCCTTGCAGCCCTGATCCCAAAAGCACAGAGCCCATGACAATGTCGGCATAAAGGCTTGAAGCAGTCTCTGCAGGAAAGGCACCCACTCCTGCGCCCTGTCCCTCCATCCACCCTGGAGCCTGGCTTTTAATTAAAGGAAATAATTGCTCAGGAAGAAAAGATGACACTACTCACCAAAAAACTTTTCAGAGCGACAAGTACCTGGAAAAGAAAGAGGGAAATGATAAGCCTGTGCCCAGTGCCAGCTCTCCTCTCGGGGCTGGCACCTGCTCCAACATACCCCAGCAATGCAAAGCTGCAACGAACCCCGCGGAGCATCCGCACAAGCACCGCTCCTCGGGCAAGTTCTTCATAGCCTGATTGCTAACCCTAAAGACACCGGTCTGGAGATTTGGGGAGGATTTATGAAATCCCGAGCAGCTGGGAAGCCAAGCTTGGAGCCGACTCGCCTGCTCCCTCGCTGCGGCAAACGCAAAGGAAACACAATGACTCAAGATCAACATAAGCTTCAAAACAGAGAGCTTCTGCCCACGAGCGGTCAGCGCAGAGGAAGCCGACTGTTTGCTTTTGATTGCGATAATCTTCCCAGAGCCTTCACCACCCTGCTTTGCCTTTCCCTGCCTCTCAGCAGTTCCGGCTCAGAAAAGCCACCCCAAACGTGACTCACCTCCACAAGCTCCACAACCTCCCCTGCCCGAGCACTTCCAGCCTCTTAAAATCATCATTATCTTAACAGCTCCAGCTTTTCCTATTTAAATTAATAATAATAAATAAAAAAAAAAAGCAGCCCAGGAGAAAAACCGTAAAGCCCTACAGGCTCTAAAAGAAGAAATTAAGGGCATATTTTTCATTACATAAACCTCACGGGTCTGGAAGACCTTCAGCACCTGACCTGGTGTTGCTAATGCCCCAGGGATGCCTGGAAAGCCAGCAGAACAAGCCCATCCATCCCTTCCTGCCTCTGACAGGGCTGCCTCTTGCACGCTAAAGCTACCCAGCCATGACTTTTCAAACCCAACCTAATCCCGTGCCCCCTTCTCGCTGCCTGTCCCCATCCGGACACTGTTTTGCCACCTGCGAGGAGGCAGGGAGAGTGCTCTCTGGCTATAGAGGACCAATTTGCACTCTGGAGCAATTTTCAAGCCAGCCTAAAAGGCGAGGGGAAAGGTTTATGGCATAGAAAAATCTCTAGATGGAGTAAAGAGCCAGCAAAGCCAGCCCGCGCTATTCCTGTCTCACAGCAGGGCAAAGGCAGAGGGCCAAAGCGGCGTCACACCGAAGGTGGAGCATGCCCGAGCTCTGGGGACCCATCTTCTCCCTGGGATCCATCAGCTCACGCAGCATCAGGCCTGGGCTGCCAGCTCCAGGGGCCTGAACCTTCCCAAAATAAACACCAGCCTTTCCAGCTCTATGCGTCCGAGCGCATCGCTTCGTCTCAGAAAGGCTGTAAATGAGTTTTAGCAAAGGATCCCGCTGCGATTTGGCCGGGGAGCTATTAAACCAGCACCTTGGCAAGGCAAGAAAACCACAGCAAGCATCTGAGAGCGCTCAACCTGCTCTAATGCGGCAGGTTCCTGACAGACTGCAGGACCAGCAGCATCCCGTGCCGCAGTAGAGCGGATCACCGGCTTTTGGGTTTTTTTTTTTCTTTCACAGACGCCGCTTCCCGTGCTAGCTCTGAACCCCGTTATCAAGGAATCCCATTTCTCACGGGGCTGACGGACGCCCGCGCGCACCGCTCGGCAGGGCCTGCGCAGCTCTGCTGAAATCATCGCCTCCAGTATACCCAGGGTGTGAAACTGCGCTCTGCAGGCTGCTCCCGTGACAGCCGCCGCAGGAATGCCAGGACGCTCCAGCTTCCCCGCAGAGCCCCATGCTGCTTTTCCACTCTGAAGTGTCTTACCTTCGGCTCCCTGCAGAAGCGGTATTTAAAACTGGTGGTCTCTTTTTGTTAATAAAAAGAGTGCAAGATCTGCCCAAGCTGTGGGAGGTGCAAGTGTCAGACGCATCCGACTTCTCCTAATCCCACACCCCGGAGCCCAGCTTCCCCCACACCGATGAAGCCACAGGGTAACATGCCAGCACTGGGCTCCTTGTTCACCAGCCCTGCACTTCCAGGTGAGAGCACTAAATTCCTGCCCGTCCTTTCATTGCTTTTCACGCTAAAAGTTGATTTGCAGCAAAGCAGACGTGGGTTGGCTCCGCTCACCTATGTGGACATCCACAGCGTTGGTCCAGTGCTCTCCGTGGCTATTGGAGGCGCAGCAGAGGTACGTGCCGGAGTCACTGACCTTCGCGTGGGTGATCTAGACAGATTAAAAGTTAAATCACATTATTTATGGTGAAAGTTTGTGGCCCCCTGCTGATATCTGCCAAAGGCACCCGTGTTCCAGGAATAACAAGTCTTTTTTCTTGCTGTTGCTGAGACCTCATTCCTTGCCTCACAAAGCTACGAGATTGCCCAGGACACTTGTCTTTCTAAATAGCTCAGTAAGGCCACACGCTAAGGTCTGCTGCTGACCCCAGCTTCTACAGCGCAAGAATCCTCTGCCCAAATGCCTGCCTTTCTTTTTCCAGCAGCCCCCAAGCCCTGTGTCACAGCCATACTCTGCCCCAGGAGCCACACTGGGAGGACGGCGCACGGCCAACCTCAGAAAGCTGCCTGTTTTTCCTCTTAGGTGACATTTTCTAGATTTCTGATCACGCCCATCGCTCTCTTCTGGCAAGTTTTCAATTCTTATCCATCTCTCTTGGTGCGGGACAAGAATCAGAGCAGTACCGGCTGGCGAGGACCTCTGTGGTTCTCCAGCCCAGGCTCCCGCTCAGAGAGGAACTAAAGCCACCACTGGGCGAGGTTGGCCATGGCTTTGTCTAGTTGAGTACTGAAAATCCCCAAGGACAGAGATGTCTCTGCCTTTCCAGCTCCAGGGCAGCACTACCCACCTCTAACGAAGAACCTAATCCCCAGGTGGAACTTCCCTGTGAAAAATGCAATCTGAGGCCACTGTCCCCTCTAGCATCACCTACCACTGCTGAGAAGAGACTGGATCTCTTGTCTTCGTTACCCCTCACGTGATGCCCCAGCAGGAAGTCTGCCTTTCTTGCACCAAGACGACAGCACTGATTTACATTCGGTCAGCGACCCAAAATAAATCCAGACCTTTTGCTGTCTCCCTGACTCTTTTCTATCAGGACCGACCCCTTTTCCTTCTAGCTCTCCTGCAGGCAGACAGCACTCCCGCAGCTCCATCACTCTGCAGTCCCCTGCACAGACATACGATAGCTGTTCTTGTGCCGCTGCTGCAAAAAGGCACGAGAGACGCGCTGAGAGCCCTTGACGCACCTATGAATTGGTTACTTCTTAGAGAAACAACCACAGCTTTGAAAGAAGCCCGTAAAATGTATTCCCTCTTCACCCGGAGTCCTTTAGTCAGCTATCAAAGCAACAGGGGTGAGGCATGGAGTGCTTTCGCACAACCCTGCAACGCGGCAGGGAAAGATAGCCGAGCGCGAGGCTGCTTCTCAAGGGCTGGAGAGACGGGGAGGACGGGCAAGGAGAGGCTGCTTTCTGCTGGCATTCACCTGATCACACAGATCAAAGCACGCCCGAGCCCTGTCACGCAGATATGAGCCAGGCTTAAGGACTGCCACCTGTCACGTCCAGGACGAAAATAACACCATTTTCAGCAGCCTCTCCAAGGCTTCTGAGGCTCTCCCACGCCCACCATCCAGCAATGACCTTCTCCCATCACCCACCTCAGTAGCCAATGCTTCCGAACTATCGCAAGGCAACGTTACCCAGAGTTTTTTTTTCTTCTGTTGTTCCAGCAGGTTCCCATTCCGGTACCACTGGTAGGTGGGGGCCGGGACCCCCATGGCAGCACACTGCAGCTGTAGCGGCTTCCCCACCTCCACTCTCTGCTCGGTGGGGTTGAGGACGATGACCGGTTCTCCTCGCCAGAGCCGAGGCGGCAGTCCTGTGAAGCAGCGACACAGAATTGGTCCTCCCTCCACGGGGCAGAAAACAACGGTGATTCCCCCCACCCCCAGTAGAGGACTCTGCACATAATGCCAGAAAAGCGAGCTTTTTCCACCCACACCACGAGATGCCATCCCACAGGACCTCACAGCTGCGCCTTTCTGCTCTGGAAGCAGGGAATCCTTGAGAGCAACACCCGCAATAATAAACAACACGCCAAAGCCCTGCCTCTGGCTTCCCAAATGTGATGCTTGCCCTTTCCTGCCAAGGGCGCAGTCAACCTGCTGAGGTCAACCACACCCAGAGTTATTTTTGCTCAGCTTTGAAATAGCCACATCGCCTCTTCCAGTCCCTCTGCCCAACGCAAACAGGCAAACACCTGGTATAACTCTGGGAAACACACAGCGAGTGATCAGCAGGAGGAGCAGGTACACGCAGCCGGTGTTATTGAGACAATGACAGAGAACTGAAGCATCCAGAGGACGGACGCAGACGCCTGGCTTAGACCTGCATGCTCATGTTGCTGGAGCAATCCTTCGGGATTGTGATTTTCGAGCTGCAAGGTCACAGCGGCCCGGGAACTGCACAGGATCACTGTTCCAAGGGTGGGCAAAGCACAAAATATTGAAAAGATAGAAGACATGCTCGCACCTCTGGCGACACACTGATGGACCTCCACCTTCACCCAGTCGGAGAAGACGGCATTCCTGTAGAGGTCATTGATTCTGCACGTGTAGAGTTGGGTCTGCTGTGCAGTGATGGGCAAATCTTGCTTGGTGGCACCAGGGATCTGGCAGCAGACAGACTAAAGGGAAAACACAGGCAGTGGGCAGCAAATCCCCCTCACCAGCAAATACCCCTCACTGCTGGTAGCAGAAGGCATCAGCAAGCCCTTTGCAGGAGCAGGAAAAGCGTAAGTCCCTGGTTTCCTCCCCTCCTCCAGCCGCAGGGATGCAGGAGAAGGAGCTTTTCCATTGCATGCCCCTTTCCAGCGTCTGCAGAAGCCCTTGGCGTGCACACACATCCTATCCCCGGCTCCTTCGAGCCTCCTGCCTCCCACCAGGTCTGTCCACGGAGGGCCAGCTCCATCGCCGTGGCCAGGGCCACCTCTGCCCCGACCCTTACCTGGTGCTGACAGAACCACTGGTACTGCAGCGAGGTGCGTCCCTCGGCTCTGCACCGCAGGCTGAAGGAGTACCCCACGGGGACGGAGACGGAGACCGGCTGCTCGGTGATCGCAATGGCTGCGGGGGAACAGGACGGGGAGATGGAAACAAGCTGGTGGGCGCAGCCCAGGGGCTCGCTCCCAGCCGGTGGCTGGTGCCCGGGCACGGTGGGCTGCAAGAGGGGGTCTCCCATCACCCATCCCAGGGGTAGATTTGGAACAACAGCGACGTTGGGCCTCCCTGCCCAGGGGATGCCACGGGGCTTGTGGGGTGGTCCCTCGGGGCCCAGCGGCGGCGGGGGATGGCCCAGGCCCGGCTGCCCCCCGCGGCGGCCTCTCACCTTCCTGCATCGCTTCGCCGGCGGCTCCTCCCCGGTCTCGGCGGCCGCCGGCCGGGCCCGCGGCGGCTCCTCTGCGGGGGCAGCGGCAGCAGCACCTGGGGCGGGCGGGACGGCAGCGCCCGGAGCTGGTGGGGGGGGGCAGCTCGGGCCCTGTGCGGCGAGCCGGCAGGGCGGCCTCCGGGGCCGGCTGGGCCGGGCCGCGGGTCGCCGGGCCGCGGCCCCGCCGTGCCCCGCCGCCCGGGGAAGGCCCCGCCGGCCCCGCACTTCCGCGCCGCCGGGCCCGCCCCGCTCCCACGGCCCGACCGCGCGGGGCGGGACGGACGGCGCCGGGGCTGGACCGGCGCTGCCCGGGACGGGACGGGACGGGACAGCCCGCTCCGAGGGGTCGCGGCAGGAGACGCCTCTCGGTCGGGTACCAAACCCCCCGTGCCTCCCCTGCCCACGGGTGACCTCGTCGCCGCCCCCACGGGTGTCCTCGCCCCCATCCCCATGGATATCCTTGTCCGAATCCCCATGGATATCCTTGCCCACACCCCCACGGGTGTCCTCATCCCCATGCCCACAAGTGTCCTCTCCCCGTCTCCACAGGTGTCCCCACCTCATCCCCACAAGTGTCCTCTCCCCCATCCCCACGGGTGTCCTCGCCCCCATCCCCACAGCTGTCCCCACCTCATCCCCACAGGTGTCCTCACCCCCATCCCCACAGGTGTCCCCACCTCATCCCCATGGGTGTCCTCGCCCCCATCCCCATGGATATCCTTCCCCACACCCCCACAGGTCTCCTCACCCCACTCCTCATGGATGTCCTCACCTCCCACCCCACAGGTGTCCTCGCCCCCGTCCCCACGGCCGTCCTCACCTCATCCCCACCACCACCCTTGCTCTCATCCCCGCGGCCGCCCTCCCCTCCGTCCTCGCACCCCACGGCCACCCTCACCTCTCTCCCGGGGGCCGCAGCCCCAAGGCTCATGGTGGAGCCACAGCTGTGCTGCCTCTGCTCCGCCAGGTGGGCAGAAACCCCGCTGGGCTGCTTCCTCCGAGAAATCCCCGCCGGCTGGGCCGGGCATCACGAGGGCCCAGGGGAAGTGGCGCTGGGCCAGCCCGCCCCAAGGTTGCACAAGCCCCCGCGGGATGTGGCGGAACTGGGACGGCCGGGGACAGCCTGCTCACCCAGGGGAAACGACACAGTGGTGAGCGTCAGGACTCCTTCCCCCCATGCCACGACTTTCATTTACAAAGTTAGGCTGAGTGAGGTCAGACTCATTCAACCTAAAGTCGTCACCTTTCCAGAGGTGGGAGGACCACTTGGAAAGGAGCTGGAGGTCTGTGACACAGCAAATGGAGAGGATGGAGGGTGAACTGGGAGCAACTGGTTGTCGTTCTCAAAGAGCTTCGCTCTGAAGTGACTGGACAGGGAGTGTGACACAAAGCCAATGGAGATGGGCTCAGGACTTGGGGGTTCCCACTGACAGGTTCCCAGCCCCAGGGCAGACAAATTCGCACCAGCCTGGCTTCTCCCCAAGCCAATGGTCCTGGGCAGCAGGTTCCTGTGGTGCCAGGAGTGATGGGCACCAGGACTTCGGCATGAAGGTGACTACAAACCATCTGGAGAAGAAGCTGCAAGAGAGACCCTTGCTCTCCTGCTGATATTTCTCCCCCCTTGGGGCTGCAGCACTGGTTTTCACAATAGTGATGATAGGAGTTGACCAAGGAAAAGCAAGAGCACCAGGGATGTCTCTCCCAAGTGCCTTCAGTGGCAGCATGGAAGGGTGCAGGCAGGTCTCCGGGTGGCTGAGAGCGGTCATGGATCACCTCTACGGGGTTTCCCAGGGAACCCGGGGCAGAGCTGAGCCATGCCATAGGGTCAGAGGGACCAGAAAAGGCCAAGGGATGTGTCTTCTACCTGCTCTTATAAGGGCTGGGGAAGAGGATGGTAGGAAAAAGCCAAACCCAACAAATTGGTGGGTGGAGGAAGGATTTTCTCCCTCCACACCCTTTCCTCTGTGCAGGATGGGACAGTCAGGCTGTGCTCCTGCAAAGGCAGGAAAACGTGCTACACCCTGTCCATAGATCTGATCCAGAGCAATCCCTGCTCCTACAGGGACTGGTCCTTTCCTTTCCTGGATACAGGGAAGGTGATGCTTAGCACAGACTCATAGGACCTTTCTTTGTGCTCATCTCCCCAGCTGTCTCTGAGACCACACAGACCCTCCGTTTTCTGAATTTCTAGCGGGTCCAGACAAGCATTTGGAAATATACCCTTGCAGGTTTAAAATAAACATATTAATGGATTGCAAATGAAGGTTCCAGCTGAATATGTGCCGGTAGCTCCGTGTCATGCCTGTGAAGCCGAGTTATTTAAAATGCAGTGCAGGTAGCTAATAAAAATGATCGTTAAGTTAACCCCAGAACTTTCCCGGAGCTAAAGATGACACTTCTGGTTGATGCAGTGTCTCTTCAAACAGCTGGAGGTTGCTGTGTTCCTCACAGACTGCTTCTCTGGGCTTCAGAGAGAGCATCCTCCATCCAATACCTCCACAAAAAGCCGGTCGTGCTTGTCCTCTGTAAAAGCCCTGCCCTGTCAGAGTCTGCATGAATATTTGGTGAAGAATCAGGGCCGAGAGCTTGTTGATGTCGCGGTGGAGAGCAGGAAGAAGCCGGTGATTTTAGAAAGGGAGGAACCTACGGGTGTGCGTGCAGGCGGGGAAAGGGAAGGATATATTGTGTGAGAGGAGCGAGAAAACATCTGTGGCTCTCGCTGTGAGTCAGCGCTGGATTTGCAGGCAGAGGAGGAAAGCTTTGCTAACAAGGATTGAAGCCTTGTGGCTGACTGGCTTAGGCTTCAAAAGCTAAATGGCGAGGGAGCGTGTTTCCAAATGGAGACGGGAGCAGGGGGCACTGTCACTCTCTGGGAACAAAATGACGGGAGAGCAGATGCTGTAAGAGGAAGCTCTGTCTCAGCAGGGTGACAGGCACAAGAACCATTCAGAGCCTGAAAGGGCAGGAAAAAATACATCCAGGGTGTGTCTGGGGGGCAGATCAAACACCACAGCAGGCTTCGTCTCACCACAGCCGGGCTAAATCTGCGCTCACCATCCAGGTTTCGCCCTGCTGCCTGGATGAGGCACAGACCCACGGTATGATTGGGGTGGGAAGGGAGCTCTGGAGGTCTCTGGTCCAGCCCCTCCCTGCTCTGAGCCGGACGTTGATCAGCTCCTTGTCCCATTCACACTCTCCCAGGATGGAGATCGCCCACCTCTGTAGGACCCTGTTGTACTCTTTCATCCCCTCACAGGGCAATTTCTTTTCCTAACATCTAATCAGAACTTTCGTCCTTGCCACTTGCATTTGTTCCCTTTCGGACTATCCCTCTGCACCCCTGGGAAGCGGCTGGCTCTGTCTGGTCTGCACCCTCCCGTGAGGTAGCTGAAGGAAGCAAGGAGGTCTCCATTTAGCCCTCCCCTGAAGGCTTAAACCCAGTTTCTCTCGTCCTCTCCTCCTATGTCATGTTCCTGAGCTCCCTTAATCATCTTGGTGGCCTTCACTGGACTCACTCCAGTGTATCAGTGTCTTTCCTGTATTTGGGAGTCTGAAATCGGACACAGTTCCAGGCCCAACACAGAGACTCGCCTGTCCTGGACACCCTTCTCAAGACGGTCTGGGCTCTCTTCTCTCAGACCAACACCCCCAAAGAGGTAGGGCGCGTGGTGACGGGATGGTAAAATGACGCGTAATTCATATGCTGGGTCTTGAATTCAGGTTGCCTGAAACTGTAGGGCCTGAAAGTCCTCTTCCTTTCAGGGAAAGAGACAGGAGCAGGAGAATGCCACCTTGCGTCCTCCCAGCCTAGCATCCTGCCTCCCACGTGTGGGCAGCAGCCAGGGCACAGCAAAGGGTGTGAGATCGAGGCATGCACACAGAGAATATTCTTTTGTAGCTCGGAGACTTGTTGAACCAAAGGTAGTAACTTTGTCCAGCTAATTTCATTTGATGCCCCCTGGTCTTGTTCTCCTCGTCCAAGTATCCTCTCTGGTATCACAAACTATTTACATGCCTGATAGTGTAATCACCTGCCACGGTGGCCTGCAAAAAGCAAATAAACTCCAATACCTACTCCTGAGACGACAGAAATCTCCTTCCAAAACATTGCTCAAATGCGAGACTGCCCCGGGATCTGAGCTGAGAAAAGCATTTCGCTGGGCCTCGAGTGGAAGAACTACAAGTCTGATCATGCCACTGTCAACCAACTGGATAAATCCAGATTTGGAGCGGTTAGGACCACATCATAACTACTGCAACCACAGAAACCAAACTGTTGACCCAGTAAACACGGACTCTGACAGGTCAACAGGACCCAAGAAACTTTATATGAGAGTAGAACTTATTTGGGCGTCCTGGCTTTGGATCTGGTGGTGCCTGCAAGCACCGCTCCACTAGATTGCATGGCCTATTACCCGACAGTCACCGCCTCTCCCTGCAAACTTCTCCCCAAAGCCCTGGTCCACAGGTGTCACTGCCCTCCCATATGCCTGGGCATGGGCATCTGCCGGGCTTGGCAATTCTTTTGGCGGACATCAGTTTCTCCGCCTGCAGATCTGTGTCGGTTTGTTACCACCCCTTCCATTTGGACCGAGTTTGATAGACCAGTGACAAGAACAGCTTAGGTGAAGGCTGTGTGTGTGTCGGCACGTCCCTGTGCCCGTGCACGGGTGGTGCACACACCCTGTGTTTCTGCGCATGCCCCCGTACCGGTACAGGTGATGCACACACTCTGTATGTCCCTATCCAAAGCCACCTTCCAAATCACCGTGTGTGCTGGGGAAGAGGAATCCGGGCTGTCCCGCACCAAGTGACCCAGGCGGCCACCACCTGCCCCGCTGCTTGCTGCCACATTCGTTATCTCTCCTGCCCAGGGAGGACCGGCTCGCAGCCTGTTGCCTTTCCCAGTCTGGAGCAGCCATCTGCCGTCATCTTCTCCACCATAGTCTTCCCACTTCTGCAGCAATCGCTGCTGTGCAGTCATGGGCAGAGAGCCGATCCGCAGCAAATCTGCTCCATCCCTCAATCCCGTGCCGGGGAGACACGGTGCCACCAGTGATGTGCCTGCGGCACGCGATACAACAGCTTGACAGGCAAGACGAAGGTGGAACAAGAATAAATCCCATTTTATTGCGCATTATGTTTTCATTTGGTATTAAATCACTGCTGGTAATAGTTTGTGACACGTACCCACCTTTTATAGCCCTCTTTTGTGCTGTTCTTTTCATGGAGACCAAATAAATAGCATCACGGATCTTCTCCCGGAGAAAACCCAGGCTGCCGAGGGGTGAGTCCAACATGAGGGGACTGCCATGACCGCACTGTGCGGTGCTGCCGGCCAGGCGGGAGCCTGGGGCCTGCGCGACACTGGGGGACACTTTAGCTGATCCCAAGACACCCAAATTGAGAAATCCCCCAAATCGAGCCGGGGGTGGCGGTTATTACTAAAAAGAATAAAATACGCTCTCTCCCAAAATGATGGCATCGAGCTGGCAGTGCTGGAATGAGGAGGAGGAGGAGGACGGGCAGCAAGGCCATGGGGCAGCCCTGGTCCCGGGGAGGCCAGGCCCCAGGCCCCGGGGCAGATTGGGTGGCCAGGCCCCGGGGGGGTGGCCCGGCTCCGGGGGAGGCCCGGGCAGCAGGGCCCCGGAGCAGAGTGGGCGGCCAGGCCCCGGGAGGCCGGGCCCGGCCGGGCCGCACCACCGCGTCACGCCGCCGCCCCCGACTGACAGCGGCATGTGCGGGGCGGCTATAAATGCCGGCGGTGAGTGACAGGGTGGGCAGCGGCGGCGGGGGCAGGGGCAGCCGCAGCCCGGCCGCCGCCATGGGCTCGACCCGCCGGGCCCTCGCCGGCTTCTCCGGGCGGGGAACGGGCAGCGTGGAGGGGGCAGAGGAGGCCGAAAGCGCAGCCTGGGCCTCCCGCCCCGACCGGCGGAGCTACCTGCTGGGCATCCGGCCCCAGAACAGGTGAGCGGGACGGGAAGGGGACGGGGCCGTTTCAGAGGCCGGTGGCGGGGGGGGGGGGGCCGGGGCGCGGGATGAGCTGTGCGGGGTGAAGCGGGAGCTGAGCGGGCTGGCGGCGTCCCAGGCGGTGAGGCAATACCGGGACGGAGGTGACGGCCCAGCTGGAAGCGGCGTGGCCGCCTGGGCCTTTCCCTCCCCGCACATCTTCTGTGGGGTGGGAAAAGCCAAGCGGTGGCTTGAGCTCTCCATAATAGCGGGTTGGCCCCCGCTTCCTGGCAAAGGGCTGTGTTTTTGGAAGGGCGGGTGGGCTCGGCGTGCTGCGAAACGCAGGCGGACGCCGGGCCCTGCGCCTCTCCCGTTAAAACGGGGTGCGGGCGCTGCCCTGACCTTCCTGCCTTCGCTGTGGTGACGCCGCCTTTGTTACCGACACCAGGCTCCCAGCAAGGGGCCCGCTTGCGCCTGTGCCTTATCTCATTGCCAAAAAGGTATTTCTACAATGTAGATACGGGCCGAGCGGCAGTGGGAACGGCATTCCTGGGTCAGAAATGGCCGGAGGCAGGGGGTCTGCGGTAGGAATAAGGCTTTGTTCGCATGGGAGAAGGTATGATAAACATGTCAACTGAGACTGGCTGAGGTTAGCGCATAGAAAAACGCAAGGCAACGTGCCAGCGAAGGCAAAGGTGTTGGTGATTGTGCTAGTGGTTCAAAAGAAAGCCTATAAATTACTTTGAATTCACTGGGAATGCTCTTCGGTCTGTAAGCTCTTGAGTGTGCCTCTTCTCTGTTGATGGTTTACAAATAATCCATTTCCAGTGTGTCAAGCTCTGATGCCTCAAAGAATCGGAGTTTCATAAAAATAAATACAGGACCAAAAGGGATAAAGACGTGCTGCTTGGAAGTCAGATGTTAAAAATGGGGTAATGCCAAAGTTCAGTTGCCTTAATTCAGTCCCTTTGTGCTGGTATCGTAGCGTGTGACCTGACTGCAGCCTTTCTGCATGCCGTGGCATCTCCAGTACCAACAAATGCCCCTACGGCATCCACAGCCAAGCCGTGACCTGAGACCATACCGTGCAAAGGAAAGCTGTAATTGAGTCTGGTGACTCCATTCTGCGGATTACAAGTAGAGAGAGTCAATAAATAAATAAGATATTGAGGTGTTTTGGTTGCCTATCGCTTGACTTTTATTCGCCCCTGAGGGTGTTCAAATTGCAGCTTTAATCAGTTTAACCATAAAGGAGTGTTCATCGGTCCTGCAAACAGTACCTCCGGTGTTCCCAGCCAGGTTCCCCAAATTCCCAAAGTTACCCTGAAGGCCGCAGGGGAGGGCGCAGAGCGACGTAGCGCTCCCGTGCAGTGAACCTGGTGTCTTCTGCCTGGGTGGATGCTGCGGCTCAGGCACGGTAAATCCAGCCTGTGCCCGCAAAGCTCTGAGTCCCAAACACCTTGAACTTGCCGGGCAGCAGTGGGTGCACCCCAGCCTCCATCCACAGGAGCCTGGTGCTTTTGCAGGTGAAGGGACACCGTACTGCCATGCTTAAATCTGCACTCAGGCTCGTTTTTTTTCAACCCACTTATGTACTTGCTCGTCAAGGCCTGTGGCAAGATACTTTCTTTTTGCCCCGTAACTTCAGTGGCTGCCCCTTCTGTTGTAAGAAGCAGTGAATAAATATTCACTAAATAGCAAAACTGACCTTTCCCTGTGTTCATGACATCTTCCAGTTTCTCTGATGAATTAGGGAGGAGGAATAAATAAAAGTCTTATTCCCTGCACAGCCCTGGGAGCGCCTGCAAGCGTTGAGGACTTGCGCCAGGATGTGTGGAAACCATGGTGGTGTCTGTGATGCAGGGCAAGGGCTTGAATGAAGTGGGGCTTTTTGTCCTGTAATTAAATAATGTATCATAACAATTCTGGAAAGCAAGTGAGCGGAATGGGGTAGGCAAGAAGACTTTCAGAAAGCAATTATGAGTTTAATTAAATCCAGGAACATCTGGAGAGCTTGCCTGGGAGAACTTGAAAAGCAAGATGAGTGACATGCCTAACGGCAGATAACATTCAGCAGTTCCCTTCAAAGCAGAACGTATTTGAATTTGGTGGGTTTGGAGCTAACGAAAGTATGGGACAAGTGATGCAGGCACAGAATTGTGGTGGGAGGCTGCTCTGGTGGTTAGAAAGCAAAAATGGATATTCTGATCCAAAGAAAGCGTGGGGTTTTTTTTTTTTTTTCAGGCTTCTCTGTTGCTGGCTTTATACGTATATGTAGAACGTGTTTAACCGAAATATTTGCCTGCTCTCTTTACCCGCTCTTAAAGCAGTAGAAAGTGTAGTGGCGTGGCAGAGGTACTTACAGACGTGGAAATGTCTTTACGGAGCTGAGGTTAGGAATCCCTGCTTCTGGGGTGGTGCATGAACACGTTTCACCTACACGATTGCATTTGTGAACCGTGTAGAGAGTAGTCTGGATGGTCGTACCTGGTCTCCCTTGTCCTATAGGAGGAAAGGGATGTTGTGTAAATTGAAGGATACTAATTTGGAATCTGGTACATGCTTTTTCTGGTTTTGTTTTTTTTTTTTTTTTAACCTGTAGAATCTGTCAGAGGTGGCGGTGCAGGGGCCAAAAGAATAGAGGTGTTGAAAATAGCCCTAGAGAGAATGTCATCCCTTTATTAAACAGACTATTCAGGATGTTTACTTCTTGTGCCTTTAGGAACTGGTCTTTAGGAAGAATCTTCCCTCTGAGCTGACAGCTCACTGACAAGAGGTTACCGGTTTTCCTTCATCAGCCTTTTAATGTGTACCTGATAACAGACAACGTGAGGAGCGGCTTATGGTCATGGTGACTTGCCTTCTGCCCCCGCAGCTGACAGGACTTGTTTATTTTGGGGTAGGTGGTGGTTTAAACAACTCTTAACATCTCAAAGCACTTGAATATAACTACTTCACAAAGTGAGAGGAGACTCTGTCGCTCCTGTCCGTGGTCTGCCTTAACTGAATTCATGGGCCACAACTTCAAGACGTCTCCTTAGGTGTCCTTTTTGTAAGAACTAGCAAATTCTGTAGAATTTCTTGTGCAGAGAGATGCAGTTTCATGTGAAATCTTACGGCAGAGGCTTCATCTGAGACCTAGGCAAGCTCCTCTGTTGGAAGTGATCTGCACCTCTTGTCTAATGCAGATGTCTGCTCCTCGGTCTCGTTACAGCATTGCCTCCTCGCTTAAATATCTTTCTACTGTCATAGCTTCATCATATGCAGATATTTTTAGAGTATAGTGACGTTGCCTCTGATCTTTTCTTGGACGGGCGTCTCTGGTTGTGGTGGCAGTTGAGCTCAGGAGAGTGCCTTGCCACCTGGCTTTTCTGGCTAGAAACCATTCCCAATCCTTGTACCTCTTGTTCTGCACATAATATCAAATGGAGGTGAAAGATCTGTTACTATAATAAAGTGAGCTGAAAACACAGGAGTGCTTGGTTCCTGAAAAGCGTGTTTAGCTTGCTTAGTTCGGAGGAGTTCCCTCTCCAGCAGCTGGGCATCTGTAACTTCTTACGGGACCTTGCTTTTGGCAGCAAGTGGTGTAAATCCCTGACTAGAAACCAGCTGTGGCATCTGGAGGATTTCAGCGTACCTGTCTTGTTGGTCGGAAGCATCCCAAACTCTTGACAGGAGGGACATCCAGGCAAAAGTGAAGGCGTTGGTGGGTTCATCCCCCGGGGTCTCTAGGGTGGAAGTGTCTCTTTTCCTGTTGGTGTAGCTCTCTGCCCAGCGGTGCCTTGTTTGAGCGGGCACCTTACCGGTTGGGCACCGGTGGGCACCGAGCTGCAGCTCTCAGCCACCTTTCTGAAGCGTCCTGTCCGTATCTCCTAGAAAGTCACGTGGAGCTGAGTACGTAGGCTGGTGAGCCAGTGACCTAGGCTGGAAGATGAAGATGTGGAGCTGGACGAACAGTGCCCTTCAGGACCGCTGTTGAGATACACTCTGTATCTCATGTGTGAA
The DNA here is from genome assembly GCA_009819605.1 of Sterna hirundo. Classification (NCBI taxonomy): domain Eukaryota; kingdom Metazoa; phylum Chordata; class Aves; order Charadriiformes; family Laridae; genus Sterna; species Sterna hirundo. The sequence goes on from CM020445.1 coordinate 24,479,993, forward strand.
CTTTCCTCTTCTCTGGAAACCCCATAAATGGAGACATTTCTCAGGCCTGGGATGCCAGCTGGTTGCGTGGAGGGGAGAGCGTGGTCTCCTCTCAACCAGGCCCCTCTTGTGCCGCCGCAGAGGCATTGAAACCCGCTCTGTCCTCGCTCTGTTTCAGCACGGGGGGGGAAGGTCTTGGGTGAATGAGGCTGTTATCTCACGCCGACTCGGTCTCACACTTCACAGCATCGCCTGGTCCAAGAAGAGGAAGGCAGAGGAGCTGCTACAAACAGCTGTATCTTCACCTTGCTTCTTTTCTAACCCACACTCACAAAAAATCTTCTATGCGCAATGAGTTACCAGGAAGATGTCAGCTTCCCTAGGCGTCTTGTTGTCCGATATTTGCTTTGCTTGCTTTTGTCCTTTCTCATGCCTTGATGTCTTTCAGCTAGCTACCAGTTTGATTTGGACTGTAGAGGCAGCAGTAATTCAGAGCTAAAATACACAAATCTGCGCCACCTTCAGAGCGTTGCAGGGGCTGGTACAGGAACATGTAACTTAATTTATTGTTTTCCACCTTCTCTGTTAATGAAATCTAGCTCTAAATTGTTACATGCGAGTCTGTGTTCATCTCGGCTCAAAGTTAATTACCTGCAGAAAAAAATGCCATATTTCTCCAGCTCTGACATCGATTCGTTCCGTGACCTTGACAAGCGAAGACTCAATACATCCGTTTTCCAGTCTGTAAAATAACAATGTGTCTCATACAGCTCCACAGCACTCACAGCTGCTTTATCACAGCACCGCTGATAATTACTGCCATGGTATATGAAGCACAAACACACTCGTTCTGTGTGTGCGTGAAGGGCTTGATAAGAAGCGGGGACACATGGCAGGAAAGAAGCCTTAAGCATAACCATATGTACACGAAAGCTTCATTGTTGGCTTTTCAGTGTTGAAAAGGGTTGGCTTCCGACAGCTGAGAAGACCTTCGGAGAGGCTTGTGTTTGTCTCGAGTAGTGTTAACCTTGGAGGCAGAGAAGTTCATGTGAAACCTTATACTTGGAAGTCTGCATGTGCAAAACATGCCCAATAATGTCACGGGTCAGGGCGGCAGCGAGAGGGAGCGTCTTGTAGGGGACGGCCAGGGCCATCCCTCTGGCCTGCTCCCGGCATGGACGCACTGCCCTGTTTCCCCCCCGGGCTCTTCGGAGCAGCTTTTCTGCAGCGCTCTTTCCGCCAAACCGTAACTCGGAGGTCTCAGCTTTGCTGTCATTGCCAGGTTTCACTGTTCGCTTGCTGCGCTGGAGAGCTCGCGTGGCTCCATTTTTGGGCCGCGGAAGAGCACTGAAATGTATTAACGACTGCTGCAGCTCGAGCACATCAAGTCCACACGCTTGTACACGCAAGGATGGAGCCCCTGTGAAGCCTTTTTCAGGGCATCCTGAGCTCTTGTCGACTTCCATATGAGGACACGAGCTGGAAGGAGGAGGATTTGTTTATCTCTGTAAGAAGAAATACAGAAAGAGGAGAATTTGACACACAGAAAGCGGAGAATTTCAGGCAGTGATTGCATGAGAGGGTTTAGAAAAGGTGCTAGATTTCAAATCTATGTTTTTCAAGCAGTTAACTTTTCAGTGCCAGTGGGGTAATGTACCAGCCTAGGCCATCAACTTGAGCGATGTTTTTAGTGATTAAAAACAGTGAGTGTGATTGACAGTTCTGCCTCCTGCCCTTGCAGCAAGACTGAAATTTGGCGAGCGCATGAAAAATGGGGAAGACTGTCTTCGCTTCTGGAGAAAATTATGAGTAGTTGAAGGGCTAAAACCTTTTAAGTAGATGATAAACGTCCGAAGGAGTTTGAAAGCCTCTGATGAAGCGGAACTTGAAGAACAGAGGCTGGTAGAAGGGTATAATTCTCACAGTCCAGCGCAACAGCGGGTAATAACCAAACCTGTATTTTCAGGGCTAGCTTTTAACAAGCCGTGCTGCGCTTCAGGGATGTGAGACACCTGAGAAGGCTTCCTCCCACCCACGCTGCACATGCCTGGAGCAGATCTCTCTGAGCTCCCCTTCTCCAGGAGAGAGAAACCAGCACCCTTAGACCTTGATTCGCCTGCTTTAGATGTGTTCCTCAGGATAAGACAAGCGTTTGCTTTCATCCAGTGACTATAATGGCTCCCGGCTTGCTCGGGGGGAGACATGTCCGCTGCCAGCACTGCGTTTCGTTAGCAGAGTCCTCAACTGTGTGCACTAACAAGTCTCTGGAGAGCTGGGGACGCAGGCGGTCCGGTCCCAAAGCGTATCAGACAGGGCGCGCTGGGGCGCCTGTCGTGCTTTGCCCGGGAGTCCCGGGTTTCCCAGCGGGTAGGTTTGGTTTGGAGCCTGACGTGGTTACGCCGTTGCAGCTCTGCGCGGCTGTGCTGGGAACGTAACGAAAATGAAGTGAAATGCCAGCTGCCTGCAGGCAGGGCTGTTCTGGCTGAAACACTCAGAATTTGATCTTGCTCTCTCTGGGCTTAGTCTGAAAAGCAAATTTTGCTTGGTTCCTTAGCATATAGAGGTTAAACTTTAGTTAACGGGTGGATCTTTGCGGTGATGCCCTTTTTCTTTTGATAACATCACGGCTCCTCAAGAGACCCTCAGACCAGTATTCAGCACCGTGTTTCAGGATGTGCAGTGAATAAAGCCCAGGCTGTGTGCTCAACACTGGGGATGGGGAAAAAAATAGCACTGACAACGCTCGCTGTTTGATCACATTCAGGAGCACAAGGGGTTTGTGGCACAGGCACCCTTCATTCTGACGCTTGCTATTCGGGTGATTTTCTTTACGTCCAAGCCAAGACACCTTCCCCTTTGTCTTATGCAAGAAAGCATGATTAAAACTGCACTTCTGACTACGCTGGCGTTCTCCAGCAAGTGTTTCAGGATCTTCCCCACCGGCTCTCCTCAAGCGATGCCAGGTCCTTTGTATTCCTGGAGGCTAAAAGGTCGTCTTTCCCTTTTCCCAAAAAGTTTTTGGGCTTATTTGCTGTTGGAAAGCTGGTGGCTGAGACTACGTAAGCCCGTGAGTTGTGTTTGCAGCCAGACAGAGGTGGCTGGGGGCACCCAGAGCCCGTGGGGGCTGCTCCCCTGGGATGGCTGGGCTTGGGAGGGTTGTGGGAGGAGGGAGGTCAGCGGAGGACGAGAGCAGCTGGAGGTACATTCAGAGCTCTCTGAGGTGGGAGATGAGGACAAGGTGACGCGCTGGTCAGTAAGGCGGGTAACACAAAGGCATGCCTTGCACTGCTGGAGAGGACTTGGGGCTCAAAGGGATGCCCCAGGTGGTGGGGCTCGGCTGGAAAGACAAAGTTCCTCTGTATGGCTTCTTCCATGGGCCAGCACAGCTCATGCAAGATGGACTGGGTGGCTGATCCTCAGCCTGTTATGGTTAGTGTTTGATTTTTCCAGCTGGATAACGCCTGACCTGCTCATCCTCTGGCTGCGTGAACAGCAGTTGGCACCGGGGAGGGATCAGGATCGTGTGGCTGGGGGTGGAGAGGGTGAAGCTGCTGCCAAAAGGGCAAGTGTCACCCATGTTTGTTGGGTTAAGGCTACTCCTGAGCGGCTGTCCAAAACTTCTTCTGTCTTTGCTCCCCTGATCTGAAGGAGTCAGTGAGCTCTTCAGAGTGCTGGGGATTTTTTTCCCCACAATGAAAATGTGCAATTATTTGTGTGAAGTGTCTACTTTTTTTACTTATTATTTGCACGGAGGTTCTGCCTCCACAGGTGGAAGTGCTATAAGGCTGGCAGGAGCAGTTTTCAGAGACCCTCTGTGGTCATTTTTAGGGCCAGACTTGAAGTCCTGCTTGGGACTGGGACTCGCACAGAGCCCGGATTGGTCATTTGGGTGGGAGACCTCAAGGGGTGCAGCTGTCTTGGTTCTTCGTGCTGCCTTCTGTAGCATCATCGTAAAGCCCCGAAGGCCGGCTGTTCAACGGTGGTCTTCAGTGCACGAGGCTGGGAAGGTTGGGTCCGTCTGCACGTCCTGATGTGGGCAAATGACTTGGTGCGTCCCAGAGGGGGTGTCTGTGCAGTGTGGTGAGGTTGTTGCAGAGGCGCTACTGGCTTGTGTCTCGGTGCGGTGAAAGCACTGAGCTTACACGCTGTTAGCCTACTTGGTAGCTAGTCAGTTTGGGGCTTCTGATTGCTGTGTGGGTGAGACGAGGGCCTGAGGAACTGCTCCTGACCGCTGCAGGTCAATGCCGAGGGCTTTTTTCCTACAGCCTGCAAGGGGCCACTGCCACAGTATGGCAATGTGGCCTTTTGGCTAGCACGTGGGTCCTTGAAGACACTCCTTCGGGAGAGCTGGTGGCCACTGGTAAGTAGCTCTTCTGGGTGTCCTGTGTGTAGGACTTGGATGTTTGGTTTATTTTTTTTTTTTCCTCCTGAATTGGTTAATGTTATAACATGTTCCTGCAAAGAAAGCAAACCCTGTAGCTTCTTGTCTGCTTCTTTTATATTATTTTAGTTTTTTTTTTTTTTGCCAGACCTTAGTGATTTGGTTGGCAAGCTGGAAGGCGGTATATAGTGACCAGAGAGTTTTCAGCTTCTCCAAAGAGCTGTCCTTGGAAGCACAGAGGGGGACCAGCTCAGGCCACCCGCTTGCCAGCAGAGAAGTGGGCTTGCGGCGGTCTGTACTCCTGCCTGCCCTTTAATCCAACACCTCCCGGGGTGGAGTTGCCTGCTTTGAGCACAACGCTGCGGATGGTGCATGGAAGGCTCAGGTGCTGCTTCTCGGAAACCTACTTGTACAAATGTCCTTACACTTATTCTCTGCGGTTAACGACCATTTCATTTTTACAGCCTTTGATTTCAATTGACAATGTGGCTTGCTCCTCCTGGCACTCAGCCTGAGTAAGGCAGCTGTACCTTCTTTTAATAGGAACTCTGACCTGTGCAAAACGACTCATCATTAATACGTCTCTGTACCGGTTTGTTTATTTCGGCTCCTTTCCATGCTTCTCTGTCTAATGGTTTTTATGCTGTTTTTTGCTTAGCTTATCAAGCAGCAGATTCTCTCCCTCCAGTTTAGGAAGGTAAAACTACGTTGCATTAAACTGCTCTGACCAAACACTGTGCTGAATCTGACTGCACATGATTAATCTGTAATGCTTTGGTACTAATTAATTAGCAGAGAGCCCTGAAGTGATCTAACAGCCTTATTCTGCATGATTGGATCCCTACTACTTGCTTGAACTTCAGACAGCAAAGTGAATGTTCATCGTAATTCCTGTGTTAAGGTGCAAGAAATATTCCTCTTTCTTAGCCAAAGGATGGGTGTTCAGCTACTTCTCGATATTAAAGTGAGACTTCCATACAGAGACCTTTAAAATTAGGTACGCCTACCTGTTTCTACTTTCAAAGAATAAATTCTTGTCTCCCCTGGCCATCCCGTGCTTTCTCGTGAAGGTCCTCATTCATTTGAACTCTGCCCTGAAATGCACTCATACCATCGTACTTTGCCTTTGGCAAAATAGCACGTTTGGAAATCAGTTGGCGTTCCTGGTTTGCTGCAGAAGCAAGTATATAATAACTGTGGAGGGCAAGGCCCCTCCAGAACACCCCTGTAGCTGGGGGATTGCTAAACAAAGTCAGGAAAAGAAGGTCTTGATGAAGAGGAATACGCTTCTGGAGTCTCCTTTTCCTGCGGACTGCTTTTGTATGGAAATCCCTCTTTAATGTAAAAAGGCTACTGAATTGCCAGTGTCCTCTTCCTGGGCTCCAGGGCTTTTTCTGCAACAAAGATGCAGCTTCAGGAAGGCCCCGGGGGGGAAGAGCGGCTGCCGCTTTGTGTTGGATTTCTTGAATGCTCTGAATTACTGGTTTAGAAAGCAATTTGGATTGGACGAGTCTGGCTGCAGCTGGAGTGAGTCAGCTGAGAGCCCCACGGTGCTGCAGCCTCTAACCCCCCCTGTGACTAATGCAATGGTTTCTTTGAAAGACTAAATAGACCTTCCAGGGCTCCCTGGCGAGTGCATATTGGGCAAGTCTCCTCTGATTCATCTGCCATGCCTGTGGAGCCCCCAGCTTCGGGTGACACCGCTTTCCTAAACCATTCAGTAGCCTTTGCTGTATTTCACCTGACCGTGGGGTTTGCACTGAACGGACCAGACTTATTCCTGGTGCTGCCCGCTGGTAGCGGCGGCTTGGTACTGGGATTAAACTTGGTCCCGAGTGTCACTATGTGTGTGCGCATCACTTTTTATTAAGACGTTGATCCAGTTGCTGGGGTATGAAACGTTCGTTGATGCTTGGGAAGTGCCTTATGTGGATCTAAAAGGCATTTACTGGTCTAGGGCTGGGGATCTGTACCGAAGGGGCCATCAACACCCCACCAGTAACTGCCTTGGTACTGGATTGTCTGCCTTGCTCTTTGGAAATAGGAGTTTTTCCTCCTGGGGTTGGAGTACGGAAAGGTCTCTCTGTTTTTGAAACAGCTGTTGGCTCCCCACAGCCCTTTCCTGGCCCTGCGGTTGGGTCAAGAGTTGCTTGCCAGGATGCCAGGGCCAGTCTCCTGGGGACCATTGATCTCCGCAGAAAAGAGTCTAAGCTGTGGCATCTGGCTTTTTACCCCATCCCACGCGTGCGTTGGGTATAGGCAGTACTTATAACCCTTACTCAGTAGATGAGTCAAACTTGCAAGAGCCCGAGCTGCCCCTGGCCTGGACCCTTACCCAAAACAAAGTGCCTGGGAGCTGGGTGAGGCTCCCGCTGCGTTCCAGTTGCTCGTTGCTCAGGGATTCATCTCCCGGCATCTCTCACAAACCCATTCTAGCAGGAAGCCAGAGTGAAAAATGACAGCACTGCAGCCTCCAGGTAAGTGTTCTGGGTGGATGAAACAGGCAGTTGCTGTGGCTGAATCCATCTTGGCACCTTCAGCCGTGTGTGCGGCTCAGTCCCCGCTGCAGAGCCCCTCAGTGCACCTCATCTTGCTGGGTTCGTGCTAAATGTGGTTTGGTTGTTTTGTTTTGTTTTGTTTTTTTTTCCTGAACGAGTCTGCTTCCTCAGCAGGTAGAGCATGAGTAGCAGCAGTACCAGCATCCTGCCTGCAAGCCGGGGGCTGCTTGTGAGGCCGGGGTCCCCCTCGTGGAGCCCTCACCACGTGCTATGAGCCCTTCTGCTCGTGGTGGAGCTGTGTCAGGAATGGTCTGGGGGTTTGTTCCACCTCTTGCATGTCTCTAGAAGCTCATCACTTGTTTAAGGAGTGTCTTTCACTGCTGAAAATTATATAAGTAGAGCTGCCGGCTACCGGTTCTCTTGCAATATTTGCTGTTTCTCCTAAGGTCCTTGCACTTGAGACCTTGGGGTCCTCTCTCCTTGAGTAAACGTGTAGTGCTTTAATTGCAGAGGGCAAAATGAAGGAAGCTCTTCCCTTCCGACAGCCCCTGAGCACTATCCAAATGAAGACCCAACTTGGAATTAATCCTTTTCCTTTATTTAAGAAAGCCTAGGTCTTCTGGGGCCCCTCTTGGTGATGTTCCAACAGGGTTGGCAGTGCTGTATGAATACACTGATTTAGTGCTTAAATGACTGGAGAATCTAAGGTCCATTTTTACGAGCTTCACAGACTTGCGCTGGCTATTTGGGTAGTTCTGGCTGTTTGGGTGTCCCAGCCTGAACTTTGGGGCTAGTGCCTCAACTCCTGGAGCAGGTATTGTGAGAGGTGAGACAGGGAATGGGTGTCAGCTTCCCATATGGTTCCTGAGCGCGGGAAGCTGCAAGCCAGGCTCAAGGCCTCCTTCAGCGATCTGCAGCAGTCAGCTTTTCTTAATTCAAAGCTTTCAAAGAGGGCTGTTGTCTTCGGGAGATGTGTTCAATTCACACTTGGCCTGAAATTACAATGTGAAGCCTTCACAAATAAAGTAAAATCCTGGTGAACAGAGCAACACTTGAAACATTGATGGTGCAGCCCTGGGAACGTGAAGCTGACTGTGTTTGGCTCTTGCTGGCTCATCCAAGAAATGTTCCACTGTAATCAAGGACTAAAATGGTTCTTGCCGTTCATTACCCCAATAGCCGTAAGGGCTAAGACAAAGGGAACATCTCCCAAATGACACTTTAAGTGGGCAGAATCATTTTAGGAGTGAAAAAATAGTCAAAGACCCTGACACTGGACTAGACTTGTGAACGGCTTAGTGTAGGGACAATGGGAGGGAAGGAGGGCATTTACAACAAGAACGCAGGCTTCCGAGACGAGATAGGAAGGGGACCCTTTGATTTTTCTAGTACTTTGTTCTCTAAGAAATGCTTCTTGAATCTTCCAGGAGCACCTTCTGCGCAATCATTTCTCAGCTGACGGAGGAAACCCAGCCACTATTTGAAACCACTATCAAATCCCGTTCTGTGTCCGAGGACTCTGATGCTAAATTCACGTGCATAGTGACAGGTAACAGTGTCTTCAGTGAATAACCTGGCCCTGCCTCACTCGCTGGACTCCTGCTAGTTAAGCTCCAGAGCAAGTGATAACAAGGCAACACATTAACAAGTCCACTGTTGTCAGACTGCCAAGTAGAGATTCAGCAATTGCATGATGATTTCAGCTTTAATTTACGGGGAGGGGGGTAACCGCCGCCAATTGTAAAGAGGCAAAGGCATAACCTAACATCTCAAACAAGGCAAATTACAGACCGGAAAATGGATTATGCTGGTTACTGCTTGTGCCAGCTACATTTTGTTGTCCTAATCTCTGCTAATGCTGGACTCCGTAACTCAGGAATGTGCAGTTTTGAAGACTAAGGCTATCATACTGGAACCAGCTCTGGCTCTTTTTGCTGGCTGTAAATGGTTAGAGTGCAGCTGCATTTGCATCAGTGATAAACTTCTGCGTTTGTCAACATCTGAAATAAAAGCCAGTTTCTGCCCAATGAGCTAAAATCTAACCTTGGGCGGGAAGGGGTTAGGCCAAGAAGAGAAGGGGGAGGCTGAAGAGGAGGGTCGGTGCGAAGGCGTTGCCGTGATGTGGTACGGCATTGGTGCATTGCTGTAAAGGCAAGGGGCTCCTTTGCTGATGAGCTTTTGTCCTTTAAATACAGAGACTCTAAAACTGTAATTTTTCCATTATGTACTTGTTTACGACTCTGATCCTTCCTGATGTTGCACATGTTGTTTATTGTGACAGGCTACTCAGTGAGAGACATCATGCGAGCTTGTAAGTTTTGGAAGGAGGAGGGTGTCTGCAGTGAGCCTCTTAGCCACAAGGACCAAGGCTTTCCTAAGAGTTAGGAAGTCTAGTTTGCCATTAGGAACATGCTGTGCACCAGGAAACACAGACTGAGCCCTTCTGAGAGCTGTCGGCATTGAACCTGTCTCTTCTCATATGGATTAACTTGTTTTACAGGTCTGACTTTCGGAACTTGGTGGGGGTGCAACTGCTATATTGATTTTATTGATGCTTGACTTCCTAGCAGCCCACTTTTGCCCGAGAAGCAGGACGTGGGCTGCCAGGGAGATACCTCCAAGCCATGCCCCTCAGTGATTCATTAGGAGACCTTTTCCCAATTCAAATTTTCTAAAGGCGAAAGCTTGACACTGTTGTGTGGCAGCATGGAGCTCACCATTCTGCAGGCCAGGAGACACTGTGCAGGAGACATGCTGCCAAGGAATAACCTCCTCTGCTTTACCAAAATCAAAAGTATCAACATGTAGAGACAGATCCAGTCTCTGTCCAGTTTGTAGCCCTTCCTGCAGTCCACCCTTGCTCTTGGTGGGCAGGATGCTGCCTTCCAGTTTTGGATGACCTGCTAGTGCTGTGTAGCACAACCTGATGTATCACGAGTTGAAAACTTGACCTGATACTGGTCTTATTTTCTACTCAAGTGCAGGAAAGTGTCAGATCTTCAGCACGTAGCCTGTCGCAGTATTTTCATACCTGGTAAACTAGACTGGGGGATGTCTTTATGCACTTAAGTTAATAAACCTACAAAATCAGGAATTTTCATGGAAACATCCATAAAAGCAGCCTGGGCCGCCTATGCCATATGGTCATCTCTTGCATGTGGCCCTGTGGACTGCTTTAGGAGGTCAGGATCTCTTTGGGAGAGGGGGGCATGAGGTAGAAAGCGAGCTCTGACTGCAAAGTCTGGTCGGTAGTTCAGATATCTCCCCCTGCCATGATGTTTACATCCAATGGGAGAAAGGAAGTGGTGGTTACATCCCTGGCCAGTGACCAGAGTGGAACCAGCTCAGTCCCGCTGCTGTGGCTGGAGTCCAGGGACACTTTTGTTCGTAGACTTGCAGGAGGCAAAGGGCAGACAGTCAGCTGCTCCTGTTGTGACTCCCAAGCCCCAAATACGGATACATGACCTACAATAACACCTTAATTTTTTTTTTTTTTTCTGCTTCTTGACCAATAATGAGAGTTATAGGGTGGTCCCACATCTGTGAATACCGGTGACTTCCTAGGTATGTCCTAGGAAGGAAGCAAGATGCAAGTGTTTGAAGAGCCAGTCTCCCAAATGTGCTTGGTGGTGCAGGCAAGGAAAAAACAAGGAGGCAGAGGCAGACTTCCTGATGCTCTTGGGTGGTTGCACAAACCCTCTTTTCCTCCTGTTGCCTAGTTCTGCCTGCTACCAATGTCCCTACTACGTCTGATTTGATTGTATGGGGTTGAATCCTGCATCTGTTGTGACATGTTTTCTTTTTCAGACAAAACTAGTTCATCCTTTGTTCTCTAAGAGATGTGAAAAAGGGAATGAGAACATTCCCATTTTCACTGCAGTTTCTTGCAGAGCAGAGCACACTCTGCTTCTCTGCACCAAGTGACTTCCCTGGTGGGTCTGTCTGGACTTCAGGATCTCAAGGGTTGTCACAGATCGTTCCCAGTGAGTGGATATTGGGCTCTTCTCTTCAGAGAGTGGCCCTTATTGGAGGTGCTACTACAAGGCTTTCACAGCTTTTCAGTCATTTCTGTATAGCGTTGGCTGGGAAGAAGAGGTGTTAGCTGATGAAATGTGGGGATGAAGAGGCTCGGGTCTGTGACTGTTTGTTAGGGAATGCACCAGTACAGGTTGGGGGCTGCTGGAGAGCAGCTCTGTGGAGAAGGACCTGGGAGTCCTGGTGGACAACAGGATGCCCATGAACCAGCAATGTGCCCTTGTGGCCAAGGCGGCCAATGGTCTCCTGGAGGGTGGCCGCACTGGAGCACTGGGTCCAGTTCCGGGCTCCCCGGTTCCAGAAGGAGAGGGAACTGCTGGAGAGAGTCCAGCAGAGGCTGCGGAGATGCTGAGGAGCATTTCTGTGCTGAGGAAAGGCTGAGAGCCCTGGGGCTGTTCAGCTGGAGAAGAGCAGGCTGAGAGGGGATCTCATCAATGCTCAGCAAGAGCTAAAGGGCGGGGGGCAGGAGGATGGGGCCAGAGTCTTCTCAGTGGTGCCCGGGGACAGGACAAGGGGCAACGGGCACAAACTGGAACATGGGAAATTCCATCTGAATATGAGGAAAAACTTCTTTCCTCTGAGGGTGGCAGAGCCCTGGCACAGGCTGCCCAGAGAGGCGGTGGAGTCTCCGTCTCTGGAGACATTCCAAACCCGCCTGGGTGCGTTCCTGTGCCACCTGCTCTGGGTGACCCTGCTGTGGCAGGGGGTTGGACGAGATGGTCTCCAGAGGTCCCTTCCAAGCCCATCACCAGTCTGTGATTCTGTGAATGAGGCCAAGTGGGAGAGGTGATGACTGGATCTAGCCAAGGCCATCATATGTTGGTACCAGGTATTGCCCACTGTTGGATGGCTGCCCCTTCAGTGCCATTTCAGCCCTCCTTGGGCAGGTTCAACCCCTTTGACCTGGCTACCCAAATCACCAGCTCAGGAACTCAGTCCCGTCACTCCCTTCATGGGTCAGTGCTTGTGCTGAAGAAGTGTCCAGCCTGGTACCTCTCCCATGCTACACAGTTGCTCTATCAACGTGGGCATCTGCACTGTGTTCAGTAGCGTGTCCCTGGAGGCGATGGGAACAAAAGCAGTCTGGTTTTATGGTAGGGCTATGGAGCTAAAAGGGCTCTGCCCATGGCTTGGGGTAGAGAGTTGGGATCAAGTGATTAGACAGTTGGGTGCTTAGGGGATGAGGACTTTAATAAGCATAAAGGAGTTCAACTTGTTGAATCCATGGTAGCCCTCTTAGGGAAGTGTTTGAAGGACTAGAGTAAAGTGCATGGATGAAAAATGTCTGGAGCAACGCAGGGGCTGTGAGAGGGATGGATGGGTGGGCTTGGGGACGGGGTAGGGAGCACAAGAGCAGAGAGCAGGCTGGTGGGAGATGGGGATGCCTGGGTTTGGGGCAGCCAGGGCAAGAGAGGGATGGAGAATGAGCACTGCTGGCAGGCCGGTGGCATGGGGAGCTCTTAGTGAGTACCTGTCCCTCCTGTGAGCATCACTGTAAGCCTCCTCTTTAGGCAAGGAAGAGGTTTAAATTCATAAAGTCAGAAAGGATGAGATCTCACCATTACTTTTCCTCCCAAAACTGCCTGAAGCCCCCATTCCACGTAGCTTGTGTAGAGCTAGAAGTAGTAACAGTAGAAGTAGAAAGTAGTAGTAGAAACAGAGGACCATGGAGATTACGTGTAATTGTTCTAAACTCTTTCCACCTTCCCAGTTTTCAGAAGACTAACTCCCCCTCCCCTCCCCCCCTGCCCAAAAAATATCACAAAAAGCTTCTTTAGAGTGTCTTGGCTGATTTTGGGATAGCTATTGCAAAAACTGTTTTGGATTAGGTCATTAAAGCTTGGAAGACTTCGCGGACTTTAACAGCTTTGAGAGGAGGAATGTTTGATCTAAACCTGGCGATCTCCCTGAAAAAAAAATCCTTCCTCAGAAAAGTCTTCTGGGTCCTGCAGTGGCTGGCCATCACGCTGGAGCAATGCTGCGGGAAGACACACTTCCCAAAAACCTCTTGCTGGGCTCCAAGATGTGCAGTGGACGCCTGCCCTCCTCCCTAGGAACACCAGGCACAGCTCTGTCTGCGATTGCGGGGCACGCGCTGGTGGACACCAGCAAATCCCTCTTGGCACCAGCTGCACGGGGTTTCTGCGGGAGCAACAGGTTTCGGAAGGGCGAGTGCCTGATTTATGAATGGCCGCTCTGTCTTGCAATGCGCTTACGCCAAGGGTGGCCATCCAGCGCCCTGCAGCGTGGCAATGCCCACCCACGGAGCCCTGGGCTCAGCCACCCCGTCCCAGTGGCACCCTTGGAACTGGCCCATCGCAGCAGCCGGGCAAGCTGCGGATGTTGTGGCTGCAGGGGATGTTCCCGGAGTGGTGCCTGCCCACCGGAGCAGGGGAAGATATTGGCTGGGCGGCCTGGGGATGGACGTCTGCAGTGTCAGCAGCAGCTCCCCTCCCCAGCGGAGCACAGGGCATGCCAGGGAGCTTTGTCCCTGTACAGGCATCTCTCCATCCCCTGCTTGGCTCTGGTTACAGCCCCTGGGGAGGGAGGGATGGTGTTTGGGCAGGCAGCTGGGGCCACTGTTTCTGCGTGGGGCAGGGGGGGGAAGCCTTTCGGCGTGCCTCTGGTGCGGGTTTCCAGCCAGCGCTTGCTCCCTTTGGCTGCAGCAGGGGCTGCTCCCTCCTTGCTGCGCTGGGCCATACGGCGGCGGCCCCTGGTAGGGAGCAGGTCGCCTCAAGGACACACTGCTACAGGTCCAAGGGAGTTTACAGGAGGAAAAGCCTTTCATTGAGGCACACTGTGCAGCTATGGAAATTGCAGCTCTTTCCGGCAGACGTCAGCTGGGAATGGGAATCAGCTGCAGAGGCCACGGGGGGACATCACAGGGCTTCTCGGAAATGATATGCTTTGCAGTTCCCCGAATGAAGTGCTGTGATTGCTGTTTGCAGGCTATTATGAAAATCTACCTGCCAGCTCTGCTGCATTACAGACCTGAAGGTCTCGCCTGAAGGAACAGCCCTTGGGAGGGGTAGGATTGCTCTGGGCAAACTGTGAGCTGTGTATGAAAATTGTTTTGTTCCTCCTTCCTGGAGCAGAAAGAAACCGCCCCAGGCTCGTTCAGCCCAGGGTCCTGCTGCCAAGTATGGTCAGTAGCTAATATTTATGGAAAATAGAAGCAGCAGCATCGATCCCTGGTGGTCCCATCACTGGGATACTCTTGCGGCCTCCCCCAGTTAGCAGCTTAGGGCTCCTTCGCTTCTGCCGCTGGTATCCGAGGGCTTTGCACTTGAGCTAGGAACTGGTTTGGAGGGCAAGAGCAGCAGCAAAGAGCAGAGCGTGGTGAGACGGGGACCGAAGGGGAGGTTGGGGAGCCTCACGCGAAGAGCTTCAGGAGAAAGCAGTGGCTTGGCTTCCTGCAGAAGAGGAGGAACGAGGCAATAACCAACAGACAGCCAAAGCTGCAGATGGCAGCAGTGGGAGGGGAATGAGACAGGAAAGGACGCGAGAGACATCTGAGACCTGAGAGGGTACAGGCAGGGAGTATGGAGAGGGCAGATGCAGAGGCAACACAGAGCTGGAGACCTCAGTGAGGAAAGGAAAGAGAATAGAATAAAAGAGAATAAGACCCGGGCTATGGGGGTGTTTGGGCTTTGGGGGTGTTTGGGCTATGGGGATGGCTGTCGTTCGTGGAGGAGAACAGCAAAGTAAAACTCTTCTGAGATTATTTCCTCCAGCCTCTCTGGGGCAGCAGGCCAAGTCCCTTGAGGGGCCAGAGGACACGGGAGAGCCCCGACAAGCAAGAGGACGGGGAGAGGGGCGCGTTGGAGGAGCAGATGCAGGTGGGGGGAACCAACCGATACACGATTTGGCATGTGCTGCTTTTCTGATCAAAGGTATTATAAATCACCCAAAACCAGAACAAATTCCCGATGATGAGTCTTTGTTCCTGGTCTTTCGCTCCTGGTACGGGACCTTCATGGGAGCAGGCATAAGCTGGGCTCGGGCATTGCTACCGGCTGCTGGCATCTCTGGCTGCTGCAAGCAGGAGGCTCCTCGCCCCGGAGATTGAAAGGGTCCTGGTCAACCCTGAGGCCTGTGAGTTAGCAGCTGGGAAGTACCTGGGGTAGGTAGGTAGTGCCCTGTCCCTGCCCTCTCTCTATTCCGAGCCATTGGGTCTGGGTGCTTTGGATGTTCCTGGAGAGCCCCTGCTGGCCCTTACCAGGGCCGTCCATGAGCTCTGACCCCTGCCTTCGGGGTGCCGGGGGGCTGCTGAGGAGACCCTTGGCTGGTGGAGGCGAGCAGCATTCCTTCGCTTCAGCAGCTCTGAACGCCAGCAGGGGCATTGGCAGGAGATAAGCTTTGGATACCTACCCTGGGGCATCGAACAACTGTTGAGCGCATGGACTTAAGCGGAGGCATGATGTGATCATTGAAACTTTTATCCCATGCCCTTAGGGTCAGCTTGGCTGTGCCGGGAGCCCCGTGTGAAGTACAGGAACCCATGTTGGCCACTGGCTCGAGTGGTTTTCCCCTGAAAACTGCTCTTGTTCTGAGCTGGAGCTGGTGGGAGACGAGGGCTGTGGCTAGCTCTGGTCCATGTGGGGCACTCCTGATGATCCACCACTGCCGTCGGTGGCGGGGAACGCGGCTGCGTGCCCAGCCTGCTAGCCAGCCAGTCACACACGTCATGATGTCATTCTACTGAAAAGGCAGGTGACATCTGTTGTCAAGTGACATTTGTAGGACACCAAGCTGGCTGTGATGCAATCAAGGTTGTTTCTGTTCAATGGAAACTTTTGGATCAGCTTACAGGCTGTGACACTTCGTGAAATGCTGAGAGCTCCATGGAGGGGCGAATGCCTGCTTTCTAACCTTAGCTTCAGGCTCATCAAAACATGCCTCTTCATAGAAAAGTGACAGTGTGCTCGCCTTCTCCTCCCCGCCAGTGTTACAGGAGATGATCGTGTGATCACCTCCCCTCTGTTCAGGAATGAAGTGCTGGGATTCTTTTTTTCGCAAAAATAGCCCTGTTCCTGGGGGGGTGATAAAAGGCTTGGATAAGCCCATCAGGTTTCCACTCACAATACTTCTGCTGCTGCGTGATTTAAAGAATGCAGCGAGCCCAGAATAACATGTAACCTATTCTGCCGGCGCGTTTCGGTTTGCTGTTGATACCTTGTCCCCGCGGGAGCAGGCTTGTTGTGCTGCTCTTCGCAATGTTTCACACCCTGATGTACCGTCCGTCTCGTCCCCAGGATACCCGCAGCCGGAGGTGACGTGGTATAAGGATGATGAGGAGATGGACCGCTACTGTGGCTTACCCAAATATGAGATATTCCGCCATGGAAATCGCCACACCCTGCAGCTGTACAAGTGAGTAAAGAAGCTGGATTTGGCGATGGGAGCCCTGAGCACGTTTTCAGTACTTGGAGGAGCTGGCTGTCAGCAGGGACCTCCCCCCAGCACCCGTGCTGGTCCCTTGTGCTCCCCATCGCCGTGTTCCCAGCTGTCCCTTCCCCTTCAGCTCTTTGCTTTGAGGACTCCCAGATCGCATCAGTACAACATCCATTACTGCATCCAGGGATAGCTGCTGTGCCAGAAGCAAGGGGAAGGTCAGGAGAAATTCCTCTCTCTGGAGCCTTCCGGCGCTGGTAGCGTTAGGGCTGGATGAAGGTGAGTGAAGGGAAAGCACTGGCTGCCTCCAGGATGGTGGGCTGGAGGACCGGGCAGGACAAGGACAGAAAGAGTTCATAGGAGTGTCATGAGCAAGGGCAAAGAGGGGAAGGGCCCTGCCCAGGAAGGCCTTTCCTAGCTCTTACCATGACGTCAGGGAAGGAGAGTGCTGCTTTGGCAGTCTGCTGATGGAGTTGAGGGTGGAGGAAGAGCAGGAACGTCATGTAGGCTGTGAAGAGCTGAGAGGAGAAGATCCTGCAGAGGAGTGTGGCTGAGAACAGTTGGGAATCCTGGTGCTAGCTGTCCCTCCTCCGTCACAGCCCTCTATTATCAGAGTTACAGCCCGGGGAAGAGCTGGGCACTCATTTAACTTCCAACTTGCTTCTCTGCTAGTGCTGAGAACAGGCAAAGCCCGGGGAGGGAGGCCAGCCCCAAGCCTCCAGACCTACCATGTGCACCTCAAGGGCCACGTCTTCATCTTCTGGCCCCTCTGGAGCAAGAAGTGGGAGAACGTGCATGCCGGTGTGCCCAGCGGTAGTGCCTGGGGAGGACGGGCAGGTCTCACGCACAGCTTTTGG
The DNA here is from genome assembly GCA_009819605.1 of Sterna hirundo. Lineage (NCBI taxonomy): Eukaryota > Metazoa > Chordata > Aves > Charadriiformes > Laridae > Sterna > Sterna hirundo. The sequence goes on from CM020445.1 coordinate 24,497,137, forward strand.
TTTCCAGGTGCCGAGAGGAAGATGCAGGTATTTACCAGGCCTCAGCTAGAAATAACAAAGGCATTGTATCCTGCTCTGGCGTGCTGGAAGTGGGAACCATGACGGAGTTCAAAATCCATCAGAAGTGGTTTGACAAAATTAAGAGAAAAGCTGAAGAAAAGCTACGAGAGATAGAACAGGGCAAGAAACGAGGGAAAGAAAATGTGGAGGTGGAGAAGTTGCAGGGAATGAGCCCCGATCGGCTTCAGAGAAAGCGGAGGCTGGCCAGGGATCTGAATCTCCCGTCCGGAGCCTCTCAGTGGGAGAAGGAGGATGCAGCAAAAGTGCACGTCGCCGATTCCCAGTCCGGTTTACATGAGGATGTCGCTGAGCCGAAGGAGCCGCCTGTCAATGTGGTGACGGGCTTTCCAAACAAACTGATAGCACCTTTGAAAGCAGAGGTGACCACCAACGGAGATGCCTCTTTGGAAAGTGTGGAGGAGAATGGGAACGGCTTTCTCACGTACATCTACGAGACGGTGGAGGACCTAGCAACTAAGCCGATGACCAAAGACTCTACAGCTAAAAAGAAAAAGAAGGTAGAGGCTCCTCCAGCAGCAAAGCAGGAAGTTTCAAAGCGAGAAGAAAGCGGGCGAGACAGGGCCAACCCCTCTCCAAATCCAAGGTTTGCCCCTCCTGTCCCCTTACGCAGGAACGCACATTTGAGGGTGCCAAATGATCAAGAGGTGGAAAACAGTCCAAAAATCAAAGAGGCTGGGGAAGCTGTGAATCAGGACACTAAAATCAATGGCGATGTGCACTTCTCTTTGAAAGAGATGTATTTCGATAATCAAGTGAAGCCGGCAGCAGGGAAGGAGGAGGCGGGAGCCAAGGAAGAGGCTGCGAGCGAGGCTGCCCGGCTGCCTGTGGCCGTCAGCAGACAGACAGAGGATGCTCCATCATCCTCAGAGGTGTCGGAGGCAGGACCTGTGCCCTCCGAGGGACAGAGAGGCCAGCACCAAGCACGGAAGTCCGAAGGAAACAAAGCCATCAGTCCAGAGGTAACTAGGACAGAAAGCCAACGCAAGGGTTGCAGCAAGAACGTATTGGTGCTGCAGGGTTGTGTTGTGGCACCAGCCCTGGGAGGCTGCCTGTTGCCCACGGGAGCTGCTGCCGAGGCTTCCTAGGTCTCTGCTGGCTAAAACACCCAGGAAAAAAGGCTTGCTGGGCTCTGTGCACCCAGACAGCGGAGCTTCCACCCCATCTCCAAATAAATGTCAGACGAGGTGGTGAGGAGAGATGTACGTCAGGGCCCTGTGGCCGAGCAGCTGGTCTCCGGGTGGCCTGGGGCGTGCTGTGAGCTCTCCCGTTTAATCGACAGGCTGACCTCATGCGAAATGTTTCCAAATCAGTTAAGCACAGGGAGCGCTGAATGGCTATTTATAGCTGGGGGTGGATGCCTTGTGCGTAGGACAGGCAGCGAGACTGGTGACATCTGTTCAGTTTAGCAATTGAGCAGCCGGAGCTTCAGCCGGCGCTTAATGAGCCCCCCCCATGCAAATGAGCGCAGCGTGCCAGGTACCCCACGTGAGCTGCGCCGGGCAGGGCCTTGAATTTTGTTTACAGTGCAACATGTATACAGTAGATCTGGGCTATTTTTTTGGCTCTCCCCTGTTGGAAAAAACTCTGTTGCAAGACTCATTGTGGTGGCGATGCAGGGCCAGGGCACAGCACCTGCTCCTGACCCTCACTGCATCTTTTAGTCAACTTCTATTTTTGTCACTTAACCTGAAGCATTTTCCATGAAAATGTTAGACTGGAAGGTACCGGTCTTTTTTTGTTTTGGTTGGTTGGTTGGGTGGTTTTTTTTTTTTTTGTTACCCTTTTATCTTTAATGCCCCCTCCTGTGGTAAGAGGTTCTCCGAGTCCGATTTGCAGGTGCCGTTAGATTTGAGCCATGGTAGGTGCTTTCAGTACAGACCAAGGCTGTTCAGAGAAGGCACTCCAGGGGCAGCGCATCTTCCTCTGCAGGTAACGCAAATACTTATGGATGAGGAAACATCCACGATGTAGAAAGTGGGACTGCTGGGTGCTCCAGTGGGGGGAAAAAAAAAAACCCACTCGTTTCTTCCTCCTCTAGATTTCTCTTGGGTAGGAGCACCATTTACCACTAAGAAACCTGCCGTGTTACGCAGAGAAGCCAGTATCTGGGTGCTGGACTTGCCGCAGTGCAGCGCCCTGAACCCATCTTTAACCTGACCCATCAGCATCCCATATTGCTCCAGAAATTATTGCCGTGCGTGCAGGCCCGTGGCAAAGCAATTCGTTTTCTCCCTCCCTGCTCGTTTTTACGCCCCTTGCTCTTAAGGAGGGTGGAGAGAGTCGGGGCGTAGCTGCCAGGCTTGGGGCTGTCATGCCTGAGCCTCTGACACGGATCAAGGTATTTTCCTCTTCAAAAACCCACTCACAGAGGGGAAACCTGTAGCTTGTCAGCTGGTGTGCCTTTGAGTAGACAAAAGGGAATGCTTCTGATTTGAATCTGAATGCTTCAGCTAGTGGGTGATGCTGGGGAAAGTGCTCAGGCTTTTGTGTGACCAAATAAGCTATTTTAAAGCCCTTTTAAAGCTGACTCCGAGCCTCTTTGAGGGTATTTTCACTCCCCGGGACACGGGTTGCTTGTCTTTTTTCTCTTTTTATTCTTTACCTTAAACAAGACAGGGTCGTAGCATGAGTGTTTTCCTGGCCCCGGGGACCTAGCTGAGCCTCACGCTCGGGGCTTCTCTTTCCAGCTGGATTTCTCCGTAGCAGAAGGGGCTTTGCGAAATGCCAGACCGTGGCCAGGCTCTCGACATCCTCACGCACAAGAGCGGAGCGGAAAGGGGATTTGCATGATGATCGCTCTTGCCTAACTTTGAAACGGACGATTTCGTTATATTTCTTTTATGTGCCCCTAGTTTGAGTGTTTTACGATTACTTGAGGACAGGTACTTCTCTGAAAAGCTCCCAGAAAAGCTTTGCTTGAACAAGCTTTAGTTTGTGCGCCACTGACAAGCAGATTTCCCCCCAGCGCCAGTCCCGCTTTAGCCAAAGAGACGTCCCCGCTGACCAGCGCCGTTGTGTAGAGCCGCCTCTGTGCATCCCTCCGTGAACCCCCAGCCCTGGTCCCCCCCCGCCCCAGCCCACTGGTGCTGTGCTGCTCAGCCCCTGAGCAGAGCGACCGGGGCTACCAGGACGTTGGACTGGGCTGTGTCCATCCCCATCCCTTTCCGTGCCACGGAGGACCAAATGCCGTGGTAAAACCCAGGGGGGTTTCGCTGCATGAAGCCCGTCTGTCTCTGAAAACGGACCCTTTCACGGCTGAGCGCGGGGATGCTCTGTGGCGTGACCCTCGGGCTGGGCAGGTGGCTCTAGGGAACAGCCGCAGGGACGTGGGGCACTGGGGGTGCCTGTGCAACCCTGTCAACCGGGGCTCTATCTCCGTCTCTGGAGACGGAAACCGCTCGGCCTTTGGCAGCCTTTGGGGTCTACTAAGGAAGCAGGCTTGACTTTTGTGTGCAGGAATGGCCCCCCTAATGCTGCTCCTCTCACCCCGGTCCTCTGATATCCCCGTTGTCATACCAATTGCTCGGGGAAGGGCTCGCTGAGAGACCGGCGTTACCTTTCCTGCTTTTTCCAAGCATTCAAACGCAGCTGAGGTGGCGCAAAATAGAAGGGCAAAGTGCTACAGCCTCCTTTCCCGTGCACCTCATTTTGGAGGCTTAAAACTCACATCGGGGACCTCAGGAGACAATCCTTAGCAGCAGATCCTCTGGGATGGCAGCGGAACCCGTTGCATGGGTGCCCTGTTCCCATGCGCTTGCCCTGGTGTTGCTAACTGAGCATCAGCCGGGCACGGCGTCTATCAGCAGTGTCGCTGCCTCCTCCGAGCCTTATCCTACAAAAATAGATAGTGCCCCTTGGCTGGAGGATTTCACCAGATCTCCTCGGGATAAAGCTCAGCCGTCACAGGGGGCAGCTTGCTGAAACGTCTGCGGGTGTGCAGCTGCAGTCGGAAACATTTGAGCTTCCCGAATGTCAAAGAAACAGGATGGTCGAATAGCGCAGATAACGTCACGGTGTACGGTTTCGCTATAAATCACTTGGGCAGCCTCATCCAGATAGTGTGTGACATGCCGATCGCCCCATCCCAGAGTGGAGATTGCAGATGGAGTATGGGGGGAGCACCGAGTCTTAAAAAAGAGCGAGAAAATTATACAGGGTCTTGGCCGTGGCTGGTGAAAATGGGGAAGTGTTGCTCCTTCAGAAGGTGCCTTGTCAGAGGGGATTGAATTAAAAGCCATCGAATGTTCTAGAGAGGCAGATGCCCTGCCTCTTTGTGCACAAACAAGGCATTGAAAGGCAGAAGGGTTGGAGCCGATTAAAAGAAAAAACATTTCGTGCAGTGTGACGGGGGCTGTGGGACCTACTACTGCAGGACGACGGCAAAGCCAGGAGGCCCTGGATGAACGAGTATCAGCGATGCCAGGTTAATACTTATGATTCAAGCAGAAGTTGGGCGGTGCCACATGGTATAGGTGGACCACAAGCACCGCTGAGCAGACCCAGGCAGTAAAATTATGCTAATTTTCTATTTTCTTCTCTTGACTAGGTTCCAGCAACAGTGGGACAGCCTGCTAGTGGCCTAAAACACCCAGTGCCCAGTCCAGCCGTAGAGACCGGTCAGCAAGCCAACAAGTTAGAGGAGCTCAGGAAAGAGACGCCTGCCTGCCAGGAGATCAGGGAGCCTGGGAAAAGGACGAACCCTCGGCTGAGGCCTCGGGAGCCGCCAAAGCCACCAGCACCTTCTCCAGACCACGTGGAGCCCACCAAAGAACACCCTCCCTCTAGGAAGCAGGCAGAAGGACGTTCCCATGCTCCGGAGGGCAGAGAGACCCAGCAAGGACTGTCAAATCAAGAGGACAAGAGCCAAGGTGAGGAAGAGCCATTGCTAACGAAATCGAGTCCTCCAGAGCCTGGAGAAAACACTCCTCTTGAGCAAATCACACATCAGACAGCAGTAGAGGATGTGAAGAGCAAAGGAGCAGGAGCAGAGGTGGCTGGAAGCCATCCCGGTGCAGAGGCAGGACAGAGCAGTGCAAAGGAGCCATCTCCCGGGACTGCGCACAAGGAAGTGGGAGGGACCCCTTTGGGGCATCAGGAGACTGAAACGGCAGCTCCTCTCTCAGTTCCAGTTGCCAAGGAAGAGAGGCTTCCCGCTCCTGCAGCAGGGACGGCGGTGGCTCAGGATGCGCCACTTGCAGCTCACGTCACCCCAGGGATGGAGGCTACGGCAGGGGTGGTCCCGTCTGGAGCCCAGCTGCTGCCTCCTGCGAGCAGAGAAACCCAAGTCAAACAGGCGGCTGGATCTGCCCTGCAACAGAAGTTTCCAGCCAGCACGTTAGCAGGGGAGAGTGCCAAACCGGTGGCCGTGGGACCTCAGGGGAAGGAAGGAGGAGAGCAAACAGACGCAGCTCCACGTCAGCGACTGGCAGCACCTTCAGGCCCTTTCGAAGGAGTCACTGAGGTTCAACCGCAAGTACCACTGGTCCTGCCTAGCCCCGAGCGACCTCAGGAGATGTCTTTGGAGGAGAAGGTGCAGCACAAAAACCTTGTTTCCTCCTTGAAGAACTATCTGCTGCTGCTTTTACAGATGTCGGATAGCAGTAAGGATGCCACGAAAGAAGACACAGACCCCAGGGACAAGGAGCAGCCTGAGCCAGAGGAGGCCGTGCTCCCAGAGATAGGCATTGCAGGCTTGAGCCCCCGCACCTCCAGGAGAGTTTTGGAAAAGGTACAAAACAATCAGCTCTTCCAGACAGCAGAAAACTTGCCTCTGACCCCTAGGACGTCCAGGCGGATCACGGGCATGATCAATGAGGAGTTTGTTACCAGCAAGGAGATGCTGGCTTGCAAGCCTGTGCCACCAAAGAGACGTACCAGGGTCGCTCCCGAGGCAGAGGGGCCACCCCAGCTCTCTGTGCCCGCCATCGTGGTGGGCAGCATGCCGGCAGCAGGAGCAGGGCAGCCTCCTAGTAATATTTCCGATTTGCCTCCAGCAAGCCCTGAGAAAGAAAACCCTGGTGACCCTCTGGCAGCGCTACCTTGTGCTACACCAGAGGAGCTTGCTTCCGGGGCCCGACGCAAAATATACCTGCCAAAAACCAAGCAGGTAGGGGAGGAAGAGGAGGCAATCCCAGAGAGCCAAGGGCATGTGAGAAGTCCTACCGTTTCGCCACGGCAATCCAGGAAGAGCGCGGCCCAGCTGCAGACACCTGCCCTGGCTCCATCCCCTCCCATGGAGCAGCGCTCACCAACTCTCCCGAGGAAGATGGCCACGTTGGAGGTGCCTAAGCTGTATGAGGAGCCCACAAGTGACAGCAGTAGGGACCACGAGGTACCTGAAGATGCTAAGCCAGAAGCACAGCCAGCAGAATCCAAGAAAGCAAATAACCCATTTAAAGGTAAGGGAAGAGCTGATCCCCGTGAAGCATGTTTCCTTGTTGCCTACAAAGGGAGCCTGGCCAGCTGGGCCGGTGATGGTCAGCTGGGGCCACGTGGGTTCTGTGCGTTTGCAGGGTTTTCAGCATCGCCCTTTGGCTGTATGAAAGCCAAAAAGTCTGCCCCAAGACTTCTTCCCTAGCGTGGGGAGGGCAGAGGAACGCAAGAGACGGCAGCGCTCAGACTGGCTGTCTCCACAGCCGGGACTTCCCCGTGGCAAAGGAATCATAATCCTCGTGTTCTTGGCCTGCACGTCCTGGTCCTCACCATGCCTCATGCTGGTCAGGGCCCAGTGGGGGTCAGTGGGGTGCACGCTCCTTTTCCACCTCCGTGGTCAATGCTAATTTGATCCCTCATGGCATCAAATTAGAAAAGGCATAATCCTGCCGTTGAAGTGCTTGCGGGAGCCAGGTGATACCCTCGTGGAAATCAGCCCTCTTCCAAAAGTAAAGGCAACCTTGAGAAAATCCCTACTTCAGCAGATCAAAGCTTCCTCCAACATCGCATGGTGTTTCTCTGCATTGCCTCTGGCTGAGCCCCACTAGGTGTTGTGGTGCTGCGCTGTTGGAATGAATTTGTACCGCTTGCATCCCACCGTATTTATCCGAGTGGAGCTCTGAGACCTTCCCTGGGAAGGCGATGTTATACCGGGCTGTGCCGACACACATGCGACACCCAACACCGGAGTCCTAAGCAGCAGCGCCGGGGTGCTGGCCTGTCCCCGGCGCGGCAGCCAGCCCTCTGTGTCTCACCATCCGTCTCTTTGCACCCTCTCCTTAGCTCCACAGGTGATTCGTAAGATCAGGGCAGAACAATTTTCCGATGCGTCGGGAAACCTGAAACTTTGGTGCCAGTTCTTCAATATTTTGAGTGATTCTAAGCTGATGTGGTACAAGGACGAGATCCCTGTAGCAGAAGCCCAAAGGAGGTAACCTGCCGGCTCCGCTTTGTTGTAGTCCTTGCTCATAGCCCTGGGTTCGTGTGTTAAACCCGGCTCCGTGCGTTTGCTGGGGTGAAGATGCCCCTTCTGTGTTGGGCTGCATGGGAAGCTCATTGCATGGCACGGTACGTTGTGAATTTTACCTTCTCGGTGCCCGGGGAGGGAGGGAGGGATCGCCCCGATGGGGAATTGCCACCAAATTTGTCCTATCAATGGTCCGTCTGGAGCCTGACTTAAGGGCCAGTGCTTTGAGTAGCAGAGCCCTGGGGAGGGCAGAGCCTGACCCCAAACGTCGGGGAGGGCCAGGAAAGTGCTGTGCCCATCTCCGGGTTTGAGAGCTGGATATGGGCTGCAAAACCGGGACCCCAAGTGATACGCGTGGAGGGGCAGCTGTGCTGGGAGGCTCTGGACACTGCACCTGAGCAGGTGTTTCCATGCAGCCGCCGCTGACAAGCACCACCAGGGAAAAAGCAGCTCTGGCTGTGTCCCTTGGCGCTGCCCTTGCACTGGGAGAGCGTGTTTGGACAGCCGGGTGGCATGCTGTATCCTGGGTGCTCCTTTGGGTGCATTACGGAGAGCAACTTGTTCTCAAGCCCAAGGGAGCTTGTGTGGGAACATCACCCACGTTGGGCAGGATTTGCCTGATGCCTTGGAGTGTCCTTTGAGCTCCTTTTATAATGAGCAGGCAGAAAGAGGTGCTTCCGGGGCCGAAATGATCTCCTACGGCAGATATTGGAGCTGGGGCCAGTGGACCAGGAGTGGCCATTGCCTTCTAGCTGACCAGAGCAGGGCCGGCTCAGCCAGCGGGTCTCTGAATGAGGGTCCCACCTCTTCCTTCTGCGGCCTGTCATCCCCTTGCTGGTTCACGCTGGCCGTGGAGGGCAGAAAGGGGCCTTTGCTTCTTGCGGAGACCTGTCCGCCTGGTGTGTCGTCGCCTTGGCTAGAGGGACTGCCGGCCCAAAGCTCGGTGTTGCAGGCTGGAGAAGGCTGGAAGCCCTGCTGGTACAGAACTCGTGCTTTGCCAGGCCCTCAGAGAGGGGAGGCTGCAGGATGGGGGGGTGCTGCCTGCCCTCACCCCTGAACGGCTGAAAACGAAGCTGGACGCCCCTGTGGCCGTTTGCCTTCCAGCCATCCCATCTGGATGCAGGTCTGTTAGCCCAAACGCAGCCCTGACCCAGCCACCCTGGAGGCAAGTAACTTTATCAGTCTGTAGCCCGGTCTTGGCCAGATTTTGCCGGGCTTGCCTGGAAGATGAGCATCTCTGTGAGTACAAACTGCAGGGCAGGACTCCTGGTGCCATGAGGTGCCGGGGAGCAGCTGGGATGCTCTGGGGCTGGCTTCCTCCGCAGCCCTCTTCCAGCCCTCCAAGGGCAGCGTGGTGACCCCCCCGCCCCTGCAGTGCGCGTGACAGGGCTCCCCTGTGCCCCCCCACGTCCCACGGGGCTGAGGCCATGCTCCGCTTTCTTCCAGCGCCGGCGACGAGGGCCAGGCAGCCTTGGCTGTCGTGCAGGCGTCCCAGAAGGACTGCGGGGTCTACCGGTGCGTGATCAGCAACGAGTACGGCACTGACTCCACCGATTTCCTGCTCAGCCCGGAAGGTGAGGAGCCCTCAGCAGCCTGGCAGCTCTCCGGGCTGCCCGGCTGTGCCGTGGGGCAGCGCGGAAAAGCCACGAAGAGGGCTTGGTGGCAGGCTGCAGAGGGGGAGCCCTGCACCCCCCAAACACCACCTCTGTGAGGTGCCTCTGCCTCCACCTGCTAATTTATGAGTGATTCACACCTCCTTCCTTGCCGTCTCTTGGTGTGCCGTCCTTGGTATCCCTCGGTGTCCTATCTGCCTGTGGGGCAGGGGGGGATCCTGGCAGGTCCTTGACACTTTTTTGCTTTGTGTCTCTTCTAGTGCTGTCAGGATTTGTCTTGCGGGAAGAGATTGAAGGTAAGGGCCGTGTGCTGACGAGCTGCAACTGCTGCCCCTTGCTGTGCCGGGGGCAGGCAGCTCTGTGGTGGGGGCAGGAGGTGTCCCCCTTGTCCCCCCTCACCAGCTCTTCCCCCCGCCAGTTGGAGAGGAGATCGAGATGACGCCCATGGTGTTCGCCAAGGGCTTGGCTGATGCAGGCTACTGGGGGGATAAGCTCTTCGGGCGTGTGGTGAGCGAGGACATGGAAGTGGGCGCCGGTTTCCTGCGCAAAGCCTGCCGTGCCAGAGCCATCTACGGCCTGGAGCCCATCTTTGAGTCTGGCTGCACCTGCGTCATCAAAGTGCACAATTTCATTGTCTTTGGGACCAAGAGTGAGAACAGCCTCATCGAGAAGAACTACGATATCACCATCCAGGTGGGCACCCGCCGCCTCTCTCCCCACTCCTCCTCCATCTGTCTGAGCCGCAGCCCCCAGCTCTGTGCCCACTTTCTTTATTTCCATCCACTTTTCCTGAATGCTCCGGAGGGGTCGAGCCGGCCCAGCGGGCTGCCGATGTCCTTGTTATTCTTGGCTGCAGCTCTTCTCGCTGAGCAACACCGAGCTGCTCGGAGCTTTTCTGTCACCTGTCCTTTGCTCGGGGAAACAACTGGCAGCGGTCCCAAGGAATACCTCGCCAGGCAGGGGGTCCTGGGGAGGCAGTGGTGCGAGGTGGGACAGGGCCCTGACTCTCCTGCTTGTATCTCCAGGAATGTAAAATCCAGAATTCCAGCCGCGAGTACTGCAAGATCTTTGCCGCTGAGGCACGAGCCGTCCCTGATTTTGGAGCGGTGCCCGAGTAAGTAAGGCTCCGCTGGCTTGACAGCCAGGCGGAGTGTCCTGGGGGATGGCGGGAGGGTTCCCTGTGGGTGCTGGGGACATCCTGAGGGGCAGCACCCTCTTCTCCGACCCTCATGCGGGAGGGATGCTGGGGGGAAGGCAGGGGGAGAAGGCAAAAGCCAGGGTTGCAGAGCACGGTGCGCATCGCCACGTGCTGCGGTGGCAGAGCTTGCCGCCCAGTGCTGACCCCATCTCTGCACTCCCGCGCAGGATAATTCCTGTGTACCTGATTTACCGACCGTCCAACAACATCCCCTATGCCACCATGGAGGAGGACCTGGGCAGGCCCTGCGAGCAGTACTGTGTCACCGAGAGAGATGGCAGCTTGGTGGCACGAGGCACCTCAGAGATCGTGCTCAAATGCTGCACCTTCCAGCATTGGGTCTACCAGTGGACGAATGGAAACATCCTCGTGACGGACATGGAAGGTACAGGGATCTCTCGTCTGATTGCCGTGGCGCCTTGCCACCGTCTGGCCTGTGAAAAGAGGAGGAAGGGCCCTAGCCTGGCCCTCTTCCCTCTTTCCCCACGTGCCATGGAGCCCAGCTCCCAGGGCCATGACCTGCCCTTCGTGCTGGTGCCCATCCTTCTCTGGGCAGAGGCTGGTTGTCCTCCCTCTCGTTGCAGGAGTGGGCTGGAAGATGACCAACGTGCGGATCGCCACCAACCTGAAAGGGTGAGTGACCCCAAGCCGCTGGTGCGGGGTGGCCTCAGCTGTCCCCGGCTCCGCCGCTCGCCTGGCGAAGGGCCATGGGGGTGAGCGTGGCTGGGCTTTGTCCTCGGCTCCCTGCTCTCGCCAGATGTTTCCTGGTGCAAAGCAGGGGCTGAGGATGGCTGTGTTGGCAGGTTCCAGGGCCTGAAGGAAAGCTGCTTCCCCTCCCTGCTGGAGCAATTTGTGGCCGCTCACCAGTGTAACCGTTACTGCGGCATCCTGGGCCTGAAGACGCTGGAGCCAGCCAAGCCCAAGGGCTCCAAGAGCCCCTCCATGGGTAGGAAATCTGCCCAGTCCAGCCCCCAGCTGCAGAAGAAGGGGCTGGCGAGTCCCCAGGGGACCCGTAAGGCTGCCGTGAGCCCCAAGAGCTCCCGGAGAGCTGCGGAAACAGGGGAGGTCCTGGCAGCCTCCAAACCCAGCTCAGGAGATAGCGGCAGGTCTGGCCGCCCACAGTAGCCGGAGCGGCTGCGGCTGGGACCCTGGGCTCCAACCCCAGCCTGAGCAGCCCCGAGGCAGCCCGCGAGTGGGCTGGGGAGGGGAGACCCCGGCAGGAGCCGCTGCCCCTGCTCTCCTCCCTATGGCTCCTGCTCCGGCCCGTGGCGCTCGCGTTGTGTGGTGTGTGCTAGTGTGAGCGGCTCGGCCGGGGTCATGGAGGGGCCGTGAACTGGAACCCTCGGCCGTACCGCTTCACAAGAGCTGCTGCCAGTGGCAGAGCCTGGGGGCCACGTGTCCCCCCACGCTCGGGCTCGCTTTCCTCTCTCCAGTCTCTCCATTTGCCTTCCTTAAGGCAGTGGCTGTCAGAGCTGTTCCCTCCGGCTTTGCCGGCACCATGCCCCCTGCCTGGCTCCCTCGAGCAAACTGGGATGCCGGGCTGCCCTCCTGCCTCCCAGCACCTCGTGTCCCTCCTTGTGTCCTCCGTAAAGCCACCGTGCCAAGCCCTGCCAGTGCTCGGTGTCAAGGATGCGAACCCCCGCAGCGCCCAGGCGCTCCCCTTTTTGCCCTGGCGCACCGTGATTTAAAAGTTTTTGCTGCAGAGGGGTTTGGCGGTGGGCTGCAGGGCTCCTGCTGCTGCCGCCCGTGGTTCTGGGGTGCAGGCCAGTCCCCTGGTGGGGTGCTGGCATCGGTACCGGCGGCTGCACGGGGATGGGATTTTGCCTCCGCCCCCCCCCCCCCCCCTCACCTCCTCCTTTGCCCGGCGGACACTGCAGGCGACGGTGCTGCTGTGGGTGCCGGCCAGCGCCACGGTCAGGATGCTCTACCTCACACCGGGCAAGGTAGGGAGGCCTCCCCTCCGTGCCCCGCGCCTCTTTGGCCCATGCAGGTGTCCAGCGTGCCGGACTCACCCCTCCTTGCCCGCCTGCCACGCGCAGACCCCGTACACCCTGCCCAGCCCCGCAGCACGACCTGGTCACGCTTGCTTAGCGTCATCCCCCCGCTTTGGCACCTGCCCTAGCCCGGTGGCAGCGGGCAGCACCCCCTCTGGGCCCCGCAGCGGGAGGCGGCGATGGACGGGCAGCGACGCTCACGAGGGAGGGAGAGTACAGCGCCCTGCGTTGGCATCAAGCCTCCCTTGTGCCCGTCAGCTCGCTCAGGCGGCCGGCAGAGCGTGGCAGTGGGCAGCGAGGCTTGCGGAGAGCCCCAGCCCCTGCTGCTTCGTCTTGCCGCAGAGCGTCACCTTCCCCAGGGCTTTGGAGGAGGCCGCCGGGCGCCAGCAGGGCCGCCCCGCAGCGTGGTGTCCGAAACGGTGGCTGGGTGCAGCCGGGCCGAGGAGGGCAGGGAGCGGGGCTGGGAGTGCGGCGTGTTCCGGGGTCCTGGTGCTTTGTTGTTAGGTCATTGTAAAATAACGATGTACATAACGTGGGCCCTGTTGGCAAACGGGTGCTCGCGAGTGCAATAAAGCGAGAAGGACTGGCCTGGTCCCCGGTGCTGTGGTCCCTGCGGAAAGGATGCACCCAAGCGCGCGGCAGGACGGGGGCGGCTTTGTGTTTGGGGGAAGGAAATGTCTTCAAGTAATGGCTCTACCCCCACCTCTGCACCCCATCCTGGGGAGAAGAGGGTGGCCAGGGCCGGACCCTAAAGCTGGTGAATTTTGCAGCCAACGCTGGCTACGGCCCAACAAAGCCCCCTGTGCCCTGCAGGATGGCTGCGGTCGGGGCTGGGGGTGCTGAGGGCAGGCACACGGGGTTTTCCAGGGTTTATTTGGGAGCAGTTTGTTGTGTCCACAGGGCCAGCACCTAAGGGCGCTGGTTGCAAGGTGCGCGGGGCTGTCCATCATCACGGCAGCGGAGAAGCCCAGACACGCGGGTCTCTGGCAGGGTTTTTTCTGCCTGTGGGGTCCAGTCCTGGCAGACCCTGGTGCCCTCGCCCCCGCCGTGGGCAGCTGCCTGCGGGCTCCTAGGTTGTCCCCACGCAGGATGTGTGGTTGTAGTGCCCGCAGCACTGCGTCAGGCACAGCACGCTGTCCCCCACGCCGGCCCAGGGTCCCGTGAAGGAGAGCGTCCCGTTCTCGAGCACTGAGCTGGAAGGAAGGAAGGAAGGAAGAGAAGCGGGGTCGGGACAAGCTGCTGCCCCACCACCCCGGTCCCCGGGCAGGGCCCTACGGCTCCTTCCCACCCACCTGGCAAAGAGCTGCTTGCAGCACATGTACGTGGTGTAGCTGGTAGAGCTGAAGTTGGCGGTGCTGAGGAAGGTCACGCAGTCGCCCAGCTCCGTTGGCACGTGAAAGAGGCCTGGGGCACAAAGTCTCCTGGTCGGGGCTCTTGAGAGCCCATGCGTACAAATCCCGTGCCCCGACTGTGCTTGCTTGCAAGTCCTGTACCTGGGACTGCGCTTCCCCGTCCCACGCGCCGTCCCACCACCTCACCCTCCCCGAAGACGGACGCAGCAGCGGCCCCGGGCAAGCTCCTCGCAGTGCCCCACATGTCCCGATCCCAGCCCAGCTGTGGATGAGGGGCCCCGGCAGAGCTATTGGGCTTGGCCAGCACCTGGCAAAGCCCCGGCGGGACAGCAGAGGGGTTGGAAACCCTGGCAGAGCCACGGGGAGGACATCTCCCAGCCGTCCCTGTCCCTGCCACCTGCATTTATAGGGGTCTTCATCCCTTTGTCTGTCCCTCCTCGGCTCCTCCCGGCCCCGCTGGCAGTGGCAGGGACCTACCTGCCAGGCAGGCGTTGAGCATGGAGACGCAGATGCCAGTGAGCAGGGCTCGCAGCACGACGGAGGCCAGGTCGCCCTTGCGCTGGGGCACCATGGAGGCTGTGGGGCAAAGCAGAGACCAGGGCCAGTCAGAGCCTTGCTCTGGCTCTGCGCCAGGTTGAGGACAGGCGGGGACGTGTCCCAGGTCCCCGGCTGGCTCTGCCGCCGAGTGCCCTGCCCATCCCAAACCCTGGTGTCAGAGCCCTCGGCGCTCTCAGCCCTGGAGTCTTCTGCTCTTTGCCCCGTGGCTGGGTGGCACCTGGGCTTGTGGCACATACACGTGCTCTTGCCCACGGGTGCAGCGCAAAATCATCCCTATCAACGTATGCAAGTCCTGTTTCTTATCTGTGTGCTGGCAGAGACCGAACACAGAGGCTTGAGGGCAGCACGTTCCTCCTGCCCCGGCTGAGCCCTCGCTTCCCGGGAGCAGGATCTCCCTGCGTGGTGCCCGGGCACCCAGGACGCGGGTCACACTCACCCAGGCCTCCCAGCATGATGCCGATGGAGCTGAGGTTGGCGAATCCGCAGAGCGCGAAGGTGGTGATGCTCTCGGCTCGCTCCTGGAGGAGACAGCGACAGGGGCTTGGTCACCTTGGCCCAGCCACCAGAGCTGGTCGTCAGGCTCAGAGCACCCAGAGCTGAGCACCCTGTCGCAGCTCCCAACCCAGCCGGACACCATGGAGCCGAGTCCCACATCCCCATCCCTTCTCCTTCAGCTGTTTTTGGGAGCGAGGATGCAGGTGGTGGGCAGCCTGCCCCTGGGAGAGGCTGGGCTGGGGGGGACAGAGGGCCCTGTAGCACCATGATGTGCCCCACCAAAAAGCAGGATAAATGGGAGACGACTGATTCCTTCAGAATGAGCCCAGCAGTGCGTGAACATCCAAGTCTAGCTGTCCATAGGTGCCCTCCCACCCCCAGCACCACCATCCCTCCCTGCCTGCCCTCCCCCCGTCTGCCTGGCCAGGTCCCATGCCCTGTTTCGGCTGGCTCCGTCCCCGCGCTGTGCCCGGCAGGGTGGCCGGGTGTCCCTTACAGATATCCACTGCTTCCGGCTCCCGTCCCACTCCTCCAGGCCCGACAGGCGGTTCTTCTTGTAGGTGGCCAGCTGCTGGTACGCCACGAACTCGTTCAGGAAGATCTTGATCCCCAGGAGCTCGGCCACCAGCGGCGAGTCTGCCCAGTCTGCCCCCATGAGAAAGGCCACGGGCATGAGGACGTAGGAGCAAATCACCTGGGAAAAGCGTCCCAGAAGGGAACAAGTCACGGCTGACCACCTGCGTCGCCCCCGGCTCGGACACCCGCTGCCAGCGCTTGCCCAACACCCAGCAGGGGTCTCGGCAGCCTCCTGAGGCAGTGGGCAAAGGTGGCCATGGGGTGGGGGGAGCCTCGGGGCTCCCCGTGGGGTTACCTGGAAGGAGAGCCCCTCGATGTCCACCATCTCCCCTAACCAGCGCAAAGCAGCGTTGATGAACTCCAGCACGGCCAAGAAGGCAATGAGGTTGGCCGCGATGTTGGCCACGAGCCCCACGGAGGCGGCAGCCCCGTTGCTCGCAGCTTCCAGGATGTTCTGCTCTTCCCTGCGTGGAGAAAGACCCCGACGGGCTCCCGTGGCTGCACAGCCCCTGTGCGGGCTCAGCTCTTGCTCCGCGGGTGCGCGCGCGCACCACAAGCTCCCCCAACCTCGGAGACGTCCGCTTGCGGCCCCGGAATTGCTCCCATGGCTTCCCCGCGCTGGGCAGGACGCGCGCGGCCCCGCTCCACCATCCCGCTCCTCGCACTCACCCGCGGGAGAGGCGGATGCTGGCTTTGCCCTTGAACTTGGACTCTTCCACTTCGGGGTAGACGAGTTTGGACATGGCGAGGGCGCAGGGCGCGGCCATCACAGAGGCTGCGATCAGCGATGCCGCGTCTATCTGCAAGGCGCGCGCCGTGGGCTGAGGCACGTCCGTGGGAGGCTGCGCCCGTGGCGTGCCCCCCCGGGGCGCCCCAGCACGTGGCCGGCATCAGCCGGCGATGCTCGGAGCCGCTCAGGGCTCCCTATTGGCTCGGTGGGGGGGAAAATGTGCCTTTTTTTCCCATTTGAGCCAGCCACGGCACGTAGGGCAGCTCGCCCGGATGGAGGCATCGCTGGAGCCGCGGGGATCGCGGCCTCGGAGATGTTAATCTCTCCTGCTGTTTGACCTAATCGTGATGATTTTCGTCCCTCCCTTGTCCCTGTTTATCGCTATCAGAGCAACAGGTTGTGCAACATTGCGAACTTCTACCTGCTGACGAAGAGCCGGGCTCCCCGTCTCACCCCGGCCCGGCCCACCTGGTGGCAACCTCTCATTTCGCTGACCTTTCACCCTCGGCTTCCCGTTTAAGGAGACTAATTAACGTTTAAAGAGCAGGAGCTCAGCCAGCAGGTCGAGGGGAAGGTTTATTCCCCATTACGGAGCGTTGATGAGGCCGGGTTTGGACACCGTGCCCGGGGGCTGAGGCACCCATGGACCGGAGAGGGCATCCCGGGGGGGCCGGGGTGCAGGACCGCCAAGGGCGACGCTGCAGGAGCTGGGCTTGCTCAGCTGGCAGGAGAGAGGGCGCGAGGGGCTGTGGTTGCCTTTCCCAACTACTCGAAAGGGGTTCGGAGGGAAGACGCTGCTCAGAGGCGCCCAGTGAAAGAGTGAGAAGCAACAACACAGTTTCAGTGGGGAAATTCCAGTTGGATATAAGGGAAAAAATTGGTCCCCGTGACCGGGATGCCTCTGGGGTGGATCAGAGAGGTGAGGGGAGATCTCCGTCCATGGGGATGTTCACCACAACCTGGAGAAGGCCCTGGGCATCCCCTCAGGCTTTGCCGTCGCCTCATTTGGGTGGGAGGGTGGATCAGAGTGTCCTTTCGGGCTAAATTATCCCGTGATTGGGTGAGATTTGCCCCGCTCGCTGTGCAAGGCCAGGCAGCGAGGGTCCCACCGCAGTGCCCTCTGCCTGGAAGGACTCCGGGGTTTTGGCCAGACCAGCCAAGGGGAGACCGGACATGGAGGCACCCTGCCCTCATCCTGCTTATGGAAGGGGACCGTGGGGCACCTGCTGGGGGTCTTTTCCCCCCCCTGCAAGTCCAGGGCGGGTCTTGCATGTCAGGACCCCGCAGCCAGGCACGCGCGGCTTATGTGACTCACCCCAAAGGATATGTAGGCACCCATCACGCTGCCTGCAATGGTGGAAAAGCCACCGGTCATCACAGCGTGGATTTCTGAGCGGGTCATGTCTGCCAGGTAGGGGCGGATGAGCAGCGGGGCTTCCGTCTGTGAGAGAGAAAACCCCCTTGTCCTTGAAGGAGGGCCACGCAGGGCCACGGGTCTTCTGGGAAGGGAGGAGAAGACCCTTCCTCTGGGCAGGCTCGAGCTGCAAGGGCTGAGAAGATGGATCTTCTGCCCAGGTCCTTACCTGTCCCACAAAAATGTTCCCCGCCACGCTGAGGGTCTCGGTGGGAGTGGTGCCCATGGAGACCTGAAGCAGCCAGGAGATCTGGAGAGAGACGGGGCCACCGCGTTCACAAAGGCTCCTGGCACCCTGCCGCCCACTCCGGGAAGCAGGGCACCGGGCGGCCCTCCAGCCTGCTGCAACAGAGGTGGCCTTGGGAAGCGCCACCAGACCGGGGAGCAACATCAGCCCCAGGGCTGGGCTTTCTCGGGAGGAGATGCAAGGAAGAGGGGGTTGGCGTGTATTCTTTTAGCAGGACAAATCACCCCAAATTAGTACCACCCCAGTTTTCCTGGGACATCCCGCAGCTGATCATAGTAGTCAGAGAAGCCACCAGGGGCTTCTCCTTCCCGCCACCGTCCCAGAGCCAGGTGCGCGGCCCTACCTTGACAATGAGCCACTGCATGACGCCGAGGTAGTAGAGGATGGACATCACACAACTGAAGAAAACGACGATGGGCAGAGTCTGCGGGCAAGGCAGCGGGGTGCGGGGGTTAGAGGAGAGCAGAGCAGCACATCTGGGCACAACTGGGGACCAAGCCGGTCCCAACGAGCCGGGCACGGCACGGTGCCGTATAGCCAGCCCAAGCTCTCGGGTTGCCACAACGCTGGGCCAGCATGGCAGGAGGGCCAAGGGCCAGCACACATCCCCCACGGCACCGAGGAGGTCGACAGGTGGGCGCAAAGGTGAGGGAGACCCATCCTTGAGCTGGTTGAGCTCCAGCAACACCGGCTGCGTTCAGCTCTCCGGGCCCCAGCAAGGCAGCCGGGCCAGAAGACCAGGCTCTGCCTCTCCCTCCCGTACCCCATCCCCCAGGCTGACCTGAAAGGCAAAGACTTCTTCAATGAGCGTGTTCCCGAAGACGAAGCTGGAGCCAGCTGTGGTGTAGTTCAGGAAGTGCTGCAAGCGGAGAAGTTACATGGTAGGACGGAGGTCTCCATTAGCTCTTTCCCTGACATCTCACTTCCACCTAGCAGGGGTTTGGACCCATGGCTCCCTTCACTACCCCGCCGGAGAAGGACCTTGTGAAACCTAAGCTGTGGGGACACTGGTTTGCTGTCTCCGAGCCACGGGGCACCCCTCCAGCCTGCAAGGGGGGCCGCACCAAAGGGCCCGGGCTGCTGCAGAAAACCGGGAAAGAGCCGGCTTTTCTCCAGCTCCCCCCCAAAATGTTTGTGAGCGAGTGTGCAGTCCCTGCAGCTTCTCTGCCCCGTGCCACCCTCTGCCCTTCCTGCTGAGCCCAGGGGAGTTAACACAGAGAGTGCAAGCGTGGGACGGACTCAGTACCTGGATCTGATCACCCAGCCACTGGAAAGCTTGGACGCCGGGGGATGTTCGGAGGACGAAGAGTCCAAACAAGAACTCCAAGCCAAGACCCCAGAAAACGGCTCTCCAGGACACCTGGGGACCAAGAGCAGAGCGGGGACTGAGAGGTTAGCAAAGGCTCCAGGCTTCCCTCTCTGCCTTCCTGCCCCATTGGCAGCTGCACGTGGCAAACACCGTCACACTGTGCCCTGGGTGACAGTCCTGGGGGTGCTAATAAAGAAAGTGTCATAGAAACCCACAAACATGGTGATAGTAGAAGAAGACGAGTCGGTGGGATGCAGGAACCGGCTGATGGAACGTAACCTGCCAGGCTTACCCAGGAGGAGACAAGCATAGAGACCTCCTGATGGTTTGACCAGGAGTCCAGACCCTCTAGGGCAAAACTTCCTGTTCCTTTGGAGGAAGGGGATGGAGAGATTGCCCAAAACATTGAAGCAGGTTGGGTTGGAAGCCACTGGGGCTTCCACCATTTCTGCCCAAGCCACCCAGGGCACCTGAACCTCACACCCACCTTCTGCCTGCAGGCACCTGATGCTCAGGCGTGGGTCTGGTGCTGGGTCTCTGGATCTGACCCGCTATGAGGGACATGGTGGAAAAGAGCACGGAGACACTATGGGGGAGCCCTGAGCTGAGCAGTGGGAAGAACGTAGCTTTGGGGCTCCATCCAGCCAACCAGCTTGGCTCCCCAGGGTGTGCCCAGCTCTGCCCCGGAGCCCTGCCGGGCTTCTGCTTCCTCCAGGGAGCTCCGGCACTGGGCCATCTAGAGATGCCAGTGGGAAGGGGGCACTTTTTCCCCAGTGCTGGGTGGCTACCTCCTGCGAGGGGACCCATGGCCAAGCCACACCTGAAACACCTACTGCGCCGTGGTGCTTGGAGCAGGCAAACAGGAACAGCACCAAAAAGCAGAAGCCAGCTAATGAGATGAGTTGCTCCGGATTTCTGGAGGTGTCCAAAGCCAGCCACGTGATCAGGCCTCCCAGGAGGGCCACCCACACCAGCCTGCAAAGGAAATCCCAGACTGTCACAGAGAGGATGTCCCCATGGGGAGAGCAAGCTCAGGAAGGGCAGGATCTAATTGTGCAGGAGATGCCACCGCAAGGGCCGTGCATCTAATGAAACCTGGGGGTCGCACACCAATGAGGGGTGCGAGTAGCCGTCACGCCACCAAGGTAGAGCAGCAAGATGTTTCTGCCACGACTTTTAAGTGGGTCCCAGGTTGGGCCATGCCTCATCATTCAGGAGGTGCCTGCATGGCACCAGGGCACGTGCCCAACGCCAGCGGCTGTCGGTTGCACCAGCCCAGCTCTGGTGGGGCAGCCATGGGAGAGGGGACCAGGCACCGGGAGGGACGTGGCCCTGCCCCTTCCTCACTCACCATTTCAGCCACGGCCAGGACTTCTGGAAGCACTTCCAAATGGGGCTGAGGAGCAGCAATACCTTTGCCCCGCAGTGCTTCTTAAAGAAGCTCCAGCAGACGAAGAAGAAAACCACAGCAGTCATGATGACCAAGGCAAGGGCTCGCTGAACGTTGAGCCAACAGGCCGCAATGAAGTAGCACAGGTAGGCTGGAGAAGGCACATTGGGGGTCAGGAGTGTCAGGGCCAGAGGATCATGGATTCGTAACACTAACCGGGGCCAACAATGAGGTTCATCTCCTCCAAATGTCCTTCCCTGGCCGCCCTTGAGGCTCTCATCTGTGTGTGGGGAGGACTTGGGGAGCACCACCCCAGCAGCCGGGCGCACTGGTGACAGCAACTCAGCTGTCTGGGGGCACGCAGGGCGAGCAGAAGAGGCACGGCAAACCCTTTGGGTAGGCGGGGAAAGGGGAGGACAGTGAGGTGCAGGTAGGACCCATGGACAGGCGTGGTGGGGTGAGGAGGAGGAAGGCAGTGGGGCTGGTGAGAGAAGGTACAACCTCCAGGTGGGTGGCCATGCCCAGTGCTTGGAGTCTGGGGGCACAGCCCGCCAAAGGGACGTGGAGATGGGATCTCGGTGCCGGGAAGTCCTCACCTACTCCAAGAAGCCCTTGGACGACCATTTTCAACACCTTGGCATGAGCCTCGCAGAAGCGCTTTGCCTTGGATGCCGGCTGCAGGGCCTTCCTGGGAAGAGTCACACGCCAGAGACATGAGAAGTGCAGAAGATGGATCCTGAAGATCAACCCAACCCAACAGAGCCGGGTCGTGACCGTGCCTTCCCAGAGGGCGCTGGTGGCAGGGGCGCCGTGGTGTCGGTGTGCTGTGGCCTCTATCGCTTTGCCTCCCACGCCCCGGAGGAGCGAGCTGGCCCATTATGGCCAGGGAGACCCCACTACCCAGCCCAGCACCCCAGGCACCCGAGCGGAGGCTTGCTCCGGGTGGCTGCTAGGGGGACAGAGAGCTGCCACTGCCACCCTGCGAAGCCGTACGGAGCCATCAGGCACCTTGTCCCCTCTGTGGTCAATGTGACCCTACTCTGCTCCCAGACCAGGTACTTGGCAAGCCTGGTTTGGCTCCAGGAGAAACACTGGCCCAAGGGTTGCGGACTTGCTGTGATCGCTGGAAATACCCCACATAAGCACATCTCCAGGGGTTGTCCTACCTGCAGTAGGAGGACAGTCTCCCTTTCCCTTCTCCTCTCCTCTCCTCCTTGCTCTCGTCCCATGGACCATCACATTCCTCATAGACTCTCTCCTCCCCCTGGAAAAGACGGTTAGCGGGAGCACACTGAGCAGCTCCTGCAGCCCGACCCGGGGGGAAGGCAGGACTCACCAGGGAGCTGAAAGCTGGGTTATCTGCACCCTTCTCAAGGTTGTCCAGGGTTATCTGGTTTTCTTCCATCTCCAGAAGCGACGCAGCTTCAACGCATCAAAGAAACTGCACTGCGAGGGATCAACGTTGGCTGGGGAGAGGAGGAGGGGATCAGCTTTGGGAAGGATGAAAGTCCAACCCCGATTTTTCAATTTTGTGTCTCTGAGAGGGGGACGCCCTTTGCAGTAGGGATTCGGAGCAGTTCCTTCACCAGCACGTCAAGGGACCATCCCAGGGGGTCCTCAAGCCTTGGGGCTGGTGTGCTGACTGCCTTGTTCTCCTGTAACTCTGGGAAGGTCTGTGCTCTTCTGTGCTTCCAAGGAATTACAGGAGAGGATTAGATGCAGCAGGGAGAGCTGGTACTCCTCCTCCAGGTTGGTGGCAGTGGCCACCAGCCTCCACGAGGCCCTTTGCAAGGGGGGTTTTGCAAAAAAGAAATCTGCCCCCATCCCTCCTGGGGAGCTCGTGGTGCAACCGAGTAAGATAAGGAAGAAGGTCCTTTCAGGCTGGTAACTAGGACAGTGCAGGAGTGATGGGTAGGAATAAGCGGTAGTTCGCATGGGAACTGGTCCTAAAGGATGATCATACTGGGAGAACTGGTCCAGCAAAGCCAGAAGAACCAGTGTTATGCTGGGGCAGGAACCCTTGGAGCATCCCATTTGGAGGCTCTCCCAGTTCCTCTACCTGGAGAAGGATGAGGGAAGAGCAGAGGAGGCAGCGATCGGCCGTAGGAGCACCCTTGTGCCAGGACAGAGGGAGGAAGGTGGTGTCCTCGGTTGGAGGAGGGTCGCAGAGCTCTGCACGGAGAAGGTGGGGGCAGGAGGGTCATCGCCTGCTTCCTGCAGCCTGAGAACTGGGGGCCGCCGACGGCAGCGACCCAGCCCCAAATGAAACGAGGGGGGGGGGTGAGGAGTTTTGGAGAACATCCCCCTCAACGTGGGACCTCGGGGCGGCTGAAGGTGGCGGTGGGCTCCACGGGCCAGCGGAGCCGCCAAGGGGGACCACTGAGACGTGCTGACCCCCAGCGTGTCCCCGGGCTCGTGGCTCCTCAGCAGCAGGGCAGGACCCCAGGCCATGGTGGGAACCCAGAACCCCAGACCTCCTCCGGGGCCTCCAGCACCCCCGGCGCCTCCTGCGGCTCAGGGACCCCCCCACCCCCCCCCAGGACCCTGGCAGGATCTGGAGGATGCCCCTCCCCAAGCCCACTACTGTTTCAGGGACACCCCCCAGGACCCCTCTGGGCTCAGTGACCCCTCCAGGACCCCCCAGGGCTCCGAGACCCCCCAGGGCTCCCAGCTCTCCCTGTCCCTCCCAGTGGACCCCTGGGCTGATGCCACCTCCACAGCCCCCCAGTGCCACCCCCCCCGCCACGCGTGGCTCATCTACCGTTTGTTTTGGTGATGCCCCATTGGCCGCCGATCAGTGGGGCAGCAGATGGGCCCCCCCACGGGCCCCCTCGCCCCATGGCGCCCCGTGTCCTCACGCCATGCCCTCCCCCCGCGTCCTCCTGTCCCCCACGGCCTCGTGGTGCAGCGTGGCCGCACGCCCCTCTGCCCAACCACGGCAGCCCTGCACCCCACGCCCTCGTGCCCCCCATCTCCCCGTGCCCCACACCCTCACGTCTCCATGTCCCCGTCCCCCGCCATGTCCTTGTGCTCCACGCCCTTGCCCCCAAAGCCCTCATGCCCCTCACGCCCTCATGCCCCACAGCCTCATGCCCCTGTGGCCCACTCCGTCATGACCCCCATCTCCTCGCGCCCCACGCCCTCGTGCCCCCCATGTCCTCGTGCCCCGCCATGTTCCTGCACCCCACGCCCTTGCGCCTCGATGTCCTCATGCCCCCCCATGTCCCCGTACCCCACACCTCCATGTCCTCGCGCCCCACCATGTCCTCGTGCCCCACACCCTCACAGCCCCTACACCCTCATGCTGCCCCACGTACCCCCACCGCACGCCCTCGCCCCCCCATGCCCTCATGCCCCTCACACCCTCATGCCCCACGCCCTCACGCCCCCATGCCCCACTCCACTGTGACCCCCATCTCCTCGCACCCCACACCCTCATGCCCCCATGTCCTCGCCCCCCACGCCTTCACACCCCCCCCCCGCCATGGCCTCGCGCCCCTCCCCGTGCCCCACGTCCCCCCACGCTCACCCGCCAGCCCCGCCGTCCGCGCAGCTCCTGGTCCCGGTTACCAATTAACAGCTCGGTCCAAAGAGCTGGGCTGGGCCCCGCGGCCGCCACGGCTCCTCCCGGGGCTCACGCCCGGCCACCCACGGGGCACCCCGCCGCCCAAAATAGGTTGCCCGGGGACACTTTCACACCCCGGCCAAGCCAGCCGGGAGGGAAGATATGAAAAGCAGAAATCCAACCTTTACCCGCATCCCAGGAAAGGAGCTGGGCACCCGCGGCCTCCGGGGCTGTGGCGGTGCAAGGTGTGGTGTCATCCGGTCCCCGAGCGGCGCGGGGGCGGACGGGGCTGCCCCCAGCGAAGGGGCTGCCTGCCAGCAGGCGGGTATCCATGTGCCACGCAGTGCCCCTATGGAAATGCTCCCTGTGCTGGTTCCCCAGCGCACACGAGCAGCACCTTCTCCCTGGGGATTTTATCCAGTCCTGTTGCTAAAACTGCCTAAATTTGCGAGTCCAGAGGCAGCCCCGGAGATGCTGGGAGGGCTGGAGCCCCTCTGCTGTGGGGACGGGCTGGGAGAGCTGGGGGGGTTCAGCCTGGAGAAGAGAAGGCTCCGGGGAGACCTTCCAGCCCCTTCCAGTCCCTAAAGGGGCTCCAGGAAAGCTGGGGAGGGACTCTGGAGCAGGGAGGGGAGCCATGGGACGAGGGGGAAGGGGTTTAAACTGGAAGAGGGGAGATTTAGATGAGGTGTGAGGAAGAAATTGTTTGCTGTGAGGGCGGTGAGCCCCTGGCCCAGGTTGGCCAGAGAAGCTGTGGGTGCCCCATCCCTGGAGGGGTTCAAGGGCAGGTTGGACGGAGCTTGGAGCAAGGTGGTGTGGTGGGAGGTGTCCCTGCCCACAGCAGGGGGGTCCCTCCCCCCACAACCGCCCTGTGTCTCTGGGAGACGGGGCCGCCGCAGCGGGAGGGCGCCGGCAGTGCCTGGCCCAGCGCCGAGCACCAACCCCCGCGGGTGCGGAGGCCGCTCCGCTGCGACTCCCCGGGGCTGCTGGTCCCGGGGCCGGTGGGAGTCGGCACGGCATCCGCTCCACTCCCCGCAGTGTCAGGGCGAAGAGGCGCCTGGGCGCCCGCCCCGCCCGGAGCCCCGGTAGCGCGCCGTGATCGTATAGTGGTTAGTACTCTGCGTTGTGGCCGCAGCAACCTCGGTTCGAATCCGAGTCACGGCATCGCCCGGCGGTACCACGGCACACGGGCTCCCTTTTTCACACCCTCCCGCGGCGCCCTATGAATCTCTTACTTTATTTCATTATTTTTTATTTTAATTTCATTTTAATTTTTTCTTTTTGTCACGTCACGCCGATATTTCACGCAGGGTTGTTTTTTTTTTTTTTTTTTTTGCCGCGGCCCCCGGCGGGGCGCGGCGCTGCGGGGCCGGGCCGGGACGCACCCCCACGCCACCCCCCGCCTCCTTTCCCCGGGGCGGGGAGCGGAGGGTAACGGCGCCACCGGGAAGGAAATAAACCGAAATAAACGGAAATAAACTAAAAAAAAAAATACAACCGAAATAGGATCAAAATAAGATAAAATAAGATAAAATAAAATAAGACAAACCCTAAATTAAACTAAAATGAAAAGTAATAAACTAAACATAAAATAAACAAACTAAAATGAAGTAGTAAAGTGAAATAAAATAGTAAGCTAAACTAAACTAAAAATTAATTAAAATAAAGTAATAAACTAAACTGAACTAAAATAAAAAAAAAAAAATAATAAATTAAACTAACCATAAAATAAACTCAAACGAAGTGATGAATCGAAATAACAAACTGAACTAAAAAATAAAATAAAACAATAAGATAAAATAATTAAATAAACCAATAAAACAAAATAATGAAATAAAATAAAAATTAAATTCAAAGTGGAAATAAAATAAGAGACAAAAGCCGCCGCGGGAGGGTGTGAAAAAGGGAGCCCGTGTGCCGTGGTACCGCCGGGCGATGCCGTGACTCGGATTCGAACCGAGGTTGCTGCGGCCACAACGCAGAGTACTAACCACTATACGATCACGGCGCGCTACCGGGGCTCCGGGCGGGGCGGGCGCCCAGGCGCCTCTTGGCCCTCGTAGGGCGGGGCTGCGCGCGCGGTTGGGCTGAACTGGCGGCTGGCGCTCCGCCCCGCTCCTGTCTCCATGGCGACGCGCCCTGAGTGGCAGTCTCCCCCCGCCCCCGCCGCGCGCTCTGCGCCTGCGCGGGGACGGAGCTGAGGGGCCTTGCGGGGCTCGGCCCTGACCCGCACCGGGCACGTCACCGGGACCCCCGAACGCGGCTCTGACCCTCACCGGGGCCGAGACCCCCGCTCGGCACCCCCGAACCCGACCGACCCCTGATTCCCAGCGGGGCCCCAGCTCGTGCCGGGACGCCGGTCCTCTCCGCGGCTCTCAGCCCGCAGCCGGGCCCCGCTCCTCGCCCCCTTCCCCGTCCCGATCCTCCGCCGAGCCGGGTTTGAGCCCTCCGCCCCTTCTGCCAGCCCCAGCCCTCCCTCTGCGGCCCTGGCCCAGCCCCAGGCCGCCGTCCCGACCCTGTCCGTACTTCCAGCCCTCTACCCTGAGGCCCCCCAGCTCGTACCCTCCGCCCCGGCCCTCAGCCCTAACCCCACCTCTCCCCCCCGCCCCCCCGGGGGTGTTTTCTTAGGGAATTAAGTTTGACTTCACCCCAGCATTAAGGACGGAGGGGAGGATGAGGGACTAAGGATGACATTGTCTTTGTGGCCCAAAACCGTGCCAGGTCCCAGCCTGCGCTGCGGCTCCTGTCTCTCCCTGGCGCAACACACATTAATAGTTAATGACTGCTTGCCGTCACCGCTGCCGCTGATTTTTGCAGCGCTCCGAGTACCAAAGGCTCTTTCATTTTCACAGATATGCGAAGAATTCAGAACACCTGGGATCAAAAGGATTTCTTGGTGCAAAATATTTTTAGAGCGCTGGTGGCACTGACTTCAAGGCGCTCGTCTGGCCCAGATGACTCATCCCGCTGTGCTGCGTCAGGGGGAAGAGCGGGGCACCGGAACCTCTGCTCCCGCCCAAGCAACGAGCACTCGGCATCATGTATATACGCACCTATGACACGCTCCACTTGCCTGCGAGGGGGTGCTGGAAGAGGCAGCGGCCTCTTGCCACCGTGCTGGGCAAGGGTACGTCCCCGCACCCACGTCCGTTCTTGTATATCTGCTGCCAGTGGTGAATCCCAAATCTAAAAGAGTCTTCCTGAGGCCTGGGACAAACCAGAGAAAGGCCCTGTGCACCTTGATTGCTCTGGGAAGTAATTATTCCTGCTTGATTGCTCTGTGAAGTAATTACACCCTGAGCTCCTCATCTTGCTCGTATCCGGCCCAAAAGAGCGCAGCGTGGTGGAGGAAGACAGAACAGCCTTTTGTGTCCTCCCTTTGCCTATGCCCACCTCTTCCTTTCCTCCCTCAGCCTCTTTGCTCTTGACTCGCCCTGCGCACTGGTGCGTGCGCGCTGGTCCCTCAGCAACGGTGGGAACCTTTGCAATGGGAGGTCCACAACATCAAACCCGGCTGACCGGGAGATGGTGGAGGAGGGGGCTCTTTGGTGGTATCTCTGAATGGCCTGGGTGTCTGCGTGGTTTTGGTGCTGCCCTCTTGCCCCACTGCTGCCCTTCTCCCTCCCTTGTCCGTCCCCCCCCGAGGATTCCAGCCTGTCCCACACATAGGGCCGCAGGAACACTACTCTTGCTCACCTGTGGCCGACCCTCTCACCGTCTGTGTCCTCATGCTGGACCTAAAGAGGGTGCAGCATCACTGGTAGGAGACACGTGTGTCTCCTCCCGTGTCCAGGGAGTTTAACGCTGTCATCAGCCCCTCGGCTGCACCGTGGAGAGAGCGCCCAGTCGTCTGCAGGACAGGGGGTAGCTGAGCTGGGCAGGTGGGCTCATCGCAACCTCTGAATCTCAAGGCACGAGCTTGCGGAGGGGAGAGGTCCGTGTGCTGCCCTGTGCCTGGGTGCTTCTGCCCTTCTCCATGCTGAGCGGGTGGTGTCACAATGGCACTGAGCTGGGCTGTGTCACCGGTGAAGGGACAAGCTCAGCTCCATGCTGGCCTGCTCTCACGCGTGGCCCTGGGCAATTGCTGCCTTGGGTCAGCAAAGCTGTGGTGGGGAAGAAGCACCCAAGGGAGAAGGTGGGACAGCGTGGAGATGTGGAGCAACTCTGGTGGGACATGCTGCCTATGCCTGGCGGGGACAGAGAACCTACAGCAATGCAGGCAGTGACCAGGGGATTCCTCCTCAGGCACTTACACGGGCAGGCAGAGCGGGACCCCTGAGGTTGGTGTCCGCCATGGTATTGATCCCAATTCTTCACCTGGCGTGGTGCAGGGCTCATGGTTGCATGGGTGTCCATAGCCTCAGCAGTGTGCCCTTGTGGCCAAGAAGCCGAATCATCTCCTGGGGTGCATTAGAAAGAGCGTGGCCAGCAGGTGGAGGGAGGTTCATCCTCCCCCTCTGCTCTGACCTGGGGAGGCCACAGCTGGAGCACTGGGTCCAGTTCTGGGCTCCCCATTTCCAGAAGGACAGGGAACTGCTGGAGAGAGTCTGGTGGAGGCTACAATGGTGATCAGGGGCCTGGAGCATCTCTGTGCTGAGGAAAGGCTGAGAGCCCTGGGGCTGTTCAGCTGGAGAAGAGCAGGCTGAGAGGGGATCTCATCAATGCCCAGCAAGAGCTAAAGGGCAGGGGGCAAGAGGATGGGGCCAGACTCTTCTCAGTGGTGCCCGGGGACAGGACAAGGGGCAACGGGCACAAACTGGAACATGGGAAATTCCATCTGAACATAAGGAAAAACTTCTTTCCTGTGAGGGTGGCAGAGCCCTGGCACAGGCTGCCCAGAGAGGTGGTGGAGTCTCCGTCTCTGGAGACATTCCAAACCTGCCTGGGTGCGTTCCTGTGCCACCTGCTGTGGGTGACCCTGCTTTAGCAGGGGGTTGGACTGGATGGTCTCCAGAGATCCCTTCCAACCCCACCATTCTGTGACTCCGTGGTGCGTGCCGAGTGCTGCTCACAGGGAGTGCTCGGGGCAAGCTCCTCAAGGGTCAGGGAGGAGACAGCAGGGCTCATGCTTTGGATGCTCGGCAGGCGTTTCTGGAAGGGGGAAGCAGGCAGAACAACAATGATCTCAACTGCTGGAACAGGCATGACTGAGATAAACGCTGCAGGGATAAGGAGGAGTCGGCCAAACATGGAAGTGAGCAGGGAGGTGGCGAGTGGACACGGAGATAAGCGCCTAGTGGGTGCAGAAGAGGAAGCATGAAGCTGCTGCCGCACATTACTGGCGGTGGTGGCCCTGTCCTGGTACAGGTTCCTACCCATGGGCTGCCTTCCATAACAGGATTTGGATACGACCGCTCCTAACGAAACCGTGCCAGGTTGTCAGGGCCCCATCAGCCCTTTGCTGCCTGGTTGTGTCCGCAGGATGCTGCTGCTCTGGCCCGGGTCGTTCGGACCTGCCAGGACGTGTTCACGCGGTGTGGAGGAAAAGGGATGAGCTTGTGGGGACATTGGGGGATTGTCCGTCTGCTGGATGACCTGATCCCTTCGGGCTCTGCTCAGCGCCTGGGCAGGACGGCTGCTCCAGCCAGGCTCCTCTGCTCTTCCCACCCTGCTCTGTCCCTCGGTGGTGTTTCTCCAAGCCCTCTGATGCCTATGGGTTGCGTTCAATGGGATTTTAAAGATGCCTGCAATGTCAAAACACTGGTGCAGCCAGGCAGAGAATGCTGCTGGGCTTTGCCACTCTGTGGCACAAACATAAATCTTCCGGCTGGCACAGAGACAAGAGCAATTCATCACCGCGCAGCTGTCTCGGCTGCTCTGCCCCTCGAGCAGCCTCTCCAGCTGTTCCCTCGCTGGGCAGCCCCTGGCCGCCTCTCCCCGTCCCAGGGAGGCCGATGGGAGGCAGAGCGATCCCCACCGCCTCCTTGTTTGGTCTCCGATTCCCAAAGCAACCCCAGGAGGAGTCCGGGGAGGCAGGACGGACGCCAACGCTGCAAGGAGGCACTCTGTGCTTTTCTGGTGGTAGAACACCGTCCGCTGACGCAGGCCAGCGCTGTCATCTCAGGGTATTCAGAGGCCATAAATCCAGCTTGCCATTTGCTCTGCTGCTGAAAGCCCACCTCCCTTCCCGAGGAAATCAGAGTGACTCCACTGCGCTATACCACCTAGCCCAGTGTGCCATATTCCCATGCCCACAGGCACTGCTGGGCCAGCGCGGGATGCTGGAGCAAGAGCAGGCCAGGGAAGTGTCCTGGGGCTGGGGCAATTTTGGAGGTGAAGGTTTAGGTGGGATGTGGGGTCAAAGGACAGCACGTCTGAGCTGGGAGACAATCACAAGCCACCTGACACAGCTCTGTCCCCACCATCCACTTCCCCATCCTCTTCCTAACTCATGAGACACGTGCAGGAAGGACTGAAGGAGAAGGGCTCAGGCCTTTCTTGACATGAATGTTCAGCTGCGATGCTCTTGAGAGGGCTTTATGAACCCCCAACAGTGCATGAGATGCTCCTGGTTCTTCTGGACCCCAAGCTTCAAAGGGTATTTTCCAGCCTGCCAGGGCTATCTGGGGCAGGCAAACAGGCTACAACAGCCTGAGTTTCTCTTGGTTGTGTTTTGGGATCCCCATGCCTGGCTCCCATGTTCAGAGGCCAAGGAAAACGGTCCCCAAAACGTCCGGAGCAGGGATTCGCCGAAGCCGTCCTGTCTGACCTTCAGGGAGCGCGAAGCCTGGAGCAGCCTCCTAAGCCCTTTCCCTGGGGGTCCAGCGCCCAGCTGAAGATGGGGTGTGATAAAAGCGTCCCAGGGGAGAGCCACCCACCCCGCAGGCCTGCAGAAACGCTGCCACGTGTTGCCGTGTGCCCTGCCGCGCTCGGGCTGCCAGCCCCAGCTCTCGCCCTGCCTTTGTCTGCACCGGGAGCCGGAGTCTTCCCCGCAGCAGGGATTTATAGCCTGCGCACGGCCACCTCTTAACCCCGCTCTGTGATGCTGAGCGGGCAGAAAACAGCCTGCCTCGCTGCCAGGCCCCCACCTCTCCGAATTCACCTTCGTCTTCAGTCCTTTCGAGAGGCAGGGCCAGGTCGGTGGCAAAAGCAATTGCTCCCTGCTGCGTGGGGGGAGTGGCTCCTGTCTTGCTGTTGTCCGCTGTGCCCATCTTCCCGATGGTTGATGACAGGCCTATTAAGAGATATAAGGGAGATGCCAGGGGTTGTTCACACCCCCTCGGCAATATAAAGCCAGTGAGAGTCTGTCTGGAGAAGGACTCAGCTGCGCGAGCGTGGCCGTTGCAGCTGGATTAATCAAACCCACCATTAGCGCTTTCCTGGGGCACACAGGTCCCCTGCCGGCCCCGAGCACAGGCCTCCAGCCAGCACGTCCCTCTGATTGAGCTGCAAATGCTCCAGCTCCTTAGTTTGCTCTGCCTCAGATCGATGAGAGCAGGCGGCTCCAATCAATTCCACTTTACCACTTGCTATCGGGTTCAGATCCGCGCTCTCCCAGCTGAGCCCGCTTCCTTTGTTCGTTCGGGGGAGGAATTCAGGCATCTTATCCCACCTGGACACTGCCGTGCCCTTGCAGGGTCAAGTCCCCCGGTAGGGGCAAATAATACCCCGCGGAGGCAGATGTTCCCCCCTGCCCTCCCCACCGGCGGGACCGCAGTGAAGGGGCCGAATTTGTGCTACGGCTGGAGCGCTGCAAGCATCAGCCTGGCTGAGCAGAGCGTGCAACTGGGTGGCCGTGAGATTTGCATGATATAATATAGCTGTTGCCACCAAACCGGCATCTGTCACGAGGTTTCCCTGCCGCGAGCCTGGTTTTTCTGGGGAAACACCGGGGGCAGCTGCAGAGACCCGCCGCGGCTTGGCTCCCCTGTCCCCACGGCCACTGAGAGCGGCTTCAGCTCTCCAGGGCTTGAGCCCACGCGGAACGATTTTACCGGGGGGGGGGGGAAACAACCAAAAACCGCCAAAGAGTTTACATAGTGGCTGTTTGGAAATTTCCCTCAAACCCATACCTGGCATTTGTCGGTGAAAGAGGCGTTTCTCACGCTCTGGGTGTCAGTCCTGAAGTGGTTATTTTTCCCTCGTCTCTGTCACCCGGCGCTCTCGCCGGCCCCTTCCCAGGGTGCTGCGCCTGGATCTGTGGAAATGAAGTTCCCCACGGCTCTCTCCACACCTCGTCAAGTGTTAATGAAACAACGGATCGTGCCAGAGCGCGGTTGTGACACTCAGGGTCGCGGAGGTGCTCAGGGCTGTCAGCGCGGGGAGCAGAGGCAGAAGAGGCTCGGCGCGGCTGAGGCAGCGACCGGCGCGTCTGGCTCTGAGCCGGCAGATGCCTGTCAGCGGGTCGTCGCCTCTCCTTTTGGTCAATTAGCGTGGTTTCAGCTATGTTACCAACGGCCTGGTGATTTCATTTGACAGGAAGGTTGGGGAGCTGCAAAAAGCGTCTGCACGAATTTGCTCCGTTTGGTGAACGCACGTGCTTTGGGCATATCCCACACGGCTGGAGAGCGCCCGAGTGGCCCCAACACGCTCACGGAGCTCGGATCTGCATCACGTGCGCCAGTGTTGGTGCAGAAATGTCCTCCTTTGTGATGCTTGGGAGGTGCGACGTGTCCCATCACACACGGGGGACTTGGTGTGGGCCCATGCTTTCCGTGTCCCTCCTTGCTTTCCCCCACCTTACGGCTCGCCACCCCTGTGCACCCGTGGGGGTAGGCTGGGGTGAGGGGCTGCACCGCATCTTGTGCAGAGCATCCGTCCCGTGCCAGCCTCCTCCCCGCCTCCCCAGGGCACCCGGCAGCGAGCTGGGGTGGGTGGGCACGGCTGCTCTGTGACATTTCCTTCCAGCCTGATGGGAGCCGAAGGTGCTGGGAGGGCTGGAGCCCCTCTGCTGTGAGGACAGGCTGAGAGAGCTGGGGGGGTTCAGCCTGGAGAAGAGAAGGCTCCGCGGAGACCTTCCAGCCCCTTCCAGTGCCTAAAGGGGCTCCAGGAAAGCTGGGGAGGGACTCTGGATCAGGGAGGGACAAGAGGGAACAGTTTTAAACTGAAAGAGGGTGGATTTAGATGAGGTGTGAGGAAGAAATTCTTGGCTGTGAGGGCGGTGAGCCCCTGGCCCAGGTTGGCCAGAGAAGCTGTGGGTGCCCCATCCCTGGAGGGGTTCAAGGGCAGGTTGGACGGCGCTTGGAGCAAGGTGGTGTGGTGGGAGGTGTCCCTGCCCAGGGCAGGGGGGTGGCACTGGGTGGACCTTAAGGTCACCTCCAACCTGAACCGTTCTATGATTCTGTATCTGGAAGGGATGAATGAAGCTTGCAGGTTCCTAAGTGCTACGGAGCAACCGGAGGGGGAATGTGCTTGGGCTGCTGGAAGAGGGATGCTTCCAGCCTGGGAATGGCTTGCCAGGCGAAAGCGTGGTGCCTGCACGATGTGTCTGGGAGCGGTGTCTCTCCCCTTGCATGTGGGCAGCCGCTGTGGGGAGAGCGGCCCATCTCACCCATGCCCCATCTTTGATGGTATCCCGGTGCCGATGTGTAGCCACACTTCCCCGGCCTCTAAGTCTTTGCAAGGCTCCTCGTGCCAGTCCTTGTATTTAGCAGCGCTTGCTGGATTTCTTTCTGTGGATTTGTCTGGTCTTGTTCCTAAATCACGTACATCTGCAGCGGCCCGTGGCCAGGAGGGCTGCTGCGCGCCGCGTCACCTCCTCGTGTTCATCCCTCATCTCCCAGTCTGTCCCCACCCTCCCCCAGCCCCACAGATCCCTGCCCCATGACCCCAGGTGTCTCTTTTCTGTGGCAGAGCCCCGGCCCCTCACCCAGCCCATGCGCAGAAACCTTTGATCGTCCTCTCGCCCTTCTCTGCGCATTTTTCAGCTTTGCTGTACCCTCGGGATGGGGGGACCAGGACCCCACACAGGCCGGGACTGACCAGGGAGCAGCGGCACCTCTGATGTCGCCTCCGCCTTCTCCTAACCCTTCCCATCGGTTTTAGTGGAGCGGTTTTGCAGTTTTGACCTCTGCTGAGCGCTGAGGGGACGTTTTCAGGGACTGTCAGAGCTGCCGGTCTCAGAGCCCATCACTTCAGATGTGACGCCGGGCTCGGTTTCCCCATCGGTGTCACTTCCCTGACACTGGCTTCTGTCTCGTTTCACTGCCAAGCGGCTCAGCCTCTGGAAGTGCTCCTGCAATTCTTAGCGTTCGCCTGCGGCACCCAGAATAACCCAACGCTATTAGCAGATTTTGTCACTTCTCTACTGACCTCGGCCCATCACAGGATCTGCCGGTGGAAATGCAGGTGACCTCTCTGGGCTGGGTCACCCTCAGGTGCCTGCTGGCTGTTTCCAAGAAAGCCACTAGCTTTGGAAAAAAGAAATTCGCTTTGAGAGAGCTGTGTCGACTCTTTCCCAATATGTCATATTTATCCATCTGCTCCCTAACGATGCCAGTTTCCTACTCCTTATGCCAATTTTTGTTCATTTGCAGAGAACAGATGTGTCATTTATCAGTCTGGGGCTCCCTGGCTGCCTCCTGGGAAGCATTTTTGGTGTCACAGTTGCCGCCTTCCAGTCCTCATGTCCCCTGCTGTACCCAGGCCTTGGGGGGGTTGGGGTGTCACCCAGCGGAGGTGACACCCTCCGGTCCCTGTTTGCGCTGCTCAACAGGGCTTAAGAAGGGTGGTCCCGAGGAGGAAAGGGGCTGGAGTCACCACAGACATTTCTAAGCTTCCAGGGATGGGTTTTATTTGGAGCTGCGGAAGAAGGACACGGAGACTGAAGGGGCTGCAGGTTTCCCTGCCAGCCAGGGGAGATGCTGGCCTCAGGGGCAGCAGCCGACGCAGCGCCTGACTCAAGCGACACGTTGGCAAGTGTCAAATGCTAAATTCAGCCCCCACATCACCTGTGGGTGAATCATCTTCCACCACCTCCTCCGGAGCGTGCAGGAGCAGAGACCTTCTCCTCTGAGTCACCAAAAGCTGCTGCCTGGGGGACGCTGGGCTGTGTCCACAGCGCCCCGGGGTTAAACTCCAGGGAAAGGTTTGCGAGGTGGCCTGAGTCCTCCTAGACCCAGGGAAGGTCCCCCGTCCCGCTCTTGTCCTGGCTGCCAGAGGGGGCTCCTGACCCCGCTGTGCGGTGAGCAGGAGGAGCGCTCAGGGCAGGAGAAGCAGCTCCTTGCCCCAAGGAGGAGCGATGAGGGCTGAGGACGTGCACAGCTCTCCGCAGGGCTGGCGGCAGCCCGGAAGACGTTGCCTGGCTTTTTCTTCCTGGTGCGTGCTCCGACCTGCCTGGGAAGTGTTTACCCAGGCGAGCAGCTACTGCTGCCTTGGGAGAGAGGAAGGGCCGTGCTGTGAGCCCCAGCCCAGAGACTGCAGAGAAGGGCTCCCGGGCCCTGCAGAGACGGAGGAGGGGGTGGGAGCAGAGCTCCCAGTGCAGAGGTCCAGCCCCATCTCCTTGTGGGCCACTGCGGATGGCCTCCTGTCTCCCCTGTTCCTGTGGTCCGCAAGAGCGAGCCACAAATCTCTTCTGTGCCGCCATGGGTTGTTCCTCTCCCTGCTGAGGGCTGTGTGTGCAGGGGCTCCGCCGCCATCCATCCCTCCTTCCCGGGGGGCTCCACGGGCAGCAGGCAGCCCCCAGACCGCGCATCCCACCGGGGGTCTCCCCGCCGCGGCTGCCAGAGAGCGCAGCCGAAACGTGGAGTCTGGCACATGAGTGGCACCGCGTGTGCTCCCTGATCCTCTGCCGTCTGCCAGTCCCGCCCCGCCGTCCCCCCGCCAGTCCCTACGCCGGCCACGCTGGGTGACGGCCATCTGTCACGGCGATCCGCCGGGCAGCGGCGACACGCGGGTGGAGTGGCATCGCGGCCACAGTTGTGGCATCGGGGCCAGTCTCTGTGGCGCAGGCATCGAACTGGGTGCCAACGTGCATCAGATAGGAGGGATGTAAACAGTTGGGGATCGGAGCAACACCAGCTGCTGCGTGAGACGCAGATGGAGCTCGGCTTTGGCAGTGCGAATGCAGAAATCTGTCGCCGCTCCTTCACACTGCTGTGAGTGGAGGGATGTCGCTAGTGTCTCGTCATGACTGCAGAAAAAAATATGAGCAGCCCGTGCCTGTGCTGAGCCATGCAGGGGGGGTAAGGAGCTCATTTGGTCTCCCTCTGGGCACCCCTTCAAAGCTCCCCAAGCACAAAGGGGTCTCCTGAGGGGGGGTTGCCACCCCAGCTACGTTCTCCTCAGCCTGCTGCCCCATGTTGGGTGCTTTGGCCCAGGGGAGGCTCAGATCTGAGGGCTCAGGTGGGTCCAGGGATGACTTCTTGATGCCCCTCCAGGCTCTGCTGAAGCCTCAGGAGAGAAGGGGATGCCCCACGGGGCATGGATCAGAGAAGGGGGCTGTGTTGGGCCAGGTACCCACCTGCCAAAAGGCCACAAGGGAATTTGGAAGAGAAAGAGGCAGGCCCAGCAAATGGGGGGGGGGTGCAGGGGTCCCAGGGGGGGTCAGACCACAGGCCCACCCCCAGCACGGCCCCAGTGGGGCTGCCTCTCCATGGCAGGAGTGATGGGAGGGAGGTGACAGGGCAGGATGGGAGGGAAGAACCTCTGCGATTCCTCTGGTGTGGCAGTATTTGCGAAAAAACCCACCACCACAAGCTAGATCCCTCCTCGGTCGCCTCTCGGGGGACGCTGAGCGTGTGTTTTCCAGGCCTGAGGGTTTAACAAGAGCCCTCTCCAACAGCTGCTGCCAAACATCCTCCTCGGTTACTGACAGAGGGTGGAAGTAC
This sequence comes from Sterna hirundo, assembly GCA_009819605.1. Taxonomy (NCBI): domain Eukaryota; kingdom Metazoa; phylum Chordata; class Aves; order Charadriiformes; family Laridae; genus Sterna; species Sterna hirundo. The sequence goes on from CM020445.1 coordinate 24,533,822, forward strand.
TCACAATCTCATCTGCCATCAGCCCTGCATCCTGCTTCCTTCCAAATGCCGGGCAGACACAGATTTATTGGGAACCTCTGTCTTTTCTGCAATTTTAATAACAATCTCATCATCCCCATCTGCCGAGATTGAGGTCTGCTGCTAGACCTCAAACACCGCCTTGTATTCACTCTGCTCCTGACAGACACTTTTTCTCCTCCTGATGCCTTTTCTGTCTTGCGTTCCTTATACTCTGAAATTTCCAGACGTGGGTGCTGGGTGCCATGGCTGTCTTCTCCCTAGGGAGGAAGCTCCCTCGATGGACCTGGGGGGATCTGGCTGGGTTTCTTGGGCAGGAGCGTGCGGCATGTTCGTACCCAATAAATCGGCAAATCTGGGGCTCGGTGGGCTCACTGGGCACGCGTTTGGTGTGTGCCGTGCTGCGCTGGCACAGGAGGCTCAGCTCCTCGGCAGCCCCATCCCAGCTCTCTCCTGTGCAGGGGTGGGAAGGAAGGGGGTCCCCAGGAGGAGCTTGTCTCTCCAGGCATCCTCTCCTCCCTGCCGCGGGCATCCTGACAGCCGCATCCAAATGGCTGTTGCCATAGTAGGGTGGGAGCCCGGTTCACAGCGTGGGGACAGGCAGGGCCACACCGTGGCATCTCTCCCCCGTCGCTGCACGCCTCTGCACGGCTTCACGCGTTCGGAGCATCCTGACCCTGGTCCCCTTCCCTTTCGGGCACGACTGACCACGGCCTTTGAGGGATTCAGCCTGCGAGCAGGGCCGGGAGCGGGTTTGGGTGAACGGCGTGCGATTAGAAATCGCTTCCAGGGGTTCGTGGGTCTGGAAACCGGGCTGTGCAGAGTGGCTGTGGGGGGAACAGCCGGTCCTGGGCGGTGGGTGAGCTGGTGACGGGGAGGGTGTGCGGGGGTAACGACCGGATCGCTGCGACAGCCTCGGCTGCCACGCTCCCAACGCCGCTTGCCTGCTCTGACCCCTCACCGGCAAACCCCGGGGGTGTCCCCCCCAGCCCGTGCCCCGGGGCTGTGCCCGCCGCCCTGCGCACCGGCCCGGGCTCAGCCTCTCCCCCAGCACCTTCCTGGCCCCGGCCCCGCTCCTGCTCCGCCTGGCGGGTGTCCCCGCTGCCGGCCCCGTGTTTCCGTGACTCCCTGGAGCCATCGGCTCCGCCGGCCCCGCACGGGGCTGGTTCCGCGGACACCTCCCTAAGCACCGAGGGGCCCTTTATGGCTCCTATCTCGTTAGCGGCCCCCCCGCTGCCACCGCCGGCACCTCTGCTCCGCTCCCGGGGCCGGGCGATGCTCCGGGGGGCGGCCGGGGCGGGATCGTCCCCGCGGGCTCCGCAGCGAGAGGGGCCGGGGTGGGGGGGGCCGTTCCCGCTCGGGGTCGGGGCGGTACGCGGGGCCGCTGGGAGGGAGCGGAGCGCCGGGGGGGGGCGGCCCGCAGGCCGGGCGCGGCGGAAGGCGGGGGCCGGGCGGCGGGGCGGGCCCCGGGGGAGGCGGGCCGTGCCGTGCCGTGCCGTGCCGGGCGGCGGAGGGGCCGTGCCGTGCCGTGCCGGGGGGAGCGAGTCCGGGGAAGCGGGGTTGGGGGGGGGGGGAAGCCCCGCTCGGAGCAGGCGGCGCGGCGGCTCCGGCAGGTGGCACTGGCCGCCTCCCCCGGCCGCCTCCCCCGCTCCCCCCCCGGCCCGGGCTCCGCCGCCGCGCTCAGTCCGCCGGCGCCGATGCTGCTGAGCGGAGCGGCGGCCGGCTCGGAGCGCGGCGGCGGCGGCGGGGCGGGGGCCGGGACCGGGACCGGCGCCGGGGCCGGGGCCGGCGGGGCCCCGCAGTGCGTGGGCAGCATGGCCCGCTGGCTCCGCGAGCACCTGGGCTTCCGCAGCGCCAAGCCCGCTCCCCCCGCGCCGCCCAAGCCCGACTACCGCGCCGGGCCGCCGCCGCAGCCGCCCCCGCCGCCCGGGGGCGCCGCCGAGCCGCTGGCCGCCGCCCAGCCCGACATCGTGGCGGCCTACCGGCTGCAGAAGGAGCGCGACTTCGAGGACCCCTACAGCGGGGCGCCGCCGCCCGCCGCCCCCGACGGGCCCCGCTACGTCTCGCCCAAGCACCGGCTCATCAAGGTGGAGGCGGTGGAGAAGGTGCCCGCCAGCTCCCCGCCGCCGCCACCGCCGCCGCCGCTGACACCCGCCGCCCCCAGCTCGCCCCCGGCCGGCCCCGAGCCGCCCGACGAGCCGCCGCAGGAGGTGAGTGTCCCCGGGGAGCCCCGCCGCCGGGGGGGGGGGACGGGGACGGGCACGCGCTGGGTGGCCACGCCGGGCCCTCGGGAGCCGGGCCGGGACCCGCGGGGCAGGTGGAGGCCGGGGGTCGAGGGCCCGCTGCGGGAGTCAGGGGCCGGCTCGGTGCGGGGTCCCGCTTGACGTCCCCCGGCAGCAGCTGCGAGGGCGGCCCCGGCTCCTCCGCCAGCAGCCAGGTACCACCAGCCAGGTACAGTCCCCAGCAGGAAGCGTCACTCGCCCAGGTGCAAGAGCGCCGGGCCTGCCGGCCACCTTCCCCCCCTCCCCGCTTGCCATTTCTTTGCAGCCAAGTGCTTGGCGCTCCACGGAGGTGAAGACCTTCCAGCCTTCACCAGGCCCTGCGCGGCACGGGACCAGCTCCGAGGCTGGGAGGCCCTGGGCCTCTTTCCAGCCCATGCTGGGTGGCACAGAGCCCCCTCTGCCCGCTCGCCAGGGCCTGCCGGTGCCAGTGGTGGCCCACGGGCCCCCCCCCCCCCGAGCTGCCAAGCTGCTTTGTCAGGGAGCCTCAGCGCCTCTTTGTCTGATGCCTCCCAGCTGCCTTCTCGGGGGCTGAGAGCGGAGCCCGGCGCTGCCTGTGCCACCGAGGAGGCGAGAAACATCAGGAGCAGGAGCCGGGGAGAAGCTCCCTGTGGGAAGACGTGCTCCGGGCGGCACAGGGACCCGGTAGAGGAATAAACCCGCCGGGGCTACGGCCGTCGGTGTCGGGCCTCTTGGCAGAGAGGCTGATGCGGGGACTGCGCAAATAAAGGCAGGAGGGGTAATTAGTGCCCGCCAGCGCTGCCGCCTGCAAGCCGGGGCTTGTCGGGCGAACTCGACGGGGCTGCAGATCTGGCTGGCGGAGGGGAACGGTGGATACGATGATCCCATCCCCGGTCCTGGCGTCGCCAGGCGGCATGAGGAAATGAGCGCCAGGCAAAACCCGCTCGGGAGGATTTTAAGCAGAATGAAAAACTTGTCGCTGGTGGGTCCTGGGAAGTTGCTCGCACTGACTAATCGCTGCCGGGAGGTTTCCAGAGGGGCCCGGCAGAAACCCTGTTTTGAGCCGGGATCCTGTAAACTGGCCACTGCGGGCAGCAGAGGAGGAGGAGGAGGGCACTGGCAGCGGGGACCGGAGGTGCCATTGCGGTGACGCGGTTTGCTGAGGCAGGCTGGATGGTTTCTCCTCCGGAACGCGCAGTGTGGGATCGGAGGGACCAGGAGCGGGTGGTGATCGCAGGAAGGACTCGGGCTTGTGATGATCAAAGGGCTGAGCAGGAGCTGCGGAAAGCCGACAGGTACGGCTGGGGCTGTGCGGGCATCCGAGGGCTGGGGAGAAGCCGGCATATTTAGAGCAAAGGCAAAAGCTGGCATACCTTTGGGGAAGCCCTGCTCAGAGCACTGGGCTGAAGAAGACCCTTCATCTTATCCAAGATAGACGGTGATTAGATTATCTCCTGCGTGCCTCTGTGGGGAGGAGGTCTCTAATTCCTCAGGGCTCCGGTACGTGATGGACACGGGCAGAGCTCCGGAGGCTGGCTGAAGCCGGAGATAAGGTGGGAGTATTTGATGATGCATGCAACTGTCCATTAAAACAGTTTCCCTGGAGGAGCCGGGGAGCACCCACTGCGTGGAGCATCTCTGTTGGGCTTGAGCGCCCTTTGCAGCTCCCATCTGCTGGCCCTGACGTTGGGCTGAGCGGCGGGAGGGTGCCCCGGGTGCTGCCAAGGTCACGGCGGCTCTCTCCGGAGGTGGTCCAGGAGGATGGAGGTGCCTGCCAGGGCTTTGCTTCTGCTCGTGACTCCCGCTCTTGGAGACAACGTCAAGGTGTCCTGGAGCAGGGAGGGCAAGCCAGGGCCAGGCTGGAGCCTCTGCTGAGCTCTTTCAAGCAAGATGATGGTTGCGGCAGGGGGTTCAGTGCTCCCACGCTTGGGGAGGAGTCGGTGGGCGCTGTTCCCTCCCTGCTGCAGGGGCTGAGGCTCCAGAAAGCCCAGGGGTGTGGGGCCTCAAGTTGTGGTGATGCTGAAGATGAAGGGAGAAGTATGGTTTTCGGTACAGGCAAGGCTGCTGGAGCAGAGAGGCTTTTTGCTAATGATTGACAGAGGGAAAAACACTCTAATAAAACGTGTAGCCCTTCTGAGTGGGGGTGACGAGAGTGGGCAGAAGTGGAAGGAGCAGCCCCCAGTTCCTGGTCATGTGGTTTGGCCGAGGCCGTGCCCTTTGCGGTGCGGGTGCTGGGTTGAGGCCGGGGGACCCACCGCCTGCCCTGGGAGCCCTGTGCCCGCTGTGGCTCCCTTGCCCCTTCTGGAGAATCGAAGACGGGGCAGGAACATCTGGGCAACGGCATGCCTCTTGCCTGGGCCACGCAGGGGTGCTGCGCGATTCTTTGCCGTCATCAAGTGAGTTGTTGCGTCTTTGCGCCTTGCGTGGGATCCACAGCACCTTGGGATGTGCTTAGGGTGAGCTCTGTGGCTCCTGCTCCGTGACGAATGCTTGCTGGATGTGGCAGGGACCAGCGTAGGTCCTGCTCCCTTTTGCTTGCTCCAGGCGGTGGACAACAGACCAGTCCTCTTCGGCTCACCTGAGCGAGCTGGGTGCCCTGGAGATGTCTTCTCTGCCACGTCTGGGTTAGGCGCGAGGAGCCATGCCACCGGCATGTGGTGGGGAGCGAAGCGATGAGAGACCTCCCTGCGTGGGGACAGATGCACCCAGGGCGCGGCGTGCTTGGGGACAGGGTTGGGAGACGCGCCTGGGGACATCTTTGCCTCGTGCCCGCCGGGACAGGTCGCTGGCGGCTTTGCTGGGAGCGCAGGGTCAGCGCCGCGGGCTGTGGGAACGGCTGGCCAGGAAGCTCCTGGGTGTGTGTCTTTCCTGCCAGAGCCTCCCCGCCGTGAGTCACCCTGTGCCCTGCCGCCTGTCCGCCCCGCGCTCCCTCCTCCCCTGCCACCGGCACAACCCCGGGCTCCCCCCGCCGGCCCAGCCACCCCCCGCCCCGGGCTGCCGAACGGACCCTTCTTGGGAAGCCAGCTCTCCGGTTGCTTTTGGTTTTGGCGTCGGCGTCCACCAAAAGCCAAGCTGCGAGACGCGTAAAACTGGGGAGGTTTTGCACCTGACGGCGGGGAGGGACTGAGTTTGGTTATAACTCGGAGCGGCTCCAGTGTGAAACCCGGCAATCTGCTGGGGGGACCTCAAACATGCTTTATCTCCAGGGCAAGAAATTGGTTTGAAGGATCTTCCCAGGTGTCTTCTGAGGACCTCTCTAGAGAGTAGAGCGTTTTGTTGCAGCAAAAGGCGGTGGCAGGTAGGACGTTTGTAGGCAAGATGGGGTGAAGAGCCCCAGCTCTGCCCTTGGATCTCGGTGTCTGAACTGTCACCTCTGTTGGAGAGCTGCCATCTGTGGCCTTTCCTGGGGGACAGCATAAAAGCCGTTTTACTGTGAGGCCCCAGTGATGATCTGGCCCTTCACCGTAATTTTCTTTTGGTTTTTTCTTTTTCTTACAGTTGGCATAAGCAGTAAGAGCGCGAGCAGCCTCGGCACTGCAGCAGGGATCCGGGCGTGCGTTGCCACGGCAGGTCAACGCGTGACAAACGCTCGCGTGCCCAAAGAGGACGTGTGTCCAGGTGGTGCCCGACTGCTCTCTGAAGGACTGCTCTGCGCCGCGAGCTGTCCCGGGACGGTGCCTTCACGCCTCAGGCGTGCGCTTTGCACCCCAATTATTTCAAACATCGCAAAGCCCGTGCTGTGCACGGGCAGGCGATGCCTCGGCATCTGAGCGGCGCGGGGCGCTGGGATCGGCCGGCTGGTGAGCAGCTCCCTCCGGGACGCGGGAGGCGAGCGAAGCATGGAAATGCCTGGCTTTTGACCGAACCGGGGTGGGGGGTGTCTGGGGCACCCCCGAGAGCTGCCCAGCCCGCGACGGCGGCCCCCCCCTTCCTGCGCCGGGGGAGCGCCTGCGTGCCCCGTGGGCTGCCGCAGGGAGCCTTGCGCCGCTCATAAAGTCCGGCGCTCGGATGAGGAAATGTCAGAGATGCAGTTTCCTGGGCAACCTTAATTCGGCCCCACGTGCCAAGGGCGTCAGGATGCAGTCGGTCGTTGCATGGTCCCCGCCGCTTGCTCTCGGAGAGCCCTGCCCGGCTCCCGGCACGCTGGAGCCGCCATCCCCGGGGCTGAGGGCTCGGGTACCATCCTCGCTTGCTTGGTTGTGCATCCCGAGGTTGCAGTGCTCCTGGAGACAGGAGTCGCCTTCCCAGCTTTTCTGTGGCTCTCCACTTTAAAAAAAATTTAAAAAAAAAAAAAAAAAATGAACGGGTTTATGTTCTCAGCACCCAGTGGCGGGGAGACTTCGCTCCTACGAAGAGGCGTCCTTGAGATCGTGGGGGGAGTGAAGCCAGCGTGGCAAAACCCACCCAAACCTGGGCAGCTCGGGGACTCGAGCCCCTCATCCGAGCCGCTTGCTCTGGATCCAAGCTCAGCCCGGCAAACCACGTCTTGCCTGCGTAGAGCCAGTCTAATTGCTGCCGCGTGCCTCTGCGCCCCCCCCTCGCCCCACCCCCCCGCCTCCAGCAAGCAAAATAGCCAGTTTTAGGGATCTCAGCAGAGTCCTGTTTGGATTTTCCACCATCCTCTTCTTTCTAGACCTGGAGGCGCTGGAGTGGGGGGCCACTCCATGAGCTTGCTGGAAGTCGTGTGTCCCTCCCTGGGAAGCTGGACCCAAGCAGCGAGGAAATATGGAGGAGGGGGCTTTCCTCCGGTTGGGAAGCACGACCGCAGCATGCAGAGGAGCCTCTCGGCCACTGAGCTGCTGTGCTTGTCCCTGTCCTGTCTGAGGCTGCTCTGTGCTTACGGGGTGGGAGAGGCAGGGTCCAGGACGGGCGCCAACAGCAAGCCGGGCCTACGTCTGTCTGGCGAAATGCATCGAGGAAAAGGGGATCGTGGCAGGCTGGAATGCGGGCAGGTTGGGCTTGGGAGAAACCGGCAGGCAAGCCCTTTCTTGAGGGGGGTCGGCAGAGCGTGTTTCGCAGCCCCGCAGCACGCCTGGGGCCGTGAGAGCATCGGGCACGGCGCTGGCCCGCTCGCCCGTCGAGCCCGCTGGGACGCCCGCCCCCCCCCCCCCCCCGCTCCTGCCTCCCTTGGCACTAGCGCGGGTGCGGATGAGCTGTTGCTGGCGCGGGGCTCTGCTCTGCAGAAGTCCTTGCCACCCAGCAAAAGCCTCTTGGCAGCTTTCCGAGGCGTGGGTGCAGCCCGCCGGGTCTCCCGTCCGGCTCCTGGGGGCGGTGGGCACCCGTCCGCCCGCAGTGTTTTGTCGGCAGTGAGTGGGGAGCACCCACTGCCGCAGGTTGAGCCCCCTTGGGGAGGAAAAGGCTGTTTGGAATCCAGAGGGGACAGGCTGAGAGAGCTGGGGGGGGTTCAGCCTGGAGAAGAGAAGGCTCCGGGGGGACCTTCCAGCCCCTTCCAGTCCCTAAAGGGGCTCCAGGGAAGGTGGGGAGGGACTCTGGATCAGGGAGGGGAGCCATGGGACGAGGGGGAAGGGTTTTAAACTGAAAGAGGGGGGTTTTGATGAGATTAGATGAGATGTGAGGAAGAAATTGTTTGATGAGATTAGATGAGATGTGAGGAAGAAACTGTTTGCCGTGAGGGTGGTGAGCCCCTGGCCCAGGTTGCCCAGAGAAGCTGTGGCTGCCCCATCCCTGGAGGGGTTCAAGGCCAGGTTGGATGGGGCTTGGAGCAACCTGGTGTGGTGGGAGGTGTCCCTGCCCAGGGCAGGGGGTGGAATGGGATGATATTTAAGGTCCCTTCCAACCCGAACCATTCTGTGATTCTATGATTCTGTGATTCACTCCCCGCAGTGGATTTCCCGTTGCTGCTGCTCATCTTCCCGCCCCGCAGGCGTTGGGTCAGGTCCCAGGGACTGAGCAGCTGCCAGGGACACCGGTGACTTAGATTTCCCTGGGGGGGTTTCGCCCCCGTGGTGGCGAGCGAAGGGCTGCAGCCCCCTGGGCTCAGTGTTGCAACTCGGTGCCCGGAGGGGGCTGTGTGTCCCTCGGATGATGGATGCGAGAGCAGATTTCCCGTCTTCCTGCTGCAAAACTGGCTGTTCCTCCAGCCCCGTCCTGGCTTGCTGGCACCGGGCCCTGCCTGCGGAGCCAGCGGGAGGTTCTGCTCTCTCCCTCTCGTCCGTCGGAGGCCGGTACCCCGAGCAGCCATCTGTCCTGCCGCTGCCTTGCCGAACGGGGAGAGCATCGGCTTGCTCCTGCGTTTGAACCCCCCCCCTTGCCCTCGGCCGGGGTGGCTGCGAGCCCCACAGCTCGTGGGGTTTGCCCTGGAGGGTGATGCTCTGCCACTTGCTTGCACCCCGCTACGGGGCAGGGTGGAGGCTGTGACTGGAGACCTGCCCTGGCTCCCCACTGCATCAGGGAGCCCAGAGCCGGGGCGTTTTTGGAGAAGGTGGAGAGCTGGGCCACGGGGAACCGCGGTCCTCCCGGTGCTCGGAGGGGTGCGAAGGCTCGGGGCCGCACGGAGGTGTTTACAGCTCCAGTTCCTGTTCCCTTTTCCTGCTGGGTTTTGCTGCTCAAGGCTATTGTCGGGCCGTTTTGCACAGGAAGGAGGGAGAAGTGTTTTGTTTTGAGCCGATTAGGGGAGCCGGGGAGGAATGCGTGAGCGGCCCTGGTCCCCACGGCTGGCCGGGAGCAGGGACAGCGTGACGGGGAGGACTGAGCTGGCACCGGGCGGGTTTAGGCAGCTGCCGCGCCGTTCCCAGGCCCTTTGGTCCTTGCCGTAGGAGCTCTGCGCAGCCGGCGTGCTGGCAAAACCCATCTCTCCGGGATGGTCCAGCCTGGGGTTGGCAGCCCGGTGGGTGAGCAGACCCTGGCAAAGGTGCACCCTGCTGGAAATGTCACCTGGCCCCATTTCGGGAGCAGATTTTGGGCTGGAGGTGAGATGTACAGCTCCAGGCTTGGCGGGGGCTGCGGCACCGTGCGATGGGGTGCTCTGGGAAGCTGCTGAGGGGCCGGAGCAGGCGTGTGACTCCAGCGCTGGAGGGGACCAGGCTCTGGGACGTGCCCCATGTCCTACTGCAGGATCGCCTCCTTTTTGCTGGTAAGGGCAAACCTTGGGCTTTTTGAGCCATCCCCGAGACTCAGCACTTGGGAGGCTCCTGCTCCTGCTTCCCGGTGACTCCCGATGGCATGGAGGAGCCCTGTCTTGTGTTACCTGGGATGTGGGTGGGGATGCTGCAGGGGCCTGGGAGGAGCAGAGGGTAAGCCGTAGTCTGGTCTTAGCCCTTTTGTTAAGAAATGTCTTCAAACAAGCCTGCAGGAGCCCTGGAAAATAACCGGTGAGTTCCCAGTCTTGGCAGTGCCAGCTGACACCCCTGTACTGGGAACTGTGCCCCTTCTCCGCCTCGGAAATGTGGCTGCCTTCAGGGAGAGGAGCAGGCTGGAGAGTTGGGCAGAGAGAAACCTTATGGAATTCAACAAGGGCAAGCATAGGGTGCTGCACCTGGGGAGGAATAACCCCCCGCACCAGGACAGGTTGGGGGTGACCTGCTGGAGAGCAGCTCTGTAGAAAGAGACCTGGGAGTCCTGGGGGACAACAGGGTGACCATGAGCCAGCAATGGGCCCTGGTGGCCAAGAAGGCCAATGGCATCCTGGGGGGCATCAAGAGGAGTGTGGCCAGCAGGTGGAGGGAGGTCATCCTCCCCCTCTGCTCTGCCCTGGGGAGGCCACAGCTGGAGCACTGTGTCCAGTTCTGGGCTCCCCGGTTCAAGAGGGACGGGGAACTGCTGGAGAGGGAACAGCGAAGGGCTACCAAGATGCTGAGGGGACTGGAACACCTCTCTGATGAAGAAAGGCTGAGGGATTTGGGTCTCTTCAGTCTGGAAAAAAGACGGCTGAGGGGGGACCTTATCAATGCTTATAAATACTGAAAGGGAGGGTGTCAGGAGGATGGGGCCAGGCTCTTTTCAGTGGTGCCCGGGGACAGGACAAGGGGTAACGGGCACAAACTTGAGCATAGGAAGTTCCACCTAAACACGAGGAGGAACTTCTTTGCTGTGAGGGTGGCAGAGCCCTGGCACAGGCTGCCCAGAGAGGTGGTGGAGTCTCCATCTCTGGAGACATTCCAAACCCGCCTGGACGCATTCCTGTGCCACCTGCTCTGGGTGACCCTGCTCCGGCAGGGGGGTTGGACTGGGTGATCTCTGGAGGTCCCTTCCCACCCCACCGTTCTGTGATTCCGTGCCATGGAGGGGGCAGCTCTGCAGTCAGCCCCACGCCATGGTGGGGGCCTTGCCGGGGTGTCTGCGGGGGCACTGGCAGCACCGAGCCCGTGGTAATGGAGAAGGCCAGGCCGCCTTCTGCTCTGCTTGGCTCCGTCCCAGCTTTCGGGACAAAGGCTGGAGCATTTCCACGGCCGAGCCCCGGTGCCTGGGAAGCCGCCGGCTGCCAGCACCTGCTCTGTGGGGCTGCCATGGTGTGGGTCTGGGGTCCCGCCTGCTGCTAGCAGAGCTCCTGGTGAGGCTTCGAGGGGCTTCAGCTGGTCCCTGACGCCCCCCCAGAAAGGCAGGGAGCACGCTAACCCTTCTCCTACCCTTCCCCTCTTCCAGCTGGCTGTCCTGGAGGACTACGCAGATCCCTTCGATGCGGCGCAGGTGGCTGGTAGTCAGGCAGGGCTGGAGAAGGTGACGGAGAACGATGGATACATGGAGCCGTACGAAGCCCAGAAGATGATGGCTGGTAAGGCGGAAGGCTCCGTGCAAAGGCCGCTCTTTTTGCCTCGGGTCCCTGCTGTGTGACTCTGGTGGCCGCTGTGCTCTGTTCCTTGCATCCTGTGGTAGCACCGGGTCCTCCAGCCGAGGCAAACCTGGGCGGTGGCTGCGGTGGTGCACAGCCGCTTTGCAGGCAAATTTTCGCGGCTTTCGCCATCTGCGATGGGCTGGCGGTAGCCACAGCGCTCGCCAAGGCCACCCGAGCAGTAAAGGCACCTTGATATTTCTGCCTGCGGTGCCGTCTGTCCCCTGGGACCGTGGTGCCTGCCCGCCGGGCTGAGCCAGGAGAAATCTTGACATTCCGTGCGTCTGGCATAAAACTAAGATGGATGTGGGAGCTATTTAATTTGGTTAGGGCCGGGCCAGAGCGTGCCGTTGTCTGCCGCAGCAGTGGGGTCCCTGGTGGGCTTGCTGATGGCTGGGAGGCAGGCGAGGTGAGAGCGCCTGCTCCCGAAGGCATCGCTCTCACTGCCGCGGTGCACGCGGGGTCGCCGTGCCGGCTCGCGCCTCCCGGGCTCTGGCACTGCTTCGCAGTCCCGGGGTTTTCCTGGAGCGAGCGGTTTCCGGAAAGCTCACACGGTTTTTTTGGAGGAGGCCGTTGCATTTCTTGGAAATATCAGCAAGTGGCGAAGAGGCTGCTTGGGTTTGCGGGAGAGACTTTTGTTTTGCTGGAGGGAAGGGCGTTTTGTTAAACCAGCCGTGCTGCGTGTCCAGGGAAGAAACTCAGTCTTGCTGCCCCTTGGGAATGAGGCACTGGGATGCTCTGTGTCCAGGGAAAAAACTCAGTCTTGCTGCCCCTTGGGAGTCGGGCTCTGGGATGCTGTCTCCATGGACCCCATTTTGCAGGGCTACCCGAGGCCGGGGGTGTTGAACTGTGGGAAGAGAAGGCGTCCTGGTGCTGGGAACTGCCCGGGGCCCGGCTGCCCAGCAGCTCCCCGACTTCTGGCAGGCGCTTGCTGGAGGTTTGAGGGGTCTCCTCCATCCCTGCTTCTCCCTACCCCACGTCAACCTTCCGTGAAATTGAGCCTTTTCATCGAGCAGGGCTTTGGGGACCGTGGCTGGGCTGTGTTGGCCAAAAAGCTCACGGTCTTTTCCCTCTTCTCCTGCTAGAGATCCGCCAGAAGGGCTTACGGGAGGCTCCCGCCCGGCCGCTGCACCTCTACGACACTCCCTACGAGCCCGTGCTGGGAGGGTTGGACGTGGATGGCGACCGCCCGGCGTGCCCCAGGCCCAGGGAATCCCGGCTGCCCGAGGACGACGAGCGGCCGCCGGAGGAATACGACCAGCCCTGGGAGTGGAAGAAGGAGCGGATCTCCAAAGCCTTTGCAGGTGAGTGATGGGAGCAGCCGTAAAGGATGAATAGCAGGCGTAAAGCGACCGACGCCGCGTTGCGTTTTGCGAAGAGGGGGAGGTGGCTCTTTGGGATTCCTTCATCTGTTGGGGTCAGTAGCGCTGGCCTCTGCGTTTCCCTGGCTCGGGGAGCGCTCGTGCGCTTGCAGGGACCGTTCCTCTTCGGCAGGGAGCCAGGCTGGGCGGAGAGATGGACCGAGCCACCCTGGCAGCCTGTCTGGTGCCCCTCTCTCCTTGCCTCTCTCCCCCTCTAACTCATCGCGGCCTCTGGTGCACATTGACCCCCTCCACCCCTGAACTGCAGTTGCGGGGGGCGCTCAAGCAGATCCCTCCTTCCTCAGGGCAGGGCGAGAGCCGGGGCGCTCGCCCGGGAGCCTTCGGCCAGGCGATGGTGCAGCCCCCTGACCTATTTATCTGTGCTGCGGGATCGATTGTGTTTGTGTTTGGTAATGAGGAAATCCATGCTGTGCATTAGCGCTGGCTCCTCCGTCGGCGCTGGCTAATTGCCACGCTCTTTATCTAGGATGCATTTTAATCGCAGCAGTGTGCGTCTGCGCTGGAGCTGGCGGCCGGCGGCGCTGCGCCGGGATGCCAGCGGAGAGGGGGGTGTGAGGGTTTGGGCTTCGGAGCACTTCACCTTGTGGGTTTTGGGCTCCGCGAGCTGGAGATGTGTGTGCCGGGCAGGACGCCGTGACGTCTACTGGTGCCTGGGGTCGCGCTCGTGCCGCTGGGACTCGGCCGGGCGCGGGGCTGGTGCCGGTGGCCACGCCGTGCCGAGGGTTCAGCTTGTCGGGCTCCGTCACGAGGCGCGCCGTGCTGCCAGGCAGGGTTTGTGCTGAGGTGTCTGTGCTCCGGATCCCGGCGGATGAGCCACCTTGCTTGGTGTCCCTGGGAGGAAGCGGCGCCGTCGCGGGTCCGGCTTGCGCGTGGATGCAGGTGGGCATCCCGGGCTTGCTCCGAGCCTCCGGGGGGTCAGGTTGCCATGCCCTGGGCCACCTGAGGACCTGCTGCCTGCTTTCTCCCAGAGCCAGAGCAGGTCCTGCTGTGGCTCGCGGGGCGTTTCTCCTCTCCTGCAACGCCGCGGTGTCTCTGCTGGCCCTTTCTGCCTTTGGGGGGCCCGCGAGACCCCTGCTGACGGGCAGCGGGTACCGGCACAAGGCAGCAGCCTGCTGGCTCCTGGCAGGGGAACGTGGAAGTGCCCGGGGCAAGACGGATCCATGGGCAGGACAGACGGGGACGCTCAGCCAAGGTCCCCTGGACGGACGTGCATGTGGGACAGGGGTGATCGCAGGCCGCCCCCCACCACAGAGAGGGTTGGCTGGGAAAGCTGATGGAGGAGCAGGGTCTCTCCATCGGGAACATGCCCCACGTCAGGCCTGTCCCTGCTCGGTGCTGGGGAGGGGATGAGACGGCCGAGCTGGCGCAGGGCTCCCAGGAGCGTAGTCCTCAGGTCTTTCCCCCCACAACTGCTCTCCTTCTCTGTGGGCTTGGTGTTGCTGACGGTTTTTTCTAAGCCCTTTCTTTCTTTCTTTCTCTCTCTCTCTCTCTTTCCCACCCTACCCCATCCCATCCAGTTGAAATCAAGGTCATTAAAGACCTGCCGTGGCCACCGCCGGTGGGACAGCTCGACAGCCGTGAAAGCCCCCCGGACAGTGAGGCCGGTGCCTCCGTCCCTCCGCAGCACGGCCAGCCCAGCTACGAAGACGCCAACGGTGGGTCTCGCGTGACAGCGGGGTGTCTGGGGGGGGCTGCGGCCGGTGCTCACCGTGACCCTGCCTTGCTGCCCCACTGGCACCCAGATGCTGCGGCGCCTCGGAGCTCGCCCGGACCCCGCGGGCGCTGCCGGACACCCACCCTCTTCCTCCTCCGCCTTTCCCCCGCTCCTCCTGGCTGGCGCACGTGTCCAGTGCCGGACGCCAGGCGTTTGTCCTTGCCTCTTTGCATCTTCTGCAGCTCCACGCCGCCTCCGTGCCCGCGGCAGCCAGGCTGCGCCAGGGGATTGTTCGGTGGCAGAGTTATTACCTTCTCTTTTGTTCTCTCCTCTCTGCCTCCAAATTCCCCAGGTTTGATGGCTGCTTTTACGGTCTTCTCGACAACTGCTCTGAGCGTTCAGCTGATGTTTTCTTGCGGCTCTTAATACCCGGGTCCCTCTCAGGTGTGGTAGCAGCTAATTCAGACCCCGCCGCTGAAGTTGGGGTTGGTTTTTTTCCCACCTGCGCCTCGCTTTGTCATTTAGCGCTGCTCCGTTGCCTCGGCTGTTTTATTACCTTGCTGCTCAGTGGCGGGAGGTCCCCCTGGGTTCTTCGCTCTCGTATTTGCTATCCCCAACAGCGAAATCTCCCAGGCACGCTTTGTCATCTCAGGTTTGCCTTGTTGTGAAGCTCTTTTTGTGCGTGCCGAGCGGCAGAGCCCCCGCGTGAATCCCCCTTGGGCTCTGCTGGCAGTCTCGCTTATGAAAGCCAAATATCGCTGCTTCTCTTTTAACCCGTTATTAACGTTTGAAGGACCTCGCTCTTAACGCTGCGGTGGGTTAGGGTTTTGCCAAGAGCACGAGGTGGGGGGGGTGGGGGGTGGTTTGTCGAAAGCTACCCAGGCTTTCGGGGTTGGGCTGCCGCTCTTGGGGGGAGGATGGGGACGGATCCGGGAGACGTGACTTTTTCTCTGCCGACCGGCGTGGTGCCCCCGCGCGTCGCTGACGCTGCTCCTGGTGGACACGGCGACGTCGCCAGCTGCAGATGCCCGGTGTCCGTACCTGCAGTTACCCAGGTCCCTGCAGAGCCCCCTAAAGAAAGAAGGGCAGGGTGGCTCCGGCTGCCTCCCGGGTGGGTTTGAGCATGCAGCTGGTTTCCCTGCCCCTCGAAGGGGCAGCCCGGAGCCTCGGGATCTGCCCCAAACCGGCTGGGACACAGCGGGTGAGATCCCTCCCCAGAAAGAAAGGTCTTGGCAGGGGGAAACTTCCCCATCCTCTTCATATGAGGAATGCAGGTGTCAAGAAAAATGAATTTCGTTGCTGTGCAGCCTTTTCTCTTCCCCCATCATTTATTATCCGCGCAGTCGCTCCGACACGCATCCTGCTCCTGATGAACACGTCAGTTTGTCATTTTTCCTGGTTTTAGCAACACAGAGTCTCTTTTTTTTTTTTTTCCCCCCCTGGCTTGCTTTGTTGTATTAAGTTTATCTTGCCAGAGTTTTGTCTTATTTTCCATCTTCCCCTGTCTGGGGGTGACTGGAACTCCTTGAAGGATGCCTCCTTACTCCTAGGGGCTTGTTTTTAATACCCTGTTTAATCATGCATGTGCCTCTGCCTCTCTCCGACAGGTGCAATGCATTTCTTCTGAGCCTCTAACAGCACGACTTTGTGCCGCCAGCAAACACCTCGGTGTTTTGATTGTCTGGCTTTTTAATGATCGCCCTAATTTTTATTTTTTTAAATTTTTTTATTTTTTTTTTTAATAAGGCGCTGAGTTGAAATGGAAGCCTGGGCGTTACGTATGAGGGCGAGCCCGGCCGGTGCAAAGCTGCAGAGGCAGGGCTTGTCGAGCCTTAGTGTCGGGCATCTCCTCCCCGCGCTCCTTCTCGGGGCTTGGAGGGGGTGGCGGGGGGGGGGGGTTAAGCCGCGCTAAGCCGCCGAGGGTTTTGGCTGGGCTTCCTTCTGGTTGCCTTCCTCTCTCCTGGGCGCCGGGGGGGCTGGAGACCCGCTCGCCCGCGCGGGACGGCCGGACAAGTTGTCCCTCAAAACAGCTGCGGTAGAGGATGCCCTGCTAGGGAGAAAAATGTCCCTCTCTGGGTATTTCTTGCCTCAGCGTCACCCTGCTTTTGGCTCCAGCAGTGGGAGAGCGTGGCGGGGGGAGGCTGCCCGGCCTGGGACATCCCACCCCTCCTGGGACCCCGGTCTCGGCCACCTCCGGGGCAACCGTGCCTTCGCCGCATCAGCCCCCCCCCGGCAGCCTCGCCTCCCGGCAGCTCTGCCCGATCGATAAGTAATTTGCTCGAGGGAGGGCTCGTGTTTCAGGGCAGCAATAACGAACTCTCTGGAGGAGGGAAAAACAATATTGTTAATGCTGAAATCATCCCGCGCGGAAATAACAGTCGGCGGGAGGCCGGGTCCCCGGGGCACGGCTGGGGTTGAGCCCCTTGCCGCTCGCTGGGTGCCACGCAGCAGGCGCCGCGCTCCGACGGTGGGATGGCGTGCGGGGACCGCGGCTGGGCTGGTGCGGGGCAGGAGCTGCCTCGGGGGCTCCTCGCAGTCGGAATGTCCCCTTCCCACCTCGGGGAATTATTTTTTTTTCACCCCGGGAGGTTTACTTGTGCCAGCAGAAATGTGTCCATCGTTTCCAAACTATCTGTTCCCTTTAGCTCCATCTATTTTTCTAAATTTATGAATTTAATTTTTTTTTTTATTAATTTATTTTTCCCCAAGGCTGGAGAGCCTCTCCTTACTGCTTCTCACTTAACTCTGTGCCACGACCTCTGAACCTCTGGTTGTGTCAGCAAAACCTCTCGGAGCTTTTTGAAACCCCCCTGGAGAATATTTCCAGGGGCTCGGGAGCAGCCAGGACCCCAGCCCTGGCGTGGTGGGGACCCGACCTCGTCTGTCCCGGGGCACCGCAGCGAGCAGCGCCCCGGGATGCTTAGGGCAGGGGGACGGGGCAGCGCCAGGGGACCCAGCGTGGTGTGATGCGGCTGCGGCTCCCCGTGCGGGGGCCGGGGGGGATAAAGCTGGGGGCCCAGCCTGCCCCGGCCTGTGACGCGTGTCTGTCCCGCAGGTCCGTCGGAGGGGCTGGGGTACGGCCGCACTTCGCCCTGCAGGGAGGAGAAGGCCAGGGCTGCCCTCAGGCACGGCTCCAGCAGCCTCAAGAGCGCGAAGACGCTGATGGCCGAGCCTGGCCCCTTCCTTGGGGAGAGAATTGACCCTGCCCTGCCTCTGGAGAGCCAGTGGTGAGTCCCGCTGCCCCTGCGTCCCCGTGCCCGCACCACGAGGAGCCCCAGGGCAGACCTGCTCCTTCCCTTTTTCTCTGGCCGCTCCCCCCCGCCCCGTTTCTGCCTGCTTGTCCCCACCACCCGTCTCGCAGTGACGGTGTCCCCGCGTGCCCTCTGCACCCTCAGCGTTGCCTGACGGAAGCCCTGCCCCTTGTCACCCCCCAGCCCCCTTGTCCCCGCTGCCACCCGCGTCCCTCTCCCCGAAGGTGGCTGCTGTCCCTGGGGAGGTGTGTGGGGGGGTTATCCGCTCTCCGCCTGGCACAGCCGGTCCCTCTCCCGCCTCCAGCTGGTACCACGGGGCCATCAGCCGGACGGATGCCGAGACGCTGCTGAGGCTGTGCAAGGAGGCCAGCTACTTGGTGCGCAACAGCGAGACCAGCAAGAACGACTTCTCCCTCTCCTTGAAGTGAGTGAGGCCGGGGGGGGCTGGGGGGGTGGCTGCCGCCCCCAGCAGTGCCGCGGGTGACCCCTCGCGAGCGGACGCCCCACGCGGACCTGTGCCCCTGCCCGTGGGGTGACTCTGGAGAAGACCGCGGGGTGGTCAGAAATGGCTGGAACGTGAGGTCCCCGCTTCCCTGCGGAGTGGCACAGGCTCCTGGTTTGGTGTCTGGCAAAAGCATCCCTTCGGGGAGGCTCGGAGATGGCGGAGGCTCAGAGCTGCGGAGGCACGCCGCTCCTCCCTCGGCAGTGCTAGGCATCCCTCGGACGGACAAAATGATGCACCTCGTTGCTCGCTTGAATGTGTCTGGTTACAGCTTCCAGCTCTGGCTTCTTGTTACCCCCTCTTTTTTTTTATTTTGGTAGCTTAGTTCCGTGATCCGGTTGTTGATGGAAACGTGGGTACCCATCCCAACCTCCCCAGCCCACGGAACGGCAGAAGCCCTTGCCCAGCTGTGCTGCAGAGAGGGCCGCTTTGGTTTCCCCAGCGGGGAAACCTCATCCCCGCAGCACAGCTTGGTTTCTGCTTGGTTTTTTTTTTTTGGGTGGTTGGGATCTTTGCACCGTCCCCAAGTTTTCCAGATGCCCTTAGTGACAAAACTGTGCAAAGCATCATCGCGTGTGTCCTGCCGGGGAGAAGCTGCCCATAGCTCCTCGTCCAGCTCTTTTGGGACTCTTGGGACAGCCTGAACCCACAAAATCAAAGCTGTTACTGTCCTGGAGGTGATGATGGATTAGCAAATACCTTCTTGCTCTCCTGCTGGGAAAGTACGTTTGTAGCCCTGATCCTGGCAGATGTGAAAAAAGCGTTTATTGAGCACTTTGGTCATCTGTGTCCAACAACACGCCAGGTGTCCCCGCGCTTTTCTCCATACGCTCTTAAGTTTCCCCAGCGCTCTCTGTACCTCCGTTGCTCCCGGGTGGTTTCAGCCTCTCCCGGTTATTTCCCAGGGACACAGTTGTGAATTAGATTGCTCCATCTCTCTCTCTGTTTGTTTTACACTTTTTTTTTGCTGGCTTGACCACCAAGCCGGGACAGATCTTTAGCTGGAAGCATTCTTTCTTCCTGCTGCACTTGTAGCTTTTAGCTCAGACCTTTCCGGAAAACCCCCTTCCTTGCCTTTTTTTTTTTTTTTTTTTTTGGTCAGAGCTTTTACTGATGTTTTCATTTTCTCGATATTTTTTTCAAGCAGCAGCTGCTGCTGGTCAATGAGCCGCATTCGAGGCTGCGAGAGGTCCTCTCAGCCGTCAACCTCATGGGCGGCCTGAGCCGGCACGCGTGTTGGAAAGCCTGGGAGGTGGCGGTGGGGCTGCGGATGGGGCTTCTTCCCTTGCCACCGCGGGCGTCCCTTCCCATCCCCTCGCTACAAGCCAGCCACCCATTTCTTTGCCGTTTTTTGGTTGGTTTTTTTTTTTCCTTACTTGCCACCTGCCCTTAGCCTCGTGGCAAAAACGGCCCAGTCCTCTTCTCAGACAGCATGTGGGGCTGGGACGTGGCCTTGCGGCAGCGTGCCACCTCCCCAGCGGAGGCTGCAGCCCATCCCGGAGCCGCTCGGGCATTGCCGGTCCTCCGTGCCTCTCTTGCAGAGCCCACAGCCTTGGGAATGCGATTTTAACTCTGTTGCCTTTCTCTGTAGGGCCTTTTCAAGGAAAATCCCCTGGGATGCCTTTTATATAGCTGTAAGCTGGCTGTCTGCATCTCTCTATTTTTTTTTTTCTTGAACTCTTTCTTTTTTTTTTTTTTTTTTTCCCCTTGAAGAAGGAGGTGCAGCGGAGGAGATGGTCTGAAAGAGAGCTCGGATGCTGACCTAAAGCCCTTTTGTGCTGCTTTAAAGGAAAATACGGAGCAGCGGGAGTGGCTGTACCCATAGCGTGTCAGGTAGCCAGAAGGATTTAACCCCGCCGGGACAACCTGGTCCAGGCTCGGCAGCCCCACGTTGCTTGTGGTGGGCAGAGTTGTAGTGTCATAGAATCACGCAATAGTTTTGAGTTAGGAAGGAGCTTTAAAGGCCGTCTAGTCCAACCCCCCTGACATGGGCAGGGACATTTTAGGTGAGATATTAGGAAGAAATTCTTTCCTGTGAGGGTGGTGAGGCACTGGAACAGGTTGCCCAGGGAAGTTGTGGATGCCCCGACTTGTGGGTGAGGCTTTGAGCAACCTGGTATAATGGGAGGTGTCCCGGCCCAGGGCAGGGGGGTTTGAACTAGATGATCATTAAGGTCCCTTCTAACCCAGCCCGTTCTATGATCTTCAACTAGATCAGGTTGCTCAGAGCCCCATCCAACCTGGCCTGGAATGTTTCCAGGGATGTCGTTGCCTCGAACGCTCTGTGAATGAGTCCGTCCCAGCTCGCGCTTCCCTGAGAGCGGCCGAGGCCATGCTGCAAAGGTTTGGGTCCTTCCTCACCCCTGTGAGGCGCTCAGCAGGAGCGACGCCTCCCCCTTGTCCTTGTCCTTGTCCTTGTCCTGTCCCTGCTGCTGGCTGGGAGGCTGTCGGGTTTGCAGCCTGCTCCCTCAGCCGTCTCTCGGCGGGGGCTGGTCTCTCCGTCACATCCCTGAGCTTGTGTGACGAAGACCCGTGAAGCGATTTGGGCAAAACACAACCGGCAAAACACAACCAGCGTCACCTCTCCCTGGACCCACGCGGCAGCTCTGGACCGGCACTGATGCTGCGGGGGGG
This sequence comes from Sterna hirundo, assembly GCA_009819605.1. Classification (NCBI taxonomy): domain Eukaryota; kingdom Metazoa; phylum Chordata; class Aves; order Charadriiformes; family Laridae; genus Sterna; species Sterna hirundo. The sequence goes on from CM020445.1 coordinate 24,554,291, forward strand.
TTATCCTGAGCATCCCTCCCCTGCCGGCACTGGGCAAGGGCCGGCTCTGGCTGCGGAGAGGGTGCAGCGCCGAGGGCAGCACCCTCGGGCACTGTGCGTGTTAGCAGTGGGACTGTGTGTGTCTGTGTGTGTCTGTGTGTGCGTGCACAGGACAAACCCATGCGCCATCCCGAGCTGCCCTGCGGGGCGCAGCCCCCGCGGCTCTCCCCTGCACCCCTGGCACACGGGATGCGGCCAGCTAGCGCTTTTGCCATCGCTTTTCCTCGGCCCCTGGCTGTGTTCTCCCCCGGGGGCAGCCGGCTCCTTGCTTCTGGACGCTAAATGGATTGCAGACCCATCCTGCTAATGCTGCCGGGCTGTCCATTACGGGCACCGTCTCCAACCGGGGGGATGGGACCGGCCTGCGCGGCGCTGGAAGCGGCTCGGCATTGCTGATGAGGTCCTGTCTGCTTTTAAGTCATCAATATTTTGCCGTAATGTGCATTCCAGACGCTGCAGACAGGCTGTGGCTCTCCTCGGAGACGCAAATTAATAGCAACAGGGCCATTAGCCCGTCACTTGGAATCAGCGCTCGTGGCAGGATCTGCCTGCGCAGCCTCGCGTGGCTCGGTGCCCGTGCTGTGCCGGGAAATGGCCTCGCTACGCTGAGCGGCTTTTATGGAGCCCGCAGTGCTGGCGCGCGGAGGGCGGGGGGAGCGGGCTTGCGAGCCGAGGGAGAAAATCCTCCTCTGCCAGGGAGAAGCTGGGGATGCGCGAGCTGAAGTCCTCCTCGTGCTTGCAAAAAGGGGCTCTGCCACGCGTGAGAGTCCCCGTTGCTCCTGCCTGGGCTGTGCCCTCGCCCACCCCCCCCACCCCCCCACAAGCTGTGGGCAACGTCTTCATCCCCAGATGGACCCCCCACGCCACCCCACTGCGTGGCCGTGCTCCCGGTGGGGGGGGACATGGTGCAGCGTGGCCAGCCGCGTCCCTCCCCTGGGCTGTGGGCTTCGCCTGGGGTTGGCCAGGAGCAGCGGGATGGTGCGGGCAGGGCTACAGCTGGGGACAGGAGCCAGCGGTGTTCCCCCCCCAGCTGTGGGGGCAGACGGCAGGTCCGGGGCGGGGGGTGGGCAGGAGCCGAGGGGAGGCCGGCTGCACCCGCTAACGCTGCCTCCGTCTCTCCTTGCAGGAGCAGCCAGGGCTTCATGCACATGAAACTGTCCCGGACCCAAGAGAACAAGTACGTGCTGGGTCAGCACAGCCCCCCCTTCGACAGCGTGCCGGAGATCATTCACCACTACGCCAGCCGCAAGCTGCCCATCAAGGGGGCCGAGCACATGTCCTTGCTTTACCCGGTGGCTATCCGCACCCTATAGCCCTCGCCCATCACGAGCCGGGCTCGAGGCCGGGCGCACCCCGAACCGACCCCTCGGCGGGGCCGAGCGCCGCCGTGACAAGGACGGGCTCCGGACCGGCAGCCGGCCGGCGAGCGGCTGCCTGGGCACGGCCGGCGTTGTTGGGGATCGCTGCAGCCGGATGCCTCATCCCGCTCCCTCGGGGAGGGGGGGGGTCCCGGGGGGACGGCGCTGGGGGGACACCCCACCCCCCCCCCGCCCGAGGAGCTGAGCGGGGCTGGCCGGCTGCCCGCTGCCCTCGCCTGCCTCCGGGCAGAGCTCGGGACACAAGGACTGGAGCTGGGGCCTGGGAGAGGCCTGGGGGGAGGCGATGTGCGGGAAAAGGGGGGAGAAACCATCCGCCAACGGGCCTGAGGTGCCTCCCAGAGGGTGCCCGGCTCTGCCCACGGAGACCGAACGGCTGTGCCCACTGGCGGGGGCGAGCGGGGGCCTGCCTGGGGCTAGCGAGGCACAGGGGGCCAGGCCAATGGTGCCCCCCCCCCCTTCCCCCTGCTGCAGGGGTGCTTGATGCCGTCCTTTGCCAAATGTAAATAGTGATGGGTCTCGGCCGCGCGCGCGGCACCGCTGCCTAATAAAGCGGTGCATGGTGGCCTCCTGCTCCGTGGGCGCCGCGCCCCCACATGCCACCACCTCCGCTGGGGGGGGGGGGAATTCCGTGTGGCAAAATGGCGGGGAAGGGGATTTTATTACACAAAAGCTCTAAGCATGTTGATTTTTCCTTCGCTCTCGTGGGACCCGTGTGCCTGGAGCGGTCCAGCCGGCTCGCTCGTCCCGGGCACGGGGGACAAGGGGTGCCGGTGGTCACGTCCTCGCCGTGTCTTTGGGATCCCTTGCAGGTAGCGATGAGCTGGTTTTGGACTTGGCTGTTATCCCCTGTAGAAGGGGCTGCTCTTTGGGATCTTCTGCCTCCCTGTTTTCCTTCACCCCTCGCAAGTCTTAGGCAAAAATCCCTGAATTTCACAGATCTCCTCTTCCTCCGGGTATTTTAGTGGCTCCGGTCCTGTTCTTTGTCTTCCTGACACCTTGTCTTTGGGCCAGCTTGCTCCTGCTCTGTGTTTGGCTGAAGCTACGTCTGGTGCTCTGTAGCGTTTAATGATTTAACGCATACCTTGCCGTTTAACCTTGTTCCTGGTGTTGCTCGCTCCCGCACTCGTGGCACGTGCGTTTCCTCTGTCTTGTGCTTCGGCCGAAGCTCGGTCTCGCTGTTCCTGCCCTGCGGCGCGTTCCCCTTCCCCTCTGCTCCCGCTGGCCCCGCTCTGTTCAGCAGAGGGGGGAAACGGCAGCCCCGAATTTGCTGCTGGACCAGCAAAACCTTTTTGGATGAGTGGAGCGGGGCGCTTGGGGCACTGGTGGGACGCGGTGGCGGTGGTGGAGGAAGGCTTTGTGGAAAAAGCATCTTCCTCCCTGCCGCCCGCTCTCAGGAAGGAGCTGGTCCTGCAGGTTTTCTGCGGGGGAACGGAGGTGATGGATGGCACGGGGCGGGGGGGTGACCTGGCATGGGTGAGCGCTGCGGCCACAGTGGGAACCCTGCTCTACCCTCTGGGGTTTTCCAGGCTCCATCCCTAGCTGGGGGATCGCTCTCCTGGCTGCCCGTCACGGCTCTGAGCTGCTGCGGGGACCGTCGGGCACAGCCAGCGTGGTCTCCCGAGCGCACGCTGCGGCCCGGGAGCCTGCAGAAACTACGCGGGATTGTTCCAGGACGCCTCGGCCTCTGCCGCTCCTTAAAAGGCAGCAGTTGGAGCTCCTCGGGCGCCCGGTGTCTCCTTACAGCCCCGCTTGGCTGCTGGCGGCTCCCCGGCTGCCTCTCCCCGTCCCAGGCAGGCATCTTGTCCGGCGGCGGGGACAGAGGCGACTCCGGCTGGCGGGATTTTCTCCCAGCAGTGCCACAGCAGGGCCTGGCGATGCGGAAATCTGCCTGGATGCACTTGGGTTGCCCTCGCCGCATTTAAAAGGTTTCAAGGGCCCTTTAGCAGCTCTGCTGTGCCCCGACGGCTCTAGGCGCGGAGCTCATCCCTGGGGATACTCTGCCTTCTCTGTGGCTGCAGATGGTCTTCTCAGGTCCATGCAGCCAGGGAACAAAGGCACAGGAGAAGCCTCCTCATGTATCGTGTTGTGGGGGTTTTTTTTTTGGGTTGGTTTTTTTTTTTTTTGAGAAACTGTGATGGGGAGCAAACCGCCTGGCAGCCAGTGCTGGCTCCACCGGTGAGCTCGCAGCCTTAGGGTGAGATCCTGCCCCATCCCAGGGACATCCCTGCTGAGGGGTGTGAGACCCGTGTGCATGGCACTGGCGTCCCGGGAACAGTCACGGACCAGTCTGGAGCTGGGCTTGGTGTCTGAGTGCTTCAGCTACACAGCTGTCAGGCCTCCCTGTGGCATTTACATCCCTTCTCAGCCCTTTCATCTCCTCAAGCATCTCCTTGCACATCATGTTCTCCAGCCCTGACCATCCTAGGGGACCCTCTGCAGGACTTTTTCCTTGTACTTGGGGTCCAAAACTGGGCACAGTATCCAGATGTGGCCTCACCAATGCCAAATAAAGGGAAATAACCACTTCCTTTGACCTGCTGGCTACACTCGTATGGTAACTTGGGTTGGAAGGGACCTCAGGAGGTCTCTGCTCCACCCTCCCGCTCTGTTAGCGTTGACTGAAGTCAAGAGGGCTTCATTTTGGAGAGAAGGAGAAGTGCCCTAAGCCCACTAGGTTTTCTTCCCCTCTTCATAGCGTTGCCAGGAGGGACTTGGACACCAGGGATGAAGGGGGCTGCAAATTCACCGCAGCCTGCGGGCAACTCCAGCCCAGCAGAGCCTCCAGCTCTATGTGGGCCCTCCGGTGGTGGAGGAGGTCCAACAAGAAAGATGTGGGAGCAGGGTGCAGGATGCAGAGCCAGCCCACAGCTTGACATCGGGTCAGGAGATGGACGTGGTCTCAAACGGGGCAGATCCAAGCAGGTCCTGGGACCCGTTTGGACCTGGGGAGGTCTCATTTCGGGGTTCCCACAGAAAGTATGTGGCTCTGGGTCTGGCCGGTGCGTTGCATCCTCTGTGTGCGGCGGGAGCTGAGCAGGAGCTCCCCAGGAAATTTGGATTGCATCTCTTGTGAGGGTATTTTAGCGCTCCCGGGACTGAAGGGAGCGTTGTTTGGACATCAGCGGGGCGGGGGGGGGCGGGAGGGCAGCCATGTAACGGGGCTAGCGAGGTGACAGGGATCCCCATTCTTGAGGACGCTAATCCCCAGGACGGAGAAGGGCCTGAGCAACCCGATGTGGCTTTGAGGTTAACCCCGTTGGGAGCATAAAGGCTGACCGGCGACCTTTGCCTGTAGCAATTCCCAATCCGCTTGTCCCGGCAATCCCCCGCGTCCTCCCGGCTGCCCCTGTTCTCTGTCCCTCCTCCCTGCAAGTGAAACAGCTCTGTCATTCATCGCCTGATCTCTGGTCGCTTGCTAAGCCCCCCATAATCGCCGAGCTGCTTTAGCATGCTGCAGGCCCCGGTAATGAAGGGAGGGAGTTTGTTTGGTAATTGGATTAGCGCTGCTGGGAACCAGGCTCTTGCTCGGCGGTCGGGGCTGAGCTGCCGCAGCCCCGAGCCCTGCTCTGGTTCCGGCACAGGGCTGCGCTGGCCAAAATCTGGGGAGTCTCGCAGGAGGAAGGCAGCCAAGAGAAGCGAAAGGCCGATTCGGGGCAGACTTTGACCGTGCCCTCCTTGGAAGCTGGGCTGTGTTTTCCGAAACTCTGTCGCGGTCCCTAATGCCTCCCACCTGCTTGGGAGTGAACCCTCGGGGTTAGCCTCAAGGCTACCGTCACCCACCCCAGCACAAGCCGTCAGGGTTCCTGAAGACCTCGTGGGCTGAAGAGCATCGCCAGGAACTTGTGGGACGCTGGTCCTTGTGGGTGGGACCAGTAGTGTGCCGGGTGTGCTCCATCATCCGTGTCCCCTCCCTGCCCCTCCGGCCTGGAGAAGTCCCCTTAAGGCCAAGCCTAGTGATTAGTTTAAAACCCAAACCCTAGCAGCGGTGCCTAAAATTGCTTGAATATCCCTGGAAACACAGTGCCCTGTGTTCTGTCCCCAACCACAGCAGTCTGCAGGAGGATCAAATAACCCAACGGCTCGGCTGCCAAAGTTTATAGCCAAGGAGAGAGAAATTTGTTCCTGATCCCTGCAGGCGACCAGCACAACGTGCGGTGGAGCACATCCGCGGGGCGCACACGCATGTGGCACGCACATGGCCCAGCTGAATGCCTCCTTTCACATCTTCTCGTAAAGACCAGCGTATTTGACACCAGAGGCAAGTTTCTGCTCCTAACTCGGAGACCACCCTTGCTCAGTCCCTTCGGCACGCTTCCCCAGCGTCGTCTCAAAGCAGTTCCTTGCTCCTGGTACCCGGTTTGACAATTGTCCCAAAACAGCCGTGCTTGGATGCCGCCACCTAATTTCCAGTCTACACGTGTGTGCAGTTCTCTGCTTTTCCTTGCACAATTTTGGAGGCACGTCTCCAAAACAGCATGCTCAGGCAGATCTTGCGGGTGAGATCTTCCTGGAGCCTCGCTGGTGATGCAGCCGTGGCCCTCCCAAAAACGCATCCCAGCCATGCTGACTCCACACTGCCCGCCCTGCACTGCTCGCTGGTAACGTTCTAGAATCGTAGAATGGTTTGGGTTAGAAGGGACCTTAAAGCCCATCCAGGGACGCCTCCAACTACACCAGGTTGCTCCAAGCCCCGTCCAACCTGGCCTTGAACCCCTCCAGGGATGGGGCAGCCACAGCTTCTCTGGGCAACCAAAGCCAGGGGCTCACTGCCCTCACAGCAAAGAATTTCTTCCTCACACCTCATCTAAATCTCCCCTCTTTCAGCTTAAAACCATTCCCCCTCATCCCATGGCTCCCCTCCCTGATCCAGAGTCCCTCCCCAGCTCTCCTGGAGCCCCTTTAGGGACTGGAAGGTCTCCCCGGAGCCTTCTCTTCTCCAGGCTGAACCCCCCCCCCCAGCTCTCTCAGCCTGTCCTCACAGCAGAGGGGCTCCAGCCCTCGGATCATCTTCATGTCCCTCTGCTGGACCTGTTCCAACAGCTCCGCATCCTTCCTGCGCTGAGGCCCCAGAGCTGGAGGCAGCGCTGCAGGGGGGTCTCCCCCGAGTGGAGCAGAGGGGCAGAATCCCCCCCCTCGCCCCCCTGCCCACGCTGCTGGGGATGCAGCCCAGGCTGCGGGGAGGGGGGGGGGTTTCTGGGCTGCCAGCGCACGGTGCCGGCTCATGTTGAGCTTCTCGTCCACCGACACCCCCAAGTCCTTCTCCTCAGGGCTGCTCCCAAGCCGTTCTCCGCCCAGCCTGGATTCGTGCCTGGGATTGCGGTGACCCAGGTGCAGGACCTTGCGCTTGGCCTGGTTGAACTTCATGAGGTTGGCACGGGCCCGCTCTCCCGCCTGTCCAGGTCCCTCTGGATGGCATCCCGTCCCTCCAGCACGTTGGCCACGCCACGCAGCTTGGTGCCGTCGGCAGACTGGGTGAGGGTGCCCTCAAACGTTCGTGGGGTCAGCCCAAGACTGGGGTGGAGGAACAGGGCCAGAAGAGTCTCTTTGCTCAGAAACGCCCCGTTTGATACAACCCATCATTTACTTGATTAGCTGCTCCCTCTGCTGCCGTGTCTGTACCCATGACTTCCAGCATCGGAAACTGGTTCCTATTGGGTGGCAAATGAAATGTCTTCCTTAAATCTAACCAGCCTAAATGTGCTGCATCACCTTGTCTATGCTAATTATCAAAGAAAAATCATTAAGTTACACAGGGACAATGTATCTGTGATAAATTCTGCCCCCATTTGCCACCTTCTCTTGAATCTGGGTTTCCTTCAAAAAAAACCACAAACCCAAGCCGGAGAAGGGGATGGAAGTCTAGATATGTTTCCATCCCTTTTTCTGGATGCGGGAGGCGCATCTGCTGCATTCGTTTGCCATTTGAGTCTTATCCAGGTTACCCTCGATCCGCGTCTTCCCTCACAGGGAGGTGACCTTGCTCCTTTCCTCCCCGATCTCACGCTGCGCCTCCTTCCTTGACCCTCACCTGGCGCATTCAGAGCGTGTCCTCACCCGGCGGTCCTGCCGCAGGCATTCCCCGTCCTTCACGTCACCCTCAGCCCCGTGACCCGCGCAGCTGCAAGCCTTTCTCTTCGTTTCCAGCATAAACGGACCCGTGCTGAATTTTCCCCCCCCCCGCCCCGTTCAACGGCAGCGCGCGGCAAGTCCTGCTTGGTGCCTGCCTGGGGCCGACGGGGGCTCCGCACACGCGTGTCCTCCCTCGCTGCCGCTTGTTGCGGGGGGGGGCCGCCCTGCTGCGCCTGTGCAAGCCCCCCCTGATTTACCGCCCGCGAGCGCGCGCGCGCGCGTGCCGCAGCCTCCCCGCGCAGGCACCCGGCGCGGCCTGATTTACCGCGGGCGTTAACGGCGTAGCTCTCGGAAAATTCACGGCACGGCGGGGCTTAGCGCCCGCGCTCGGCCCCCTCGCCCTGGCCGTGCGTGTCTCGATTTGCCGGGAAGGCTCTTGCATCTCTTTGCCCCTCTCTAGGTCACCCGGAGTCACTACCCGTGCATCCCACTGCCCTCTCCCAGGGGAACGCTCTGCCTGATTCACCCCCTGGGCACGCGGCGCTCTCGGATTCACTGCCTGCGCAGTGGGTAGGCGCTCCGGGCGGCGTAGTGTGGCCTCCCTTGTGCTCACGACATCCTAATTTATCGCCCCGTGCCTCCAGCTGCTTCCCCACGCGTCTGCCTCTGTGGCGCCTGGGCGGGCATGGCAGCTGTGCCGCCTGCAGGTGTGCACGGCACCAGCGTCGCCTCCCGACGCCTGAGGAGCCCCCGCTTGGGAATTTGTGGTGAAGACTGCGGGCTCTGCGCTGCACCCAGTTCCCTTTTCCTTCCGCACGCGCAGGCTGTCCGAGCCTCCTCTGCCCGGCTCGTAACCCCCTCTTGCAAGGACTGAGATGCGGCTCGGCACCGCCATCCCGCGCCGTCCTGGCTCATGTCCTGCTCTGGGAACCGTGGGCTGGGGGGTGACTCGGTGTCCAAGTCCTGCCAGAGGCAATAGAGGGTGTCTGTGGTGGGCAGCGAGATCCAGCGTCTGCCCGGATGCCGTCTAAACCAGAGTCCTGGGTGCTGCCCGGCTGCTGCTCCAGTAACTCCGGTCTTCTCAGGGGATGTTTATGGGATCGCGGTGACTTCCTCTGCTGTCCTGTTGGCTTGGGAGAGGGAAAACTGGGGTATTGGAGATCCCAGAAATGCGTCAGAGGGCAGAAGGGACCGTGACATCCGGAGGAGAGTGTTGTCACTCGATCAACGTTGCAGAATGTGCCCATCCAGGCGTGACCCACAGCCATGGCCTAGGGCGGGCTGTGCAGCAGGCAGGGGAGAGGCGGCGTCTCCCATCCCTCGCCCTGGGAAGCTCTCCAGCCCTGTTTGGGATGCTGGTGACTGGGGAAAGGCAGGATCTCCCATCCCTCGCCCTGGGAAGCTTTCCAGCCCTGTTTGGGATGCTGGTGACTGGGGAAAGGCAGGATCTCCCATCCCTCGCCCTGGGAAGCTCTCCAGCCCTGTTTGGGATGCTGGCGACTGGGGAAAGGCAGGATCTCCCATCCCTCGCCCTGGGAAGCTCTCCAGCCCTGTTTGGGATGCTGGCGACTGGGGAAAGGCAGGATCTCCCATCCCTCGCCCTGGGAAGCTCTCCAGCCCTGTTTGGGATGCTGGCGACCGGGGAAAGGCAGGATCTCCCATCCCTCGCCCTGGGAAGCTCTCCAGCCCTGTTTGGGATGCTGGCGACCAGGGAAAGGCAGGATCTCCCATCCCTCGCCCTGGGAAGCTCTCCAGCCCTGTTTGGGATGCTGGCGACCGGGGAAAGGCAGGATCTCCCATCCCTCGCCCTGGGAAGCTCTCCAGCCCTGTTTGGGATGCTGGCGACCAGGGAAAGGCAGGATCTCCCATCCCTCGCCCTGGGAAGCTCTCCAGCCCTGTTTGGGATGCTGGTGACCAGCTGGAGCTGGCTGGGGATGGGAAGGAGGAGGTACGGGCTGAGACTTCTGGTGTTCCTCTTTTCCAGAGAGGGGCTGAGCTAAAAAGCATCTTGTCCCCTTCTGCTGTGACTTGTAGCTGCGCTCCCAGATGCCACAGGCTAGGGTGAGTGGTCCAGGTGGGACCAGGAAGGCCTGGAGAGTGCATCACCCTCCCGGCAAGGGCTCTCACCCTTGCGTTGGACTTCCAGCCGGTCCCAAAGGCAGCAGCCCAGCGCACACCAGAGCAGGCAGGAGAGCAAGCGTGGGGACGTCGTCCGGTCCCCTCTGCGCCGCAGACCCCGCGCTGCCCCGCTCGGCTCAGGGTCCCTCTGAAAGATCCATCACCAGGGGCGACCCCGGGCTCTGTGTCTCTGGCTCTGCCGGCCCCGCGGACACCCTGCACGGTAATTCCTGCTGGCAGCAGCTGCTCCCGTTATCAGCGCAGCGATCATTGTCCCTGCTGGGCTGGTCCCGCTCGGGGCCATTAGCAGCCAGAGCCTTATTTTATCATCCTACATCTCATTCCCGTGGTGGCAGCTGCAGTAAATGTCTGTCTGCTGGCCAGGCCGAAAGCCCGCCAGGACGCGGGGCCGGGTGGCCCTGCGGCAGGTGACGATTTTGCCACCCTCACAGGTCGCTCGGGTGGGAGCATCGTTCTCCCACGGCACGATGCAGGGAGGAGACGGGGGTCTCTGGTGGTGGGAGGGGGGACGTCGTGGCATCACGCCCCCCCCGGCTCTGCAGTCCGTTCAGCAGCGCGGCGGGGGTGTCCGTGGTCTCTGCCTGCCCTCCCTGATGGCGGAGGCGCTGCTCATTTCCATTTAGATAGAGGAATTTCAATCTCAGCTTGACGTCTCCTTGCCACGGTGCAACTCGAGACCCACATTTCCAATTTTCTTCCCCACACGATGCCAGATGCTCTCTGCTGGCTCGGGAGCCGAAGAGCGTTGGAGATGCTGCAGCCTGGCCAGGGCGGGCAGCCGGGGAGGTGACCGCGGCGAGTGTCTGTGTGCAGCTCCGGCTTCTCCGCACCCGGATTCGCTGCACTGCCCGCGGCCCAAAAGCACTGCCATCGCCTCTCGTTAGGGAAAGGCACCCTTTCCCTGCCACTGCCCAGCAATGGGCCCTTGTGGCCAAGACGAATGGTCTTCTGGGGGGCATCAAGGAGAGCGTGGCCAGCAGGTGGAGGGAGGTTCATCCTCCCCCTCTGCTCTGCCCTGGGGAGGCCACAGCTGGAGCACTGGGTCCAGTTCTGGGCTCCCCGGTTCCAGAAGGAGAGGGAACTGCTGGAGAGGGGACAGCGGAGCCTGCGGAGATGCTGAGGGGCTGGAGCATCCCTGTGCTGAGGAAAGGCTGAGAGCCCTGGGGCCGTTCAGCTGGAGAAGAGCAGGCTGAGAGGGGATCTCATCAATGCCCAGCAAGAGCTAAAGGGCGGGGGGCAGGAGGATGGGGCCAGGCTCTTCTCAGTGGTGCCCAGGGACAGGACAAGGGGCAACGGGCACAAACTGGAACACAGGAAATTCCATCTGAACATGAGGAAAAACTTTCCTGTGAGGGTGGCAGAGCCCTGGCACAGGCTGCCCGTAGAGGTGGTGGAGTCTCCGTCTCTGGAGACATTCCAAACCCGCCTGGACGCGTTCCTGTGCCACCTGCTCTGGGTGACCCTGCTCCGGCAGGGGGTTGTGGCACTGGATGATCTCCCGAGGTCCCTGCCAACCCGACCATTCTGTGATTCTGTGATTCTGTGACAGGACGTTAAAACCAGCATCCTGAGTTGTCCCCACGATACAGCATCCAAATCACTTGGGGGACACTGGATGGTCACACGAAGAGGCCATTTGGGTGGCCACGGCAATGAGGAGGCCAACCTGCTATTTCTGTCTTCCAGTGGGAAAAATGCAAGAAGAAATCCACCACGGGGGTTGGGGGGGGGGTGTCCTTGTTTGCTGCCTGCGTTGGGTACCTGTTCCCCTGCCCACACACAGGTGGGGACAGGCTGCCATCCTTGGTGTGACCCATCTACGTGCGACCCACCTCTGCTGTGGGGACAGGCTGAGAGAGCTGGGGGGGCTTCAGCCTGGAGAAGAGAAGGCTCCGGGGAGACCTTCTAGCCCCTTCCAGTCCCTAAAGGGGCTCCAGGAAAGCTGGGGAGGGGCTCTGGATCAGGGAGGGGAGCCATGGGACGAGTTTTAAACTGGAAGAGGGTGGATTTGGATGAGATATTAGGAAGAAATTCTTGGCTGTGAAGGTGGTGAGCCCCTGGCCCAGGTTGGCCAGAGAAGCTGTGGCTGCCCCATCCCTGGAGGGGTTCAAGGGCAGGTTGGACGGGGCTTGGAGCAACCTGGGCTGGTGGGAGGAACCCGCGGGGGCCGGCGGGAGAGCCCGGGGAGCCCCGCCGGGCGGGCCTCGGCTGCGGCCGGAGCGCGGCTGCCACCTGCCGGGCCCGGGCGGTAGGAGCCGGGGCTGCTCGGGCCCAGCGCGGCCTCGGCGGGGCGGGAACGGGAGCGGGGCGGGCCTTGCGGCGGGGGTGGAACCGGGAGTCGGGGCCGGGCCACGAGGTGGCGGGGTCTGGCAACGGAGGGGCGTGGCAACGAGGGGGCGTGGCAACGAGGGGGCGTGGCAACGAGGGGGCGGGCCCGGGCTGCGGCGGGGCGGGGCCATTACGGGGCGAGGCTGAGTCGTGAGTGGGCGTGGCCCGCCCATGAGGGGGCGGGGACATGGCGTCGGAGGCGTGGCCTGGCCGTGAGGGGGCGGGCCCATGAGGGGCGTGGCCAGGCCGCGCAGGGGCGGGGGCGTGGCGCCGCCATGTCTGAGGCGGCGGCGGGGATGGCGGCGGCGGTGGCGATGGCGGAGGCGCGGCTGCGGCGGAAGCAGCTGCTGAGCGCGGAGGAGGCGGAGCTGTTCGAGCTGGCGCAGGCGGCGGGCAGCGGGCTGGACCCGGAGGTGTTCCGGTGAGCGGCGGGTGTGACCCTCGGTGCCACCGCGGCCCCCGGTGCCGGTACCGCCGCTGACGGGTGTCCTCGCAGGGTGCTGCTGGACCTGCTGCGCATGAACGTGGCGCCGCTCGCCGTCTTCCAGGTGTTGAAGTCGATGTGCGCCGGGCAACGGCTGCCGCCGGGACCCGAGGGCGGCCCTCCCGCCGTGCCGGCGCCGCTCCCCGCCGACACCCGAGGTAGGCGGCGCGCCGGGGCCGGGGCCGGGACGAGCGGAGGGCGGGGGGGCGGCGGCGGGCCCTAATCCCCGTGTCTCCCCGCGCAGAGCCCCCCGAGGACGGCCGGGTCCCCGCGCCGCTGCCCCTCGCCTCCGCCCTGCGGCCGCCGCGGTTCGGGGCCCGCCCGCCGCCGCCCCGGGCCTGCCCGCCGCCCCGCGGCCTCCCCACGCCGCCCGCCGGCCGCACAGCTCGCCCCGCCGCGGGGAGGGGGCCGCGGGTCGGGCGGGCCGGCCCCAGGGGGGGCTCGGCCGGGCCGCGGGGGGCCCGCTCGGTGTGAGGCCCGGGGAGAGGCCCGCGCCCCCCGGCCGCCCCCCGCTTCCTTCGTTTTTATTCTCTGCAGCGCGGGGATGGGGGGGATTGGGGGGGGCCGCTGCAGCCACCGGGCTGGGTTGTGGCTCGGCCTCCGGCGAACCCCAGCCCTCGGTAGCCTGGTTTACAGGGTGCTGCTTTCACTCGGAGCTAACGCCAAGAAAAGCGAAGTTTGGGGTGCGTTGGGAATCGCCGGAAAACGCGATGCCGCCCCTGCGCTGCGGTGGCTTCTGCCGCTCGGCCAGCGGTTGCCATCGTGTTCAGCTGGGGACACGAAACGGGGCTTGTCGGCTGGAACAGCCACCACCCTGGGATGCGGTCGTCATCCCTTATTGCTTTAGTGTCGGTGGACGGCAACGGTTATAGCCCCAGGGATGTGCTATATGTGTGTGTATATATATATATGTATATAAAATTTTATTTTACTTTTTTCCAAACTGGTTCTAATAAAACTTTTGCTCGCTCCCCGAACTTCCTGAAGTGACTTTTGGCTGGTAGCTTGCAACCTCTGTGGATTCCTGCCGCAAGGTTTGAAAAGAGGTAACTAAAATAAGTCCGCTGTCACTAAGCTTGACTCCGCGGTGGAAGGGCTCTCATTTCTCTTGGATTCCAAAACACAGCAGAAAGGGGCAATGGCCAAGGCACCGAGATTTTGTGATCCTTGTCTGCGGTTGCCAGGGACGAAATCACGCGCTCAAAGCTCGGCTGGCCCCATGCCTTGGCACCGCCGTGCCGGTAACATGGATGCCCTTCTTCACTCGTCGGGGGGCCTAGGCATGGCTGGGGTCGAGTTGGATTGTCGTGTCCTGCTCTCCCTTCCTCTCTCAGGATGAAGAGGAGAGGGGCTTTTTACCAGGGCAGGTAGAGATAGGATGAGGGGGAACGGTTTTAAACTGAAAGAGGGGGGGATTTAGATGAGACGTGAAGAAATTCTTGGCTGTGAGGGCGGTGAGCCCCTGACCCAGGTTGGCCAGAGAAGCTGTGGCTGCCCCATCCCTGGAGGGGTTCAAGGGCAGGCTGTGGATGGCAAGAATTACCTGCAGAGAAGCTGGTTGGGGTGATGAGAGCAGCCTCGTGTGTGATTGATAAGTGACTCTAAGGACGCACAGGGGAAAATGAAGACACCCGGCTGACTGCTCTTTCCTGGGCAAAACGGGAGAGGTACGGCACTTGGAATTTTAAGTAAGCAGCAGTGGGCTGTTCTGGTACCACGTTGAGAGGAAACATCCCAAAAGAGCCGTGATTTTGAACAAAAGGTGCTGTTAAATTTTGCTCTCTCTTCTTCTCCTCCTTTGTTGGTGCTTCAGGTGTGATGGGCCACTCGGACTATGAAGGAACTTTGGTAAGGTTTTTGTTCCTGTCTGTCTGTTAGTCTGGATTAGTTTTCGTTCTCTCATGAATGCTGTTTCTGCGGCGCTTCCTGTAAAAATGAGATTTTTGTAGCACCGGGCCGCTGCCAGAGGCTACTTTTGGCTGGCAGTAGGCCAGCTCAGATTTGAAATGGTTAGATGGCAACTTGTCCGTCAATCAGCATTAAATTCCTCAAGAGGAGAAGCTAGGAACCCTAAGGTGGAGCTGATATGCCCTTAACCGTTGCCTCCTCCCAGCCTGAGCGCCTCAGAGGGGCTGGGGGTTTCCGGGAACTGGTATCTGCCGTGGGAGCTGCATTCGGTTGTGCTGCATCGGTCCAGGATGCTCACTCTCCAGCAGGGCATCTCCAGCAGGGCATCTCCTGGTCCAAGACGGTGCCTGAGTCAGGTTGCAGTCCTAGTGTCTCCGGCCAGACTTCCCTCTCCGTAGTTTCCCTTTAAAATGGACGTGTTGATACCCTGAAATGCAATCCTGTGCCGAGCCCTCGGAACTGAGGTGTAGTGAAGTTCGGAGAAAGATGGTGCTACCTCGTGATAAACGTTCACAGTGTTAGTTTGGCCTTCAGCGTCTCCTGCTGCTCCGTTATTTCAATTTGCTGCTTTATTTCCCAAGGCTAAAATACGTCTTCAGGGGTAGTCGGTGCTCTGAGATCACCGGATCACGCGCAGCTTACTAAGAAAGGAGGGTCGTGCCCGTCAAGCCACAGTTTTCGCTGCAGATGTGTGGTAGGACATTAAATGCTGAAGGTGGATTTGCTTTCTAAGCTTTTTTTTTTTTTGCTTGCAAAGCTGGTGCTGGTAATGGTGATAAGGTGGCACTTTGGCCTCCTCTCCCTCAGTCCTGACCAAACTCTGGTGGGCAGCACTTTCCCGCCTTGCCAGAAGGTTTGGTCTTCCCAGCTATGTTGGGTTGGGTTTTTTTTTTTGTTTTCTGGAAGCTCGTGTTACATTAGAGCCTTATCTCACTTTGAATGAAAACTTTTCTTCTTACTTTCTGTCAGCCCAAGTGACTTTACTGTCACCTGGCACCCACTGATGTTAGACAGCAGCCAGCTCCTCTGGGAGTAAAATCAACGCTGGAAAACAACTCTCTCAGAAAATTCTTCGGGCAGAACTTAAGCGGTGGCTTATCGCAGCCTTAGTCCTGCGTCCTCGTGTCTGTGAGTACACCAAGTACCGGTAATATTGCACTGACGTCGAGAAGAGGAACACGCTTTGTCCAGCTCTCCTTGTAGGATCCGTTTCTGTAGCCTCTGGGATGGAAGGCAGATGCCTGCGCTTGCTGTGATTTAGGCGGGGGGCGGGGGGGGGCGGCGATGGTAGCTCGGTGCCCAGCCTGACCGAAGCTGGGCATCAAGTGCAAGCGAGCGAGCTTTTGCGGCTTTTAATTGCAGCTCTGTGCGAGTTTTGGCTGGCTTGCGTCTGACTGCGCGCTTGGAGCGATGTGCCTGGGGGAGGATGCGTAGGACTGCTGGCTGAAGCCCGTGAAAACAGACAGGTGGCCAGAGAGATCTCTCATTTCGTGGAAATCGGTCACGATCTAAAGCAGAACTGGGCCATCCGTGCCAGCCTTGTCTGTGTTTTACCGGACCGCTCTGGGCTGAATGAGGATTTGAGCTATCTAGCTCAAGACAGGAGCGTGTTTTACTATAGCCCCTGGGGGAAAGTGCATCGCTGAAGGAAAAGATCCCATTAAAATCGACGTATCTTCAGCAGAGTGATTTTTCTCCCCTCAAATTGGGGAAACAACCGGCTAGCTCAAACTGAAGGGGAGGGGGAGGAATCGCTCCCCGTTTGCTGAGCTCTCTAGTTCCGGGCACAGTCCCAAGTCCGTCGTTCCGGAGCTGGGTGAGTGTGGACAGGGTGACGGGGGCTGGCTGTGTTCCGCGGGAGCGTTTTGCCTTGCCTTGCCTCCCTTCCCTTCAGGAGCTGCGGCGGGGAAGGGGAACCTCCCGCCGTCGGCCCCACCATCTCTTGTTGGAAGAGGCTGCTTCCGTTTAAGAGGAGGATGGTGCAGCTCTCACGCGGGACCAGGCGTTCGGAGACAGGAGACGCCTCCTCTGTGTAGCTGGGACTTGCGGCTGCTGATAACGCCCGGACTCCTTGCGCTGATACAAAGAAATATAAGCTTGCCAAGCCGCTTCGCGCAGTGCCCTTCAGCTCTGCCTATCTCCTCTTCCTCCTGTGCTTCCTCCTTTGTCAGCAGACTGGCGCGTGGCTCAAGTAATCCAGGTTTCACTAAAGCTCTGTTAAGAGCGGAGTCTTATCAGCGAGGATGAGATATGGGCTCAGGCTTCCCGGCCCGTCGTGGTGCAGGGAGGTTTTTTAAAGCAGCTTAAAAAAAAAAAAAAAAAAAAAAAAAAAAAAAAAAAAAAAAAAGGCTGTTACAGCACTTCTGAACAACACCGTTGGGGGGTGGGGGGTGCCGCCCCCCCCCCTGGTTATTCCAGCTTTTTTACACCTGAAGCAGCAGGGAGTCTTAAAACGAGTGACTTCGTTTTGCGTTTTCCTGTCGGATCCAGCCACGGCGTTCTGCACGGAGCTGTGTTTGCTGGTAGCTGAAATTCGTGGCAGCTGGCGAAAAAAATCAAAATGTCTTTGAGTATGGGAGCGTCCGGCCGGCCTGTTTAGCTGGATACAACTCCGGGCAAGCTGCCTTTCAAACAGTTCCTCAGCAGTTGATGATTTGGGTGGGAAAGAGCCGATTTTAAAGCGGAAGGATATCCAGGCGATTTCTTTCTGTGCATGCGAGGAGGGGGTGTGCGTCCCGTAAGGACGGTGGTGTTGGTTTTGGCCTAGGCTGGGCATGCGTCGGGGTTGCCACTTCCTTACATGTTATTTCCATGCTTTCTGCTCCCGTCAGCCGGCCCTCAAGCCCCTGGTGGTTGCCCTGCAGTTTTCTCCCTGTCGCCGTGCGTACGTCAATGCCCTGCTCTTTTCCCCCAGGCTGATGAATATTCTCTGATGCCTCTCTCGCTCTGTGCACTCCAGCTGGTTTTTCCACGTTCCTCGCTTCCCCAGCCCAAGTGTCTTCCGCCAAGTTACTTCCCAACGCTTTGCCCCAGCTGATTTCTTGTAGTCAAATGTGCTGCTGAAGCGAGCTTGCTTTTCAAAAATCCTGTCTCCGCTGTGGGCCTCTCGCCCCGTCTATGGATTTTAAGGCTGCGAGGCGCCGTGGCAGCCTCCTGTTGTGCGTAGCGGGGGTCAGGATGCTTTCCTGCCCCGGGAAACTCTGCATCGCACGTTGGGTGCCTCTTGGAAACGCCTCGGAGCCACCACCAGCCCTGGGCTCGGTGGAGGGTTCCACAGGGTGGGTTTTCCTTGTCTGTATGGAAAAATACACTTCTGAGAATCCTAAGTCCTTTTCTGCCCCTGCGTTTGTGGCCGCTTTCCTCCTGTGCGGATACTTAGATACGATCGAGGTCTCTTCTACGTGTTGCTGTTCGGTTATTTCCTAAATATCCCTCTGTCTGCTCTGCACCTTGTTGCCACCCTTGTCCTCCCCGTGGTGTTCCTCTCGCCATCCTTGTGTTTTGTAGCCTTCCCCGTTCATCCCTTTTCCTCGCTGCTTATTTCTCGCCCTTTCTCGATGTTGCCTGGCTTTGCCCGCGGTCAGCCCGTTGGGGTGGCGGCCGTTGCTGCAAGGGCCCATGGCGATGCCACCGTCGCTCTTGGGTGATGGCCCTTCGCGTTCTTCCTGTACTTGCCCTCCGCTTCCGCGGCCTCGCGTTATCTCAGGCCGCATCTTGACGCGGGATTCGTACTGCAGACTTTTCGGTATTAAGGAGATGAGGTGGCTCGTAAGGATTATCTTATGTGGAGCTCAGATATGGCGGAGGGAATGCCCCCGGCGATGCTAAGGATTTCTATTAAATGTATTTAATCTGGGTTTTATACATCATCCAGGGTATTTTCCTGCTGGCTATTGTGCTTTAATTGTAGATTAAATATATCCGTGGGATCTAACTGATAGGAACGCGTTCTTAAATTGTGCCACGCACCAGTAGGTGTTGTAGTCTGATACTTCATGGTCTGTATGTCTTCCCTGGGAAAAAAAAAATAAAAATAAATCCGCAGAGTGATCTGGAGGTGACTTACGTGACTCATCAAAGGGGTAACACAGTCCTGATCGGGGTTTTCTTACGTAGTTGCTTCACTCATAGCCAGCTTTTTTTCCAGTACTCCATCAATATCGCCCTGGTAAGCGCGTTTCCAAAACTGACTAAAGAGCCGTTCGTTTGCCTTCCGGACCTTTGTCCTGCAGCTCCTGGTAACTCTCTGCCGTAAGCACTAGAGTTCCGGCCTTTTGAATTAGAGGCCTTTATTCTCGTTTTGTGAAATGGTGGGCATGGTAACGACAGGGGGCAAGAAGTTTTAGATTCTTTTTTTTTTTTTTTTTTTAAACTATTTCCGAGGAGGCTTTGTCAGCATCTTGAATAGGATCTGAGACGTTGCTGCTGTGAGCTCGCTTTCGTAGCGGTGTCTGTAGCACGGTTGGATACCTGACCTGCTGTGAAGAGGACGGTGTAAGTTCTGTGCTGGTGATCTGTGGGCCTGCGTAGGTCTCCGCTTACTTTGTGTTCTCTTCTTTCTCCGAATCCTTCTCTTCAGGTGGGCGATTGCAAGAGAAAATGTGCTTAAATAATGCCCCTCTGCTCAACGCATACTTAAGGTCTTGGTGAACCGCTTTGGAAAAGTGCGTTTGAAAACCATCTTCGTGTTTTTTTCCTCTTCCTTTTGTTCCAGACCAATTCAGCTGGATTTGTTGAGAGGTATTTTGCCAATCTTACCTGCCCGCGTTACTCTGGCTTCTCGGGGCGGCTGCGTTAGCAGGGGTGATGGTTTGGCTCTGGAGAGCGTGTTTACAAGTTACCACCCCATCTACGTTTCTGCAGGGACGCGAGCATGACTCTGCAGGGCAAACCTGGCAGTCTGCAGAGGATTGGGTGTCGTGAGCTGCAGGCACGCACTGGGACGGCTTTGGGGAGTTGAGCTCTGGCTGTACCTGAGGCTTTTCCGTGGCCGGGAGGTGGTGAGATCTGAGGCGAGTCCCGTCACTCCATGCAGGTCCGGTGAAGGGGCGAAAGGTGTCTCCTTAGTCCTCTGGGTAACACACAGTGACCGCAAAGCGGAGGGACTTCTGCTCTTCTCAGTTTGTTGGTGTGTTTTTTTTTTTTTTAAATATTTTTTTTTTTTTATTCGCACCTAAAACTGAGTCTTTGCTTGTCTGGTAAGGCGGGGTGGTTTACTGCACCCTGCGTAAGCCCTGCTGTGCCGCAGGAGCAGGGGTTTGGAGAATTTAAAAGCGCTCTCGTGGTTGCTGTAGCCCCCAGTCGCTGCTACCATGCACTACGGGAGGTATTTTGAGATTGTTGCAGCCCTGATATCCCCGGCTGTTTTACAAGTAAATGTACCAATAGCAATGTATTTATTATTTTTTTTTTTATTATTTTTTTTTTTACCAGCAGGAGGAAAATCTAAATCTGTAGTCCCACAGAGGCAGGAAAGGATCCCCTGGGAAAAGCCGTAGGTTGAGTAAAGAGGAGACTGAAAGAGAAGAGCTTTGGGTTTCCCCTTCTGAAAGCATGTTTGGGGTTGGGGTTCCTTTTCTAAACCCGATCGGTCTTCACTGGCCTCCTGCTTGACGCAAGAAAGTGCTTCTTCCTCCCTTTCTTCTCTTCTCGCCCTGTGCCACCCTGCAGACTCCTGCCTCAGTAGCTGGAGGTGGTCTTCTCCTCCTGGAGGTGGTCTTCTCCTCCTGGAGGTGGTCTTCTCCTCCTGGAGGTGGTCTTCTCCTCCTGGAGGTGGTCTTCTCCTCCTGGAGGTGGTCTTCTCCTCCTGGAGGTGGTCTTCTCCTCCTGGAGGTGGTCTTCTCCTGTAGCCTTTTGGCCTTGCGTCGTGTCAGGGATGATCAGCGTTAATGCATCCGTAGCTATTTGGGCTGTGGTTGTTCTATGGCAGCCAGACACATCCACGACAAGGACTTCTTCTGTCACCAAGGAAAATGTCAGTGGAATCCTTTTGTTGGTCTGTGGTACTTGAACTGCAGAGAGTTTGTGGTCGTTTGACTTCTTTTGTGCTCTGAGTTAATTGAACCCGTTGTCTCTGACAGCATTTTAACCGGCAGAAGTGCACAAACCATGCCTGTCCTTCATGAGCTATTCTTGACTGGTTCATGGGTTGAGATAGGGTGCTTCTAAAAATATAGTTGGTTTTTACGAAGTGACTGCCTTGTTTTAGTGTGATTTTGAGGCTAAGAGGAGGGAGGGCACGTGCTTTGTCTGAACGCGGCTTCTCTTCATCCAAGTGGTTCTTTCTCCCCAGGTGGCTTCAGCCAGGTCGGCAGACCGAGGGCCTGGCTCCCGGTAGCGCTTAACGGTGCGGTTGCTTTGTGTGTGGGCATGGTTGGAGTTGTGGTACGCAGGTTGAGGAGACCTGCGCTCTTACTGGGCAGATGCCTGTCACCCAGGGGAGGGCATTCACCTGTAGACATGTCCTGGATTGCTAAAAGCATCATGGTAACCTATAATGCTTTTGGTTCCTGCCCGGTTTTCCCTCGAATGTCGGGAGATCGTGTATTGCCCTTGTGCAGTTTGTTTGTTTTCCTGGACAAATACCTGCATTAGCGGAACAGCTTCAGTGCCTGAGCTACGAAGAACGATGGCAGGGCGGGCTGGCTTGGGCTGGGAGCTGCTGGCACGCCACTGGTGTGGTTTGCAATGATGGACTTCTTTTCAGAGCACCTGACGTGGCTGGGATAAGTGAATGCATTTCTTTTGCCACCGCAGTCTTGTCAGATTTTGCGGACGTGAAGGGGCCCCGTACTCCTTATTTCGACCTTCTCAGGTTGTCTTTCTGGTGTTCACTTGCGGCGTTGATGCGAGTCCCCTTCTCAGGCAGCCTCTCCGAGGAGACGGGATGGTTTGGTAAGTCAAACAAACATACACCTCCAGGCTGTGCACTGTCCGCAGCACAAATGATCCAAGATGGTGATTTCCAAACCGTGCCCGTGGAGACTCCAGCGTCTGGAGGAGCTGTTGGTATTTTGGAAGTTGCTCCGATAACGATTGCTAAAATGTCACTCTTCATTTTAACTGCATGCGTGTAACTACAGCTCACTGTATTTCTGTGTTTTGGTTCCTCCTCACTATTATTACTAACTCTTTATGATGCTTCCTGGAGCTCGTTATCTATGGTGGAGGCCCCATCCCTGGAGACATTCCAGGCCAGGCTGGATGAGGCTCTGAACAGCCTGATCTAGTTGAAGATGTCCCTGTTGACTGCAGGGGGGTTGGACTAGATGGCCTTGAGAGGTCCCTTCCCACCCAACACATTCTATGATCTTTAGTAAAATCTGTGACCCTTTTGTCTGATGTTTCTTTTATTCTTTTTCCCGATGCGAGTCCTACTTCTCATCCGAAGCAGTTCTCTGGGCTGCCAGGAAGAGTTGGCTGAGCCCCGCAGGCTGGGCTGCCAGCCCCCGGCCCCCTCTGCATCTGCCCTTGCACTCATCGCTCCTCTCTGCTGCCCCTTTGCCTTTCAGAGATGGTCCCTTGTGCCCGCGGAAGGATAGCTCTTACCTTCTGAAGGCAGCAGGAAAGATCTGTGAGTAGGTCTGAGCTCCCGGAACCCCCAGAAAACGACAGGAAATCACAGAATCACGGAACGGTGGGGTTGGAAGGGACCTCTGGAGATCATCCAGTCCAACCCCCTGCCGGAGTAGGGTCACCCACAGCAGGTGGCACAGGAACGCGTCCAGGCGGGGTTGGAATGTCTCCAGAGACGGAGACTCCACCACCTCTCTGGGCAGCCTGTGCCAGGGCTCTGCCACCCTCACAGCAAAGAAGTTCCTCCTCATGTTTAGGTGGAACTTCCTATGCTCAAGTTCGTGCCCGTTACCCCTTGTCCTGTCCCCGGGCACCACTGAAAGGATCCTGGCCCCATCCTCCTGACACCCTCCCTTTCAGTATTTATAAGCATTGATAAGGTCCCCCCTCAGCCGTCTTTTTTCCAGACTGAAGAGACCCAAATCCCTCAGCCTTTCTTCATCAGAGAGGTGTTCCAGTCCCCTCAGCATCTTGGTAGCCCTGTGCAGTCCCCTCTCCAGCAGTTCCCCGTCCCTCTTGAACCGGGGAGCCCAGAACTGGACCCAGTGCTCCAGCTGTGGCCTCCCCAGGGCAGAGCAGAGGGGGAGGATGACCTCCCTCCACCTGCTGGCCACACTCCTCTTGATGCCCCCCAGGATGCCATTGGCCTTCTTGGCCACCAGGGCCCATTGCTGGCTCACGGGCACCCTGTTGTCCCCCAGGACTCCCAGGTCTCTTTCCACAGAGCTGCTCTCCAAACTTGCTCGTCAAGCCCCAGAAGTGACACGAAGAGAAGGGTTTCTGGTCTGATAGTGTGACTGCAGGTTTTGGAAACTGGTGGGCACTGGCACATGGATTCACTTATCCCAGCCTTGAGGTGTTGGGTGCTCTTTGTGTTCTCCCTGAAGTGCTGTTTGCCGTCTGGCCTTCCTCTGCCAAATAAAAGCCAGCGTTTGAAGAACAAAGTGGCTGGTTGCTTTGTAGGTTCAACCAGGTTGAAAACTAACACCGCTCCTACTGCAGCTGGTTTCAGTTCCGTGGTCCTGATACCCGTTGAGCCGAATTCACAAATCCGCTTTCTGTGTTGGATGCTGGATACGCTTGTGACACCTAATACAGTTTTGCATGACTTCTTAAGGAACGCTTGCAACTTAGGTGCCGCGTGGCGACATGTAGGCTCGGGACTTGGAAATTAATGTATGTGTTTGTTTATTCCAGGGAGAAATAAAAGCAGTTCTGCTGTCAGCGGGACACAGGTCCTTGCGGAGAGGAGCAGCCGGGAAGGATCTGCCCAGAGGATGCCTCGGCAGCCGAGTGCGAGCCGAACGCAGAAAGCAGGAGCTTCTGGGAAGAACAGCGGAGGAGGCAACAATACCTAAACGAGGCCTTGGAACCGATCTGTTTTGGTGCTTGACAATGTATATAAACCGTGCTTGTTAAAAATGCGTGTGTTGTGTGTATTAACCTGAAAAACACGATTTGTCATACATGGAACAGAGCTGTCGTTTCTTATTTCCAAAACTGCCTTTGCCAATGCAGGCTGCGGGGGTTACCTGAAGGCTCCTGGGACGAGGAAAGCGGTGTGAAGCCTGGAAAAGCCTGGAATGCTGCTCAGGTTGCTCCAGAGAGGGTAGGACTCGCCTTACCAAGGCAGTGCCGCTTGCTGCCTCCGTCCCTAAAATCCATTTTGATCTGTTCGGGCTAGTTGTGCCGGCAGAAGGCCTGGTTGGCCGGATGCTGAGGTGAGTGGTGCCGAGGTGGGTCATGCGTCAGCGTCCCCGCGCCCTGCGGTGGCGGTGGCTGCCCTGGAGACCAACCGTCTGGTGGGGGGGTCGTGGTTTGTCCTTGTGCTTCAGCGGGCGCTCGCCCGTTCCCCTCGCGTGCACCCTTAACCTGGGTTTTGGCACCTTAAGCTGGAAACCAGTTTGACCTGTCACGGAGCGTAATCGCATGACATCTAATCCTTCCCATGACGGCGGTGCGATTATTCAGTTATAAAGTGTTACAGAGCCCTTTGCCTAACGAGCCGGGTTAAACAAGGAGGTGATGGCAGATGAGGGAGGGAACAGCTTCGCCATTTAGCCTAAGATACATGCAAGTAGCTAAGACAGGTAAGTGGGTTCGTTAGAGCTTAAGTGATGCCGTTCATCATTCCAGAGCGTGTCCAGGCGGTGGATGTGCCTGCGATAGCCTTGGTAGCTCAGGAGCTGTTACCGAAATCCATTTCCCTAATTTAGGATAAAGTGCCTCCCTTCTTTGTGGGGGGATAGATGATGTTTCCTAGACTCCAGGACTCTCATGAACCCGGTTCAACAGGTGCTAAAATCTCTTCCTGACCAAGAGGAAAAAATACTGGAGAGTACAAATACTCTTGCATAAGTTTTTTTTTTTTGTTTGTTTGTTTTTTTGTGTGGAATATTAATGATGTGTGTGGAAGATGGTGTGTTCACAGCACATGGCCATCACCCACTTGCTATGGCAGGGGCCCTGCGGGTATCTGCTGCGGCCTGGTCCTCTCGGGGGACGACCTGCTCTGTCAGGGCGTCCTCCACGGGCCGCAGGGAAGCGGCTCCCGCTCCTGGAGTTCCTCCTGCCACTCCTGCTCTGCCCTCGCCGTCGGCGGGATTGCTTCCCCCCGCGTTTCTTCTCCTCGCTCTGGCCAGTGCTTTGTCCTTTTCTTCAGCACGTTTGTACGGAGGTGCCACCAGCTTCGCTGACTGCCCGGCCGAGACCCCCCCCACCCCCAGCCTTGCCATGTGAACCCAACGCGCCCGTCCGTGGAGACCAGGATTTCTCCAGGGTGGGGGTTAGAATTGGGAGCAGCGAAGCTTACAGCTTGCACTAACACACCTTGAAGCCGTGCCATGGGAAAGGCATTCAAAGCAGAGAGCTTGCAAGCTGCTGTTTTAATTTTTTTCTTAAATTTTTTTATTTTTTTTTTCATTTGCAAGGTCTGGGTGTCTCCTCTTCTGATCTTCTAAGACAACCCACTTACTCCTCCCCTCCTCCCAATAAGACCACCCCCCCCCCCCCCCGCCCAAGCCCAGACTCTGCCACAGCAATTGGGAAGCTGTAAGTTGAATTTGCTGGTGAAAAAAGCTTTTTCCCCTCGAAGAATCATTGTTGGTGCTCTTTTTCCCTAGAGCCAGGGGTGAGCAGACTTGAGGTGCGATTGAAACCTCCGCGGCGCGGCGCCTCTCTCTTCAACGAGTTTCACACCTGCATTTCTCCTATTTATCCCTCTGCAGCTTGGGCTGCCTCCTACGTTATACCTGCCTGCCCATCTCCAAGCCCCCATCGCGTCCTCCGGAGCTCTGCTGCACAATCCCCCGCCTGCAGATCGGTGTTCCTCCTCTCCCGGTGTCCAGGTTTTCCTGGGCAGACTGTCCCGGTCTCCTTTCCCAACTCCCTAGCTGAATGTTGCTCTTGCATCCCTGCTCCTGCAGAACATCTGCAGCAGGTGAGGCACCCCTGGAGCCGGTGGTGGATTTGAGCTTTTGGAGCACCTGGATCCAAGGGGTTCTCCACTGGGCGCTTCAGCCCAACCTGGCCGCTTTCTGTGGTGCAGTGACGGCTTGGTGGACGATGTAAGAACAGTGGAAGCCATTCTCCTTGTCTTCGGGAAGCCTTTCAGCGTGGTCTCTCCAGGAGACGGGCCCGGAGGGGTGGACTGCGGGATGACTGGAAAATCGACTGAGCTGCAGCTAGGTTTGAGAGTGCAGCTAACCGATGCAAAGGGTGCAAAAAAAAAAAAGGGGACCTCATCTTGGTTCAGGCTAGCCTAAATGTTCTCAGTGGCGATGGTGACACGCCGGAGGGGCACGTTCTCCAGCAGGTGTTGGAGCAGCTGCCCCAGCCAGGGCAGAGGCTTCAACCCAGACTTGGTTGAAGTTCAACCCAGAGTTTTGGATAGGGGGTGAAGCCCAGTGGCCCCAGGCTGCTGGGAATGCCCGAGGGCCCTCCCTGAGGCTGGCAGAGATGGTCTTTCCTGCTGGTGGGGGGGTGTTGGAGACCTGTGTTACCAACCGGAGGAGTTGGTTAGCTGCAGGCTAAGCAGCATCAGAAGAAGATCTACAGGACCTTCTGAGAACACGCACTTCAAGATCCCTGGACCTCAGCTGCAGTGGGGTGACGTGCGGAGCCTGTAGCAGATCATAAAAGGAAACTACAAGGAAGGCAAGGGCTGGAAGCCGCTGGCTCCTGGCACCAAGGAAGGCTCCTGCTCCACCTGAAGGCTTGCAACAGCAGGACAGGTTCACCGTCCTCAGCGCTGAGGAGGAGGTGGGTGTGCTTTCACATGAACCGTCTGGGCTAACTCACCCAAACCGTGGAAGGCCACCGGGGAGAAGTGGCCAGTGACGGTGGTGGGCGACTCCCTGCTGCAGGCTACGACTTCTCTTGTCTAGAAAAAGTTCTTTTTCTCGTTGGGGGTCCCAGATCTGGGCTGTTGTGGAGGCACCGCTACAGCTCCCTTGGCCCTCTGACTGTCACCCCCTGCCGTTCTTCTATATGGGCCCCAGTGATACTCCCAAGGGCCACCTGGGGAGAACCAGACATGACTGCGGAGCCGGGGGGGGTGACAATCAGGGGTAAGGCAGTGGTGGACAGGGCTGGCAAGCAAAGGATCCGGATTGATGTGAAGGAAAGGGAACACAAAATTAGCAAAACGGGGCTTAAGCGAGGTCACCTTCAGCACTTGCACACAGGTGAGGAAGCGCCTACAAGGCACCACCATGGAGACATTCCCCAGACCCGTGCTGGGTGGTCTCTCTGACACGCGTGTACGCTAGTGCACACAGCACGGGGAATAAACACGAGGAACTGGGGATCTGTGTCCAGTCTTGTTGGGATCATGGACATGAGGTGGGCCACCTCGCATGACTGGAGTGTTGTGATGTGTGTCCACAGGCTCCTTAGGAAGGACAGGCCAGGAGGACAAGGAGGGCGAGTTGTCCTTGATGTGAGGCAGCAGCTGGGCGGCTGGAGCTCTGCCTGGGGATGGGTGAGCAGCCACCTATGGGTGGGGATTAAAGAGCAGACCAGTGTGGGTGACGTTGTAGTGGGTGTCTGCTATAGGCCACCTGACCAGGAGGAACAAGTGGATGAGGCTGCCTACAGACAGCTGGAAGCAGCCTCACGTTCACAGACCTTGGTCCTCATGGAGAACTTCAGCCACCCTGGTATGTGCTGGTAGGACCAACCCAGCAACCCAGGCCCCTGGAACCCTGACCCCCAAGCCCATTTTGGGCTTGAGAGTTGGGGTTGTTCCGCAACTCTCAGCCTGGAGAAGAGAAAGCTCTGGGGAGACCTTATAGCAGCCTTCCAGTGAATAAAGGGGGCCTACAGGAAAGCTGGGGAGGGACTTTTTGCAAGGGCAGGTAGAGATAGGATGAGGGGGAACAGTTTTAAACTGAACGGGGGGGGATTTAGATGAGATGTTGTGAAGAAATTGTTTGCTGTGAGGGTGGTGAGCCCCTGGCCCAGGTTGGCCAGAGAAGCTGTGGGTGCCCCATCCCTGGAGGGGTTCAAGGCCAGGTTGGACGGGGCTTGGAGCAAGGTGGTGTGGTGGGAGGTGTCCCTGCCCAGGACAGGGGGTGGCATTGGATGAGCTTTAAGGTCCCTTCCAAGCCAAACCATTCCCTGATTCTGTGATTCCATGCTTAACCAGGTGCGCGGGCTACACACTGACCGGTCGCTGACTTCCCGTGCAAAGCTATTTTTTGGTAATTCCTCACTGTTTCAGTTGGCGCTGTTTGCTGTAGCATGCAGAGGCGTTTGTCCTCCAATACGAATGACAACCTGCGACAGTAAGGGGCAGGGCAAAGGGTGGGGAGGGACTTCGGGGCGAGACTCTCCCAGGGGCCCATAGCCCGGGGCCGGGGGGCAGCAGGACCCCAGGAAAGGTCACTCTAGAGGTATGCAGGGAGGGCGCCTGGAAGCACCTCTAGTAGGGCAGTGCAGAGATACTTCGACGCGGAGCAGAGTGGCGCAGCGGAAGCGTGCTGGGCCCATAACCCAGAGGTCGATGGATCGAAACCATCCTCTGCTAACTGTGGCTTTTTTTCTCTACTTCCCTCCAGGCGGTTTTTTTTTCCGGGGGGCGGCCTCCCTGCACACCCCGGGATTGCGAGGGCCCTGCGGGGCCCTGCGCGATCGCTGGCCGAGGCCAAAAAGAGGAAGGAAAAAAAAAAAAAGCGTGCCTGGCCCGTACGGGGATCGAACCCGCGACCTTGGCGTTATTAGCACCACGCTCTAACCGACTGAGCTAACCGGCCCCGCTGTGTTGCGTTTTCGGCGCCGGGTCCAAACGCCCTGGGGGAAAGGTGGTGGACAGGTAATAAATAATGCGGCTAGCAGAGGATGGTTTCGATCCATCGACCTCTGGGTTATGGGCCCAGCACGCTTCCGCTGCGCCACTCTGCTGATGTAAGATGTACTTCATGCACGGATCCTCATCCTGCCTTCCCCCCCAGCCATGGGGGACCATCCCTGGGGGGGTCTGCCTGCACCCCAGCCATGGGGAATGCTCTATGGGGGCTCTGCCTCCATCCCAGCCATGGGCAATGCTCCATGGGGGGCTCTGCCCACACCCCAGCCATGGGGAACGCTCCATGGGGGGCTCTGCCCACACCCCAGCCATGGGGAACACTCCATGGGGGGGCTCTGCCCACACCCCAGCCATGGGGAACGCTCCATGGGGGGGCTCTGCCCGCACCCCAGCCATGGGGAACACTCCATGGGGGGGCTCTGCCCGCAACCCAGCCATGGGGGACCATCCCTGGGGGGCTCTGCCCGCACCCTTGCCATGGGGGATGCTGAACGGGGGGTCCCACAGAGCTGGGCAAGCAGCAGTGGTACCCTCAGCCCAGGGTACATCCCATGCGAGGTGCCGTTAACAGCCCCGCTCTCCCCCCCCCACCAGCTGACTATGGATGAACGCGCTGTGGTCCCATCTGCTGAAAGAGCTTTGAACTTCTCCCAAGGACTGGAGCCGAAGCCCCCGCCGTGCTGCTGAAAGCTGAACAGAGGGGGAAAAAAACCTCATCTGGGATCTTCTGCTTTTCATCCATCCTGGCAGGAGCTGCCGTTCACCTGTCGGAGACCGCTGCCTACGCATAAGCCTTTGGGAAAACAGGCGAGTACCCTGTGGGGAACGTAAAAGAATGAAAGTGAGTGCGTATTTGCACAAGTTTCTCACCAATCTGGCGGCCTGGTTTGTAAAACTGCTGGGAGATGTTAAATATTTTTTGGAAAAAAAACCCAAACAGAAATATTTGGATCCAATAAGATACAGACACCCACACTTGTGAAGGCTAACGAGTCTATTCAAACACACGGGTAGGTAGGAGGGCGAGAGGGGCCAGCCTGTAGTTAAAATTTCTCCCTTCTTGAGTTTAAACGCTCCAATGCATCGGCATTCCTCAACCGGCAAGAACTGAGACTTGAGGAGTTTGACTTTGCCCTGGCCCTTCCTTATGCCCGAGGGTTGTCCCACCTCAGGGGAGATGCTGGTCACAGCCCGCTGCGGTCCAGGAGAACCCAAAGGGTCTCGCTTAGGGTCACTGTTCATAGGCTCTGAGATAATTGACTTTCATCCCTATCGCCAGATAATTCTGGTGCCTTCCAGAGGGGGCTACGATGCAGGCAGCAGGAGTTTCAGGTACATTTCCCAGGAAACAGGAGTTTCGGACATGGTTAGGAAGGGCAGAACTCAATCTACTTGTGACTGGGACAACAAACTCGCGGCACCTGAAGCCAAGGTAAGAAGGTGCCAGATGGTCCCAGCCCCCTGCGCTTGTGCCCAAGGCAAGAACGCGACGCTGGCCGCTCCCGACGCCGCAGCGCGGCCCAAGGAGCCGGGGGGTGAGGTTGCGCCACCACACAACATCAACCGTTCCATGATTCTGTGACATCACGTGGCGGGATCCCTAACTACCCCCGCACAGCCGGAGAGGAATCACGTTCACCTCTCCAGAAAAATGATGGATACAGGGCCGTGGACCCTGGATTCGGTTTCCTGACGCTCTTCTGGTATGGCAGGTTGGAGGCCTTTTGGGAATACCGCAGCGCGCGTCCCTTGATTCACTGCAGTGTAGGTGTGGTTTGGGATATCCTTGGCTGCCTGCGGTCCCCGGGGTCATCAGCTACGTTGGGGTTGGCAGCTATAACGCAGGCTTACAGGAAACTCAAACCTTCTTGTGCTGGAACCAATGTAAGATGACGTAGGACGTTTCCAGCCGTGGTAGGGATCTGTGTTGAAGCAGCCAAATCAAGCTCCTCTCACTTGTTCGCTCCTTAAATGCTGCTGGTTGCGTTGACCAGATGGTCACTGGCTTTGGTGGGCATGTTGGTGCTGACTTATGTACAGATACCCACAGTGGGGTGTCATCATCTGGAACCGAAGCCCATTCCTATATCCTGCCAGCTGAACTCTCTCCTTTATTTTCTGGTAGGAGGAACAGCTTACCAAGGGATGAGCTATATCGATGTGCCAGCGATCTGTCGGTGTATTTTTTCCTGAAAACATGCACAGCTCTTTATTTTTTTTTTTTTTTTTTTCTGACTTTGCTGGAATTTTTGTACGAGTTAGGTTTATGTGTGCCGTAGTCACGTGTTCTTACAACAGGGATTTATTTTAGACGTGCTTGAAAGCTCACCGTTGTGTAGAAGGGAGAAAGGCTTAAACATTTTGTAGTTTAATGTACAGATTTTATAGCTAATTTCCATAGTCTCTGTAATATTTTGGACACTTGCATTAAATATATTCATTTATTCATGATACAGGTTATGTGCGTTTCTCGGTATTTTCCAACAAAGGTTAAAATGTCCAAACCCTCTACAGACTTTGAGGAATGCCTCAATTCTTCGTTTTTTAACCTTTCAAGCGTGGACAGTTTTCAGGAAACCGGTGTGACTGACTGGGCAGAGGCACCTGGCTGAAGAATTGTCTCCTCCCAAAGGTCCTCCTCAGGGCATGCTTTACTTCTTTGTTTCGTAAGCTGTAGATGATGGGGTTCAGCATAGGAGTCACTACTGTGTAAGAAAGAGCCACCAGTTTCCTGCTGTTTGCCAAGAGGCTGGACTTTGGCTTTAAATGCACCACGCCAGTCGTGCAGTAGAAGAGTGTCACCACCACCAGGTGAGCAACGCAGGTGAAAAAAGCTTTGCGTCTTCCTTCGGCAGACGGCATTTGGAGGACGGTGCGGATTATCTGGATGTAAGAAGCTGCTGTCAAGATAAACGGGATCAAAATGATTATAACAGTGGCAATGAACAGAAGAAGCTCGAATAAGTGTGTGTCTGAACAGACCAGGTCGAGAACAGGAGCGATGTCGCAGAAGAAATGTTCAATCTCCTTTGAGCCGCAAAAGGGGTAGCTAAAGAGCCAAGCAGTGAGTCCCACGGAGAGCGGAACGCCGGCCATCCAGCACGCTATCGCCATACGGAGACAGACTCTCCCGTTCATCATTATGGCGTAGTGCAAGGGACGGCATACAGCCACGTATCGGTCGTACGCCATGGCGCCCAAAAGGAAACACTCAGAAGTGAGGAAGAATATGACAAAATCAAGTTGCAGGGCACAGGCAGACGAGGAGATGACCTTTCTCTCCAACAACAAATCCACAAGCATCTTGGGGACGATGTTTAGCGTAAAGCAAATTTCAACGAGAGCCAGGTTTTTGAGAAAATAGTACATGGGGGTGTGCAAGGCAGGGTCAGTGGTCGCAACTATGATGATGAGGGAGTTCCCCGCCATCGTGACCAGGAACATCAGGAGAATTCCCTGAAAGAGGAAGACCTGGAGAGCGGCGAGGTGGGAGAACCCCTGCAAGGTGAAGTAAGTCTGGTTTCTGAGCCCCGCTGCTCCAGCAGCGTCCATGCGAAAGAGAAACAGCACAGGCTGCGGAAGCCAACAGCGAAGAACGTGGGAAGAAAAGTCTTCACGGGGCTGAAGAGAAAACAGGGGGCCGCTCTGAAACGGCTTCCCTCATGTAGAAAACGGGAGAATCCAATACAGTTGGGCAAGTAACATTTCGAGAGGCACCCTAAAAAAAGCAAGATATGGTAAAAAAGAAAGGTAATAACAAACCCCAAGGAGCTTCCGTGCGGGAGAGCTCGGGTTTCCCTTTAGTTCGTCTGCTTTTATTTTTAATCAGGCTAAAATGTTGCCGTGCCCGTTTCCCGTTTCAGTTCAACTGGTATTTTCCGAAATATGTTTTCCTCAGCAATCCACCCGTTTTATGTTCTGCGTGCAAAACACCGTTTCCTTTCCGACAGAACTGAAAGCTAATTACATTCTCTGCTCTATTTCTAGAAAAAAAAAAAGAAGAAAATATTTTCCCTGGTTCACAGACACACATGTATATACAGATTTCAAATAAATAAAGGAGAATAAAATTGTGGGTGGTATAGCCAAATGTTTGAAGCTTGAAGGATGGACGGAACATATATTTTACTATTTGGTATCATCGCTGCTACAATATAAAATAATATAAAATATAATGACCTGCTAATTTTGTAATTTTTTTAAACTACCATTGTTCTTTATTCAGTGCCACTGGATAATTGCTTATGAATTCGGTATTGTAAGAAACGTTCCTCGTGTAGACCACCTGCACTCTCCCTGGCCGTATTTCGCTATTTGTGCCACGGCTAACGGTACCCGAGGCAAACGTTTGAATTACCTTCTCAGCTTGGACGGTCTTTACCCCGGCTACAAAGGTGAGTCAGAAACCTTGATCGTACTCCTCACTGAATCCAGTTTCTTGATGGGTGTCACTACCCGGGGTAGCGCAGGAAGGAGCAGCCACACGCGTGGTGGGAAGCAGCATGAGCTGGGAAAGGTCCTCCCCGGCAGTTTGCAGTTCAGGCACCCTCCGACCTGCACTTTGTTTATGGGCACTGGCTGACCTTCCTGTGGTCCTTCACAGTCAAGTGAAGTTACAAGCCATGTGTTGCTATAAAGTACAACCCCCTTTCCCAATGTTGAACGTTACCATCTTGACTTGTGTTCCCTCTGATCATCTTGGTGGACGTCGTCTGAACTCTCTTCTATTTGTCAAGCTGTTTCTTGCCTAGAGGGATGCCCCAATGGGACACCTTCCTCCATAGGTGGCCTCGCAAGTGCCAAGCAGAGGGGAATGGGTGCATTCCTTTGGCCGGCTGCTTGACTCTTGCTAACGCAGCTGGCTAGGCAGTTACTCCTCTCCAATGCAGGGACACACCGCTGGCTCACCTCCAGTTTGCCATCCCCAGCAACCCCACACCCTTTGCTGCAGAGCTGCTCCTCAGGTGGTCATTCCCAGTCTATACCCATGCATGTTTTGTGCCATGGCCAGGACTTGGCATTTGTCTTGAACGTCATGAAGTTCCTGTGTATGGCTCTCTTCGGTCACCTGGAAACTCCTGAGGAAGTTCTCCATCACATTGTCCCCGTCACTGATAAATACGTGAAACAGCTTTAGTACCAATATCAGCCCGTAAAGAATGCCTCTTCCAGGCAGCTACCAGTTAGACTTAGATTGCTGACCACTACCCATTAAAGCCTTGATGGTCCAGACCATCACAATGTCTTTTGATCCAGTTTAGATCTTCCTAGTTTGGCTACAAGTGTACTACGTCAAGAACTGGTGAAGTCATTAAATGACATCGACCACCCCGCTCTGAGCCAGTCTTCTCAGCGTGGAAAGGTGTCAGGTTGGTCACGCATGACGTGTTTTTGGTAAATCTGTGCTGTTAAACATCCTTTCCTGCCCTTCATGTGTCTGGATACGGCTTCCAGGAGGATTTTCTCCATATTCTTCCTTGAGGCTGAGCTGAGGCTGATGTTCCTCAGATCTTTCT
Organism: Sterna hirundo; assembly: GCA_009819605.1. Taxonomy (NCBI): domain Eukaryota; kingdom Metazoa; phylum Chordata; class Aves; order Charadriiformes; family Laridae; genus Sterna; species Sterna hirundo. The sequence continues at coordinate 24,588,035 of CM020445.1, forward strand.
TCTTGGTCTTCCTGAAGATGGGCGCGTTTGCTTTTTTTTTTTTTCTGTCACTGGGAACCTGTGCCTGTTTGTCAAAGATGACCAACGCCAGCCTTGCAATGGCATCAGCTGCTTCCCTCAGCACCTTCCGCTGCTTCCACGCGTTCGGGTGGTTCAGTTTCCTGAAGTACTCTGTAACCTGATTGTCCTCTGTTGTGGGTAGCACCTCCCTTTCACAAACTGTGCAGCTGCTTTGTTTCTTTAAAAAAAAAAAGACCCATTTCAGAGCAGGGAGGAGTTGGTTTGTTTGTTTGTTTTAATCCATATTTTTACAAGTGAAATATTTTCCTGAATGATCAAGAAAAGCTTCTGTGTTGTTTCTACGACCGGCCATACGGCAAACATCAGCAGCCGAGACAGCTACCCATCTACCTTCCCCTTACAAGCTATGAATAGAAGCGACAACACTCATGTTATTTTCGTTAATTCTTCAGAAATAATCAAAAATGAGTGAGTTGCTAGAAGTACTTAATTCTATAATATCTCCATGAAAGTCTTAACATACAGCTCAGACATCAGATGTATTCTCTTCTACCCTTTAAAAAGGTTAAATTACTCTTTTTTTTATTTTATTTTTTCTTTCTTGCTTCAGCCACCTCTACTAACAAGCATTTTTCTTGCCAATTTTCATTACCAACGAGTATGCAACATACTGGTATACCTCAATTTTCATGAGAAGCAATCCAGAGTTTGTTCATGCCTTTGCTTGTGATTTCAGACACTGGGATACCTTTTTCTGCCCTTTGGGCAACACTTCAGGGTGTCAGCAGTTTCCTGGAGGATCCCCAAGAAAGGTTGAGGTTCAGCTGTTCTGAACCACGTGCTACCTTACATTGCTCCCCGAGACAGCAACCCCTCGCTGGATTCATTACCAACTATACTCAGAAGGCAAAACATCTCCCTTGGTATTGTAGCAGACTGTGGACAATTTAAATTAATGACACTTAACTTTTTTTTTTCTTTTTGTCTTACGTGAGTAGAAGCAATAAAGTTAACAATAATGATGTTAAAACTTAAATTTAAAATAAAGTTTAAACAGCAAAGTGTGATTCTCCGTTTGGAGGTAATGAGAGGAGGAGAACACCCTTTGCTATATGCCTTGTTTGAATTATTAATCAAGTCTGTCTTGATGGAGAGAAAGGAACCCCACCCCAACTGAGACCATTTGTTTTACACATCTGTCTGAGGTGTGTATATTTATATGTATACTTCATACATATATATATAGAGAGAGAGATGGATATCTATATCGATATAGATATCTCTCTATATATATCTATATCTTACCTTCTGAATACAGCCGTCTCTTTTTATTATCGGGCTGGTAGCAGCAGTAGGTCATTTAGCGAAAAAGCCTATAGCTGAATGGATAAATTCAGGCGAAATGGATCCTACTTGAAGTCCAGCTCTTCAGAAATTTAGAAATTCAGCTTGAGGTTTCCAAAACTAATTTTTGAAAAGTTTCCTAGACCCACATTGAACAAAGTATTTTGTGCGAGATAAGGAAACCTGGTAACAAGTCAAAGGGAGGTTCACCATACCTAACTTCAGACATCTGTAATCCGGTGGTTGAATTGGTGTTGACAGATCTAGTGACTTACGAAATGCTCTAGAGTATCCAAGATACCTGCTCAAGACTGACAAATATGATAGAGATGCGTAGGAGACCTGTCCTTCTGGAACATTAGACCAGCTGGGTGTCTCAAATGGCACTGAAGGTCTGTGTTTGTCAAGTTGTTTGAGTCCTAAATTTCTACCTCTGAGCTTGTCAAAGGGTCACTTACCCTCTAATCAAGGGAGAGGAACAGACACTTCTAAGGTGTAGTTCATCATAGCCTCAAAAGTGCAAAATGTCCAGATAAGTCACAGTCTAGAAATGCCTTTTCCATTTAGTGAATGTTGGGACACCAGGTGACGAAACACGTGCAGAGTTTGTATTGCAGACATGTGTTAGTGGATGCCCATTACAGTAAGTAAAGCAACAGAGACATTTCTGGGCCTGGTTAATTTGGCCTGTTGCAGATACACGCCATGGGACAGACGTGTATTCTTGAGCTTGATGCTCTAGTTAATTGCCTACACTTAGCCAAGGCATGAGACCGCTCCTCCCGTCTCACACAGCTTTGCGTGGCAGGTGATACCCATTCCTTCCTATTTTTGCTAATCCCCTCTCCGGTCGTTCCCTCCTCCAGACTCCAGGGATGTTTCCCATTAGCTGTTTCTTGTTCTGCTAACTGCTGTCAAAAGCCGCGTTTCCTTGCTGCGATGGCCACCCTGCTCCTATGCTGTCTCTTCTCCACCGCTGGACGCTTTAGTGAAATGTGAAGCTTTGCTAACCACTATTCCTTTTATTCTTTTAACCATGTAAATATAAGAACAAACACAGCAATCACAATTCCATAGCCTACAGAAGATTTCTAAACAGCTCTTCCTCTTTCTTAATTCTTACCAAGGAGAACAAAGCTACACATGCAAAATGAGCTTAACTTCAGGTTGGTAAAGATGGTCCTTTCTCTTTCCCTCCCTTCCTCTCCACCAGATGTCAACAGAGCAGCCATTCCTCTTTGGAAGTTGTTGCAGTGTTGTTGCGGGAGTTTTGCTTTCGCTCTAAGGTTTTAATTGTCGGTCCAAATATGGATAGCGTTTAATCAATTTTAGACTGGGTGTCTACGTTCTGTGTTCTGTATGAGCTGGCGGTTCTTTAGCACATTGAACCGAGCCCTTCTAGAGCATGGTTTATGTTAACCAAAACCAGACATCAAAAATAACTCAGATTAACCACATTCAAGCAATTGTTTCTCACTCTCTTTATTTGCAATTCAGGGAGTGCAGGTAACTGGCTTGGGTGTAGACATCTACACTGTAGATGTGAAAACTAAGAGTAATCCAGACCGTAACATTAACAAAGAAATGGTCAATCCACTATAAATTGGCTTACAATTTATTCTGAGCTGAATTTTGGCTGTAGCGAGGAAGCAGAAAGCAAGCAGCCAGGTGAGAAGACACGATGCGTAGTGATACCTATACAATGACATTCATGGATTTATTTCGCTTACTTTACAGCATTCACCACGTGTTCACGTTCTTTCTCCTTACCACCCCCCAACTGCTAGCAAGATTGTTTTACCTATTTTGTTTCTCTGCTTTTTTATTTTTAAGATGCACAGCTATGTATTCCCAAGCTTTATTCAAACGAACTATATTCACATGCTGTGTAGTTGTGTCTGAACCTATAGCTCACTGGGGACTTCTGCCCCCCTTTTTTTAACTGAAAGCAACCCCCTGAAAGCCAGAAATATACTTGTCTCTTTTCGCAGAGCTTCCTTTACTTCTTTGTTTCTCAGGCTGTAGATGAGAGGATTGACCAAGGGAGTGAGAATGGTATAAAAAACGGAGAAGACTTTGTTCGGAGATATTTGGCTGTCGCGATGAGGAAGTACGTAGACGGTTAGTATTGACCAGTAAAAAAGAATCACCACAATAAGATGTGAGGAGCAAGTGGAAAAGGCCTTTTTCCTCCCAGTGGCGGAAGGAATTCTCATGACGGTGATGATGATGTAGAGGTAGGACGAGAAGGTCAGCAGAAACGGCGGCAGTGAGCACACACCTGCCACAACAGAAGTGACGAGTCCCGTCACGCGCGTGTCACTGCAGGAGAGTTTTATCACCGGGAATGAGTCGCAGAAAAAATGCTCGATTTCATTAGGCCCGCAGAAGTCTAAATTTGAGATCAGGAACGTTAGGATGGAATTAGAGAGAAAGCCACTTATCCAAGACGCGGCAGCCAGCTGGAGACAGAGCGTGCGGTTCATGCGGGATGGATAGTGCAGGGGCTCGCACACTGCCAGGAACCTGTCATAGGACATCACCGCCAGGAGACAGCACTCAGCAGCTGCCAAGCAACCGAAGAAATAGTATTGTGTAAAACATCCGTTGACTGAAATGCTTCTGTCTCCACCCAGGTAGCTAAGCAACATCCTCGGCAAAATGTTTGAGCTGTAACAGATTTCCAAGCAGGCCAAATTGCCCAGGAAGAAGTACATGGGTGTGCGCAGGCGCCGGTTAGCCACCACCAGCATAACGATGAGGGCGTTCCCAGTTATGGTCACGATGTAGATGGGCAGAAACATCAGGAAGAGAAGAGAATCCAGTCGAGGGCCATTCCCAAAGCCCAGGAGGATGAACTCTGTAACAACCGTTTTGTTTTTCCACTCTTGCTTTGTCATGACTTTTGTTCTAGTGATAAAACAGGGAATTTTAGCACCTCGACAGTTAAGACTCAAATAATGAAAGTTTCTTCACAGAACAGAGAAGCAGAGAGGAAAAGAGTCTTTGCGTTATTAGACCTGTCACCTGATTTCTAGAAAGATTCATTATAAAGATTCACTAGTCGCATCGCTTATTACTCCACGTCCTGGGAAGAGCACTTAAAACAAGCAATTCCCATGCCTCTTCCCTGGCACAAGAGTACTTTCTAACTAATGTTTCCAGTCTGTGCAAGCAAGGTAAAAAATCAAATTCTTTCATTAGATGCCATCACAAGTTTTGCCGTATTCCTTTCCGTTGTGAAAAAAGTAAGTTGGTCTGATTGCTCCAATGGTAACAGCCATATTTCCATTGCTAATACGTCTTGATGCGTATTATAGATTCACTCTAAGTATGTAGCATCACCTTTAATGCAGACATTGTTCTTATTTGAAGGAGGCTGAAAAAGAATCCAGCTTCCACCAATGAAAATAAGCATGAAGAACACCTATGCTACCCTCAGTGTACGTTCACCCTGCCAAAACCACCCCAAACACACCCAAAAGCAGCTTGCGGTTGTCTCAGCCTTCCGTCCTGTCAATGGGTAGAATGAGGGATTCCAGATGTAAGTAGTTTAATTCACCCTAAAACAGACAGGACGAATCATCTTGTACCTATTTCTTGTCGCTGAGAGCTCAGGGGGAGTTTAGTTGCCAGACCCTTAACCAGCAAAATGCAGTTTAGATAAAATACCGCTGCTTGTCCTAGTGCTCCTTCTTATTTTCCTCTCATGTGTACTGAATCGCCTCATTCGCTAGCTCTCCTTACAAATACCATTTTCCACAACTCCCGAGGCTTTGTCTGATCTTTTCCGGATTTGTTTAGTATGCAAATACTGAGAAAAAATAAATATCCAGTGGCCAAAAATAGATACCATACTGTGGTTAAGGCTATACTGGCAAAGGAATTGAACAGAAAATCTACTTCTTTTTTTCTTATGTATAAACTCTTCTTGTCAGCTCTGTTTTTATCCAGATGTGCATGTGGCTGGGAGAGGTGTTGGCAATGCATTAATGGGGTGCATTTTTCAAGCCCATGCGCCACAAACTCCACCCACGACCCTTCAGAGACTGGGAGGGGACAACCTTCAGCCCTGGAGTTGCCTAAACACGTCCTCTATTGCGAACGCAAATTTGGTGGGGCTTTTTTCGGCCCTTTCTTTTCCCAGGTCTCCCACTCCAATTTAGCGGAACGTATTTGAACCATCTTCAGCAGGACTAATGCCACCTAAATTGGACCATCTACATACAAGGCACTCACCTCGCGCCCCTCTTAGAGCCTACAGAGAAAAGTAAATGTTTTGGAGTGTGATCCACCCACTATGTTTTATATAGCTATTTTGTATGAACTAAATCATCTAAGGAAATTACCTATTTCTGTTGACGATAGGAGTTTAGGTATTAGCCCAGAGGTCAGCTTCTGCCATGCAGACCGCACTTACTTTTTGATGTTGCTCATGACATTTAGGCACTACAGGGAGGCGACTGTAGCAGTGAAGGCTGCATGAGGACGCCCATCCAATAACTTAACACCAGGACCGCTTGCGACAGCATAGCTTTGTAAGACTTACGCGTTTCTTTCCACGGATCTGCTTTTAAATTTCCCTTTAGACTTTTATTCATTCCGACCCCCAACGTTTAGTCAATTTGCCAACATCTGACAACTGAAAACATTGGAAGTGGGTCCCGTTTCGCTGTCGATCAACAAACCTTCCAGATCAACACTGTTTCTTACCTGAAACCACGGGAACATTGGAACATTGAAATCCAAGTCAAAAAAAATCTGGCACTTCTCAAGGTTTTGCATCCATCTTTAATTTCTTTAAGAGCTTGATTTTTTCTCATGGAAAAAGAAAATAAATAGAGCTCCTTGTTTGGCAAAGACCCTCCCCCCCAATTATTTCCACCTTTTCCTTTTTTCTTTTTGGCCAACTGAATATAGCAACTCTTCTTTTCCATTCTATCAGGTAGCGTCTGTCCGTGTTCCTGCCTTCACCCCACTCCTCAAAAACCCTTTCAGAGCGGAGGCTGGTGAAACACCCCAGGGCATAATCAAGCAAACAAAAACCTTGGGGAGGTTACTGCCATCAACCTCAGACGCGCTTAACTAACTACTCTTTTCCTGTATGCTCTGATTGGAATCAGTGGTTTCTTAGCCAACGTTTTTATTACTTTTGGGCCCGGATGGAATTATATTGACAGATAGGATGACCACTGAATGAAAGGTTGCTATGATGATCGCCATTGCTATCAAGTCCGCGCTGTGTTCTACAGACACGTTGAAGTCCAAAACTGACTCGGGTCTGGGCTCAATGCCCGGCAGCTGCCCGAGCACCAGCTATTTCAGCCATCCTCTGGAGATGTTGCTCGAACTTCTCTTTCTGCAGGGTGGCTGTGTTCCTGGCTGTGGTATCACAAACAAGTGAGATGATTGTTCCAGGTCCTGGTATTTAATCTCACCTTCCTTGCTTGCATTTAAGAAGGCCAGGTAATTTGCTAGTGAATGTTCAGACTGCTTGGTATCCGAGGCCAGACAGAAACAGCTTGATGAAGAAATATCTCTTGGCAACGCACAACTTTGCATCGGCTTGGTGAGCCTCAAAAAGAAAAAAAAAAAAAATCTTAAGAACGTGGGGAAATTCAAAGACCACGTGAAAAAAAAATGAAGTCCCCAAAAAGTAGAAGGGGGCGTGTTCAAGGACGTGTTGAAGTGTTCAAGGCCAGGTTGGATGGGGCCAGTGGGCTGGAACTAGGACGATCTTTAGTTTAAGGTCCCTTCCAACGCTAACCATCCTCTGACTCCATGACTCTATGACGTTGTGCTACGCAGACACCGCTAGATGGAAGTGTAGTCAACACAATCTGAAATAGCTGCCACGGTGACGGGCCTGTGCGGGTGCAGAGCTGGTCCTGGCTGAACTGCAAACACTGAGCATCATCCATTTCGATTGCTAACGTGAGATGGAATAAATCCGTCTCAAAAATACAACACCTACCCTGTTGACTTTCCGCTCTGTCAGTTCCACGACGGGAATAAAATGCTTGTGTTCAACCAGATAGTCTCAGCTACGTCACTGCCGTGGTCTCTGCTTGTGAGCGTCATCCAGAGGCTTTAGTTTGGAGGACAAGACACATCAGAAGACAAACCTCTGGTTTTGGTGCCAGAATGCCTTCCTGTAATTAATTCACACACTATTAATTTGTACTCCATCTGGAAAGTGAAGAGACAATGGGCAATGTGAGTCTTCTAATACCAAAATTGTCCCCTGACGAGGCTATGGAAGCTCTCAAAAGTGCCTGTCTCTCTCCACTGAGAGCTCTACACCGAGTATCTTGTTGATTCTAGATACCCAGATATCTAGGCAAAATAGCATCGTGGCTTGGGCCAGACTGGCCACTGAGATGAATGACGGATGCTCTCCCCCACGTCCCTCTTCAAGGAGAGGAGGGAGAAAGAGACAGAGACTTATGAGTTTAGAGGAAACTAAACTACTTTAATGAAAATATTAATAAAATGAAAATAATGAAATATATATACAAAACCGATATTGAGCTTCCGGGATGACAATGACATCAGCGGCAGGCACTGGGAAAATCCCAGGCTGGATTCAGCAATGGATGGGAACACATGGATAGGGATCAAAGGCAGATGAACAGACAAAGTCCTCATTGGACACTGGCCATCGAAGAAAGAACCCTGACCCTGGGATCCCTCGTCTTTTCTACTGAGCGTGATGCATATGGGATGGAACACCCTCTTGGTCAGTTTGGGGTCACAAGTCCGGTCCTCTCCTCCTTGCAGATGTGACCCCTCTGTGCTTCTCCACTTCTGACCTTCCAACAGGGCAAATAATGGAGTTTGCTGGCCTTGGTTGTTATAGCAGTAAGGATAAGCAGGAGCCTCTCTGCATCCCATTCCTTGGCGTTAACTATAAGCAACCAGGTCTTACCACTCTGGGAGCGAACAGTTTCTGCACGATATGTTGTTAATTTCAGAGAGTTTCAGAGAGTTAGAAGAGGCTTAGCTAAAAAGTAAAAATACCGAACAGAAAATTGATTCTGTTTTACCTCAAATCAGGACAAATAGTCAAATGCTCAAGAGGCTGTATTTGGGTGAGATGACTCCAGCTTCTAAGTATCTAAGGAGATTTCTGTCTTCCTTTTTCAAACCTGAGAATGATTTTGCATCTCTCAGGTGAGTACCTAAATTTGGGTGCGTGGAAGGCGTGTGTCTAGTGCTCTTGTGAATTAAGGAAGATGGAATAAAATGAAGATTTTATGAATTATGATTCTTCAGAAGCATTCATATTGTGAGCACATACCCCCCCACCTCTGAATTGCCTGTGGATATTGTTTTAACCAGGTGTCCCACCAGCATTTTGGCCAAGGAGCATCTTGTCAATACAGATAGCATCTTCCTGATGGATTTATTAAAATTTCAATTTGCTTTTGGGCCATGAGATTACTTGAAATACAAGTCATCCAGCCATACTGGGCATGAGCAGTAAGTAGGCCCCGGAGACATGTAGTAAAAATGAATGTTTTTAGGCTGTAGAGAAAAGGAATTTCAGAGCGATGTATAAGAGCTTCTCACTTTACCTGTTGGACATGGGTGGAAAACTTTGCAAAGGTAAACTCAAAGAAGAACACGTACCCACAAAAAGAGATTTCTGCTCACCTGAACCTGAAGGTCAAGATTTCATCTGGCCAAATTTAACACTGAAAAAACTGCAGTTAACTTCGCTTCACATGGAGCTTTTTCTCTTCCATGAAACTCAAGCCATATTATGCACATTGAAAATTGGATTAATTTATTTAAACCTGTGTGTCCAGTGCCATTTTAGGTTTATTTGGGTTTCTTTTCTTGCCTGCATTTTGCTCAAGAAGGATTCAGCTCTACAGCAAGTATTGTGTCACGCCTGCCATCAGTCTGCAGAAATCCCAGACAGAATAAGATCTATGTTCAAGTAGCTGAACCCTGCACTCAGCCCCAGAATCAAACACACAACATTGCCCTTTCTGCCCTGGTAGGCCTGCACACATGATCGTGACGTCTAAGCTCCCGTTTATAGTCTATGGACAGTTGGTCAATATGGCCTGGAGGGCTATTCAGCTGATCAACCTACAGGGGGATTCAGGTGCCAAATAAAGGACCCAAATACCATTTCACATATTCATACTCACAGCAATGGTATGGCATAGGACCTATAGGAGAGCCCGCTGGAGCGATAGCTGGAGTTCTGATATTTCTGGGCATCTGAAATAGTCCTAGATGCCTATGTTTAGGCAGTTTAATTAAGCTCCTCGCACAGGAGACATCAGAAATGGAGACTTCTAAAATTAGATGGTTGAGTTTGGATGTCAATTACTCATGAGGACTCAGTTAATTATTTGCAAAAAGTTGTTTATCACGGATAAAACCAGTGTGTTCAGCATTTGGGAAGTTAACAGTTATTCACAGTGGGAATGAAGTGTCCATTGATGCTCAGTAGGAACAACAAATAGGTGTTTTTCTCCCTTTAATTTCGGAAGGCAACACCAAGAACGGCAGGTCGGTCAGACAAGTGCAGTGACCCTAGTGCATCTGACATGACACTGGATGCTCATGCTGGGCACTGTCCTTTCTCACTCCCTGATCACCAATGCTAGGTGCAGAAAACATGACCGTTGCTTAAAAGATGCATGCTGCATGTGAACAACTTAATTATTGGAATAATTTTCAGTCCGTTGTCAGGCAAAAATTGTAGACCAAATTATAGGAAAAAATATGACTCCTCAGCTTCTTTGAATTTCTGCCCCATTTTTATCCTGTGCCTGATGGTTGCCATGTGTTTGCCACCGGAGCCAAGTGGAAAAAGAGCTCAAGAGATCCGGGTTCTCTCCCAGACCATGCTGAACCTTCCCTGAGAAGAAAGCACTTCAGGGTTTGGTATCTGCCAGGGCGCCCATTCTAACAGTCTGTTTGTACCACTGACTTGGTGGAACAGTCAGCCTGTTCGCACCGTTGACTTGGCCTACTCTGTCCTTCATCCCGGCGTGTTGGTCCCTCTCATTATCCTCACAGCACACCTCTTTCCATGTTCCTCCTCTTCTTTCTGGAGCTTTGCTTCAGGTCCTCGATTCTGTGGGGGAACTCAGGCAAAGTTGACACTCAAAGTTCACCTCGTCATCTGCTTCAGATCAGAAATCCAACTGTCGAGAGCGCTACTCGTGGTTTGGTCCAGCAGAGGTTGTTCTCTGAAACCTACCGTGTGCCCTCATGCCATACATGAGTGCCTGCATCAAAGGCATGTTGTAAAGACACCATTCAAGTGGGTTCTGACACAGTCCCCTCTTATTCGGTACAACAGATACCCAGCTCGCAAGTACGTTCATTAGGTATCTTTGGAAAAGGGAATATAATTGGAAATAATATGTGTGGGGGACGGAGAAAGCAAAATTTATTAGTAAATTTCAGTGCAGTGTTAATATACTATAAACTTTAATCAAGAATGTTATTGGGAAGGTTCTACCCAATCATTAAATTATTCAAAATTGCTATTAGCAAAACTACCAAAGGAGATTTTGTGTTCATACTCAAGAGCATATAATGAATCACATGGGACTTCTGAGTTCACCTTGGCTCCAGTACGTATGGAGATTTTAAAGACAAAGCAAACACTTGGGAAGAGCAAGCTCCTGCCTTTCATATAAAGGTGAAGAAAATTCTCTTTTCAGCCTGCAGACTCCACGCTGCACCCCACAACGTGATGTGGGCAGGTGTCTGAGAGACCCCAGTCCGTAACTGGCTACCATAGAGGTAAGCCTGACAAAGGACAGTGCACAGACCTGGAAAGAAAGTGAAAGAGGAACTGATGAGAAGATTAATTTCTGACTTCCTCTATTTTTCTATCATTGGAAATAATTGCCCATGTGCTGAACTGTAAGGTTCATCAGTTACTGACATGATTTCATTACGCCAGTCACAGCTGTATCTGAATGTTCCCGATATTTTTTAAGTGATGAGACGTTGAACAAACCGAACAAACTGCATAGACAGTCCTACCCCACGCCTAAAATTTCCCTACCTGGTAAATCAACTGGATCAACCAAGATGCAGAATGTAAGACACCTTGTGTGAAGATTGTCTGGTTGCAGAAACCAACCTGGCGTGACCACAAGCTAATGCCGTAGTTCAGGTGCAGGTAGTTTTGAACACCTCTCCCCATGTTGGTGTAGCTGGGTGATCTGCAAAGGAGCCTAAGTATAGAAAGGTACATCCAGAGCACAAAAATTAAGCAGCAGGGTATGCCTCTACAAGGAAGGAAAACAATCCAGGACATGGAGCCAAAAAAAGGCATGTAATCACCCATCCCTCTTCGACTCTTGTCCCTGAGGCGTACTGAGAGTGGTTGAAACTGAGATAAGACAACTTGGTTTTTCATAGAAAATATTACTGAAATGCTTTAAGAGTTGGAATTTTAAATAAGTTATCAGGACACAGAGATTGGATCCAAGAATTAATTGGAACAGTGTATCTTCACGGCTGTGCATGGAAAATAGTTTTTAAATTTTTATATTACATCTTACTATTTTCTTTCCCCGAGATTCAGCATGATGTCGGCTACAGAAAAGCAAAACCAAACCTACATTACAGAATTTGTCCTGCTGGGATTTGGCGATTTCCCTGACCTTCAGGTTCCTCTCTTCCTGCTCTTCCTGGTGATCTACACGGTGACAATGACGGGGAACATTCTCGTCCTGATGTTGGTGGGAGCTAATCAGCACCTCCGCACTCCAATGTACTTCTTCCTCAGTAACTTATCCTGCCTGGAGATGTGCTACAGCTCCACCATCCTGCCCAAGCTGCTGGCCGGCTTCCTGACAGGTGACAGAAGTATTTCCTACAGCAGCTGCATGACACAGTTTTTCGTATTTGCTTTTCTAGTCGGGGTAGAGTGCTACCTCCTGGCAGCGATGTCTTACGATCGATACTTAGCAGTGTGCAAGCCTTTACGTTATGTCACCCTGATGAAGCGCGAGCATTGCGTAGCGCTGGCTGCGGGGGCCTGGGCAAGCGGTTTCACCATCAGCTCTGTCATCACGCTGCTGATGTCACAAATGGCGTACTGTGACCGCAGGGAGATTGACCATTTCTTCTGTGATTTCGCCCCTGTGATAAAATGCTCCTGCAGCGACACATTTCTGGTAGAAGCTGTAGCATCTTTGATGTCTGCTACATGTACTGTGCTGCCCTTTCTTTTCACTGTAGCATCCTATATTTTAATCATCAGCAGCATCCTGAGAATCCCTTCAGAAACAGGGAGGCAAAAGGCATTTTCCACGTGCTCCTCTCACCTCATTATGGTCGCTATTTTCTATACGACTCTCATCCTTGTCTATATGTTACCAAAAACTTACAACCTCACAGCTTTTAACAAGTTGTTCTCTGTCTTCTACACTGTAGTGACGCCCATGGTGAATCCACTTATCTATACCTTAAGAAACAAAGAAGTCAGAGGAGCCCTGAGGAAAGAAGTCCAGGCGTTTATGGCTTTATATAAATGACATATCAAGATCTATGCCTTGTGAGCCTTTTTTTTTTTTCTTTTTTTGACCAGACTATAAAAATAAAAAGCATTGGAGGTGATTTCCACGGCACGTATATGGCCACGGATGTAGCAGTGTGCCTAGTCACAAGTGGAGCTAGGTGGTTGCTTGGGGAAAAAAAAAGACGTTTTTTTGGGAGTTCCTCAAAAAAGCCTTGTAAAACCAAAATGTAAGCACACCCCAAAGTAATCTCGATTAAACTCAAAATGACTTCGCCATGTTTTCGTATTATTTCAGTCACTTAGAAATCAAAAGCCCTAAGAAGAAAAAAAATGTGTCTTACGGCTACAGAAACATGGGGCACGGCTACATGGGGCAGAGAAGAGGACCCTGGCCAAGCGCCACGTGGCGTGGCAGGATTCAGCTGCCCACATGTAGGGACAGGGTGTCCTGTAGGTGCTGTGGGGATGCTTCCCTAGGCTCTGCCTACTTCCGCGCTGAGAGCACGTAGGTCTCTCCTAGGCCACAGGTCATTTCTGCCTACCTTGTGAAGACGTCACGGACGGCCCGGTGCTTCACCGGTGTCATGGGATGCTTGTCCTCGGGCTGCCCGTGTCAGAAGGAGCTCGAGGCGGTGTAGGTGAGAGCCAGGCTGCGCTACAAGCCCAGAGCTCGGGTGTCGCTTCCTTAGGAGCCACCTTGAGCGGTGTGGATGCTGGCAATGCTTCCCTTGGGACAAAGACGATAAAGACATCCGTACCGCTATAGTGACTTTATAGAGAGGAATCTGAAAATTAAGGTCGGTGTCTGTTTCCATGAGAGTAGCTAGGGCTACCTTTGAAGCTCATGGAAAGAAAAGGGCTTTTCCAAGCAGGGAACGTTCCTCTCACCTGGAGACTGAAGGTATGAACGAGACTTTGAGGCATCACTTACATGCTTGATCTTTGCTCGCTATGATAGTACAACACAGGTCAAACCTCACCTAAATTTGACAGCTAAAAGTTTGTAGTGCCGTCTGCGGCGGGTGTTTTGGCTCCGTTGTGGAGAGAGATAGGGAGCTCCTCATTCTAACCCCATCGGTAGTCCCAGTGTCCCGTCACCAGTTATTTAAGGGTCAGGAGGAAGCCGAGCACTATAGGTGGCGGGGTGGCCACCTTCTCTGCTAAATTTAGACACCAGAGAAAGAAAAGCATGTGCCGATGCTGGGGACGTGGGGTTCCTCAGAAGTCACTGGAAAGCCACAAATACCTCTTCCATGCTGATTTATCTCGTTCCCGGCTATATGACCCAGTCAGGATGGGCTAGTCACCCTCTGGAGGTGCTTATTTCTTTCCAAGGGCTGTAGGAAGATCCTAGGTATGAGTCATAAACTTAGAAAGCTGACCTGTGCTCTCCTTAGGTATGGCAAAATTAATATAAGAAATATGAATTTAAATCAACCAAATATTGAGAGTTCTTGGCTTGCCAGGTTTGTGCCAGGAAAGGGGCATTCTATATGCAGAAAGAGGTTGCACGTAGGTGTGTGAGCATGTGAAGTTTGGTCAGATACTCCGTAAGTTTACTTTTACTGTGTTTATGGGCTGCAACAGAGAAATTTAATTCCCAAGCAAGCTGGTGCAGATACCTTCTGATTCGCATTGCAGCTAACTGTAGCGTTCTATAGCTTAGATGTGCCTAGATATGAAGACTACCTATATAATATATACTATAGAATATACAGTATATATAATAAAACATAACATAACATATAATACAAAGACATTGTCGCTTCTTGGGTGTGATTCATCTTATCCTTAAGTAGATCTCTGAAATCATCTTCTCTAACAGCATCCTCACTGTGTTTGCTAAAATTTATTTCATATACCTTCATGTAGATCGTCGTAGAGTCCCATTCCTTCTGCTTATCTCCCCCTTCGTGCATATGTGGTTTGGGAATAATCATAGATGCCAGAGCTTTACTATTTTTCTAATGAAGTTTTAACCTGGAAAGATAGGATTTGGGGTTTTGGACGGGAGAGAACCTAATATCCTATAAACATGACATATTTCTTTCCCTCTTTTCTGAAATGCTTTCCCCTGAGAACAGGAATCAAAGTCTACATAGGCAGAAAAATCGGAGATTCTTTAACCAAAATGTTTATCGTAGCACTGAACTCTCAAACAACTAAATCGATACTCCTACTTAACTTGAGCATAAGCAAGAGCCTCTCTGGTACCATTCCTCGGCACAAACAGTGAACATTGGTTTACATTTAGGTTACATTGCTGTGAACATTGGTCGCACTCTGAGAAGGAGCCCTTTTCTTGCACACCGTGCCTTTAATTTCAGAGAGTTAGAGGCAGCCTAGGTAAGGAGTAAAATTACTGAACAGAAAGTTGGTGCTGTTTTACCTCAAACCAGGACACACCTTTTCTCCGAACTGACTGTTTCGAGTTATCTGGGCTAAGACGTCTTTAGCACCTGTAGAAGATGAGCTAATTGTTTAGTCTAACTTGAAATACACCTTCCTCCTTTCTGTTTACGCATTTCAAGCCACGTCTTCATTTTTCTTTTTTTTGGTGAAACAGACCGGCTTTCGCTTGGTTCTGTCTCAGAGGTTGCACTTTGATGTGTGCGTCCCTAAGGTTTGTGAAACCAGACCCAAAGACGCTGTGAGCGGACATTTCTCTCTACTTTTAGACAGCAACAGTGGAACACCCACATCATGATTGTGCGCGCATTTGACTGTTAAAACAACACTCTTCGGTAGAGAAGACCTCCTACCTTGATCTCAGACACATAAAACCTTTACAACGACCCTTTGACAGAGTCATTGCCATTGAACATCCCACTGGGGACACTTGTGGAAGAGCGATGGCAGTTCAGGCAATGGGTGAGCGGGATGAGTATTGCAGAGGTGGCGGGGGGGGGGGATTGAAGGGGATAGTATTTCAGGGAATTGCCCCTTTATTTTCCTCTATCCCTCCTTTATTTTCTGATAACTGTGTTCTGACTTTCTGCTCTGACCAGCCCCCCGGGAGGGCCACTTAGACTTCCCGCAGCAGCCCCATCTCTAATAGCCTCAGCAGGCCCCATTAAAACTTCAGGAAACTTTACTCCTGTGACCACGCTTCACACTGTGCGGCTTCTACCCAAGGGCTTGATTGACTCAGCAAACTATAACAAGCTTTTCTGTACAGTCATCAGGTGGCTAATAGGAGAAATAGTCTTTGAGGAAGAGTTTTGCTAGTCTTCAAGCTTTTAATGAGCGTATGATGCAACAGGGAATTCTTGTTTCTTATTCAAGCCTAATGATGCTAAATGAATACACTACAAGTGAACTTAATAAACATCATTTTCCATTAGGGGTTGGTGCTGTTAAAGGGAACCGAACATCGTTATCTTTGTGGTCAAGCAGCCTGTGGACGGTGTGTCTTTGCCTGTTTCTCTCAAGAGCGGTGAAGGGTGAAGCTGTCAGTGATAAAATCGACCCTCTCACCACCTTCAGAAACAACACTGCATTGCAAACCCAGTGACGGTTCCGAGTTCCCTCTGGTGCTGTTCTTGTCAAATTACCTGCACATTCAGTTAGGGTGAGAAATACACTTAGGCACGAAAAATCGTGACGTGCATATAATTATTCAAAAAAACAATAATATTTTAGAACATTTTGAAGGTGCATTTTCAAACTCTTTCACTTGACTATAGCATACACCAACTGTTGCGGATGAGTGGAATGCACCTCACTCAAGAGAGGAAAGCAGCAATATGTTTTATTCCAGTACATTAATAATTTGATGGAGTTTAACGGAGTTTAACAAAGTTTAACAGCGGTTCACCAAGGTTCAATAAGGTTGATGGCAATGTTATTAATTACTGCATGGAAGAAACATACAAAGGAAAATTGAGTGAGTTAGAATGATTCAAACAGAGACTGGAGATGCCAAGGGTAAGGAAGACCCTCTCGTTGATCCACGAGGTTCAGAGCAGACCCCCTTGCTCTCTGAACTCCTTATGGAGCCTAGGTATGGTTAGGCCCAGTCTTAAGTCTCAGACTTGGAGAATGGTTTATGTCTAATGGAATTACCTATAAAAAGTTTTAATAATGAAGTAGCTATATGGATTAGCAATGTTGCATACGTATTAATTCAGCATGCCATCAATCACTTACTGAGGATCTGTTGTGAGAAAGGGATCTCTCTGCCTGGCGCAAGGGAGGATCTCTTAGTCTCAGGTAAGGGATCTCAAACCTTGAGAGGTGTCCCTGCTCAAGGGGACAGTCACCTGGCAGGCAAGCCAGCTGCAGTTAAGGGAGAGCTCACACTCGGCCCACCCTGACGGTACTCTTTATGGATGTCTTCATTTTAGCTTTACTATCTTGTTCTGTACTTTGGTCATCTTGCATTTTTCAGGCTTCAAAAACCCCCTTTCAGAATATTTTTCCGAGGGACGTTCACTCCCTTGCACATGAGCCGGGAGCGCTCCAGCTTGCAGGTTCACCACAGGGCACGACGCCCGTTGCGCCTTAGTCGGTCTGAACCAAAGTACGGCTAAGGGTCAGTGCATTCCTCACACCAACACAACCAGCCGTGGCTGCATTGCTAGAGACAGGCATATGACCAGAAGACCCGCAAGCCAGTACATAGGTGCAAGCACCATAAGATGAGAGAAGATCAAAGGAGGGGACTAGCAATGGTACTTGTCCAAGAATTAAACTAACTGTCATCATCTACCTGGACTTATGCAAAGCATTTGACACTGTCCCTTGTCTCTAAATTGGAGAGAGATGGATTTGATGGATAGACTACTCAGTAGATAAGGAACTGGCTGGATGATCGCAATCAAAGGGTGGCAGCCAATGGCTTGCTGTCCAATTGGTGACCAGTGACGAGTAGCATTCCTCAGGGGTTGACACTGGGATCAGTGCTGTTCAGCATCTTTGTTGGTGACACGGACAGTGGGATCGAATTCAATCTCAGCAAGTTTGCCAATGACACCGAGCTGTGTAGCATGGTTGACAAAGTGAAGGGAAGGGATGCCATCCAGAGGGACCTTGAGAGGTGGGCCCTGCAAACCTCATGAAGTTCAACAAGGCCAAGTGCAAGGTCCTGCACCTGGGCCAGGGCAATGCCAAGCACAACGAGAAGCTGGGCAGAGAACGTAATTGAGAGCAGCCCTGAGGAGAGGGACTTGGGGATGCTGGGACATCCGCACGGGTCTGTCAGGTATGTCTCAATTCCTGCAAGAGACACACATGCTTCTGTATTGGAAGCCAGAGATCAGAAGGGGTACAGTAAGGCATCTAAAAATGATGGAAGAAGCAGCAAGTCCTCCCATATCTCCCCTGATTTAGATCTATGCCATTAATTCCTAAGGTGTTGAACTACATGCGATAATCAAAAGCTTTTCAGCCTCTTGCAATACAGCATCCTTGTGACCTCTTCCCTTATAAATATGAGAGGGGGAGTAACCACATTCTGAGCCCTGTCCTTCATTTAGTCACTTTCCTCCAGGAAAACACTTTCTCCATAACATTTTTCTCAGGGCAGATCTCACCTCCTGGTTCCTAAGTGTGTAGATCAAGGGGTTCAGAGCTGGGGTGACAGCGCTGTACATGAGAGACACTTGCACATCCCCTTTAGGGAAGCTTCCTGAGGAGGGCAGCGTATAATTGCAGAGCACCAGTATGTAGAACAGGGCCACAATGGTGAGGTGGGAGGCACAGGTGGAGAAGGGCTTCCATCTTCCTGCCTGGGACTGGACTTTCTGGAAGACAAAGGAGATGATGTAGAGGTAGGAGAGGACTATGAGAGTGAAGGGGCCTAGAGCAATAGATGTGGTGACAACGTTGAGGAGGGTCATGTTGAGGCTGGTAGTGCTGCAAGCCAAACCCAACAGTGGCTTGATGTCACAGAAGAAGTGACGAATGTGATTGTGGCCACAGAAACTCAGTTGGGAGGTCATGACTGAGTGCATCGTGGCATGCACAAAACCAGTGGACCAGCTGGCCCCCGCCAGCAGCAGACAAGTCCGTGGGCTCATGACAAGGGTGTAGCGCAAAGGATTGCAAATGGCCACGTAGCGGTCATAGGCCATGGTGACCAGCAGCACAGCCTCAGTACTGCCCAGGAAGTGGAAGAAGTGGAGCTGGGCCAAGCACCCGCCAAAAGAGATGGGCTGACGGCCAAAGAGAAAGCCAGTCAGCATCTTGGGAACAGTGACCGTAGAGTAGAAAATATCCAGGCAGGACAGGTTGACAAGGAAGAAGTACATGGGTGTGTGGAGTCGGGGCTCAAATATCACCATGGTCACAATGGCACCATTCCCCAGAAGACTGGTCAAGTAGAGCAGCAGAAAGGAGATGAAGAAGAAGTGCTGCAGCCTCTGGACATCGGTGAGGCCCAAAAGGATGAACTCACTCACCTCCGTCTGGTTCAGCATTGCTGGAACAATAAGAAGCAAAGGCAAAACGTCAAGGTTCCACGGCTGTGAGGAGTAACAGCATTACAAAACTCATTTCTTTACGTACTATTTTAATGCAAAGAACTTGAATGTGGTCTTCTCCTACTTTCTCTCTAGAAAAAGGAAAAGAGTAAAATATTACAGAGCAGAAATTATTAAAATAAAACCTTCCATCTATGCATAACAGGAGAATATGCAACATGTAAAACACTGCTGCTTCTCTTCACCTTCAGTCACATTCATATTTCAGTTCTCTTCTGCTGTAACTCCCGGCTAGAACCTTTGATCTCATCAATAAAGCTTCTAACTCATGATGTGAACCACTCTTGATGCTTTCTTTCTGCTGTTGTGCCTACTTTTCATTAAGCCAATTTCAACTTTCACATTTCTAATGGTTACCGTCTCTTCCAGCCAGTTCTTTGACCTTAAAAAAACCGCACAATTTCCATTCTTTTATCCATAGCCACCAGAAGGTACTCCAAGGTACCATACAACCATCAGCATTTCTTCTGAATGTTGGTGAGAATAAAGGAAGAGGATGCCCTAGCATGGGATCACAAACTAGTTTTGTTATTGGACTGTAAACTTGGCCTAAAGAATGTCTTTTTGTTGAGGACCAGCAGCAAAAGCCAGCATCTCACCTCCTACAAAACTGTGAGGGAGCACAACTGAATTTGCAGGAGCCCAGTTCGCATTATTTTTGTTTTATCCACAGCCACCAGAAGATGCTCCAAACGGTCTCATCCCACTGGAAGTCAATCGAACTGCCCCGCTGAGACAGTACGGTCAGTTCCGTCAGTATCGACAGGCTTCAAAATGCAAACGAGTACGTACATACTTTCAATTCGTTCGGTTTCAGGTAAGTTTGTTTACGGCTATGGGTAAGTCCCAACCACACGCAACAAAGAACAAAGTCCTGAGGTTGTTTCACGGGGGCAAGTAGGCACAGGTATGTCTTACATACAGTACAGGCTGCAAAGTCTACGAGGCGAGTCATTTTCTCTGTACATTCAATGCAGTGATGGTTAATTTTGATGAAGACAACTAATGAACAAATAATTACTTCCAAACTATTTCTAGTCAAGAGGTAAAAACACGTATAGATACATTTCACGGTCTTTCTCGCCCATTCCATTGCACTACGTACTGTGATTGGAAAGTCGTTATATCTCAAGCCCGGCCATTCTCTTCCTCCGACTTCTTTAGCTTATTCTTTCAGCATGAAAACCGTAAACAAACAGAAAACTAGACTGATTTCAGACTAAAAGAACATGAGCATGCAGCCCAAAAGTCATTTACGCACATACGCGTCCACTTTAAAATAAGATTGTGTTTCTCTGACAATAGCGTTATCTGATCTTTGAGCAGCCTGTGGGACACATTAGATTTGAGAATGTTATAGACTTATCAAAATTTTAGTTAGTCACCTGCATTTGAAGAGGTATAGATGCATTTTTCTGTGAAATAACAAAACGCTTCAGTTTCCTACACGTTATTTGCCACCTCTAGGCACCAAAGCCCTCCTCGTTGGAAACCGCCTGCGGAAAGACCTCGCTGCCTTCCGGTGTGTCCCGCAGCCTCCTCCGATTCTGCCTGTTGGTCACAGTCACCCGCAGGTGATCGATTCCCTTTCCCCTATTCCTGCTGAAATTTTTTTTCCTTCTCTTTCCAGCACTTCCCTTCTGTTTCACAGCTGACTGCTGTTTTCTCCAATTAGCTGATTAATACATCCAGTCAGAAGGAAAACAGTTCCCCCAGTCTTCTTTTTTTTTTTTTAATTGATTTTAGGACTCCTGCTTAAAGACAAATGCAAAGAAAAGACTTTGCATGCAGAAGCTTGCCTGGTTTTCCAACTATATAAATTACAATGTAATTAAAAAAAAAAAAAAGAGAGACTTCTGCACAAACCTCACCTCACTACCAACCCCCATTTTTCCCATTGCGGTAGAGCCCCCTGACAGCGAGCCAGAAAGCAAAGCTGAGGATGAAATCAATCTATTTTGCAGAGGTTAAAGACTGAGGATTTCTGTTTCCCTTTCCTCTTTCATATCCGCTCGGCATTCTTTCGGCTGAGAGATTAACACTGCAGCTGCGATGACAATGACAACCCTAAGTTCTCAGCGGCTTGTAGTTATTCAGGTAGGATGTGAGGAGGAAGCTTTGCTGATTGGACCAGAAATCTCTGATGACTGAGTTAGAGGGGGAAAAAAGTCTTTGTATCACGTCCAGAAGATCAACGGCCTCAGGTGAAGAGTAAATTTCCTGTGGCTTTGATCAGTCTCCTGGGATGAGGTTTGTGATTCAACGGTGAGTTACAGGGCGACGAACCAAGTGTTCCCTCAACACACCGCAGAGACGAGCCACCTGCAAAACAGAAGGCGAAAAAATGAAGCAGCCCACAGAGACTGGCTAAAAACAAATAAACGTTTAAACTAAAACAAAACCACCCACCTAATCCCAAAGAAACACACACAAAAATCAAACACAAACATCTCCACCACAGCGCGCGGCGTTTAGGGCTGGGATTTCTACTGGCAATAGAGGAGAGAGCCGTGCTACCTCGTCTGAACTGGAGCAGCGTTTGGGCAACGTTTCCTCAATCTCTTTCAAATATTAGGATTTGTGAAACCAAGAATGTGTTCCATCCATTCTGATGCCTCAGGATTTCTGATGTTTTGTTTTTGTCGATAGAACGGTTCGGGTTAGAAGGGAGCTTAAAGCCCACCCAGTGCCACCTCCTGCCCTGGGCAGGGACACCTCCCACCAGACCACATTGCTCCAAGCCGCATCCAACCTGCCCTTGAACCCCTCCAGGGATGGGGCAGCCACAGCTTCTCTGGGCAACCTGGGCCAGGGGCTCACCGCCCTCATAGCCAAGAATTTCTTCCCAATATCTCATCCAAATCCACCCTCTTGCAGTTTAAAACCGTTCCCCCTCATCCTATCAATAAGTAAATAAAAGGCGTAAATCATGAGCAAGTACACTGGTGTCAGCAAGGGCAGCCTGGTGCACAACTGCAACGAAGAAGAGGAGGAAAAAACCACTTGGGCTGAGTTAAGGTATTATTAATGGACCTTCAGCAGCAGCAATGGCTGCGTAGTTGTCATTCACAGAGGAGGTGGTGCCTCCAAGGTTCTCCTAGCCGTGTTTTTCAATCCACAAGTGATTCTATTTGCCCCTTTTGCTTTATCTAGGAACAGTAAGTAAAAATTGTGTAAAGAACTGTATCGAGTATATATGGAGCATGACAAATGCTAACATTGGTCATATTAGGGGAGTGTGGTGGTGTGCTCTCCCTTTTTCCCCCCCGGCTCCTGCCCA
Organism: Sterna hirundo; assembly: GCA_009819605.1. NCBI lineage: Eukaryota > Metazoa > Chordata > Aves > Charadriiformes > Laridae > Sterna > Sterna hirundo. Next base: position 24,610,671 of record CM020445.1, read on the forward strand.
AGGCATGGCCATCAGCAGGAGCTGTGATGAGTTGCACCTGAACTACGGGGGATGGCTGGCAACGCAGACAAAACACTGCCTGGAGTGGGGACCGAGAGATCTTGTTCCCATGCGTATATGACTATAGGTCGATTCCCTCACTCTGTAAATAGCGGACAGCCCAAGAGCCCTTTGAGCTCTCCTGCGTGGCAGCGGGGCTGCACGCCAGGACGTCTCCTTGAGCTGGGACGCCCGCTCAAGATTATGCCTCAAGGTTAAGAGATCTCCTTCCGCCACAGCTTCTCAGTAAGTGGTTTTATAGCACGCTAAACTTTGCTATCTTGGCTAAGTGATATAAAGGATTGATAGCGCAGATACAATCCTTTAGACATAAACCCTTGGCCAAGTCTGGGACTAGGACTGGATCCAACCACCCCCAGACTCCTCTCGGAGAAGGAGTTCAGAAAGCTGGGGGTCCTTTCTGAGCCTCGGGACCCAACGGGAGGGTCTCCCTGCCAGCTCTGTCTGACCCCGGCCTCTGGGCAATAAATAATCAAGTATACCCCGCCATCCAACCTCGTAAAACACTGTTGTATTCACAACTGACTTTGTTAAATTACTGTTTTATGTTAATAAATATTTCACTACTCTTATGCATGAAGTTAATCACTCCACCCGCGATAGGGAGATGAAACTGAACATTATAAAATGACCTTCCCATCAGACTAGTAGACAAGAGACTGAGAGCAGAGATTTGCTAGACTGAGGTCACTATTCAACCAGCACTCCTCCTCTGGAGGACCTTCACTGAATTACCTTTCTTGAGCACACATGACCAGACACAACATGCAGTTGTCCCAGCGACTTCCAACCAGTGGCTTGCCCAGCGGTACATCTATACTCCTCACCCTACCGGAAATTCCTCACCTGGCACACGGCTGTGGCACACTTCCCTGCCTTCCTCCAATTTTATCTCTTGTTTTCACAGATTTACAGTTTTTGTTTGTTTTGCAGTCTCCTGGCTGCTGACAAAACGTCAATGCAAAAACATGGTGACCGAGTTTCTTCTGTTGGGACTTTCCAACCATCCCAGCTTCCAGATTTCACCATTTGTGGCGGCTTTATTTATTATCTGATGATACTGACTGGGAGTGCACTTACTGTGCTGGTAATAAAAGTGGATCCTCAGCTTCAGCCCTCCACGTATTTCTGGGTCATCTAGCTTTTGCTTATGTCTGTTACTCCACTGCGACTGTCCCAAAGATGCTGAAGAACTTCCTGGAAGAGAAGGAAAACATTTCTCTCAATGGCATTGAGAAATTTTATACTTTTTTTTTCCTGTTAGCTTGTACAGAAGTTTTTATGCTCTCAGCAGCGGATGATGACCCATATACATATGGCCATATCACCAATGTGCTTCTGACGATATGCAACCCTTAGCATTATGCAAGGCTGTATCCAACTAGTATCTGGGGTGTGGGCGATGGGATTTTTATACGCTCTTGTAAACAGCATTCCTCTTTTCAGTTTAAGCACCTGTGAACCCAATACAATGGCATTTCAGCTGTGAACTTCCACTGTTGCTGGACTTGTGCTGCGCTCAGACTTTCATCAACTCCTAGGCTTGGCTTTGATAGGCCAATGTCAACCCAATAGAGCATCTTAACAGCCACGTCAAACCCCCTTATTTATACTCTGAAAAATAAGACTGTGAAAGACAGTTTGTCGAAAATGACAAAGAAACTCCTGGTTTTCAAACAGCATAAAACATGACTTAAGGTTCCAGTCGGCCCATTTCTCTAGTCTGTTGAGGTTCCTCTGGACAGCAGTATGACTCCTTGGTGTATCAGCCACTGCTCCCAGTTTTGTGTTTGTAGCAAATTTACTGAGGGCCCATCATACAGATAATTCATGAAGTGTTGACAGGACTGGACCCAGTACTGACCCCTAAGGTACACTACTAGTTACTGGCCTCCAACTAGACTTTGTGCCGTGGATCACAACCCCCTGGGCCTGACCAGCCAGTTTTTAGTCCACCACATCGTCCGCTAATCCAGCCCATAATTCATCAGCTTCTCTATGAGGATCCTATGGAAGACAACATCAGAAGCCATTCTGAAATCAAGGTAAACAACATCACAGAATGGTTGAGGCTGGAAGGGACCTCTGGTCGTCACCATGTCTAGGGGGTCATCTAAAGTCACTCACCCAGGACCGTGTCCAGACAGCTTCTGAATATCTCTGATGAGGGACACTCCATAACCTCCTTGGGCAACCTGTGCCAGTGCTCAGTCACCCTCACAGTAAAAAAGCATTTCCTGGTGCTCAGAGGGAACCTCCTGTGCTTCAGTTTGTGCCCATTGCCTCTCATCCTGGCTCTGGGCACCACTGGAAAGAGCCTGTCTCCTTCTTCTTTGCTCCCCTGTCATGGTTCAGGCTGAGTTGGCCAATGATAAGATGACAGATATCTTGCTCCATCCATTTGCTCCAAGGAGAGGAAGAAGAGAAATAAAGAGATGTATGAGCTTAGAAAAAAACCCAAAACTACTTTAATGAAATATTAATAATAAAATAAAAAGGAAATAATGAAATACATACAGTATATACGAAGCCATATCAAGCTCCCAGGGAGATGTCACTGGCAGGCACTGGGAAAGTTCCTGACTGGACTCAGTGATAAACGGGAACTGGATTCCAGAACACACTGATGGGAATTGAAGGTAGATGAACTGACAGGGTCCTCCTTGGACAGGAACCACTGAAGGAAGAAAAGGAACCACTGAAGAAGACACAGCCAACAAAATCCCTCTGATCCCTCAGCTTTTATCCTGAGCATGGCACCTGGGATGGAACACCCCATTGGTCAGTTTGGGTCACCTGACCTGTCCCCGCCTCTCCACAGGTGCAACCCCTCCACGGGGTAAATGCCCACCTCAGCTGGCCCTGCTTGACACAGCAACAAGTAGAAGCAAGAGCCTCTCACTGAACAGAAAGTTGGCTCTGCTCCACTCCAAACCCGGACGTTCCCCCACCACATGTTGATGCACGTTGATAAGATCCCCCCCAAGCTTTCTCTTCTCCAGGCTGAACAGTACTAGCTCTCCCAGCCTTTCCTTGTGTGTGAGGTGTTCCAGTCCCTTCACCATCTCGGTGTCTGGTTGTTGGGGTCTCTCCAGTACGTCCATGTCTCTCTTGTACTGAGGAGGCCAGAATTGGACACAGCTCTCCAGCCTCCTCACCAGTGCTGAGTAGAGGGGAAGGATCATACCCCTTTACCTGCTGGAAAAGCTTGTCCTAATGCAGCCCAAGATACCATTCACCTTCCTTGCAGCAGGGGCAAAAAAGGGCATATCTAACTGCTCTTCCGTCTACCAAACCAGTCCTTCCATCAAAGAAGGTTATTAGGCTGATGAAGCATGATTTCCCCTTGACAAAGCTATGCTGACTACTCCTGATGATGACATTCATGTTCTTCATGTGCCTGGAAACGGTTCACAGGATTAGTTGCTCCATCACCTTCCCAGGGACCGAGCTGGGCTTGACCAGCCTGTAGTTCTCTGGATCCTCTTTCTTGCCCTTTTCAAAGACAGGAGTGACATTTGCTTTCCTCCAGTCCTCAGGCATCTCTCCCAATCACCATGGTCTGTTGGAGAATGGCTATATGAGAACGGGCATGGCTCCATGCAGGAGTTCTGTGAGGCAAGTAAGCTATGCCTGCCTGCATGGAAAACTCTGAGCCACGCTGATAAGGAAGATGCTGAAGGTTGTGCTGACCTTGCTTAAATTAGATGAACAACTTTGAGAAAGTAGACCGTGAGAGAACAGGAATGAACCCGGACCCAAGAAACTGCATGTAGGAGGAGTAGGATAATGTATTCTTTAGCCAATAGCTGTAAGACACATATGCATATTTAAGTGTAAGAATATAAAAGTCTGATGATTCTGCAATAAAGTTGAAGCTTGCTTTATCACTCATATTGAGTCGACCATGGTCATTCAAAGTTTATTGAGAATGGCCTCACAACGACATCAGTCAGGTCCCTCAGCACTCATAGGAGGATCCCATGTTCCGTGATCCATAAGTTCATGGGCTTACCATAGAACCAGAACGGTTAGAGTAGGAAGGGACATTAAAAATCATCTAGTTCCAACCCCCCTGCCATGGCCAGGCACACACTAGACTAGATTGCTCAAAGCCCCATCCAACTTGGCCTTGAACACCTCCCAGGATGGGGCATCCACAACTTCTCTGGGCAACCTGCTCCAGTGTCTCACTGCCCCCAGGGTAAAGAATTTCTTCCTAATATCTAATACATCTGCCCTCTTACATATGCCTGGTATTCCCTGAACTGATCTTCTGATCCTTGCTCCAGACTCTCCCCCTGATCTCTAGGGCCTGGGATTCCTGAAGGCTGGTCTTACTAGTAAAGACCGAGGTAAAGGCTGCATTCAGTGCACCAGCCTTTTCCACGTCCTGTGTCACCAGGTCCCCCAGCTCATTCAGTGATGGGTCCGCATTCTCCCTGGTCTGCCTTTTGTCACCTTTGTACTTAGAGAAGCCCTTCTTGCTGTCTTTGACGTCCCTGGCCAGACTGAAGTCCATTTCAGCTTTGACTTTCATCGTCAGCTGTGACGGCGCCTCTGCATGCTCAGACAGAGCAAGAATATTTGAAAAGTAATAATTCGTAATTATCTCATGCACTTTCCTCACGCAAACTGCCAGCCAGATGTTTTAGGGAATGTGCGGCCAACCAAAATCCCCCACCCACGCACACGCGTGCAGGCACATGCACTGAAAAGGCAAGCAGAGGCTAGGAGCCCTTGAGGCTCAGGGGAGGATGACGGAGCAACTGCTCACAGCAGTTGCAAAAGAAACCAAAATCATCTCAATATCAAAGGAAACTGGAGGGTACTTTTTTGTTTTGGGTTCGGTTTTTTTTTTTTTTGGACAAACCCTACAACAACCAGTTGTACTTTAAGAAATGCAGACCTAGAGCAGGGCAAAATTCATTTTGGGGTTATGCTTACTGTCAAAGCAACACAGCTTGTGTATTTATTAGGGTGGAAGCAAGCCTTGCCAGGCCCAGAAATTTGCCGATGACCCGGCAGCATCACAAGCAAGAGCAGGACCAGCGGAACAGATGTACATCAAGCCACAGGGCTGCAGATCCCCAGCTGTCCGGGGCACTTCTGCCTGACCTCAGTCCCTGAAGGAGCCGCAACACAGCGAGAGGCCACACTGGAGCAGGTTTATCCTGAAGGACTGCAGCGCCCCGGAGGACCCACGCGTGAGGAGGAATGGGGAGCAGAGACAAACTGATACGAACTGACCGCAACCCCCCACCCCTCTGAGGGGGAGGAGGTAGGAGATTTGGGAATGAAGGAATGAAGTTGAGACCAGGAAAAAGAGAAAGGTGGGGGCGAGGTGTTTGAGTTTTGTCTTTGATCCTCAGCGTCTGATTTATTTTAATTGGCAATAAATTAAATTTATTTTCCTCAATTCCAGCTTGTTTTGCCCATGATGGTAATTGATAAGTGATCTCCCTGGCTTTACTTGACCCATAAGATTTTTCATCTTATTTTGGGTGGCAGAGCCCTGGCGCAGGCTGCCCAGAGAGGTGGTGGAGTCTCCGTCTCTGGAGACATTCCAAACCCGCCTGGACATGTTCCTGTGCCACCTGCTCTGGGTGACCCTGCTCCGGCAGGGGGTTGGATGTGATGATCTCCAGAGGTCCCTTCCAACCCCTACCATTCTGGCTCAATATCATATTGCAATTCTCTATGTTCATAACACCACTGTTACTCAAGCATTTTTAATGATTTCTTGAAAGTCTTTTCAGTTACTGGGAAAGCAACATATGTCAAATTCCAGTTTTTTTTCCCTAATGGTAGTAAACTAGATTAAGAAAAACAGTAAGAGAATATCCTGTTATTACTGTTGACACTTATATCACGTACTCATACAGCTCTGAAGACATGGGAGGAAACTTTGCTTGTACTACACTTAGACTGCTAGTATGTCCTAAAACATACTGCATTATTTATATAGACCATGGATAAAAACAGTTCATTTAACGTATGATTTAATCATATCAAAAAGGTGCTGCCTGGAGACCTGATCCTACTGGGAGCACATGAATATTCAAATACCTCCACGCATTAGCTGTAAGAGCCTTTGGAATCAGAGAGGAGATGTTGCCTCTTACAGAGGAAAGCAAAGTGGTTTCGTTTTTTCTCTTTTTTTTTTCTCTCCGTTCATAATTTCTCTTCCTCTCTGCCTTTGGAATTATTGCCTCCACGGAAGAGAGAGAGAAAATGCTACTCATTTTAGTGACATAAGGTAATATTTTGATTTCTATTTCTTATTCTTAGTTGGTTCCTAACGTAAAACCAAAACATAAGTGTGTCTCCGTGGTTTATTTTTCTAATTGGACCCTGGAGCTGCTATTATGATATACAGGAGGAATCCATCCCACCTACCTTTAGACACCCGCAATGCAGATTTGTACATCTGAGTTACTCACTGACTCACCCGAGAGAAATAGGAACCCATGGTATCAGCAATTCTTATGTCTAAGGTGGAGAAACGTTAATTATACTGAGAGTATACTTGCTTATTTCTACTGTCTACAGAAAACTTTGGCAACTGTAGCTGCCTATTTTGCTGATAAATATGTTGAAAAATGAATCACAGGGTCTATCTGTCTACCCGTGTCTTCCTCTCCTTCTCATCTCCCCATTTTTTTCTCTTTCGTCGTTGCTAAGGAAAAGAAAAAGACATTTCCAGAAGCCCTGAAAACCCCAAGACTTCGAAATCTTAAGCTGCTCTGTGTTTATTAGTGATACAGTTTGACGGCTTTGTAGGTAGCAAGAGTCTTCCTTCATCTGTGGATGGAAGCCAAAGCCCCACTGGACATACAGGTATCTCCGTGGTAGTCTAGGCAATTTATTTCTCATTATGAGTTTGGATATTTTGTTCCACACACATTTGTATATACATATATTTTCTCAACTCGTGCATGTGAATCCCGAAGAGAAAATGTTAATCCTTCGCTCTCTTAGGGTAAAGCTAAACTCCAGATCCTGTGGGCCACATTATCTCAATCCCAATGGTGTAAATACAGAAGAAGAAAAAAAAAAAAAAGAAAAAAGTATGATTCTATATGTAAAGTATACTATGCTCTGTATGGGCCTTTCAAAAATCAACCAAGTATATTTTGGCTGAAACAGTCCAGGAAGTTTCCCAGACAAATAATCCCATCAGCAGATCTGATGAGCTGATAAATTCCCAGAAAATGTCAGGAAGGTGTGGATGCTGGCGACCACTTTTAAGTGGGCAGCTGTCTGTGGGCTGAACATCTTTCTACTCCGCAGAGCTTATCTAAAAGGAACACTCAGAATATGGATTTTATATGGTTTGATGAAACAAATGTAGGCGCATGAACACTTTTCTTAAATTAAACTTTTTTAGCTTTGCATCATACTTTTCCAGGCTCAACAACCAAAATAATGTAGGCAGATGACTTCGGCTTGAGTCGAACTGGGAGCTGGAAAGCCACGGGATCTCCCTATCACCCGGCTTAGAGCACCAAGAAGTAAATGAATTTTAGCTAATTGCAGGTATCCAGAAATCTGGTCATCGTATACTCACTTCACTATTGATGACACCGTGAATCCTGTCACCCTTCGACACCCATCTCAGAAGGAAAGAAATTGTGTTTCTGTCTTGTGCTTTATTTCTTGTCACTCAGTATAAAGTGACTCTAAGATGACTGTCTGACATTTAGATGTCTGTAGGCATTCAGACGCTGAGGTGAACTGAAGGACATCCAGCCCATCCGAAGTGGAATTCTTCGGTTTGATCACAGACGCCGCTCTTCCACTATGGTGACCTGCCCTTTGCAGGTATCCGTTTCTTTCCATACCAAATAAACACAAACTGTTACTTGAAATGTGTACGTCTATCTTCTGTCCACCTAATTTAGAGAAGATGAATCCCAGCCTGTGACTGTTCAAATGGTCTTGTACAGGTTCCCCAGCTGAGATTGGGGTCACTGTCATATCCAATCCAAGTTTCACCTCACGTTTTAAACCACATTTTACTTGGAGCTGTAGCTATTTCTGAGACCACGAGTCTGTCCCAAGCTATTAATCCTTTTGTAGTGTGTTGTTGTTTTTTTTTCCCCTCTTTTAGGATGGGACTTGTTGAGGAAATGAAGCCAGGAAACCAAACCGTCACCACTCACTTCTTACTTGTGGGGTTTGCCTTCCAAGGCGAGATGCAGTTCCTATTTTTCACACTGATTTCCATCATGTTCCTGGCCATCTTGATAGGGAACTCTCTAATTGTTGCGATCACAGCCATTGACCCTCTCCTACACACGCCCATGTACTACTTCCTAAAGAATCTTGCCTTGACAGAGATCTGCTACAGCCTGAGCATTGTCCCCAAGATGCTCACAATTCTGCTGGTGGAGAGAAAAAGGATTTCCTTCACAGCTTGCGCCTTGCAGCTCAACTGTGTTATTCTTTTTGTCACCTGTGAGTGTTTCCTCTTAGGTGTCATGGCTTATGACCGGCAAGCGGCAATATGCCACCCATTGCATTATGCCACCATGATGAACAGGGATCGCTGCTTCAAGCTGGTTGTTGGGTCTTGGCTGTCCGGTGTCCCCGTGGCTCTGGGATTCACCACGTGGTTATTTACCCTGCCCTTCTGCGGGAGAAATGTGGTTGACCATTTCTTTTGTGATGTTCCTCCTGTGTTGAAGCTGGTGTGTGCAGACACCGCCTTGTTTGAACTACTGATTTTTATTGCTATTGTCATAATAGTGATGATTCCCTTTTCTCTGATAGCCATCTCTTACTTTCGCATTATCCATGCTATTCTTCAGATACCCTCGGCTGTGGGCCGGAGGCAGGCCTTTTCCACCTGTGCAGCTCACCTGGTGGTAGTGACTCTTTTCTACAGCACAGCTGGCATCATCCATCTGCGACCCAAGTCCAGCCTCTCATCCAACATGAAGAAAATGGTTTCCCTGTCTTACTCGGTTGTCACCCCCATGCTCAACCCCATCATCTACAGCTTGAGGAATCGGGAAGTCAAGCAAAGCCTGAGGAGATGTGTTGACAAGTGGTTCCTTAGGAAGCAGATGGACGTATTTGCTCTGTCCGGGTGATGGATTCCTTGGAGCTGCACAGAACATAAGTGTTTCCCTAGTAAAAAAAATTTAAACGGAATTTGTGAATGAAGTTAAATGCTTTCCAAACAGATGTGCTGTTAAATCCATAAAGTACCTGGCCGTTTTTACTCTGTATATTAGAATAAAGTATAGTCGTTGCAACTCTGTCCTTGCAAACAAGTAAAGCTGACACAGTGTAGGAATATTACAAAAGTGGTTTATAAAATTCTTATCCTCCCCCATCATTATCCCTCTGTGCCCAGAAGTATATAAAGTCCCCGTCTTGGGAAAAAAGAACTTTGGTTTCCTCCCTGTCAAAGCAAAAGAGATAGTCTGGAACTTCTCCCCCACACCCCCAAAAAAGTTAAAAACTAACACCAAAACTCAATAATGTCGAGAAACCAGTTAGTACCTTACGGTTGGAGGGGAGGAGCTGTGTCTCCTGGAAGTGTCCTCCCTACCGATGGGACAGATAAGATTCAAGTGTAGTCATGGTCTGATTGATTTCCTCTCAGAACAAAGATCTCTTTCCCAAACTAGCTAGTAACTATCTCACTTTAAAACAGAAAGGATAAACTGAAACACTGACAGCAAGCTGCAGTAGCTTTGTTTTTTAATTAATTCTTATCTCATGTAGTCTGAAAAAAAGTTATAGGAGGGGATTGTTTCTTAACTCATTGAACCGGATACTTTCTGTCTGATTCTTTTTCTGGCTTGCCAGATGGAGTGCTCATTTAAAGCGAAATGTGACTTGTGTTTTTATTTTCTCTCTGCTTGTTTCGATCGAACTTCAAGCCCACTTCTGGTCTTGCTTCTGTCCGAGCAGCATTTTCTCTTCCAATTGGTGTGATTACTACCTCATTTACGTCGCTGTCTCTTAGGCCAGAAGTAACAAAGGTGCTCTACGACAAATACAAAAGGACAGTTTTACAATTCCTGGTGTATTGGGTGTGCGTGGCAAGGTTTGAGCGGTGGGGAACTGCAGCTCATGGAAAGCCCACGCTAGGGCAGGTTTATCCTGGAGGGCTGCAGCCCCCAGAGAGGGCCCACGCTGGAGCAGCAGAAAAGCGTGAGGAGGAAGGAGCAGCAGAGGCCAACTGTTATGCACTGTTATGCATACTGTTATGTTTGCTGTCCTAGTAGACAGCAAATTATCCATGAGCCAGCAGTGTGCCCTTGTTGCCAAAAAGGCCAATGGAATCCTGGGCTGCATAGGGAAGAGTGTGGCCAGCAGGTCAAGGGAGGTCATTCTCCCCCTCTACTCTGCACTGGTGAGGCCACAACTGGAATACTGTGTCCAGTTTTGGGCTCCCCAGTTCAAGAGGGACAGGGAACTGCTGGAGCCAGTCCAGCAAAGGGCAACTAGGATGATGGAGGGACTGGAGCACCTCCCTTATGAGGAAAGGCTGAAAGAGCTGGGACTCTTTACCCTGAAGAAGAGAAGGTTGAAGGGAGACCTGATTAATGTTTACAAGTATCTAAAGGGTGGGCTTAAGGAGGATGGAGCCAGGCTCTTCTCAATGGTTCCCAGTGACAGGACGAGGGGCAATGGGCACAAGTTGGAACATAAGAAGTTCCATTCAAATACACGGAAAAACTTCTTTACAGTGACAGAGCCCTGGAACAGGCTGCCCAGGGAAGTTGTGGAGTCCCCTTCTCTGGAGATTTTCAAGCCCCGCCTGGATGCAGTCCTGAGGGATGTGCTCTGGGCAATCCTGCTTTAGCAGGGGAGTTGGACTAGATGATCTCTAGAGGTCCCTTCCAACTCTGAAGATTCCGTGATTCCGTGATTCCATGACCGCAAGTAAGACCGAGTGTCTTAGCTGACCCAAGCTGTCGGTGCCATCGCGACCTAACGGGTTACTGGGCCTGCGCTTGCGCGTGGGTTGTGGCCGTGTGTTTGTAGGACCCCGTCATACAGAAGGATACGGAGGCTCCATCTTCAAAATTTCTCCACTTCATTACAGATTACCACAAACGCCACAAAAACCACCATCAGCAAGTATATCTAGGATTAATAAAGCAAATATATGTATCTCAAGCTATTACAAATTATTATCAACAGCAATAAATAAAAGCAACAATCAATAACAGTGACAATAATAGCAGCAATATTATAATTGCATTATATTGCTATATAATAATTGCAATAATTAATATTATTGTAATATAACAATATGTTGTATTAATAACAGCAACATATATATAGAGAGTGCTATGGGTTACTACAAACTTATTCATGGTTGAAGTGAATTTATCAACAGTATAACAGCAGATATGACAGATATGCATGTGTGTGGTACCAAGAGCATTAAGCCAATGATGGCGGGGGAGGGCAAACTGTCCCAGGGAGTCGGACAAACCGGTCTCCGAAGGGAACCCAACCACCTCAGAAGCGGGAGGAGGACAGACCACATCGACCCCAGCAGCAGGTCCAGAGGGGCACCAGGTAAAATAACAGGGTCTCACTTCAGATGTTACCCCCGTGGCGGAGTCTGGGGTGTGCCGGGTGGCCACAGGGAGGAGGGGACAAAGGTCTTGGAGAAAGGTGCTGCAGAGAATTCGACCTGTTTCAGAAAAGCCCTTGCAGAGCCCAGACAGGAGAGGGGGAAGGACCTGAGCAGCAGCGCTGGCCAGGAGCATCCTCAGGGCTGTGCCAGGTCCCAAAGAAGGCCCCACGGGGAGCAGATTGGCGCAGCGGAAGCGTGCTGGGCCCATAACCCAGAGGTCGATGGATCGAAACCATCCTCTGCTATGGCACTTGCCTTTTCCCCCTGCTCCTCACGCTTGCTGCCTCTCCCACCAACTTTGCACCTCCACCGCTCTACCTCTCCGGGCACCCATGCCCAGAGCGGCTCTCCCGCTCCCTCACACCCCTCTCTCTGCCCTCACGCCGCCTTCCTCCTTTGTCTCCTCACCAGCCGGCGCTCCCACAGCCACCCTCCGCAGGGTAGACGCAGGCTGAGGTAGCAGCCTGGGTAAGAGGGAGGAACGGTGGTGGTGGTTTATGTTTGTCTTTTGGTTTCTCTAAATCAGTTTCCCCCGAGTTGAGTCTGTTTTGCCCACAAGAGGTTTTGCTAAGCCATGTCCTTGTGCTTATCTTGACCTGGGGGCTTCCTCATCCTATTTTCTGTGCCCCGACTCCCACTGAAAGTGGGGAAAGGAGTGAGCAGCTGGGTGGGTGTTTGGCTGTTAGCTACACTTGCACCACCACAGGTACACACACACAAACGCGCATTCGCTTGCACAGTGCATGCACAGCTGGCACCCGTATGGACACAGATCATAGAATCATAGAGTCATAGACTGGTTTGGGTTGGAAGGGACCTTAAAGATCATCCCATTCCACCCCCTGCCCTGGGCAGGGACACCTCCCACCACACCACCTTGCTCCAAGCTCCGTCCAACCTGCCCTTGAACCCCTCCAGGGATGGGGCAGCCACAGCTTCTCTGGGCAACCTGGGTCAGGGGCTCACCGCCCTCACAGCAAACAATTTCTTCCTCACACCTCATCTCAATCTCCCCTCTTCCAGTTTAAAACTGTTCCCCCTCATCCCATGGCTCCCCTCCCTGATCCAGAGTCCCTCGCCAGCTTCCCTGGAGCCCCTTTTGGGACTGGAAGGGGAGCATCCTTCAGGTCCTGGATGGGGAGCGGCAGCACTGGCAGCACCCCCAGGAGCACCCCCAGGACTCACACCAGCATGAAGAAGACAGACAGCCCGACCCTCTTCCTCTTCTCCGTCTGCTCAGGACCGGCGATCAGCGCCGGACACCGCCCCCCCCCCAGCTTCCCACCGCCATGCGCGTCCCCTGAGCCCTGCGCAGCGTCGGTGCCTGGGGCTCGGTCCCGCTTTGCCCAGTGTCCCCCTCCAGCCCGGGTGCGGCTAGTGCGGCTGAGGTTTCCTAGCCAAAACAAAGGCACGTACTTGGCGGCAGGTCGCGGCAGTGTGTGCAGGGGCGGGAGGGGGTCGCCCGGCAGCCGGGGACGGGGCGGGGGGGGGCGCGGTGGCGGTGACAGCCGCGCTCCGGAGGAGCCGCAGGAAGCAGCACAGCCAGATGCGTTGGTGGTATAGTGGTGAGCATAGCTGCCTTCCAAGCAGTTGACCCGGGTTCGATTCCCGGCCAACGCAAAAAAAGGTTTTTTCTTTAGCTGGGCTCCGAACCGCCCGCTCAGCTACCCCCCGGGAGCAACGCTGACATCCCCCCCGCGTCCACGCAGCCTCGGGCGGGCACCTCCCTGTCCCCCAACCCCAGCGTCGCTGCCCGCTCCCACCCCCTGGGGTGGGGGGGCACAGCCCCAGCCCTGGTGCCGGGTCCCACCAGAACAGCCCCCGGCCAGGTGAGCGCCGCGGTGTCAACCCGGGACTTGCTCTGTCAAGGGGCAGGTGCTGTCACTGTCACCTGGCTGAGCCACAACCGCCTCTACTGCCTGCCATGGAACAGTTTGGGTTGGAGACGTAGATGTCCAGGTCTCCTGCAGAGGAATGGGTTTAGCGCTGGCTGCTGGGAGCAGTTTTAGACCAAAAGAGAAAGCAGAAGCGACAGCCAGGGCAAAGTCCCTGCGTCCAGAATAAACATGTGAGATGCTCTGGGTACACTGGCAAAAGAAGGGAGATCAGCTCTTGAATGCTTTCAGTGGGGGTCTCGGGACTGATCCGGCGAGATATCACAGGGCCATGATGACCAGTTTAGAGACTCCTGCTCCATTTCTCTGAGGTTTTTCAATATTTCTCTCGCCGGCTTGCTTATTTTTGCAAAGTGTGTTTGGTATATGTTCAGGGAGCTCTATCCACAACTGGTGGTAAGCTCAGGACAAAGGCTGGAGCTCTTCCCTGCAAGGCGCGTGGCTAAACTGAGGGGGCAGGAGAAGAAAGCACCACCAGTCTCCAGCTGTGCTGCACAAAGTCTTTAATGAGAAGGAGCAAATGCAGTGGCACAGAACAGAGAGCAAGAAAGACGTCCGCGGGGCGCAGGGGGGCAAAGAGAACGGCCCGCTTCCCAAGGACAAGCGCCACCCAAAGCGCTTGCCTTTGCCCACTCTGCTCTGCCTGGTGGCAATCGCAGGCCAGCAAGAGCAGTCGCCAAGGCCAGCACCCTCTCCCCGTCAGCAGCAGCAGATTGAGCCAAGCAGAAGAGAACGAGCCCTTGGCCAAGGAGCTCAGAGCAAAGCGGAGGCAGGGGAGGCACGGCGAGGCCTGCCGTGCAGCCAGGAGCAGCGGGCACAGGTCCCTCCTGCCTGGGGGGAGGAGGACAGCCAGCCCATCGGCAAGCCGTGGCCACGCTCCTGCTGCAGAGTTCCCGTCGTCCTTCCCGCTCCGAGAGGGATGATGCGCCGGCTTCAGCAGTTCAGACTGCAGCGGGGAACGGGCAGACACAGCCCTGACCCCCCCAGACCAAGGGAGCCCCCAGAAGAGATGGGAACCCCCCCGGCGCTGAGGGAGCTCCCCACAGCAGCCGACAGAGAGGACCCCACGGCTGTGCTCTGGGTGAAAGAGGTGAGGATGGGGCCCGGCAGGGTCACCACCACCGGGGAGGCCTCGATGGCCACCGTCGAGTCAGCGCAGCGGGCCACGCAGGGCTCACTGCAGCTGCTGGCGAGCGGGGTTGGGCACAGGCTCCGCAGGGGCGAGGGGGACAGGGTCTGAAGCAAGACATCTCTCGGGGAGGGAGGCACAGCTGAAACACAGAGCACAGAGACAACACGGACCTCAGTATCAGTCTCTCTTTCTGCTCCTCACCTCTCTCCATGGACGCTCTTTCTTTACAAACACACGCTCTGCCTTCATCTCCCACTGCCCTCCTCGTGCCCTCCGAGCTGCAGGGCACAGGAGGGCTGACCGGTTTTTGGACAGGACCCAGCACGGTGGGTTTAAATCCGTTGGGACGGACTGATCATAGCCCATCGGCAGAGCAAACTGTGCTGCACTGAAGGCGGCACTGGATGCACGTGGCCATTGGGTCGGAGACCATCTGCTGAAGGTGCAAATTCCGGTGGGCAGAGCTGCCTGCAGCTGAGCCCCATTGATGCCCTTCTGCTTGAAAGAACCCCCTCTCCCCTGCTCTCCCCACACACCTCCCACCACAGGGAAAGAGCTGACAGCCCTCAAACAGTTCTGTTGCAGGGCCAGCCTTCGGCAGCCCAAGCATCAGCTCGAGTAGCCACCGCGACAGCAGCTCTGCCCACGGGGAGAGATGGAGCAGGCTCAGGCTTACCTCGTTCCTGGAGGACAGGGAGGCAAGAGAGGAGGATGTGGAGCCAGAAGCAGCGCAGGCTTTTATGCTGTGTCCCAGAGCCCTGGGGGCGTCACAAACATTCCCGGCTCCTGAAGCATCGAAACACCCAGCAGCTACCGCTGGCTGAAGCCTCCCTGGTGATTAAGCCCTTGCCTCTTGCACCTGAAATGTTTTGCTCCCGCTTCATAGCACCAAACGTCATAGAATCACAGAATTGCCCAGGTTAGAAGGGATCTTTCAGATCACAGAATCCAACAATCAAGATAACCCTGACACAAACCACCACTAAACCCTATCGCGAAGCTCTACATTTACCCGTCTTTTAACTACCTCCAGGGATGATGATTCCACCACTTCCCCGGGCAGCCTGATCCAATGCTTGATAACCCTCTCAGTGTAAAAATTTTCTAACATGTAACCTAAACCTCCCCTAGCGCAACTTGAGGCGGTTTCCTCTTGTCCTGTCGCCTGTTACTTGGGAGAAGAAAGCGACCCCAGCTCTCTACAAGCTCCTTTCAGGGAGCTGTAGAGAGCGGTAAGCTCTGGTATCCCTGGAACGCCTGAGACTAGGGCACTGTGTCCACTGAAGTCCACAGCACGATGACTCACGTCTGCCTGGAGCTCTGGGTTTTTCCCAACTCTTCCACATCACGATGACTCTCAGGCGCTCTGGGAGACTGATGCCATGTCCCTTTGAAACTTGAAATGCATGGAATGGGCCACCCCATCCCTGACCCAGGTAAAAGTGCCGTGAGCTTTTGGCTCCCTCCCCCAGGCCTCTCCTCAAAAGCGGGCCACCCAGGGCTTTGGCCTCTGGGCTGAACTCGCTGAGCAAAACAGGTCAATTTGGGGGTGGGTCTCTTCCAGGGAAGGACGCGGGCGTCTCTTTGATCACAAAAGCAGCCAATGGTAGAGCCTGATGAGCGTAAGCAAGGTCCTCGTGGCCGTCACTCCGGCCCACCGAGGACATCCTTCCAATCCACAATGGACGTTTCTTGCCGTTGAGCTTTGCCGCGTCCCTGGTTAATGAGTCTCTTCTCCCGTACGGCACTGTGCAGTCTTGATGTTCTGCCTGACTTTACCAGAGTCTCCTGTGCGTCTAAGGTGAGCCCCGGGGACAAACCTCTCTCAGGATTAGCCCGAGTGCCTGCACTGAAAGCACTTGAGAGCTGACCTGAGGTGTCCCTCATAGCTGAGTTTGACCGTGACTGGTGGCCATGCTGACCACAAAGAGGGCAGTGACAAAGCAACCTGTATGACGACAGCCCGCTTAAATCCTCCTTGTGCACTAGCCTGAGACCTCCGAGTTGATTTTCCGTATGAAGCTGGGACACAGAAGAATCATTTTGATGTTTGGTGGCATGCACAGCTGCATCCCGTGGTCCCACCGTTGGGTGCTATGGACAGCTGCAGCCCGGGATTGGATAGAAGCACCAACTGGTTCAGGAACGGTGCTAAAAAGTGTGGAAATGCCCTTGAGGAAAGCAGCACTTTGGGAGGAATGAGGCTCTGAAGTCTGGTATCCCTGGCACGTCTGAGGCCGGGCCACCATGTCCAGTGAAGTTGACAGAAGGGTGACTCAAGTTGGCATGGAGCTCAGGGTTTTTCCCCAACTCTTCCACATCACGATGACTCCCAGGTGCTCTGGGACACTGATGCCATGTCCCTTGGAAATCTGAAATGCATGGAACGGGCCACCTGATCTCTGACCCAGAAAAAGAGCCGTGAACTTTTGGCTCCCTGCCCTGAGGCTCTCCTCAAAAGCAGGACACCCAGGGCTTTGGCCTCTGGGATGCCCCTGCTGAGCAAAACAGACCAATTTGGGTGTGGGTCTACTTCAGGGAAGGACGCGGGCATCCTTTGATCACCCTCCTACGCATTGATTTGCTTGTTTCCAACAGGATCTCCACTTCCCAAGCTGAGCCCAAACCCCTGGTTGGAAGGAGCCTGAGGGCCTGGTCAAGTCATCAAGGGACAGGGCAATGGAGGTCCCATGGAGAAGTCACTTGAAAGACACCTGCCTGACCCTCTGCTCTGCTCTTTGTTGTTACGAATCTGCCCTTGTTCCCTGGGCTCATGGGCAGAAAAAAAGATGATGAGGAGGCAGGAGCACCTCCCTTAGGAGGACAGGCTTAGAGAGTTGGGCTTGTTGAGCCTAGAGAAGAGAAGGGTCCTGAGAGACCTTCCGGAGAGATGGGCACGGACTATTTCTCAGGGAGTGTAGTGATCGGATGAGGGGTAATGCTTTTAAAACAAAAGAGGGTAGATGTAGATTAGATATTAGGAAGAAATTCTTTCCTATGAGGGTGGTGAGACACTGGAACAAGTGGTCCAGAGAACTTGTGAATGCCCCATACCTGGAAGTGTTCAAGGAGAGGTTGGATGGCATTTTGAGAAAGCTGATCTCATGGAAGGTATCCCTACCCATGGCAAAGGGGTAGGCAGTAGACTGATCATTAAGGCTCCCCTCCAACCCAAAACCATTCAATGATTCATTCTTTGATTCTAGGTGCTATGAAGCGGGAGCAAAACATTTCAGGTGCAAGAGGGCAAGGGCTTAATCACCAGGGAGGCTTCAGCCAGCGGTAGCTGCTGGGTGTTTCGATGCTCAGGAGCCGGGAATGTTTGTGACGCCCCCAGGGCTCTGGGACACAGCATAAAAGCCTGCGCTGCTTCTGGCTCCACATCCTCCTCTCTTGCCTCCCTGTCCTCCAGGAACGAGGTAAGCCTGAGCCTGCTCCATCTCTCCCCGTGGGCTGAGCTGCTGTCGCGGTGGCTACTCGAGCTGATGCTTGGGCTGCCGAAGGCTGGCCCTGCAACAGAACTGTTTGAGGGCTGTCAGCTCTTTCCCTGTGGTGGGAGGTGTGTGGGGAGAGCAGGGGAGAGGGGGTTCTTTCAAGCAGAAGGGCATCAATGGGGCTCAGCTGCAGGCAGCTCTGCCCACCGGAATTTGCACCTTCAGCAGATGGTCTCCGACCCAATGGCCACGTGCATCCAGTGCCGCCTTCAGTGCAGCAAAGTTTGCTCTGCCGATGGGCTATGATCAGTCCGTCCCAACGGATTTAAACCCACCGTGCTGGGTCCTGTCCAAAAACCGGTCAGCCCTCCTGTGCCCTGCAGCTCGGAGGGCACGAGGAGGGCAGTGGGAGATGAAGGCAGAGCGTGTGTTTGTAAAAGAAAGAGCGTCCATGGAGAGAGGTGAGGAGCAGAAAGAGAGACTGATACTGAGGTCCGTGTTGTCTCTGTGCTCTGTGTTTCAGCTGTGCCTCCCTCCCCGAGCGATGTCTTGCTTCAGACCCTGTCCCCCTCGCCCCTGCGGAGCCGGTGGCCCAACCCCGCTCGCCAGCAGCTGCAGTGAGCCCTGCGTGGCCCGCTGTGCTGACTCGACGGTGGCCATCGAGGCCTCCCCGGTGGTGGTGACCCTGCCGGGCCCCATCCTCACCTCTTTCCCCCAGAGCACAGCCGTGGGGTCCTCTCTGTCGGCTGCTGTGGGGAGCTCCCTCAGTGCCGGGGGGGTTCCCATCTCTTCTGGGGGCTCCCTTGGTCTGGGGGGGTCAGGGCTGTGTCTGCCCGTTCCCCGCTGCAGTCTGAACTGCTGAAGCCGGTGCATCATCCCTCTCGGAGCGGGAAGGACGACGGGAACTCTGCAGCAGGAGCGTGGCCACGGCTTGCCGATGGGCTGGCTGTCCTCCTCCCCCCAGGCAGGAGGGACCTGTGCCCGCTGCTCCTGGCTGCACGGCAGGCCTCGCCGTGCCTCCCCTGCCTCCGCTTTGCTCTGAGCTCCTTGGCCAAGGCTCGTTCTCTTCTGCTTGGCTCAATCTGCTGCTGCTGACGGGGAGAGGGTGCTGGCCTTGGCGACTGCTCTTGCTGGCCTGCGATTGCCACCAGGCAGAGCAGAGTGGGCAAAGGCAAGCGCTTTGGGTGGCGCTTGTCCTTGGGAAGCGGGCCGTTCTCTTTGCCCCCCTGCGCCCCGCGGACGTCTTTCTTGCTCTCTGTTCTGTGCCACTGCATTTGCTCCTTCTCATTAAAGACTTTGTGCAGCACAGCTGGAGACTGGTGGTGCTTTCTTCTCCTGCCCCCTCAGCTGGCCAAGAGCTCTGCAAGGCCGAGCAAGCGGCCTTGGTGCTGGGTTTCTCTGAGACGGGTGTCTGAGGAGGCGGCGTTGGGAGGTGGAGGCGTAGGTGCTGGTGTTGCCTCCCTGAAGGCCTGTGGAAGGCTGTGGCCAGGTGCCGGCCATGGTCAGTGCCTGGCTTGGGGTGCAGGCTGTCGCTGGATGGCGGCAGGGAGGCGGGTGTCCTTGGAGAGGGCGCGTGATGAGCAGGGCCGAGAGGGCTGGGGCAGGTAGTTGTGGCCGAGTGGTGAAGGCGATGGACTAGAAATCCATTGGGGTTTCCCCGCGCAGGTTCGAATCCTGCCAACTACGGGGCGCAGCTGCATTTTGGGCTCCTGGCAATTCTCCCCGCTGCAGCCACGGGACTCAGCTCCACTCCCCGCAGATCATTCAGTATGAATGAAGAAGGGAAGGGGCAATGGAGAGGGCACCTGGAGCTGAGCCAGGGACCTCTTGATCTGCAGGGGAATACTTTCCCCTGAGCAACAGGGCCCTGCGGCAGAGAGGCTGGGGCCACGCTCCCATCGGCGCCCGCATCCCAGCCCTCCCCGTCCTGCTGTTGCTTTTTGAGGATGGGACGGGGGAGCAGGAAAACACAAGCCGCAGAAGGGAGGCCTCAGCACTGCCCCCTCATCCCTCGTCCCTCGCCCTCCCCAAGAGGGTCTCCCAGCTCAGGCTGCCCAGAGCCTTCTGGGGACGGCGTGGAGCATTGAAGAGTGTCCGTCATGCAGTTGCGGGGTTTTCTGGGTGTCCTGCAGAGGCAGAGAGTCGGGTGGTGAAAGAGCAAGTCCCCCTGCAGGGTGAGGGGCAGGAGGTGCGGGGAGAAGGGCAAAGCAAGGCCCTTGAGGTGGGCATGCCAGGCGCGAAAGAGGTGAGCTTTGGAGGGCGAGAATTTGCCGCGCGGGCGAGGGCAGGGCGAAGAGGCAGGGAAGGAGGCAGGAGCGCTGGTGCCGTCCGGGAGCATCCTCAGGGCTGTGCCAGGTCCCAAAGAAGGCCCCACGGGGAGCAGAGTGGCGCAGCGGAAGCGTGCTGGGCCCATAACCCAGAGGTCGATGGATCGAAACCATCCTCTGCTATGGCACTTGCCTTTTCCCTCTGCTCCTCACGCTTGCTGCCTCTCCCACCAACTTTGCACCTCCACCGCTCTACCTCTCCGGGCACCCATGCCCAGAGTGGCTCTCCCGCTCCCTCACACCCCTCTCTCTGCCCTCACGCCGCCTTCCTCCTTTGTCTCCTCACCAGCCGGCGCTCCCACAGCCACCCTCCGCAGGGCAGACGCAGGCTGAGGAGCAGCGGGCACTGCACAGCACACACCTGCCCCACCAGGCCGTGCCTCTCCTGGGGACACAGCTCTTTCTCCTTCCCATCGCGCAGCTCCAGAGCAACTTCCCAGCCGCGAGCAGGCCCCTCCGGGGCTCTGCAGGTGGGCAGGAGGACAAGGCTGGGGCTGGTCTGGCAAAGACCGCTGGGGTCAACCTGGCCATGCGGGCTTTTTCTCCAGCCACGTCTCTCTGCTGCCATGCCCACCGGCAGGTGCGGCTGGGAGCAGGGCCGCCCAGGGATTCCCAACGGGCACTGGATTGGCTCTCTGCGGGCTGGCTGTTGGCAGTGGAGGGGAGCGGGGGTGCTGCAGGGTGGCCTCTGTGAGAAGAGGCAAGGGGCTGCCCCGTGCCGCACACAGACGGTTCCATCTGCCTCCACTGTTGGCAAATTATTCTTTTCCCCAGCGAAGCCCAATTTGCCCGCAACAGTCTTTGCGAAGGCAGGTCCTTCTCTTTGCCTTGAGCCGTGAGGTTTCTCCTCCTGTTCTCCATGCTCTGCATGGCCCTGAGGATGGGGAAAGGAGGTGCGCAGGCCGGGTGGGAGCTCGTCTGCGCTTAAAGCGCGGCAGGTCCGTACACACAGCGCGCGTTGCCTTGCAGAGCACAGGCACGGGTGGGAGCCGTGTGAGCGCAGGTGGGGAGCGTGAGCCCTGGCAGCAGCTGTAGTTTGTCTGGGCAAGATGTGAGACGGAGAGAAGGAGAGGAGCAGGCTGAGGTGGTGCCCGTGTGCGGGGGTGCGTAAGGAGGAGTGGGCGCAGGGTGAGGAGCGTGGGATGAGGAGGCAGGTGTGTGTGTGCGGTGTAGGAGGGGAAGGCAGGTGGGGTTGTTTCAGGGGAGGAGCAGGAGGGAGTGGAAGCTGTGGGGCGCAGGAGCCGGAGGCAGCAGCAGCACAGCCAGATGCGTTGGTGGTATAGTGGTGAGCATAGCTGCCTTCCAAGCAGTTGACCCGGGTTCGATTCCTGGCCAACGCAGAGCCCTTTTCTTCAGCCGGGCTGCCCAGTGCCTTGCCTCTGCTGCTCCCCAACAGCCCAGCTTTGCCCGGGGCACGGCCAGCCCTTTGGGCACCTCCTAGCCCAGCAGACACATGCCTGGCCTTTAGCGAGGCCCGCCTTGGCCACAGCAGCCTTGGGGGGCTGCTCTGCACCATTCACAGCTCCTTGGGCAGCGCTGAAGCCCTGGAGCAGGTGCCCAGAGCGCTCTGGGACTCCCCACGCCTGGGTGTCACGCTCAGCCCCCAACGGGGCTCAGGCACGCAGCCGCCTGCTGCGGCTTTGGGGCTGGCCCTGCTTTCAGCAGGCGGTTGGACCACTAGTGACCGCTGAGGTGCCTGGCAGTCTGGCTCCTTGCATGCTCAATGGAGGATGCTGACGCAGCCGTGCTTTTTCAGCGCGGGCAGTATAAGGTGTGAGGGCAGCAGGCTGCAGTTTTCTACCCTGGTGTGGGTACGGCGTGCGTTGTGAGGTGCGTGGAGGAGCTGCGGTGTCCCGCCAGCAGCCCTTGTTGGGAGCCGGGGCAGGGTGGGGGCAGGAGGCAGGTGTCCCCCCAGCGGGGGCAGGAGGGGGCTGGCTGAGCTGGGCCGGCTCTGGCCGCTGCAGGGCCGGGAGCAGCAGCAGCAGCAGCAGCAGCAGCAGCGGCGGGTCAGGATGGCCGAGCGGTCGAAGGCGCTGCATTCAGGTTGCAGTCTCCCTGGGAGGCGTGGGTTCGAGTCCCACTCCTGACAGCCCCCTCGCCTGGGGTGGCCTCCTTTATGGCCTCTCTCTCTTGGCCGCCACCCCTCTCTTGAGCGCAGCCTCCTGGGTCTTCTGGGGGCTCTGCTCGGCCTGCTGCACGTCCCAGCTCCTGACGAAGGAAAAACGGGCACCAACTCCCTAGGCCTACAACACAATCACGAAGGAGAGCCCTCGCCTCTTCCCTTTCTGACCACCGCCTCTCCCCCTCCAGCCATCCAGTTGCCTCCTTGTAGGCCTGTGGCATAACTACTAAATTGACCAGAGAGTACAAAAAGGTACAGCATTGTTCACACACAAAGGAAAATCATACAATCAAGAGGCTTCTGAGGTAGAATACAGCCGCAGCCAGCACACGAAGAATGCAACATCTAGGACTCCCTGTACCAGGCGAAATCACTCGAGGAACGAGATGGTGCGATGGCGTCATGGTCTTTTCTTGCGGTGTACAGCAGGTACGGGAACGACACGGTACTGAGAGATAAGCGGCCTATATGCTACTCGGAGCCAACATTTGCCAAACTTTGATGAAATGCTGTCCTTTGTGTGAACTTTGCTCATTATAATGTCATTATAATACCAAAACACACCTCCATCCCGAAGGCTACCCGCCTCCAAGGTGCGACCACTCCTCTTTGAGTCTGCGCCCTGAATTCTCGTGAACTATACCTTTAATTGCGAAGCGAGAAAAATTTACACCAATCATGGTAAAGTTACGTATGACTAAAGTCACTCAAACTCCACCTTGAAGAGATCAAAGAGTATAAAATAGCCCAAGAGAGGGGGGATACCCGAGGGAAGACACCATCACCACTGACTTCTGGGATCAGTCGACGGGCTGAACCTCTCTTCCCCCCCCATTGGGACGCCTTTGGGTAAGATCCAACTAGAGAACTTAGAGAGACTCTCTTTTCTATTTCTATAACTTTGTTGCGCGCTTAGTATATGTAACCTTTGCAGACAGTATCATCACCGGCAATCCTAAGAACCTGTATACCTGTTGCTTAAATAAACTGCACTGTTTAAGTAGCTAGTCGTTTCAGTTTCTCACTGAACGCGACCAAAGACTTGAGAGTGGCCGTGCTAGTTCAGGAGCACGACTAGGCTGAAGGTGCAGTCCACTATTAGTGAATCCAAATCGTAAGAGTTTAATACACATTAAACGCGATTGGACTGATAGTGCGAATTGGGCATCACTCAAAATTTAAACCTAGCCGCACCTAGCCTCCCACTTCGGTGAGGAGTGTTAGAACGCAAGGGGGTTTATTTTCTGCCAAAACCATTTTGCCCTCCCCCCTTCACGCGACAAAGGCCCTGCGAGGCTCCTGTTAGACCCCACAAAGCCTTTTCTTCTCTCACCTAAGCCAGCCTTGCGTCCTCAGCCTCTCCTCACGAGGCCAGAGTCCCCCTCTGCTGAACTTGCTCCACTTCCTCAACGCCTTTCCTTGCTTCCCCACCTAGTGCTTTTTCCACTTTCTGGGAGAGGAGGCAACTTTTCCCTCTCCTTAGTCAGTTGTGGATGGTCAGGGAGGCGGGGAGAGTGCCAGAGTGGTCCAGGAGGCTGTGGGTGAGGCAGGGCTGGGAGAGGGCAAAGAAAAGAGGCGTCAGGGAGGTCCCATGGTGTAATGGTGAGCACTCTGGACTCTGAATCCAGCGATCTGAGTTCAAATCTCAGTGGGACCTCAGCCCTTTTGCTGCCTCGCCACGCTCACACCTCCTTGCCTTGCCTTGCTCTTGCCTCAACTCTTCAATGCACTCCCACCTTCCTTCCTTTCCTGGCCTCCCAGCCCTGGCACCCCCAGCAGACACCCCTCTCCTGCCCTGGGACCAACACGGCTCCCCAGCTTTCCTGAGCACCTCGCCTACACGACATATTCTAGGGCTTTCTCTAGTTCCATATTGGACTTCTCCAATATGTGGACAATCTACAGCCTCCCTGGGCAACCGTTTCCCGTCTTTCACTACCACTCTTCCTGACGTGACTTGCACTTCCAGCTCTCACCAGTGCTGCTGGCTCTCTCCGTTTCTCGGAGGCTTTGCTGTCTTTCTCGTGCCCACTCGCTTCTTTTTGGTGCTCTGCTTCAGGGAGCTCCCCCCACAACTGGCAGTGCCCCACGCATGGGCACAGTCTCACTCTCCCTGGGGAGAGCAGGTTCTCCCTCGGCCTTGCAGAGCTCTTGGCCAGCTGAGGGGGCAGGAGAAGAAAGCACCACCAGTCTCCAGCTGTGCTGCACAAAGTCTTTAATGAGAAGGAGCAAATGCAGTGGCACAGAACAGAGAGCAAGAAAGACGTCCGCGGGGCGCAGGGGGGCAAAGAGAACGGCCCGCTTCCCAAGGACAAGCGCCACCCAAAGCGCTTGCCTTTGCCCACTCTGCTCTGCCTGGTGGCAATCGCAGGCCAGCAAGAGCAGTCGCCAAGGCCAGCACCCTCTCCCCGTCAGCAGCAGCAGATTGAGCCAAGCAGAAGAGAACGAGCCCTTGGTCAAGGAGCTCAGAGCAAAGCGGAGGCAGGGGAGGCACGGCGAGGCCTGCCGTGCAGCCAGGAGCAGCGGGCACAGGTCCCTCCTGCCTGGGGGGAGGAGGACAGCCAGCCCATCGGCAAGCCGTGGCCACGCTCCTGCTGCAGAGTTCCCGTCGTCCTTCCCGCTCCGAGAGGGATGATGCGCCGGCTTCAGCAGTTCAGACTGCAGCGGGGAACGGGCAGACACAGCCCTGACCCCCCCAGACCAAGGGAGCCCCCAGAAGAGATGGGAACCCCCCCGGCGCTGAGGGAGCTCCCCACAGCAGCCGACAGAGAGGACCCCACGGCTGTGCTCTGGGGGAAAGAGGTGAGGATGGGGCCCGGCAGGGTCACCACCACCGGGGAGGCCTCGATGGCCACCGTCGAGTCAGCGCAGCGGGCCACGCAGGGCTCACTGCAGCTGCTGGCGAGCGGGGTTGGGCCACAGGCTCCGCAGGGGCGAGGGGGACAGGGTCTGAAGCAAGACATCTCTCGGGGAGGGAGGCACAGCTGAAACACAGAGCACAGAGACAACACGGACCTCAGTATCAGTCTCTCTTTCTGCTCCTCACCTCTCTCCATGGACGCTCTTTCTTTTACAAACACACGCTCTGCCTTCATCTCCCACTGCCCTCCTCGTGCCCTCCGAGCTGCAGGGCACAGGAGGGCTGACCGGTTTTTGGACAGGACCCAGCACGGTGGGTTTAAATCCGTTGGGACGGACTGATCATAGCCCATCGGCAGAGCAAACTTTGCTGCACTGAAGGCGGCACTGGATGCACGTGGCCATTGGGTCGGAGACCATCTGCTGAAGGTGCAAATTCCGGTGGGCAGAGCTGCCTGCAGCTGAGCCCCATTGATGCCCTTCTGCTTGAAAGAACCCCCTCTCCCCTGCTCTCCCCACACACCTCCCACCACAGGGAAAGAGCTGACAGCCCTCAAACAGTTCTGTTGCAGGGCCAGCCTTCGGCAGCCCAAGCATCAGCTCGAGTAGCCACCGCGACAGCAGCTCAGCCCACGGGGAGAGATGGAGCAGGCTCAGGCTTACCTCGTTCCTGGAGGACAGGGAGGCAAGAGAGGAGGATGTGGAGCCAGAAGCAGCGCAGGCTTTTATGCTGTGTCCCAGAGCCCTGGGAGGGTCACAAACATTCCCGGCTCCTGAGGCATCGAAACACCCAGCAGCCACCGCTGGCTGAAGCCTCCCTGGTGATTAAGCCCTTGCCTCTTGCACCTGAAATGTTTTGCTCCCGCTTCATAGCACCAAACGTCATAGAATCACAGAATTACCCAGGTTGGAAGGGGTCTTTCAGATCACGGAATCCAACAATCAAGATAACCCTGACACAAACCACCACTAAACCCTATCGCGAAGTTCTACATTTACCCGTCTTTTAACTACCTCCAGGGATGACGATTCCACCACTTCCCCGGGCAGCCTGATCCAATGCTTGATAACCCTCTCAGTGTAAAAATTTTCTAACATGTAACCTAAACCTCCCCTAGCGCAACTTGGGGGCGGTTTCCTCTTGTCCTGTCGCCTGTTACTCGGGAGAAGAAAGCGACCCCAGCTCTCTACAAGCTCCTTTCAGGGAGCTGTAGAGAGCGGTAAGCTCTGGTATCCCTGGAACGCCTGAGACTAGGGCACTGTGTCCACTGAAGTCCACAGCACGATGACTCACGTCTGCCTGGAGCTCTGGGTTTTTCCCAACTCTTCCACATCACGATGACTCCCAGGCGCTCTGGGAGACTGATGCCATGTCCCTTTGAAACTTGAAATGCATGGAATGGGCCACCCCATCCCTGACCCAGGTAAAAGTGCCGTGAGCTTTTGGCTCCCTCCCCCAGGCCTCTCCTCAAAAGCGGGCCACCCAGGGCTTTGGCCTCTGGGCTGAACTCGCTGAGCAAAACAGGTCAATTTGGGGGTGGGTCTCTTCCAGGGAAGGACGCGGGCGTCTCTTTGATCACAAAAGCAGCCAATGGTAGAGCCTGATGAGCGTAAGCAAGGTCCTCGTGGCCGTCACTCCGGCCCACCGAGGACATCCTTCCAACCCACAATGGACATTTCTTGCTGTTGAGCTTTGCCGCGTCCCTGGTTAATGAGTCTCTTCTCCCGTATGGCACTGTGCAGTCTTGATGTTCTGCCTGACTTTACCCAGAGCCTCCTGTGCGTCTAAGGTGAGCCCCGGGGAGAAACGTCTCTCAGGATTAGCCCGAGTGCCTGCACTGAAAGCACTTGAGAGCTGACCTGAGGTGTCCCTCATAGCTGAATTTGACCGTGACTGGTGGCCATGCTGACCACAAAGAGGGCAGTGACAAAAGCAACCTGTATGACGACAGCCCGCTTAAATCCTCCTTGTGCACTAGCCTGAGACCTCCGAGTTGATTTTCCGTATGAAGCTGGGACACAGAAGAATCATTTTGATGTTTGGTGGCATGCACAGCTGCATCCCGTGGTCCCAGCGTTGGGTGCTATGGACAGCTGCAGCCCGGGATTGGATAGAAGCACCAACTGGTTCAGGAACGGTGCTAAAAAGTGTGGAAATGCCCTTGAGGAAAGCAGCACTTTGGGAGGACTGAGGCTCTGAAGTCTGGTATCCCTGGCACGTCTGAGGCCGGGCCACCATGTCCAGTGAAGTTGACAGAAGGGTGACTCAAGTTGGCATGGAGCTCAGGGTTTTTCCCCAACTCTTCCACATCACGATGACTCCCAGGTGCTCTGGGACACTGATGCCATGTCCCTTGGAAATCTGAAATGCATGGAACGGGCCACCTGATCTCTGACCCAGAAAAAAAGAGCCGTGAACTTTTGGCTCCCTGCCCTGAGGCTCTCCTCAAAAGCAGGACACCCAGGGCTTTGGCCTCTGGGATGCCCCTGCTGAGCAAAACAGACCAATTTGGGTGTGGGTCTACTTCAGGGAAGGACGCGGGCATCCTTTGATCACCCTCCTACGCATTGATTTGCTTGTTTCCAACAGGATCTCCACTTCCCAAGCTGAGCCCAAACCCCTGGTTGGAAGGAGCCTGAGGGCCTGGTCAAGTCATCAAGGGACAGGGCAATGGAGGTCCCATGGAGAAGTCACTTGAAAGACACCTGCCTGACCCTCTGCTCTGCTCTTTGTTGTTACGAATCTGCCCTTGTTCCCTGGGCTCATGGGCAGAAAAAAAGATGATGAGGAGGCGGGAGCACCTCCCTTAGGAGGACAGGCTTAGAGAGTTGGGCTTGTTGAGCCTAGAGAAGAGAAGGGTCCTGAGAGACCTTCCGGAGAGATGGGCACGGACTATTTCTCAGGGAGTGTAGTGATCGGATGAGGGGTAATGCTTTTAAAACAAAAGAGGGTAGATGTAGATTAGATATTAGGAAGAATTTCTTTCCTATGAGGGTGGTGAGACACTGGAACAAGTGGTCCAGAGAACTTGTGAATGCCCCATACCTGGAAGTGTTCAAGGAGAGGTTGGATGGCACTTTGAGAAAGCTGATCTCATGGAAGGAATCCCTACCCATGGCAAAGGGGTAGGCAGTAGATGATCATTAAGCTCCCCTCCAACCCAAAACCATTCAATGATTCATTCTTTGATTCTAGGTGCTATGAAGCGGGAGCAAAACATTTCAGGTGCAAGAGGCAAGGGCTTAATCACCAGGGAGGCTTCAGCCAGCGGTAGCTGCTGGGTGTTTCGATGCTTCAGGAGCCGGGAATGTTTGTGACGCCCCCAGGGCTCTGGGACACAGCATAAAAGCCTGCGCTGCTTCTGGCTCCACATCCTCCTCTCTTGCCTCCCTGTCCTCCAGGAACGAGGTAAGCCTGAGCCTGCTCCATCTCTCCCCGTGGGCTGAGCTGCTGTCGCGGTGGCTACTCGAGCTGATGCTTGGGCTGCCGAAGGCTGGCCCTGCAACAGAACTGTTTGAGGGCTGTCAGCTCTTTCCCTGTGGTGGGAGGTGTGTGGGGAGAGCAGGGGAGAGGGGGTTCTTTCAAGCAGAAGGGCATCAATGGGGCTCAGCTGCAGGCAGCTCTGCCCACCGGAATTTGCACCTTCAGCAGATGGTCTCCGACCCAATGGCCACGTGCATCCAGTGCCGCCTTCAGTGCAGCAAAGTTTGCTCTGCCGATGGGCTATGATCAGTCCGTCCCAACGGATTTAAACCCACCGTGCTGGGTCCTGTCCAAAAACCGGTCAGCCCTCCTGTGCCCTGCAGCTCGGAGGGCACGAGGAGGGCAGTGGGAGATGAAGGCAGAGCGTGTGTTTGTAAAAGAAAGAGCGTCCATGGAGAGAGGTGAGGAGCAGAAAGAGAGACTGATACTGAGGTCCGTGTTGTCTCTGTGCTCTGTGTTTCAGCTGTGCCTCCCTCCCCGAGCGATGTCTTGCTTCAGACCCTGTCCCCCTCGCCCCTGCGGAGCCTGTGGCCCAACCCCGCTCGCCAGCAGCTGCAGTGAGCCCTGCGTGGCCCGCTGCGCTGACTCGACGGTGGCCATCGAGGCCTCCCCGGTGGTGGTGACCCTGCCGGGCCCCATCCTCACCTCTTTCCCCCAGAGCACAGCCGTGGGGTCCTCTCTGTCGGCTGCTGTGGGGAGCTCCCTCAGTGCCGGGGGGGTTCCCATCTCTTCTGGGGGCTCCCTTGGTCTGGGGGGGTCAGGGCTGTGTCTGCCCGTTCCCCGCTGCAGTCTGAACTGCTGAAGCCGGCGCATCATCCCTCTCGGAGCGGGAAGGACGACGGGAACTCTGCAGCAGGAGCGTGGCCACGGCTTGCCGATGGGCTGGCTGTCCTCCTCCCCCCAGGCAGGAGGGACCTGTGCCCGCTGCTCCTGGCTGCACGGCAGGCCTCGCCGTGCCTCCCCTGCCTCCGCTTTGCTCTGAGCTCCTTGGCCAAGGGCTCGTTCTCTTCTGCTTGGCTCAATCTGCTGCTGCTGACGGGGAGAGGGTGCTGGCCTTGGCGACTGCTCTTGCTGGCCTGCGATTGCCACCAGGCAGAGCAGAGTGGGCAAAGGCAAGCGCTTTGGGTGGCGCTTGTCCTTGGGAAGCGGGCCGTTCTCTTTGCCCCCCTGCGCCCCGCGGACGTCTTTCTTGCTCTCTGTTCTGTGCCACTGCATTTGCTCCTTCTCATTAAAGACTTTGTGCAGCACAGCTGGAGACTGGTGGTGCTTTCTTCTCCTGCCCCCTCAGCTGGCCAAGAGCTCTGCAAGGCCGAGCAAGCGGCCTTGGTGCTGGGTTTCTCTGAGACGGGTGTCTGAGGAGGCGGCGTTGGGAGGTGGAGGCGTAGGTGCTGGTGTTGCCTCCCTGAAGGCCTGTGGAAGGCTGTGGCCAGGTGCCGGCCATGGTCAGTGCCTGGCTTGGGGTGCAGGCTGTCGCTGGAGGCGGCAGGGAGGCGGGTGTCCTTGGAGAGGGCGCGTGATGAGCAGGGCCGAGAGGGCTGGGGCAGGTAGTTGTGGCCGAGTGGTGAAGGCGATGGACTAGAAATCCATTGGGGTTTCCCCGCGCAGGTTCGAATCCTGCCAACTACGGGGCGCAGCTGCATTTTGGGCTCCTGGCAATTCTCCCCGCTGCAGCCACGGGACTCAGCTCCACTCCCCGCAGATCATTCAGTATGAATGAAGAAGGGAAGGGGCAATGGAGAGGGCACCTGGAGCTGAGCCAGGGACCTCTTGATCTGCAGGGGAATACTTTCCCCTGAGCAACAGGGCCCTGCGGCAGAGAGGCTGGGGCCACGCTCCCATCGGCGCCCGCATCCCAGCCCTCCCCGTCCTGCTGTTGCTTTTTGAGGATGGGACGGGGGAGCAGGAAACACAAGCCGCAGAAGGGAGGCCTCAGCACTGCCCCCTCATCCCTCGTCCCTCGCCCTCCCCAAGAGGGTCTCCCAGCTCAGGCTGCCCAGAGCCTTCTGGGGACGGCGTGGAGCATTGAAGAGTGTCCGTCATGCAGTTGCGGGGTTTTCTGGGTGTCCTGCAGAGGCAGAGAGTCGGGTGGTGAAAGAGCAAGTCCCCCTGCAGGGTGAGGGGCAGGAGGTGCGGGGAGAAGGGCAAAGCAAGGCCCTTGAGGTGGGCATGCCAGGCGCGAAAGAGGTGAGCTTTGGAGGGCGAGAATTTGCCGCGCGGGCGAGGGCAGGGCGAAGAGGCAGGGAAGGAGGCAGGAGCGCTGGTGCCGTCCGGGAGCATCCTCAGGGCTGTGCCAGGTCCCAAAGAAGGCCCCACGGGGAGCAGAGTGGCGCAGCGGAAGCGTGCTGGGCCCATAACCCAGAGGTCGATGGATCGAAACCATCCTCTGCTATGGCACTTGCCTTTTCCCTCTGCTCCTCACGCTTGCTGCCTCTCCCACCAACTTTGCACCTCCACCGCTCTACCTCTCCGGGCACCCATGCCCAGAGTGGCTCTCCCGCTCCCTCACACCCCTCTCTCTGCCCTCACGCCGCCTTCCTCCTTTGTCTCCTCACCAGCCGGCGCTCCCACAGCCACCCTCCGCAGGGCAGACGCAGGCTGAGGAGCAGCGGGCACTGCACAGCACACACCTGCCCCACCAGGCCGTGCCTCTCCTGGGGACACAGCTCTTTCTCCTTCCCATCGCGCAGCTCCAGAGCAACTTCCCAGCCGCGAGCAGGCCCCTCCGGGGCTCTGCAGGTGGGCAGGAGGACAAGGCTGGGGCTGGTCTGGCAAAGACCGCTGGGGTCAACCTGGCCATGCGGGCTTTTTCTCCAGCCACGTCTCTCTGCTGCCATGCCCACCGGCAGGTGCGGCTGGGAGCAGGGCCGCCCAGGGATTCCCAACGGGCACTGGATTGGCTCTCTGCGGGCTGGCTGTTGGCAGTGGAGGGGAGCGGGGGTGCTGCAGGGTGGCCTCTGTGAGAAGAGGCAAGGGGCTGCCCCGTGCCGCACACAGACGGTTCCATCTGCCTCCACTGTTGGCAAATTATTCTTTTCCCCAGCGAAGCCCAATTTGCCCGCAACAGTCTTTGCGAAGGCAGGTCCTTCTCTTTGCCTTGAGCCGTGAGGTTTCTCCTCCTGTTCTCCATGCTCTGCATGGCCCTGAGGATGGGGAAAGGAGTGCGCAGGCCGGTGGGAGCTCGTCTGCGCTTAAAGCGCGGCAGGTCCGTACACACAGCGCGCGTTGCCTTGCAGAGCACAGGCACGGGTGGGAGCCGTGTGAGCGCAGGTGGGGAGCGTGAGCCCTGGCAGCAGCTGTAGTTTGTCTGGGCAAGATGTGAGACGGAGAGAAGGAGAGGAGCAGGCTGAGGTGGTGCCCGTGTGTGGGGGTGCGTAAGGAGGAGTGGGCGCAGGGTGAGGAGCGTGGGATGAGGAGGCAGGTGTGTGTGTGCGGTGTAGGAGGGGAAGGCAGGTGGGGTTGTTCAGGGGAGGAGCAGGAGGGAGTGGAAGCTGTGGGGCGCAGGAGCCGGAGGCAGCAGCAGCACAGCCAGATGCGTTGGTGGTATAGTGGTGAGCATAGCTGCCTTCCAAGCAGTTGACCCGGGTTCGATTCCTGGCCAACGCAGAGCCCTTTTCTTCAGCCGGGCTGCCCAGTGCCTTGCCTCTGCTGCTCCCCAACAGCCCAGCTTTGCCCGGGGCACGGCCAGCCCTTTGGGCACCTCCTAGCCCAGCAGACACATGCCTGGCCTTTAGCGAGGCCCGCCTTGGCCACAGCAGCCTTGGGGGGCTGCTCTGCACCATTCACAGCTCCTTGGGCAGCGCTGAAGCCCTGGAGCAGGTGCCCAGAGCGCTCTGGGACTCCCCACGCCTGGGTGTCACGCTCAGCCCCCAACGGGGCTCAGGCACGCAGCCGCCTGCTGCGGCTTTGGGGCTGGCCCTGCTTTCAGCAGGCGGTTGGACCACTAGTGACCGCTGAGGTGCCTGGCAGTCTGGCTCCTTGCATGCTCAATGGAGGATGCTGACGCAGCCGTGCTTTTTCAGCGCGGGCAGTATAAGGTGTGAGGGCAGCAGGCTGCAGTTTCTACCCTGGTGTGGGTACGGCGTGCGTTGTGAGGTGCGTGGAGGAGCTGCGGTGTCCCGCCAGCAGCCCTTGTTGGGAGCCGGGGCAGGGTGGGGGCAGGAGGCAGGTGTCCCCCCAGCGGGGGCAGGAGGGGGCTGGCTGAGCTGGGCCGGCTCTGGCCGCTGCAGGGCCGGGAGCAGCAGCAGCAGCAGCAGCAGCGGCGGCGGGTCAGGATGGCCGAGCGGTCGAAGGCGCTGCATTCAGGTTGCAGTCTCCCTGGGAGGCGTGGGTTCGAGTCCCACTCCTGACAGCCCCCTCGCCTGGGGTGGCCTCCTTTATGGCCTCTCTCTCTTGGCCGCCACCCCTCTCTTGAGCGCAGCCTCCTGGGTCTTCTGGGGGCTCTGCTCGGCCTGCTGCACGTCCCAGCTCCTGACGAAGGAAAAACGGGCACCAACTCCCTAGGCCTACAACACAATCACGAAGGAGAGCCCTCGCCTCTTCCCTTTCTGACCACCGCCTCTCCCCCTCCAGCCATCCAGTTGCCTCCTTGTAGGCCTGTGGCATAACTACTAAATTGACCAGAGAGTACAAAAAGGTACAGCATTGTTCACACACAAAGGAAAATCATACAATCAAGAGGCTTCTGAGGTAGAATACAGCCGCAGCCAGCACACGAAGAATGCAACATCTATGACTCCCTGTACCAGGCGAAATCACTCGAGGAACGAGATGGTGCGATGGCGTCATGGTCTTTTCTTGCGGTGTACAGCAGGTACGGGAACGACACGGTACTGAGAGATAAGCGGCCTATATGCTACTCGGAGCCAACATTTTGCCAAACTTTGATGAAATGCTGTCCTTTGTGTGAACTTTGCTCATTATAATGTCATTATAATACCAAAACACACCTCCATCCCGAAGGCTACCCGCCTCCAAGGTGCGACCACTCCTCTTTGAGTCTGCGCCCTGAATTTCTCGTGAACTATACCTTTAATTGCGAAGCGAGAAAAATTTACACCAATCATGGTAAAGTTACGTATGACTAAAGTCACTCAAACTCCACCTTGAAGAGATCAAAGAGTATAAAATAGCCCAAGAGAGGGGGGATACCCGAGGGAAGACACCATCACCACTGACTTCTGGGATCAGTCGACGGGCTGAACCTCTCTTCCCCCCCCATTGGGACGCCTTTGGGTAAGATCCAACTAGAGAACTTAGAGAGACTCTCTTTTCTATTTCTATAACTTTGTTGCGCGCTTAGTATATGTAACCTTTGCAGACAGTATCATCACCGGCAATCCTAAGAACCTGTATACCTGTTGCTTAAATAAACTGCACTGTTTAAGTAGCTAGTCGTTTCAGTTTCTCACTGAACGCGACCAAAGACTTGAGAGTGGCCGTGCTAGTTCAGGAGCACGACTAGGCTGAAGGTGCAGTCCACTATTAGTGAATCCAAATCGTAAGAGTTTAATACACATTAAACGCGATTGGACTGATAGTGCGAATTGGGCATCACTCAGAATTTAAACCTAGCCGCACCTAGCCTCCCACTTCGGTGAGGAGTGTTAGAACGCAAGGGGGTTTATTTTCTGCCAAAACCATTTTGCCCTCCCCCCTTCACGCGACAAGGCCCTGCGAGGCTCCTGTTAGACCCCACAAAGCCTTTTCTTCTCTCACCTAAGCCAGCCTTGCGTCCTCAGCCTCTCCTCACGAGGCCAGAGTCCCCCTCTGCTGAACTTGCTCCACTTCCTCAACGCCTTTCCTTGCTTCCCCACCTAGTGCTTTTTCCACTTTCTGGGAGTGGAGGCAACTTTTCCCTCTCCTTAGTCAGTTGTGGATGGTCAGGGAGGCGGGGAGAGTGCCAGAGTGGTCCAGGAGGCTATGGGTGAGGCACGGCTGGGAGAGGGCAAAGAAAAGAGGTGTCAGGGAGGTCCCATGGTGTAATGGTGAGCACTCTGGACTCTGAATCCAGCGATCTGAGTTCAAATCTCAGTGGGACCTCAGCCCTTTTGCTGCCTCGCCACGCTCACACCTCCTTGCCTTGCCTTGCTCTTGCCTCAACTCTTCAATGCACTCCCACCTTCCTTCCTTTCCTGGCCTCCCAGCCCTGGCACCCCCAGCAGACACCCCTCTCCTGCCCTGGGACCAACACGGCTCCCCAGCTTTCCTGAGCACCTCGCCTACACGACATATTCTAGGGCTTTCTCTAGTTCCATATTGGACTTCTCCAATATGTGGACAATCTACAGCCTCCCTGGGCAACCGTTTCCCGTCTTTCACTACCACTCTTCCTGACGTGACTTGCACTTCCAGCTCTCACCAGTGCTGCTGGCTCTCTCCGTTTCTCGGAGGCTTTGCTGTCTTTCTCGTGCCCACTCGCTTCTTTTTGGTGCTCTGCTTCAGGGAGCTCCCCCCACAACTGGCAGTGCCCCACGCATGGGCACAGTCTCACTCTCCCGGGGAGAGCAGGTTCTCCCTCGGCCTTGCAGAGCTCTTGGCCAGCTGAGGGGGCAGGAGAAGAAAGCACCACCAGTCTCCAGCTGTGCTGCACAAAGTCTTTAATGAGAAGGAGCAAATGCAGTGGCACAGAACAGAGAGCAAGAAAGACGTCCGCGGGGCGCAGGGGGGCAAAGAGAACGGCCCGCTTCCCAAGGACAAGCGCCACCCAAAGCGCTTGCCTTTGCCCACTCTGCTCTGCCTGGTGGCAATCGCAGGCCAGCAAGAGCAGTCGCCAAGGCCAGCACCCTCTCCCCGTCAGCAGCAGCAGATTGAGCCAAGCAGAAGAGAACGAGCCCTTGGTCAAGGAGCTCAGAGCAAAGCGGAGACAGGGGAGGCACGGCGAGGCCTGCCGTGCAGCCAGGAGCAGCGGGCACAGGTCCCTCCTGCCTGGGGGGAGGAGGACAGCCAGCCCATCGGCAAGCCGTGGCCACGCTCCTGCTGCAGAGTTCCCGTCGTCCTTCCCGCTCCGAGAGGGATGATGCGCCGGCTTCAGCAGTTCAGACTGCAGCGGGGAACGGGCAGACACAGCCCTGACCCCCCCAGACCAAGGGAGCCCCCAGAAGAGATGGGAACCCCCCCGGCACTGAGGGAGCTCCCCACAGCAGCCGACAGAGAGGACCCCACGGCTGTGCTCTGGGGGAAAGAGGTGAGGATGGGGCCCGGCAGGGTCACCACCACTGGGGAGGCCTCAATGGCCACCGTCGAGTCAGCGCAGCGGGCCACGCAGGGCTCACTGCAGCTGCTGGCGAGCGGGGTTGGGCCACAGGCTCCGCAGGGGCGAGGGGGACAGGGTCTGAAGCAAGACATTGCTCGGGGAGGGAGGCACAGCTGAAACACAGAGCACAGAGACAACACGGACCTCAGTATCAGTCTCTCTTTCTGCTCCTCACCTCTCTCCATGGACGCTCTTTCTTTTACAAACACACGCTCTGCCTTCATCTCCCACTGCCCTCCTCGTGCCCTCCGAGCTGCAGGGCACAGGAGGGCTGACCGGTTTTTTGGACAGGACCCAGCACGGTGGGTTTAAATCCGTTGGGACGGACTGATCATAGCCCATCGGCAGAGCAAACTTTGCTGCACTGAAGGCGGCCC
This sequence comes from Sterna hirundo, assembly GCA_009819605.1. Classification (NCBI taxonomy): domain Eukaryota; kingdom Metazoa; phylum Chordata; class Aves; order Charadriiformes; family Laridae; genus Sterna; species Sterna hirundo. The sequence goes on from CM020445.1 coordinate 24,647,224, forward strand.
TGGATGCACGTGGCCATTGGGTCGGAGACCATCTGCTGAAGGTGCAAATTCCGGTGGGCAGAGCTGCCTGCAGCTGAGCCCCATTGATGCCCTTCTGCTTGAAAGAACCCCCTCTCCCCTGCTCTCCCCACACACCTCCCACCACAGGGAAAGAGCTGACAGCCCTCAAACAGTTCTGTTGCAGGGCCAGCCTTCGGCAGCCCAAGCATCAGCTCGAGTAGCCACCGCGACAGCAGCTCAGCCCACGGGGAGAGATGGAGCAGGCTCAGGCTTACCTCGTTCCTGGAGGACAGGGAGGCAAGAGAGGAGGATGTGGAGCCAGAAGCAGCGCAGGCTTTTATGCTGTGTCCCAGAGCCCTGGGGGCGTCACAAACATTCCCGGCTCCTGAGGCATCGAAACACCCAGCAGCTACCGCTGGCTGAAGCCTCCCTGGTGATTAAGCCCTTGCCTCTTGCACCTGAAATGTTTTGCTCCCGCTTCATAGCACCAAACGTCATAGAATCACAGAATTGCCCAGGTTGGAAGGGATCTTTCAGATCACGGAATCCAACAATCAAGATAACCCTGACACAAACCACCACTAAACCCTATCGCGAAGTTCTACATTTACCTGTCTTTTAACTACCTCCAGGGATGACGATTCCACCACTTCCCCGGGCAGCCTGATCCAATGCTTGATAACCCCCTCAGTGTAAAAATTTTCTAACATGTAACCTAAACCTCCCCTAGCGCAACTTGGGGCGGTTTCCTCTTGTCCTGTCGCCTGTTACTCGGGAGAAGAAAGCGACCCCAGCTCTCTACAAGCTCCTTTCAGGGAGCTGTAGAGAGCGGTAAGCTCTGGTATCCCTGGAACGCCTGAGACTAGGGCACTGTGTCCACTGAAGTCCACAGCACGATGACTCACGTCTGCCTGGAGCTCTGGGTTTTTCCCAACTCTTCCACATCACGATGACTCCCAGGCGCTCTGGGAGACTGATGCCATGTCCCTTTGAAACTTGAAATGCATGGAATGGGCCACCCCATCCCTGACCCAGGTAAAAGTGCCGTGAGCTTTTGGCTCCCTCCCCCCGGCCTCTCCTCAAAAGCGGGCCACCCAGGGCTTTGGCCTCTGGGCTGAACTCGCTGAGCAAAACAGGTCAATTTGGGGGTGGGTCTCTTCCAGGGAAGGACGCGGGCGTCTCTTTGATCACAAAAGCAGCCAATGGTAGAGCCTGATGAGCGTAAGCAAGGTCCTCGTGGCCGTCACTCCGGCCCACCGAGGACATCCTTCCAACCCACAATGGACGTTTCTTGCCGTTGAGCTTTGCCGCGTCCCTGGTTAATGAGTCTCTTCTCCCGTACGGCACTGTGCAGTCTTGATGTTCTGCCTGACTTTACCCAGAGCCTCCTGTGCGTCTAAGGTGAGCCCCGGGGAGAAACGTCTCTCAGGATTAGCCCGAGTGCCTGCACTGAAAGCACTTGAGAGCTGACCTGAGGTGTCCCTCATAGCTGAGTTTGACCGTGACTGGTGGCCATGCTGACCACAAAGAGGGCAGTGACAAAAGCAACCTGTATGACGACAGCCCGCTTAAATCCTCCTTGTGCACTAGCCTGAGACCTCCGAGTTGATTTTCCGTATGAAGCTGGGACACAGAAGAATCATTTTGATGTTTGGTGGCATGCACAGCTGCATCCCGTGGTCCCAGCGTTGGGTGCTATGGACAGCTGCAGCCCGGGATTGGATAGAAGCACCAACTGGTTCAGGAACGGTGCTAAAAAGTGTGGAAATGCCCTTGAGGAAAGCAGCACTTTGGGAGGACTGCGGCTCTGAAGTCTGGTATCCCTGGCACGTCTGAGGCCGGGCCACCATGTCCAGTGAAGTTGACAGAAGGGTGACTCAAGTTGGCATGGAGCTCAGGGTTTTTCCCCAACTCTTCCACATCACGATGACTCCCAGGTGCTCTGGGACACTGATGCCATGTCCCTTGGAAATCTGAAATGCATGGAACGGGCCACCTGATCTCTGACCCAGAAAAAAGAGCCGTGAACTTTTGGCTCCCTGCCCTGAGGCTCTCCTCAAAAGCAGGACACCCAGGGCTTTGGCCTCTGGGATGCCCCTGCTGAGCAAAACAGACCAATTTGGGTGTGGGTCTACTTCAGGGAAGGACGCGGGCATCCTTTGATCACCCTCCTACGCATTGATTTGCTTGTTTCCAACAGGATCTCCACTTCCCAAGCTGAGCCCAAACCCCTGGTTGGAAGGAGCCTGAGGGCCTGGTCAAGTCGTCAAGGGACAGGGCAATGGAGGTCCCATGGAGAAGTCACTTGAAAGACACCTGCCTGACCCTCTGCTCTGCTCTTTGTTGTTACGAATCTGCCCTTGTTCCCTGGGCTCATGGGCAGAAAAAAAGATGATGAGGAGGCGGGAGCACCTCCCTTAGGAGGACAGGCTTAGAGAGTTGGGCTTGTTGAGCCTAGAGAAGAGAAGGGTCCTGAGAGACCTTCCGGAGAGATGGGCACGGACTATTTCTCAGGGAGTGTAGTGATCGGATGAGGGGCAATGCTTTTAAAACAAAAGAGGGTAGATGTAGATTAGATATTAGGAAGAATTTCTTTCCTATGAGGGTGGTGAGACACTGGAACAAGTGGTCCAGAGAACTTGTGAATGCCCCATACCTGGAAGTGTTCAAGGAGAGGTTGGATGGCACTTTGAGAAAGCTGATCTCATGGAAGGTATCCCTACCCATGGCAAAGGGGTAGGCAGTAGATGATCATTAAGCTCCCCTCCAATCCAAAACCATTCAATGATTCATTCTTTGATTCTAGGTGCTATGAAGCGGGAGCAAAACATTTCAGGTGCAAGAGGCAAGGGCTTAATCACCAGGGAGGCTTCAGCCAGCGGTAGCTGCTGGGTGTTTCGATGCCTCAGGAGCCGGGAATGTTTGTGACGCCCCCAGGGCTCTGGGACACAGCATAAAAGCCTGCGCTGCTTCTGGCTCCACATCCTCCTCTCTTGCCTCCCTGTCCTCCAGGAACGAGGTAAGCCTGAGCCTGCTCCATCTCTCCCCGTGGGCTGAGCTGCTGTCGCGGTGGCTACTCGAGCTGATGCTTGGGCTGCCGAAGGCTGGCCCTGCAACAGAACTGTTTGAGGGCTGTCAGCTCTTTCCCTGTGGTGGGAGGTGTGTGGGGAGAGCAGGGGAGAGGGGGTTCTTTCAAGCAGAAGGGCATCAATGGGGCTCAGCTGCAGGCAGCTCTGCCCACCGGAATTTGCACCTTCAGCAGATGGTCTCCGACCCAATGGCCACGTGCATCCAGTGCCGCCTTCAGTGCAGCAAAGTTTGCTCTGCCGATGGGCTATGATCAGTCCGTCCCAACGGATTTAAACCCACCGTGCTGGGTCCTGTCCAAAAACCGGTCAGCCCTCCTGTGCCCTGCAGCTCGGAGGGCACGAGGAGGGCAGTGGGAGATGAAGGCAGAGCGTGTGTTTGTAAAAGAAAGAGCGTCCATGGAGAGAGGTGAGGAGCAGAAAGAGAGACTGATACTGAGGTCCGTGTTGTCTCTGTGCTCTGTGTTTCAGCTGTGCCTCCCTCCCCGAGCGATGTCTTGCTTCAGACCCTGTCCCCCTCGCCCCTGCGGAGCCTGTGGCCCAACCCCGCTCGCCAGCAGCTGCAGTGAGCCCTGCGTGGCCCGCTGCGCTGACTCGACGGTGGCCATCGAGGCCTCCCCGGTGGTGGTGACCCTGCCGGGCCCCATCCTCACCTCTTTCCCCCAGAGCACAGCCGTGGGGTCCTCTCTGTCGGCTGCTGTGGGGAGCTCCCTCAGTGCCGGGGGGGTTCCCATCTCTTCTGGGGGCTCCCTTGGTCTGGGGGGGTCAGGGCTGTGTCTGCCCGTTCCCCGCTGCAGTCTGAACTGCTGAAGCCGGCGCATCATCCCTCTCGGAGCGGGAAGGACGACGGGAACTCTGCAGCAGGAGCGTGGCCACGGCTTGCCGATGGGCTGGCTGTCCTCCTCCCCCCAGGCAGGAGGGACCTGTGCCCGCTGCTCCTGGCTGCACGGCAGGCCTCGCCGTGCCTCCCCTGTCTCCGCTTTGCTCTGAGCTCCTTGACCAAGGGCTCGTTCTCTTCTGCTTGGCTCAATCTGCTGCTGCTGACGGGGAGAGGGTGCTGGCCTTGGCGACTGCTCTTGCTGGCCTGCGATTGCCACCAGGCAGAGCAGAGTGGGCAAAGGCAAGCGCTTTGGGTGGCGCTTGTCCTTGGGAAGCGGGCCGTTCTCTTTGCCCCCCTGCGCCCCGCGGACGTCTTTCTTGCTCTCTGTTCTGTGCCACTGCATTTGCTCCTTCTCATTAAAGACTTTGTGCAGCACAGCTGGAGACTGGTGGTGCTTTCTTCTCCTGCCCCCTCAGCTGGCCAAGAGCTCTGCAAGGCCGAGCAAGCGGCCTTGGTGCTGGGTTTCTCTGAGACGGGTGTCTGAGGAGGCGGCGTTGGGAGGTGGAGGCGTAGGTGCTGGTGTTGCCTCCCTGAAGGCCTGTGGAAGGCTGTGGCCAGGTGCCGGCCATGGTCAGTGCCTGGCTTGGGGTGCAGGCTGTCGCTGGAGGCGGCAGGGAGGTGGGTGTCCTTGGAGAGGGCGCGTGATGAGCAGGGCCGAGAGGACTGGGGCAGGTAGTTGTGGCCGAGTGGTGAAGGCGATGGACTAGAAATCCATTGGGGTTTCCCCGCGCAGGTTCGAATCCTGCCAACTACGGGGTGCAGCTGCATTTTGGGCTCCTGGCAATTCTCCCCGCTGCAGCCACGGGACTCAGCTCCATGCTTTACCTGGTGCCCCGGGAGACAGTCTGTAAAGCCCCTTTTTCTGCAGCATTTGCCTTCTCCTCCCAAAAAGGTGACAGGATCAAGAGCCCAACTGAAGTTCAACTACACCAACACACCCAGCATGGGCAAAAAAGAGGAGGAGCTGGAAGCCTTTGTGCAGCAAGAAAATACGATATGGTCCCCATCACAGGAACATGGTGGGATGAAGCACATAACTGGAGTTCTGCATTGGATGGCTATAAACTCTTCAGAAGGGACAGGCAAGGAAGGAGAGGCGGTGGAGTGGCCCTGTATATATGTTAAGGAGTGTTTTGATTGTTGAGAACTTAATGATGGTGACGATAGGGTCGAGTGTTTATGGGTAAGAATCAGGGGAAAGGCCAACAAGGCAGATATCATGGTGGGAGTCTGTTGTAGACTGCCCAACCTGGATCAAGAGGCAGACGAAATATTCGATAAGCAGCTGGGAGAAGTCTCACAATCACTGCCACTTGTTCTCTTGGGGGAATTCAGCTTGACAGATATCTGTTGGGAACACAAGACAGCAGAGAGGAAACAGTCTAGGAGGTTCCTGGAGTGTGTGGAAGGTAACTTCTTGACACAGCTGGTGAGCCAGCCAACCAGGGAAGGTTCCCTGCTGGAGCTGCTGTTTTGAACAGAGGAGAAGTTGTGGGTGATGTGAAGATTGGAGGCTGTCTTGGGCATAGGGATCACAAAATGATAGTGGTTTTGTTTCTTGGAGAAGTAAGGAGGGGGGTCAGCAGAACTGCCACCTTGGACTTCTGGAGGGCAGACGTTGGCCTGTTTAGGAGACTGTTTGACAGAGTCCCTTAGGAGGCAGTCCTGAAGGGCAAAGGAGTCCGGGAAGGCTGGACATTCTTGAAGAAGGAAATCTTTAAGGTGCAGGAGCTGGCTGTCCCCACGCACCGTAAGACAAGCAAGCGAGGAGGAAAACCAGCCTGGCTAAACCAAGAGTTCTGGCTGGAACTCAGAAGAAAAGGAAAGTTTATGTCCTATGGAAGAAGGGGCAGGCCACTCAGGAAGACTAAAAGATTGCATGAATCCAGTAAGGGGGGCACAAAATGTCCCCCCCCCCCCCGCAGTGTCCCCCAGGGAGGAGCAGCATGGGAGGCTACATTGGAAGGGATATTTGCAAATGGTTGGGGCTGTGTGCGTGCAGGTCCAGGTGGTCCCGAGACACGCTCTCTTGGGCTAACAGTGGAATTCACCTGCCTCTGGACCAGTCTGGAGCCGCCTCAGGAGAGAAAAACTTCCTTTCCACTGCGGGAAAGGGCACTTTGCGGCAGGAGGGGCCAGTGTTTCCTGGAAGAAAGGATTGGAAGTCAGCCAGGAGTGTCCCAGCAGAGGAAGGCAGTCCAGCTTGTGCAACCAGTAGCGAGCTGCTCTGGGTCCCCCTGACAACTCTTCCCTCTATCAAATAAACTCCTCCCTCCTGGCGCAGCCCTGCCCTTGCTGCTTTGTGACGGCAGAGTGCTGCCCCTCTCATCACGCAGCTTTCCAGGGAGTCAGGGAAACACTCCTCTCTGTGCCGGAATTGCCCCAGCACTGCTGGGGGTGGAGGTGGCTCCCAGTCTCCCCGGGACAGGGTTGGCCCAGATGGACCGGCTGGTGGCCAACCTTTGATGCTGCCAGAAACGCTGTGGGCAGGCTGAGCAGGTAGACCCTGTCGGTGAGGGTGAGGGATGAGGTGGCAGTGCTGATGCCTGCGTGTTTGCGCGTTGTGTCTGCTGTTTTTCTATCCCATCCGCCTGTCAGAGCAGGCAAAGCCGGGCAGAGGAGAAAAAACAAAGGCGGGATGGGGAGGGCTGGATGTGCGGATGGAAGCATACATAACCGGTCGGGGGAAACTGACTCTGCGCCAAAGCCATGTTTATAAGCCTAGCTTCCTAAGGCAAATCTCCTGTTCTTTTTATGGTCAGTATTTGCATGTTCTCATGAGGTGAGAGCCAACTTAGATTAGGTCTTCAGGCCATGTCAGCTCTGAGATTAAAAGTTCATAGTCTCACATAGCATTAGTTCTTCTAAGCAAGACGTATTGCAGTTGTTACCAAAGACAGGCCCCTGCTTTGTTTATAACGTTATGCTAAGTAAAATGTTGTTTGTTTCCTACTAACCTTCTTAACTGTGTGAGAAAATAGCTAATTACTGACCTTCTTACTGTGTAAGAAAATAGCTAGTCACTGAGCTGATGCTACAGATAGCGATAATGAGGAGACAGCCAGAAGGAGTTAATCACCAAGGATGGGAGAACAAGAAGTAATTAATCACTTCAAGGTTCTTCTGTACATCAAGTACGTACTCCTATACCAATTAGGACAGAGCTGTGGCTACTTCAAGGAACACCCTTATCATCCTCAAGAAGTTGGCAAACTTACAGCAAACTTTCACTGTCCTGAGATGACTCGACACCTTAAAAGGATGATGTGAGGAAGGGTGTCCTTACCCAAACCACCACCGAGACACTCACGCTTGCGCGGAAGTGTTTTGCCAATGCAGCAAAATTTGATACGCCTGTGCAAAAAGGCTGTTCGGTCATCCTAATGAATATGTAGGCTTAGGTGGAGCTATGTATTAGGTAGGCGGAATAATGAGAACCTTTTGTGTATAAATAGTGGGTGAATATTCCCAGTAAAGGTGCTAGATTTGTGGGTTTCCCCCCTAGCGCCCAACGTCAAATAAAGCAATACCTCCTCTCTAAACTACTTCTGGTTTCGAGAGCTTTTATTTCAGGTAACACAGTTAGCGTCTTGCCATTCAGGTCCCCCACTCTCAGTGGCATGGCTGTGGGGGACAAACCATGCACTAGCAATGGGCTTTTATCACCTTCTTTTTCTTTGGACTCTCTCCACAGGGTGTCGTCTGGGTTTCCTTTTCCCTTGAGATGCTGCACCGCCCAGGCAGCATCATTGGCAATGAGGGCGGTGTGTACACAGAAGGACCTCAAGGACCTCTTTCATGGCTGACGTTCGGTGCTGGGCCTTTCTCTTCCCCTCATTCCCTTACCTGGGAGCAGGATTTTCCACGTATCCAGGCATCTCTCTGGGAAGGTGTGTGAACCTCAAGGGGGTTTTGCTGTGTCCCAGAGTCCCATGGCTGCAGCGAGGCGAATTGCCAGGAGCCCAAAATGCAGCTGCGCCCCGTAGTTGGCAGGATTCGAACCTGCGCGGGGAAACCCCAATGGATTTCTAGTCCATCGCCTTCACCACTCGGCCACAACTACCTGCCCCAGCCCTCTCGGCCCTGCTCATCATGCGCCCTCTCCAAGGACACCCGCCTCCCTGCCGCTTCCAGCGACAGCCTGCACCCCAAGCCAGGCACTGACCATGGCCGGCACCTGGCCACAGCCTTCCACAGGCCTTCAGGGAGGCAACACCAGCACCTACGCCTCCACCTCCCAACGCCGCCTCCTCAGACACCCGTCTGAGATAGCCTGACACGGGGCGGGGGGTTGGTTTCACTCCCCACGTGGCATCTCATGTGCTTCCAGGGAAGAAGGGAGGGCAGCTGAGTGGACACAGACAGGGTGAGGTGGGATATTAGACCCTGCTTTGCCTCTCAAATGTATCGGAGGGGCACTCCAAGCCTGCTGGGAGCTCTGCAGGGAGGACACTCCTGCAGGGCATGTGGTGACCTTCGGGCAGCACCTCCAGCCTCCTGGGGACGTAGGGTGGTGTCAGCCCTTGAACAGAGACCACAACTGCCGTGCAGGATGTACGTGTGTAGGCAGAACGGTTTGGGAGGGTGGGAGAGATCTGTGGGAAGGGCAAGGTTGAGCCTGGCTGAGGAGAAGAGTGGAGAGGCAAAGCGAGAATAAAAGGGAGGCATAAATGATTTAGAGGGAGACAGGAGAGAGCCTCTCTTCGTGGAATAGGTATGTTCTGAGCTTTTTCCAGCAGTGGCAAGGGATGTCCAATTCCTGAGCAGGAACCAGAAAGACAAATAATCTGCGTACATGATCATTTCCATCATTTGATGACAGTAGCCCCTATTCCCTTTTGTCTCTGGAGCAGGAATATGTGGAAAATGGCATTAAGGAGTCGGTGTGGATGTGGTGCATCTGGCATTGTCTGTTGAAGGGGAATTTTTATTGCACCCCTCGAGGTGAATTAAATATATGTTTGCACTTAAATATAAAGCTTTAATGAGCAGTGCTTTGGACAGTGTCCTACCTTGGTAAGAGTTTCTATATGGCATCTGCAAAAGCTGCAGTACAAACCATTTCCTCACATACAGTTGCACCGGCACGGATCATGGGCGTGTCGGCACCAGGCACCTCAACCTCGCGTTGGGTGCATCCCCCGGCTGACCAAAGGTGGCCCCCGAGCGCTCGCATTCCGGGATTCCTACAAGACAACATTGCCATAATTCTTACCTCATCAGCGAGGGAATCTTCACTCCCCTTACAGGGAGTCCTTCTGCCTCTGGCATTCCTGCACCGGCCAGTTCTGCAGTTAGGCCTTCTTGCCCTCCACGCCAGATCATTCATTGGTCACGATTTACCATTGCTGAGCAGTTGCAATTTGAATTTACCCACCATCCCCCCCATTTTGTGAGTAGTAATTACTAGTGAGTAGTAATTACTCACAGAAATCATTGCAAGTGATTAAAATTTCTCCTTTTGCTTCCTATTTATTTCCATTTCCAAAAAAAATTGTTTCACCTCACTTCTCTGCTCCCTTCTTTTATTTACAGCTCATTTTCAGGCACCTTCAGAGGAGGATGCTCTAGACAGTGCATCCTCTTACAAATAATCCACTACTTTTTAAAGTAAATTGTCCTGACTGACCAGACCATTAGCTGCAAATGTTGTTTTTTTTTTAACTATTGAGGCGTGCAAGGGCCTATGAGACTTTTTGAGACTTGTAGTCTCATACCATCTTTCTCTTAAAGATAGGTAGAAGGGCTGCAGATTCCTGGGAGCCCAGGATCAATCTCACCATGTGAGCTGTGCTGTCCCATCATTCATTCTTGCCTTTAGATTTTATAATAATTTATAGTCATTAGTCCAAGCACTTCTTCCTTTTCTTCTTCCTTATCTTCTAATATATTCAGCATCATTGTTCTGGCCTCTGGTTGAGCCATGCCTTGTTCTAGCCTTTTGCACACCAATTTGCTACAATGTAAGATCAGCTGAACCAATTATGTACAAAACCACCAGAATGAATAATATCTCCACAAAATATACTTCAATGCTATCTTAGGCAGTTTTTCCTCAACATCCTTCTGTGTTTGGGAATCATTCCCACCAGTCAAAAGAGTTTTTTTTTTCTCCAAGTATATCATGCAGTATCTGAAGTTTACCTCGAGTTTTACGTATGTCCATTTCTGTTCTCTGCTCCTGGTCTGCACAGGTACAACAAGTGGTGTTAACTAATACACATACACTTCCTTGAGCGACAAGCACATCGTCTAAAACCACGCTGGTTTGCAGGGCTACCTGAGATTCTTGTTCGACCTCTAACTGTAAGGCTGAAATAGGAGAGAAGGAAAAAAAAAAGGGAAGAAACCCCATCCTTATGTACCAATGCCAGTCCAATTAACAGGAGTATCTTGTGAGTCTTAGAGCCACATATTCCTCATAGTCCTTCATTACCTAAGGCCATACCATAGAATAATTCTTACAAGTTAGTATATGGCCAGTAACAATATAAATCCAAATGCAAAATCCCAGAGCAAAGCTGCAATAACCAAACACAATTGACAGGCTGAGGTGATACCAATCACTTCAATGTCATCAAAGTCTATTTGCAGGATTGTAGGTTACTGTACTGTTGACACTTGAGCAAAGGAAGTTCATCTAGGTCATTCAGTTCTGCCGTGACCGGTGATTTTGTGTCTGAAGCTGGTGTGACTGTTTTACACGAGGAAACACGGATCCAGTTGAGCAGGCCCTTGTAGTTTACCACCATATTGGTAATTACCAGTAGCTGTTAAGGTCCCTTCAAACACAGCTGACATGCGTGTTTCTCCAGTAAATCTTAACGTAGACCCAGTCTCCACTGGAAACTTCATAATCAGGTCTAATTAGGTGAAAGCAAGATTCTCAGTTTACCACCAGCCTGGTGGTAAGAGAAAGCATGCCAGGCTTATGCAAAGACTTTTGCCACTCCCTTGAAAGGCCCTGTGACTGGCGAGCGCTCGGTGGTCCTGGAGAAAGGCTGCACGTGGTGATGGCCAGGGAGATGGAGAAATTGTTGGGCTCAGCCAGAAGGATATGGCTGAGCGAGGACAGGTAAAGTGGAAAACTAATATTTATCCATGGGGTCCCATGGTGTAATGGTGAGCACTCTGGACTCTGAATCCAGCGATTTGAGTTCAAATCTCAGTGGGACCTTAGCCTTTTGGCTCCTTCAGGGCTCGGTCACGTGCCTCTGGCCTTGCAGGCTACCAGGAGCCCAGCTGACCTGAGATGTGGGTCATACAAAGGCGCTGGGCTACGGCCAGGCCAGATGCTGTGCTTGGGATCCAAGTACAGGTCTGACAGCAGCGGCCTCTCCAGGACAAAGCCGCCAGTATCCCCAGGCAGAGGCTTGTCTTAAAATCAGACCTCTGGAAAAGCTGGCAATGAAGCCCCAGGACAAGCTGTCTCAGTCTCCAGTCTTCATTTTCTCATCCCGTCTTTGTTGGAAAAGAGCATAGTGGGAGACACAAAAAGTTATACAAGTTTCTTATACATAGCGTAAAAATAATTTCAGTTCCCAGATGCCTTTGTGACCGAAGCCTCCTACTCCTAACCCCTGGTACGCCACCTTTTTGGGCAGGCAGCCTTTAGCCATGGCTCATGTACCCCCTTCTCCTCTGAAGGGGTCCTGGGCACCCAGGAGACTCAGGATGACACACATTTGATCCTAACAACGTTCTGCCAAGGATCCCTAAAGAGGCTGCCTATCCCCATACTGTTGCATGACACCATTCAGAAGAGGGTGTTCTGTGGTTGAACGTGGAGCCATGGGCCCTTTGGCCTTCACAAGTGGTGGATGAGGTTACAGGAATTGTGGATGTTAACAGCTGTTCACATGTCAATGTTAACATAGACCTTTTGAATTAACTTCTCTCTTAAATGTTAGTCGCAAACTTCATATGAAAACAAGTCATGGGACTTCTCTCTTTCATTGTGTTGTGGGAATGAACTCCAGGGAATGGGTATGGAATGGAAAGGAGGAAGGCGCTGGCTTTTGGGGCTGGACGTAGGCAGTGTGACTGCAAGATGGGATTAGGGTGGCATTCCAGTAGGGAACTGAGCGCACACACTCACAATCCCGGTCTTCCTAACTCCATCTACTTGTACAAGTGCTGGTGACAGAGTGGGAGTCTTTAAATACTGTGCCAACACAAATCCCACATACAGCCAACCATCCAGATCGGCTTTTGACTGTCAGCACAGAAACGAACTCTACTTTTTTCTTTAAGCAACCCTGGAATCAGAAACTTAGGAAGCTTCACCCCCTTCCAGTAGAGAGTCCTGTTGAGGGAGGCTCCTTGTGTTTCCCTCGGCCCACAGGCCATAAGCTGCAAGAGAAATGAAGCTGTTTTAGTTACTTCATACTCAAAAGGGAATTGAGGGGACTTTCATACAGCGCCAGAAATCATGTTCTGTGGGGTTTTTTTCTTTCTTTTTTTCTACGCACTGAGCAATCAGAGCTCCTTTGCAGGTGATGAGAAAATGCCCTGTACAACCTAGTTCCACCCACACAAATCCCTTTCCCATCCCGACCGCCCACACCTGTTATTTCTCCTGCCATTTCCCCCTTTTGCTGTGCAGGTTTAGCAAGCCTCGGAAGGCAGAGATCAAGGTCGCGTTTGGTTTTTGGGGGGGTGGGGGGGAAGTTACCACTTGTCAGGCCGAGCAGCTGGTGGACGAGCAGCTGGAGAGAGAACAGCTGAGCGAGACCGATCCGAAAGGAGACAGCCGGGTGTGCTTTTGCTGCCATCCCACGGACTTGTTCAGTAACGGACGGCACTGCAGTGATCACAGGGAAGGGAAGGAGGAGGAGGAGAATGGCTAGGGGAAGAAGAAGTGGCTCAAGTGCGTTTCCAGAGCATGCCAGATTAATGACATGCTTGCCTCTTTTCCCACTGGCCGTTCTGAAGCTCCCACCTTCAGTCCTGTGTGAGTGTGCAGGTCCAGTCCTGTCCTCCATGCTCCTGCTGGAATCTTGGAGGGGCTTTGTGCCATGCCAGGAAACCCCAAAGCAAACGAACATCCCTGGGGAGCGGGCCCCGGTCTGTTTGTCACCTGTGCCCATAGAAGCAGCCTCAGAGTCCTGACAGGCAGCAAGAAAGCTGCAAGAACCTGAGCTGCCCATGGCTCCCACACAGGGAATCTCCTACTGCTCCCTGAACAGGGTGATGCCGGGGGCCTGTGCTCATCACCCCCTTCCCTGCTGTCTTCTTGCTTCTGGTAGAGACTTCTCACACCCCTGGCTCTCCTCATTCAAAGTTCCTGCACCCCTGACACTTTCTGTCTGCTTTCTGGTGACTACTGCATGCACAGGGTAAGTTTCACCTTCCTTGGGGACAGGTGAAATTTTGGCTGCTGCTCTCTCCTTCTTCAGTGCCAATGGAAATCTGTGATCAAGGCATTGGTGTCCCAGAATGAGCCCTGGCTGAGCCTTTGGGCTCTGCAACCCTGCCCGGCGGATTGTGGCCTGGGGAGGTAGTATGTGAAGGGGCTGGTGGACCTGGCATTCGTTTCCCCATGGGAGGTGAGGCTGAAGCACTTGTGACAGATAGGACATGAGGTGATTCCCTCCCCTGGGTGGACACAGTGGTTCTGGGACAGGCTGGAGCAATCAGGGCAGAAGCAGGAATGCCTGGAGTCTCTGGGGGCTGATAGATCCAAGGATCCCGAAACCCCTGAACTCTCACCATGCCGAAAGGCACATGAAAGAGTTGTTCATGTGGCAATCAGAAACTACCTCATTTCTGTCGTTGCCCACTGCAAGGTTCATGCTCCCCATGCATGTCACCAGTGGCCTTCAACTTCAGGGAGAATTTCTTGACCTGAGCTCCTCCCTTGAGCTGAATCTGGCAATGGCCATGAGGGGCAATAAGAAAGGTTTCTACAAGAACATCTGCTGCAAAAGGAAGACTAAAGAAGATTTGGGCCCATTGCTGAATGTGAGGGGAGGGGGAGCCGGGGGCTGGTAACAGAGGACATAAGAAAAACCAGGGAACTCAATGCCTTCTTCACTTCAGTCTTCACCGGTAAGTTTTGCTTTAGGGAAACACAGGCTCCTAAGCACATTGGGAAAGTGTGGAGCAATGAAGACATACCCTTGGTAGAGGAAGATCACGTTAGGGAACATTTAAAAATAGTGGGTATTTCCAAGTCTCTTGAACCTCGTGGGGTGCATCCATGAATGGTGAGGGAGCTCACCAGTGTCAGTGCCAGGCCACTCTCAATGGTCTTTGAACAGTGGTAGGAATCAGGTGAGCTTCCTGAGCGCTGGAGGAAAGCAAGCACTACTCCTGTCTTCCAGAAGGGCTAGAAGGAGGACTCAGGGAACTTGAAGTAACCTCACCTCAGTCGCTGGAAAGCTGAGGGAGCATATAATACCGCAAACCATTTCCAATCACATGAAGCATAGAAAGGTGATTTGGAGTAGTCGGTACGGATTTATGATGGGGAGCTCATCTCTGATATGTATATCTAAACCTTCAATGAAGACATGATGACCTTGGGGACAAGAGGAGAGCAAATGATATTGATTTTCTTGACTCGAACAAGACTTTCACAGCTCACCCCTATGATAGCCTCACAGAAAAATTTTAATGAAGTGTGAACCAGATAAGCGGACAGAGATAAGGCTGAAAACTGGCTGAAGTCCTAGGCCCAGAGGGTTCTGATTAGTGGCACAAACTCCAATTGGAGGCCAGGCACTCAAGCTGTACACTAATGGTGATTGATACTGGATTCTATACTGTTTAACATTTTCCATTAATGGCCTGGACAATGGGGCAGAGTGAACCCGTAACAAGTTTACAGATGATACAAATCTTAGAGGAGCAGGTGACAGAGTTCAAACTGCAGACAGACGATGCTAACTGAGAGGAACGTGAGGCTTGTGAGGTAGCTGGGGGGGTATCTGAGCGGGTTTCTGGGCCCCCGACACCCTTGGGTTGTGTGTGCGGGAGGGACAGGTCGGAAGCAGTGGGTCTCCTGGAAGGAGAGGAGGGGGAGAGAGCTGGGCAACGCTGGCTGTCCTCCTGACCAGTTCAAGCCCCACAAAGGTGTATGTAACTGGCCCCTAGGGAGCACCAGCGACCAGGGCGTGCACACAGGGAGCGCATCAGTTGGGAGCAGCGTCCACGGTTAGGCGGAAGGGTGCCGGGTACTGGGCTGCTGCCTGCTCGGCTCACCCACGGGCTTAGGCTGCAGCCCCGATGGTCCCCCCAACTAACTGGTGACTGTGCAAGCCTACCCAGAAGCTTGAGATCTCCATTAGAACTAGAAAGACAACACCTTTCAAAAGAATTAGGGTCCTGAGGGAACTGGCAGAGGCAGTTGCTAAGCCACTCTCCATCATGTTTGAAAAGCCACAGCGGGCAAACAAAGCTCCCGGTGACTAGAGAAAAGGGAATATTGCACCAATTTTTAAAAGGGTAATAAGGAGGACCCTGGGAATTACCAACAAGTCAGTCTCACCTCAGTGCCCGTTCAGATCATAACTTCCAATAGGAAGTTGTTCAGCCTTGAGAAGAGAAGTCTCCAGGGAGACCTTCTTGTGGCCCTCCAATACTTAAAGGAGGCTTCTAAGAAAGACGGAGACAGACTTTTTACCAAGGGCTGCAGTGACAGGACAAGGGGCAATGGTTTTAAAGTGAAAGAGTGTGGGTTTATACTGGACACAAGGAAGAAATATTTTATGATGAGGGTTGTGAGACACCGGAACAGGTCATCCAGAGAAGTTGTGGATACCCCACGATGGATGGGGCTTTGAATAACCTGATCTAGTGAAAGATGCCCCTGCCCATGGCAGAGGGGGGCGAACTAGATGAGCTTTGACAGTCCCTTCTAACCCAAACCATTCTATGATTCTGTGATTTTATTATACAGCAGGCAGTTGTGATGCCATTTAAGAGGACCCTGACAGACTGGAGAAATAGGTTGACAAGAATCTCATGATATCCACGAAAGAGAAATACATAGTCCTGCATTGAGGAAGAAGATCCTCATGCATTTCAGTGGAAAGGGGAAGATTCATCCTCCTGCCCTAAGCAGAGACAAGAGTCCAGTCTCCGTCGACTTGTGAGTTTGTTGAGTCTGTCAGCTCGGAGTTAGAAGCAAGCTCACCTTCCCTTTGCAAAGTCTTAAGGCAGGGCTGTCGCTCAGCTTGTGGCAGCGCACAATACCACGCATCAGTCCCTCACTCAGGTTGCTGATGCTGTGCTGCCTGTCGGGTGCCTCTTGAAACATGGCTACTGGCTTGAAGAGTTCATCCAGCTGGGCACACTTGCACCCGTGACATCCACCTCTGCCTTCAGACCCTAGTGGAGCTTCCAGGTTCTGAAGTTCCATGCGACTTGGGGTCTCAGCAGCTATCTCAGTTCTTGGGAGGTTACTCTGGGTGTAGGTGCCCACATAGAGAGGTTTTGTCACTTCCACCTCGGTTTCAGCCACAGCTTTGCAGTTCTGGCAGGCGGACCCCATTTTGTTTCAGCAGGAACCCGGCTCCGTTTGGCCCCGAGGAGAAAATAGACCGCTTTCCAAAGGTGGCCCTCGCTGTGTGTCCTGCTGCGCCATCTGCCACACAAGCTGCTGAGCCACACTCTGCTGGAAGCACCGTGCCGTGTTTGCCTGCCCTGTTTGCAGCTCTCCTGGTTGCTGGCACTCCCTGGGGGCTGCCTTTGCCGGGAGAGGGGGCTGGCCAGGGTTGCTCCTGGCAAAGCCACCCAGCTCCGTGTTGTAAAAAGCACTGAGAGTAATTCCCACCCCCAGAAAAAAACCCAAACCCACCAAGTCAAACTTAACGCAACAAAACCCAACTCAGCTGCATCCAACCCAGTGCTGTACAATGCAACCCAACCAATGCTGAGGTCAGTCTGTGTGGAACGGACAACTGCACATGTGCCGTCCGACACATTACCCAGTCGCTTCCAAGAAGGGAACATGCCTCACTCCAGGTGGTCAAGTCCACCCGCTTCACCTGACAAGGGGAAAACTCCAGGTGCCCACATGTTCTGAGGGCACCTCCTTCCCCAGATGATTAAGTGGAATAAAGCAAGGAAATAAAGCTACGTGTTCTTGTTTCCCTCTTCCACCAGACAAAGGCTCTATGCCTCTCCGCAGTGGCCTCGCCGCTTCCATGCTCCGCTCACCAGGGACGCTTTGTGGGAGACCAAGTGAAATCCCGTCCCAGCGCGACTGGCCTGCACATGGCCAGGGACGAGGCAAGGGCAGCATGGAATGGCTGGCCAGGAGTCTGTGCATCGACCCGTAGAGAAAATCACCAGCCCCACAGCGCGCATGGCCCAGGGGCAGCTGCAGTGTCCGGAGAAAGGAAGACGAGGGCACTGGGGCTGGGATGCAGCATTTCTTTAATGAGAAGAGCAAGGGCGCATTTCGTCAGTGAGAAGAGGAGGGGGAAGAGCACTGAGCGCGAGAGGTCGAGGGCTCCACGGGGCACGAGGACATTGCCCGTCGCAGTGGGATACCAAGCGCCTGCGAGGCACTCCTTTCTCCCATGGCAGCTGCAGCCGGTGAGAGCCCTCTCCCATCTGCAGCGCGGGCGAGTGAAGTGCGTTGCCTCCGTCAACAGCAAAAGCTACGAAGCACGGGAGGGAGGATGCGGGGGCTACCTGGCGGTAGCAAGGAAAGCACAGGAAGAATAAGAGCAAGACGGCACGCTGTCAGGGGGTGACACACGGTTCCCTTCCATTCAGGGGGAGAGGCAGGCGTCCCACGCACTGGGAAACCACTGGCATCTCCCCGGTCCTGGATCCAGATGTCGTTTCTCCGTTCCGGGTGGTCCTCTCCAGCGGGAGCCATGCGCTGGCCCTACAAGCACACATTGCATGAACGCAGGGGCCCGCACAGACCGCTCCCGAGGCCTGCGAACCTGCCAAAGGAGCCCCCAGAGGAGAGGGGGACCCCCCCGGCGCTGAGGGAGCTCCCCACAGCAGCCGACAGAGAGGACCCCACGGCTGTGCTCTGGGGGAAAGAGGTGAGGATGGGGCCCGGCAGGGTCACCACCACCGGGGAGGGCTCGATGACGGTGGTGGAGTCAGCGCAGCGCAGAACACAAGGCTCGTTGCAGCTGTTTGCAAGGGGGGCTGGTCCGCAGGAGAAAGGCAGGCAGGGTCTGGAGCAAGACATCTCGTGGCGAGGGAGGCAGAGCTGAAACACAGAGCAGGGCATGAGCACGAGGCGGACGCCCAGGGAGAGGACGGCTGCGAGCCACGAGGGCACCTGCACAAAGAGTGAACCCGGCTGGGCTCAGACTTACCCAGCTGACTGAGGAGACGGCAGCGAGGGCAGCGCATGGCAGGCCTGGGGATGCACGGACTTTTATACCCTGTCCCCAAGCCTCGGGGAACCCGAAGCGTTCTTTACGCATGAAGCGCTTTCCTAACCGCCAGTATTTGCTGGCAAAGCGCTCCTGGATGGTTACACCTTTTCCCCTTTCATCTCAGAGGTTTTGCTCCCGTCCAACACGTGCCCAAGACTGAAATGTGCCCTTTGAGGCGCAGCAGTCATTACGCTGCTCCCTAAGGCCACAGGACGCTGTTGTCCGTCTCCTCTCAGCTGCTCACAGAGACGCTTCAGTGGCTTGCTGGCCACGCACATTCCTGGAGCGCAGCCGCTACCACCACCCTCCGCACCGCACACTGCCCTTCAGGCACTGAGGAATGCGGCACCTGGAGTCACCTCGCCGTTGGGTCCAGCTCAGAGCCTTGGCCTGAACAGCAGAGACTCATACGCTCAGCAGCAATGGTTAGACATTGGGGCAACAGCCGGCAAACCTCTTTTGGGCTCCTCCTCTGCCCAGCTCTTGCAGTCCTCCACTTTCCTGGACCCAGGAAGGGAACTAAGTCACTCTGACCCTGAGCCCACCAAAGCACCTGGGAGCTCTCCTTCCCTGCCTTTACCGTGTCCCACAGAGGCTGTTGGCCTCCAGGATGAGCAGGAGGAGAAAAACAAATCCATTTTGTCCTGGATCACCCTCGGGCAAGGAGTCATAAGGTTCTTCTTTGAACATCTTTGAACACAGACTTGTTTTTCAGTAAACAGTAAACCCTCCGAGCTGAACTCATCTGCCTGGAGGGAAGAAGAAAAGCAGAGGTGAGGTCCTCTAGGAACCGCACCATCCACAGCCAGGAGAGAAACAGCTGGACCTTCCTGATGAGAGCGGCCAGCTCAGCTCTTTGGCCACCCCTTTGATGTAGGGCTGACGCCTGGATGACTTGGACAGAGGGTGAGCCACAAGGACGGCTGAACAGTGTCATCCCACAGGCTTCGCTGAATGCATATGTCCATAGGTGCACGTTCGTGCTGCACACCCGGGGGGACACACAGAGCCCATTGTCTTTGTTGGAAACCAAGCCCAACCCAACCAAACCTGACCCAACCCAGCTGCATCCAACACAGCTCAGTGCAACCCAACCCAGCGTTCCCAAACACAAACTCACACCCTGCCATTCCAAACTAAACGAGATCAAATCAAGACATTAAGACAAACTGCATCTCCCCTTCGTAACTCTTTGCTGGCAGGAGGTGTTCTGCATTTTGATGTAAAACTGCCAGGGTTTGAGTCGTGGGCGAGCCTCTGCCTTCCCCTGGGCTGTACGTATCATGCCCCAGTAGAATTCTCAATCGCGATGGTTTCAGGACACGTGAAAAGGAGAGTCAGGACCCTATACCTCAGAAAGGCAATTTTTGGCTGTTCATGGTGCTGGGTCTCTGATCCTCTTCCAGACAGAGGCACTTGTGTGGGATGAAACCTGGGTGTCTAGCCAGCTGTTGCCCCAATGTCTAACCATTGCTGCTGAGCGTATGAGTCTCTGCTGTTCAGGCCAAGGCTCTGAGCTGGACCCAACGGCGAGGTGACTCCAGGTGCCGCACTCCTCAGTGCCTGAAGGGCAGTGTGCGGTGCGGAGGGGCGGTGGTAGCGGCTGCGCTCCAGGAATGTGCGTGGCCAGCAAGCCACTGAAGCGTCTCTGTGAGCAGCTGAGAGGAGACGGACAACAGCGTCCTGTGGCCTTAGGGAGCAGCGTAATGACTGCTGCGCCTCAAAGGGCACATTTCAGTCTTGGGCACGTGTTGGACGGGAGCAAAACCTCTGAGATGAAAGGGGAAAAGGTGTAACCATCCAGGAGCGCTTTGCCAGCAAATACTGGCGGTTAGGAAAGCGCTTCATGCGTAAAGAACGCTTCGGGTTCCCCGAGGCTTGGGGACAGGGTATAAAAGTCCGTGCATCCCCAGGCCTGCCATGCGCTGCCCTCGCTGCCGTCTCCTCAGTCAGCTGGGTAAGTCTGAGCCCAGCCGGGTTCACTCTTTGTGCAGGTGCCCTCGTGGCTCGCAGCCGTCCTCTCCCTGGGCGTCCGCCTCGTGCTCATGCCCTGCTCTGTGTTTCAGCTCTGCCTCCCTCGCCACGAGATGTCTTGCTCCAGACCCTGCCTGCCTTTCTCCTGCGGACCAGCCCCCCTTGCAAACAGCTGCAACGAGCCTTGTGTTCTGCGCTGCGCTGACTCCACCACCGTCATCGAGCCCTCCCCGGTGGTGGTGACCCTGCCGGGCCCCATCCTCACCTCTTTCCCCCAGAGCACAGCCGTGGGGTCCTCTCTGTCGGCTGCTGTGGGGAGCTCCCTCAGCGCCGGGGGGGTCCCCCTCTCCTCTGGGGGCTCCTTTGGCAGGTTCGCAGGCCTCGGGAGCGGTCTGTGCGGGCCCCTGCGTTCATGCAATGTGTGCTTGTAGGGCCAGCGCATGGCTCCCGCTGGAGAGGACCACCCGGAACGGAGAAACGACATCTGGATCCAGGACCGGGGAGATGCCAGTGGTTTCCCAGTGCGTGGGACGCCTGCCTCTCCCCCTGAATGGAAGGGAACCGTGTGTCACCCCCTGACAGCGTGCCGTCTTGCTCTTATTCTTCCTGTGCTTTCCTTGCTACCGCCAGGTAGCCCCGCATCCTCCCTCCCGTGCTTCGTAGCTTTTGCTGTTGACGGAGGCAACGCACTTCACTCGCCCGCGCTGCAGATGGGAGAGGGCTCTCACCGGCTGCAGCTGCCATGGGAGAAAGGAGTGCCTCGCAGGCGCTTGGTATCCCACTGCGACGGGCAATGTCCTCGTGCCCCGTGGAGCCCTCGACCTCTCGCGCTCAGTGCTCTTCCCCCTCCTCTTCTCACTGACGAAATGCGCCCTTGCTCTTCTCATTAAAGAAATGCTGCATCCCAGCCCCAGTGCCCTCGTCTTCCTTTCTCCGGACACTGCAGCTGCCCCTGGGCCATGCGTGCTGTGGGGCTGGTGATTTTCTCTACGGGTCGATGCACAGACTCCTGGCCAGCCATTCCATGCTGCCCTTGCCTCGTCCCTGGCCATGTGCAGGCCAGTCGCGCTGGGACGGGATTTCACTTGGTCTCCCACAAAGCGTCCCTGGTGAGCGGAGCATGGAAGCGGCGAGGCCACTGCGGAGAGGCATAGAGCCTTTGTCTGGTGGAAGAGGGAAACAAGAACACGTAGCTTTATTTCCTTGCTTTATTCCACTTAATCATCTGGGGAAGGAGGTGCCCTCAGAACATGTGGGCACCTGGAGTTTTCCCCTTGTCAGGTGAAGCGGGTGGACTTGACCACCTGGAGTGAGGCATGTTCCCTTCTTGGAAGCGACTGGGGTAATGTGTCGGACGGCACATCTCTCTATCCCGTTGCCTGTTCCACACATACTGACCTCGGGCGCTGTCATTATGCCTCAGGCCAGGCAGGCATCTTGCCCAGAAGCCTGTGTCCACTAGCACTGAATCTCCCCCCGCCCTCAGCCCTGTCTATATGCCTGACGCAATGTCTGTGCATCAGCAGCCCTGAAGAGTGGCCGGCTCCCCGGGGACCCCCATCAGCAGGTGGATGTGGGGGAGGTTTAGAAGGTTCCTGCCATCTACACCCTGCCCAGCTGCCTCCTGAACGTTCACATTTTGGAGCCGGCACTCTCCCAGCTGAGTGGTTCGGGCACCACGATGCGCATCCGAACCATGTGCAGAAGACAGCCGTAAAGACCGCAGCACTGCAGGCCCTTAGGGGAAGACGTATAGCTGGAGGTTATGTACCGTGATAAGGAACGAATTTGGCCTTCAGTATAATTAAAGGAAACTCAGTGGGAGACAGATACTCCATTTATTGCCCAGAAGGGACTTTTTAAAACCCAGATGGAAGCAAAACGCACACATGGTAACAAGTCAGGCACTATTTCCTGAACCCACATGCACACCTTTTGCACACATGCTGAAGTAAAGGAGAAAACAGGCATCCCCTGCTCCGCCGCGGCCCAGCCAAGACATTGGCAGTTGTCAGCACAAATGGTAAGCAGCTGAGCTCCACATGAAAAACATAGCGTGTGGTCTGGAAGATCAGGGCACACCTTGCCATCTGCACCACCTTTCAGAGGAAGCCAGGAGCAAAGGCATGTGTGCTGGCCCTTTGCTGGACTCCATAGCTCCTCCAGGGCAAGCAGTGAGGTGGGACTGGCGTGGCGGCACAAAGCTTTGCGAGCATTTTGTGAACAAGAACCTCAAACCCCTCAGAACACGAGCTCTCAGGAGCTGACTGGGCTGGTGCAGCAGGTGCATGAGCCCCAGGGCTTTGCTTGCACACACTGCACTGGGACTAAATGCTGACGTAAGGGATTTGAAAGCCGAGGGTGCCTCAGGATCCAAGTCACTCCTGCCTTGGAGCCAAAGGGCTGGCCAGCCTGCCTGCCTGCCTGCTCGGAAACCGCCCTTTCCTCTTGCTGGAAAATGAGCTCAGGCTGGGAACCGAGAGGCCCAAATCCTGAGAGCTTTCTCCCTGCGCAGAGCACGCTGAGGGCCGCTCTGGCTGGACCCACAATGAGGGCACAGGTCTGAGGGGCCTTAAAGAAGGATCTTCAGCACAACAGACTGAAACGCCACCAAGCGCACCTCAAGGGCCCTGATGCCTGGGTCCGAGGAGGGCAGTACCTCTTGCCAGGGCAGCCTCACAATTACAGGCAAAGGCAGCCCCTCTTCTGGAGGGGAACTCAGTTTTCCTCTCAGGCATGTGAGAGCATCCAACACTGCCATCCCACCGTGGGTACTGCCTCTCCAAAGCCAGTGCTGTTGGAGCCTCCTGTGTGGTGGGCATTGAGACTTTCCTCTGAGGAGACAGGGGAGGGTTGGGGGGGTGTGAGGGCGTACGGCTCATGCAGGATGTCCTCACGGTAGGGGTGGCGAGAGCCTGGCAACGCATCAGCGCGTGGGGTCATTGTGGATCTGGTTAAGAGAGGCTCTCGGTGTTGTGGTTTAACCTGGCAGGCAGCTAAACACCACACAGCTGTTTGCTCGCTGCCCCGCATCGGGATGGGGGAAAGAATTGGAAAAAAAAGGTACAAAGTTGTAGCCTAAGATAACGACAGTTTAGTAGGACAGAAAAGGAAGGGAAAACAACAACAACAACAACAATAATAATAATAAAGACAACAATAACAACAACAACAACAATAACAACAACAACAACAATAATAATGATTAAAGAATGTACAAAACAAGTGATGCACAGTGCAATTGCTCACCATCCGCCGAACAATGCCCAGCCAATCACCGAGCAGCGGCCGCTACACACCCCCCCCCGGCCAACTCCCTCCGGTTTTATTGGTGTGTGATGCCATATGGTATGGAATATCTTTCGGGCCAGTTTGGGTCAGCTGGCCTGTCTGTGTCTCCTCCCAGCTTCTCGTGCACCCCCCGCCTCCTCGCTGCCAAGGCAGCGTGAGAAGCTGAAAAGTCCTTGACTTAGTGCAAACACTGCCTAGCAACAACTAAAACGTCGGTTGGTGTCATCATTCGTCTCACCCTAAATCCAAAACACAGCACTATGCCAGTGACCAGGAAGAAAATTCACTCTATGCCAGCTGAAACCGGGACGCTCAGGCTCTGCAAGGTCCTGGTTAAAGTACGGGTGATGGGGGATAGCACAAGGAGGAGAAAGGGATAGCACAGGTAGGCACGCATCTTCTCACGTTCTTGTGCAGCCTCGTCAGTGGCACACCGTGCGTGAACAGCGTTTAAGTGACAGAAACGCGGGCCCGTTTTGTCAGGGCTGAAAGTGTTTCTGCCAAGGAAAGGAGGGAGGAAGAAGAAGCAGGGCCAGTGTCCAGACTCGGGAAGGAAATGAGGACTGGGCCTTCGGGAACGAGTTCTCTGTTGGAGAGGAGGAGACGCAGCTGCAGAGCGCTTCACCACCTCCCAGCCCCACTGGCAAGAGGACACAAGCCCTGGGGTGTTTGACCCAGCAGCCTTCCACGTACACAAAGTGCCGGCTCTTTTGGGAGCCTGGCGAGAAAGGCTTGAACGCTTTCAAGGGAGATAATTTTCTCCTGACTAGCACAGAAGCGGTGAGAGCCAGTCGTAGAATCCTCCCTCCCGTCTGATGCTGGGAAGCCCGGGATGGTGCAGCCATGGGTCAGGGCAGGGCATGCTGCGCGGGTGCCCCCTGTGGTGGCGTTCCCCAGCTCTGCATTCCCTTGTGCTCCTGCGGAGCCTTCGTTACAGTACAACTTCAGTATGTTATCAGTTGCTGATGGCATTCGCGCCTGGAACGCGGACTTCGCTTTGAAGGCTCCCGTGGGTGACAGACCCTAATATTCTTAACGTACTAAAAAAGCTAGAGCTCCTAGCGCACGGAGCCGGTGCTAGAAGCCCTCGTCTGGGGAGTCTTGCAGCAGACATTGTGTTGGTGGAGTTTGCGACTTAACAGGCCACGTCTGCGCGATCGGCCCTTGTACTTCAGGCCCAACGTGTCAGCGAAGCGGCTGCCGTAAGGGAAGCAGCTGCAGTGCCCCGTGCCGGCCGGTGCTGTGCGCTGGGGGATGCTATGGCAGGGAGAGCAGCCCAGCCTGCCGGGAGAAGACACGCGATTCTATTTGTTACACAAAACCAAAGGCCCCATGGCAAGGTAGGCAGGAGGAACCTCTCCACGGACAGGATCCACCCCGCATGCCGTGGCAAAATCCCCCCGGGGTCCGTCCCATGCTGCATGGCAGCACGGTGCCCAGCATCTGAAGGGACGCAAGACTTACTTGCTGTCTATATTCCTCTTCTTACCCGATCTTATTAAAACTGATTTGTATTGGCCCACTTCTTGTTGGGCCTTTCTTACCGAGGCAAGAAAAGAAGCCTGCACCATTCCTTTCTCTATCACATCCCTCCCCCATCCGCCTGGAGCAGAACGGCACAATCGTATTGCAAGTGGATGGAGAAAACCGCGCACGCTTGCTTAGGATTAAACACACGCCGCGTCCTTGCTCAGCCCCTGACCTCCCACAGGAGAGGGGGAGGGAACGAGGTTCAGCAGAGGTACGAGCTGGCAGGAGGACCCAGAGCAGCCTGCTGGGCATTGCATGAGCTGCCATTCAGCTCACCGCGTGCCTGCAGCCTGCGTGATGCTCTTGGGACAGGTCAGTGACAGTGACACCTGTGAGCGGGCATCACCTTCCTCAGACGGTCGCGGCGGCATCGCTGAGATGGGCTGTTTCCCGGGCCCGGCTGTCCCTCTGCTGGCTTGATCAAAACTGCCTGCACGGGTTCTGTGCCCGGTGAACACAGAGCTGGGCACAGGGTGGGCGAAAGGAGACAGAGGTGCCACCCTCTCCATCAGCAAGCCTCCAAACGCCCCGCTCTGCCTCTCCCCAGTGGCCTCGCCACCTCCATGCTCCGCTCACCAGGGACGCTTTGTGGGAGACCAAGTGAAATCCCGTCCCAGCGCGACTGGCCTGCACGTGGCCAGGGACGAGGCAAGGGCAGCATGGAATGGCTGGCCAGGAGTCTGTGCATCGACCCGTAGAGAAAATCACCAGCCCCACAGCGCGCATGGCCCAGGGGCAGCTGCAGTGTCCGGAGAAAGGAAGACGAGGGCACTGGGGCTGGGATGCAGCATTTCTTTAATGAGAAGAGCAAGGGCGCATTTCGTCAGTGAGAAGAGGAGGGGGAAGAGCACTGAGCGCGAGAGGTCGAGGGCTCCACGGGGCACGAGGACATTGCCCGTCGCAGTGGGATACCAAGCGCCTGCGAGGCACTCCTTTCTCCCATGGCAGCTGCAGCCGGTGAGAGCCCTCTCCCATCTGCAGCGCGGGCGAGTGAAGTGCGTTGCCTCCGTCAACAGCAAAAGCTACGAAGCACGGGAGGGAGGATGCGGGGGCTACCTGGCGGTAGCAAGGAAAGCACAGGAAGAATAAGAGCAAGACGGCACGCTGTCAGGGGGTGACACACGGTTCCCTTCCATTCAGGGGGAGAGGCAGGCGTCCCACGCACTGGGAAACCACTGGCATCTCCCCGGTCCTGGATCCAGATGTCGTTTCTCCGTTCCGGGTGGTCCTCTCCAGCGGGAGCCATGCGCTGGCCCTACAAGCACACATTGCATGAACGCAGGGGCCCGCACAGACCGCTCCCGAGGCCTGCGAACCTGCCAAAGGAGCCCCCAGAGGAGAGGGGGACCCCCCCGGCGCTGAGGGAGCTCCCCACAGCAGCCGACAGAGAGGACCCCACGGCTGTGCTCTGGGGGAAAGAGGTGAGGATGGGGCCCGGCAGGGTCACCACCACCGGGGAGGGCTCGATGACGGTGGTGGAGTCAGCGCAGCGCAGAACACAAGGCTCGTTGCAGCTGTTTGCAAGGGGGGCTGGTCCGCAGGAGAAAGGCAGGCAGGGTCTGGAGCAAGACATCTCGTGGCGAGGGAGGCAGAGCTGAAACACAGAGCAGGGCATGAGCACGAGGCGGACGCCCAGGGAGAGGACGGCTGCGAGCCACGAGGGCACCTGCACAAAGAGTGAACCCGGCTGGGCTCAGACTTACCCAGCTGACTGAGGAGACGGCAGCGAGGGCAGCGCATGGCAGGCCTGGGGATGCACGGACTTTTATACCCTGTCCCCAAGCCTCGGGGAACCCGAAGCGTTCTTTACGCATGAAGCGCTTTCCTAACCGCCAGTATTTGCTGGCAAAGCGCTCCTGGATGGTTACACCTTTTCCCCTTTCATCTCAGAGGTTTTGCTCCTGTCCAACACGTGCCCAAGACTGAAATGTGCCCTTTGAGGCGCAGCAGTCATTACGCTGCTCCCTAAGGCCACAGGACGCTGTTGTCCGTCTCCTCTCAGCTGCTCACAGAGACGCTTCAGTGGCTTGCTGGCCACGCACATTCCTGGAGCGCAGCCGCTACCACCACCCTCCGCACCGCACACTGCCCTTCAGGCACTGAGGAGTGCGGCACCTGGAGTCACCTCGCCGTTGGGTCCAGCTCAGAGCCTTGGCCTGAACAGCAGAGACTCATACGCTCAGCAGCAATGGTTAGACATTGGGGCAACAGCCGGCTAGACACCCAGGTTTCATCCCACACAAGTGCCTCTGTCTGGAAGAGGATCAGAGACCCAGCACCATGAACAGCCAAAAGTTGCCTTTCTGAGGTATAGGGTCCTGACTCTCCTTTTCACGTGTCCTGAAACCATCGCGATTGAGAATTCTACTGGGGCATGATACGTACAGCCCAGGGGAAGGCAGAGGCTCGCCCACGACTCAAACCCTGGCAGTTTTACATCAAAATGCAGAACACCTCCTGCCAGCAAAGAGTTACGAAGGGGAGATGCAGTTTGTCTTAATGTCTTGATTTGATCTCGTTTAGTTTGGAATGGCAGGGTGTGAGTTTGTGTTTGGGAACGCTGGGTTGGGTTGCACTGAGCTGTGTTGGATGCAGCTGGGTTGGGTCAGGTTTGGTTGGGTTGGGCTTGGTTTCCAACAAAGACAATGGGCTCTGTGTGTCCCCCCGGGTGTGCAGCACGAACGTGCACCTATGGACATATGCATTCAGCGAAGCCTGTGGGATGACACTGTTCAGCCGTCCTTGTGGCTCACCCTCTGTCCAAGTCATCCAGGCGTCAGCCCTACATCAAAGGGGTGGCCAAAGAGCTGAGCTGGCCGCTCTCATCAGGAAGGTCCAGCTGTTTCTCTCCTGGCTGTGGATGGTGCGGTTCCTAGAGGACCTCACCTCTGCTTTTCTTCTTCCCTCCAGGCAGATGAGTTCAGCTCGGAGGGTTTACTGTTTACTGAAAAACAAGTCTGTGTTCAAAGATGTTCAAAGAAGAACCTTATGACTCCTTGCCCGAGGGTGATCCAGGACAAAATGGATTTGTTTTTCTCCTCCTGCTCATCCTGGAGGCCAACAGCCTCTGTGGGACACGGTAAAGGCAGGGAAGGAGAGCTCCCAGGTGCTTTGGTGGGCTCAGGGTCAGAGTGACTTAGTTCCCTTCCTGGGTCCAGGAAAGTGGAGGACTGCAAGAGCTGGGCAGAGGAGGAGCCCAAAAGAGGTTTGCCGGCTGTTGCCCCAATGTCTAACCATTGCTGCTGAGCGTATGAGTCTCTGCTGTTCAGGCCAAGGCTCTGAGCTGGACCCAACGGCGAGGTGACTCCAGGTGCCGCATTCCTCAGTGCCTGAAGGGCAGTGTGCGGTGCGGAGGGTGGTGGTAGCGGCTGCGCTCCAGGAATGTGCGTGGCCAGCAAGCCACTGAAGCGTCTCTGTGAGCAGCTGAGAGGAGACGGACAACAGCGTCCTGTGGCCTTAGGGAGCAGCGTAATGACTGCTGCGCCTCAAAGGGCACATTTCAGTCTTGGGCACGTGTTGGACGGGAGCAAAACCTCTGAGATGAAAGGGGAAAAGGTGTAACCATCCAGGAGCGCTTTGCCAGCAAATACTGGCGGTTAGGAAAGCGCTTCATGCGTAAAGAACGCTTCGGGTTCCCCGAGGCTTGGGGACAGGGTATAAAAGTCCGTGCATCCCCAGGCCTGCCATGCGCTGCCCTCGCTGCCGTCTCCTCAGTCAGCTGGGTAAGTCTGAGCCCAGCCGGGTTCACTCTTTGAGCAGGCGCCCTCGTGGCTCGCAGCCGTCCTCTCCCTGGGCGTCCGCCTCGTGCTCATGCCCTGCTCTGTGTTTCAGCTCTGCCTCCTTCGCCACGAGATGTCTTGCTCCAGACCCTGCCTGCCTTTCTCCTGCGGACCAGCCCCCCTTGCAAACAGCTGCAACGAGCCTTGTGTTCTGCGCTGCGCTGACTCGACGGTGGCCATTGAGCCCTCCCCGGTGGTGGTGACCCTGCCGGGCCCCATCCTCACCTCTTTCCCCCAGAGCACAGCCGTGGGGTCCTCTCTGTCGGCTGCTGTGGGGAGCTCCCTCAGCGCCGGGGGGGTCCCCCTCTCCTCTGGGGGCTCCTTTGGCAGGTTCGCAGGCCTCGGGAGCGGTCTGTGCGGGCCCCTGCGTTCATGCAATGTGTGCTTGTAGGGCCAGCGCATGGCTCCCGCTGGAGAGGACCACCCGGAACGGAGAAACGACATCTGGATCCAGGACCGGGGAGATGCCAGTGGTTTCCCAGTGCGTGGGACGCCTGCCTCTCCCCCTGAATGGAAGGGAACCGTGTGTCACCCCCTGACAGCGTGCCGTCTTGCTCTTATTCTTCCTGTGCTTTCCTTGCTACCGCCAGGTAGCCCCCGCATCCTCCCTCCCGTGCTTCGTAGCTTTTGCTGTTGACGGAGGCAACGCACTTCACTCGCCCGCGCTGCAGATGGGAGAGGGCTCTCACCGGCTGCAGCTGCCATGGGAGAAAGGAGTGCCTCGCAGGCGCTTGGTATCCCACTGCGACGGGCAATGTCCTCGTGCCCCGTGGAGCCCTCGACCTCTCGCGCTCAGTGCTCTTCCCCCTCCTCTTCTCACTGACGAAATGCGCCCTTGCTCTTCTCATTAAAGAAATGCTGCATCCCAGCCCCAGTGCCCTCGTCTTCCTTTCTCCGGACACTGCAGCTGCCCCTGGGCCATGCGCGCTGTGGGGCTGGTGATTTTCTCTACGGGTCGATGCACAGACTCCTGGCCAGCCATTCCATGCTGCCCTTGCCTCGTCCCTGGCCACGTGCAGGCCAGTCGCGCTGGGACGGGATTTCACTTGGTCTCCCACAAAGCGTCCCTGGCGAGCGGAGCATGGAGGTGGCGAGGCCACTGGGGAGAGGCAGAGCGGGGCGTTTGGAGGCTTGCTGATGGAGAGGGTGGCACCTCTGTCTCCTTTCGCCCACCCTGTGCCCAGCTCTGTGTTCACCGGGCACAGAACCCGTGCAGGCAGTTTTGATCAAGCCAGCAGAGGGACAGCCGGGCCCGGGAAACAGCCCATCTCAGCGATGCCGCCGCGACCGTCTGAGGAAGGTGATGCCCGCTCACAGGTGTCACTGTCACTGACCTGTCCCAAGAGCATCACGCAGGCTGCAGGCACGCGGTGAGCTGAATGGCAGCTCATGCAATGCCCAGCAGGCTGCTCTGGGTCCTCCTGCCAGCTCGTACCTCTGCTGAACCTCGTTCCCTCCCCCTCTCCTGTGGGAGGTCAGGGGCTGAGCAAGGACGCGGCGTGTGTTTAATCCTAAGCAAGCGTGCGCGGTTTTCTCCATCCACTTGCAATACGATTGTGCCGTTCTGCTCCAGGCGGATGGGGGAGGGATGTGATAGAGAAAGGAATGGTGCAGGCTTCTTTTCTTGCCTCGGTAAGAAAGGCCCAACAAGAAGTGGGCCAATACAAATCAGTTTTAATAAGATCGGGTAAGAAGAGGAATATAGACAGCAAGTAAGTCTTGCGTCCCTTCAGATGCTGGGCACCGTGCTGCCATGCAGCATGGGACGGACCCCGGGGGGATTTTGCCACGGCATGCGGGGTGGATCCTGTCCGTGGAGAGGTTCCTCCTGCCTACCTTGCCATGGGGCCTTTGGTTTTGTGTAACAAATAGAATCGCGTGTCTTCTCCCGGCAGGCTGGGCTGCTCTCCCTGCCATAGCATCCCCCAGCGCACAGCACCGGCCGGCACGGGGCACTGCAGCTGCTTCCCTTACGGCAGCCGCTTCGCTGACACGTTGGGCCTGAAGTACAAGGGCCGATCGCGCAGACGTGGCCTGTTAAGT
This sequence comes from Sterna hirundo, assembly GCA_009819605.1. Taxonomy (NCBI): domain Eukaryota; kingdom Metazoa; phylum Chordata; class Aves; order Charadriiformes; family Laridae; genus Sterna; species Sterna hirundo. Next base: position 24,678,161 of record CM020445.1, read on the forward strand.
CGCAAACTCCACCAACACAATGTCTGCTGCAAGACTCCCCAGACGAGGGCTTCTAGCACCGGCTCCGTGCGCTAGGAGCTCTAGCTTTTTTAGTACGTTAAGAATATTAGGGTCTGTCACCCACGGGAGCCTTCAAAGCGAAGTCCGCGTTCCAGGCGCGAATGCCATCAGCAACTGATAACATACTGAAGTTGTACTGTAACGAAGGCTCCGCAGGAGCACAAGGGAATGCAGAGCTGGGGAACGCCACCACAGGGGGCACCCGCGCAGCATGCCCTGCCCTGACCCATGGCTGCACCATCCCGGGCTTCCCAGCATCAGACGGGAGGGAGGATTCTACGACTGGCTCTCACCGCTTCTGTGCTAGTCAGGAGAAAATTATCTCCCTTGAAAGCGTTCAAGCCTTTCTCGCCAGGCTCCCAAAAGAGCCGGCACTTTGTGTACGTGGAAGGCTGCTGGGTCAAACACCCCAGGGCTTGTGTCCTCTTGCCAGTGGGGCTGGGAGGTGGTGAAGCGCTCTGCAGCTGCGTCTCCTCCTCTCCAACAGAGAACTCGTTCCCGAAGGCCCAGTCCTCATTTCCTTCCCGAGTCTGGACACTGGCCCTGCTTCTTCTTCCTCCCTCCTTTCCTTGGCAGAAACACTTTCAGCCCTGACAAAACGGGCCCGCGTTTCTGTCACTTAAACGCTGTTCACGCACGGTGTGCCACTGACGAGGCTGCACAAGAACGTGAGAAGATGCGTGCCTACCTGTGCTATCCCTTTCTCCTCCTTGTGCTATCCCCCATCACCCGTACTTTAACCAGGACCTTGCAGAGCCTGAGCGTCCCGGTTTCAGCTGGCATAGAGTGAATTTTCTTCCTGGTCACTGGCATAGTGCTGTGTTTTGGATTTAGGGTGAGACGAATGATGACACCAACCGACGTTTTAGTTGTTGCTAGGCAGTGTTTGCACTAAGTCAAGGACTTTTCAGCTTCTCACGCTGCCTTGGCAGCGAGGAGGCGGGGGGTGCACGAGAAGCTGGGAGGAGACACAGACAGGCCAGCTGACCCAAACTGGCCCGAAAGATATTCCATACCATATGGCATCACACACCAATAAAACCGGAGGGAGTTGGCCGGGGGGGTGTAGCGGCCGCTGCTCGGTGATTGGCTGGGCATTGTTCGGCGGATGGTGAGCAATTGCACTGTGCATCACTTGTTTTGTACATTCTTTAATCATTATTATTGTTGTTGTTATTGTTGTCTTTATTATTATTATTGTTGCTGTTGTTGTTTTCCCTTTCTTTTCTGTCCTACTAAACTGTCGTTATCTCAACCCACAAGTTTTTCCTTTACAGGACTCTCACCACCCCTACTTTGAGGGACATCCTGGTGCCTGAAGCAGAAATCCACTTCCTTCCCCTTCTCCCCCCCACACCAGAAAACCGAACCAAACCAAACGAAGCCAAACCAAGCCAAGCCAAAACCACCTAAAAGGACTATGGGAAAATAGTTTCTAAAGAGTTACTATTTCATTGTGATCTTCTGCTCATTTTCCGAGTAAACCAGGCTGAAGTCCTTAGCCCTGGGGAGCGTACGAAGGTGGTGTGCATTCCAGAAACAGCACCTGCCTTGCACCTACCCACATGTCTGATTTTTCCAGTTGAATGCTCAAAACCCCATCCTGTGCCGAAACAGTATAAATACAAGCGATAGCGAAATGCTTTTGGCCATCCAGGGAGGCCTTTTCATTCCCTCTGAGAGCATCCCGCCAGCCTGTAGCTTGTCTCTGGGAACTGCTGACCACGGGCTGCGCCAGGGGCGCCTGCCTGTGGGCAAGAGCCCTACAGAGGCGTATGCACGTCCATCTGCATATGGCCAGCCGTGTGTCTGCATACATATGTGTCTCTACGCAGATCCTTATGGAACTCATTGAACAAAACACATGTGAAAAGATTTAGATTCTCAGAAAATAATAGCCTTCCTTCAAAAAAGAAAACTGAATATATGTAATGCAAATTTACTGGTTGACATCCTGTGTTTCCGTTTTTATACATCATGTACGACACATAGGGAAAGACTGAAATCTGTAGATTGAACTACTCCACTGTTTTGAAGAAGTTTTATACTTTTAATAGAACAAAAGATCCTCTTTTGCCTTAAAAATCTGAAATGTTTCTCAAGTAGTTACAGCAAAATCATAGAGCGGGAGGAGCGTGGAAATACACAATATTCAAAGGCAGTCAGCCAAAGAAGTTTTGTTTGTTACACTTTTTCACTGATAGTAATTCACGAAAGTCATTTGGAAAAAAAAAAACAAAATCCAGACAATTAAAACACCTTTAAATCATCAAGATTACTATTATTACATAAGAGCACACTGAAAATGTAAATAAGCCACAATGCAAATGCACGTCTTTAGAATTGCTTATGAACTCTGAAACAACTCTGGTGACGTCTGTAACAGAAATGTTAGGTGTATAAAACAGGAAGGAAACGTCGTCTTTCCTCTTTAGATTCCTTTGTCCCTTAAAGCAGTCTTTAAAATGTTATGCAGGCACAAGACATGGTAGCTATCTCCGTAAAAATTTTGGTGGAGACCAACGCTGTCTATGGTTATGTCACACAACACTTAACATAACATTTTTGAACAAGAACGACGTTGACAGAGGAACTCTCACCAGAAGGTGAGATTGGTGAGGTGGACTCTGATGGCATGAAGTGTTGCCTTGACGGTGGGTTTAGTGTCCCTGTCACACGGGTGGAGTTCGTTTCATCTGCATGTAAGTCTCTGCAATGCGAGGGTGGGATTTGATACGTCGGTCATTGGTCTTTCCTATATCCCTCTGGCAACGTGCAGGTGCAAGAGGTGAGGTATTTGTGGGTGGTTGTTCAGCCGAGGGGAACTGGCCTAGGAGCTGGGGTGAAATAGCTTCCTTCTCATATTAAAGAGAGCCCCTTTCACCTCCCTGTTCCTGAGGCTGTAGATAATAGGGTTCAATACAGGGGTCAATACAGAATAGAACAGAGAGAGCACCTTGTCCACCTCCAGGGAATAGCTGGATTTGGGACGTATATAGATGAACACAGCTGTCCCATAGAACAACGTCACTACAGTGAGATGTGAGAAGCAAGTGGAGAATGCTTTATACCTTCCTTTGGCAGACCTGATTTTGAGGATGGAGGAAATGATGAGGCTGTAGGACACCAAAATGAGCAGAAAAGGCATCAGGATGACAAAGGCAGCAGCCAGAATGATCTGTAGCTCATTCCAGTAAGTGTCTCCACACACCAGCATCAGCACTGGCTGGATCTCACAGAAGAAATGGTTGATCACGTTGGAGCCACAGAAGGGCAAAGAGAAGATAAATGTAGTGTGCCCAAGGGCCACGAGGTTGCCACATATCCATGAGGAAGCAGCCAGCTGCATGCATACCTTCTTATTCATGATATCCATGTAATGCAGGGGGCTGCATATGGCTAGGTAGCGGTCATATGCCATAGCAGCTAAGAGGCAGCACTCAGTCGCCCCAAAGAACAGAAAGAAATACATCTGTGCAGCACAACCTGCAAAAGAGATGGACGTATCACTTGAAAGAAGACTGACCAGCACTCTGGGCAGGGTCACAGAGGTGTAGCAGATCTCCAGGAATGACAAGTTCCTGAGGAAGAAGTACATGGGAGTGTGCAGGACAGGGTCCATGTTAATTACAAGAAGAATAATCAGGTTTCCCAGCACCGTGATGATGTAGATACATAGAAATAGGATGAAGAAGATGACTTTCATATCTGGGTGATGAGAAAAACCCAGGATAACAAACACGATCGCAGAAGTTTTATTTCCAGTGGTCCCTTCTTCAGAGGATTTCATCTTGGAACAGTAAAGACACAGTGACAACAATGAAACAGCATGGTACGTTTCTTAAGTCGAGCCAAATAGCCCTCCGTTGCTAGCAGTCGCTTACATGAAATTCAGCGTCAATTCCAGTCCTAAAGCGAGGCATCTGCTGCTCTCGGAGAAGACTGGTGGTGCGCACCCTGGCCACCATCTGCCACGCAGGGCAGGCAGGGTGCACCCCTGTGGATCTTGTGTCACGTTCGTGAGCCCCATGTGGATATGCTGGACAGCCCATGACATCTAAATCTACAGAGCTGTGCTTAGGCTTCTCAATCATTCCTGAGATGCCTGTGTTTCAGATGCTGAAAGCTTAGATGTCTTGATAAACTGTGAGGATAAATCCCACCCAACGTGTCCAGCAGCCTATAAGTCTGTTTTTCCACCCTCCCACCTATTTCATGTTAACCTGCTATGATGCCTGTGTTAGTTATGTGCACGTTCTGTTAGAACCATAGTTGACCTCTGGAGGATTTTAGTTTAAATTAATAGTTTCATTCTACTCTCAGCCACCTCGCATCGGAGCTTGGACACGTAGGATAGTTACAAATCTTAAAATGGAAGAGATGACCTGTCATGGTGCACTCTCTTTGTTGAAAGCTTAGGAAGCGTTGCATGCCAAATTCAGATCTCCATGTATGCATGGACATTTAGGTGCTTATACATAGGTGTCCCATGCCGTTTTGTATGACTCAGTTATCCAAGCACAGGGTTTGCAGTTTTTCATTAGGATTGAAAGCCAGTCTCACTCTACTCTCCTGGAAGTCATCTGCCAAGAACCTCATGGATCTGTACAACGAAACCGAGTACCTGCATTTAGACACCTAACTCCGAGCCACAGAATTCAGCGTAAACCTGATTACCAGTCACAACCAGATAAAATGGCTCAAGAAAGATGCTGTAACCTCTCAGGGCACTTCATCATGATCATGCCTACAAGCCTTTGCATTAGTCTGTCCTCAGTAGAGGAAAGAGAGGCTTCGTACTAGCCTCCGGACCTGAAAGAGAAAATGGCCCAAAGAATGTGTAGCTTTTTAAAAGCTTGTTCAGGATTGGAGTTTGCCTCAACTGATTTACGCAGAGGTAAATTAAGGAGAAAAATCATTCTCCAGTGGTGGAGATAGGCACTTCCAGAAGACAAATTTGCCTCGTTCTGAGGTAAAAGCCTAAAATGGACCTGAGAAGTTGCCCATTAAAAGAATGTATTTCTCTCCATCAACTGCCACAGGTGTTTCAATAGTCAGTTCAGGTACAGATGCTTATCAGTACCTAAATTGAGGTAAAATCAGTTGTATCAGATGTCTCCTGGAATACGTATGTTGAAAAGAAAGCACAAATCCCGTGGCTGTGTGATTTTGTGTATGTGCATTATCAGAAGTAGAATTATTACAGACAGTTATCGCTAATACTGAGTCAGTTACTTTACAGTACAGCACAGTAGGGTACAACCTGTACTTTAACGTGGGACCTGGTTTACTCAGGGAAGCAAGATCTCTAGAAGAAGCGAATATAGTCTTTGGGAAGGCAGGAAAGACAGATAAGGCCTTTAGAAAGGAAAAGGCAACCCGTTATCTTTGGTACCCAAGCTTAGGTAGCCAAAGTCTCCTTCAGGAGGCTTTGAAAGGCACGTTCCTCTTTCCACTGACCATAAAGGAAACCTCAATGACCGTCTGAGACGGAATGATTAGCTTTCACGTGATCCCATTTGGTAAGATGGATCCCACTCTTAGGTGAGCTCGCAGAGGTGAGGTACATCCAAGGCACGATTCAGACTACTGTGCAGATAGGCTTCTGGTTTATCACTTCTGATTTGGCCTCTCTGGTGACTCCCTACTACATTTTTCTTCATTGTTTATAGAGGGAGGCCACAGAGCTCAGGATCCCAATATCAGTCCGCAGGTCGAGTCTTGCGGGAATCATCCCTTCCTCATTGCCTCTATTTGACCCCTTCACCTTTACTTTTCCAAACTCTTTTCCAGAGCTTCCATTCTACCCTTTGGCACACCTCTGTCTTGCCTCTACTCTCTCTGGTAATTTCTTTTCAGGTGAGCACTCCTTCACTTGTAGGTTATATTTCTAACAAAAATATGGATTGCTGTTAGTATGCATTTTCAAAAGAATCTCTGCATTCCCCATTCATGTGTTTCATGTTTTTACAACTGATGGGTAAGCATTCTCTAATTCACGTCAGTTGTACATTGTCTTTATAACTTCCCTCAAAATCCTGCCTTGAGAATGCAGATGTCCATTTCTAAAACATCCTATCAAATATTAACATGCAGGATGCCTTCTTTTTCTCTTAAACTGAAGTAACTATGAAAACATTTTCCATGCGTAAAAAAAAAATCACTATAAATGACAACACTGCCCCCCCCACCAACCAATAAGAAAAAGCACTTTAACATAACATAGCATATCACAAGTTCTCAGGCATGACTGTAATTTCTTATAATAACTAAGATTAAACTGAGCTTAATAATATTTTCTGAAGGGAACATGCTGTATCTGAGAGAAATAAAAACAACGTAGACATTAGCTTCCGATGCTGAATGGTAAACTTGTGTACTAAGCCCTTAACAGAAATTTGGCGATATTTGAGTTCAAGGAACAACATAAACTGTTCAGACTCAGTTGAACTCAGCTTGTTTGCGGTAACTCAATGACTATGGGAGAAATTCCAGCCAAGCCAAGCTATTTTTCACCTACCTCTGCAGTCCTTCTCTTGTTTCTGTGCTCCATCTACTAAATCAGGGGGGAACTGTAGTATTTGATGTTTCCTCAGCAGCCCTAGAGACATGGTCCTTGTTGCCTTCCAGGTGCTCTCTAAGATGAAATCACAGAAAAGGTACATGGTCAACACCTGAGCTCTGCAGCAACCTCTCCTGAGACCTGTGTGATTAAGCTGAGATGGGAGATAAACTGGGATTTACTGCCCATCTCAGAACACAACTTGTCTCTCCATCGTTTGGCGGTTGAAAGCATGGATCTCCAGGTACTCCCAACCCCAGAACTCCAGAACACTGGGGCAGTGAAGTCTGTTAATGAGAAGCATTTCTGTGTCAAACTGTCAAATCCCATAGCATTTTTAGGTTGGAAGGCTCTGTGGAGGATAAGAGGAAAGAAGGATATTTAAGGAGCAAAGCCCTCAGTGTGTCCTTTTGACTTATAGTCTACCAAGGATGTAAAAAATCTTTCAATGTGGCCTGGAACAATCCACAGTTCCATGCTTGGAATTAAGGAAAGAGAGGCTTAGGAATTACATGGTTGGTTCCTCTGTGGCCAGAAAAATAATGGTTTGATTTTTTTTTTCAGTCCAAGTGTGTAGGCTCAAGGCCCACTGTTTGCTCTGGGCCATCACTCGTTTGCACCCAAATGCTGCTCCCTACTGAGAAAAAATGTGCTATTGCCACACAGGTAGCAGCCCCGGCTGTGTTGGAGAAGGCTTCTTGAGAGACTGTGGCAAAATGACTCCCTCTGGTCACTCCATCCTGACTTACAGCTCTTCATTCCTCAAACAGCGTGGGGAAATGGGACCTTCTGAGTTCCTCTTGCCATTTGCCATCCTCTGCTCTATGTCACTTGCCTTTCTGGGCGCATGACAGACATAAGGCATCTTGGTTCCTAGCTCCTCATTATCACCTTCTGAGGTTGAGAAGACGACAGGTGCTTTGAGATGAGAAAAGCAGTAAAGACCCAAGGCCAGCATGTCCTTTTGCATCCTACCCATCCCAGGGCAGGAATGTCTGCATCAGCAGGCCATGGGGAAACAGGGAGACCCTTGGACTCTGAGGCGGGCTGTCTGACTGGAAGTGGCAACAGTCTTTCAGGCATAGAAGCCATTTCAAACTTTTTTGTTTGGTTTGTTGATTTGGATTTCTGGGGTTTTTGGTTTTTTTTTGGCTTAGGCACGTTTCCTCACTTCCATCTTAGAATCAAAGAATTGCCTAGGTTGGACAGGACCTTTCAGATCATCGGGTCCAACCATCAAGTCAACCTAACACTGACAAAGCCACCACTAAACCTTGTCCCTATCAATCTTAGAAGCCATCAGATTGACTTCTCTTCATACAAACACACTTGTCTTCCCTGATCTTACCTCTTCTGTCTCAGCTTCTGTTGTCTTCATTATCAGAGGAGAAAGTGCAACTAAGGCATGCCAACTAAGGCATCTTCTCCCCCTTCCCACGTCACGGTAGCGCATAGGACAAGCCCTTCTTGAGCAACAACAGAAACAAGCAACACAAACTGGGTAGGGGCTACAATGAGGACGGAGGCAGGAGACAGGAGTATTTCCTCTTTCCCACTATTGCCTGATGAGCTGGTACTTCTCTGATCACCTTTCTTCAGTGTTGGCACCTGAGTTGTTTGCCTCTGTCCCCGATCATCAGAGCAATTTCCGCATAGTCTTCTACAAAGGAGACTGGCTTCCCTTGTGCTCTTGTTTGACTCCTGGAAGAAGCCAGTAGTACGAGGTTCTGTTCCTGGCCTGAAATTGTTCGTGTAGAAATGAACTGTGCCTGGATTCAAGGGTGAGTTTACACCACCAACATGACCAGGGGTGTGAGAAATGCGTGTTTCCTGTGGCCTTATCTCCCAGTGAAGCATTTAGTTACCACAGCACCTTGGACACCCCTGCTGTGCTGTTCACAGAGACAGGAAACAGGGGGAAGACTGTCCCTTTTTCTTTTTGAATCCAGGTCATCTTGAAACTGAACACGGAGTCCTTCCTTCAGATCAACAAGCCAGGTGGGGACCTCTGCTCTTGGGGGCATTCTTGAGCAGGCTGGAGGGCAAACACTGCAATTTCTGCCCTGAGAATGGGAACCCTAGAGGAAAAGGTCAAGCCAAGGAGCTCTGCATTACTTGACTTAACAGGGGAGCCCCACAAAGATGGATAGAAATCTCCTTCCCTGAGGCACTGGAGTGGGAATTAGAGGCTTTCTTTTAGGACGTGAAAGAGACAAGACTCGAGCCTTGGCTGGGCTCCAAGGGGTCTGGTGGGACCTGGGAGTGTGGGGTGACCTTGGGATGCGCTGGGTGTTTGCAGTGTGCGTCAAGCTGGACCAGCTGGCGTATGGGGCACCCATGGGGTGGGGAAGAGGGCTGGTGCCCAGGCAAGGGTCCTGGCCAGCAGAGGGGCTATGCCGGTGCAAAGGGGACCTGTGAATGTGTGTGAGCTTGTGCCTGCGCTAGTGACCTCCTGTCTCGGCCAGCCCCAGAGGAGGAGGGGACATTAGCTGAAAGTTCTGTAATGTTTTTTCGGTGAAATTTGGATGCAGGTTTTCCAGACGGTTTCTTCTCTTACGAAGAAGCTCTTCCTTGCAGATATGTCATCAGTTCGTGTTGCTAGGGTGCCCCATGGTGAGTCTCCACCCATGGGATTACTCCCTAGAGATCCTCAACAACGATTGAAATCAATGCTTGGTACAGTTCAGGCTTTATCTTTGTCCATTTTTATGAAAGTCAAGACTGACCAGGAGGTAGTTCAGTCTAAAAGGGTTTCTATCCAATATGATGTTGTAGTCACTGCAGCAGTTTAGTAATGAGACTCAAACTACAGAGTAAAGGATGATTAAATTCACCAGGTAACTATTTTTTCTGATGCTGACATTAACTGCGCCTCAACCAGAAAAACATAAGTTGCTGAAGTATCCAGTCTGAGACAAGGACCTGAATGCAGACTGAAACCTCGCACCACCCAGTGTGCTCACAGCTTGGAAAACGGAGCTGTAAAAATGGGGCACATACTCAATATTATGCATATTGGTTCGTATGTAAGTAACTAGATACCATTGCTGTGTGCATGAGCTCTATTATGGATGTGGGAAAGGGAGTTTATTCTTATGAACTACATCGCTCTTAATGAATTTCTAGTAACGGATTATTCTCCATGGTTTCCATTCTTGGAGTAGAAATTATATTTTTGCTCACGGTATTTAACAAGAAATTCTAAGATTGATGGTGAATCAGTGTGCAAGTTTGTACTCCTCCATGACAAAGCATTTTGAGAGAGTTCTTACATGTGCCCTTGTATGTGTATGTTCAGGGCCATGCGAATGAGTATTACATTTTTATAAAAAATTCACGTGTGTATTAACGAGTGGGATTTTTCAATGCAATTATCACTGTTGATTACATATATAATTTTTTATATATCTTTCAATGAAAAGCAGATCTTTGGTGTGTTTGTGTCTGAGTTCATGTGCTATATACCTGTAAGTTTATGTGTACATTTTTACTATGGATTAGTATAAGTGATACCTTTATATATTTATGTACTTTCTTATACATATCCCTGTGTGCAAGAGCAGGGAGTGGCTGTCTGCTGGACTATTTGCAATTCATTCTATAATTGTTTATGTGAATTTCATGAAATATATGTTAAAACTTACATTTCAGGAGGGAGAAAGAGCAGGATGGGAGGCAGGGAAGAGGGAAAGAGGGAAGAACAGAGGGAGGGAGGGAGAGAAGAAGGACGGACTGGTAGTGACTTTGATGCTGTTCCCAAAGGTTTATTTGCGAGCCATAATCTATAGATAGTGCTTTCGCCCCTGAAAGTTAACATATTCTGATATTGATTATTTCCTTAGCAGACAATTCCTAGCTCTTTCCAAGAGATGACAAATGTCACAGCAGTACTGGAATTCAGGCTACTGGGCTTCAGTAGCAACCCACGCTGCCAGATCCTGCTATTCACCCTGTTTTTAGTTATTTATATTCTCACCATCCTGGGAAACATGATTATTATTTCGGTGGTGACACTTGAGCCACGACTTCATTCGCCCATGTACAAATTTCTCAAGAACCTCTCTTTCCTAGAGGTCTGTTACACCACCACAATTGTACCCAAGATGTTGGCCAATCTACTGGCCCAGAGGAAGACCATCTCTTTCTCAGGATGCATGGCACAGCTTTATTACTTCGTTTCCCTGGGAGCCACTGAGTGCTACCTCTTGTCAGTGATGGCATATGACCGATTCCTTGCGGTCTGTGAACCTCTGCACTATGGTGTAGCCATGACTGCTGAGTCTTACACCTGTCTGGCTGTGGGCTCCTGGGTCACCGGTGTTTTTACTGGTCTTCTGCCCTGCCTGATGGTCTCCAGATTGCATTTCTGCCGTTACAACCTCATTGATCACTTCTTCTGTGATATCTCTCCACTGTTGAAGCTCTCATGCTCAGACACCACTGTCACAGAAGCTGTCATCTTCATCCTCTCTCTCCTGGTCCTCTCCAGCTGCTTTCTGTTGACTCTTGTCTCATACCTACTTATAATTCTCAACATCCTGAAGATACCTTCTGCTTCTGGAAAAAGAGTTACCTTCTCCACCTGCAGCTCACACCTCATGGTAGTGACTATATACTATGGTACAATGATTTCCATGTACGTCCGTCCCACCTACAACCTGTCCCCAGAGCTCAACAAGGCTGTATCTGTGCTCTACACAGTGGTCACACCCCTCCTGAACCCAGTAATCTACAGCTTGAGAAACAAGGCATTCAAGAAGGCCCTGGGACAAGTTGTCGTCAGACACCATCGTCTCCATTCTTTTTAAGTTGGGAGCACTTCAAGACTGACTGTTGTTGATGTTCAGGTTCTTTGTTGTATTTTGACTACAGAACAGTTATCACTGTAAACTGAAATGTCTCCTGGACTATACAATGTTTTACTTTCCTCTTTTTCTTCTTTTTCCTCTTCCCTTCTTTCTTTGCACACCATTTCATTTACTTTTCATTACTATTATAATTACTATCTGAATTGCCCTTTTCTTCTTGTTAGTGCACAGACACAAACACACATGAGCATTCAAAGGCTAATATATAATTTTAAATTTACAAAATATTTATATATTTCCTTCCTTGTAGATTTCAGTCTTGGTTTGCCTGGTCATTTTTCTGAATTCACTGATTCAGATTAAACACCATTCCCTTTTTCTTATACTTCACTTGGGCCATGTGAAACTAATGTCTTGACAAAAAGTGTATTTGCCTTTTATGATGAAAATGTATCCCCAAACCACATTTTATTGTTACTTTACAATAATTCAACACTATGAGAAATCATCTAAATCAGGATTCATGATAGCTAGGTGAGGAGACCAACGCCGGTGCATACAGAGAAACCAGCTTAGACTTTGGGTGCGTCTCCATTGCTAAATAACTTAACCCTGGGGTTTCTCTGAGGTTATTGTATTATAGCCATAGAAATCACAAAAATGCTAGTCCTTTTTTGATTGCCCTGATAAATAGAAAGAATGAAATATTATCCTCTGAAATGAAATCTGGGTGTGATTCTACAAATAGCTCACTGAAAGAACTACTTTTGACTTAGCAGAGTGGATGAGACCAGGCCAGATTTCACTCTTTTCACTAAAACCAGTCTTCCACAACTACTTCATCAGTCATTTGCCCTCCAACACCTGCACAAAACCCCCTGGCATGGCCTTGGGAACGAGACACATATCCTCGGCATCAGATTATATATAAAAACGGTACTTTGACCGGCTGCAGCCTACCATTCATTTTGTTTTCGGCATTTTGAATGAAAAACGAGTACAGGCAGAAGCATTATGTCTGAGAAGCAGAAATATCACGCAGTGCCTAAATGACACTTGGGCCAAGAGCTACGCAGCGTGGACACAACATTAGGAGGTTAGCCGTCAGCACGGGCAGATGAGAGTGACTGTACACCAGGATGGGGAGCAAGGGATCATGCTCCAAAGCAGATCCCTGCTTTTAGTTGTGTAGGATCTGTTAACTTCTGCATCGGGGCTAATCACCAAGGCACACCATGGTCCAAAACAGGTAAACTGAATTGCCTTACAGAAGTTACTGTTTCTTTCTGTTGATTATAACAGAAATCCTGGTGACTGGCTTTGTTGTAAAGACCTAATTTTCTTTCATGCTCTAGAAGATATACCATGATCTGAGATTTTATTGGTTCTTTAAGTTGTCATTGAGGAAGATACACCTTTCTAAGCTTGACTCATCTGTGAGGGTGACATGAAACGCATGACAGATATTCTTATCCTTCTGCACTGACTATAGAGGGATCTGAAGTGTTCAACTGAGACTACGCTTCTGGCTCATAAGTAACTGCTGTTAGGCAAAAGCTATCTTCTCCTAGGTGATTTATAAAGCCAATTTATGTATTATACATTTGTTTATAGGATAGTTTGGGTTGAAAGGCACCTCCGAAGGTCTCTAGTCCAATGTCACACTAGAAGTACGTGATCTCTGCCTAGGACATCAGAGCAGATTGCCCGGAGCTTTTTCAGTCCAGCCTTGAGAACCTCCCAGGGTGGAGACGGCCACTCTGAGCAATCCCTGCTTGACTGTCCTTGTCATGAAAAACTTTTCCCTCGTAGCCAGCCTGAACCACTTTGCTTCAACTTATGCCTGTTGTGCCTTGCCCGTTGTGAAGAACCTGGCCCTATGATCTTAACGACTGCTAGGAACTTCGGGGCCTTTCATCTGACATGTTCTGCAGTCACTCAGTCCCCAACATGTATCGCCGCATGGGTGTTCTTCCCCCTGCAGTGCGTGACTTTCCATTTGTCCTTGTTGAATTCATGAGGCTCCTGTTGGCCCATTGTTCCAGTTTGTCTAGATCCTAGTGACTGACAGCCCTGTTGTTGTGGTTTAACCCCGGCAGGCGGTTCAGCCCCACACAGCCACTTGCTCGCTCTCCGCTGGTGGGACGTGGGAGAGAATTGGAAGGGTAAAAGCGTAAAAGCTCGTGCGTTGTGTAAGAGACTCGTAATTTCCGCTAAACAAAGACTGAGAGAAGGAGCCGGAGGGAAGCATGAAACGGATGGTGAGAGACAAAGGGGAGGGGGAGGAGGCCCTCGTGCCTTCCTGAGGAATGTCTCAAACACTAGCAAGTCCAGCTGGATAATGTGGAGTCAGGATAATGTAGGCCTTCTGCTCGAAGAACTGATAAGGCTAAAACCTGCTTATCTCTTGTATGACTCATGGGGAGGCCTAAGAGCGCAGGATGGGCTCAGAGGTGTGACAGGAGAGCCCTGCTTTTAGTCAGCAAGGAGAATATAACAGGAATCTGCGTAGGTTGCTGTTTCTTGTAGTGCTTTGTTTCTTCAAAAGGCTACTGTGCCCGATGAATGACCTTTGCCTCATTATCCGTGAAATGCGTATTAAAGTTGACACCCCTGTATATGCTAATGAAAGTTATCGAAATCATGCTAAACATATATGACTACAGCACTCGTTTCGCCACCCAAATCATGCTACACGTCACCTGGGGGGGCAGGCAGAAACCTGAGCTGAAACTGCCCCATATCGGTGGACATAAAAGGGGAAAATAAGTGCCACTGGGGGATACACAGAAGAGCGCTTTTACCACACCGTTGGCAGGAACAACCCTGGAACCAGGACCGGTGATCTCCTTATCTCTGTCTCGCTCTCTCCCTCCTTCTCTATCCCTCTGGTTCTCTTTCTTTTCTCTTTTATTTTAAAGTTGTTAAGTAATGCAAGGCATACCTTACCACTCGCCATAATTCATGGTGTATCTGTTGTTCTGTACCGCTCGCCATAAGTTGTTGTATACCTAACCAATTATCATTAGTTAGACTTAGTCAAGACATATATTAATCACTATGGGAATTTAATAAATGTTTGTATATGGACCTTGAGAGTTGTCTCACCTTAGCCTGTGCTGCTGGGGTTTTGCGAATCTGAGTCACTTGCCCCCTCTCTTTTCTGAGTGGGGCGTGACAGGTTGGTAAAGCACAGCTGTGCACGCAAGCAAAGGAATTTATTCACTACTTCCCATCAGCAGGCAGACGTTTAGTCATTTCCAGGAAAGCAGGGCTTCATCACGTGTAATGGTTACTTGGGAAGACAAACACTGCAACACTGAATGGCCCTCCTTCCTCCTGCCGCCAGCTTTTATTACTGGGCATGGTGTCATAGGGTATGGGATATCCCTTTGGTCATTGGGGGTCAGCTGTCCTGGCTGTCCCCCCTCCCAATGTCTCGTGCACCCCAGCCCAGCCTACGCGCTGCGGGAGGGACAGAGTGAGAAGCAGAAAAAGGCTTTGATGCCGTGCAAGCACTGTTCAGCAATAGCTCAAACATCCCCGTGCTACCAACAGTTTTGATCGCAAGTCCAAAACATAGCACCATACAAGCTACTATGAAGAAAATTAACTCTATCCCAGGCAAAACCAGTAAACCTGTCCTCTGACTGGTCCCTCCAGCATGGTGTCATCGGTAGCCTTGAGAAAAGTGAACCACCTCTCCTTCGTTGATAAAGGTGTTGTACACAACAGGTCCCAAGATGCGTCCCTGAGGTGTTCCACCTGTCACCAGCGTCTCGGCACAATATCACCCATTAACAAGTACCCTCTGACCCCAGTCTTCCAAGCAGGTTTTTTGACGTGTCGTATTATCCACCCAGCCAGATCATAATGTCCTAATGTAGATAAATAGGATGATCTTGTCTCCCACAGCCAAGCTAGTCTATCGCAGAAAAATCCAGGAATGTGTCTGTCAGATTCTTACCCTCTCAATATGCCAGCAATGACTCTCTCCATCATTTTCTTATGAATGTTATCAGAATACCTGTGTTCAGTTGATTCCATAATACCATGGTATCCTGTCCGTGAAAGACTGATTTGCTAGCAAAAAATTAATGGGTGACTACAGAATCTCTGTCAGTGTCGAATATTCTTCTGTCCTGTCCAGGTTTGATATCATGGATGTGTGCTCTGTGAAAAGAAGTGTGCCATGAAAGCACAAAACGTTGAGGTATAATACCAGAAGACAAAACCAAGATGGGAAAGACGGGGTCTGGTCCCACCCTTGCTGATGAAAAGAGGTCACAAGAATTATGATACCACTAAAATATATTCAAATCTTATTTGGGAAGGGGCCAGACGGGATCCTTGAAGAGATCTGTCATGCCCGTGCTGTTAAAACAAGGGGTGCATGTTGCAGTAAAAGAAGGAACCACGCGCATATTGAATCTGAACTTCATCTTAGCAGTGAGACTGCTATGAACGACGAAGTGAGCTGCACCTCAGATGCGTCTCTTTTTCCCCCTTGCAGGAGTGGGAGCATAGAAAGTTATCTCACATGTAGGTAAATGAACTCCATCCCAGTTGAAGACCTTATTCCCAGAGGGACCAGGGGACTCCCATCCAGCTGCCAGAGAGACTGTAGGGTCTGGGAGTCTCTAGGGGTAGACCTGTGTGTGTGGGCATCTGTGCAAGTGAAGTGGTGTCGGGGGGGGACAGTGTTGGATGAGAGACTTTAAACACAGTAAAGGAGAAAAAATAAATCTCCCATTTCCCTCTTCTGTCTATCCACCTACATATTTGAATATTTGTTTACCTAAAGTTTATTCAAAGTCCAGTGAAGTAATATTTAAGATTTCTTCTCATTTAGGAATTCTAATTCTTCTAATTTAGGAATTAAGATTTTTTTTTTTCCTGTTTACTGAAATTTTTGAATTTTTGAATCAGGCTAAGGCTGACAATACAGATAAATACAGGATGACAGAGAATCTTGTTGTTTTCTTTGGTCACATAGTAGTGGCATCATAGGATCTACGTGGAAATGTAAAATTTCAGAGAAAACCATGGTGCTCACGCACCAAGTTTCTTCTCCTGGCTAGGATGCCCATGATGCAAATTCTCTTTTTTTTGCAGCGTGCTTAATAGGAGATGAAGACTCCTGAACAACATCAGTCCTGAATGTCGACCACAAACATGTCATCTCAGTTGTATTTTTGTAAAACTGTGGTAAACCCATGGATGACTGCCACGCCACAGCTGCAAAGATGCCGAAAGGGGATAAATCATTAATAGCTTCTTTCTTTGGCACACTAGGCAAAACGCACACAATTACAGAAAGTCAAGCTCAGGCTTTTTTGGCTTTCTGTAAACTGCAAAGAAAGGTGCACGGGAGAAAAAAAGAGAAGCTGTGTCAACTCTTTGTACTGATGGTGTGTGGTAGTTCTTTCAGATGGGATGCATCTGCTCCCATTTAGACATCCAGATTACAGACACCATATTTCTATATGAGCTATAGGGACATTAAGGTACGGGTCCATTAAGTAGCTATCTATCTCAGTTGTTAGTCGCATCGTAGGCACCAAAGATTAGTAGAATAAAGTCCGTCATTTAGACAAGAGATAAGCAATCCACAATGTGAAGCTTCTCTCAGATGATTTTGGGAGGGAGGGAGGGATGCCTGTAATATTAAGGATCACTTCTTCAAATTAATCTCTTCATTTCAACCAACATATCCAAGATACGATGATTTATTTCACTTGGTCTTAGCATTACTTAGTAGACGGCTTGTGTTTGCAGTACCACAGAGGCCAGGGTTACACAGCAGTCTTCAAAACAGAATGGCTAATGAAAGGAATTATAAGGTGCAGCACTGGGAATATAAAAAACTAACTAATAGCTTTTTAATTTGTTTATTTATTTTTCTTATTAGCTCCTGGCTCAAAATATTCAGGGTTTTATACACAGAAGATAATTGTCCCAGAGGCAGCCAGGAAATATTTAGGCTTCAAAAGTAAGGCTGAGAATTTAGAGTTAGGAATATGAAAAGAGATGAGCCGCAAAGGAAGAGGTGTGTAGTAGACTCTTCCCCCGTGCGTCACCAGGACAAACACAGCGGAGCATCTCTTTGCCTTGGGTAAACTGTATTGAATGTTGTTACATATAACGTTTGACTAAAAGATGCAGAGATTGAGGGTGAGGATGAAAAAGACAAAAGATGTAGATGACAAATGAGAGAACTTCAAGAAAGCTTTACCTTGTATTTTGGGAAACGTTGACTTATATTTTCTGGCAGTTCACTGTTATTTTGCTCTCTTCTAGGGATTTGAGAGTGCGCACGCATGAATGTTAGTTTATTATTATTTCATGACAGTATTTTCTACTAACAAACTCATTCAATACATTTTAGTACCTTTTTTCAGGAAGAGGATACAAGAATTGCAAACAGGTAAATGACATCTCAAGAAAAGAAGCAGATTTTTTTCTTTGGTGAGTACACAAATACCAGACCAAGTAATTCAGTGAATGTATGGGGTTTTTTTGAAGTACCGTGAGTTAGTGTTCATGCTCAGGTTCATGATCTAGGCCCTTTGAATGGCCAAAGGAAACAACTTGGCCACATGTGTCTGAGACAGGCAGAATGAATCTGCAATTAATGGTGCTAGTCTCCACTAATTATCTTATCTACTATCTGCTACAACTGAGCTCTGGGCTCATTTTAAAAATTCATGGGGAAAAAAATTGAAACTTTCATAGTACTAGGATTTTTGTTGCATTCCTTCATAAATGTGAGTATAATATAAATGTAAGAATAATGCTATTAAATTCATTATAAGACTAGTGAAGAGCACTAAAAATCTTTTCCCAATGGGTTTAGAATGTCAGTCTGCAAAGATTAGTGTCATCAGTGGTGTAGGAGACTAAAAGGGTAAAAGACATTCCACTTTTAGTATCAAATTGCACAATCAATTGCACTCTCATGACTCAACTCTCAGCCCATCTTCTTATCTATTTTTTCATTTTGGCTTTTTCTGTAAATGGAGAGGGGAGAAAAGTTATAAAATGTGTACTTATTTCTCATTCTTAAGTACCATCTTCTAGACATTCCTTTTCTTTTTTTTTTTCCTGATGAAATAACGGGGGGATCTAAGGAACTAGTTTTGATTTTTGTGAATATCTTTTAGATAAATCCAATAGGGAGACAGTTTCCCACCAGTTGTTACCTAAGAACTCGTTGACAACAAGAATTTTCTGAGAAGTAATGAGTTTCCCATTTCCAGACTCAAGTGCCTAAATGAAAGAAAACAAGATGCTGGTAATGATTTAAACCAAAGAATTCATTGCTGTGTTGTAGGACATTGGGTGACACACCATTAAGGCCTTTGAGCTTCTCATAGTGTCATGATAGCTCAGAGATCAAGCTCACGCTCGCATCTGATCTCCCTGAGTGGCAAAAGTATGGCTTGGTTCTGCCGGAGCTCAGGAGTGGACCAGCTGGGTCTTAGGAGAGGCAACCAAAGCAAAGGATGGGGGAGGAAGACGTGGGAACTGCCTCATAGCGTAGATCTGTTTCTTGAGATGCTGAAGGAGCAAACTGGGTGGAGGTACTTGGTTCTGAGAACTCGAGCCTGAACTCTACAAACCACCAAAGGGAAGGTGAATATGATCCGTCTCAATTATTGGCCAAGACAGCCATCTACACTGCTTTCTGAGTTGGAAACACCTACTTAGATGAGATGCATCGTATGTTTGTGCATCTTGTGACACCTCTCAGTTATGTGACTAACACCACAACAACGAGGAAAATATTATATTTTGGACTACTACTTTTCCTGATGTATGTATGGGAGAGTATAACAGGAAACTTTTTCTAGGAAAGTGTATGTGTGTGGGAAATATTCCTTGGAAGTTCTCTGCTTTACAATACAATTATCTGTTATGTGGTCAACCTGCTGTCAGTAAACATCAGAATGTGTAATTCCCCAAAATTCCACTTATCCCTGGCTTAGAGTGGAGACCTTAAATACGTTTGTGTCTATATGTCCAGAACACTGAGCCTGTGGGAGTGTTCTGCAGTCACAGCCTTTGGATATACCACATTTCAGTCCTGAGCCAAACCAGAAACACAAGGAACAGACTACCTAACAACTGGGGCAACCTGGCACCGGGGGCAACCTGGCACCGGGCGTCTAGTTCAAGGTTAAGGTCATGAGTGCAGAGGGACAGACCGGTCCTGGCAGAATTGCTGTCATCCTCCCATGTTTGGTGATGGGCACTTCTGGGACTTAAGTCTGTTTGTCAGGAAAAAAAATGTTATCTTAGAGAAGTCAGAGGACTGTAAGGACTTCTTTCCCAGGCCTCCCCCTTGTGTGGAGTTTGAAAGGCATTTGTAAGAGGAGATGAGGGAGGAGGAGGAGATGCCTGTTGGGCTCAGTGGGGAGCACAGCCCACATCTAATGCTGTCTCCGCAGCATTTGCTTTGTTGCAAAACCTGCTTCTCAGCTAGGACTGAAATGGACTGCACCCCAGCCCTTGCTCCTGACTTCGAATGCTGCACAAGGCTGGTTGCTTGCCTGTCTCTGTTACCTGGGAGTCAGCTACTGCAACTTTAGTACGTCCCCACGCCACTTGCCGACATGATGGTTTTTCCTCCTCTTACAGGTATGGTGCTGTGAATGGAAAACCAAACAAGTGCAAGTGAGTTTGTTCTCTTGGGACTTACGAGTGACCCACACCTTCAAAGCTTCCTCTTCTTCGTGTTTTCAGTTATTTATTTCATCACGCTGTTTGGAAATATAGTGATCATGATTGTTATAAGTACTGATCCCCACCTTCACTCCCCTATGTACTTCTTCCTTTTTCACTTAGCCCTCACAGACATCTGTTATGCCACCACCATTGTTCCTTATATGCTGGTGAACTTCCTAGTGAAGCAGAAAACCATTGAATTCAGTACCTGTATTATCCAGATGTCCTTAATCCTTCTCTCAGCTGGGAGTGAAATTTTCATGCTCTCAGCAATGGCATACGACCGATACGTTGCCATCTGCAAACCACTGCACTACCAAGAGGTTATGAACAAACTTGTCTGTAGCCAGCTGGTGGGGGGCGCGTGGGCAATGGGGGTCTTACACTCCGTTATAAACACACTGCCAACCCTAAATGTTCCGTTCTGCAAGTACACAGAAATTAAGCACTTCAGCTGTGAGTTGCCCCCTCTCTTAGCTGCAGCTTGCGGTGGGACGTTCCTCAATAAACTTGTTCTTCTCTCTTCTGCTGTGATCTTTGGGTCAAGCTCCTTTCTGCTCACTCTCACCTCCTATATCTACATCATCTCTACTGTCCTGAAGATACAGTCTGCAAAGGGGAGGCACAAAGCTTTCTCCACTTGCAGCTCCCATCTCATCATAGTGGTTTTGCTATACACAACTGCTCTGTTCCAGTACACAAAACCCAGTTCAGCCTCGTCATTCGTTCTAGATCAACTGTTTTCCATCCAATACAGCATTTTAACCCCCATGCTAAACCCCATCATCTACAGCCTGAAAAACAATGACGTGAAAACAGCTTTGGGCAGAATGTTAGGGAAAATTCAAGTTTCGCAATCCGTGTAACTACCTCTAAGCTGTACTTTTCAAATAAATGCAACTTAAAACATGGAGCTATAAAAGAGCAACCTGTCCTATACGTTAAGGGATGTTAAGAGTGGCTGTCACTTGCCACAGCTTTGGACCCAAGACTCCCTTCTGCCTGGCGGCTGGAGTCCTGCACACACACACACACGCTCTTGCAGGTCCCCTGAGCAGCAGCACGGCCGGTCTGCCACCCAGTACCCCTCCTCTAACCTTCTTACCTGCCCCATGGGTCCCCTACTCACTGACTGGTCCAGCTTGATGCTTGCTGCAAAGAGGCAACGCTCACACACTGCTCCCAGAGGTTCTCCACACTCACGGGTCTCCTGGGGACCAGCACGGACCCTCTGTCCACCTGATACAGAATCACAGAACGGTGGGGTGGGAAGGGACCTCTGGAGATCATCCAGTCCAACCCCCTGCCGGAGCAGGGTCACCCACAGCAGGTGGCACAGGAACGCCTCCAGGCGGGTTTGGAATGTCTCCAGAGACGGAGACTCCACCACCTTTCTGGGCAGCCTGTGCCAGGGCTCTGCCACCCTCACAGCAAAGAAGTTCCTCCTCCTGCAAAGACCCAGGTCCTTCTATGCACCACCTGGTCCAACCTGAAGCTTGCTGGTGAACACACATGCACACCCCCTGAGTGGCCAGCTCGGGAAAGATACAGACACTCACCCCTCACAGCAGGTAGCACCAGGCCCATGGGCTGTGGCCAGCCACCAGCTTGGAGTCCCCCCCTCGCCTCCCTCACCCCAGTCACCCCCAGTAGATGGTTTTTGGGTTGCTGCCCCGGCGGCTGGTGGCCGAGACCCCTACTCACACCAGTAACTGATGCCACAGGCTGGGGGTGCCTACACCCCCAGTCTGATGCCAGTAACTGGCACCCAGTCCACTCATGCTGGTCCCCCAGTAGGTGACACCCAGTCCTTGCAGCACTCCCACACATGGGGCAGAGGGTGAGATTATGCAGACAGATAGTTAAGAAGAGATGTAATAAGAAAAATAGGACAGACTGCAATGATCAGGTGGAGGCCTTGGTCATAGAATCATAGAATCATAGAATGGTTAGAAGGGACCTTAAAGTTCACCTAGTTCCAACCTCCCTGCCATGGGCAGGGACACCTCCTACCAGACCAGGTTGTTCAAAGTCCCATTCAGCCACCTCCAGGGGTGGGGCAGCCACAGCTTCTCTGGGCAACCTGGGCCAGGGGCTCACCACCCTCACAGCAAAGGATTTTTTCCTGATACCTCATCTAAATCTCCCCTCTTGCAGTGGAAAACTGTTCCCCTCCCCCCTACATCCTATGGCTTCCCTCCCTGATCCAGAGTCCCTCCCCAGCTTTCCTGGAGCCCCTTTAGGGACTGGAAGGGACAGGAAGGTCTCCCCGGAGCCTTCTCTTCTCCAGGCTGAACCCCCCCCAGCTCTCTCAGCCTGTCCTCATGGCCACACAAGCACACTGATGGGTTCCATTCTACACGCAACTACCTCATTTACACCTGTTTCTGTCTATTCCTCCCTTGTTCCCCCTCAGTTTCCTGCCCCTGCACATTCCCTCCTCAGTTTGCACAGTCCCACCAACCACCTCCAACATCCTGCACCCTCTGGTTTGAATCCTTATTGGTTGCAAACTCCATGTTTGCCTGCAATTTCTTGATAGCCCACTCATTAGTGTGACTGACAAGATTTCTTATGCATCTTTTTCCTCATTATGTTTAACTGTCAGGTTTGTTTCTCTGTCTAATTTGTTTATGGCTGCATCCTCTTCCTTAATATCACATGTGACGAAGTTCTTTCTCAGATCATCTCGCTGAATGTATCAATTAGCGTGACTGACGACATTTGTTCTCATCACTTCCCCCCTTATGGTTTCTTTGTCTAGTCCGTATCTCTTTGTGTTCTTGTGTATTGCTTCCTCCTTTTCTTATTATCCATTTTTGCATTGAAAACTTCCTTGACCAGATACCCTTAAAGGAGCAGGTACCCCTTTCCACAACCCTCACACTGTAGACATCAGTTGTGTCTGTAGGAGCAGGCAGTATCGCTTGTTTTTTCACTTCATGCTCTCATTCCCATGCTGACTTTATGGCACCCCTACTCTTTTGCAGCTGGGATCTTTCCAGGGGGCAACGACTAAGTTGGCAGATGAAATCCCGGGACAGCTCAGTGCTTGGATCAGCTGCTCTGCTAGGCTTTTTCTAGGTCCGGACACATCACGCAGGGGCAGCCCCTGTTCCAGCCCCTGCGTTGCTTTCACAGCCGTGGCAGTCATCTCCTTGCTGCGGTCAGGACTCCTGCTTCCCTGGGCCTGTGTTCCCTGAAACCCGGTCTCTTCAGAAATGATCTCTTTTCACTTCCTTGCTGTCCTGTTGTGCCCCCTCTCATTGTATATGGTCTAAGTGCCCTTGTAAGCTGGTGCTGGCACTGCGGTGCCTGCATGGGGGCTCCCGTGACGGCACACGTGTCCTACCAATGCTAAAGAAAGCCTGGCCTCCTCTGGCCTCCCTATTACAGCATCTCCACAGTAACGGGGTTTCAGCGCGGTGCCTGAAGGCTCACCTTTTCTTACAACACTTGCTGGCAAGAACATGCTTCAAAGCATTGCACCCTAAAGGACCCGCTCCTTTCCTTGGGTTCTCCATGAGGTCAGGGTGACAAGCACAGAGTCCTAGCGCTCCCTGGGGATGGAGAATGGAGACCAATTCGTACCATTTTCAGTTAAACACCTTAGGCTGGATCTAGCAGCATACCTGGGCGCATCTCGTGCCATTGGAAATGCCTCATGATTCCTCAGAGCATGTTTCATGGCCACAGACACCTAAAAATGAGGAATAATAGGCAGTGGTTCTATCTGGCTAGGTCCACTTCCCTCCCTGACCAACATGACCAGTGTGGAGTCACCCCACAGCCCCAGAGAAAGGCAACTCTGGACCTGGAGCTGGGGAGAGAATCGGACTGTGACCCCATTCACCCTGCTGAGCACCATTGCCAACTTGGGGCCCTGCACAGGAGAGGGGGTCCAGAAACATGGTTTCATTTTTACCTGCAAAAAGACTCTCTGGGGAGCAGGAGTGTCACTAAAGAAGAGCACATCCTAGATTTATGGGCCCCTATGACTAGCATTTTTTGTGATTACAGGTCCCTATTATTACAGGCCCTAGAGTTTGTGACTTCTACAAGTAGTTAGTGACTCCCCTGAGGTTCTTGGCCCCTGCAATTATGAATCCTCCAACCACATTTCTGTGTGCCCAAGGGGCCACAGACTACGTTTCTGCATAGCCCAGTCACCTCTGGGTGACTTTCTGTGCGGCTAAGACCTCTCTGAGTGCCTTCCTGTGTGCCTCAGAGGCCTCCAGGTGCCCACAGACCCCAGGAGCTTCAAAGGAGCTAGGGTCCCTAAGCCTAGGGTCCCATAACCCTTCTAGCGCTATAAACCTAGGGGCTGCTAACCAGAGGGACCCATAACCTAAGAGGGCCATAACCCTAAGGTTTGCATCGATAACTAGGGGCCCATAACACCTGGGGGTACTTTCCCTAGGTGGAGGCTAACCTAAGGGGACCATAATCATGGGAGCATATAGCCATACAGGCCAATAAACCTAAGGGTCATTAAGCCAACATGGTTCTAACCCTAGGGGACACTAACCATGAGGGCCCATAGGCCTGGGGGCCCATAATCCTTTGTGGTATTAACCGCAGGGGCCCATAACCCTAGCGGTCACGAAAACCAAGGGTCCATAAGTACACAAGGAGGGGAGGCTGTTGAATGTCAGAGAAGCGACATGGGCAGAAGGTGCTGGGCCAGAGCATCGCAGGGGCTGCTCTTCTGCACAGGGACACTAGTAAGGCTGACACGGGGGTGGTCAGTGTCCTGCAGAGCCATCCTGGCGGGAGGTGGAGGCCAGCTGCTCAGGACCAGTTTAAGAAACGTCTAGATGTGGCACTTCAGGGCATGCTCTAGTGGCAGAGATTGTAGGTTGTTTGGTTGGACTCGATGATCTCAAAGGTCCTTTCCAACCATGAAGATTCTATGATTCTATGCCCACAATTGCTTTGGGGCTGCCACATCTTCCTCCTGACACAAGCACGCTGAAGAGGAGCATCTCCTTGATTTGCTGGGCCCATTGTCCTGTTCTCCTTGATAAACAGGCCTCCCTGGGTCCCATGCTGCCTGTATTCTCAATGGTGGTTTTCTTCAGTCCTCCAGGCTGAGAAGGTCTTTCTCCACTGTGGCAAAGCTCTCTTCCTCCTCCTGAAGGAACAGCTTCCCAAAGAGCTGTCTCTCACCAACCCCATCATGGCATCCTGGGGCACTTCGTAGAGAAGGTTGCCCTTTTCCTTGCTCAGACAGGCCTTAACCTGACAGTTGGGCACGCCCCTTTCACGCTGCCCTGGGACACTGGGGCTGTGTTGCTGGGGGTAATACCGTGACACATAGGCCTGGGGCCACACAACAGCCCCTGCTGCCACCCCTCTGCCCAGCATCGGTGGGAGGAAGAAGGTCTTTGGGGTGGTGGCCCTCATGCAGTCCCTGTGTCCAGGGGACTGGACTGTCCCTGCTGTTTGTAGCCATGTACTGGGCAGAGCTGGGAAAGCCTGCTGGGCTCCCTGCCCGGTAACCAAGTGTTCCAGGGTCCCTCCATCACCACAGAATGGACAAGAGTCAGGTCACAGCCTGGTGTTGGGAAGTGTATTCTCCTTCTGCCCTACATGCAGTCAGGTGGCAGAGCAGAGCTGGGGCAATGCCAGGAGCTGGGCACTGGTGACCATTGGGAGAGGTGGGGTCTGGAGTGGTGGGAAATCTGGTTTTGGGCACCAGACATGGTCCCTGGCATGTGCATGGGATTCTTTGTCTGCACTCTCCCCACACCCCACCTGACAGCATCAATTCCAGGGTCCTGGCCTGCCTTGTCAGGCATAGGACAGCCTCAGGCCCGAGAAATAAGGGTTGTCTCTTCTAAAGACATATTCATGGTAAGCACCAACCCTGGAAGGTGACAGGGTGGCTACAGTGGCTCACAGCAGCAATACTATCACCTGAGATTGCCACTGCCAAGCCTGGAGTCATGTGGTGGTGTATGAGGGCACGGACCCTGGCTGTGATAGGCACGAAATCGCTTATTGCTTCTCAAGCCTTGGCTTTTACACCCGAGCCGTAAAACTTTCCATGCACGCAAGTAAACACATATTTCAGATCACTAACCCAGTCGCCTTATTCAGTTCCCACTAAGATAAGCACGTTAAGCTGTTTTATTGTTCCACGTTTATGTCGCAAAGCTGTTTTCTGTTTCGTGTTTATATTGGACAAGTTCCTCTTCATTCCATCTGTATCGACAGCTGTGTTCCTGTTTCTGTGTGCTCTGCTCACTGTGTCTTTGGCCGCAGATCTACCACAATACGTGGCTTGAATCTCATGTGCCTAGGATTTTCTAAAAGGTGTCTAAAGCGCCGGCTTTTCCACGGATTGATAAGCACACGGTTTCTGACTGACAAGTTTGGATCCATTTTGCTGAAGAACCGTGAGCTCCTGCAGTAAGGTGATGCGCAGATGTGTGCAGCTGCCTGTGTGGATTATAACGCAAGGGCACTGTACCCATGGCGCTCCGACAGCTGTGCAGGGGACCACAGCTCCAGAAGCTGTTGTGTCGGTGCGCTTGGGGGTACAGGGATGAGGAGGTCCACCTAGCTGATGGCGAAAGCCTTTGCGAATCCCGCCACTTTGCTGGGTTTTTTGGTTGATAGTGCCAGTCACAGGAAAGAGCAGTGAGGGAGGGGCTTTGTAAGTGCAAGGGCTTGCACACCTGGTGGAGCTCGATTTTGTCGGGATATTCCAGGTTCCGCAATCTTTTGAGCAGTTTTGGGAGTTGTAGGTCTAGGCATGGCTTACTGCAGTCAGCCTCTGCACTAAGCCCAGCAGCTAGCTCCTCTCCCAGCTCTGCAGGAGTATTCTGAGGTCTTGGCTGTATACGCTCAAGACCCTTGTCTTCTTATGTCCACATCAGCTTGTACAGCAGCTGTTTGCAAAATGCTCCAACAATCGGACAAGACACCTTCGTATGTACCACAGGAGGCGCAACGTATAAAAACAAGGCCAAGAAAGGCCTTTAATCTGGACGAAAATGCACTGAGCACCATCAGAAGGACTTTACAGAGTTCAAAGTTCAAAGATACTGAAGAAATGCATGAGTCACAGTGACAGAAGGAAGTCACTACATATCCTCCCCCTGAGAGGGCAGTTCCGGATTGATTGGAGGTTTGAGGTGTGGCAAAGCTGCATCATCCCAGGTAACAGTGCACTTGAATCCAGCTTCAGGATCAAACAGGTGTGCCTCATAGCTGCCTTGGTCTCAAAGGTATGTGAGCTTTAACTTTCTTGGGTTTAGATTCCATGCCTTGTTATTTTATTGAAATAGTCGCTTTAACCTCGTAGTTTTGGGGTTGGAAACTGAACCATGGATTCTCGTTTTCTAGGCTGCTGGTATATAACTAGTGCTAAAACTTAGTGCAGTGCTCGTATTGAGTTATTGAGTTTCAGCAACTATCCCTTCTGAGAGCTGACAATATGCTTGCCCAGACATAGGGCCCTAAAGAGAATATTACTCTCCCCTGAAAAGAGCTGTTACTCAGAAAAGAAAAAAAAAAAAAAAAGCCCTGAAGAAAACTAGCTCAATAAAACCTCCAAACCAAAAAAACCGAGGTAACAGGAAGTGCACTTGTTCATTAACAGCAGTAAAACCAGCATTCTGATTACCTTCATTTTGCCTGGGGCTGGATTAGTCAGGTTCCAGCTTTTGGAGGTAAAGTCCATTGCTAAGCAATACTGGTAAGAAGAATCTTTTGTTTTCCCTGTGAAAAGGCCACTTGGTGATCACAGTCCTGCCAAATCTAAACTTTCCATCTTCATAGAATCATAAAATCAAAGATTCGTAGAATCATAGAATGGTTTGGGTTGGAAGGGACTGTCAAAGATCATCTTGTTCCACCCCTCTGCCATGGGCACGGACATATATCAGACCACTCAAAGCCCCAGCCAACCTGAACTTGAGTGCTTCCAATGACGGGGCATCCCCAACTTCTCTGGGCATCTCTTCCAGTTTCTCATCACCCTCATCATAAAACATTTCTTCCTTATGTCCAATCTAAATCAACTGTCTTCCAGTTTAAAACCATTGCCCCTTGTCTTGTTACTACAGGCCCTGGTAAAAAAATCTTTCTCCGCCTTTCTTACAAGCCTCCTTTAAGTATTAACATGCTGCAATAAGGTCTCCCCTGTGCCTTCTCTTCTCCAGTCTGAGCAACCCCAACCCAACTCTCTCAGCCCTTTTTCACGGAAGAGGTGTTCCAACCCTCTGACCATTTTTGGGGTGCTCCTCTGGACCCCCTCCGTCAGGTCCATGTCTTTCTTGTGCTAGGGACCCCAGAACTGGATGCAGTTCTCCAGGTGGATTCTCACAAGAGTGGGGAGAATCATCTTCCTTGACCCACTGGCCACCCTTCTTTTTATGCAGCCCAGCGTACGGCTTTCTCAGCTGCAAGTGAACATTGCCAGCTCATCTCCAATTTTTCACCTACCAGTTTCCCCAAGTCCTTTTCCGATGGTCTGCTCTCAATCCCTTCATCCCCCAGTCTGTATTGATACTGGGGATTGCCCCAACCCAGATGCAGGAGCTTGCACTTGGTCCTTGGTTGAACTTGTTCACATGGGCCCGCTTCTCAAGCCTGTCAAGGTCCCTCTGGATGGCATCCTGTCCCTCAGGCATGTCAACCACACCACTCAGCTTGGTGTCATCCACAAGCTTGCTGAGAGGGCACTCAATCATGCTATGTCAATGATGAAGATATTAAGTAGTACTGATTCCAGGACGGATCCATGAGGGACACCACTCATCAGAGGTTTTCACTTGGACATTGAGCCATTGACTGTAACTCTCTGGATTCAGCCATCCAGACAGTTCCTTATCCATCAAACCAGTATCTCTCCAATTTAGCAGCCGGACTGTTGCGGGGGTTCAAAATTTCCACTGGAAAAATTTGGATTAGGCTAACTCAGCATCCTGTAAACAGAGATTAAAAACCAGCAAACTCAGAGGCAAAATTTCAAAAGGAATGTCAACAAAGCTCTGCTTCCTCCTTCCCTTCTCTGCTGCACCTTGCAATTATGCTGCTCTTTAGAGCGAGCCAGAACAATCATTCCTCAACCAGAAAATTCTGCAAAACTGTTTCTCTTACCCACAGCATATAGTGTGCCTCTGAAGAAACATGACAACCCAATGACATGTCTGTTTTGATGTAGAGTTGGCATGATTGGGGTGGCTGCCTGCAAACAGGCAAAACCACAGCGTTCCAGGACAAAGGGTCACAGCTGAGACGAGCAGGATGCACTGCAGTTCTACGCCTCTGATCACTGGGGTTGGTCATGGCCCCTGGTGTGCAGAGGGGGTAAAGCAAATGAGGAGAAAAACCCTCCTGCCCTTTTCTTTCCAACATAGATGACGAGGAACTTGTGTGCAGACATTTTTAGATAACTGCTAGAGAGAAGGAGACGGTGTCAGGGAGTGGAGCCAAGGCTGTGGAAGAATACCAGTGGAACCATTTCCCTGGAACAGCTGAGGACAGCTTTGCAGGAGAATGAATCCTACAGATTGGTATTGGCCCGTGATGCCTTCCAACAGGGTCCAGTAGGATCCACCGATAACCCCATGGCATGCTTCAGCATAGCCCAAGAGAAATGAGTGCCCTACTCTCCCTTGTTTTTCAGAGAGTTAAGGCAAACTTCCAATGAGGGCCAGTGCCAGAGAAGCCCTGGGCTGGGTGTTTACACCCAGGTATGGAGCTTCCTCATTTCTTCTTCTCTCTCAGGCATTCTCCAAAATGCCAAACAGCATCAGCAGGGAGGAGTATGTGAAGCCAGGACTGCTGAAGATGAACAAGCTATGGGTCATGTTCCTGGCTATAGCTGTAATCTCACTTGCTTCCATGCGCTTTCTGGCATTGAATGACAGGTGAGTGAGGGACAGGGTGGAGGAACTGTGTCCCCTCAGTCCTGGAAAAGAAATGGGAACATGGAGGATCGCTCCAGAAGGTCTCCAGGGGAGGAATTAATAGAGTAGGAGTGGAGATAGCGTAGGGAATGGATGCAATGAGTTTCAGGTGGAAAGCCCAGGGTGGGAGTGGTTGCAGGCTGGGCCATGAGACGGCCAAGGGGAGACACTGGGGTATGGGATTGCTGGGGTGGCGTGATGGAGGACAGCTGTGGGAGGACATCATATTCTGTCTCAGTTTAACCCTTTGGGTTTTTTCGCAGACCTGACATCAAGGTTCCAGAAGCAGAAGCATGTCAAGGACTGTTGAGCAACATAACGCAACCTCAGATGTAAGAGTCATGGCCACAATTGTGCTGGGCAGGGGAAGACAGGCAACTGGCTAAACTGGGTCACCTGGTGGCCTCAGTGAAGGTCCAAGGGGTAGGAAGGGATGCAACAGAGTCACTTGTTTACAGTAAGTGTTTGTGAGAGCATTCAAGCTGCTTAAGAGCTCTTTCTGCCCTAGGGTGAATGAAGTCTGGAGCCTGACGCATGTGAAGTTAATGCAAAGCTGCCGCTGGAAGTTCAATGCCACTGCCTTGGCCCAGTACAGGTGATGTCCACAAATCGCAGGGGAAAACTACCCAGTTCACCTATATCCAATGAAATCTCAAACAAAGTGGTTTATTAATTTATCGATGACACACGCTTAATCCACATTGGGTGAACTAGACCTTCAGGATCAAATATCAATAACAAAGCAGATAAACCAGAATTTTAGACACTTAGAAAATGTCAATACGCGACTATAAGTTTCTAAACACCCTCCTACAAATAAGCGCAAGAAATTCTAATCACGCAGAGCCACACACACCGTGACATGCACAGGCTTCTCCTCACAGGACGTGCACATCCTCTAGATCTGTGGGAACCCCTCATGACTTGCTGAGCCCCAAGCCTGCGAGGAAGTACCCCCTGAATCCACACAAGCACGCCACCCGTGCTGGGGGTCCCTGCCTGCTGCACCCAGGACTGACAGCCCGCTGGCTGGATGCAGACCCCGCACAGCGTCTGACAGGGGGACTGCTCCGCCTGGCCTTGGCGGAGGTGGTGATGCTGGTGGAGCAACTTCTGGCAGGGCCAGATCAAGTTTTGACGGCTGCTCTTCCGGCTCCATAGTCATTCACCCCTCATGAAAAGTGTTCACGTTCCTTTCGTACTTTTTTTCAAGTGACTCCTCCTTTATTCCACGAGTCCTTTCGTACTTTGTTTCAAGTGACTCCTCCTCTGTTCCAAGAGTCTCTTGGCCATCTTCCTCTTTCACGTGATGAGGTTTGGGTGAACGCCTGCCAGGGTGTGTT
Organism: Sterna hirundo; assembly: GCA_009819605.1. Classification (NCBI taxonomy): domain Eukaryota; kingdom Metazoa; phylum Chordata; class Aves; order Charadriiformes; family Laridae; genus Sterna; species Sterna hirundo. Next base: position 24,709,584 of record CM020445.1, read on the forward strand.
TATTGGATCGATCCTCACACACACTCTACACTCAGAATCCTATCTAAAGAGACGTTGTTCTCCAGGTCAGGTTGTATGGGTGGGACACGCGGGCACACCCACACCCACCACCCTCGCATAACACCTGTTTGCGTTGCCCTGCGGCATCCCTTGTGCTGACCTCTCATCTCGCACGTTGGCGAGTTTATGCAGGGAGGGATGAAGACACACAATGGGTCGGGGGTGAAGCTGAGGCTGAAGCAAGCAGGAAGGGCTCTGGAGTAGTGGCTAGGCTAAAGAGTGAAGAACACATAGAAAACAGCTGGAAATGCATGTGGATGAGGAAGAAGAAAATGAAGAATGCGTGGAGATGGATGAACAGAGTGTATGACGTGTGCATGATGAGCGCGGACTCCAACCTGACACAATGCTTTCTTTGTGTTCCCTGTGCTTTCCCAAGCTCACTTTCCCTTTACGCTGCGATACTTGCTCACCTAATCCTTCACTTCTGCTTCTGAGGTAGCACCTTGCCAAGCTCTCTCTCCTCATTCTCATCCCTCCCTCCTTTGTCGTTCCGTTACAGATCCCCTCCGCCCCGTCCCCAGGACTCTGCTCACTCTCTTCCCCCCTCTCCCCTTTACAGGGAAAAGCTCGGGAGCTGCTGCAACGCCTCAGCCTGGCTGGTTGTGACACATGACAATGCGCCGTTGGGATCTGAGCTTGTCTATGACGGGTATCCTTCAAAGAGATTGACAGTCAGCAGCAGCTTGCTGGAGATACTGCCAGAGGTCAGAGGGCTCTTTGATGGGGAATACAACCCACAGTCTGCACGCTTTTCTCTCGTATGCCCTGGAATATGTCTAGCTGTATGATCGGTGGTAGGTCTTTACTATAACTCTCTAAAGGTAAGTGAATTTCGACATGTTGTTCTTTATAGAAATCCCCCTTTCGGGACCATCTCTACAAAACCTGTGCTCTAGTGGGAAATGGAGGAATCCTCAGGAACAGCAGCTGTGGCTCTAAAATTGATGGGCACCAGTTTGTAATCAGGTAATTACTGCCAGCCTGTCCAGGAGAGATGTAGGAGACCGGCAGGAGGAGGGGGTTTTGATGGGAGTAGGGTGAAGGTAGAGAAAATGGAGACAGGGAATGTTCTGGGGTCGAAGGTGAGGGACTGGGGAAATGAGGGGTGTCACAGAGGGATGGGTAAGCTCTGAGGATATCATGGAGCATTATTTCTCATAGACCTCCTTTGTTTATCACCTCAATCAGATTTAACCTGCCTTCTGTGGACTTCCCTGAGGATGTGGGCAGAAAGTCAAGCATCGTCACTGTGAATCCTAGTGTCCTTCAGCTTAGGTAATAGGTGTGGTAATGGAAATGGAAAGAAACACTTCTGACTTGTTTCTCCCCCAGTATTGTGTTCTTGAAGAGGCAATCTCTTTTGCCTCTGCTCTGGGCCCCAGGAAACAGACGGGCCTTTGCTACCAAAGGGCCCTCCAAAAAAAAGCTATTGGCACTTACTGCCCTCTGTGCAGAGGTACACAGGGGAAGACTGCAAGCCTTGGAGTTGTTTGGGGCAGAATTTGTACAAGACTTGGCTGCTGTTTATTTTCTTAGCTTACCTCTAGAAATTCATAGCATTTTCAGTCTTTCCAGTGGCCTGATCCTCTCAAGGGTCATATTAAGACAGGCAGAGAGGCTCAGCCGTATTCTCTGCTGCTGCTGTCAGGAGGAGCTCTGATGGGAACTATTTGATCTCATTGTGATCCTAGCTGCATAAATGATCCTTATGATCAGCGTAGAAAATAGGTACTCCTTGTCCTGCACCAGACATCTAAAGACAGATCAGTTGTGACCCAGCTCTGCTTGTTTCCCTCCGCTGAGTACAAAGGACGGTTAGACAATTAGCTCAGATGTAGATATCTCTGTAGTAGATCTCTAAAGGCAGATGGCACGAATTCTCTCCCAGCCCTCTGCTCCACCATTATTAATTCTCCATGAATTGTGAGCTGTGGGGCCACTAAGGTTTTACGTTTGAAGACGTCTTCCCAGCGACTAGTCACTAGCAAAACTTCTGGATATTTTCAAGCAGCTCCTCTGGTCTGTGTTAGCCGCACCCGAGAATTTTGAACTCAGATCACCCACAAGGCACAGAAAAGGGGAACATAGAGATGAAGAGTCAGACTGGTTTTTCACTGCTCTGGGGCAGAGTAGCATAAGAAGGGCAGGGGGGAATGAGGATGGGGTTGGCAGAGGGTGATGGTCCCACATCTCTTACCTTGCAGGTTTAATGGTCTGAATGGTCGGCGCCTGCCATTTGTAGAGGCAGCAGCTTCCTATGGAAAGACTTGGTTCCTCCTCCCGGCTTTCTCCTACCCCAGCAATACTGGGCCTTCCTACCGAGCACTCTATGCCTTGCAGGACTCTGCCTCCCAGTCACGTGTCGTCTTCTTCCACCCTCAGTACCTGAGTGCTCTAAGCAAGTACTGGCGTGATGGTGGTTTTCACGTTCATCGCCTCTCCTCAGGTTTCATGCTAGTGAATGCTGCTCTGGAGTTGTGCGAACGCATTACACTCTATGGCTTCTGGCCCTTCTCCTTGCATCCTGATGGCCATTCCCTGCCCCATCATTACTATGACAATGTGCTTCCCAAAAACAGGGTACACAGTATGCCCAAAGAGTTCGCTTACTACGTGGATCTGCACTTCCGTGGTGTGCTGCAGCTGCATCTGGGGCAGTGCTAAGGGGTCAGTCAAAGATAAAGCAAAACGGGGCCTAAAGAACATGGTTTCTGCTGCTGTTGTTACCCATTCTGGGATCTTCTGGTGCAAACCTAGAGACTCTGAGGATGAAAAATATGCCGCCTCCTCTTTTCCACCCCGTACCTGTAGAGGGTCATCATTCAGTAAGTAGCATTGGCATCAGATCGTTTTTACGTTAATCATTTGGACGTCACTAATTGCCATCTGTTAGTGCTTAATGCATAATTAAATTGCTGGTAAATAACTTCCTTTCTTGCCAGAAGCATGAATTTATCAACCGCATTTCAGAATTTGAGTACCCCATCTCAAAAGCTTTTCTTTCTCTAACACCACTTGTCAATAAACTATTAGGTGCTTGCCACGTTTTGATTACTCTTTGCTTATCTGTTTGCTTTAATCAGACTCCTGTCACTGATTCTTTTATTTAGTTATCAGCATTAGGCATAAAGCATTACGTTCTGCATATTTGTCACAGCTACGCAGGTCATGTTCATTCATGGCTTTGAAGATCAGAGTTAATCAGCCAGTCCTCACAGTGTGGTGGATTGCCATCTGGGCCAGTGACTAGGTGTGGGTCACAGGCTGAAGGGGTGGTTGCAGGCATCAGCGCCCATGAGACGCGCAGCAGCGTCTCTTTCCCCAGCACATGAGCGAACACCAAAACTCCTCCTATGCTGTGGGTGGCTGCCAGCTGGTTTCGGCTGTCGTTACATATTAGCATATATATATATATATATATGCTTCTCTGTATTTAGAGTACTGGAGCGCTGTGTCCAGCTCTAGAGCCCTCAGCACAAGAAGGCCATGGACCTGTTGGAGCGGGTTCAGAGGAGGCCACAAAGATCATCCAAGGGCTGGAGCCCCTCTGCTGTGAGGACAAGCTGAGAGAGTTGGGGGTGTTCAGCCTGCAGAAGAGAAGGCTCCGGGGAAACTTTAGAGCCCCTTCCAGTCCCTGAAGGGGGCCTATAGGAAAGCTGGGGAGGGGCTGTTTGCAAGGGCATGTCGCGATAGGACAAGGGGCAATGGTTTTAAACTAGAGCGGGGTGGGTTTAGATCAGACATTAGGAAGAAGTTCTTTACACTGAGGGTGGTGAGACACTGGCCCAGGTTGCCCAGAGAGGGGGTGGAGGCCCCATCCCTGGAGACATTCCAGGCCAGGCTGGATGAGGCTCTGAGCAACCTGATCTAGTTGAAGATGTCCCTGCTGACTGCAGGGGGGTGGGACTAGATGGCCTTTAGAGGTCCCTTCCAACACAACACGTTCTATGATTCCATTCTATGATTGTGTATTTAGGGAGTAGCCAGTACGGATTTCCGAAGGGGGAAATCATGACTTGTGCCGTTGATAGCCTTCTGCAAGGAGCTGGCTGCCTTGGTGAATGAGAGGAGGGGGGTGGATATTGTTTACCATGCCTTCAGGAAAGGTTTCAGCACTGTCTCCAGCAACACCTTCACTGATGAATTGATGAAGTACAGGCTAGACCAGTGGACGGTGAGGTGGGGTGCAAACCGGCTGAATGGCCAAGCTTACAGTATTGTGATCAGTAGCGTCAAGTCCAGCTGCAGGCTGGTCAGCAATGGTGCACCTGAATCTGAGGCCAGTATTATTTAACATCTTCATGAATGATCTGCATGATCAGACAGGGTGCAGCCACGAGTTTGCAGATTATACACAGATGGACGGATCGGTTGACACATTGGTTGCTGCTGCTCACATGCTGCCACCCAGAGCGACCTCAACAGGCTGGAAAAATGGGCTGAGAGGAACCTCATCAAATATAGCCCTGGGAAATGCAAAGTCCTGCACCTGGGGAGGTAAGTTTTTTTGAGATGGTAACAATTAATAGCTCAAGGATGCCAGAGAAAACCCACTGGCTTGAAGAGCTATACAATATTAAGAGAAAAGAGTGAAGAAAATGGAAATCTTTCTCTCCATGAGCACTGGAGGCTGACTTTCCTCCGTCTGACAAAGACTTTGGTTGTCTTACAGGGGCAGTGAGCATATCAACGCTTAGCCTCGTTACTTTTTGCTATCCAGTGAGTGCAATAGCCGATTTCCGTGTACACAGCAGTTATCTGCATCCTGCCTGCAGCACCTCTTGGTGCACAGTAAAAGTCAACCCAAAAAGTGATCTTGAAAGAAATGGTCGTAATGGAGCAGCCTCAAAGCAGGTGTGACTGTGTCCTGGTTCTTATGCCTGTGACAGAGGGAATGAGTTGTGGGAAAGGTGTGATAGAAACACAGAATCCCGGGAAGGGACCTTGGCAAGTCTCTCCTGCAACTCCTTGACTGAAGCAAGAAAGTGGATTATGGGTAGAGAGATCATTCAGAATGACCAGTCCCCACCAATATTACTGCATGAAGTTTTGGACCCTCGTGGGATTCTCTAAAGAGTTGATAACATACATTTTCTATACTGTATTGCATATACACATGGTGCACACGCGTATATGTTATCTTACGATATTATTGCTGTATCTTGCAGCATGCTGGAAAGGCCTCTCAGCTAAACAGCTACTGAGGAAAGAGACAGAGTGCTCAGCTTTTGCCTCCGCGTTGCCAGCCCGCGGTTGGGGCAGCAGAGCTTGCTCAGCCGCCGAAAACGCCCGGCTTTTTGTGAGCAGGTCTCGGGGACAGCGGCTGCAGGACTGGTGACGCTGCAGGCAGCTCGGATGCAGGCTCTTCCAGAGGGGTCCCTTTCGGCTCCGAGGGTGACGAGTGAAGCCGGAGAGCAGCAGCACATTCGTGGCATCTGCAGCTTGCTGAAGCAGAAGGCAGGCACGGCACGGGTGGGAAACGGTGAAAAGGAACAGAAGTGGCTGTGTGGCGGCTGGGAGCAATCGTAGGCATTCCTCCTGCAAACCCCTGAGTGAGATTCTCCACGGGCCAGTCAAGGGGATGTGACATGGTGCAGGTGAGATGAATCCCTGCCTTCTTGCGCCCGTGCTGCCTCTGGAACGGGAGCGGGACCAGCACTGCTGTCATCCAGGGGTTTATTTCAAGGTGGAAGGGTGCAGGCTACATATAATAAGAGGGCATTTGTTCTTGAGTTTTCACAGTGCATTCGTTAACTAGTCTCTGTGTTTGATACCCAAAGCATGCTGTAACAAGACCAAACTGTCAAATCTCTTTGGCTTGTATCTCATCACCTTGATTATCAGAACATGTAGTTAATGAGCAGAACAAGGAATCCTGGACATGTCAATGCATGCGTTGCCATCAGCTGTCTGGGCAGGAGCAGAATTTGTTATTATTTCGTCTCACCGTTTTTTCCTTGTCCTCCAGATTTTATACAGCCATCAATTTGCTGGCCTATCCCTGCCCACCCCAAACATTGGCATCTCCTTCCCGGAGCCAGCTCCCTGCTCAGGACCACTCCCTCCTGCCAGGAGCAGCTCTGGGACGAGCAGCAGATTCCACCATGCCCCGTGCCTCCCCTTGGCCTCCTGGTTCCCCGTCCTTTGGGAGTGGAAGCTGCTTTTCCTCCTTTCCAGACGTCATTCCCTGCAACAAATCCAGCAACCCCATAAGCTTTGAAGAGACTAAGGACCTTGATTATTCCACTTATTGGCCTGAAAGTGAAATGTGGAAAAAGTGAGTGTTCATCTGTCTTCCTCAGCCAGGAGCATTCTGTAAAACTGTGGGTGGCAAGAGAGCTGGGGATGGAGGTGCCATGTGCCCCAGGAGGGCAGCTCTCACCATGTCTAACTCCGGCTAGGGAGCTTGGGAAGTTTTCCTTGTTGGTAAGGAAGGAGAGAGCTGAGGCCAGCCTCATGTCCTCTGATCTTAACACCATCAAGAGGGACTGTTTGCAAGGGCATGTTGCGATAGGACGAGGGGCAATGGTTATAAACTAGAGCAGGGCAGGTTTAGATCAGACATTAGGAAGAAGTTCTTTACGCTGAGGGTGGTGAGACCTCAGGCCCAGGTTGCCCAGAGAGGTGGTGGAGGCCCCATCCCTGGAGACATTCCAGGCCAGGCTGGATGAGGCTCTGAGCAACCTGATCTAGTTGAAGATGTCCCTGCTCACTGCAGGGGGTTGGACTAGATGGCCATTAGAGGTCCCTTCCAACCCAACATGTTCTGTGATTCTATGAGAAGAGAGTGGAAGTGAGGTTAGAGGGCAGTGGATGAAATTAGTGTCACAGGTTAAAACATGTCTTGGACCAGACCCAAAGCCAATCATGACACCTAATGCATTAGTAACTTAGACTTTTTTACATTCTTAGAGGGTCAGATAGACTCAACATGTTTAAATGGATCTATTTGTTTAGTCTCCTCTGTAAGATCACGCTAACTGATGGACCACTGATGCCAAGATCAGTAGCATGAATTTACGAGGGATTATTTAAGACCACCCCAAATGAAATGAAGGTGTAGACCAGACCAGCAATTGTAAACTTTGAAAACGTACAGACATGGACTATTTGGAAAAAGAAATACATCCCTTAGTGGCAAGGAGGGACATGCGGTCTAAATAGCTCCAGGAAGGTCTGTGGAATTTTCCTTTGAGATTCTGCTTAGGCAGAAGTTGGACCCTACTGTGTACTACCACCTCTGGTCCCAGAAACTACCCCACACCCTACCCTAAACACTACAAGTATGACTACCCAAAATCCCTATAGCACAAAAGCCCCTCCATCACATGACTATCATCTACCCATACTCCCTGTTGGGTGGGGACCTCCAGGACTTTTTCAAATAAACTTTATACAAGAGGAAAAAAATGATTACTCAATTCAGGGTTGAAGTGGCAAGCACATATATTTGTATAATTGGGAAAGAACAATAACTTGGCCCATAAATGGGAGTTTCTGGTCTCTGGTTCCAAGGTAACCATTGTGGAATAGACATAACATTTGGAAAATATTGACATTGGCAGAGGATTTACATACAAAATGTGCAGCTGTTGCTATCCCAGGATGGTGTTACCTCCAAGATGATTTAACTACGGGGCATTGAGAACAGTGGGATGTATACTATACAAATGGGACTCACCACAGCTATACCTGGGGCATCAGAGGGATTTGTTATTTGGAAGGGTTGGGATGATAATTCCCTCACAGGAGAACATCACAGTTCAGTATCAGTTGACTGGAGGTTAGCAAATGTGATGTCCATCTACAAGAAAGGCCGGAAGGATGATCCAGGGAACTACAGGCCTGTCAATCTGACCTTAGTGCTGGCAGAGGTTATGGAACAGATCATCTTGAGTGCCATTAGATGGCACATAGAGGACAACCAGGCGATCAGGCCCAGTCCGCATGGATTTATGAAAGGCAGGTCCTGCCTGATTAACCTGATCCCCTTCTATGACAAGGTGACCAGCTTAGTGGATGAGGGAGAGGCTGTGGATGTTGTTTACCTGGACTTCAATAAAGACTTTGACACCATTTCCCACAGCATTCTCCTGGAGAAACTGGCTGCTCATGGCTTGGACAGGAGTACTCTTCACTGGGTAAAAAACTGGCTGTATGGCCGGGCCCAGAGACTTGTGGTGAATGGATTTAAATCCAGTTGGTGGCCAGTCACAAGTGGTGTTCCCCAGAGCTCCGTACTGGGGACAGTTCTCTTTAATATTTTTATTAATGATCTGGATGAGGGAATTGAGTTGCACCCTCAGTAAGTTTGCAGATGACACCAAGTTGGGAGGGAGTGTTGACCTGCTTGAAGGTAGAAAGGGTTTGCAGGGGGATCTGGACAGCCTGAATCGATGGGCCAAGGCCAATGGCATGAGGTTCAACAAGGCCAAGTGCTGGGTCCTGCACTTGGGTCACACCAATCCCATGGATGCTCCAGGCTTGGGGAGAGCTGCCCGACAGAAAAGGACCTGGGGGTGTTCGTCAATAGCCGGCTGAATATGAGCCAGCAGTGTGCCCAGGTGGCCAAGAAGGCCAACAGCATCCTGGCCTGTATCAGGAATAGTGTGGCCAGCAGGACTGGGACGGTGACCGTCCCCCTGTACTGGACACCGGTGAGGCACCACCTTGAGTGCTGTGTCCAATTTTGGGCCCCTCACTACAGGAAAGACACTGAGATGCTGGAGTGGATCCAGAGAAGGGCAACGGAGCTGATGAAGGGTCTAGAGCACAAATGTTATGAGGAGCAGCTGAGGGAGCTGGGGCTGTTCAGCCCGGAGAAAAGGAGGCTGAAGGGAGACCTTCTCGCTCTCTGCAATTCCCTGAAAGGAGCGGGTAGCCGGAGGGGTCAGTCTCTATTGTGAAGTGACAAGCAATAGCATGAGGAAATGGCCTCAAGTTGTGCCAGTAGAGCTGCAGATTGGATATTAGGAAAAATTTCTTCACTGAAAGGGTTATCAGGCATTGGAAGAGGCTTTCCAGGGAAGTGTTTGAATCACCATTCCTGGAAGTAATTAAAAGTCGTGTAGCTGTGGCAAATGCCAGGGACATGGTTTAGTGGTGGACTTGGTAGTGCTAGCTTAACCGTTGGACTTGGTGATCTTAAGGATCTTTTCCAACCTAAATGATTCTATGATTATGTAGTGAGTTAGGATAGTCCTGATGGTTGCCCTACCTCAGTCTGCTTTCTAGAGCGGCCGGACACAGAGTTGAAGGAGTCAGTGCTAAGGGAAAAGGCAAGGCTTGCCAGAGGAGTTCACCAAGTTTCCAGGAGTTCAGAAGTTGCAGCCTCCTTTGAGAGCAAATTAAACGAGGCTCTTTGCAGTCCCTGAGGAGAGCAGACCTGTGGCTGGGTCCTTAAAGGAATCGTTGGTGCTATCAACCCCACGCCATCGTGCAGTCACTGAAGGAGCTGCAGGGAGAAGGCGGCAAGGTCAGAGAAATGCCTCAGCCCTGTCTCAGGGGTTGGAGAAAGCCCAGGAAAGGGAAGGACATGGTTGGGTAGAGGCAGATGGTGAGAGCCCGACCTTGGTCTTTGTACCTAGGCACGATGAGCGCAGAGGTCACCCCTTCGTGCTAAGGGCTGCAGGTGGGTGCTGGATGGGCTGAGTCGGGTTGCTGTTGATTTTGCTCCTGTGTGTTTGTGCGTTGAATGTTTGTGAGTACAAGCTGAGTCTCAGCCCTGTCCTTTGCTGCACGTGTCCCCGCTGCAGCTCCCGCTTTCCCCCAGACACCCTGAGCCCCGACGCTGCTGGGGTTGATGAGTCGCAGCTGGGCTGGGGCGCGTTGGACCTGGGGACGCTCGCCCACCTTGGCAGGCATGAGGGATGAGTCTGGGCAGGGTGTTTGAGACCAGATTTCATGAGCCCTTCCCGTCTCCTCCCACTGGGCTCTGTCCTTTCTCAGCCTTCTCCTTGTTCTCTCTTTCCCTCGTTGTCCCTCAGGCCATCCAGCGGGGAGGGCTTCGCCAATCCTAGTCAGCTCTGCTAAAGCTAGTTGTCGTCATCGCTTCCAGAAGCAAACCATCCCAGCTCAGGAGGTGGGTTTGACAATGTTTAGAGTAAAAATTATTTCAAGGACCACCGCTCAGGTGTATCACAGGCACGGACTTTCCCTGGCCATGAAATCAGGCATGTCCTGACCATGGCCCATGCCCCTGACCTCTCCCACCTCACGCCCAGCCACCCCAGGGACACTCCTCCCGGAGCCCGGCTGTGCTGAGCACAGAGCACCATGAGTACAGTTGGCCATGCTGAGGTCTTGCTGCTCGGCTTCATGGGCAGGGGGGAGCCCCGAAGCCCCAGGAACCACCGCTGAAGAGGTGGGGGACGGGAAGTGAACGGTCCTCCCTATTCTTTTCCCTTCTCCCCTGTACTGTCTCTTCCATGCTGCCTGGGTGATGCACAGTTACACTTGTTCCTTAATTTACTTTTTCCTTCTTTCTCACCTTCCCCTCTACTGTTTCACACATAATGTGGGTTCAAGGGACCTCTGTCGTAATCTCATTGAAAAGCCCTTCTTCATCTGAGCTGGAAACTCTTGACCTGCCCTTTGTCAGTGTAAGAAATTGGCCCGCGCAGGGCAGGAATAATGTCCTCTGAAGAGCAGCGTTTCAGACAGCTGAAACCACTCACCCGCTGCTGTGCTCACCTTTCTCCTAGTGGAAGAAAGCTTATATGCCTTGATATTTTTACAGAAACAATGTGTTTCAAGGCACAGCACTGGTTTTCCTTGAGAACAAAGGGTCTCAGTTCTCAGCAGTTTATTCTGGTTATGTCGGGAAAAGTACTGAGCACAAGAACGCGGGTCAAAATGTGAGCAAATGCATATGATGTTTTTATTCCAGTGTGAGGAAGAGGCAGCTCCATGGGGCAAGTCACTCCTGTGGTCAGAGGGAGCGCTCTTGGGACAAGCAGGTTTGCCCTCTTGTCTCCTTTTGAGGTGGAGGGAAGCAAAAAAGAACTGTGAAAAAAGGCAAAGGATATGAGATGTCAGTTTGTTTGGGGTCTTTTAGCAGCAATGTCCCTCGTGGCTTTTCTTCAACTTAATGCAGAAATAAATGTGTTTTCTCACAGGCCTCCTTCCTGGCAAGTGGGAAAAGAAAGATAAACAAAGCTGTATGGAAAAACATGAAGAGGACAATCAAACATCACGCACGGAGTTCCTGCTGCTGGGAATGGGGGATATGCCCACACTCCAGATTCCTCTCTTCCTCCTATTGCTCATCATTTATTTGGCGACTATGGTTGGGAATATCCTCATAGTTGTGCTGGTGGTGTTAGAGCAGCACCTGCACACCCCCATGTACACTTTCCTGGGCACCCTGTCCTCCTTGGAGACCTGGTACAGCTCCACCACCCTGCCCCGGCTGCTGGCCAGCTTCCTAACTGGGGACAGGGCCATCTCTGTCCATGGCTGTATGGCTCAGTTCTACTTCTTCAGCTCTTTCGTAGCTACTGAGTGCTACCTGCTGGGGGCCATGTCCTATGACCGGTACTTGGCCATATGCCAGCCCCTGCTCTACGTAAGGCGCATGACCTGGAAGGTCTGTCTACAGCTGGTGGCCGCATCTTGGCTAGTGGGTGTGTTTGTGTCTGCAACAGTCACAGCCTTTTTATCACAGACTAATTTTTGTGGCTCTAAGACGATCGACCACTTCTTCTGTGACTTCACCCCTCTGCTGGGGCTTTCCTGCAGTGACACCAGCGTGGTAACACTCGTGTCTTTCATTGTCTGTTTCCTGAGCATTATCTTCCCCTTCTGGTTCACACTGGTCTCCTACGTGTGCATCATAGCTACCATCCTGAGAATCCCGTCCAGTGTGAGCAGGAAGAAGGCCTTCTCCACCTGCTCCTCTCACCTCATTGTTGTCACTGTTTTCTATGTCACCCTCTTCATTGTCTACCTGCTGCCCAGAACAGCTCCACTGAGGCAGCTCAACAAAGTGTTCTCCTTTTTCTACACCGTCCTGACGCCCCTGGTCAATCCCCTCATCTACAGCCTGAGAAACAGGGAGGTCAGGGAGGCCCTGAGGAAAGTGCTCAAGAAAGTCATGGCCAGCACGCAGGGTGCACGGTAACGTTTCATCTTCAGGAATGCATCGTTTGTTCTTTGGGTTTGTGTAAGTAGGTAGGACTTTGACAGGCATGTGGTGTCCAACGCCCCAGCCGCTGCTTTGGGAGCGTGCAGTACTGAGCATGTCTGTGGGATGGGAAGGGCCAAGGGGAAGAGATTTCCTTTGAAAAGGGGGCAGGATGTAACTGGGTAAACTACGCTTCTTTCTTTAAAGTTAATGTCTTGCTTCTTTCTTTAAAGTTAATGTCTTGCTTCTTTTTTTTACACCGGTTGGTGATTCCTTATTTATGTACAGTGGAAATATTCCGTTCACAGAAAGAAAACTGAGAACAAGGGGAATGTTGATGAAAGGCGATCTCCGTCCCTTGCAGAAGTCTGCGTGCCAGCCAGTCACGCTGGCCACTGCTGTGTGCAGTGGAGAGGCCCGTTCCAGCACAGCTGCCCACCCCCACGCAGTTACTTCCCATGATCTGAGATGCCCCAAACTGAGATGTCTTCTAGATCCGTGTGTGTGGCTGACACAGACCAAGGGACTTAGGAAGGGTTTAACAGCAGCGGGTGACAATGGAGGGAGGAGGGAGGTGTGGGGGCATCGGAAAGTGCGCCCCGCAGCACTCGCAGCGGCAGGCAGGGACTCCAGAGCCAGCCTGCCAGTTATGCAGCCCCGTCCAAGGCTCACAATAACACAAGCACCTCCCCGGCACCCTGTTCTGTCCCTGATGTGTCCAGGGAACCTGTGGGACAAATATCAGGTGAAGGCAGCTCCTGGGTCAGCATTTAAAACAAAATCATAGCTCTCCCTCACTCAATACCATGCATAAGCAAAGACTTCGCTTCGGAGCAGAGACACGCTGGCGTAGATGGCAGATGGCCATGTACGGCTGAAATAGGGTGTGCACAGAAAGAGCAAACCCTGCTGTCCACTAGGACAGAGAGAAATAGGTTTTGCACTCTGTGATGGCTTAGAGGGCACGTGATGGAGGTGGAGATGATCTCCAGGAAGGACAAGGTGCTGCTGAAAAAATCCTTGGGTACGGAGATCCTATGACCCAGGAACATTGTGAAAACCACTGACCTGTTCCTTGACTGTATCACCCGGGGGATGACTAAAGCATGTGGGAGAAGCACTGCCAGCACCCACTGGAAAGGGATGGGAGAGGCCTTGTCTCACGGCAGTGGTGGGAACCACTCACTTGCTCATAAGCACCAAATCTGTCTGGGACGACCCCTGGTATCTGTTGAGCTCTGAATGGGGACAGCTGCCCATAGGTCCTGCGCTTCCCTTGTCGGCTGTGTGCTCTGGTTGTGGTGGATGGTTTTCGCATGTGAATTAGCACTACAGGCCTGTATTTGGCTAATATATTCAGCAGCTGGACTGGATTAGGTGAAGCAACGTAGTCATCCATGAGATTACTGTCATTATAGTCACTGGACATCTAGTAAATACAGCTAATGCAGGAGAGAAAGGGAGGGACTGAGCGCTCTTTCTCTCTGGCACATTGTTTGGTCAGATGAAGACCTCTATCAGCTGCCCTGAACATATGGATTGTGTTCATAATAAGGGTTAGGGACACGTTGGCTTGTACTAAATGTGGACATCTGCTGTCATTTCACTGGGCCAAAGGGGTTTCTCACCAGCCTCCATGCCTCGTCCCTCAGAATTGCTCCATTAGAGCTTGCAGTTGCCTGCACATATTTTGGACCGCTTCCTGCCCCTCAAATGTTACCAAGTGTTTGCACCTCAACGACTCACTCTTGACCTCCACATCCATTAATTAGCATGGGAGCTGAGACAAGCAGTTCACAAGCAGGTGCCCATTTTGTGCACAGGTGAGGGAAGAGGAACCTCACGTCCTGTGCCTTTGTGGCAGGCTCTGGAGGGAGCTGACTGCCCTTCCAGCCCCAGGACTACAAACCCAGGATGAGATGCCTTAGAATCATAGAATCCCAGAATGGTTTGGGTTGGAAGGGACCTTAAAATCCACCCAGTGCCACCCCCTGCCCTGGGCAGGGACACCTCCCACCACACCACGTTGCTCCGAGCCCCATCCAACCTGGCCTTGAACATCTCCAGGGATGGGGCAGCCACAGCTTCTCTGGCCAACCTGGGCCAGGGGCTCACCGCCCTCACAGCAAACAATTTCTTCCCAATATCTCATCTAAATCTCTCCTCTTGCAGTTTAAAACCGTTCCCCCTCATCCCATGGCTCCCCTCCCTGATCCAGAGCCCCTCCCCAGCTTTCCTGGAGCCCCTTTAGGGACTGGAAGGGGCTCCAAGGTCTCCCCGGAGCCTTCTCTTCCCCAGTCCTTGATTGACTCAGCTGAATCCCTTCCCTCAGCACAAGTAAAGGAGATCCCTCCTTGTCACTGTCTAAGACAGGAAAAGCTGATTCTTGGACCTAAGTCTGTCTCTGATAGGAGTAATGACACACTGCTGGAAATAAGCGTCTCTCCTCAGCTGAGGGAGGGACCACCAGCGATCACTGCAGTCTCTTTTACAGCAGCTTCCCCTGGACCCCCAGGGACACCTCAAGGGAGCCCAGAGAGGGCAGAGAAAGTGCTGCCTTGGGCTGGTGCTCCTGAGCTGGGAACAGGCTCCTGGGATGGAGGGAGCTCGCGGCAACTTGGCAGCGCTGTAGAGAGACGGCTCTGCCCAGGAGCATCTCCTCTGCAAAGGGCAGCAGGGCTGCGGGAACTGAGCGGGTGCTGCCAAGGGGAGACGACTGGGGCAGAGGTAAGGCAGTCTGGGGTGGAAGGGCAGAGGAGAGATCACTGGGGGAGAAATCTCAGTCTCTGGCAGCAGGGCAAGGCACGCGAGTAACCCGGAGGGGTGTCCTAGAGGTGGCATATCCCCAGACAGATATGATCCGGCAGGACGGCTGTCAGGGTTTCCTTAGTGTGGAGGAGAACATGCTCCAGAGCAGGGTGTCCCTTCCGCACTGTCAGAGGGACCGGGCATAATGTCTCCCTTCTCCTGGGCAGCTCCCCGCCCGGCTGTGGGGAGAAGCCAGGGGAGGAAGGCAGGGTCCTTCTGCTTTCAGGAAGGTTCTGCATGGAATCAGGGCTGCTCACGGCTCCAGATCACCCCCAGGACATTTCTGAGGTGACTTTCCACAAAGCACATCCAGGTAAGGGCAACTGGGAAGAGAAGAAGCTTTCCTGACTCTCTGCCCGGTTGTCTGAGTTTTGAGCTGGAGACTCCCAACCTCTACACTGAGAGTTGAGCAAATCTGGGAGAAGCACCTCAAAGCGCCCAGTTGCCCCCAGCCGCAACCTGCCTTTTACAGACACACCAGGATTTCTGCAACCTGGTCCTTAGCTCCTACAGACACGGAGGCGCCCCCGGGCAGCGCCGTGCCTCTGGCAGGTTTCTGCAGGGCAGAGCTGAGCGCAGAGCGAGTGGGATGGGGGAAAGACAGAGAAACAGCTCCAGGTGCAAACAGCTCCAGGTGGAGGAGATATGTCAGGGGAGGAGAAGAAACTGCTGTCAAAAGTGCTGTGGTGGGTGGATTTGGGCAATTCTCTGCCGGTTCTTCCCCTGAGGAAGGCCCTTGGTCCCCTCTCTCACCCACAACAGCTTCTACCGTGAAGACGGGGGTGGCCAGAGCACGAGCTGCCTCCTCTGCAGCCAGAGCTTTAGCAGAGGAGAGCTGCCTCTCTCCTCACACGTGCCCATTTCCTCCTGCGTGACAGAGGGCTGGAGCGGCTGCCCCGCCGTGCCGATGTCTGGGGAACTGTGCAAGGCTGGGTGAGGGCATGACGCTCCAGAGCGTTTGCCTCTTTGCCTGCCTCGGCACGAGAATGATGGTATCTCTCCGTGTTTTTCCACCTGCCCGTGCTGCTGCTGTCACTTTTTTCAGGCACGCTGGGATGGGGGTTTCAGCTGCAGCTCAGACGCTGACCCTGACCATCCTGCCACAGCTGTGTCTGCATGGGAACGAGGTGTCCCAGCCCCCTCCTGACTTCTGGGACCCCAGGCAAATCTGCGTAGGGGGGTTGGGGAATGCACCAACCGGTCCTTCAGAAGATCCCTTCTTTTACTGCCTCCCCGTCTTTTAACCCATCCTCACTGGGGCAGTGCGGGCAATGGGGTTCAGGAAACAAGCAGACCGTCTCTGAAAGCCGCACCACCTCAGGATACTTTCCTGTCTCCCCGTAGTGTCATGTCCAGCTGTTCTCCACAAGGGTGCAGTGCTCCCGTAGCATCTTTGTGCTATCTAAGGGCCCAAGAAGTGAAGCAGTGAAGATGCTGAGGCCGTGGAAATACTGCTGGGCCTTTCCCCGCACGGGCACTTGGTCAGACGACATGAGCCCTGCATGCCCTTGGCTAGAGAGGGAGCGTTGAGACCTCAGTCAGGTGTGGACGCAACACCCCAGAGTGCTTGGTCTGGTCATCTGAGTGAGGAGCCGTACCTTCTGTGTCACTCCCTGCACATCTAGGCTGAAAATGATAGAGAGGAGTTTGGAGAGCTGCCCTTTGGATGTGGAAAACCCTGCTCTCTCCAGTCCTTTTTTTAGAGTAACTTCTGAATGCGATCATCCTCCACCTGAGAGAGGCAGAATGGGGCAGCTGGGAACAAGACTGGCAGAGACACCAGCTCTCCTGACTCTGCACAGGGAATCCTTTTGCCTCTCACAGCTCATTAGAGCTCATGCCGAGAGCGATCCAGAAGCTGAGGAGTTCTGCCCCTTCAACAAATGCACCCCCAATGTGACAAGGGCATCTAAAAATGAAGGAAGCGTATCACTAAATTGCGGTGCTACAGCCCGTGATCTCGAGGACGGGGTGGGAAGATGCTGAGCAGCCTTCCCCCGTAATGGGTGCCCTCTCCCGAGGGAGGGTGTGCACATAGTCCATCCCTGCTGACCTGCTGCTCCCTTGTGATCCCGCCTGCAGATGCAGGGTGGTAAACTCATGAGCGGGCAGGGTATGTCTCAGCGGCGGCTGAATCAGACCCGGAAAAACACCACTGCTTAGAAGGGTAAAACCCGGAAAGATAAATCCCTCCCAGGGCACTCTTCCAGAGGCAGGTGGCTCAAGTGCTAATTTAATCTCTCCCTTGCAGGACGTGAAGACTATTCCCACAGCGTCACTGCATCCAGGCTCCTGCACTCAGCCCAGGGTGTCCATCCTCCGTGAACTCCTTCATATATGGGGCTTTTTACCACTTCAGTGTACAAACTGCTGTAGAGCAGGTCTTACTCCTAGGGAGCTCATCAGTTGAGGCCCCTGCTCCTCATGCAATGTTCAGCCAGAGCAAATCAGAACTTAAGACAGAAAGAAACATGAAGGGAGTCTTGAGAAGAAGGGAGGTGGTATGGAAGTTTTTGGTAAGAATCAGAAGAGATTTTCTCAGAGAAGCTTGTCCTAAACTATCAATGTCTTTTCCTCCTTGGACAGCACCTGGGTTCTGGAGGGACCAAATGTCCAACAGCAGCTCCATCACCCAGTTCCTCCTACTGGCATTTGCAGACACGCGTGAGATGCAGCTGTTGCACTTCTGGCTTTTCCTCGGCATCTACCTGGCTGCCCTCCTGGGCAACGGCCTCATCATCACTGCCATAGCCTGTGATGACCGCCTCCACACCCCCATGTACTTCTTTCTCCTCAACCTCTCCCTCCTTGATCTGGGCTCCATCTCCACCATTGTCCCCAAATCCATGGCCAATTCCCTCTGGGAAACAAGAGCCATCTCTTACTCAGGATGTGCTGTCCAGGTCTTTCTCTTTCTCTTCTTGATTGTAGGGGAGTATTGTCTTCTCACTGTCATGGCCTACGACCGCTTCATTGCCATCTGCAAACCCCTGCACTACGAGACTCTCCTGGGCAGCAGAGCTTGTGTCCACATGGCAGCAGCTGCCTGGGGCAGTGGGTTTCTCAATGCTCTCCTGCACACAGCCAATACGTTTTCCCTACCCCTCTGCCAGGGCAATGCTGTGGACCAGTTCTTCTGTGAAGTCCCCCAGATCCTCAAGCTCTCCTGCTCAGACTCCTACCTCAGAGAAGTTGGGCTTCTTGTGGTTAGTCTTTCTGTAGCTTTAGGGTGTTTTGTTTTCATCGTGCTGTCCTATGTGCAGATCTTCAGGGCCGTGCTGAGGATCCCCTCTGAGCCGGGACGGCACAAAGCCTTTTCCACGTGCCTCCCTCACCTGGCCGTCGTCTCGCTGTTTGCTAGCACTGCCATGGTTGCCTACCTGAAGCCCCCCTCCATCTCCTCCCCATCCCTGGACCTGGTGGTGACAGTCCTGTACTCGGTGGTGCCTCCAGCACTGAACCCCCTCATCTACAGCATGAGGAACCAGGAGCTCAAACACGCACTGAAGAAGCTGATTCAATCGGTCGTCTTTCAGCAGTAATAAGATGCTCCTGTCTCTTCTGAAGTGATTTCCAACTTCTCTTGGGAACCTTCTGTGCTTTTCACATTTTGACTGCAATAATCCTGTTTTTCTAGCAATGTCTGCATTTACCACACTTCTCCAGAGGCATGAGCCATGTTGGTCTGACGCAGCGGCCCTTGTACATGCGTGTCTGGTATGATGGTATAGCTGGCCTCCCACGTCACAACTCCGTAATAAAAGGGATTTCCTCAGTGATGGTGTCTGGCTTTTCTTCCAAAGCTGAAGTGAAAAAAAGGCTGAAGAAATTGTCCCCCATGAGGCTGTGCTGCTGTGTTTGGGTTCTCCATGCAGGACAGGAGGGCAGGGGCGGCGTGGTGGGGAAGGAGGCCTGGACTGAGCCTTCACATGTGGGTGCTCAGTGCAGCTGGAGAAGGTGGATGATCACAAGGCATCTGCCTATGATTGTCTCCCTTTGGCACCACAGACCGCTCGCCCTGATGAGCAGCACCACCAGCCTGGGGCCCTGCAGTGAGCACAGGGATGGGGCAAGAGAGGCCATCCAGGGCAGCACGGACACGCTTCCCTGCGGAAAGGCTCTCTGGTGGCAGGGACGACCCTGGGGAAGAGCATAGGAACAATTCTGTGCTTCCACAAGGAAATAAATGACAAAGATAAACCTATTTACACATGCACCAGCTCAGGGCAGACTGCTCCGTTGCTGGGGCAGCACGAGCAGCCTTAGGAGCCCCAAGGTGGTGAGACGGGCTGGCAGCGAGGGACTGCCAGCACTGGGCAATAAGGATTTCTTGGATCCAGGAGACACAGAGAGACATTGTCCTCCGTCTCCACATATCATGGCCATTCCTCAGCTTGGGCTGATGTGGGAATGACACCCCTCTCTGCCCCCCAAGGTGCTGCTGTGCCCTTCAGAGGGGCTGGGTCTCTGGCGTGAATGCCCAGAGCCCTGAAGCACCCTACAGTGGGCACTGCCATGGAGCCAGCCCAGGCCGCGCTGCCATGCTAGGCTGGGCAGAGGGCAGGGGAAGGGGGGGAAGAGCAAGGTAAGGAGTGAGACGGGCTGGAAAGTTCCCAGGAGAGGAAAATAGCAAAGGCAGCGACGTTGTGTGACTGTGCAGGGTGAGGGCATGCACCAGTGGGTTTGCAGGGCAGAGCCAGAGCTCATGGAAGGGAGCTGAGACATGCAGGTGCAGAAGAGAGGAGGCCAGTCTGTGCCCTGGGACAGGTGGATAGTCTGGGAAGTTGCAACTCCAGCCTCTCACACTGGTACTTTCCATCTGTGTTCACTCAGCCCAGGTTTTTAGGTGAGTCTTGCTGTGAGGCCATCTCCATCCTTCTGCCGGGTTCAGTATCAGGAGAACGGCCAGACCTGCCCAGCCGCTCTCTTGGCCCAGACCACAGCAGATCATGGAGCACGGCTGTCTTCGAAGACTCATGTGGGACAGGAGGTAGTCGTGTGCCCTGGCAGCAAGGGAGGACAGCAGCATCCTGGGCTGTATGACCAGGAGAACAGCCGGGAGATTGAGGGAGGGGATTATCCAGGTTACTGCATCCAGATTTCAGATCCCCAATACGGGAAAGACATCAGGAAGCTGGAGTGGGTTTAGTTAAGGGCCCAAGACGGTAGAGGGCTGGAGCAGTTGGTCTGAGTTTGAGGGAGCTGAGCTCGTCCAGCCTGGAGAAGGGAAGGCTGAGGGGTACCTCACCGCAGCCTGCCAATACCTTTGAGGAGTTTATGAAGGGCCAGGCCCTTCACCATGGTGCATGTTGGGAGGATAAAAGACAATGGCCAGAAGGTAAAAAAGCAGAAGTTAATTCTGGACATAAGGAAAAAATTTTCCCCATGAGCTCAGCCAAGCTTTGGTACAGGTCACCAAGAGAGGCTGTGTGCTTGAGGGGTTTCAAAATCCGCCTGGATCAATGCTTGAACAACCTGGTCTGACCGTGTTCCTGGCAGGTTGGATTACAAGCCTGACGAGGTCCTTTCCAACCCGAGCTATCTTACGACCCTCGGGCCCTTTTTCTGATGGGTACAGAGCAGACATTTATGGGGCATGAATCTTCCTATGTTGCATGCGACCATCCAAAACAGCACCTAAAACAGTGAAGGGAGGTCGACACCTCAGTGTCTCCTCTGCAAAGGCTGAGGAGTGTCATGGACAGTCCTGGGCCAGGCCTGTTTCGAGGGCATGGGACCCTGTGTAACACAAAAAATACTCTTCTCTTAATGCTGTTAGCCTGACATATACTAATTAATGTCAATAAAAATGAAACAAGAACTGAAGACTAGGATCTAAATCAAAGCTTTTTAAATTATTCTCGGTTTTGTTTTCTCTTGGTTTAATGCGCTGGTCTTTGTGGGGATGGCGTGTGCTTTTTCTTTCTTTGGAAAAGAAAGATGCTCAGAGCTGGGTTTGGATGTGGGACACAAATCTCTTCACTCACAGGAACTCAGACACGTGGTGCTGGCACTGATGCCCTGAGACCCTCTGCCCAGGCTCCACCTGCAGCTCCTGAGGGGCTCTGCTGTCCCACAGGTCCTCTGTCATAGTTTCCAGTCCCAGGAAAACACCTTAAGGCACACTGGGGCCCTCAAAAGCAGCACTGGTGAGACAAAGGAGGTCTGCTTAGAAAGCTGAGCAACTTTTTCAACGTTTAAAAAAATTCTGATACATTTTCATCAGCTGAAACAATCGAGTACTTTCAATAAAATGTCAATGTTTTTCCACCATGCCAGAATGGGAATTCCCAGGAAGTGTATTAATCATAGGAGAAGAAATATCGATCTCCCCCTGCACTTGCACCACCAGTACTCTGCTGTTACGCTGCATATTTAATCCACCTCGTCTTCCAGGTGTTCCCACCCATCCTGATTAAAGGACCATGTTTAAGAGGGCATCTTTTCAGCAGACTACCTGGATGCGTGCCCTTCCCATTGCCCTCCAGAGACGCTCTTCCCCTTCCATTTTGTTCATTTAGACACCTCCCAACTAGTTGCTGCTTTGAGCTTCAGGCAGTTAGAAGCTCGCCCTACCTCTCAGAAGCCTAATTTACTCTTTAATTTACCCCCTCTGCCTGAAAAAGTTCTTGTGTGGCTATCCCTCGTGGAAGATGGACATCATTACATGCGGCTTGGGCTTGGGCTTAGCGTACAGTTAAGGAGCGTTTCACTGTTCATTAAATTTCGCCGTGTGTAACTTTTGTTTGTTGACAACGAAATCTTCTGTGCCGCTGTGCAGGCATCTCTCTGAGGAAAGCAGGTGGGAGTTTGTGCAAAGGAGCTCTAACATCACACTGAAGTCGCAGACTTCAGTGGAAAAATCTGCTGTAAGGAAGAGGGATGCACGTCCCAGGGGGCAGGTGACAGAAACAGCAAGGTTGGGAAGGTGAGGAGGAAGTTTGTTGATACCGTGGACACTGCTTTTCCTGCCCACCCAGACCTCCTTAGGGGATCAGTTGGATCATGCTGCTGCCACTTCTCCTGTAAAGTGAAAAATTATAAAAATAGCTTTAAAAAGCAAAAGTCCTTTCTTATTAAACGGTCATTGAACTCTTCATCGCTCACTACTCTCCTGAAACCTCTCCAATTAGCTGTGCAAGTCTTGAAGAAAGTTACAGGATTGTAATGAGCCCCATGGTGTATTTGGTCCTAAATCAGATACTGAGAGGAGATGGAACAAACTGCTCAAGAAGGCAAAGTCAGAAGGAGATGCTGAAGTTTCTTAGAGTGTTAATTGGCCCCGCAGGGGGCCATTACTGACAAAGCCTCCTCATGGCCTCGTTAGTGCAGAAAATTGGAGGCAGTGATGAGAGGCGGGCAGAGGCGCTGTGCAGGTGGCTCTGATGCTGAGTAAAGCCTTGATGTGTTCATCAAGCCAAGCACCAAGCCCTGACCACCAACCTGGGGAAGGGCCCACCCTGTCCCTCAGGCATGGCTCAGGGCTCTTCCTGGGGCAGTAAGATACGGGCTTTGTGATGTCAAGTAAAGGTCAAAGGCATGATACCCCCCAGCCTCCCTGGGGGATTCAAGGAGGAAATGAGGACGCAGTGCCAAGAGGACAATGTGTTTCATCGTAGGCCATGGTGGCAGAGACATCAGCCATAGCCAAGGGGACAAAGACCTCGGTTCTGTCGGAGCCTTCCAGCCTCGCCAGCACCCTCAGCCATCCCCACTGCAGGCTTTCCTACACTGTCCCACACCTGCAGCGGTTTCCCTGCAAGCTGCAGACATCCCCCCACACTTCCCCACCTTGTTCTCACCCCAGCACATCCTTGTTTCACTGATACCTCTCCATCCTCACTGCCTGTTCCTTGAAATACAAAGCTATGGGCTGATCACAGATGCCCTCTCCGTCACCTGTAGCAGCACAGCACTACCTTTTGAAAGACATTTATTCCTTCTCCTGTTCAGTCTGGACCTCCAAAGCTGCAGTTTCTGTTGGGTTTCGTTACTCATACTCTCTCCCACTGCCAGAGAAACGTGCGGTCATCTCTGTCAGCAACTTTCAAGCTTCCTCAACCTACCACTGCACCACCCCGAGCCTCTGCTTCAACAGGCCTAAGAAGCCCAGGTCTCTCAGACATGGCCCCCAACCCTGTCTTAGCAGATTTCCTCTGGGCCCTCTCCAAGAGCAGGATTTAAGCCTCAACGTTTTTCGTGTCCCAAAAGACCTCTGAGTGCTCTGTGCTAACCCAGGGTAGAGCTTGCCTCCAGCCCCTCTAACACCTCTCCTTGCTGCCCTGAAATCCTCTTGGCTGTTTAAAAGACCCGGAGCAGCTCTCCCTGTTCCTCTGGCTCCCCAGCCAGCCCCTCTGCGCTGGATGGAGCAGGGCAGCGGAGACAGCCCTGCTTTGTTTCCAAATGGAACTCAAGACGGGCTGCACACTGAGCTGCGCGGGCACCGAGCAGGAGTCTGGGGAGCTCTCTGATGGACTTACAGCTCTAAGCCCTCTCCCGTTTATCAGCATCGGTACCGGAGCATCCCTGTGGGCCTCCACAATACGTGGTGGGTGACAGGATTCTCCTACGGCCACGTGGGCCGTTTGGCCCAGGGCAGATGTTCTTCACAGGTGGGGATCCTGCTCTTTACCACACAGGAACAGGAAGACTGTCTGCTCTGTTCCAGTGTTTTGCACACAGCTCACAGGGATACGGACGCGGAGGAGCCAGAAGTGAAAATGCTCCTGCTCCCTCCCAGATGTGACAGCTGTGGGCCTTGGCTGGGGTTGGGGCAACCGGTTTGGGCCACGCTGAGGGAGGGAGGATATCACTTCCAGGGAGATGACCCTCTCCACATTACCGTGCCTGGCCCCTCCCAGCCGTCTACATGCCCACAGCCACCTACAGGGCCACAGCATCTGCTAGGAGGTTCGGAGGCACCGGTACGAGGGGCCCTGGGGAGACAAGAGGTCCCTGTGTTTCCTGCGCGGGCTGAGCAGTACGAAAAAACGGATGTGGTTTCCTGCCCCCACCCAGGCCAGCAGTGACGAACGGATCCGACTCCCCCATGTATGAAGTACCTGCAACTGCAAAGGTGTTGCCCAGAAAAGGCTGCACATCTGCCTGGAGTGGCGAGGAAGCCTGAGCCTTCAGCGCTGGAAGGACAGGGCGTTTCTTTGCTGACTCAGAGGAAGGTCTGAGCCCTTCTCAGCCCCACAATTTTACTTTCCCACTTCACGGTGCACCATGCAAATTCCTCTGGGGAAGCCTGCAATGCTCCTCTGGATGCTGGTCATCACCTTTGCTGCAGCCCTTAAAGGTGAGCGCCCCCCTTTCCTGGGAAGAGAACTCGGACGTGGGTTTTTTGTTTTCCTCCACCAGGGACCTGTAAAGTTCCTGCCCTCCCATAGGATGTGTGGAGGTTGGAGGACCGATAGAAGGATGGAAATCTGACATAGCCCTGCAGTACCCCACTGCCAGGCATAGAAGAGATGGTCACCAGACCCAGGGCTGGAAGGAATGGGAGTCCCAGCTGGCTCTTCCCAACCTAGGCAGATCTGAATTCTGTCCTCCCACGGTATCTTGACCCCTCTCTCCAGATCCCCAGAGCATTGCTCAGCCCTGCACTGTCCTGCTGTGGGTGGGAACGGGAGGAGCCGGGCTGGCTCTGGGGTTGGCTCTGGCTGGAAAAGAAGGAGCAGGGGCAGGATGGTCCTGGTGCTGTCATGTCTCCTCTTGGCAGCAACTGTAGGAGGTAAGGCAGGTCCCAAGAGGGGTCCCAGGAACACAGGGCCATTTCTGGCATGGAAGCGATAGGGAGCCTTGGCACCTTGCACCTATCCTCTTGTTGCTGTGACCGTGGCCATGTATCTTGGCAGATGTGAGCCCTCAGGTGTGGCTGGTGGTGGGTGGAGAAGCGCTGACAGCACCCAGGGGCTCAATGTGTCTCTCCTGCCAGGGCTCTGACCTTTGGGTTTCACTTGAATCATAGAATTGTAGAATCATTTAGGCTGGAGAAGACCCTAGGGATCATTGAGTCCAACCATCAACTTGTACCAACAGACGCCTTGTGTGGGGGCACCAAGTCTGCCTCCTACATCAACCACGATGCTTCCACGTCCCAATATGGGGCTGCTGTGGACAGGCAAGCTACCAGCTCTAGGAGCACCTCCCAGGGCAGATCTATGGTCTCACACATCCTGCATCCTCAGGACCCTACCAACTACTTGGGCATGTGGTGACTTAGCACAGCTTGCAGGAGCCAGGCAGGGATGAGGCAAGATCCTCCCTGGGTCTCTGCTCATCCTGGGACCACCAGGTCCGGTGAGCTCCTGTCTGCCCTCCACCTCCAGCCCCTCCAGTTTCCACCCCAGGGCACTGATCTCCCCTACACAAGGGCCAGTGTGAAGCATCACAGGAAAGACGATGGAAAGAGAGCTAAACACTCCTGTGGATGCAAGAGGAGGAAGAGGAGGGGTACTGCTGGGGAAGAGGGAGTGAAGCAGGGGATGCTTCTCGTTCTGCTGAGCCCAGGCTGGAAGAGCCCAGCAGGGCCCAGGGGAGTCCCAGCTCCGACTCGTGCTCCTGCAGAGCTGCAGGGCACACTTGGACCATAGTCCCACAAAGGGTGCAGGTGAGCACCAAAGATGAGCCCAGCATGCTCAGCCCACCTCCACCCATGCAGTGGCTGGGACCGGTTTGTCCCCTGGGCTGGTGTTCCCAAGCTGCTGGGGAGCGTGTGGTGGGGCCAGAAGGGTCACAGGCTCCGTCTGCCCAGCCCAGGTCTTGCCTCTCCCAGCTGGGAGTCAAGAGTTGGGCTCTGCTCCTCTCTGTGTCCCTTTGGGGTTTAGTTTCTCTTATCCCTGCCCCAGAACAGAAGGCCAGGATCCCATAGAGGATGGGTCCTTGGCTCCCGACCTTGTCCTGCACAGCACTGCTGGGAGGTAAGAGCCGTGAGGGACGAGGAAAGAGACTGGCGCTGAGTAGGCTGAGGCTGCCCCTGTACACCTCGGCTCGCTACTGCCCAACTCCAAATGCTACTACATAAGATGAATCCTCGCATGGAAATCATCTTCCCTTGTCAGGTGGGGTGGGATGCCGATGCAGTGCAGCTGCAGGAACTTTTCAGAGATTTTTCTGAGCGTGGAGCAAGGGGAAGATATTCCTAGTCAAAGTCACTAACTGCTGCACGGAGTCCCACTCTGAGCAGCCTTGGGATTTTCTAGGGAGGTTTAAGAACCTCTTGTCCCTCTGGGGCTCACGTGCAAACTGACAAACCAGCTCTCCATGTGTCCATGCCCGGCCTGTTCTCTGCCCTCTCTGTGCCTGGGGGTGTGGGTCCAGGCATAGCTGGCGAAGGGAGCAGGAAGACTGGGAAGGGCTGGGGACTCCACGCTCTCTTTCTGCAAAACTTCTGGATTCATATTTAAAGATATGGCGTGTTTCCAAGCAGTCACCCGGATTCTCCCGGGTCTCCTGCCTCAGCAGTCCTTTGGGCAGTACAAAGAAATACGGGTCTGCGGTGTCACTGCCTCCAGGGATAACTCCTGGAACTAAAGGCCAAAGTTCTGGTTTTGTGCACCCTACAACCCCGGGATGGACTACTGCACCCGTGAACTTTCTCATAAACACTCAAAGCTCACACCTGCCCTGTGTCTTTCCAGGTACCCTTTCCCCCATAAAGATGGTGGCGTCTGGTCCCAAGGAGGGGAGGGTCTCCGGATCACTCCCACTCACCTGTACTGTAACGGGAGCACCTCTGTATAGCCCTCGATACGACTGGAATTGTGTCCGACAGGCCCCAGGAGGGGAGCTGCAATTTTTAGGCTGGATCTATCCTTTTGGGAATAACACAGGCTACGCCCCAGCCTTCCAAGGCCGAGTCACCATCTCAGCGGATAAAGACAAAGGCAAGGTCTCCCTGCGGCTGGGTGCTCTGAGAGCCTCAGACACAGCCACCTACTTCTGCGCCAGGCAGCACACAGTGACGCTGGCGGAGGGAGAGGCAGCACAAAAAGGGCAGTGGTGACAGGGCCCTTTCTCGAAATGGCAGCTGCCTGTACTTGCTCTGGGAAACACCAGCAAGGTTTGGGGTTAACAGATGTCGTAACTCCAAATCTCCCCATGGGCAACTGAATTTGCAGTAAAATTCTCCAATGCTGGAGAGGGTGCAGCACAGGGCTACCAAGATGCTGAGGGGACTGGAACACCTCTCTGATGAAGAAAGGCTGAGGGATTTGTGTCTCTTTAGTGTGGAAAAAAGACGGCTGAGGGGGGACCTTATCAACACTTATAAATACTTAAAGGGTAGGTGTCAGGAGGATGGGGCCAGGCTCTTCTCAGTGGTGCCCAGTGACAGGACAAGGGGTAATGGGCACAAACTTGAGTATAGGAAGTTCCACCTAAACATGAGAAGGAACTTCTTTACCCTGAGGGTGTCAGAGCCCTGGCACAGGCTGCCCAGGGAGGTGGTGGAGTCTCCGTCTCTGGAGACATTCCAAACCCGCCTGGACGCGTTCCTGTGCCACCTGCTCTGGGTGACCCTGCTCCGGCAGGGGGTTGGACTAGATGATCTCCAGAGGTCCCTGACAACCCTATGATTCTATGATTCTATGATTCTATGATTTATAATGGCAGTTAGAAATAAAATTCCATGTGTGAATAAGTCCCATGGGCTGATCAGTCCCCCAACCCTTCACACACCTGCACTCACAGACTTCCCCACAAGCTACCATGACCTCCTCTTCCTCACAGCTACCCTGGTGCTCCTTCAGTCCCAGGAGAAGGGGGGCAGAGGGACCACCTCAGGGCAACTCTCTGGGCAGAGATGCTGTGGAGCCAGGGTAGGGGCCGCAGGAGGGCACATGGCTCCTTCTCTGTGTTGCCCAAATCTACCTGCAAGGAAGGGGGCTGCACCCCTGGAGGGTGGGTGCCCTCCCAGCTCTGGGCATGGGGGGGTGGATGGGTGCTTCGTCACAGGCTGGACCTGGGGGGAGCCTGAGCAGCGCCAGTGTGCAGCAGCACGGCTGAAACCTCACTGCACAAGGGGAAAGGCTTTGGCGCTGCTGGGGTTTTTCGGGTGAGAGGAGCCTGCAAGCAAGGGACCATCAGGAGACGGAGGTGCCTCTGAGGGCACAGAGGTGGTGGAGAAGCGGAATGAAGAAGGCAAAGAAGGCAAATGGCATCCTGGGCTGCATTAGGCAAAGCATTGCCAGCAGGTCAAGGGAGGGGGGTCTTTCCCCTCTGCTCAGCACTGGTGGGACCACACCTGGAGAGCTGTGTCCAGTTCTGGGCTCCCCAGTAGAAGAGAGACATGGACATACTGGAGAGACTCCAGCAAAGGGACACAAAGATGATTACGGGATTGCAGCATCTCTCCTGTACGGAAAGGCTGAGAGAGCTGGGACTGTTCATCCTGAAGAGGAGAAGGCTCAGGGGTGACCTTATCAATATGTAAATACCTGGAGGGTGAGCGTAAAGAGGACAGAGCCAGGGTCTTTCCAATCGTCTCCAGTGACAGGACCAGAGGCCACAAACAGAAACACAGGAGGTTGCCTCTGAACGTAAGGAAACACTTTTTTACTGTGAGGCTGACCAAGCACTGGCACAGGTTGCCCAGAAAGGCTGTGGAGCCTCCCTCCTTGGAGATACTCAAAAGCCACCTGGACACGGTCCTTGGCAACTGGCTCTAGGTGGCCCTGCTTGAGTGGGGGGGGTTGGACCAGATGGCTTCCAGAAGTTTATTAAAAATACACCCGGAATCAAGTAATTTGAGTTAAAAGTCCTCTTACAATCCAAATCGATCCATATTCAGTGTCACCGGGTATGGGCAATGTTTCAGTAAGAAAGCTGTATTATTACCTTACTCTACCAAGCAGGTGATGCTAGCAATGCTATTTTTAATTTACGACAATTGCTGTGTGGTTTGATTATCCAGCAGCAAAGGAGCAGAGGAAGACAAAATGCAGCATTCAAAAGGCATCGAGTACTGCGTTCAGTTTTGGGCCCCTCACTACAAGAAGGACACAGAGGTGTTGGAGCGTGTCCAGAGAAGGGCTACAAAGCTGGTGAGGGGTCTGGAGGACAAACCTTATGAAGAACAGCTGAGGGAGCTGGGCATGTTTAGCCTGGAGAAGAGGAGGCTGAGGGGAGACCTTATCACCCTCTACAACTACCTGAAAGGAGGCTGTAGAGAGATGGGGACTGACCTCTTCTCCCTGGTGACAAGTGATAGGACGAGAGGAAACGGGTTCAAGTTATGTCAGGGGAGGTTTAGATTGGATATTAGGAAACATTTTTTCACTGAAAGAGTTATTAAACATTGGAATAGTCTGCCCAGGGAGGTGGTGGATTCACCATCCCTGGAGGTGTTTAAAAAAAGGGTAGATGGGGCACTTAGGGACATGGTTTAGAAGTGGCTTCTGTCAGGGTAGGTTAAAGGTTGGACTTGATGATCCTAAAGGTCCCTTCCAACCTCAGCGATTCTATGATTCTATGATTCTATGACATCAAAGAAGGGGGGTCACCTGACACTGAAATGAAAACACAGATGTTTTTGTACAACTGTTCATCACTGTGTGGAGTAGGCATCACAGTGGTTGAAGGGGACTGAACCCCCCAACACAAACTGACTTCCTGAAAAGCCTGAACGTGCAACACACCCCGCTTCCTCGCAATGTTGTCTTCCCACAGACAACTGCATCCTGAAGAACACATTTGATGCTGACTGTGATTCAAGCTATGGGACAATCACCACATGCCATGCCAGTTTTTCTTGCACTCAACATGAACATTGGGTTCAAGACTATTTAATTTTGAACGTGTAATTATCAACACCAGCTCAGTAGACAGGTTTTTACATGCCACAGTTTAGAAGTTTCTAAGTTACTCATTGTGTCCCTTTTGTATCCATTACAGAGTACCACGAGGTTCTACGAAGAAATTTGTCGCTTCCTAAGGTATTTTAGACAGACAAACTAGGTCAGTCAGTTGCACTTGCGGCATGACTCTCTCTCCACAACATTCAGATGGTCTCTGGGGAGACCTCAGAGCCCCCTCCAGTCCCTAAAGGGGCTCCAGGAAAGCTGGGGAGGGACTCTGGATCAGGGAGGGGGAGCCATGGGATGAGGGGGAACTGTTTTACACTGAAAGAGGGGAGATTTGGATGAGATATTGGGAAGAAATTCTTTGCTGTGAGGGTGGTGAGCCCCTGGCCCAGGTTGGCCAGAGAAGCTGTGGCTGCCCCATCCCTGGAGGGGTTCCAGGCCAGGTTGGACAGGGCTTGGAGCAACATGGTGTGGTGGGAGGTGTCCCTGCCCAGGGCAGGGGGTGGCACTGGACAAGCTTTAAGGTCCTTTCCAACCCAAACCATTCCATGATTCTATGAACTGCATGATTCATATTTTTTTCTACAGCCTAGATCTTGTTCTCCTTGTCTTTGCCCATAACAGCTGCAGTTTCTTCCCATTCATTTTCTCCTCAAGGTCCACTTCAAGGAACATTTTCTGAGTTTCTGACAATACCAACTTACCTCACTGTCATAGGAAATCTAAGTTAATGCATTCAGTCTTAAACACCTTCACGGTCTATTGATTACTGTGGGAGATGGGCGCTGCAGGGTCTAAGGAGACTAAACTCCTGCTGCTGAACTCTAAGGAGGCCTTAGTACTTGTCTGAAATCACCCGGGCAACTAATAGCTTCAGGGAAGAGAGCAGGGCCCATCCATGCTTGGGTCATTCCCAGGCCTCTTTATGCCATGGCCAGCAGCCAGAGGTCTCCCTCCCATCTCCTTTTTTGTGTATGTTTGCTAGCCCTCACTGCCAGCTTTCAATACTTACGAACTGTTAGTTCAGACAGTTTTGCACCCTTTCCCCTTGCCGTCCCTTTCACTTGGGGAGATCAATCCTATAATAGCTCACAACCACCTTATAATCTTCCTGGACATGTAATTTTTTTCTTTTTTTTCCCAGGATGTTAATAAATTTCCCTTCCTTCCTGCCCTCTTCCAGTTTGGCAGCAGTTAAGAGTGACGACCGCGTGGCTCTTTGTTGCCGTCTGAGCCTAAACCACGACCCCTACACACGAGGAATGTATTCAAACAAAATTACCTTCACCTGCATGTGGTGCTTCACACAAGTCTTTAGGTGCGGGTGGCACGGGGAAATGAGAACTTGTCCATCATGAAGGATTTGATCGATTGCTTTGCACAATCCAGAGGAAAATCCTTATTTAATAATGCCTCCCATTTACCAATGTATCTTTACCTAATAAAGACCAATCATTTCCTTTTCACTTTTAAGGATACCGAAAGCACGGTAAAGACTTCCTAAGGCACCAAACGGCCCTCAGCACTGGCCCATCCAGAAAGACAACAACTCTAAAATCCCAGGTTTGAGAGTATTCCTCTTCTTCCTGGGGAACAAAAATAGTTCAAAGTGAAAAAAAAAAAAAAAAAAAACAAACAGAACACTTCTGCAGCTCTGAAGAGTTTCACTAATTGCTGTAGAATAATACTCAAACAGCTTTTGGTTTTTCATTAGACTAAATTCTGAGCCTTCCCAAGCAACATTATAATCCTTCATTATTGTCCTACAGGTCCCAAGCAGGTTCAAATCCTCTCTTTTGGCCCAGCTCCAGGTCTTTATTTTAAACTCTCTGTGATTTTTTCACGTGGCATATAGGGTATACCACTACCTGTCTCATACGAAATACTGTACAGGAAAAAGGGAAGGAAGAGGCACTTTTTGTAACTAAGTTTATCACTGTGTTGAGAACTTGGAGTAGCACAGTGACTCAAACGCTGTAAGGTCTCCTACAAAAACCTAAGACGGCACAAGGAACCATACATTTTAAGGAAGAAAGGAAAAAGGGAAGGTGTTGGAGAGGAGAACTGCAGAATTCTTATGTGCATTTATTCTGGAGCTATATTGTTTAGTGAGCTAATAGAAAAGAGGTTTAAAAGCTTTGGCCTGGATCAAGCTGTTTGAAATCACTCTGCTGTGAAATTATTGTTTTCACCCCTCACGATTTTGGAAACAACGGTGACTTTGGAGCACTTTCATGGCAGTCCATGTATGGATCCTTTGGACAAGCTGCTGGCGTTTTATTCCCTGATTTTACACACCTTTAGAGTATGGTGAGGAAAGTGGGTTTATGTGATTGAGTGCCAACGGTGTGGCAACAGACAAGCTCGTATTTGGAACCGGGATCGCCTTCTCAGTTGAGCCAAGTAAGTTCCACTACTTTTACTACCAATGTATTTCTTAAGTCTGTGGTGGGGTGGACAGAGGGGTCGTGCGATGCGAACAGCATAATGAGAAACTTCTGGTGCCTCGGATCTCCTGAACAGGCATTGTCCAACCAGGTGTTTGAGTCCTTATCTCATATTTAGTCAACAAAGCTTTTCAGGAACAACAGAGACAGTCTCCCAGCCATGTGCATCAGCCCTTCTCCGCCGACCTCCACCGCCTGCCATAGCCGCAGCCCTAAATTTAATACTGTTGTTTACACCCAGTGGAGATGATGTCCTAGCCCAGCTTCAGCATGAGGTGAAAGCAGTTGCTTGCTTTCTTTTGTGTGACACTAAGGCGTGCGGAAAGGAAAAAAAGGAGACGTAAAGAGCTGCAGGAGGAAGCAGTTCCCACGGAAAGACAAGGCACGTTAGTTTTTGCAGCAACTGCTTGAAATGTGAGCAAGCCTTTAATGCTTAGAAAAGGCACTCTTCTGGATGTGGTCTTTATAAGGGTGGACCATCTTCCCCAGCTTTTGTGTGATGGCGCGAAAGCTGGGGCAATGGGTGAGACTGTTGATTTTTATTGTCCTAAACCATTCAGTTGCACACCACCACCTGAACACACGCACTTCCCGGACGGGCACAGGAGTCTCAGGTATTAGCTCACATCTGCAAGCCCCATACAGCTCTACAGCTGCCTTGAAATCTTTAGGGCATCATACATGCCCATCTTGGGGTAGATGAATGCAGCTCCAGTTCCTGCGGGAGCAGAGAATCCAAAGACGCTATTTTGCAAAACATCATTTGCAGAAGTAACATAAACTTGCCAGTTATCGGTACGAAAGGTACTCTACCATGAACAGTCAATCAACAAAAGATGCTGGAGGGTGAAATTCTAAGTAATGGTATTGCCTTTCCAGACAAACACAGCAGTTTCTCCGCAGAAAGTATCTTGCATACTTTTAAAAACAAACTAAATTTCAGACCTGTTATATCAGTAATTGCTGAGTCATGACTCCTGTTCTGCAGGAAAGAGGGGAAAAAATCTTTCCCCAAACAGTAGAAACTGGTTCCTCCAATGACAAGAATAGATTTTCCAGGTTTCCAGAATGCTGGTATCCTGACCCTTTTTAATGTTATTTTTTCATTTCCATGCAAGATATTCAAAAGGAATCAAAACAACTAAAGACACTGCAGGAGCTGGGCCTCCTGAGAATCACCAAGCACAAAGGACACAGAAAACATCCTTTAATCACTGTATGGTTTCTGAGACATCTCGCCCTGAGAATCCAGTAAGAGAATAGCTGAGGAATTTGGCTCATTCCCCGTATAACTCTCATCGGAGGAAGCCAAGATCCACAAGAGGATGGAATATGTAGCCAATTCTGTAATTTTTTTAAGATTTAGAGGAAAAAGAAATATGATTGTTTGCATAAGTATATTAACTGCTTTTTGCGTGCAATACAAATAGAACTGCTCCCCGCCCCCTCCATGCCCCCCAGTATAAAGATGGCCTAAGAATCTACAAGAGACCTGTTTCTTTCTGAAGGGACAGCTGGAGAGAAGACGGAATAAACGGTCTATTTGGAATGGCACCAAATTCCTCTGTCAGACACCCCAGTGTCTTTCGGATGGCTCCGCATCATGCAGTGAGGTGGTCTCGTGACTTGGAAGCCTCTCCAGGGTTCACAACCACCATTAACTTGTTAACTTCAGAGAGGTTTATACACCTGGGGCAAGCTCCACATAGAAATACTACAGAAACTTTCAGAGAACGGAATTTGGAAAGAAACCCGCCCCGCCCTTGGAACCGAACATTTGTTAATGAAAGTTTTAACCTCATCTTCCATTTTAGCCACGTTATTTTGTATCTGCAAGTCAACCCACTCATTGGAACAGCATTGTAGACTGCAGTAACAAACTGCCTTCTCTCCCTGTGTGCTATGGGTAAGCCTTTTAGCCTCATCAGGTGAAGGATTCGGGGGTAATTAAAAAAAGGATCCTTCAGTATGTATCCTGTTACAAGCATATCAGGCTACCCTTGAAGTAAATGTTCATTTCAGTATCTAAATTGTTATGAATTCAAAACAGGTATGATCATTTGTGTTGTATTCTTAAAAGTCACCTTCCTCATTTCAAGGTCATTCCCTTAATGGAATTTATATATATGTGTGTATGTGTGTATAGATATACACACACACATATATGAGTTCTGGTAAAAGCAAGCTTAGGATCGCAAGGGATTAGAAGCTGCAGTGAAAATCCCACTGTTACACTCCCTTTCTCTCTTTGATCTGCTCTTTGGGAAATAGGAGGAAGAAATAAAGACAGAAAGACACCCAGCAGTCAGGGAGCAGACATGGACTCCACCTGAACAACCGATGATTTAGCTCTCAGAAAAGTATGCAGAAAATAAAATCATCCCAAAATGATGCTTCTTTTTCAGAGATTCAAGAAGAATCTGTCCCAGAAGTCATTGTGCTTAAATCAAAGGAGCCCAAACAACGTGACAACAAACTGAACGTAGCTTGTTTGGCGAGGACTTTCTACCCCAAGAACATCAGCCTTGATGTGCCCAAGAGTGACGTTGTATATGATCTGAAGGCACCTCTGGTCACGTCTGAGGGGACATACAGCACCATGAAGGTAGTTGGAGTGGAATCGGATGCAGAAGTTACCTGCGAGGCTCTGCACAAGGGGCACAACACCACGGCCAGCATAATTCTGCCAGGTACGATGTTACGGTCCAAATGCCACGTGATTCTGGGAGGTGCATCTTCCAAGATTTTTTTCTTGCCCTTTGAGAACCTAGCAGGAACAAGTAAGTACAGTCTGAAAGGTATTGAGGTGCTTAGCTAGGTGAAGACGAGATATTCAAAAGCACCTAGCACACATGACCTTAATTCAACTATTTGAGCACCTGCAGTTTTCTTCCCGAAAAACAAACAAACAAACAAAAATGCTAACC
Organism: Sterna hirundo; assembly: GCA_009819605.1. Classification (NCBI taxonomy): domain Eukaryota; kingdom Metazoa; phylum Chordata; class Aves; order Charadriiformes; family Laridae; genus Sterna; species Sterna hirundo. The sequence goes on from CM020445.1 coordinate 24,744,760, forward strand.
TCCTCCCCCCCCCAAAAAGAAAAAACCCTAACAAACCCGACCTCTAATGTTTGCAAGGTGACCTTTATCTAAGGCAAAACAGTTCAAGGGACGTGAGTGTACATGCCTGCTAGAAGAAAGCTTGAAATAACTTTTATGCAAACACAAAATAAAAAAGGACATGTTATTTTTTTTTTCCCAAACGTTTTGGTTATTTTTAAATTGTCCGCTTTTTAAATTGTTCTTTCCCTATGGTAAAGTTCATTTCAAAAGGGAGAGAAAATAAAACTCAACAATCCTGGGGTTTTTTTTCTGCAGTCACATGTAGAAAGCTGATTTTTCTCTTCAAGTTAATCTCAGAATTAACGACCTGCCATCTGATTTTCCAATACTGCTTATCTACTGCCGGGACAAGAGCTACAGGCATGTTCTGTGCAATTTTTGTTTTTTATGATTTGGATGCAATTTATAGTGTCTCTCAATCATTCAGCAGAAGAGAAGACCGAGGAATTTGAAACAGTTGATGCCTGCAACATTACAGATGCCTCTACAAAAGGTCAGTTGCCTAAAGGAACAGTAGAGTACGGTTACTTTATTGGGGATTCAGTACCAATGCATGGAAATGCATTGTCTTTTCTACAGAAATGTCTGAATTGTGGATCCTTCTTAAGCAATAAGCTGCATTTTTTGTGGACTTAATACCAGAACAGGAAAAATTGCTTTCTCTGGTGCAGAAATCCCAGAATTGGAAATACTTATTGAGAAATAACCTGCTGTTGCAGGTTAATGCACTACATAGCTGACAAATTTCCATGGGATAAAACAGCAATGGGAAGTAAATTCCTCACTGGGAAGACATCTCCTTCCTTCCCTGCACTAGATACATTCCTCTGTCATGGAATGTATGGAACAAATTTTCCTTTGTTCCTGCTTCCCTCATCCACATACGATGCACGGATTTTCCTTCTTTATTTTTGAGGGAGGAGAAGGGGGGGGGGGGCAGATAATATCAAGACATCAAGACCACGCTCTCTTCCTCCTTCTCCTTCTTTTTAAAGCAGATGCCAGAATGGAGAAAGTGAATATGCTGTTCATGGCTGTTTTGGGTTTCAGAGTCCTGCTGGCAAAAAGCATCGCCTTCAACACCATCATGAGTATCAAGCTGTTCCTCTTCTGAGGTAAGAAGCACATCACTCGGTCCCTGGGGACACAGGAGGCGAGTGCAAGGAGTGACCCACTGGCTTTGCATCCTCCTGGAACCCCAGGAGGCGTGACATCAGTTCAGCTGTTCCCCTTTCCACTGGATAAGTGAATGTAACCCCCAAATTGCACCTCATCCCCAAACTGCCTTTGCACTGGGCTAGTCCAGGGCATCTCGGGTTCTATCAGAAATCTCCTGCTGGTTGTTTCAAGCGGCAGAACGCAAAGTCTGGATAAATGTCCAAATTAGCAAGAACTATAAAGGGAGAATCCCAAAAGTCAACAAAATGTGAAAAGCGGGACAGAAAAAGAATTCTGAAGGTCAGGTAGTCAAAATAACAAAAAAAAAAAAAAAAGCCCAATCCATTCCAGATTAACAGAAACTCGGCACTGCTGCATTAAATGTGAAAAAGAATTTAAAACAACCATTGTTTGCTCTTTCAGTTACTGGGTAAGTGAGCCAGCAACGGGCTGAAGAGGAGAGGAAAGAACACACAGCGGCGTAATTTGAACACCACGGGTCAGCTTTGCTACAAATAAACATCCAAAGAATCAACAACCTCCCCCAGTTCCAGCAGATTACACCTTTATTTCATCACCAAGCTTCAGCAGGTGACCAGAAAAGACGACCAGCAGGACCATCTTCAGCTAACACCACCTGGAAGCCTTCTCAGACAGCTAATGGTGCTGCACTTTTGTGTAGCTTAGTTTCATTAATTGTTAGAACAATTTTTGTTATTTCTGACTTCCATAAGAAATTTCCCTCACCCCTCTGCTAGCCAGTTAGCTCTCCTACTCCCGCATCCATTGCACCGAAGCATCCAAATTGCTTAGATAGTTTCAAAAACTTAAAATTGAACTTTATACTTAACTACGCTTTAAATATGCCATCCCCGGTCATACTGCATTATTGTCTACAGACGTTAACGCTTTTCTGCTTAGGGATCCCAGGCACAGAGGGAGCATGGTATAGTTTTAATTCTTAGAATCTTTTATTGCTGGCAATTTTCTAGTGCGTGTAACTAGATCTCCACTGGACCTGAAGGAATTCACTGCAGACAGTATACAGTAGCATTTTCATCTCTTCTTTAGAACATTTTTCTCTTAAGTATACGGTACTTGCATTTTAAGTTTCCTTAACATACACCAAAATAAAGTTTTGTTATGCTTGGTTTGCACCGTGCCCTTTCTTCTGCAAGTTGGGTGGATATTGTTGAAATTCCACCTTCCTATCCAGTAACCACTGAGGACTAGGAAACCACCTATTACAGCCTAGGTTTCCTTTCTATAAAATTCGTGTTTCTTGGGCTTTCCACAGGGAAAAAGACTCCTTGCACATTTAAGAGACTTCAGGAGGGCTATGAGTTCTGGCCCTACTGGGTTTAAAGGAATTTTAATTATTCATGCCCCTTCCAAAGTACTCAGGCTCAAAATTGTGGATCATGATAAAGAGAGGGACGGGTCTGAAGGGGAAATAGTTAAGCCAAGGGGCAACATGAGTATTAACGTACAGGCCTCAGAAGGCGAAAGAACAGGCTGCTGATTTTCCACTCACCGACACTAGGAAGGGGCCAACAGGAAACACTATGGGGTGTTTTGATCGATAACCCAGCCGTTTGGTTGGCAGTCAAAAAAAACCCAACACTGACTTTCGTCTCACAAGCTGCAAGCTGCTGCCTGCTTAAAGCAGGATACTGTGGTTAATACAAATGACTACATCGCACAAATTCCCCTTGCTTTTAAAAACATGTTAACCCCTTCCTGGGCAGCAGGGACAACAATGTTTTTCAGATGCTGACTGGACTAGTCTGAACTTCAGATGCTGGCAGAATCTCTTTAACTAACCTTGACAAGTAGAGTCGGTCAAACCCGCACTCCTGTCCAGCAGATGTGGCATTTCTCTGGTGAAACCACTGTCTCTAGGTCCTGCAGCTTCGCGGTCAGGTCCCGGGAGCGCACACTTAGTGTGGAAAACCATGGTGGTCACGGTTTTGTTTCCTAGGCATCCCAAGGGCCAGATGGACATGTGGAGCCAGCTAGACTATAAATGTCACAGAATCACAGAATCACAGAATCACAGAATCACAGAACGGTGGGGTTGGAAGGGACCTCTGGAGATCATCCAGTCCAACCCCCTGCCGGAGCAGGGTCACCCAGAGCAGGTGGCACAGGAATGCGTCCAGGCGGGTTTGGAATGTCTCCAGAGTTGGAGACTCCACCACCTCTCTGGGCAGCCTGTGCCAGGGCTCTGCCACCCTCACAGGAAAGAAGTTCCTCTTCATGTTTAGGTGGAACTTCCTATGCTCAAGTTTGTGTCCATTACCCCTTGTCCTGTCACCGGGCACCACTGAAGAGCCCGGCCCCATCATAAATGTCCTTCCTCTCCCAGTTGAGCAGGCTGCACTCCACTCGCGCAGCCCTAGTGACTCAGCCAGGCCACCAGACAAGGCCAGACTGCTCTTACCGCACACAGACTCTACTGTATGGCTTCCTTTCCACTCTGGCTGCTGGGCCTGAGTTAATTTCCCTGCAGGCAGTGCCCAGCACTCTGTTTCCCTTCCATCCCCAAGCATGGTGCTGTCCCCAGCAGCTCTTTAATGTCCTCCTATAAGTGGGGCAGCCCCAGACGACACCGTCACATAGAGCCTGCGGAAGCAGAGAGCTGCCCTGCAGCATCCCCGGGTTGTCACTAGAGCCCCAGCAACATCACAGCGGGGTCTTGGCATGGTCCCCCACCCCATAGGCAGCATCTCCTCATGACTCTCTCTCACGAGGGCACGCACTGATCATTTTTGCTTCTGTGGGGCAGGTGCGCGCTCAGAGGGCCGTGGGCTGAAGCATGCAGCTAAAAACATCTGCCCACAGGAGCTGCCTTTTAGTGGTAGGAAGTGTTGTCAAAGGCCACTTCCTTCCAAGCTTCTCTGTCTTGGCATTGATGTGCCTTAACAGGAAAGCTTGCCTTCTGAATACGGAAGGAAGGACATGAGATTTCAACACCTCGCTTATATCCACCCCTCCTCCTGTTACTCCAACCGGAAAACTGTCTGTAGGTGCATGTTAGAAAATAAAATAACTTGACTGTGGAATATTGGAATTAATTGTGGTTTTGCTTAAAGTTAGGTTGAATTGAGACTGTCTAAATTTAGCATGCGTCACTTCACTTAGCATTAGTAGCTAACGTTGTTGGCTGCATGCTGTGGACTTTCACCTAGAAAAGCTGAATTCATACAACGAGTATGGTACAAACCGGGAGAGAAGGAAGGAGATTTCCATCCGCGGAAGCTGGATCTCATCCCAGCAGGAGCTGCATCTCCTCCTGAGACAAGGACAGCTAGCAGCCCACCCAGAGGTAAAGAAGGAAACCAGCAAGGAGTAAGAAGACCCCAGACCAGGAATTACCACTGGACCCAGAGGCACATGCAAGGCACGTGGACAGCGTGGGCAGGGCGGGCGAGGAGGTTGTAAAGATATAAATGCCCAGGGACTTCTCGGTTCTGGGCTGCTCTCAGAGGAGGGGGCCCAGCTTGAGCTGTAACAAACTGAGACTGTGCCAGAACCTAGAGTTACAGAATCACAGAATCATAGAATGGTTCGGGTTGGAAAGGACCTTAAAGATCATGTAGTTCCAACCTCCCTGCCATGGGCAGGGACACTGTGCTTTGTGAGACAACCATCCCATTGCCTTGGGATCCTCCGTGAGGGACCTGTAATGTTGGGCCCAGGATGACAAGTGAGTGCCCAATCCCCTGCGAAGCTGCTCAGCCTGCCTGTGGTGCTTATACTTGGCTGCCACGTGGAGTGGGGGTGTGAGATTTGATGTTGCCTGGCTCAGTCAGGGCGTAAGGTTTCAATTCCAGAGACATCTCTCTCTGCAGAATTTGTCACTTTACATTGGTCACAGAGTCTTCTCCTGCCTTTTTCTTATCTGGTTTTAGCTCTATGATGGGTGAGTCATATTTCGGAGGCCTGCTGGAGTGGGTCAGGTGCCTGCTCTTTTCTTGGACACAGGATGAATTTTTTTCTTCTGTTCGTAGAATGGACTTTAACAGTATGTGGACTGTGAAAGGCCTTCATTTTCTGGAGAAATGAAAGGATTACGGTCAGACCAGAAGCCTTGAGAGCACTTAGACAGCGTGGAGGGACACAGAGAGAAGGACTGCCCTCATGGAGGCTTCTTGCTGTTAGATCAGCTGGGGAGAAGCAGCATCCAGCCCCTGTGCTCCGGGTCAGACTTGCAGATCGTGTACATTTCACGGCTCTGTGTACGACAACAGAAATGCTCTGCTCAGTGGCGTGGCTGGGGAGAGAGAGGACAGAGAACTTCCTCACCTCTCAGGGGCTGAAGCTGTGCTGGAGAGAGTGCTGTTAGCAACGGTTCCTCTTTAGAAAAACACTGTCCTTCCTTCTGCTCCTAACAACGCCTATATTTGTTCCAAATATTATCTCTTCAAACATCAAATACAGGGTTTCTGAGACGCCAGTAGAGAGCTGCGCAGGAGGGCAAAGGGTGGCACTTGATGTGGCATATAGAGATTGGAGGATGTTGGCCTTGTGGTGAGGTAACGCATCAGAGTCTTCCTTTCTTTTATTTGAAGCAAACATAGAGGTGCCATGAAACTATAGACAAGGCTCCTGATCTGCTTGACAGGCAGAGAAGTTGTAAAACAATCTTGAAAAAATTCCCCTCCCCATTTTTTCTCACATCCATTTGTGGAATAATTACTAAATTGGCCAAGAATACAAAAGTACAGCATCGTTCACACATTAAGGAAAGTCATAAAATCAAGAGGCTTCTGAGGTAGAATACAGCCGCAGCCGGCATGCGAAGAATGCAACGTCTGTGATTCCCTGTACAAGGTTGTTTACACAAGGGAGGGGACGAAACGCGCTTGTTCCGTGGCCTTGTCTTGCGACAAACAACAGATATGGGAACGAGATGGTACTACGGAATAGATAAGCGGCCTACACGCTACCCAAGCCAACATTTCGTCAAATGTTGATGAAATGCTGTCCTTTGTGCGAACTTTGCTCACTACAATGTACCAAAACACACCCCCATCCCGGAAGCTATTCGCCCCCCTCCTGGGGGTGCAAACACTCCTCCTTGAGTACATTAATCATAATAAAAGTACGTATGACTAAAGTCACTCAACCTCCACTTTGAAGATAAAAAATAGTATAAAATTAGCCCGAGAGAGGGGGGATGCCAGGGAAGACACCATCGCGAAGAATTCCATCGCCAGTTTCCGGGATCAGTCGACGGGCTGAGCCTTTCTTCCCCCCCCATAGGGACGCCTTTGGGTAAGACTTTGATTATACCGAGTGCTTTCTCGGGGAACTTAGAAATTTCTCTAGAGAATCTCTATCCTACATTTATAGCCAGGCTATATCATTTATAATTTTGTCGCGCGTTTTGTATACTTAACAATATCTTTATTTGCACGTGCTTTGCAGACAGTGTATTTATCACCGGCAATCCTAAGAACCTGTATATCTGTTGTTTAAATAAAACTGCACTGTTTAAGTAGCTAGTCGTTTCGGTTTCTCACTGAACGCGACCACAGACTCGAGAGTGGCCGTGCTAGTTCAGGAGCACGACTAGACTGAAGGTGCAGTCCACTATTAGTGTATCCAAATCGTAATAGTTTAATACATATTAAACGCGATTGGACTGATAGTGCTGAATTGGGCATCACTCAGAATTTAAACCTAGCCGCACCTAGCCTCCCACCTCGGTGAGGAGTGTTAGAACGCAAGGGGGTTTATCTTCTGCCAAAACCGTTTAGCCCCCCCCTTTTTCACGCAACAGAATTGGCGTCACGGACAGGATTGCCATGGATAAACTGCTGCAAAAATATGATTGTGCCCCTTCCCAGGCTGGGAAGGAGTGGGCCCAAAAATTTTGGAAGGATGAAGAGAAAGTGGTGGAACGTATTGAAGAGTGTCGGGCTTCACAGAAGCTCAGAGTGGGGAAAGGCAAGGGTGTGATTTGTGCTGTGTTAGGCGCCTGTTTATCTTGTGCACAACAAGAAGCTAGGGAAACCCTTGCTCCTAATCTGATTTCAGCTGTAGAATATGCAACACTGAAATCGGAGAATGAGGTGCTGAAGTCATCATTAGCCTTTCAAAAGGAGACAGGAGAAAAATTAAGAACTCAAGTTGATAAGCTTGTGAGTGAGAATGAATGTTTAGGAAACCGGAATGCTCGACTTGTGAGTGAGAATGAATGTTTAGGAAACCGGAATGCTCGACTCGTGAGTGAAAACCTCCAACTTAAAATCATATTGGAAAGGGTGACTGGGCTCTTAGATAAAATGCAGCCCTCAACCCAGGTCCAACAAATTCGTAAGTTAATGTGTTATCCAAATTCCGGAACCCAGACTGGAGATTTTTGGTCTAACAGTGAGGATGAGGGAGAAGGTGAGGAGGAAAGGACTCCTACTTTGAAATCCCAAGTCTTTCCTTTACGTCCTCTGGTTAAAACTGAAACTGCGGTTGATGATGATGATGAAATTCATACAACTGTGCGTACTGTTCCGTGGACACCAACCGAGTTAACGAAAATAAGGGAAAAATATTCGAGGCGGCCAGAAGAGTCAGCTGTTGAGTATGTGTGGCGAGTTTCTTCTGAAGGGGGAGATAGAATTATGTTGAGTGAGGACAAAGCAGGAGGCTCTTGGGGACCAGGAGTGTTTTTAACAACTACACCTGGTGGATCTCACCCTCTTGTTAACACCGTCGGTCAAATAAGACCGAGCAGATTCCCTTTTCTTTTGTGTCTTACAGGAACCTTAGATGAACTGTACGTGGACAGACGAACTGCTGCCACCTCACAACGACTGAAGAGGGATGTGACATAGTAGTTGATATAAGTAATCACTCAAATCTTTGTGTTTGTAACTTTACTAACATCATTGGATGTGATTTCAATTATTCAGCTCCTGTTACGTCTTTTCACTTGCTATAATCTAATTACACATTGATTCGAGATTTGTTGCCTACCCCTATTGGAATGAATCTCTCACTGGTGAAGAAGTTGCTAGAACATGATGAATTGAAGCGATTGTTGAAAGAGGCCCAAGAAAATGGACGGAGAACTCTGATTACTGTCCATCATGATGTTGAAGAAATACACCATGTACTGGAAAGAGTCAAGAGGGATGGAGGACATGAATGGTGGGACTCTCTTTTTGGATGGTCACCAACAGCTACAGGACTTTTTAACAAGATGCTCCATCCTGTTGTTGTTTTACTAGCACTCACTGTATTGTGCTTTGCTTTGACAATTGTTTTGTATGTTAGACTTTGGATTATGATGAAAAGCTTAACTCGCTTAATTACCCCACAAGATGTAGTTCTGCTTGATATCCCTCGCCACAGTAGGACATGTGACATTCCCTATCAGTATTGAGTACCGTGGAGCTTGAGTGACTGTAGTCACGGGGTGGATTATGTGGAATAATTACTAAATTGGCCAAGAATACAAAAGTACAGCATCGTTCACACATTAAGGAAAGTCATAAAATCAAGAGGCTTCTGAGGTAGAATACAGCCGCAGCCGGCATGCGAAGAATGCAACGTCTGTGATTCCCTGTACAAGGTTGTTTACACAAGGGAGGGGACGAAACGCGCTTGTTCCGTGGCCTTGTCTTGCGACAAACAACAGATATGGGAACGAGATGGTACTACGGAATAGATAAGCGGCCTACACGCTACCCAAGCCAACATTTCGTCAAATGTTGATGAAATGCTGTCCTTTGTGCGAACTTTGCTCACTACAATGTACCAAAACACATCCCCATCCCGGAAGCTATTCGCCCCCCTCCTGGGGGTGCAAACACTCCTCCTTGAGTACATTAATCATAATAAAAGTACGTATGACTAAAGTCACTCAACCTCCACTTTGAAGATAAAAAATAGTATAAAATTAGCCCGAGAGAGGGGGGATGCCAGGGAAGACACCATCGCGAAGAATTCCATCGCCAGTTTCCGGGATCAGTCGACGGGCTGAGCCTTTCTTCCCCCCCCATAGGGACGCCTTTGGGTAAGACTTTGATTATACCGAGTGCTTTCTCGGGGAACTTAGAAATTTCTCTAGAGAATCTCTATCCTACATTTATAGCCAGGCTATATCATTTATAATTTTGTCGCGCGTTTTGTATACTTAACAATATCTTTATTTGCACGTGCTTTGCAGACAGTGTATTTATCACCGGCAATCCTAAGAACCTGTATATCTGTTGTTTAAATAAAACTGCACTGTTTAAGTAGCTAGTCGTTTCGGTTTCTCACTGAACGCGACCACAGACTCGAGAGTGGCCGTGCTAGTTCAGGAGCACGACTAGACTGAAGGTGCAGTCCACTATTAGTGTATCCAAATCGTAATAGTTTAATACATATTAAACGCGATTGGACTGATAGTGCTGAATTGGGCATCACTCAGAATTTAAACCTAGCCGCACCTAGCCTCCCACCTCGGTGAGGAGTGTTAGAACGCAAGGGGGTTTATCTTCTGCCAAAACCGTTTAGCCCCCCCCTTTTTCACGCAACACCATTCAAGTTCTTTCAGTAGAAACTTCAAACAAACTGCTTCGGTTACGCTGAGTTTTATTTTGCAGAGATGCCTTAGTAGGCATGTCTACTTTGACTGAAGGAAAGCGCAAATACGATCACATTTTCTCCTTTTCAGTTCCGCAAACTCTAAAGGGCATTTTGCAGAATATTCAGTCATCTTAATATTTTCTTTGGACCCATTTCCCAACTTATGAGCTTTTGGGTTGGTTTTGTTGGTTTTTTGGTTTGGTTGCCTGCATCCAAGAAAGTGCAGAACTGGAAGCAGGGAAGTGCTGTGGATTAAATAAGAGGTGCAATGATCCAGGCTCTATGGACTAACAGATTCCTTGAAGAATTGACACGGGAGAGCTAGCAGTGCCTCTGTGGCACAGGGATTGGCTCCAGGAGCATACAGAGGGCAGCCACTGTCCTGTAACAGTAAGTCTCTTCCCAGTGTGTGCCTGGTAGCTATCAGAAAATAATTTGGTGTTGATCCTCTGTTGTTTCCCAGGGTATCTCTAGCACACTACCATGGCAAGAGAGAATACCAATGACTTCCTTTTGGAAGCACTGGAGGACCTTACATTGGATATGTTTGAGAAGTTTAAGTACAAATTATCATATATCATGACGAGATGACCAATATCTCCAACTAGAGCCAAGAAAGCCAACAATCCAGTTAAACTTGCAGACTACATGTGTGACCACTATGGAGCCGACCTTGCTGTGGATGTAGCTATCTATGTGCTTGAACGGACCAACCAAACACTGCAGCTAAACTCAAAGGGAAGAAAGGAAAAGGTAAAGGATCTTTGGTTACTGGCACTTTTGTATCCTTCTTTTTGATTGTTCCTAGAAAATATGTAGGAGAACCTTCATCAAATCGAGAGACAGCAGACTTCAATCCCCTGTGGAAGTCTGAAAAGCACAAGGACCCCAGGGTGCTGCCTCCTTTACACCCGGAATTGCATGGATCGCCCCTTGTCATTGGTCTTCCTGCTCATTTAGGTGACTGCTGCCACAGTGGCTGCACACTCTGCAGGACCACCTGCTCCTGGCCTATGATGTAAGGATACGAGGGTCTCCAGAGGCACTTGCTCTGCTGTCTTGTCTGCTCTGTCTTGCCCAAGCTATTTTAGGGGAGTTTCTAAAGGCAGAGACACCAAGAGGACTGTTGTGCGCCTCACCTGACACGCAACACTGACAGTCTCTATACTACTCTCCTAACAGCTACATATAATTCCTTTTTCAGCCCTGAGGCCCCGTCCACCCCCTGCTTCATTAGCCTAAGGTACGTGTCATTGGGACAGATGCGTTTGGGTTTTATCGCCTACACTCTCCACCTGCTAGCAGGAAGTGTACGATCACAGCCATAGTCCTAAAGCCCCAGCAGGGTCAGAAGGAAAATAAGCAAGTAGCTGTTATATGCCTGGGGGGGAGCGTACTGCTATAGAGGTCAGTAATAGAAACTGGTTCTTAGCACTATTTTCAAGTTCCACTGAGGCGTGATTGCATTTCAGTGATGGGTGAAATGCATTTCAGACTTTTTCAGCTCAGCATCAATAACAGAACTGGAAGAACAAGGTCTATTGACTGATCCAGAGATCCTTTAAAATGAAAGACATGAGGTAAACTCAAAGCACAATAACTTTGTGACAGAAGTGTTTTAATTTTAGCAGGAGAACGAACATTTACTTTAATTTCAAATTCTTTTATTGCATATCCTTGATTTAGATTACAAGATGAAGTACAGAGAACACGTACAAAAGAATTACCACTGGATAAAAGACATGAACGCTCGTATTGGTGAGACGGTGACTCTGAACTCCAGATATACAAGGCTGGTTCTTGTTAGTGGACATCGCCATGAAAAAAAGAAAGAACATGAAATCATGGCTGTAGGACGGAGACATGCAGAAATCACACAGGAACAAGTGAATTCTTCCATTTCTATAAGTGATCTGTTTAAACCTGACAGGGATAGACAGGCACCAAAGACTGTCATGATATTGGGAGCTGCAGGAATTGGGAAGACAATGACAGTAAGAAAGATTTTGCTGGACTGGGCATCAGAAAGACTCTAGAGACAGTTTGACTACATACATTGTTGGGAGGGTAATCTTCTTAAAGCTGAGGGAAGTTTGGCTGACATGATCACCAAATGCTGTCCCAGTGATAATCCACCTCTTGTGGAGATCTTGAGGAGACCAGAAAAACTCCTGTTTGTCATCGATGGCTTTGATAAACTGACGTTTTCTTTGGCCGGGCCACAAAATGACCTGTACTCTGATCCCTGGGAGGTGAAGCCAGTGGAAATCATCCTGAGCAGTTTATTTAGGAAAATCCTTCTCCCTGAATGCTCCCTGTTGATCACAACACCAGCTGCCCTGCAGAAGCTGGAACAGTGCTGTCACACACTTGTGGCAGTGTGCTTGGTGTGTGAACGCTCTGCTAAGATACTGGGATTTTCAGAAGCTGATAAGGAGGAATATTTCCACAAGTTATTTGAAAATAAGGAAGGGGGAAAGAAGGCCTTTCAGTTCATTAAAAGAAATGAAATGGTCTTCACCATGTGCCTTGTCCCCATCACGTGCCGGATTGTCTGTACCGTTATAAAACAACAGCTTGAAAGTAGTGAAGATCTTGCACAAACTGCCAAGACAACGACAGGAATATATCTCCTTTATGTTTCTATCTTACTAAAATCTCTGAGCAGTAAGTTGAAACAGAACTTGCACATTATCCTCAAAAGACTTTGTTGCCTGGCTGCTGATGGGATCTGGCAGCAGAGAGTCCTCTTTGAGGAGGAGGCGATCAAGGAATTCTTGTTAAATCAGACAGACACTCTCCCACTTTTTTGAATGAGAGCACTTTTCAGAAGGGCATTGCTTGTGGAAGCGCCTACAGTTTCATTCATCTGAGTGTCCAAGAGTTTTTTGCATCTCTGTTCTATGTAATTAAACATGATGGCGAAACAAGAAATAAGCAAGAAGATCCTAAGAGGGATGTGAAAAAATTGTTAGAAAACTATGCAAACTTAAGACATGATTTCATGTTAATTGTGCGGTTCTTATTTGGGCTCTTAAATAAGGAACGAAGAAATGCTTTGGAAAAAGAAACAGGGTGCAAAATTTCTCCTGAAATTAAGGAAGAGTTATTAATGTGGTTTCAAACTAGCCAAAAACCAGCTTTAGCTGTTAATGCAGAAAAAAGAGCAATGATTCATGATTTGGAGGCTTGCCACTGTTTGTATGAAACCCAAGATCAAAGTTTTGTGAAAAATGTGTTGGGTTATTTCACCGGAATATATCTACGAGACATCAATTTCACACAATTAGATCAAACAGTTCTTTCATTCTGTATAAAAAAAGTGGCCTAAACCGGAGTCACTTGTCGTGGGCTATTGCTCCTTTATCTTAGAAGACCATGAAGAGCGTTCAGACCAACAGCTAGCAAAGCTGTCGCATCTGTAAGTAAAACCCTAGGTCCCTAGCTTGCAAATTGTCTTAGCAACTGAAAGAGTTTTAGTAACCAAGAAATGACTGTCTTGCTTACCAAGAAATTAAGGCTAAACTTTTCATAAAGTGAAGGTGCAATGATGGAAGCTGCTTTGTGATGAGCCTAGCGGGCTGTTGCACTAGTAATTACTGGTGATGTGAGTCAGTTCAAGAGTAAGCAGGTAAATACAAGAGTGCGTGTCATCCAAGTGTCTAAGTTCCCATTGTAATCAAAGAAGACCAGAGCCCAGATCATCATTCAGATAGTCACCTGCTGGCTGGCTGGTCAAGTGAGATCCCTCTGTAGTCACCACTGACTGAACTTAGGAGAAAACTACTGAATGTGGTGGAACTCTTGAATTGTCTGGCTTCCTTGTACGCACTGACTTAGGAGGCATCAGTCTCAAATACAGTCCCACACAAATGCAATCCCATGCAGGGTTCCCTCTCCACTTGCCCTCATTAATTCTCGGTGTTCGTGAAATCAAAGGCCTGAAAGGAAGAAGCGTCCACTGTGTCAACAGGTTTCACACTCACAGCTGCCTGCTGTGGCGCCCTGGCTGCGGTGCTCAGCACCAGCCGGTGCCTGACGGAGCTGAGACTGCGTGGAAATCCTCTGGGAGACCCGGGAGCGCAGCTGCTCTGTGAAGGGCTGAAACATCCCACCTGCCGGCTGCAGAGACTGGGGTGAGGAACAGCGAGCAGGCTCCTCAGGGAGCTGCTCGGTCTGGGACCTCGACAGGGCTTGTGGCTGGGCCTGGCAGCTGCAGGGATGGGGAGAGGCCGAGTGACGTGTCTCTCTCATGGTCAGTCGCTGCTCGCTCCATGGTCCCAGCCCTGCTAAGCCATGGTGCCCTGCTAAGACTGTGTGAATCAAGTGTAAAGGAGGTGCCCCTCCACGCACTCTCCTCTGCAGCGTGGAACCTGCTAATTGAGGTACGCACAGGCAGGCCCAAAGAAGCATGTGTTGAAGGTACGCATCTGTGACCAGAATTTCCTACTGGTTTCATCTTCTCTTTAGAGGGTCCATAGGGAAGACCAAGGACAGAAAAGACTGGAAATCAGACCAGATTTCCAGGGCAGGGAACAGACAGTGTGTCCAGCACTGGTCCATCGTTGGCCACTTCTGGGCAGAGTTTCTGGCCATTCTCAGTGTTGACTGGCCAGAAGAAGGGCTGGTGGTTGGTGTTAGAAAAGCAGACTTGGTCTGAAGCCCTGGGCCCTCTCTGTGCTTCTTCCCTGCAGGTTGTGGGGTTGCAGTCTCACAGCAGCCTGCTGTGGGAATCTGGCCGCTGTGCTCAGCACTAACCAGGCCCTTCTGGAGCTGGGGCTGGGAGCTAATGCCCTGGGAGATGCTGGAGTACACCTGCTATGTGAGGGGCTGAAACACTCCGCCTGCCACCGTAAAGAATTACGGTAAGGGACTTCAAGGTTCTTCTGGCCACTTCCTGGTATGCCCACAGGGAAAACTTCAGAACTTGAGAATCTCATGAGTCTAGCGCTGGGGAGATGCTCCTTCATGGATGGAGAGAGGCCAACAGTTAACAAGTCTGTGATGTTGCTTATAATTTGCGCCTAGGCTTTGCTTTCTGAATAGCATTAATAAAGAGGGTACATCAGCCACTTCCTCCTGTAGAAGTGCTAAGAAGGAGTGAAACTCTCAAGAGTGTGCTGAGTAGAATTACCCACCTTTGATTTTGGCTAATAGCAGGGACAGCATGGAAAGGGAACTGAATGAAGGCAACCTTGCTTTGCTAATTTGTTCTGATCCTATGTGGCTGCACTCTGCTCCATGAGGAGCACAGCTATGTTTACCTCTGGCCTCCACCTCTTTCCGTCACGGGGGAGCCCTGCTCCTGCATCTTCCTGAGAGGTGCAAGCAAGCTAAAAGTTTTACGGACAGTGTTGAAGAAAATGTCTTTGCACTTCCTGCCTCCCAGGAGAAAGGAATTAATATCTTAAACCTGTGGAGGACTTACTGTGAAGTCCGGGTGTTTGTGTCTCCTTGCAGTGGAAAGGATACTGTACAAAGACGTCTCTCATGCTGAAGAGGGGCCATTTGTAGGCAAGGATTAGTGGGTCGAGGATCATTCCTAGAGCTACTGAGATCCTTCCTTCAAAAAGCCACAGTCTTGCACTGTGCTCTGTAGCTGAGAAGGTGATTGTAGCAGAAGCCTCACTTTTTCCCCCCAAGGTACAGCCCACCCAGCTCTATGTACTCAGATTATCCTGGTGGAGCATTGTACGTGTCATCAATACATAAAAACGTATGTTTTTGTGTGTGTGCAAGGGGCTTTAGGTGGGTGGAAAGGCTCAAACTCCTTCTGGTCTTTCTCTTCCCACTGCCCTTCTCTGAAGAACTGAGGACAGTGAGAGCAGCAGGCAGGGAGCAGGAAAAGTGAGTTTAAAAATATACGAAAGGTAAGGATACCTGGTTTATGAGGATATCTGGTTAATGGTTCCTGTTCAGGAGAAGGGTTTGGCCTATCCTGTTAACCATGTTTATGTGTCTGCTACTGGTGTTTATGCCAGTGGTAGTAAAGGCGCTGCTTTCTGAGTGTTGGTGTCTGGCTGACCACGTGTGTACTGTGGGTGTGTGGGGAAGGGGGGACACCAAAGGTGACAGGTTTCAGCCTTGTTTAACAGAGAAGTTATGGGTATAGTGGCCAGATGGGAGGAGTTTTGCAGACAGTATGACATGCTTGTCTTTGTTGTTTGGGACTCTGGGGTTTTAGGCAAAAGGAAATATTTAAAGCACATTTATGATTTTTCTTCTTTCCTTCTTCTCTCCAAAGGCTCAGCAAATATGGACTCAGTGAAGAAACTCAGCGGGAGCTGGCTCACCTAAGAAAGATCAAGGCCAGCCTGAAATTAGGGTACATCTTTTAAACAGGAATTTTTGCAGGCTAAGTGTCAGGCCTCGTGGCTCTGATTAGTGTAGCACATGGGTTAAAAGTTAAGAAGGGACCAAATAAATGTTTGTTCCGTTTTAAGGATTCTCCTTGGATGCCAGTAACAATGCTGAGCATGTGGGGCCTTGACTGACAACACAGACTCGGGGCAAATCACCTCCAGGACAATAGGATCTGATTTTCATCCAAGTGCAGTTCAAATAGATCCCCCTTCATGATCATATCTGAGTTGGAAAGGAATCAGAAGGCAGAAGGAAATGGGACAGAGGTGCAGCAAGCAATGAGGATATGGATGAGTGCAGGAACTTCCTTCTTTCATACTCCAGTGATCTGGGGTTCAGTGAACTTGTGTCAGATGCCAAGTGAAATAGTCCTTCACTTTCCAGGGCTCCTTTATAAGGATTTGTATACTCATGGTAGTTTCTGTAGGTTTGTCTGATTTCACAGTTCTCAAGAGCATCATTTCTGTCTCCATTTTGACTATATATTTGTAAAGGATGATGTTTATACCAGTATTACTGAATTCAAATGTAATTCCTCTGTATCTTCTACAATTACCTTCCTTCTTGTAAAAGGAGGAGACGTATAAGGATGAATGTGAGGACAAATGTGAAGACATACAGAAGAATAATAAGTTGCAGCTGCAACTTGAGAAGCCTGAAGCCTGTGGAGGAACCTATACTGGAGCAAGTGAACTCCAAAGGGATGGTTACCCATGGAAGAATCCATGCCAGAACAGCTAACAATAAGAAAAAACAAGGAGCAACAAGAAAGGAAACCAATGCGCACTGACCCAAATCACCACATATTGCCTTGCTGAGCAACTGGCATGGCAGCATGAGAAACAGAAAAAGGCCTCCATGCTATGGAAGCACTGTTCAGCAGTAGCTCAAACATCAGTGTGCTATCAACACTGACTCGGTCACAGACACGAAACCTATAGCACCATATGAGCTACTATGAAGAAAATTAACTCTATCCCAGCCAAAACTAATATAAACCTCCACCTCTTGTGCCATACCCTTTATACATTCTACTTCCACCTGAGGTAGAGCCAGGGCTCTTTACTGTCCTGTTTATCTCCCAGTTTACCCCATTTAGACCCAATTTAAGTTTCCAAAAGCCTCATTTATGTGGGCCAAAGCACCATTTTTAAGGCCCAAAGCCTCATATTGAGGGGCCAAATACTGATTTGTAGGGTCCAAACCCTCTTTTTAGCTTCCAAAGCTTTATTTGGAGGCTGCAATGATAAGATACAGATCTTTCATTTACAGTCTAAAATCTCATTTTACTGGCCAAATCCTCCTGGGTTTTGTTTCTAATCCCAGATTTTGAGGGTCACCTTTTTAGGCACCAATGCCTCTTTTTTAGTGTCCTAAGCCTCGCTTATTGGCTCCAAATCCGAATGCTTAGAGTCCAAAGCCTCACATTTGGAGTTTCAAGACACCGTTTTTATTCACAAGTCTCATTTTTAGGGCCCAAAGCCTCGTTTTTAGGATCCCTGCCCTCATTTTCAGGACCTCAAGCCTCATTTTGACAGCCTAGCTGCACAGCCGCGAGGGCAGCCCCGCCGCCCCCCCAGCGCCCCCCAGCGCACACCAGCCGCCACAACACCCGCCCCTCAGCCCAGAGGCAGCCCCGCCCGGCACCGCCACAGCCAATCGGCTGCTGCCGCCGGCAGCTCCGCCAATCAGAGCTCGGCCTGCCGTGACCAATCCCAGCGCCGCTCGCGGCGGGCGGCAGAGCTCTAAGGAGAAGCCCCGCCCCGGGGGTTTCCCCTCAGCGACCCAGTTTCACAGGGCTGGCTCCTCTCCTTCCCCTCAGGAGAGCCCCACCGTGGCCTCCGGAGCTGTGCACTGAGGCAGCCGTGTGTCAGCCCAGTGTTCTGGCTCACGGGGCCTGGCTTAGAGAGGCACATGGCTCACAGGGGCACGGTGTGGCCGCAAACCCATTGTGTCCTCACGCAGACTCCTCCCGTTGTGTCCTTTCAAGTGGCTGCCAAGAATCCTGAGAGACTCCTCTGGAGTCTTCTCTGGAAAAAGCAGCCTAAGACCACCCAACTCAAAGGCAGATCCCAGCAGAAAAGCCAAGCATCAAAGCAGAGCCAAGCACGGGCAGCAAAACCTCTCACGGGCAGAGGAGAAGGGCAGGAAGAAAAGGCAGTTTCCTTCCAAAGCAAATTGCTGCCAACGAGCTCTGAGGTTTCTCTGGGTGATGCCATGATTGTAATACGCAGCCCTTGGGAAATGCCTGCAGAAGGGCCACCGGCTGAGTGTCTCCATCCTTCTCCTGTGGCTTTCCAGGCAACAAGGAGGTGGAGCCCCTCGCATACGCCAAGGTGGCCACGGCAGCCTCTGTGTCCAGCTCCAATTGCATGCAGCCACCTGGGGCTCGCCCTGGACAGAAACCAAAGGTGGTCTGGCTCTGAGGGAAGGAGCTCCCATGCCTTCTGGCTGGCTGGGACCCCTCCAAGGTAGCAGCACAGGCTGGTTTGTCTCACCATGCCTCAGGGCCATGGGGACTCCCCACCCTGGTAATCACAGGCCTGTCAGTCTCATTTCAGTGCCTGGAGAAATTACGGAGAAGGATTTTCTGGCAGTTGCTGGAAAACACCTGAGACACAGTGCAGTCCTTGGTCATAGCCAGCACGGGTTGACAAGGGGAAAGCCCTGCTTAGCCAACTCAGTTCCTTGTCTTGACGAGCTCACACGTGTAGTTGGCCAAGGAAAGCAAGTAGATGTGGTGCTTTGGGATTTTAGCAAAGCTTTTGGTACTGTCTCTCAAAGTATTCTTCTGCGTGAAATGTCCAACATACAGCTAGACAAGTCGATAAGAGGTTGGGTGACAGGTCTGGCTCAAAGGGTTATAGTAACTGGGGTTCCATCAGGCTGGTGGCCAGTCACCAGTGGGGTTCCCCAGGGCTCAATTTTAGGGCCAGTGCTCTTTCCTGTTTTTATAAATGATCTGAAGGCAGGAGTCAAATGTACGTTGAGTAAGTTTGCCAACCGTATTGAAGTAGGAGGAGCTGTGGACCCCCCTGGGGCTAGAGAGGCCTTACAGAGAGATCTGGATAGACTAGAGAGCTGGGCAATCACCAACCGTATGAAATGTAACGAGAGCAAGTGCCGGATTCTCCGCCTGGGACGGGGTTATCCTGGGTACACGTACGAATTGGGGGACGAGAGGCTGGGGAGCAGCCCTGTGGAAAGAGGTCTGGGGGTCTGGGTTTATGGCAAGTTGAACAGGACTCAACAGTGTGCCCTGGCAGCCAAAGGGGCCATCTGTGTCCTGGGGTGCATCAAGCACAGCATCGCGAGCTGGTCGAGGGAGGTGACTGTCCCCCTCTGCACTGAACTGGTGCGGCCCCACCTCGAGTTCTGTGTGCAGTTTTGGGCACCTCAATAGAAGAAGGACACCAAACTGTCAGAGTATGTCCAGAGGAGAGCGACCAAGACGGTGAGGGAGGACCTCATGGCAGCCTACAACTTCCTTAAGGCAGGCAGCACAGGGGAGGTGACGATCTCCTCTCTCTGGTGACCAGCGACAGGACACGAGGATATGGAATGAAGCTGCATCTGGACATTAGGAAAAGGTTCTTCACTGAGATGGTGGTCAGGCACTGGAACAGGCTCCCCCGGCAAGTGGTCATGGCACCCAGGCTGTCGGAGTTCAGGGAGCGTCTGGACAGTGCTTGTAGTCATATAGTTTACTTTTAGGTCGTCCTGCGGGGAGCAGGGAGTTGGACTCGGTGATCCTTATGGGTCCCTTACAACTTGAGATGTTCAGTGATCATGGAGACCACACGTCCTCTCTGGCATTTCACGATCCTC
This sequence comes from Sterna hirundo, assembly GCA_009819605.1. NCBI lineage: Eukaryota > Metazoa > Chordata > Aves > Charadriiformes > Laridae > Sterna > Sterna hirundo. The sequence continues at coordinate 24,764,731 of CM020445.1, forward strand.
ATCGTACACGTGGTTTTTTTCTTTAGATGCAGTCAGAATTCTCCCTCTCCCAGCTTATCCCCACTGGGTACTGAAAAGGCCCTGGGGCACCTCGTTTGAAGCGCTCAAATGCAGCCACCGATGGCTCGTCCCGCTCAGAGCACCCAGGCGTGAGTGGACTGAGCCCCTGGTGTTCATGGCAACCGGGATTAAAATAAGAATTTTGCACAGTGTGGGAAGGCCGAGTGTGTCGCGCCCAGCTGATCTACCAGAGCGGGCATTTTCCCTCTGTGCTGTCTGTCGGTTCCAGGAGAATGCACAGCATGACGGGGCTGACCGGCACGGGCGCATGTTACCTGGACACGGGACACGGAGGAAGGAGCCATGGGCTGGGCCCTGGCCCACCACGGGGCGCTGGCACAGGGGCAGTGGCGGCCCCACCACAGAGGGCAGCAGGGCAGTGGGTGCCTTGTCACCGTCACCAGCGAGTCAGTGGTGGCCGTGTCACAGTGCGCAGCGTGGCCAGCAGTGGCCATGTCACCGTGATGTCACACTGGGCCCGTGACACGGCCGCACAGGGCTATAAAAGGGGCCGCAGGGCGGTGGGTCCTGCACCCTGGAGAGGCGTCCGTAGGACAAACAGGGATGAGCTCCCAAATGGCTGCTGCCACTAAGGAGCGACCCGCCAGCATGAGGCGGAGGAAGATGGACTTCTGGGATGGGATAGAGCACACCTTCCTGATGCCCAGCATCACCGCCAAAGGTACGGGCACCCACAGCCACTGCCGGAGCGTTTTCATGACCGACAGCTGCAGCGCTGCGTGGGCGAGATCAGCACTGCAGCAGCTCAGGGGTGGCTCCATCTGGGGCTGGGGACAGCAATGACACTTTACATCTACAAGGCGCTACAGCTCAGGGCATGCTGGACGGTTGAGAACCGGTGGACATGGAGCATGACCTGGTTTTCCTTTGTTTTCCAGAGAAAAAGGCCGTCTGGGATGCGGTGGCCAGCTACGTTGAAAAACAGCTCCTGCTGCACAAGGTGGGGCAACACCCGCAACCTCCTCGTCCACCCAGAGGGTGGGGGGTCCCCATGGCCCTGAGGCATGGCCTGCAGTTACTCTTCCCCTCCTCAGAAAGCAGGAAACCCACCCCAAAAATCCCCACCGGTGGGGCAAACAGGGCTCATACTATGGGGTGTCACCTGTGGTGGAATCCTAGGGTGGTCAGAGTTGGAAGTGACCTTAAAGATCATCTACTTCCAACCCCCCCGCCATGAGCAGGGACCACTTTCACTAGACCAGGTTGCTCAAATCCCCATCCAACCTGGCCTTGAACACCTCCAGGGGTGGGGTGGGTTTGTAAGTGGTATTGTACCGCAGAGCTGATCCCGCTCAGTGGAGACCCCTGGATGCCCTCGGGCTGCTCCTGCCCTGACTCCAGCACTGATCCTTTTGGAGGGGGAGCACTCAGCATCTCCTCCACAAAGCCCTTCCCGCTGCCCCGGCTTGTGCCTCTGAACAGCAGGAGCGGGCAGGATCCAGCCTGAAGCACCATCCCTGGACGGGGCCACCCCCAGTCTTCCCTCCAGCCAGTCCTCACCCTTCGGCCCTTCCCTTCTTTTCCACTTGCAGGGGGTCCGGATTCCCTCCCTCGGCTCCTTCGACACTGTCCTCCAACCGATCCAGGTTGGAGACAGGGCTGTGACTATCCAGAGCCCCACGTTTCACCTGGCCACGAACCTTGCAGTTGGCCACAACCTCATGGATGACAAGGCCTACCTGCCCGGTAAGATGGCGGATTAAACCCTGGCTGGCTGCACGGTCATTGGATCCCTTCCCTGGATCCAAAATGCTTCCCGAAAGCAACTCCCTCCCTGCAGAGCAAGCCCAAAAATGGGGTTTCTCTGGGTGATGCCATGATTGTAATACGCAGCCCTTGGGAAATGCCTGCAGAAGGGCCACCGGCTGAGTGTCTCCATCCTTCTCCTGTGGCTTTCCAGGCAACAAAGATGTGGAGCCCCTCACATACACCAAGGTGGCCACGGCAGCCTCTGTGTCCCGGCTGAAGGTGGAGGCCTGCATCCAGGGCACCGTGTCCCTCCTGTCCTGCTGCCTGGGGAAGGGGGAGAACATCGCCCTTGTCCTGAGGGACGTAGGAGTGCTCCTCATCGAAGACAGGAGGGTAAAAATGAAGTATTTTTGCACCTTCCTGGAGAGGATGTCTGGGACAAAGAACTTGGAAATAGCTGGGTTTAAGGTGAGCGTTTTGGCTTCTCCACAGCCTGTGCAGTCCCACAGCGGTGCCCCAGCACCACTTGCATGTGGCCCACCGCCAGCCCCTCGGGCCAGGCGACAGCTACGGTCCTACCAACTGTCACTGCCTCGGGCTCCTCCAATATGAAATGCCTCAGCCTTGCTGAGGACATCGTGCCATCTTTGTGCTCCTCCATCGCAGGTCCCCCAGCTGCTGGACATGGTGGTGTCCCCAGTGGTACCTCTGGCCTCCCTGACATTTTCTGGCCGTGTCATCATCTTTCCAGAGTGAGTACATCTGCGGAAGCAGCCTCTAGCTGCTCAGCTGTGGTCTGGTAGCATTTGCTCCCTGTGACCACTGGTGTCCTGCCACGGGGGCACCGGGCAGCGACTGTCATTGATGTCCCCAGCCCACGGTCACTCCTGTGAGGCAGATCTGATGGGAAAGATGGAGGACTTTAGGCAACACCTTCTTCCCATCATGGCCTGGACTTCTTTGCAGGGTTACTCCATTTCCCAGGATGGTCCTCAGGGATGGGGTATAGTCAGCTTGGGAAAAAAACAGTTTTGTGTGCAATGCCAAAATTTGCTTGTGAGCAGGTGATGGCAGCAGGGGCTGATGGTGCTGTGGGTCAGGCCGGTGTCATCTTGTTTTCTTCAGGTTTGTACTGGAGTTTGTGCACAAACCACTGCCCAAGGTTTCCACCTTGGGAAAAGTCCCTGGTGAGGAAAATCGGGAGAAAAAAGACGGTTTTCCAGCTCACGGACAAGGCACAGAAGGTAAAGCTACTCCCGGCTCCTTTCCATACATAGCCAACCAGCTACTGTGATATATTGGGCAAAATTCTGCGGCGATGATTGTCAGAAGACTCCAACTTGTGACTAAGCTTCATGGCAGCTCGGCGCAGCCTTTTTTGCTAACGACACTTTGGCTTCCATAGAACCGAACCCCGAGGTGGGGATGTGCCCAAGGGAACAGTGGGAGGATGACAATTCAAGGCCCCGGGGAAACAACCCCTCTGCAAGAGCCCCTGTCCCATCACTGGCACCACCCAGCTCCTCCTCAGGGCGGCAGCATCCCAGCCATGTTCTTCTGACAAGGTCTCTCTTTCCCAGTGAGGGTTCCAGTGAGGTTTCCTCAACTGTCCTCGCACGCTTATTCCACCTTGATGCATAATAAAGCCCAACAGCTCCAGGCAATGGAGGAGACGGAGAAGAGGAAGAAGTCTCACGGCAGGTGAGTCTGGAAGCTCAGGGCTGGCATCTGCACAGGATTGTCTGCTGACCCAGCACGAGCCCATTCCCCACCCCAAACTCTCACCGTTCATCACCACCCAACAGTGGAGAAGGCAGCGCCCGGAGGGGTGGGATGAGGCTGCCGGGAGCCCCCAGTTTCACAGGGATGGCTCCTCTCCTTCCCCTCAGGAGAGCCCCACCGTGGCCTCCGGAGCTGTGCACTGGGACAGCCATGTGTCGGCCCAGTGTTGTGGCTCACGAGGCCTGGCTTAGAGAGGCACATGGCTCACAGGGGCACGATGTGGCCGCAAACCCATTGTGTCCTCACGCAGACTCCTCCCGTTGTGTCCTTTCAGGTGGCTGCCAAGGATCCCGAGAGACTCCTCTGGAAAAAAGCAGCCTGAGACCAGCCAACTCAAAGGCAGATCCCAGCAGAAAAGCCAAGCACCAAAGCAGAGCCAAGCACGGGCAGCAAAACCTCTCACGGGCAGAGGAGAAGGGCAGGAAGAAAAGGCAGTTTCCTTCCAAAGCAAATTGCTGCCAACGAGCTCTGAGGCTAGGCTGCCTGAGGAGCTCACCTGCAAGGTCTTCATTCCGCAACCACCAGGGCCTGAGACAGAACAATTACTAAAATCAAGGCCTGAGATGTTTTGGTCAGTGCTGAAAGAACCGCAGAAGACCATATTAGCGGGATACAGCTTTGATCCCTCCCGTTTGGTGCCACCAGCGTACAAGGCGTCCACATCTATGCAATGCCAACCACTGAAGGCCAGATCAGTGGTCTCCAAGATGCTGTGGCCCTGGCTGGAGTGATGAGGACTTGGGGTGCCTGGACCAGAGGGAGCACCATCTGAGGTAGCAAAACAGGTATGTGATGTGGACCTGTGCCGTCCTTGGGTGCTATTTCCTTGCAGAAATGCAGCGCTGGGGGGACAGTGGGGACTCCTCAAAGAGCCCTTAGTTCTGATTCTATCATTCTATGATTGATGTCATGGCTAAGGTCCCCCCTTGGGTTCTTCCATCACCAGGGGCGAGGTCCTCACTTTCCAATGTTGCCCTCTCTTCTGTAGCCTCAGGAAACACACGAGGCCATGTTATTTGGCCATGTGTAGAAGGCCTGACTAACCGCAGGGCTGCTCTGGGCCCGACAGGGGACTGTTTCTTCCCAGCTCGTTGCTCCTTTAGCTTACTGGTGGGAAGAGAAAGGCTTTGGGGGAAGGTCTGGCACAGCCTGGGAGCAAACCGCTGCTGCTGGAGAGGCTGCAGAGAAAGGGTGAATGGAGGGAGAGAAACAGCTACGCTGCCCTCAGTGTCCCGACCTGAAGCCATGCAAGGGATCTGCGTGTGGGCAAAGATCTCCCAAAACCTGCACGGTTGTTTTAGAAGAGTCTCTCTTCTTTTGCAGAAACCCATCTCTCTTTGGGACACAAGGAGCTCGGGAAAGAGATGAATAAAAACACAACGGAGGAGTTGCAAGAGTGTCGACTTCTGCAGTTGTTCACAACGGTCATTCACCGGAAGGAGGGAGAAGGGTTTTTCCAGCGGGCCCTGGCTCTGGCATCAGCCCGGTGTGGTGCTGGAAGTGGGGCCACCTGAGGGCCTTTCCCACCTCAGGACCTTTTCCATCCGAGGGACTTTTTCCATGGTCACTATGGAAAGGAACCTGCTTTCTGGGGCAAGACTTCTTAGCATTCATTGCAAGGAAACCAGCAGCTTGCACAAGCAGCTTGTAGGTCGATCAAATTAGCTTGAAATACAGCCAGCCCCACTCCAACCACTATTTAAAAGAAAGGAACATGGTTTGGTGGGGGCAGGGTAACTTCCAAGCAGCACAGAAGTTTCCAATCGTGACCCTTCTTGGCAGGAAATTTTCCCAAACGCTTACGTAAGGTAGAAGGGACTCTGCCCAGAGAAGTTAACTTTCTAGGCTTTGCAATTCAAAACGAAAAAACAGAAGATGTCGGGACAAAGAAAGAAGCTGCCCAAAACCAGAGTGCCTTCTACTTCGATAAAAACAACTGTTAACTTACTTTGTCTCTACATGGCTTGACACCAATCCTGATACGATTTCCAAAAATTCTTCCATCTTTGCTTAAGGCTTTCCGGGCTTGAAGCTTAGACTGATAGCAAATATGCATCCAGTTTCCTGTCTCGGATATCTAGGTGAGATTAAGGGACAATTGTGACACCCAGCCTTTTAAAGAATGAGCCAGAACCTTTTCAGAAATTAATCTCAAGCTAAGACATACCACGTGCTTTAATACGGTTCCATACTGAGCAAACTCAAGAAGAATACAGGAAGCCAATGCTTGAGAAAATCTGAAACATGGAAAAAAATAGACAAAAAATTACAAGGAGTAGTTTTATGGAGTCTGGTGCTACAACAGAACCCCACGAAGGGTTTGCAGAAGTCCAAAAGAGCCAAGGGCGTTCGTGCTATTTTAGAAGCAGTGACTTGAGGAATATTCTCAGCTGGGCTCTTTTACTTCACCACACCTCAATGGTGAGAAGGCTGCCTTTCTACCTTGAAAAAAATAACAGGCAGCTTAAGTTCAGGCGCTTCACTAACATCGATCGGTGCAGTTACTGGCTTTAACCACAGCTGTATTTCTGGCAGAACCTAGGAACGCCAGAAAACAGCACGTCCAAGTACCTCTTGCCACACGTTGCCAAGAGTTCACCCCTGATTTTTCTAATACTTTGGAAATCCACTCACCCAAATACAGTTACCCATGTGGCATCACGTTGATCCTCTGACCTCTGGCAATCACCCCGAGTATAAAAAGGGTCTGGCTGAGCAGGAGAAAGAGTCGTCTTCCTAGGCTGCCCAACACTTGCAGGACTGAACGTACTTGAAGCTGTTAAATTGAAATGGCATTCTTGAACAAATTACTTTTGCCAGACAGGCAAGCTTAGGAGCCTACACGGAAAGAATCAAGTCAGTAGCAAGCATTTCATTTGCTTATGAAAGAGCTTGGGGGAGATTTAGCTGCAGAAACAGACAACCAGCACATCAATCCAACCTTCACGTCTGCAAGCATGCTAGGAAATTTTAGGACTCACACCCTCACTTTCCCCTTCAGCCCTGGACACCAGCAGCTGAACACAGAACCCAAACAGGAACAAGGCAGCACAATGCAGCTTAGCCAGAAGCCACAGGTTCATACAGAAGATAGGACACTTTAGGAAGATGGAAGAAGACCCATCCGTCTCAGTGGCTTCACTCAAGTACAACCACCTCTGTGCTCAGTTCAACAACACATTCTGAATAAGGAGGAAGTAAAGCTGATTGCAGTTCAGTCGGTCTCAGAGTGGAACAGTATTTCACATCCACGTACCTTTTGAAATGCTAGTAAAGAAAGATGCAACCCCTTCATAAATGAGCAAGGAGTTGATGCAGCAATGATTTTTGTCTATTGGGGAAAGCAGTAAGAAAGCCGATTATCTATTTTGACAGGACATCTACCTGTTCCAGGAGTTGGTGGCATACTTCCAACCAAGGGGCTCTGTGTTGTAGAAAAGCTGGCCTGCATTAAAACACAGAAAGCATAACAAATCATTCTTACAGGCACACTTCTCGGATCAGCAGAGATCATTTCCAAGGAACTTAAGCACCAGGCAAGAAGAGTAACTGTTTGCCTTAAGTTACTCCTCGCTTTGAAGACTAAGAACAGACATTTCCATGTAGGCTTAACACAAGGTGATTACAAGTTATTCATGAAAAGTTATGTGACAATGTTTCTACGTTCTGACATATAGTCTAGCAGAAAGTCTGGACATCCAGGAGCCGCAACTCTTACGTTCTGGAATTTCCAGCTGATTCCTCAGCCTTACGAGGTCTACAAGAAGAAAGCTCAGTTAGGCTTAGGGTGAGCTTTAGGTAATAGCATCTGAAAAAACCCTTACCTAACACCAATCCCGCATGCTTTGAGAAACCAAGTAGCTTTAGGTACTGACACTCAGAAACTTATAGGTTAACTTCTTCAAAACAGGCATCTCACTGCTGCTGGAGTGGAGCCGTTCCTGCATTCACCTGCCTCCTGATGGAAAGGATGCCAGGATCACAAGTCACCAGCATCTGATTTTCACTGTCTAAAAGGCTTAGAAATCATGAGAGCGTCACCCCCACTTGTAAGCCTCAGCACTCACTTCCTTTTTCCTCTCAACGACTTAGTGCAACTGCACTGAAGGAGTTCTTTCTTTTTAACATAGAAGGACTTCAACATCCAAAACTATTTCAATACAGTTTTAGCCTGAACCATGGCGTTTTGGAGGTACAAGATCAAACAAACTGGAGCACCAGCAGGCCTACCAACATGCCTTCTGAGAGCTGCTCATTATTATTGGGGTTTTTTTAAATATCCAGTCCTTTAGGACAGTTGGGTTCCGTCCTCCCCAGAGAACTCAAACTTGCAGAATAAACTTTTCAGAAGGCAACACACACAAAAAAAGACTGCTCATTCAGTGAGGCCTTCTCCTTGTATCAATAGAAGAACATTCACCAAAAAAGAACCAACTATCACTTGACTGCTCAGTTGAAGTAGGTAGCGGAGCTTATTGTTAGAGTGACCTTCTAGAAATTTTACTGTTACTCTTTCAAAATCAACCCCAACTCCCGGCCCAAATTTGGGTGAGACATTTCACTCAGCGCAAAATTCCTCCTAGCTCAGGAAATGCCTCTAGTGCCCACAAAAAGAAAAGACAACACATATTTGGACCCTTCTGGCAATCAGCAGCCCAAGACATTTACCAGACGGTGAAAAGCTGCAACAAGTCTGCATTTGTCATGGACAAAGCATAGCAGAGGCAGGATTTGCATTTCTCATTCTCTACAGTACCAAAACTCAAAACCAATAGCAGACAGCTCCACCACTGCAGCCCGCATTTGGGCCACACAGCAACAGGCTCACCAAGCAACCAGACTACGCAACAGCATGAGCCGAAGAACCCACCAGGCATTCTGCTACGGCAGTTGATACAACTGAGTTAAAAGAATTCACTGAAGCAGGAAACTACCTCACATCTTCTGCTACGAGCAGGCTGGTATCTAAAGCCACTTACTGGTGTTCTTGAGCCCAGAGGTGTTGACCGAAGTCCAGGTCTAAAGTATTCGTCATACAGCCGCCTAACTGGTGGAGCCCCACTTCTCTCTTTAGGCTTAGGGACTTCGGGTACTGAGGAAGATAATCCTGCAATCAAAAGGAACAAATGAAGAGCCTGAGAAGTCTTGGAATTTTACTCTGCTGCTACTTGTTCTTGAAAGTTCAACAGGAATTTGGGCCAGGAAAGACTGTTGATGCTTTCACTGGAGGCCTGCAAAACCATCTGGCCTACCAAACTCTTCAGGTTGGACTGTTCTTATGTAAATATCGCACAGGTCTCAGAACCTGCTTCCTTACGCAACTATCAAGAATTAAACTGACCGAAAGACCTTGGCATGTCTCTGAGCATTTTGTATGTTTACCCCAAGGGGAAAAAAAAAATAAACAACCAGAAGAAACAAAAAACCCCAAAGACATCCAAGAACTGTTACAGTGTATTCTACAAAGCACTCTCCTCCCAGCAAGGTTTCCAGTTCCAGTTCCCAATTACAGCAGACATAGGGCCTGCAAATACAACCCCTAGATACTAAGTAATACGAGTTTTGCAGTTTTTCTCCCTCCCAGTTGTTCCAACTCTGGCAATCTGGATGTGACTTCTTAGCATTCATTGCAAGGAAACCAGCAGCTTGCACAAGCAGCTTGTAGGTTGCCAGCAGACATCTCTGTTTTAAACAGAGAGAAAACATCGCTGGCTGCACGCGCAATTGACTTGTAAGGAGCTGTATGAATTGATTTTACATTGGGAGAGGTTCCTATTTCCTTCCCTGTCAAACAGCCTTTCCTGGTACCAAACCCGCCGTGTTCCAAACATGTATTAAACTTCAGTTTACTTGGAAGAATTTAGCCAAACTCTATTGAGTACCCTTGAGTTGCCCGTTCATTCAACGAGTTGAGCTCATTTATAGCAAGTTACAAAACTACAGGAATTCAAGCCGAATTCAAGTCTTTGCAAGCGTCATGTAGCGCAGCAGCAAGACAGACCCAATTTTGACTTTCAGGACAAGTTTTCAGCACACAACCAACTCTGACCTGCAAGCAGCACCCAAAATTCCCACACGCTGACTGTGCGGCCGCGTAAATCGGGTATCGGCCTCCCCACTGAATCGGGTAAACCGCCTGTGAGGAACTCGGGCAGAAACCGAGCCTCGTCTCCTGCCTTGGGTGAGGTCGGGGCGCTGGGAGCCATCGCCTCGTCTGCTCCGCTGACTCCAAAGCCCTCTAAAAAGCGGCCAGCGGAGTGCGGGCAGCGCCGGGGGGAAGAGCCGGGCGACCTCGGCCAGGCAACCGCCACCTCCGAGGCGCCTCGCGCCGCCCAACGGCTGCGCGCAAGCCCAATGGCTGGCGGGAGCAGCGCATGCGGGGCCCGGCGGCACGGGGCAGAGGCGCAGGGGGCGCGAGGCCGGGAAGGGGCGGCAGCTCCGCGTTGAAGACGGCCGGGCCAGGCTGGGGGAAGCCTGTGCTCGGCCCGGAGGCATCTGCACGGCCAAGGGCTTTCCCCGAGAAACAGCCAACGAGGGAGGGGCGACCGGCACTCCAGAAGCCCCAGCCCGGGCTGAGCGGCGGCCGCCCCCGCACCCTCCAGCCCCCGGGGCACCCCCAGCACCCGGCTGCTCCCAGACCCCGCCGCCTCCCCTGCGGCGGGGAGGAGGGCCCTGGCGAGTAAACCCGTGCCCAGAGGACGAGCACCAGAGCTGGGCCAAACACAGGCAGCACAACCTCAGAGGTGCGAGGGGAAGAGAAAAGGAAAAGAGGCCCATGGAGGCGGAGCGTGGAAGACGGCCAAAGGGACGGGACCTGGGGGAATGTTCTGCTGCTGTGGGAGCCACCTGAAACGCGTGCAGGCACCTGCCTGAGCTGGTTGGGGTGAGTTGTGCCTTGCTGGGGTGTCTGTAGTGTCACCCTGTCCCAGCGGAGCTTGTCTCACCAGGTCTTTCTGCTGAGGAAAATCATAAAATCATGGAACGATTGTACCGCGGAGCTGATCCCGGTCACTGGAGACCCCTGGATGCCCCCAGGCTGCTCCTGCCCTGACTCCAGCACTGATCCTTTTGGAGGGGGAGCGCTCAGCATCTCCTCCACAAAGCCCTTCCCGCTGTCCCGGCTTGTGCCTCTGAACAGCAGGAGCGGGCAGGATCCAGCCTGAAGCACCATCCCTGGACGGGGCTGTTGTGTGAAAGGGGCAAAGCGGTTTTGGCAGAAAATAAACCCCCTTGCGTTCTAACCCTCCTCACCGAGGTGGGAGGCTAGGGGCGGCTAGGTTTAAATGCTGAGTGATGCCCAATTCAGCGCTATCAGTCCAATCGCGTTTAATATGTATTAAACTGTTCTGATTTGGATACACTAATAGTGGACTGCACCTTCAGGCTAGTCGTGCTCCTGAACTAGCACGGCCGCTCTCGAGTCTTTGGTCGCGTTCAGTGAGAAACCGAAACGACTAGGTACTTAAACAGTCCAGTTTATTTAAACAACAGACATATAGGTTCTTAGGATTGCTGGTGATAAATACCCTGTCTGCAAAGCACGTGCAAATGAAAGTATTGTTACGTATGCAAAACACGTGACAAAGTTATAAAAATACAGTCTGGCTATAAATGTAGGAAAGAGATTCTCTAGAGAAATGTCTAAGTTTCCCAAGAAAGCACTCGGTATAATCTAAATCTTGCCCAAAGGAGTCCCTATGTGGGGGAAGAAAGGCTCAGCCCGTCGGCTGATCCCGGAAATCAGTGATGGAATTCTTTGCGATGGTGTCTTCCCTGGGTATCCCCTCTCTCTCGGGCTATTTTTATACTATTTGATCTCTTGAAGGTGGAGTTTGAGTGACTTTAGTCATACATACTTTTATTATGATTGGTGTAAAATTCTCTCGCTTCACAATTAAAGGTATAATTTATGAGAAATTCAGGGCGCAGTCTCAAGGAGTGGTCGCACCTTAGAGGCGGGTAGCCTTCGGGAGGGAGGTGTGTTTGGGTATTATAATGACATTATAATGAGCAAAGTTCACACAAAGGACAGCATTTCATCAAAATTTGACAAAATGTTGGCTTCGAGTAGCGTGTAGGCCGCTTATCTGTTGCGTAGTACCATCTCATGCCCATAGCTGCTATACATCACAAGGGAAGTCCAAGGAACAATCGCGTTCCGTTCCATCCCTCATGTAGTTTCGCCTTGTACAGGGGATCGCAGATGTTGCATTCTTCGCATGGCAGCTGCGGCTGTATTCAACCTCAGAAGCCTCTTGATTTTATGACTTTCCTTAATGTGTGAACAATGCTATACTTTTGTATTCTTTGGCCAATTTAGTAATTATTCCACAGGGGCCGGGGAAGGCAAGAGAGCAAGGCTGAGCCCAGCTCTGCTGGGCTGGACTGTCTACTTCCACCTGGGGTAGAGCCAGGGCTCTTTACTGTCCTATTTATCTCCCATTTTATCCCATGTAGATCCAATTTCTTTCTTTACTTAGGAAATCCTCCAAGTAGGTCTGCTGTTTGGCCATCTGGCGGGCCACCCCCAGAGAGAGAGCTCGTCCATCTCCAGTCCCAGCACTACGGCCCTCATGTCCCCTGCTTTTTCCTGGCATTTTCCTCCTTACTCAAATCCATCCTACTCAACCAACCGTCCGTACAGGAAGGTTCTGCTCAGGACCCCCTCCGGCACCTGGGAGAAGGGGCTGCCCTGGTGAAGGGGCCAAATGATGAGTGTTTTCCAAGCTGAAGGTCACTTTGCAGGGGTGGATCTTTCTGCACTGGTTTGCAGGAGACCCGAGGGTGCCAGGCTGGGCATTTGAACATCTTATGGAAGTGCCAAAATGGAGAGGCCTCCCCAGAAGCAGGAGCTCTCTGTTGGGGTGAGTTGTGCCTGCCTGGGGTGTCTGCACTGTCACCCTGTCCAGCCGAGCTTGTCTCATCAAGTCTTTCTACCGAGGGAAACCATAAAATCATGGAATAATTCCGGTTGGAGGGGACATCCAGAGGTCTCCAGACCAAGCCTGTGCTCAAAGCAGGTCCCATCAGGCCGCTCCAGGACATGCCCAGCTGAGGTACGACCACCACCAAAGTCACGCCCCTCTGGCTGCAAGATCTGCCCACCCTTTGGCTAAAAAGCCCTCCTTTCTAACTTCCAAATCCTCGCCTTTGAGGCACAGCCGTTGTGTTTAGGGCACAAAGCCTCTACATTTTGATCGTCCAAAGCTGCATCTTAAAGGCAAAAAACCCAAAGCCTCCTTTCAGTGTTCAAAGCCTCGTTTTTAAGATCCAACCCCTCGTTTTTAAAGCCCAAACCCTCATTTTCAAGATGCAAGCTGCATTTCTAGAGTTCGTTGCGAGCATCGTTTTTAGTTTCCATATTGGGCTCCTATTTTTAGAGTCCAGTGCATCAATTCTAGGGTGCAAAGCCTCAATTTAATCGCCCAAACACTTGCTTTCAGAGTGTTCGAGTGTCCGTCTAAAAACGAATCCCCATTTTTAGAACCAGACTCTCAAATTCAGTTTCAAAAGCCTCATTTATGTGGGCCAAAGCACCATTTTTAAGGCCCAAAGCCTCATATTGAGGGGCCAAATACTGATTTGTAGGGTCCAAACCCTCTTTTTAGCTTCCAAAGCTTTATTTGGAGGCTGCAATGATAAGATACAGATCTTTCATTTACAGTCTAAAATCTCATTTTACTGGCCAAATCCTCCTGGGTTTTGTTTCTAATCCCAGATTTTGAGGGTCACCTTTTTAGGCACCAATGCCTCTTTTTTAGTGTCCTAAGCCTCGCTTATTGGCTCCAAATCCGAATGCTTAGAGTCCAAAGCCTCACATTTGGAGTTTCAAGACACCGTTTTTATTCACAAGTCTCATTTTTAGGGCCCAAAGCCTCGTTTTTAGGATCCCTGCCCTCATTTTCAGGACCTCAAGCCTCATTTTGACAGCCTAGCTGCACAGCCGCGAGGGCAGCCCCGCCGCCCCCCCAGCGCCCCCCAGCGCACACCAGCCGCCACAACACCCGCCCCTCAGCCCAGAGGCAGCCCCGCCCGGCACCGCCACAGCCAATCGGCTGCTGCCGCCGGCAGCTCCGCCAATCAGAGCTCGGCCTGCCGTGACCAATCCCAGCGCCGCTCGCGGGCGGGCGGCAGAGCTCTGAGGAGAAGCCCCGCCCCAGGGGTTTCCCCTCAGCGACCCAGTTTCACAGGGCTGGCTCCTCTCCTTCCCCTCAGGAGAGCCCCACCGTGGCCTCCGGAGCTGTGCACTGAGGCAGCCGTGTGTCGGCCCAGTGTTCTGGCTCACGGGGCCTGGCTTAGAGAGGCACATGGCTCACAGGGGCACGGTGTGGCCGCAAACCCATTGTGTCCTCACGCAGACTCCTCCCATTGTGTCCTTTCAGGTGGCTGCCAAGGATCCCGAGAGACTCCTCTGGAAAAAGGCAGCCTGAGACCAGCCAACTCAAAGGCAGATCCCAGCAGAAAAGCCAAGCACCAAAGCAGAGCCAAGCACGGGCAGCAAAACCTCTCACGGGCAGAGGAGAAGGGCGGGAAGAAAAGGCAGTTTCCTTCCAAAGCAAATTGCTGCCAACGAGCTCTGAGGTTTCTCTGGGTGATGCCATGATTGTAATACGCAGCCCTTGGGAAATGCCTGCAGAAGGGCCACCGGCTGAGTGTCTCCATCCCTCTCCTGTGGCTTTCCAGGCAACAAGGAGGTGGAGCCCCTCGCATACACCAAGGTGGCCACGGCAGCCTCTGTGTCCCGGCTGAAGGTGGAGGCCTGCATCCAGGGCACCGTGTCCCTCCTGTCCTGCTGCCTGGGGAAGGGGGAGAACATCGCCCTTGTCCTGAGGGACGTAGGAGTGCTCCTCATCGAAGACAGGAGGGTAAAAATGAAGTATTTTTGCACCTTCCTGGAGAGGATGTCTGGGACAAAGAACTTGGAAATAGCTGGGTTTAAGGTGAGCGTTTTGGCTTCTCCACGGCCTGTGCGGTGCCACAGCGGTGCCCCAGCACCACTTGCATGTGGCCCACCGCCAGCCCCTCGGGCCAGGCGACAGCTACGGTCCTACCAACTGTCACTGCCTCGGGCTCCTCCAATATGAAATGCCTCAGCCATGCTGAGGACATCGTGCCATCTTTGTGCTCCTCCATCGCAGGTCCCCCAGCTGCTGGACATGGTAGTGGTACCTCTGGCCTCCCTGACATTTTCTGGCCATTTCAGCTTGTTTTCTCCAGGTTTGTACTGGAGTTTGTGCCCAAACCACTGCCCAAGGTTTCCACCTTGGCAAAAGTCCCTGGTGAGGAAAATCAGGAGAAAAAGACGGTTTTCCAGCTCTCGGACAAGGCACAAAAGGACTGGAACCACTTATCCGGCTGCAGGGCTCCCAGCTCTTGGCCGTGTCCTCACTCGCAGCCCAGGCAGCGACAGGTGGTATCTCTGGCCTCCCTGACATTTTCTGGCCATTTCATCTTGTTTTCTCCAGGTTTGTACTGGAGTTTGTGCCCAAACCACCGCCCAAGGTTTCCACCTTGGCAAAAGTCCCTGGTGAGGGAAATCAGGAGAAAAAAGATGGTTCTCCAGCTCTCGGACAAGGCACAAAAGGACTGGAATCACTTATCCGGCTGCAGGGCTCCCGGCTCTCGGCCCTGTCTCCACTCGCAGCCCAGGCAGCGACAGCCAGCGCCTCTGCACCCAAAACCTGCTGAACAGGGGTTTTTGCCCCGGAATGAGTCCCAGGGATGCTGCATCGCTCCGCGCAGGGCACCAGGAGCAGGGGGAGGGGGTGTGTGTGTGACAGCAGCGAGTCCAACGGGGACCAGCGAGGGAGGCTGGTGCCTTACCCACAACATAAAAATTGGTGAGTTTTGCTTTTCTGCATGACAATGGTTTGGTTTGGTTTTTTTGCCTTCCCAGCTGCACAAATTCAGGTGGATTTGGCTTTCCCGGCAGCCCCAAATTGGGATTTTTTTCTCCCAAATTGTCGTTTTGCCCCCCAGGGCAGACCCAGGATTGGGGCCTTTGGGGTATTTTTGTGCCGTGGCGGCAGCTCCCGCTGGGTGTGCGCAGCCCCGCGGGGGAAAGTCCCCGTTCAGGGGAATCGGCCCCAAATTGGGAGGGGAAAAAGGGGGAAGGGGCAGCTTTGGAAAGCGCTTTCACGTCTTCGAGAGAGATTAGAGAGGAGGGTGAGTTTTTAAATCCTTTCTAGAAATAGGCTTTCTTTGCACTTTAAAAACCTTAGAGAGAATAGACATTTACATTAATGGATCTATTCACGTGTAGGTGGATCAATTTAGCGAATATGTATTATCTGTTTACACTTAGACAGAATATCTGTTTAGACTCAGATGCATTTAGACTTCTGTGTTAACACTTATTCTGTAGAACATGGATTTTGCATATATTTTGACACTTTGGTATCTTTTTACATATAAATAAATATACATTTTTATATTTTTATAAAATATATTTATATATATTTTATATATAAAGAAATAAAGCTCCAATTACATGCAGCCACCTGGGGCTCGCCCTGGACAGAAACCAAAGGTGGTCTGGCTCTGAGGGAAGGAGCTCCCATGCCTTCTGGCTGGCTGGGACCCCTCCAAGGTAGCAGCACAGGCCGGTTTGTCTCACCATGCCTCAGGGCCATGGGGACTCCCCACCCTGGTAATCACAGGCCTGTCAGTCTCATTTCAGTGCCTGGAGAAATTACGGAGAAGGGTTTTCTGGCAGTTGCTGGAAAACACCTGAGACACAGTGCAGTCCTTGGTCATAGCCAGCACGGGTTGACAAGGGGAAAGCCCTGCTTAGCCAACTCAGTTCCTTGTCTTGACGAGCTCACACGTGTAGTTGGCCAAGGAAAGCAAGTAGATGTGGTGCTTTGGGATTTTAGCAAAGCTTTTGGTACTGTCTCTCAAAGTATTCTTCTGCGTGAAATGTCCAACATACAGCTAGACAAGTCGATAAGAGGTTGGGTGACAGGTCTGGCTCAAAGGGTTATAGTAACTGGGGTTCCATCAGGCTGGTGGCCAGTCACCAGTGGGGTTCCCCAGGGCTCAATTTTAGGGCCAGTGCTCTTTCCTGTTTTTATAAATGATCTGAAGGCAGGAGTCAAATGTACGTTGAGTAAGTTTGCCAACCGTATTGAAGTAGGAGGAGCTGTGGACCCCCCTGGGGCTAGAGAGGCCTTACAGAGAGATCTGGATAGACTAGAGAGCTGGGCAATCACCAACCGTATGAAATGTAACGAGAGCAAGTGCCGGATTCTCCGCCTGGGACGGGGTTATCCTGGGTACACGTACGAATTGGGGGACGAGAGGCTGGGGAGCAGCCCTGTGGAAAGAGGTCTGGGGGTCTGGGTTTATGGCAAGTTGAACAGGACTCAACAGTGTGCCCTGGCAGCCAAAGGGGCCATCTGTGTCCTGGGGTGCATCAAGCACAGCATCGCGAGCTGGTCGAGGGAGGTGACTGTCCCCCTCTGCACTGAACTGGTGCGGCCCCACCTCGAGTTCTGTGTGCAGTTTTGGGCACCTCAATAGAAGAAGGACACCAAACTGTCAGAGTATGTCCAGAGGAGAGCGACCAAGACGGTGAGGGAGGACCTCATGGCAGCCTACAACTTCCTTAAGGCAGGCAGCACAGGGGAGGTGACGATCTCCTCTCTCTGGTGACCAGCGACAGGACACGAGGATATGGAATGAAGCTGCATCTGGACATTAGGAAAAGGTTCTTCACTGAGATGGTGGTCAGGCACTGGAACAGGCTCCCCCGGCAAGTGGTCATGGCACCCAGGCTGTCGGAGTTCAGGGAGCGTCTGGACAGTGCTTGTAGTCATATAGTTTACTTTTAGGTCGTCCTGCGGGGAGCAGGGAGTTGGACTCGGTGATCCTTATGGGTCCCTTACAACTTGAGATGTTCAGTGATCATGGAGACCACACGTCCTCTCTGGCATTTCACGATCCTCATCGTACACGTGTTTTTTCTCTTTAGATGCAGTCAGAATTCCCCCTCTCCCAGCTTATCCCCACTGGGTACTGAAAAGGCCCTGGGGCACCTCGTTTGAAGCGCTCAAATGCAGCCACCGATGGCTCGTCCCGCTCAGAGCACCCAGGCGTGAGTGGACTGAGCCCCTGGTGTTCATGGCAACCGGGATTAAAATAAGAATTTTGCACAGTGTGGGAAGGCCGAGCGTGTCGCGCCCGGCTGATCTACCAGAGCGGGCATTTTCCCTCTGTGCTGTCTGTCGGTTCCAGGAGAATGCACAGGATGACAGGGCTGACCGGCACGGGCGCATGTTACCTGGACACGGGACACGGAGGAAGGAGCCATGGGCTGGGCCCTGGCCCACCACGGGGCGCTGGCACAGGGGCAGTGGCGGCCCCACCACAGAGGGCAGCAGGGCAGTGGGTGCCTTGTCACCGTCACCAGCGAGTCAGTGGGGGCCGTGTCACAGTGCGCAGCGTGGCCAGCAGTGGCCGTGTCACCATGATGTCACACTGGGCCCGTGACACGGCCGCACAGGGCTATAAAAGGGGCCGCAGGGCGGTGGGTCCTGCACCCTGGAGAGGCGTCCGTAGGACAAACAGGGATGAGCTCCCAAATGGCTGCTGCCACTAAGGAGCGACCCGCCAGCATGAGGCGGAGGAAGATGGACTTCTGGGATGGGATGGAGCACACCTTCCTGATGCCCAGCATCACCGCCAAAGGTACGGGCACCCACTGCCACTGCCGGAGGGAGCGTTTTCATGACCGACAGCTGCAGCGCTGCGTGGGCGAGATCAGCACTGCAGCAGCTCAGGGGTGGCTCCATCTGGGGCTGGGGACACTTTACATCTACAAGGCGCTACAGCTCAGGGCATGTTGGAGGTTTGAGAACCGGTGGACATGGAGCATGACCTGGTTTTCCTTTGTTTTCCAGAGAAAAAGGCCGTCTGGGATGCGGTGGCCAGCTACGTTGAAAAACAGCTCCTGCTGCACAAGGTGGGGCAACACCCGCAACCTCCTCGTCCACCCAGAGGGTGGGGGGTCCCCATGGCCCTGAGGCATGGCCTGCAGTTACTCTTCCCCTCCTCAGAAAGCAGGAAACCCACCCCAAAAATCCCCACCGGTGGGGCAAACAGGGCTCATACTATGGGGTGTCACCTGTGGTGGAATCCTAGGGTGGTCAGAGTTGGAAGTGACCTTAAAGATCATCTACTTCCAACCCCCCCGCCATGAGCAGGGACCACTTTCACTAGACCAGGTTGCTCAAATCCCCATCCAACCTGGCCTTGAACACCTCCAGGGGTGGGGTGGGTTTGTAAGTGGTATTGTACCGCAGAGCTGATCCCGCTCAGTGGAGACCCCTGGATGCCCTCGGGCTGCTCCTGCCCTGACTCCAGCACTGATCCTTTTGGAGGGGGAGCACTCAGCATTTCCTCCACAAAGCCCTTCCCGCTGCCCCGGCTTGTGCCTCTGAACAGCAGGAGCGGGCAGGATCCAGCCTGAAGCACCATCCCTGGACGGGGCCACCCCCAGTCTTCCCTCCAGCCAGTCCTCACCCTTCGGCCTTTCCCTTCTTTTCCACTTGCAGGGGGTCCGGATTCCCTCCCTCGGCTCCTTCGACACTGTCCTCCAACCGATCCAGGTTGGAGACAGGGCTGTGACTATCCAGAGCCCCACGTTTCACCTGGCCACGAACCTTGCAGTTGGCCACAACCTCATGGATGACAAGGCCTACCTGCCCGGTAAGATGGCGGGTTAAACCCTGGCTGGCTGCACGGTCATTGGATCCCTTCCCTGGATCCAAAATGCTTCCCGAAAGCAAATCCCCCTCTGCAGAGCAAGCCCAAAAATGGGGTTTCTCTGGGTGATGCCATGATTGTAATACGCAGCCCTTGGGAAATGCCTGCAGAAGGGCCACTGGCTGAGTGTCTCCATCCCTCTCCTGTGGCTTTCCAGGCAACAAGGAGGTGGAGCCCCTCGCATACACCAAGGTGGCCACGGCAGCCTCTGTGTCCCGGCTGAAGGCGGAGGCCTGCATCCAAGGCACCGTGTCCCTCCTGTCCTGCTGCCTGGGGAAGGGGGAGAACATCGCCCTTGTCTTGAGGGACGTAGGAGTGCTCCTCATCGAAGACAGGAGGGTAAAAATGAAGTATTTTTGCACCTTCCTGGAGAGGATGTCTGGGACAAAGAACTTGGAAATAGCTGGGTTTAAGGTGAGCGTTTTGGCTTCTCCACGGCCTGTGCGGTGCCACAGCGGTGCCCCAGCACCACTTGCATGTGGCCCACCGCCAGCCCCTCGGGCCAGGCGACAGCTACGGTCCTACCAACTGTCACTGCCTCGGGCTCCTCCAATATGAAATGCCTCAGCCATGCTGAGGACATCGTGCCATCTTTGTGCTCCTCCATCGCAGGTCCCCCAGCTGCTGGACATGGTGGTGTCCCCGGTGGTACCTCTGGCCTCCCTGACATTTTCTGGCCGTGTCATCATCTTTCCAGAGTGAGTACATCTGCAGAAGCTCAGCTGTGGTCTGGTAGCATTTGCTCCCTGTGACCACTGGTGTCCTGCCACGGGGGCACCGGGCAGCGACTGTCATTGATGTCCCCAGCCCACGGTCACTCCTGTGAGGCAGATCTGATGGGAAAGATGGAGGACTTTAGGCAACACCTTCTTCCCATCATGGCCTGGACTTCTTTGCAGGGTTACTCCATTTCCCAGGATGGTCCTCAGGGATGGGGTATAGTCAGCTTGGGAAAAAAACAGTTTTGTGTGCAATGCCAAAATTTGCTTGTGAGCAGGTGATGGCAGCAGGGGCTGATGGTGCTGTCGGTCAGGCCGTTGTCATCTTGTTTTCTTCAGGTTTGTACTGGAGTTTGTGCACAAACCACTGCCCAAGGTTTCCACCTTGGGAAAAGTCCCTGGTGAGGAAAATCGGGAGAAAAAAGACGGTTTTCCAGCTCACGGACAAGGCACAGAAGGTAAAGCTACTCCCGGCTCCTTTCCATACATAGCCAACCAGCTACTGTGATATATTGGGCAAAATTCTGCGGCGATGATTGTCAGAAGACTCCAACTTGTGACTAAGCTTCATGGCAGCTTGGCGCAGCCTTTTTTGCTAACGACACTTTGGCTTCCATAGAACCGAACCCCGAGGTTGGGATGTGCCCAAGGGAACAGTGGGAGGATGACAATTCAAGGCCCCGGGAAAACGACCCCTCTGCAAGAGCCCCTGTCCCATCACTGGCACCACCCAGCTCCTCCTCAGGGCGGCAGCATCCCAGCCATGTTCTTCTGACAAGGTCTTTCTTTCCCAGTGAGGGTTCCAGTGAGGTTTCCTCAACTGTCCTCGCACGCTTATTCCGTCTTGACGCATAATAAAGCCCAACAGCTCCAGGCAATGGGGGAGACGGAGAAGAGGAAGAAGTCTCATGGCAGGTGAGTCTGGAAGCTCAGGGCTGGCATCTGCACAGGATTGTCTGCTGACCCAGCATGAGCCCATTCCCCACCCCAAACTCTCACCGTTCATCACCACCCAACAGTGGAGAAGGCAGCGCCCGGAGGGGTGGGATGAGGCTGCCGGGAGCCCCCAGTTTCACAGGGATGGCTCTTCTCCTTCCCCTCAGGAGAGCCCCACCGTGGCCTCCGGAGCTGTGCACTGGGACAGCCGTGTGTCGGCCCAGTGTTGTGGCTCACAGGGCCTGGCTTAGAGAGGCACATGGCTCACAGGGGCACGGTGTGGCCGCAAACCCATTGTGTCCTCATGCAGACTCCTCCCATTGTGTCCTTTCAGGTGGCTGCCAAGGATCCCGAGAGACTCCTCTGGAAAAAAGCAGCCTGAGACCAGCCAACTCAAAGGCAGATCCCAGCAGAAAAGCCAAGCACCAAAGCAGAGCCAAGCACGGGCAGCAAAACCTCTCACGGGCAGAGGAGAAGGGCGGGAAGAAAAGGCAGTTTCCTTCCAAAGCAAATTGCTGCCAACGAGCTCTGAGGCTAGGCTGCCTGAGGAGCTCACCTGCAAGGTCTTCATTCCGCAACCACCAGGGCCTGAGACAGAACAATTACTAAAATCAAGGCCTGAGATGTTTTGGTCAATGCTGAAAGAACCGCAGAAGACCATATTAGCGGGATACAGCTTTGATCCCTCCCGTTTGGTGCCACCAGCGTACAAGGCGTCCACATCTATGCAATGCCAACCACTGAAGGCCAGATCAGTGGTCTCCAAGATGGTGTGGCCCTGGCTGGAGTGATGAGGACTTGGGGTGCCTGGACCAGAGGGAGCACCATCTGAGGTAGCAAAACAGGTATGTGATGTGGACCTGTGCCGTCCTTGGGTGCTATTTCCTTGCAGAAATGCAGCGCTGGGGGGACAGTGGGGACTCCTCAAAGAGCCCTTAGTTCTGATTCTATCATTCTATGATTGATGTCATGGCTAAGGTCCCCCCTTGGGTTCTTCCATCACCAGAGGCGAGGTCCTCACTTTCCAATGTTGCCCTCTCTTCTGTAGCCTCAGGAAACACACGAGGCCATGTTATTTGGCCATGTGTAGAAGGCCTAACTAACCGCAGGGCTGCTCTGGGCCCAACAGGGGACTGTTTCTTCCCAGCTCGTTGCTCCTTTAGCTTCCTGGTGGGAAGAGAAAGGCTTTGGGGGAAGGTCTGGCACAGCCTGGGAGCAAACCGCTGCTGCTGGAGAGGCTGCAGAGAAAGGGTGAATGGAGGGAGAGAAACAGCTACACTGCCTGCAGTGTCCCGACCTGAAGCCATGCAAGGGGTCTGCGTGTGGGCAAAGATCTCCCAAAACCTGCACGGTTGTTTTAGAAGAGTCTCTCTTCTTTTGCAGAAGCCCATCTCTCTTTGGGACACAAGGAGCTCGGGAAAGAGATGAATAAAAACACAACGGAGGAGTTGCAAGAGTGTCGACTTCTGCAGTTGTTCACAACGGTCATTCACCGGAAGGAGGGAGAAGGGTTTTTCCAGCAGGCCGTGGCTCTGACATCAGCCCGGTGTGGTGCTGGAAGTGGGGCCACCTGAGGGCCTTTCCCACCTCAGGACCTTTTCCATCCGAGGGACTTTTTCCATGGTCACTATGGAAAGGAACCTGCTTTCTGGGGCAAGACTTCTTAGCATTCATTGCAAGGAAACCAGCAGCTTGCACAAGCAGCTTGTAGGTCGATCAAATTAGCTTGAAATACAGCCAGCCCCACTCCAACCACTATTTAAAAGAAAGGAACATGGTTTGGTGGGGGCAGGGTAACTTCCAAGCAGCACAGAAGTTTCCAATCGTGACCCTTCTTGGCAGGAAATTTTCCCAAACGCTTACGTAAGGTAGAAGGGACTCTGCCCAGAGAAGTTAACTTTCTAGGCTTTGCAATTCAAAACGAAAAAATAGAAGATGTCGGGACAAAGAAAGAAGAAGCCCAAAACCAGAGTGCCTTCTACTTAGATAAAAACAACTGTTAACTTACTTTGTCTCTACATGGCTTGACACCAATCCTGATACAATTTCCAAAAATTCTTCCATCTTTGCTTAAGGCTTTCCGGGCTTGAAGCTTAGACTGATAGCAAATATGCATCCAGTTTCCTGTCTCGGAAATCTAGGTGAGATTAAGGGACAATTGTGACACCCAGCCTTTTAAAGAATGAGCCAGAACCTTTTCAGAAATTAATCTCAAGCTAAGACATACCACGTGCTTTAATACGGTTCCATACTGAGCAAACTCAAGAAGAATACAGGAAGCCAATGCTTGAGAAAATCTGAAACATGGAAAAAAATAGACAAAAAATTACAAGGAGTAGTTTTATGGAGTCTGGTGCTACAACAGAACCCCACGAAGGGTTTGCAGAAGTCCAAAAGAGCCAAGGGCGTTCGTGCTATTTTAGAAGCAGTGACTTGAGGAATATTCTCAGCTGGGCTCTTTTACTTCACCACACCTCAATGGTGAGAAGGCTGCCTTTCTACCTTGAAAAAAATAACAGGCAGCTTAAGTTCAGGCGCTTCACTAACATCGATCGGTGCAGTTACTGGCTTTAACCACAGCTGTATTTCTGGCAGAACCTAGGAACGCCAGAAAACAGCACGTCCAAGTACCTCTTGCCACACGTTGCCAAGAGTTCACCCCTGATTTTTCTAATACTTTGGAAATCCACTTACTCAAATACAGTTACCCATGCGGCATCACGTTGATCCTCTGACCTCTGGCAATCACCCCGAGTATAAAAAGGGTCTGGCTGAGCAGGAGAAAGAGTCGTCTTCCTAGGCTGCCCAACACTTGCAGGACTGAACGTACTTGAAGCTGTTAAATTGAAATGGCATTCTTGAACAAATTACTTTTGCCAGACAGGCAAGCTTAGGAGCCTACACGGAAAGAATCAAGTCAGTAGCAAGCATTTCATTTGCTTATGAAAGAGCTTGGGGGAGATTTAGCTGCAGAAACAGACAACCAGCACATCAATCCAACCTTCACGTCTGCAAGCATGCTAGGAAATTTTAGGACTCACACCCTCACTTTCCCCTTCAGCCCTGGACACCAGCAGCTGAACACAGAACCCAAACAGGAACAAGGCAGCACAATGCAGCTTAGCAAGAAGCCACAGGTTCATACAGAAGATAGGACACTTTAGGAAGATGGAAGAAGACCCATCCGTCTCAGTGGCTTCACTCAAGTACAACCACCTCTGTGCTCAGTTCAACAACACATTCTGAATAAGGAGGAAGTAAAGCTGATTGCAGTTCAGTCGGTCTCAGAGTGGAACAGTATTTCACATCCACGTACCTTTTGAAATGCTAGTAAAGAAAGATGCAACTCCTTCATAAATGAGCAAGGAGTTGATGCAGCAATGATTTTTGTCTATTGGGGAAAGCAGTAAGAAAGCCGATTATCTATTTTGACAGGACATCTACCTGTTCCAGGAGTTGATGGCATACTTCCAACCAAGGGGCTCTGTGTTGTAGAAAAGCTGGCCTGCATTAAAACACAGAAAGCGTAACAAATCATTCTTACAGGCACACTTCTCGGATCAGCAGAGATCATTTCCAAGGAACTTAAGCACCAGGCAAGAAGAGTTACTGTTTGCCTTAAGTTACTCCTCGCTTTGAAGACTAAGAACAGACATTTCCATGTAGGCTTAACACAAGATGATTAAAAGTTATTCATGAAAAGTTATGTGACAATGTTTCTACGTTCTGACATATAGTCTAGCAGAAAGTCTGCACATCCAGGAGCCGCAACTCTTACGTTCTGGAATTTCCAGCTGATTCCTCAGCCTTACGAGGTCTACAAGAAGAAAGCTCAGTTAGGCTTAGGGTGAGCTTTAGGTAATAGCATCTGAAAAAAACCCTTACCTAACACCAATCCCGCATGCTTTGAGAAACCAAGTAGCTTTAGGTACTGACACTCAGAAACTTATAGGTTAACTTCTTCAAAACAGGCATCTCACTGCTGCTGGAGTGGAGCCGTTCCTGCATTCACCTGCCTCCTGATGGAAAGGATGCCAGGATCACAAGTCACCAGCATCTGATTTTCACTGTCTAAAAGGCTTAGAAATCATGAGAGCGTCACCCCCACTTGTAAGCCTCAGCACTCACTTCCTTTTTCCTCTCAACGACTTAGTGCAACTGCACTGAAGGAGTTCTTTCTTTTTAACATAGAAGGACTTCAACATCCAAAACTATTTCAATACAGTTTTAGCCTGAACCATGGCGTTTTGGAGGTACAAGATCAAACAAACTGGAGCACCAGCAGGCCTACCAACATGCCTTCTGATAGCTGCTCATTATTATTGGGGTTTTTTTAAATATCCAGTCCTTTAGGACAGTTGGGTTCCGTCCTCCCCAGAGAACTCAAACTTGCAGAATAAACTTTTCAGAAGGCAACACACACAAAAAAAGACTGCTCATTCAGTGAGGCCTTCTCCTTGTATCAATAGAATCACGTTCACCAAAAAAGAACCAACTATCACTTGACTGCTCAGTTGAAGTAGGTCGCGGAGCCTATTGTTAGAGTGACCTTCTAGAAATTTTACTGTTACTCTTTCAAAATCAACCCCAACTCCCGGCCCAAATTTGGGTGAGACATTTCACTCAGCGCAAAATTCCTCCTAGCTCAGGAAATGCCTCTAGTGCCCACAAAAAGAAAAGACAACACATATTTGGACCCTTCTGGCAATCAGCAGCCCAAGACATTTACCAGACGGTGAAAAGCTGCAACAAGTCTGCATTTGTCATGGACAAAGCATAGCAGAGGCAGGATTTGCATTTCTCATTCTCTACAGTACCAAAACTCAAAACCAATAGCAGACAGCTCCACCACTGCAGCCCGCATTTGGGCCACACAGCAACAGGCTCACCAAGCAACCAGACTACGCAACAGCATGAGCCGAAGAACCCACCAGGCATTCTGCTACGGCAGTTGATACAACTGAGTTAAAAGAATTCACTGAAGCAGGAAACTACCTCACATCTTCTGCTACGAGCAGGCTGGTATCTAAAGCCACTTACTGGTGTTCTTGAGCCCAGAGGTGTCGACCGAAGTCCAGGTCTAAAGTATTCGTCATACAGCCGCCTAACTGGTGGAGCCCCACTTCTCTCTTTAGGCTTAGGGACTTCGGGTACTGAGGAAGGTAATCCTGCAATCAAAAGGAACAAATGAAGAGCCTGAGAAGTCTTGGAATTTTACTCTGCTGCTACTTGTTCTTGAAAGTTCAACAGGAATTTGGGCCAGGAAAGACTGTTGATGCTTTCACTGGAGGCCTGCAAAACCATCTGGCCTACCAAACTCTTCAGGTTGGACTGTTCTTATGTAAATATCGCACAGGTCTCAGAACCTGCTTCCTTACGCAACTATCAAGAATTAAACTGACCGAAAAGACCTTGGCATGTCTCTGAGCATTTTGTATGTTTACCCCAAGGGGAAAAAAAAAATAAACAACCAGAAGAAACAAAAAACCCCAAAGACATCCAAGAACTGTTACAGTGTATTCTACAAAGCACTCTCCTCCCAGCAAGGTTTCCAGTTCCAGTTCCCAATTACAGCAGACATAGGGCCTGCAAATACAACCCCTAGATACTAAGTAATACGAGTTTTGCAGTTTTTCTCCGTCCCAGTTGTTCCAACTCTGGCAATCTGGATGTGACTTCTTAGCATTCATTGCAAGGAAACCAGCAGCTTGCACAAGCAGCTTGTAGGTTGCCAGCAGACATCTCTGTTTTAAACAGAGAGAAAACATCGCTGGCTGCACACGCAATTGACTTGTAAGGAGCTGTATGAATTGATTTTACATTGGGAGAGGTTCCTATTTCCTTCCCTGTCAAACAGCCTTTCCTGGTACCAAACCCGCCGTGTTCCAAACATGTATTAAACTTCAGTTTACTTGGAAGAATTTAGCCAAACTCTATTGAGTACCCTTGAGTTGCCCGTTCATTCAACGAGTTGAGCTCATTTATAGCAAGTTACAAAACTACAGGAATTCAAGCCGAATTCAAGTCTTTGCAAGCGTCATGTAGCGCAGCAGCAAGACAGACCCAATTTTGACTTTCAGGACAAGTTTTCAGCACACAACCAACTCTGACCTGCAAGCAGCGCCCAAAATTCCCACACGCTGACTGTGCGGCCGCGTAAATCGGGTATCGGCCTCCCCACTGAATCGGGTAAACCGCCCGTGAGGAACTCGGGCAGAAACCGAGCCTCGTCTCCTGCCTTGGGTGAGGTCGGGGCGCTGGGAGCCATCGCCTCGTCTGCTCCGCTGACTCCAAAGCCCTCTAAAAAGCGGCCAGCGGAGTGCGGGCAGCGCCGGGGGGAAGAGCCGGGCGACCTCGGCCGGGCAACCGCCACCTCCGAGGCGCCTCGCGCCGCCCAACGGCTGCGCGCGAGCCCAATGGCCGGCGGGAGCAGCGCATGCGGGGCCCGGCGGCACGGGGCAGAGGCGCAGGGGGCGCGAGGCCGGGAAGGGGCGGCAGCTCCGCGTTGAAGACGGCCGGGCCAGGCTGGGGGAAGCCTGTGCTCGGCCCGGAGGCATCTGCACGGCCAAGGGCTTTCCCCGAGAAACAGCCAATGAGGGAGGGGCGACCGGCACTCCAGAAGCCCCAGCCCGGGCTGAGCGGCGGCCGCCCCCGCACCCTCCAGCCCCCGGGGCACCCCCAGCACCCGGCTGCTCCCAGACCCCGCCGCCTCCCCTGCGGCGGGGAGGAGGGCCCTGGCGAGTAAACCCATGCCCAGAGGACGAGCACCAGAGCTGGGCCAAACACAGGCAGCACAACCTCAGAGGTGCGAGGGGAAGAGAAAAGGAAAAGAGGCCCATGGAGGCGGAGTGTGGAAGACGGCCAAAGGGACGGGACCTGGGGGAATGTTCTGCTGCTGTGGGAGCCACCTGAAACGCGTGCAGGCACCTGCCTGAGCTGGTTGGGGTGAGTTGTGCCTTGCTGGGGTGTCTGTAGTGTCACCCTGTCCCAGCGGAGCTTGTCTCACCAGGTCTTTCTGCTGAGGAAAATCATAAAATCATGAAACGATTGTATCGCGGAGCTGATCCCGGTCACTGGAGACCCCTGGATGCCCCCGGGCTGCTCCTGCCCTGACTCCAGCACTGATCCTTTTGGAGGGGGAGCGCTCAGCATCTCCTCCACAAAGCCCTTCCCGCTGTCCCGGCTTGTGCCTCTGAACAGCAGGAGCGGGCAGGATCCAGCCTGAAGCACCATCCCTGGACGGGGCTGTTGCGTGAAAGGGGCAAAGCGGTTTTGGCAGAAAATAAACCCCCTTGCGTTCTAACCCTCCTCACCGAGGTGGGAGGCTAGGGGCGGCTAGGTTTAAATGCTGAGTGATGCCCAATTCAGCGCTATCAGTCCAATCGCGTTTAATATGTATTAAACTGTTCTGATTTGGATACACTAATAGTGGACTGCACCTTCAGGCTAGTCGTGCTCCTGAACTAGCACGGCCGCTCTCGAGTCTTTGGTCGCGTTCAGTGAGAAACCGAAACGACTAGGTACTTAAACAGTCCAGTTTATTTAAACAACAGACATATAGGTTCTTAGGATTGCTGGTGATAAATACCCTGTCTGCAAAGCACGTGCAAATGAAAGTATTGTTACGTATGCAAAACACGTGACAAAGTTATAAAAATACAGTCTGGCTATAAATGTAGGAAAGAGATTCTCTAGAGAAATGTCTAAGTTTCCCAAGAAAGCACTCGGTATAATCTAAATCTTGCCCAAAGGAGTCCCTATGTGGGGGAAGAAAGGCTCAGCCCGTCGGCTGATCCCGGAAATCAGTGATGGAATTCTTTGCGATGGTGTCTTCCCTGGGTATCCCCTCTCTCTCGGGCTATTTTTATACTATTTGATCTCTTGAAGGTGGAGTTTGAGTGACTTTAGTCATACATACTTTTATTATGATTGGTGTAAAATTCTCTCGCTTCACAATTAAAGGTATAATTTATGAGAAATTCAGGGCGCAGTCTCAAGGAGTGGTCGCACCTTAGAGGCGGTAGCCTTCGGGAGGGAGGTGTGTTTGGGTATTATAATGACATTATAATGAGCAAAGTTCACACAAAGGACAGCATTTCATCAAATTTGACAAAATGTTGGCTTCGAGTAGCGTGTAGGCCGCTTATCTGTTGCGTAGTACCATCTCGTGCCCATAGCTGCTATACATCACAAGGGAAGTCCAAGGAACAATCGCGTTCCGTTCCATCCTCGTGTAGTTTCGCCTTGTACAGGGGATCGCAGATGTTGCATTCTTCGCATGGCAGCTGCGGCTGTATTCAACCTCAGAAGCCTCTTGATTTTATGACTTTCCTTAATGTGTGAACAATGCTATACTTTTGTATTCTTTGGCCAATTTAGTAATTATTCCACAGGGGCCGGGGAAGGCAAGAGAGCAAGGCTGAGCCCAGCTCTGCTGGGCTGGACTGTCTACTTCCACCTGGGGTAGAGCCAGGGCTCTTTACTGTCCTATTTATCTCCCATTTTATCCCATGTAGATCCAATTTCTTTCTTTACTTAGGAAATCCTCCAAGTAGGTCTGCTGTTTGGCCATCTGGCGGGCCACCCCCAGAGAGAGAGCTCGTCCATCTCCAGTCCCAGCACTACGGCCCTCATGTCCCCTGCTTTTTCCTGGCATTTTCCTCCTTACTCAAATCCATCCTACTCAACCAACCGTCCGTACAGGAAGGTTCTGCTCAGGACCCCCTCCGGCACCTGGGAGAAGGGGCTGCCCTGGTGAAGGGGCCAAATGATGAGTGTTTTCCAAGCTGAAGGTCACTTTGCAGGGGTGGATCTTTCTGCACTGGTTTGCAGGAGACCCGAGGGTGCCAGGCTGGGCATTTGAACATCTTATGGAAGTGCCAAAATGGAGAGGCCTCCCAGAAGCAGGAGCTCTCTGTTGGGGTGAGTTGTGCCTGCCTGGGGTGTCTGCACTGTCACCCTGTCCAGCCGAGCTTGTCTCATCAAGTCTTTCTACCGAGGGAAACCATAAAAATCATGGAATAATTCCGGTTGGAGGGGACATCCAGAGGTCTCCAGACCAAGCCTGTGCTCAAAGCAGGTCCCATCAGGCCGCTCCAGGACATGCCCAGCTGAGGTACGACCACCACCAAAGTCACGCCCCTCTGGCTGCAAGATCTGCCCACCCTTTGGCTAAAAAGCCCTCCTTTCTAACTTCCAAATCCTCGCCTTTGAGGCACAGCCGTTGTGTTTAGGGCACAAAGCCTCTACATTTTGATCGTCCAAAGCTGCATCTTAAAGGCAAAAAACCCAAAGCCTCCTTTCAGTGTTCAAAGCCTCGTTTTTAAGATCCAACCCCTCGTTTTTAAAGCCCAAACCCTCATTTTCAAGATGCAAGCTGCATTTCTAGAGTTCGTTGCGAGCATCGTTTTTAGTTTCCATATTGGGCTCCTATTTTTAGAGTCCAGTGCATCAATTCTAGGGTGCAAAGCCTCAATTTAATCGCCCAAAACACTTGCTTTCAGAGTGTTCGAGTGTCCGTCTAAAAACGAATCCCCATTTTAGAACCAGACTCTCAAATTCAGTTTCAAAAGCCTCATTTATGTGGGCCAAAGCACCATTTTTAAGGCCCAAAGCCTCATATTGAGGGGCCAAATACTGATTTGTAGGGTCCAAACCCTCTTTTTAGCTTCCAAAGCTTTATTTGGAGGCTGCAATGATAAGATACAGATCTTTCATTTACAGTCTAAAATCTCATTTTACTGGCCAAATCCTCCTGGGTTTTGTTTCTAATCCCAGATTTTGAGGTCACCTTTTTAGGCACCATGCCTCTTTTTAGTGTCCTAAGCCTCGCTTATTGGCTCCAAATCCGAATGCTTAGAGTCCAAAGCCTCACATTTGGAGTTTCAAGACACCGTTTTTATTCACAAGTCTCATTTTTAGGGCCCAAAGCCTCGTTTTTAGGATCCCTGCCCTCATTTTCAGGACCTCAAGCCTCATTTTGACAGCCTAGCTGCACAGCCGCGAGGGCAGCCCCGCCACCCCCCAGCGCCCCCCAGCGCACACCAGCCGCCACAACACCCGCCCCTCAGCCCAGAGGCAGCCCCGCCCGGCACCGCCACAGCCAATCGGCTGCTGCCCGCCGGCAGCTCCGCCAATCAGAGCTCGGCCTGCCGTGACCAATCCCAGCGCCGCTCGCGGGCGGGCGGCAGAGCTCTGAGGAGAAGCCCCGCCCCAGGGGTTTCCCCTCAGCGACCCAGTTTCACAGGGCTGGCTCCTCTCCTTCCCCTCAGGAGAGCCCCACCGTGGCCTCCGGAGCTGTGCACTGAGGCAGCCGTGTGTCGGCCCAGTGTTCTGGCTCACGGGGCCTGGCTTAGAGAGGCACATGGCTCACAGGGGCACGGTGTGGCCGCAAACCCATTGTGTCCTCACGCAGGACTCCTCCCATTGTGTCCTTTCAGGTGGCTGCCAAGGATCCCGAGAGACCTCCTCTGGAAAAAGGCAGCCTGAGACCAGCCAACCTCAAAGGCAGATCCCAGCAGAAAAGCCAAGCACCAAAGCAGAGCCAAGCACGGGCAGCAAAACCTCTCACGGGCAGAGGAGAAGGGCGGGAAGAAAAGGCAGTTTCCTTCCAAAGCAAATTGCTGCCAACGAGCTCTGAGGTTTCTCTGGGTGATGCCATGATTGTAATACGCAGCCCTTGGGAAATGCCTGCAGAAGGGCCACCGGCTGAGTGTCTCCATCCCTCTCCTGTGGCTTTCCAGGCAACAAAGATGTGGAGCCCCTCACATACACCAAGGTGGCCACGGCAGCCTCTGTGTCCCGGCTGAAGGTGGAGGCCTGCATCCAGGGCACCGTGTCCCTCCTGTCCTGCTGCCTGGGGAAGGGGGAGAACATCGCCCTTGTCCTGAGGGACGTAGGAGTGCTCCTCATCGAAGACAGGAGGGTAAAAATGAAGTATTTTTAGCACCTTCCTGGAGAGGATGTCTGGGACAAAGAACTTGGAAATAGCTGGGTTTAAGGTGAGCGTTTTGGCTTCTCCACGGCCTGTGCGGTGCCACAGCGGTGCCCCAGCACCACTTGCATGTGGCCCACCGCCAGCCCCTCGGGCCAGGCGACAGCTACGGTCCTACCAACTGTCACTGCCTCGGGCTCCTCCAATATGAAATGCCTCAGCCATGCTGAGGACAATCGTGCCATCTTTGTGCTCCTCCATCGCAGGTCCCCCAGCTGCTGGACATGGTAGTGGTACCTCTGGCGCCTCCCTGACATTTTCTGGCCATTTCAGCTTGTTTTTCTCCAGGTTTGTACTGGGAGTTTGTGCCCAAACCACTGCCCAAGGTTTCCACCTTGGCAAAAGTCCCTGGTGAGGAAAATCAGGAGAAAAAGACGGTTTTCCAGCTCTCGGACAAGGCACAAAAGGACTGGAACCACTTATCCGGCTGCAGGGCTCCCAGCTCTTGGCCGTGTCCTCACTCGCAGCCCAGGCAGCGACAGGTGGTATCTCTGGCCTCCCTGACATTTTCTGGCCATTTCATCTTGTTTTCTCCAGGTTTTGTACTGGAGTTTGTGCCCAAACCACCGCCCAAGGTTTCCACCTTGGCAAAAGTCCCTGGTGAGGGAAATCAGGAGAAAAAAGATGGTTCTCCAGCTCTCGGACAAGGCACAAAGGACTGGAATCACTTATCCGGCTGCAGGGCTCCCGGCTCTCGGCCCTGTCTCCACTCGCAGCCCAGGCAGCGACAGCCAGCGCCTCTGCACCCAAAACCTGCTGAACAGGGGTTTTGCCCCGGAATGAGTCCCAGGGATGCTGCATCGCTCCGCGCAGGGCACCAGGAGCAGGGGGAGGGGGTGTGTGTGTGACAGCAGCGAGTCCAACGGGGACCAGCGAGGGAGGCTGGTGGCCTTACCCACAACATAAAAATTGGTGAGTTTTGCTTTTCTGCATGACAATGGTTTGGTTTGGTTTTTTTGCCTTCCCAGCTGCACAAATTCAGGTGGATTTGGCTTTCCCGGCAGCCCCAAATTGGGATTTTTTTCTCCCAAATTGTCGTTTTGCCCCCAGGGCAGACCCAGGATTGGGGCCTTTGGGGTATTTTTGTGCCGGGGCGGCAGCTCCCGCTGGGTGTGCGCAGCCCCGCGGGGGAAAGTCCCCGTTCAGGGGAATCGGCCCCAAATTGGGAGGGGAAAAAGGGGAAGGGGCAGCTTTGGAAAGCGCTTTCACGTCTTCGAGAGAGATTAGAGAGGAGGGTGAGTTTTTAAATCCTTTCTAGAAATAGGCTTTCTTTGCACTTTAAAAACCTTAGAGAGATAGACATTTACATTAATGGGATCTATTCACGTGTAGGTGGATCAATTTAGCGAATATGTATTATCTGTTTACACTTAGACAGAATATCTGTTTAGACTCAGATGCATTTAGACTTCTGTGTTAACACTTATTCTGTAGAACATGGATTTTGCATATATTTTGACACTTTGGTATCTTTTTACATATAAATAAATATACATTTTTATATTTTTATAAAATATATTTATATATATTTTATATATAAAGAAATAAAGCTCCAATTACATGCAGCCACCTGGGGCTCGCCCTGGACAGAAACCAAGGTGGTCTGGCTCTGAGGGAAGGAGCTCCCATGCCTTCTGGCTGGCTGGACCCCTCCAAGGTAGCAGCACAGGCCGGTTTGTCTCACCATGCCTCAGGGCCATGGGACTCCCCACCCTGGTAATCACAGGCCTGTCAGTCTCATTTCAGTGCATGGAGAGAAATTACGGAGAAGGGTTTTCTGGCAGTTGCTGGAAAACACCTGAGACACAGTGCAGTCCTTGGTCATAGCCAGCACGGGTTGACAAGGGTGAAAGGCCCTGCTTAGCCAACTCAGTTCCTGTCTTGACGAGCTCACACGTGTAGTTGGCCAAGGAAAGCAAGTAGATGTGGTGCTTTGGGATTTTAGCAAAGCTTTTGGTACTGTCTCTCAAAGTATTCTTCTGCGTGAAATGTCCAACATACAGCTAGACAAGTCGATAAGAGGTTGGGTGCAGGTCTGGCTCAAAGGGTTATAGTAACTGGGGTTCCATCAGGCTGGTGGCCAGTCACCAGTGGGGTTCCCCAGGGCTCAATTTTAGGGCCAGTGCTCTTTCCTGTTTTATAAATGATCTGAAGGCAGGAGTCAAATGTACGTTGAGTAAGTTTGCCAACCGTATTGAAGTAGGAGGAGCTGTGGACCCCCCTGGGGCTAGAGAGGCCTTACAGAGAGATCTGGATAGACTAGAGAGCTGGGCAATCACCAACCGTATGAAATGTAACGAGAGCAGGTGCCGGATTCTCCGCCTGGGACGGGGTTATCCTGGGTACACGTACGAATTGGGGGACGAGA
This sequence comes from Sterna hirundo, assembly GCA_009819605.1. NCBI lineage: Eukaryota > Metazoa > Chordata > Aves > Charadriiformes > Laridae > Sterna > Sterna hirundo. Next base: position 24,799,064 of record CM020445.1, read on the forward strand.
GGCTGGGGAGCAGCCCTGTGGAAAGAGGTCTGGGGGTCTGGGTTTATGGCAAGTTGAACAGGACTCAACAGTGTGCCCTGGCAGCCAAAGGGGCCATCTGTGTCCTGGGGTGCATCAAGCACAGCATCGCGAGCTGGTCGAGGGAGGTGACTGTCCCCCTCTGCACTGAACTGGTGCGGCCCCACCTCGAGTTCTGTGTGCAGTTTTGGGCACCTCAATAGAAGAAGGACACCAAAACTGTCAGAGTATGTCCAGAGGAGAGCGACCAAGACGGTGAGGGAGGACCTCATGGCAGCCTACAACTTCCTTAAGGCAGGCAGCACAGGGGAGGTGACGATCTCCTCTCTCTGGTGACCAGCGACAGGACACGAGGATATGGAATGAAGCTGCATCTGGACATTAGGAAAAGGTTCTTCACTGAGATGGGTGGTCAGGCACTGGAACAGGCTCCCCCGGCAAGTGGTCATGGGCACCCAGGCTGTCGGAGTTCAGGGAGCGTCTGGACAGTGCTTGTAGTCATATAGTTTACTTTTAGGGTCGCCCTGTGGGGAGCAGGGAGTTGGACTCAGTGATCCTTATGGGTCCCCTTACAACTTGAGATGTTCAGTGATCATGGAGACCACACGTCCTCTCTGGCATTTCACGATCCTCATCGTACACGTGGTTTTTTTCTTTAGATGCAGTCAGAATTCTCCCTCTCCCAGCTTATCCCCACTGGGTACTGAAAAGCCCTGGGGCACCTCGTTTGAAGCGCTCAAATGCAGCCACCGATGGCTCGTCCGCTCAGAGCACCCAGGCGTGAGTGGACTGAGCCCCTGGTGTTCATGGCAACCGGGATTAAAATAAGAATTTTGCACAGTGTGGGAAGGCCGAGTGTGTCCGCGCCCAGCTGATCTACCAGAGCGGGCATTTTCCCTCTGTGCTGTCTGCCGGTTCCAGGAGAATGCACAGCAGGACGGGGCTGACCGGCACTGGCGCATGTTACCTGGACACGGGACACGGAGGAAGGAGCCATGGGCTGGGCCCTGGCCCACCACGGGGCGCTGGCACAGGGGCAGTGGCGGCCCCACCACAGAGGGCCAGCAGGGCAGTGGGTGCCTTGTCCACCGTCACCAGCGAGTCAGTGGGGGCCGTGGTCACAGTGCGCAGCGTGGCCAGCAGGTGGCCGTGTCATCCGTGATGTCACACTGGGCCCGTGACACGGCCCGCACAGGGCTATAAAAGGGGCCGCAGGGCGGTGGGTCCTGCACCTGGAGAGGCGTCCGTAGGACAAACAGGATGAGCTCCCAAATGGCTGCTGCCACTAAGGAGCGACCCGCCAGCGTGAGGCGGAGGAAGATGGACTTCTGGATGGGATGGAGCACACCTTCCTGATGCCCAGCATCACCGCCAAAGGGTACGGGCACCCACTGCCACTGCCGGAGCGTTTTCATGACCGACAGCTGCAGCGCTGCGTGGGCGAGATCAGCACTGCAGCAGCTCAAGGGGGGGCTCCATCTGGGGCTGGGGACAGGCAATGACACTTTACATCTACAAGGCGCTACAGCTCAGGGCATGTTGGGGGTTTGAGAACCGGTGGACATGGAGCATGACCTGGTTTTCCTTTGTTTTCCAGAGAAAAAGGCCGTCTGGGGATGCGGTGGCCAGCTACGTTGAAAAACAGCTCCTGCTGCACAAGGTGGGGCAACACCCGCAACCTCCTCGTCCACCCAGAGGGTGGGGGGTCCCCATGGCCCTGAGGCATGGCCTGCAGTTACTCTTCCCCTCCTCAGAAAGCAGGAAACCCACCCCAAAAATCCCCACCGGTGGGGCAAACAGGGCTCATACTATGGGGTGTCACCTGTGGTGGAATCCTAGGGTGGTCAGAGTTGGAAGTGACCTTAAAGATCATCTACTTCCAACCCCCCCGCCATGAGCAGGGACCACTTTCACTAGACAGGTTGCTCAAATCCCCATCCAACCTGGCCTTGAACACCTCCAGGGGTGGGGTGGGTTTGTAAGTGGTATTGTACCGCAGAGCTGATCCCGCTCAGTGGAGACCCCTGGATGCCCTCGGGCTGCTCCTGCCCTGACTCCAGCACTGATCCTTTTGGAGGGGGAGCACTCAGCATCTCCTCCACAAAGCCCTTCCCGCTGCCCCGGCTTGTGCCTCTGAACAGCAGGAGCGGCAGGATCCAGCCTGAAGCACCATCCCTGGACGGGGCCACCCCCAGTCTTCCCTCCAGCCAGTCCTCACCCTGCGGCCCTTCCCTTCTTTTCCACTTGCAGGGGGTCCGGATTCCCTCCCTCGGCTCCTTCAACTGTCCTCCAACCGATCCAGGTTGGAGACAGGGCTGTGACTATCCAGAGCCCCACGTTTCACCTGGCCACGAACCTTGCAGTTGGCCACAACCTCATGGATGACAAGGCCTACCTGCCCGGTAAGATGGCGGATTAAACCCCGGCTGGCTGCACGGTCATTGGATCCCTTCCCTGGATCCAAAATGCTTCCCGAAAGCAACTCCCTCCCTGCAGAGCAAGCCCAAAAATGAGGTTTCTCTGGGTGATGCCATGATTGTAATACGCAGCCCTTGGGAAATGCCTGCAGAAGGGCCACCGGCTGAGTGTCTCCATCCTTCTACTGTGGCTTTCCAGGCAACAAGGAGGTGGAGCCCCTCGCATACGCCAAGGTGGCCACGGCAGCCTCTGTGTCCCGGCTGAAGGTGGAGGCCTGCATCCAGGGCACCGTGTCCCTCCTGTCCTGCTGCCTGGGGAAGGGGGAGAACATCGCCCTTGTCCTGAGGGACGTAGGAGTGCTCCTCATCGAAGACAGGAGGGTAAAATGAAGTATTTTTGCACCTTCCTGGAGAGGATGTCTGGGACGAAGAACTTGGAAATAGCTGGGTTTAAGGTGAGCGTTTTGGCTTCTCCACGGCCTGTGCAGTCCCACAGCGGTGCCCCAGCACCACTTGCATGTGGCCCACCGCCAGCCCCTTGGGCCAGGCGACAGCTACGGTCCTACCAACTGTCTCTGCCTCGGGCTCCTCCAATATGAAATGCCTCAGCCTTGCTGAGGACATCGTGCCATCTTTGTGCTCCTCCATCGCAGGTCCCCCAGCTGCTGGACATGGTGGTGTCCCCGGTGGTACCTCTGGCCTCCCTGACATTTTCTGGCCGTGTCATCATCTTTCCAGAGTGAGTACATCTGCGGAAGCTCAGCTGTGGTCTGGTAGCATTTGCTCCCTGTGACCACTGGTGTCCTGCCACGGGGGCACCGGGCAGCGACTGTCATTGATGTCCCCAGCCCACGGTCACTCCTGTGAGGCAGATCTGATGGGAAAGATGGAGGACTTTAGGCAACACCTTCTTCCCATCATGGCCTGGACTTCTTTACAGGGTTACTCCATTTCCCAGGATGGTCCTCAGGGATGGGGTATAGTCAGCTTGGGAAAAAAACAGTTTTGTGTGCAATGCCAAAATTTGCTTGTGAGCAGGTGATGGCAGCAGGGGCTGATGGTGCTGTGGGTCAGGCCGGTGTCATCTTGTTTTCTTCAGGTTTGTACTGGAGTTTGTGCACAAACCACTGCCCAAGGTTTCCACCTTGGGAAAAGTCCCTGGTGAGGAAAATCGGGAGAAAAAAGACGGTTTTCCAGCTCTCGGACAAGGCACAGAAGGTAAAGCTACTCCCGGCTCCTTTCCATACATAGCCAACCAGCTACTGTGATATATTGGACAAAATCCTTCGGCGATGATTGTCAGAAGACTCCAACTTGTGACTAAGCTTCATGGCAGCTCGGCGCAGCCTTTTTTGCTAACGACACTTTGGCTTCCATAGAACCGAACCCCGAGGTTGGGATGTGCCCAAGGGAACAGTGGGAGGATGACAATTCAAGGCCCCGGGGAAACAACCCCTCTGCAAGAGCCCCTGTCCCATCACTGGCACCACCCAGCTCCTCCTCAGGGCGGCAGCATCCCAGCCATGTTCTTCTGACAAGGTCTCTCTTTCCCAGTGAGGGTTCCAGTGAGGTTTCCTCAACTGTCCTCGCACGCTTATTCCACCTTGATGCATAATAAAGCCCAACGGCTCCAGGCAATGGAGGAGACGGAGAAGAGGAAGAAGTCTCACGGCAGGTGAGTCTGGAAGCTCAGGGCTGGCATCTGCACAGGATTGTCTGCTGACCCAGCACGAGCCCATTCCCCACCCCAAACTCTCACCGTTCATCACCACCCAACAGTGGAGAAGGCAGCGCCCGGAGGGGTGGGATGAGGCTGCCGGGAGCCCCCAGTTTCACAGGGATGGCTCTTCTCCTTCCCCTCAGGAGAGCCCCACCGTGGCCTCCGGAGCTGTGCACTGGACAGCCATGTGTCGGCCCAGTGTTGTGGCTCACAGGGCCTGGCTTAGAGAGGCACATGGCTCACAGGGGCACGATGTGGCCGCAAACCCATTGTGTCCTCACGCAGACTCCTCCCGTTGTGTCCTTTCAGGTGGCTGCCAAGGATCCCGAGAGACTCCTATGGAAAAAGGCAGCCTGAGACCAGCCAACTCAAAGGCAGATCCCAGCAGAAAAGCCACGCACCAAAGCAGAGCCAAGCACGGGCAGCAAAACCTGTCACGGGCAGAGGAGAAGGGCAGGAAGAAAAGGCAGTTTCCTTCCAAAGCAAATTGCTGCCAACGAGCTCTGAGGCTAGGCTGCCTGAGGAGCTCACCTGCAAGGTCTTCATTCCGCAACCACCAGGGCCTGAGACAGAACAATTACTAAAATCAAGGCCTGAGATGTTTTGGTCAGTGCTGAAAGAACCGCAGAAGACCATATTAGCGGGATACAGCTTTGATCCCTCCCGTTTGGTGCCACCAGCGTACAAGGCGTCCACATCTATGCAATGCCAACCACTGAAGGCCAGATCAGTGGTCTCCAGATGCTGTGGCCCTGGTTGGAGTGATGAGGACTTGGGGTGCCTGGACCAGAGGGAGCACCATCTGAGGTAGCAAAACAGGTATGTGATGTGGACCTGTGCCGTCCTTGGGTGCTATTTCCTTGCAGAAATGCAGAGCTGGGGGGACAGTGGGGACTCCTCAAAGAGCCCTTAGTTCTGATTCTATCATTCTATGATTGATGTCATGGCTAAGGTCCCCCCTTGGGTTCTTCCATCACCAGGGGCGAGGTCCTCACTTTCCAATGTTGCCCTCTCTTCTGTAGCCTCAGGAAACACACGAGGCCATGTTATTTGGCCATGTGTAGAAGGCCTAACTAACCGCAGGGCTGCTCTGGGCCCAACAGGGGACTGTTTCTTCCCAGCTCGTTGCTCCTTTAGCTTCTGGTGGGAAGAGAAAGGCTTTGGGGAAGGTCTGGCACAGCCTGGGAGCAAACCGCTGCTGCTGGAGAGGCTGCAGAGAAAGGGTGAATGGAGGGAGAGAAACAGCTACGCTGCCCGCAGTGTCCCGACCTGAAGCCATGCAAGGGGTCTGCGTGTGGGCAAAGATCTCCCAAAACCTGCACGGTTGTTTTAGAAGAGTCTCTCTTCTTTTGCAGAAGCCCATCTCTCTTTGGGACACAAGGAGCTCGGGAAAGAGATGAATAAAAACACAACGGAGAAGTTGCATGAGTGTCAAGTTCTTTAATTGTTCGCAACCGTCGTTCACCGGAACGAGGGAGAAGGTTTTTTCCAGCGGGCCCTGGCTCTGACATCAGCCTGGTGTGGTGCTTGTTCAAGTGTCAAAATGGAGGGACCTCCCCAGAAGCAGGAGCTCAGTGTTGGGGTGCGTTGTGTCATGCTGGCGTGTCTGTAATGTCATCCTGTCCAGCTACTCTTGTCAAGCCAGGACTTTCCATAGAGACAAATTGTAAAATCATGGGTCACCTGGTATCTTGTAGTTCCTTTTGTTTCCTAGCAATGTGGGAAAAGCCCATGCTCCTAGGAGTTGGTGAGGAGTGGAGCAGGATCGGCTCCTTTGTGCCCCAGAGCCCTGGAGCCCACTGTGTCCCCCCTGCACACCACAAGGTGCCTTTGTGGCTCCCACAGCAACCCCAGCCATGGCCACCAGTGTCTCCCATCACGGTGCTGTGCTGGGGCATGCAGCGCTGGGGAGAGACGGGATCTGAGCGGAGCAGCACTGCCCTGGCACAGGGACATCGCTCCCCAGCCTTGGAAGGCCTTCTGGGCCTTGCTCTTGGTCTTGCCCTTGCTGAGCACTTCCACAGCTGGTGGGCCCAACAAGAAGCCAGGTAAAGTTCTAGCTGGGCTTTGGTCCTTCTAATTTTCTCCCTACATAGCCTCACAACATCTTTGTAGTCCTCATGAGTGGCCCGCCCTTCCTTCCAAAAGCCATAAACTCCCCTTTTCTGCCTGAGTTGTGACCAGAGCTTTCTGTTCAGCCAGGTTGGTCTTTTTCCCTGCTGGCTCATTTCTTGGCACATGGGGACAGGCTGCTCCTGCGCCTCTAAGATGCCTTGGAAAACACACAGCCTTGCTGGACTCCTTTGACCTTCAGGACTGCCTCCCAAGAGACTCTGTCAGCCAGGCTCCTGAAAAGACCAAAGTCTTCCCCTTGGAAGTCCAAGGTGGCAGTTCTGCTGACCCCCCTCCTTGCTTTTCTAAGAAGCTTCTCCATCAAAAACTCTATCATTTCATGATCGCTAAGCCCAAGGTGGCCTCCAACTGTCACATCCCCCACAAGTCCTCCTCTGTTCTCAAACAACAGGTCTAGCAGGGCACCTTCCCTAGTCGGCTCCTTCACCCGCTATTTCAGGAAGTTATCCTCAACACGCTCCAGGAACCTCCTAGATTGTTCTCTCTCAGCTCTATTGTATTTCCAGCAGATATCTGGTAGGTTGAAGTTCCCCACGAGAACAAGGGCTAGCGATCTTAAGACTTCCCCAGCTGCTTGTAGAATATTTCATCTGCCCCTACATCCTGGCTGGGCAGATGCTAGCCCCCAGGTCCCGTCACGGCCTGAGGCTGAGCCAAGGGCGCAGAGCCCAGAGGGCCTTGGCTCCTCAGCTCCCCCCACTGCAGACATCACGACGGCACCGGTCGTCTTGCTGCTCTGCGTGGCAGGAGGCCGCGTGCTCCTGGAGGCGACACGCGGGGGAGGCAGCGGGGTCCGGGAGCAGCCGGGCGCTGGGCCTGCCCCGGGGGGCGGCGGCGGCGGGGGCGGGGGGGGGCGGTGGCGGCGGGGGGGGGCGGCGGCGGCTACCGCCCAGCCTGGTCCGGGGCTTCTCCTCAGAGCTCTGCCGCCCGCCGCGAGCGGCGCTGGGATTGGTCACGGCAGGCCGAGCTCTGATTGGCGGAGCTGCCGGCGGCAGCAGCCGATTGGCTGTGGCGCTGCCGGGCAGGGCTGCCTCTGGGCTGAGGGGCGGGTGTTGTGGCGGCTGGTGTGCACTGGGGGGCGCTGGGGGGCGGCGGGGCTGCCCTCGCGGCGGGAAAATCCCCTCCCCGAGGTGTCCTGTCAGCCGGGCTTTGTGCCCTAAACGCGACGGCTGTGAGTCGAAGGCGAGGATTTGGAAGTTAGAAAGGAGGGGGCTTTAGCCAAAGCGGGGGCAGATCTGCCTCCAGCATATACAGAAATCCACGGGGAGACCTCTTGGACCTCAGCTCCCTTTTACAGGAGGCCAGAAGTCTCCAGGAGACGTGCGGGGAGGAGTCCCGGGCAGCTCCCAGGCGTGGGCCTGGCTGCAGCGTAGACAAAACTCCTTTGGACCCTAAACCGGAGGATTTGCTCTCTAAGTGAGGGCTTAGACCCTACGGCTGTGCAGCTAGGCTGTCAAAATGAGGCTTGAGGTCCTGAAAATGAGGGCAGGAATCCTAAAAACGAGGCTTTGGGCCCTAAAATTGAGACTTGTGAATAAAAACAGTGTCTTGAAACTCCAAATGTGAGGCTTTGGACTCTATTCGGATTTGGAGCCAATAAGTGAGGCTTAGGACACTAAAAAAGAGGCATTGGTGCCTAAAAACATGACCCTCAAAATCTGGGATTAGAAACAAAACCCAGGAGGATCTGGCCAGTAAAATGAGATTTTAGACTGTAAATGAAAGATCTGTATCTTATCATTGCAGCCTCCAAATAAAGCTTTGGAAGCTAAAAAGAGGGTTTGGACCCTACAAATCAGTATTTGGCCCCTCAATATGAGGCTTTTTTTTTAGACAGATACTCGAACACTCTGAAAGCAAGTGTTTGGGCGATTAAATTGAGGCTTTGCACCCTAGAATTGATGCATTGGACTCTAAAAATAGGAGCCCAATATGGAAACTAAAAATGATGCTCGCAACGAACTCTAAAAATGCAGCTTGCATCTTGAAAATGAGGGTTTGGGCTTTAAAAACAGGGGTTGGATCTTAAAAACGAGGCTTTGAACACTGAAAGGAGGCTTTGGGTTTTTTGCCTTTAAGATGCAGCTTTGGACGATCAAAATGCAGAGGCTTTGTGCCCTAAACACAACGGCTGTGCCTCAAAGGCGATTTGGAAGTTAGAAAGGAGGGCTTTTTAGCCAAAGGGTGGGCAGATCTTGCAGCCAGAGGGGCGTGACTTTGGTGGTGGTCGTACCTCAGCTGGGCATGTCCTGGAGCGGCCTGATGGGACCTCCTTTGAGCACAGGCTTGGTCTGGAGACCTCTGGATGTCCCCTCCAACCGGAATTATTCCATGATTTTATGGTTTCCCTTGGTAGAAAGACTTGATGAGACAAGCTCGCTGGACAGGGTGACAGTGCAGACACCCCAGGCAGGCACAACTCACCCCAACAGAGAGCTCCTGCTTCTGGGGAGGCCTCTCCATTTTGGCACTTCCATAAGATGTTCAAATGCCCAGCCTGGCACCCTCGGGTCTCCTGCAAACCAGTGCAGAAAGATCCACCCCTGCAAAGTGACCTTCAGCTTGGAAAACACTCATCATTTGGCCCCTTCACCAGGGCAGCCCCTTCTCCCAGGTGCCGGAGGGGGTCCTGAGCAGAACCTTCCTGTACGGACGGCTGGTTGAGTAGGATGGATTTGAGTAAGGAGGAAAATGCCAGGAAAAAGCAGGGGACATGAGGGCCGTAGTGCTGGGACTGGAGATGGACGAGCTCTCTCTCTGGGGGTGGCCCGCCAGATGGCCAAACAGCAGACCTACTTGGAGGATTTCCTAAGTAAAGAAAGAAATTGGATCTACATGGGATAAAATGGGAGATAAATAGGACAGTAAAGAGCCCTGGCTCTACCCCAGGTGGAAGTAGACAGTCCAGCCCAGCAGAGCTGGGCTCAGCCTTGCTCTCTTGCCTTCCCTGGCCCCTTAGGGCCCTGGCTGAAAGCTGAGGTGGCCCCCACTTCCCCTGCACACAGGCGCCCTCCATGCTTCCCCCGCTGCGTGCCCTCCACTCCTTTCCCCTCCAGGGACATTCAGTTTTGCAACACATTGCTCTGAGTGCCCAGCTGCCCTCTCTTGCCCCAGAAAGCAGGTTCCTTTCCATAGTGACCATGGAAAAAGTCCCTCGGATGGAAAAGGTCCTGAGGTGGGAAAGGCCCTCAGGTGGCCCCACTTCCAGCACCACACCGGGCTGATGTCAGAGCCACGGCCCGCTGGAAAAACCCTTCTCCCTCCTTCCGGTGAATGACTGTTGTGAACAACTGCAGAAGTCGACACTCTTGCAACTCCTCCGTTGTGTTTTTATTCATCTCTTTCCCGAGCTCCTTGTGTCCCAAAGAGAGATGGGCTTCTGCAAAAGAAGAGAGACTCTTCTAAAACAACCGTGCAGGTTTTGGGAGATCTTTGCCCACACGCAGACCCCTTGCATGGCTTCAGGTCGGGACACTGCGGGCAGCGTAGCTGTTTCTCTCCCTCCATTCACCCTTTCTCTGCAGCCTCTCCAGCAGCAGCGGTTTGCTCCCAGGCTGTGCCAGACCTTCCCCCAAAGCCTTTCTCTTCCCACCAGTAAGCTAAAGGAGCAACGAGCTGGGAAGAAACAGTCCCCTGTCGGGCCCAGAGCAGCCCTGCGGTTAGTAGGCCTTCTACACATGGCCAAATAACATGGCCTCGTGTGTTTCCTGAGGCTACAGAAGAGAGGGCAACATTGGAAAGTGAGGACCTCGCCCCTGGTGATGGAAGAACCCAAGGGGGACCTTAGCCATGACATCAATCATAGAATGATAGAATCAGAACTAAGGGCTCTTTGAGGAGTCCCCACTGTCCCCCCAGCTCTGCATTTCTGCAAGGAAATAGCACCCAAGGACGGCACAGGTCCACATCACATACCTGTTTTGCTACCTCAGATGGTGCTCCCTCTGGTCCAGGCACCCCAAGTCCTCATCATTCCAGCCAGGGCCCCTTCGTCCTGGGCAGCCCTGATCTTCTCTTCTGGTAGTAGCATCGCATGGACCCCTCATCCACCGGTGGCATCAGAAAGGAGACGTCATAGAGATGCACATTGGTTGGGCTGGCCTCAGAGCTTGATGGCGAAAGTACGGCTATTTCAGGTGGTGGAGGCAGGGTCTGGGCTCCGCAACTGTGTAAGATCTTCCCTTTGGCCATCTTCCACGCTCCACCTCCATGGGCCTCTTTCTGCTTTCTTTTTCTCTTGCCCTTGCACCTCTGAGGTTGTGCTGCCTGTGTTTGGCCCAGCTCTGGTGCTCGGCCTCTGGGCATGCATTCGCTCTTCCTATGGCTGGCCACAGGCTGCTTTTTGGCAAAGGAGGCCCCTCGGATTCCTGGCAGCCGCCTGGAAGGACACAACGGGAGGAGTCTGCATGAGGACATGAAGGGTTTGGGGCTGCATCCTGCCCCACAAGCCATGTGCCTGTTTCCAGAGCTGTTGGCAGCTAAGCCAATGCTGCGCTCGGGTCAGGAGAGGAAACACCCTGAGCTGGGACCCTCAGCTGACACAGGGCTTTTCCTGTGCACAGCTCAGGATGCCATGCTGGGGCTCTCCTGAGGGGAACGAGAGGAGCCAGCCCTGTGAAATGGGGGGCTCCCGGCAGCCCCATCCCATCCCTCCGGGCGCTGCCGTCTCCACTGTTGGGTGGTGACGAGTGACGACTGTTTGGGCCTGGGGAATGGGCACTTATTGGGTCAGAAACCCTGTGCAGATGCTAGCCCTGAGCTTCCAGACCCACCTAACCAGAGTGTTCCTCATCTCCATCGCTTTCTTATGCCAGAGCTGCTCACGTTCATTAGTAGTCAAGCTTGAGCGATCAGGCAAGGGCAGTTCAGGAAAGCTCGCTGGAACTGGGAAGAAGAGACCTTGTCAGAAGAGCATCGCAGTGATGCTGCTGGCCCGAGTGACACACAGAGGTGCTCAGGCCTCTTCCCAAAATGCCCAAGGCGGCTGTTCTGCTCCCCTTGCAGCCGCCATATCCAGAGCCCTCATGCTCTCCCCAGCAATGGCTCTTGCTCAGCTCCTCATTTCCATGGCACAACATACGTTTGCAACTGCATTATCTGTGCCAGATTTGGGAAAGAGCTGGTGCTGTTGAGGTGACAGTCTTTCGGAGCTCTAATTCCTTGGGGGGAGTACAGGGCCTTGGATTGCATCCTCCCACCATACCCCTGGGCACATCCCACCCCAGGGCTTTGTTGTGGTGAAGCCAATGAGTGGTTTGGAGAAAAGGCTGTGCCAAGCTGGTGTGAAGCTTTGGCGCAAGTCAGAGCCTTTTGACAATCGTTACCAGGGTAACGATCACCAGGGTCCCATCAGATCACAGATGCTGGTTGCCCAAGTTGGGAGCTGCTTTACCTTCCACGCCTTGCCTGAGAGGTGGCAAACCCTCTTTTCTCGTCCCGCTGTCCTCACCAGGGACTTTTCTCAAGGCCTTCACAATGCCCCTGGGGATTGGTTTGGGCACAAACTCCAGTTCAAACCTGGAGACAAAGAGATGACACCAGCATGACCCACAGCACCACCAGCCCTTGCCGCTTGCCACGATCACCTGTTCACAGGCAGATTTTGGCACTGTTGTAAAGGCCGTTGTTTTCTCAAGTCATACCTGAGGACTGTCCTAGAAAATGGGGCCACCTGTCAAATAAGTCCAGGTCACCTAAATTCCCGTCCCATCAGATCTGCCTTACAGGCCGGGCACATGAATGATAATTACTGCCCGCGTCCCCGTGGGAGGACTCCCATGGTCACAAGGAGCAAATGCTACCAAACCACAGCTGATCAGCTGCATCTGCTGCAAGCATACTCACTCGGGAAAGATGATAACACGGCCATAGAATGTCAAGGAAGCAATGGGTATCACCCGGGACACCACCATTTTGAGCAACTGAGGGACCTGCAACAGATGAGCATGAAGATGTCAGGAAATCCTCAACGTGTCCAAGGCACTCAATTTAGGAGTCCCAGGCAGTGAGAGATGCTGAAACTGCAGCTCTCACTGGTCTTGAATGGATGGCCATGTCCTGGCCAGCCACATGCAAGCAGTGCTGGGACACTCTGTGGGACAGCCCAAGCAGTGGGCAAACCAAAATGCTCACCTTGAACGCAGCCCTTTCTAAGTTCTTCTTCCCAGACATCCTCTCCAGGAAATCGTAGTAGAATCTCATTTGCACTCTCCTGCCTTCAATGAGGAGCACCCCTATGTTCTTCAGGACAAAGGCGACGGTTTCCCCCTTCCCCAGGCAGTGGAGAGGAGGGACGTGGTGCCTTGGATGCAGCCCTCCACTTTTTGCCGGGACACAGAGGTTGCCGTGGCCACCTTGGCATATTTGAGGGGCTCCAGCTCCTTGTTGCCTGGAAAAGCACATGAGAGGGACAGAGGTGCTCACCCAGTGGCCCTTCCACAGGCACTTCCCAATGGCTGCTTATCGCAGTCATTGCCCAGAATGGGTGTTTCTGGACCTGCTCTGCAGAGAGGGTAATTAGCTTTTAGAAAAGGGATGCGACACCCGCTCTTCACCCTAACCATGCAGCCAGCCAGGGTTTAATCCAACGACTTACAAAGCAGGTTGCCTTTGGTGTCCATGAGATGGTGGACTTCTCCAAGGTTCCTGGCCAGGTGAAACACAGGACTCTGGATAATCACCATTTCGTTCCCAACCTGGGTCTGTGTGGGGACCACATCAAAGGAGCCAAGGGTGGGAATTCGGACCCCCTGCAAGTGGAAGAGAAGGGAAGAGCTGAAGGGTGAGGACTGGCTGGAGGGAAGAGCTGGGGGAGGCCCCATGCAGGGACGGTACTTTCGGCTGGACCTTGCCAGCTCCCACTGTTCAAAGGCACAAGCCAGGGCAGCGGAAAGCGGTTTGGGGAGGAGATGCTGAGTCCTCTCCCTCTGCTTTCCCCTCTAATATAGCAGTGCTGGAGTCAGGGCAAAAGCAGCCCGAGGGCATCCAGGGTGTCTCCAGTGACTGGGATCAGCTTTACAGTACAATATCACCTACCTGAGGTGATACCACCCTTGCATAATCCCTGTTTGTCCCATCGGTGGGGATTTTTGGGGTGGGTTTCCTGCTTTCTGAGGAGGGGAAGAGTAACTGCAGGCCATGCCTCAGGGCCATGGGGACCCCCCACCCTCTGGGTGGACGAGGAGGTTGCGGGTGTTGCCCCACCTTGTGCAGCAGGAGCTGTTTTTCAACGTAGCTGGACACCGCATCCCAGATGGCCTTTTTCTCTGGAAAACAAAGGAAAACCAGGTCATGCTCCATGCCCACCGGTTCTCAACCATCCAACATGCCCTGAGCTGTAGCGCCTTGTAGATGTAAAGTGTCATTGCTGTCCCCAGCCCCAGATGGAGCCCCCCTGAGCTGCTGCAGTGCTGATCTCGCCCACGCAGCGCTGCAGCTGTCGGTCATGAAAACGCTCCCTCCGGCAGTGGCAGTGGGTGCCCGTACCTTTGGCGGTGATGCTGGGCATCAGGAAGGTGTGCTCCATCCCATCCCAGAAGTCCATCTTCCTCCGCCTCACGCTGGCGGGTCGCTCCTTAGTGGCAGCAGCCATTTGGGAGCTCATCCCTGTTTGTCCTACGGACGCCTCTCCAGGGTGCAGGACCCACCGCCCTGCGGCCCCTTTTATAGCCCTGTGCGGCCGTGTCACGGGCCCAGTGTGACATCACGGTGACACGGCCACTGCTGGCCACGCTGCGCACTGTGACACGGCCCCCACTGACTCGCTGGTGACGGTGACAAGGCACCCACTGCCCTGCTGCCCTCTGTGGTGGGGCCGCCACTGCCCCTGTGCCAGCGCCCCGTGGTGGGCCAGGGCCCAGCCCATGGCTCCTTCCTCCGTGTCCCGTGTCCAGGTAACATGCGCCCGTGCCGGTCAGCCCCGTCATGCTGTGCATTCTCCTGGAACCGGCAGACAGCACAGAGGGAAAATGCCCGCTCTGGTAGATCAGCCGGGTGCGACACGCTCGGCCTTCCCACACTGTGCAAAATTCTTATTTTAATCCCAGTTGCCATTGTGTGGTACTGTTCTAAATTACTTGATCCAGTAAGTAGAGGATGGCCTGCTTGTCTCCAACCTTTGGTAGCTACCGCATTATTAATAGAGGAAGTTCGGAAAATTACCTTTAGTGCTCCTTTAAAAGTGTATACCCACACAATGTCAGGAGTGTTTTACAACAAAACACAGAAAAATGGTTAACGGACAGCCGGATCTTGAAATATGAAGCAATATTAATAGACTCCCCTGATTTAGAACTGAGGGTGACTTCTGCTCAGAGTCCAGCACAGTTTTTTTTGGAGAGCCATCGAAGGAAGCGCAACATAATTGTTTAGAGAAACGGCTGTGAGAACTGCTGAAAAAGGAGGGACACGTGTCGGCGAGTGAAAGGTCCAGTGAAGGAGTGGAGAGTCACATCTGAGCCCGCAGAAACCAAGCTAACCATCAGACAAACTTGAAGAGACCTTCATCAAGAAGCATAAGCTAAGTTGCTGTGGGAATTTCATTGTAACTACTCCTGTAGAATTAGTGGACAGGGATAAATACCTATTAGGAAAGGTAATATAGTCCACTGTGTAAACGGAGTTGTTTATTTTTAAGGGCAAAGTGTTCTACATGTTTTAAAATATATCATTTTCCAAAAAAAAGAAGACAAGGATCTAGGAAACAGTTTAGAATTTTTGTGCATTTGCTGTGGGGCCACCACTCCCCTATATAACCTACCGTGGGTTAGGCTTTATTGTTGTCAATTTAATCAAAGAGTGTTTCTTGATTAAAGGTTACCCCTTAAAAGATTAAGGAAGAGGGCAAGACCGGAGGGGAATGAGTGGTGCGGCTTGAAAGGTCTGCCAAGGGCTGCAACCCCTTCGGGCTGTGACCGCCGATCACTAAGGCCCTGACCGGACCTCTTCTAGCCCTATTTGGGGTAAGCTCCTTGACCCTGGTTACAGCAAACAACTGCAGTCAATGCGTAGTAACTACTAGGAGGGGACGGGTAAGTTCCCAGACTTTGGTTTATCATACTATTTATGACTGTGGAGGCCAGAAAATAGGAAGCTGCATTTATAACTAACCCAATATACTTTATGCAAAGACGAAGAGAGGATTGTGTGCTATGATCCAAAGGAACTCCCCTATCAATATTGGGTAGAAATGAAGACAAATTCGGAAGTAGGAAGACTAATAGGAACAAGTAAGGTTATGACCAATTTAAGTACATTGGTGTCGGTAATTTTTGATGCGTGCGACATTATAGATGATGATCTAGACACTAATTGCGGGAGTTTAGAGTGGAGACGGTACTATAGTAATCAACCAAAATATATTTGCCCAGGGGGACACCAATGTGACATAAATCCTGATTATACACCTAGTCAAACAGCGAGATATCAATCAGCACGCCTGTGTGGAAGAAGAGGGTGGTCTTGTGTATGTTGGGACACTGCAGGCTGGGGATATAATGGACAGTGTGGGAATTTACAAGCTTCAATCACAAAGATACAACCAGACAGTAATTGTACAACCCGTACCTGCAATCTAATAAATTTAACCCTGATAAATTTAGAAATTTGGAAGCAAAAGAAAGTAAATAAAACTGGACTTAAGATATATGGACCTGGAGAAGATCCGGGTGTAATTATTAAGATCGAAATAAAAGAAAAAATAAGGGAATCGGTACAGCACAGACTACTATTTAACTCATTTTATCATGAAATAGAAACAGGAGTGAAATATGAAATTCCCATAGTTGCTAAAAATCTATTTGTAAATCTTGCTGAAAACATTGCTAAATCATTAAATGTAACTAATTGTTATGTTTGTGGTGGAACAAACCAAGGTGAACGCTGGCCATGGGAGGCTATGGAGAGCAACATTAGTAATTCTCAAATATGGAAAACAATGGGAAAGGGTAACAGGAAACAACAGTGGGTACTTCAAACGAGTATAATTGGAAGGAGTTGTTGGCAAAATTTAAAAGAGAATGGAAAACAAGTAGGTAATCTAGAGTGTGAAGGAGGTTACCTATGGAACGAAACTCAGAATAAATGGGATAAGTGGGGGAGTCCACTGGAAATAAGTGATCAATTTAAAAATGGGACCAATGGAACAAACATACCAAATGGATGGCCCACTCCTGAAGGACATTATTGGATTTGTGGTAAACTAGCTTATGCATTTTTGCCGCAAAATTGGACGGGATCCTGTGTATTGGGAATTACAAGGCCCAGTTTTTTCCTGTTACCTATAAATCGGGGAGAGCGATTGGGAGTCCAAGTGTATGCTGAAGCTGGGGAATTAAGAAAAAGGCACTATAAACGGAGTCTACAAATTGGACATTGGAAAGATAAAGATTGGCCTCCCGAAAGAGTCATTGCCTACTACGGTCCAGCCACATGGGCAGAAGATGGATCCTGGGGCTATAGAACTCCAATATATATGCTAAATAGAATAATTAGATTACAAGCTGTATTAGAAATAATTGTAAATACAAGTGGAGATGCCCTTGGACGAATTGCGAGACAAAATACCAAGATGAGAACTGCTTTGTAACAAAATTGCTTAGCCTTGGATTATTTGCTAGCACAAGAGGGAGGTGTTTGTGGGAAGTTTAACCTTAGTAATTGTTGTTTAGAAATTGATGATGAAGGGGAAGCTGTAAATGAACTTGTAAAAGAAATGAAGAAAATTGCACATGTCCCAGTTCAGACTTGGACTGGAGTCGACCTAGAAGGATTCTGGGAAAACTTTACGGGAGGTGATTGGCTTACTAAAATCGGGATTGTTATATTGGGGGCGTTTGCAGGATTGTTAATAATTCCATGTTTAATACCTTGTTTTATTAGACTAATACACTCGGTTATACAAGGAATGCAGATAGCTACAGTACCTGTTGATTGAGAACCAGGGAAAGAGAAAACTCTTTCCCTGATGATACTAAAGACAAAAGAAGATCCGAAACTAACACCAATTCGGCAAGTATTAACTCGGTTGGAAACAAAAACACGAATCAGTGCCATAGAAAAAGAAAATGGGGGATTGTGAAATGTGCTTAACTGATTCGTGTCAGTGTGGAACAGTGTGGGGGCCACAGGGTGAAGTGTGACCTTTGATTGTTTTGTCTGTATGGCCACAGAGAGACGGTGTGGGGATAGTGTCTGTGTTTTGCAGGACCACCCGGTGAACATTCTCGAATACCAGCTTAAACTGGTCCTGTGTCTATCTGCATAGTGACATGTAAGAGGGGGGATACACCCGTTTTTGGCAAGGGCCAACCATTTTAGAGACAGTTATTAATATGTATTAGTATAGGAGATCTAAACCAAAAATGGGATCTGTAAGGTGTGTGTCTTGGTTGGGCAGAGACTCCCTGCACACCCAGCGCTGTTTGCTTGTCTTTATTTGTTTAATAAATTATAAATTCTAATTGGGATCCTGTTTGCGATTAAATCATTTATCACACCATGAACACCAGGGGCTCAGTCCACTCACGCCTGGGTGCTCTGAGCGGGACGAGCCATCGGTGGCTGCATTTGAGCGCTTAAAACGAGGTGCCCCAGGGCCTTTTCAGTACCCAGCGGGGATAAGCTGGGAGAGGGGGAATTCTGACTGCATCTAAAGAGAAAAAACACGTGTACGATGAGGATCGTGAAATGCCAGAGAGGACGTGTGGTCTCCATGATCCTAATGTTTCCTAATGAAACATTAGGATCCATGTTTCCTCCATGATCCATGTTTCCTAATTTACTAAAGGTTAGTTATCCTTATAAATCAAATATAGCCTTGTTATTCTGGCAAAAGCCAACAATACCTTCACTGTTTTTCACATACATGATATCAAGACTATGAAAAGATTTTTAAAAGATCTATTTATAAAGAGATATTCAAGAGTCAAAATATACGTCTAAACAGATAGCTAGTCTAATTAGACAGTCTATATAATAGGCGTTAACGTATAAGCCTAAATAGATCTAACTCGGACAGATATTCTGTAGGCGTGTAAATAGACAATCTGTATTCTCTGAGGATATCTATGTGTGTAAGTAGACACAGAAGTGGAAATGCATGTGCCGTAGAAGGTTTCTAAAATGCAAAGAAAGCCTGTTTCTAGCTCTAAGGATTCTATGACACTATATTGTATAAAGGAGTTTAGACTACGAAAAGTCTACGAAATTTGTCCTCACATTCATCCTCATACGCCTCCTCCTTTAGAAGGAGGAAGGTAAGATACGAAGGATACGAAGGAATTATATTTGAATTCAGGAATAGTGGTACAAACATTATCCTTGACAAATATAGACTCAAAATGGATCCGGGCAGTGCGCCAGGCTTATTTCGTGCTTTCGCAAACAAATCTCTACAGCTTTTAAGAAGAAAACACCGTGTTTTGGTGAATCCCCACCCCCGCCGGCCTGCCCGCCCGCAGGGCCCCGTCGCCATGGCACCAGCCCCGGCCCCCGCCGCAGCGCCCTCCCCTTGGCAAGCGCTCTGGGGCGCATGCGCGGGAGAATGGGCCAATCACAGCGCGGGCGCCGCGCTCCCATTGGTCGGGTCGCTTCGCAGCGGTCCGATGAGGCCGTCCGGACCCCGGGGCGGGTCACGGTAGGGATTGACGGCGGGGACGGACCAATGGAGCTGAAGTGTCTAGGAGCGGCGTGGGCGACGGCCAATGGGCTTGCGGCGTGTTCGGGCCGTCGTCGTCGGGCCGGCAGAGGAGGGGGCCGTGGGAAAATGGCGGGGAGGTGGAAGCGGGCGCGGAGCGGCCCGTGGGGAAAGCGGGTCCTGGCGGGCGGGTCGTCGGCCGGTCCGGGGCCGCGGCGAGCACGTCGTGAAGCAGCTGGAGCTCGTGAAGGTGAGGGCGGGGCGTCGGGGTCCCGAGGCGAGACGGGGGGAGGTGAGGGGGGCACGGGGAGCCCGAGTGGTCCCTGAGGGGGCCTCAGTGGGTGTAGCGTAGTGTCGGAGGGGGCTGTCTGGGCCCGGCTTCCCGCGGGGTCCCTTCGGGCTGGAGGGGTTGGGGTGCGCTGCTGGCGATGCCGGAGCAATGAAAGCCGGAGCGGCGGTCATCGAGCGGCGGCCGGGCCGAGCTGGTGCCGCCCCTGAGGGGCGCGGGGCCGGGCCGTCGGCAGTTCCCCAGCGCTCCCCACAACTGTCTCCAACAAATTTTTTTCCCCAAGGAGAGGCTACGTTTAAAAGTTAATGAGTTTCCTCTCAAAGGTGCCCGTCAATGAAATGGAGGTATGATAATGAAACCCCCCAAAATGACACAACTCTTAAGAGATCTGGACCGTTTCTGGACCCGTATTCCTCGCGTGCAAATATCCTGGGGTACAGATGGCCTGCACTTCGTGCTCTGACGAGACAATATGCTGAGAGAGGGAAAGACACAAGGTCCTGGGGTTTTTGTGTCTCTGTTTTGTGGGGATGTGGGGGGGTTTTTTGGCATGTGTGTGTGCGCTTTCAAAAAGAGAGTGCGATGTTGAGTGCAGGTGGCAGCCTGCGGAGCTCTGCTGCTGCCTGAGTTCTCCTTGTCTTTTTCCCTCCTCTTTCAGGGCTGTGACTTTCAGTCGGACAATTTTAGAAGAGCATTTAAGTGACTCGTCTGTGTGAAAGTGCTGGTAATTGCAGGAAGGTAAATGCTTGAACCTGTAGTGAAAATCTTGGCTACCAGTGGAATTTCTGAAGGAAGAGCAGCCATGTCAGGAAGCGAATGACAAGTTGGGCATCCTCTGAAATGGGTGCGGGTGAAGCTGAGCTTGGGCGTGCAGGCTGCGCTGTCGGGGACGCTCGGGGGCTCGTCTCCAAAGCAGCCGGGCGTGCGCGGGCACCCGCAGGGTTGCGCTCTGGTCTGAGAGCGTGCCCTGCTTTTGGTGTTGGGAGAGGGACTCGAGCGCGTGCCCGGTAAAGCCAAGGGCAGCCAAAAGCTGGGAGGGAGCCTGCGCAGGTTAGGTGGCGCGAGGGCAGTTTGAAAAGATCGTGGCCGTTTGGAGAAACGGCCTGGAAAAAAACAGCTGCTTTGTTGCAAGGAGGCAGTTTGGAAGGGCAGGTGGTTGCTGCACCCTTTAAGAAAAATATTCAGCTGAGGACGTCTAGGGTGAGGAAACCTTGGCTCTGCGTAGGCTGGAGAAAATGTCCGTAGGCGTCTGTGCCTGTCACCTGCGTGTGCCAGGGAAAGTGGCTCTGGGGAAACTAAAGCTGCCAGCGAGTCAAAAAGATGCCAAGCTGTAGTGGCCCGTATCAACAACTGCCCAATGCTTTTTCCTCCGCTCGGCTGCAGCCTCTGCGAACCCCCACGGAAGAAGGAGGCCTTGGATTGCTACCCAGCTTTGTGCTAAAGGTTTTTTTCCTCTCTCGGCAGAATGTCAAGTGCCAGCGTTTCTCCGTGGTTGCCCTTCTGTTGTGCAGTGACAGCGCAGGACCGATGGAAAGGATCCGGAGTGCTCTGCGAGTACGAGGTACGGCTGCGATGGGCGCCTGCTTTCTTCCGAAGGTCCTTGTAGTGTGGACTTTGAAGTTAACAGGAAGGCTTTGTCAGCCTAAGGGGACCCCTTAGACTGTTAATTGGGGGCGAGGGAGTGGGATGAATAACAGGGGAAGAGGACGGGGAAGAGGACTGCCCCGACCATTCCTACCCGCAGCTCGAGGTTCACTGGTAGGATAATTATCATTGTGGGATTTACAGAATCCCCCAGTTTGTTTGGGCAAGTGTTAGAACAAGTGCTTGAACAATTCAAACCTCCATCGGGAGTAGCCCTGCTTCAGTTATGTGGGTGAGTTATTGGTATCTGGGGAGGAAGAAGGCGGGGTAAAAGAAGCCACGAATGAGTTATTGAACTTTTTGGGACAGCAAGGTTTGAGGGTCTTAAAAAAAGATTGAAAAATTGCAATATGTGGAAACAGAAGTGAAGGACTTGGACTTGGGCTTCGCCAGCTCTCCTTCCATAGTTTCTTGTATGAAATACTTTAACAAAACAGTACAAATGATACAAGGTCTGTTCTGGAGCATGTTACGCCCATGCAAGGCGTACTTCCCTGCATTTACTTTCTCTTCCTGAAAGCACAATCTTCTCTTTCTGTGTGCTTGCTCTTAAGTGATGCCGTGAAAATAATTGTGTACTAGAAGGGGGAAGAAACTGTTTGTAAGATTTCAGATGTTCAGGAGAAGCAGGCTCTGTGTTCCTGATAAAAGCTTTATGCTTTTCAGTCAGTAAGTGTTTAGGATACCTTGTAGCAGGACTCGAGAAACCTTACTGAGGTACTGGCATCTGTCTTAAAGCAGTCGAGGTCAAATTGCTTTTCCACGAAGCATCAGCAGCCTCGTAACTAGTGAGGGTGAGTCCTGCTGTGGTTTTGCTGAGTTGTTGCTTCCATCGTGTTTTTCGTCCGTAACGTAAGGTGTGTCATTTTGATGTTGGTTGGAAAGAGATTTTCCAAAACGGAACCGTTTCTCACTGAAAGCACTTGCCTTTTTCTGAAGTTCCTGTCAGAGCGGGTCCTCAGAGATGAAGCACTGGGCCGTAGGAGTCGTGAGCAACGAGACTTTGCGCTCTCTTTGCACTTCTTTGCCGGCCTTTGTGTTCTCGGTTGTAACAGTTGAGATATCATAGAACCGTGTTCCTCTGTGTGTTCAGCACGGCCAAAAGCGTTTGCCAATCTGCCGGTGCTTTTTGGTAGCCGGATGGATCGCAGCCCCGGGGATTTGGTTTCCTCCCTCCCCGACCTTTGAGAGTGAAACCATTGGGAGGGATCTCTTATCTGGCTGATTTTTCTATGCTAAATGAAACTTTAAAAAAAAAGCTGAAATTGTGTAATTTAGAAACTGACTCGCAGCGTTTAGAACTGCCACTGCTGAATAGCTGTGGCGTACATTTTACGAGGCGTACTGAAGCAGTTAGGTATTTGTTGTTTAAAAGGAGAGGCAACTGAATGTAATGGGCTGTTTTCCCCTGGTATTTTGACGGGGAGCTGTGAAGTTGTGCATTTCTGTATGCCATCAACTCCTGGAAGAGGTCAATGTCCTGTCAAAATAGATAATCGACTTTCTTACTGCTTTCCTCAATAGCCAAAAACCATTCCGAGGTGTCTGAGGTGCTTTTTCCCGCATGTGCTGACCGAGGCTTCTGGAGCGCCGGTCGCCCCTCCCTGGTCGGCTCCCGGCCCGCAGGAGCGGCTCCCCCCGGCCCGACACCCGAAGGCGGTCTGCCAGCGCAGCCCCGGCTGTTTCTCGGGGAAAGCCCTTGGCCGTGCAGACGCCTCCGGGCCGAGCACAGGCTTCCCCCGGCCCGGCCCGGCCCGGCCCGGCCCGTCCCGGCCGTCTTCGCCGCGGAGCCGCCGCCCCTTCCCGGCCTCGCGCCCCCTGCGCCTCTGCCCCGCGCCGCCGGGCCCCGCGCGCGCCGCTCCCGCCGGCCGTTGGGCGGCGCGAGGCGCCTCGGAGGTGGCGGTTGCCCGGCCGAGGTCGCCCGGCTCTTGCCCCCGGCGCTGCCCGCGCTCCGCTGGCCGCTGTTTAGAGGGCTTTGGAGTGAGCGCAGCAGACGAGGCGATGGCTCCCGGCGCCCCGACCTCACCCAGGGCAGGAGACGCGGCTCGGTTTCTGCCCGAGTTCCTCACGGGCGGTTTACTGGATTCGGTGGGGAGGCCGATACCCGATTTACGCGGCCGCACAGTCAGCGTGTGGGAATTTTGGGCGCTACTTGCAGGTCAGAGTTGGTTGTGTGCTGAAAACTTGTCCTGAAAGTCAAAATTGGGTCTGTCTTGCTGCTGCGCTACATGACGCTTGCAAAGACTTGAGTTCGGCTTGAATTCCTGTAGTTTTGTAACTTGCTATAAATGAGCTCAACTCGTTGAATGAACGGGGAACTCAAGGGTACTCAATAGAGTTTGGCTAAATTCTTCCAAGTAAACTGAAGTTTAATACATGTTTGGAACACGGCGGGTTTGGTACCAGGAAAGGCTGTTTGACAGGGAAGGTAATAGGAACCTCTCCCAATGTAAAATCAATTCATACAGCTCCTTACAAGTCAATTGCGCGTGCGGCCAGCGATGTTTTCTCTCTGTTTAAAACAGAGGTGTCTGCTGGCAACCTACAAGCTGCTTGTGCAAGCTGCTGGTTTCCTTGCAATGAATGCTAAGAAGTCACATCCAGATTGCCAGAGTTGGAACAACTGGATGGAGAGAAACTGCAAAACTCGTATTACTTAGTATCTAGGGGTTGTATTTGCAGGCCCTATGTCTGCTGTAATTGGGAACTGGAAACCTTGCTGGGAGGAGAGTGCTTTGTAGAATACACTGTAACAGTTCTTGGATGTCTTTGGGGTTTTTTGTTTCTTCTGGTTGTTTTTTTTTTTTCCCCTTGGGGTAAACATACAAAATGCTCAGAGACATGCCAAGGTCTTTCGGTCAGTTTAATTCTTGACACTTGTGTAAGGAAGCAGGTTCTGAGACCTGTGCGATATTTACATAAGAACAGTCCAACCTGAAGAGTTTGGTAGGCCAGATGGTTTTGCAGGCCTCCAGTGAAAGCATCAACAGCCTTTCCTGGCCAACATTCCTGTTGAACTTTCAAGAACAAGTAGCAGCAGAGTAAAATTCCAAGACTTCTCAGGCTCTTCATTTGTTCCTTTTGATTGCAGGATTACCTTCCTCAGTTCCCGAAGTCCTTAAGCCTAAAGATAGAAGTGGGGCTCCACCAGTTAGAAGGCTGTATGATGAATACTTTAGACCTGGACTTCGGTCGACACCTCTGGGCTCAAGAACACCAGTAAGTGGCTTAGATACCAGCCTGCTCGTAGCAGAAGATGTGAGGTAGTTTCCTGCTTCAGTGAATTCTTTTAACTCAGTTGTATCAACTGCCGTAGCAGAATGCCTGGTGGGTTCTTCGGCTCATGCTGTTGCGTAGTCTGGTTGCTTGGTGAGCCTGTTGCTGTGTGGCCCAAATGCGGGCTGCAGTGGTGGAGCTGTCTGCTATTGGTTTTGAGTTTTGGTACTGTAGAGAATGAGAAATGCAAATCCTGCCTCTGCTATGCTTTGTCCATGACAAATGCAGACTTGTTGCAGCTTTTCACCGTCTGGTAAATGTCTTGGGCTGCTGATTGCCAGAAGGGTCCAAATATGTGTTGTCTTTTCTTTTTGTGGGCAGTAGGGGCATTTCCTGAGCTAGGAGGAATTTTGCGCTGAGTGAAATGTCTCACCCAACTTTGGGCCGGGAGTTGGGGTTGATTTTGAAAGAGTAACAGTAAAATTTCTAGAAGGTCACTCTAACAATAAGCTCCGCTACCTACTTCAACTGAGCAGTCAAGTGATAGTTGGTTCTTTTTTGGTGAACGTGATTCTATTGATACAAGGAGAAGGCCTCACTGAATGAGCAGTCTTTTTTTGTGTGTGTTGCCTTCTGAAAAGTTTATTCTGCAAGTTTGAGTTCTCTGGGGAGGACGGAACCCAACTGTCCTAAAGGACTGGATATTTAAAGAAACCCCAATAATAATGAGCAGCTATCAGAAGGCATGTTGGTAGGCCTGCTGGTGCTCCAGTTTGTTTGATCTTGTACCTCCAAAACGCCATGGTTCAGGCTAAAACTGTATTGAAATAGTTTTGGATGTTGAAGTCCTTCTATGTTAAAAAGAAAGAACTCCTTCAGTGCAGTTGCACTAAGTCGTTGAGAGGAAAAAGGAAGTGAGTGCTGAGGCTTACAAGTGGGGGTGACGCTCTCATGATTTCTAAGCCTTTTAGACAGTGAAAATCAGATGCTGGTGACTTGTGATCCTGGCATCCTTTCCATCAGGAGGCAGGTGAATGCAGGAATGGCTCCACTCCAGCAGCAGTGAGATGCCTGTTTTGAAGAAGTTAACCTATAAGTTTCTGAGTGTCAGTACCTAAAGCTACTTGGTTTCTCAAAGCATGCGGGATTGGTGTTAGGTAAGGGCTTTTTCAGATGCTATTACCTAAAGCTCACCCTGAGCCTAACTGAGCTTTCTTCTTGTAGACCTCGTAAGGCTGAGGAATCAGCTGGAAATTCCAGAATGTAAGAGTTGCGGCTCCTGGATGTGCAGACTTTCTGCTAGACTATATGTCAGAACGTAGAAACATTGTCACATAACTTTTCATGAATAACTTGTAATCATCTTGTGTTAAGCCTACATGGAAATGTCTGTTCTTAGTCTTCAAAGCGAGGAGTAACTTAAGGCAAACAGTTACTCTTCTTGCCTGGTGCTTAAGTTCCTTGGAAATGATCTCTGCTGATCCGAGAAGTGTGCCTGTAAGAATGATTTGTTACGCTTTCTGTGTTTTAATGCAGGCCAGCTTTTCTACAACACAGAGCCCCTTGGTTGGAAGTATGCCACCAACTCCTGGAACAGGTAGATGTCCTGTC
This sequence comes from Sterna hirundo, assembly GCA_009819605.1. NCBI lineage: Eukaryota > Metazoa > Chordata > Aves > Charadriiformes > Laridae > Sterna > Sterna hirundo. The sequence continues at coordinate 24,824,746 of CM020445.1, forward strand.
AAAATAGATAATCGGCTTTCTTACTGCTTTCCCCAATAGACAAAAATCATTGCTGCATCAACTCCTTGCTCATTTATGAAGGAGTTGCATCTTTCTTTACTAGCATTTCAAAAGGTACGTGGATGTGAAATACTGTTCCACTCTGAGACCGACTGAACTGCAATCAGCTTTACTTCCTCCTTATTCAGAATGTGTTGTTGAACTGAGCACAGAGGTGGTTGTACTTGAGTGAAGCCACTGAGACGGATGGGTCTTCTTCCATCTTCCTAAAGTGTCCTATCTTCTGTATGAACCTGTGGCTTCTGGCTAAGCTGCATTGTGCTGCCTTGTTCCTGTTTGGGTTCTGTGTTCAGCTGCTGGTGTCCAGGGCTGAAGGGGAAAGTGAGGGTGTGAGTCCTAAAATTTCCTAGCATGCTTGCAGACGTGAAGGTTGGATTGATGTGCTGGTTGTCTGTTTCTGCAGCTAAATCTCCCCCAAGCTCTTTCATAAGCAAATGAAATGCTTGCTACTGACTTGATTCTTTCCGTGTAGGCTCCTAAGCTTGTCTGTCTGGCAAAAGTAATTTGTTCAAGAATGCCATTTCAATTTAACAGCTTCAAGTACGTTCAGTCCTGCAAGTGTTGGGCAGCCTAGGAAGACGACTCTTTCTCCTGCTCAGCCAGACCCTTTTTATACTCGGGGTGATTGCCAGAGGTCAGAGGATCAACGTGATGCCGCATGGGTAACTGTATTTGGGTGAGTGGATTTCCAAAGTATTAGAAAAATCAGGGGTGAACTCTTGGCAACGTGTGGCAAGAGGTACTTGGACGTGCTGTTTTCTGGCGTTCCTAGGTTCTGCCAGAAATACAGCTGTGGTTAAAGCCAGTAACTGCACCGATCGATGTTAGTGAAGCGCCTGAACTTAAGCTGCCTGTTATTTTTTTCAAGGTAGAAAGGCAGCCTTCTCACCATTGAGGTGTGGTGAAGTAAAAGAGCCCAGCTGAGAATATTCCTCAAGTCACTGCTTCTAAAATAGCACGAACGCCCTTGGCTCTTTTGGACTTCTGCAAACCCTTTGTGGGGTTCTGTTGTAGCACCAGACTCCATAAAACTACTCCTTGTAATTTTTTGCCTATTTTTTTCCATGTTTCAGATTTCCTCAAGCATTGGCTTCCTGTATTCTTCTTGAGTTTGCTCAGTATGGAACCGTATTAAAGCACGTGGTATGTCTTAGCTTGAGATTAATTTCTGAAAAGGTTCTGGCTCATTCTTTAAAAGGCTGGGTGTCACAATTGTCCCTTAATCTCACCTAGATATCCGAGACAGGAAACTGGATGCATATTTGCTATCAGTCTAAGCTTCAAGCCCGGAAAGCCTTAAGCAAAGATGGAAGAATTTTTGGAAATCGTATCAGGATTGGTGTCAAGCCATGTAGAGACAAAGTAAGTTAACAGTTGTTTTTATCGAAGTAGAAGGCACTCTGGTTTTGGGCGGCTTCTTTCTTTGTCCCGACATCTTCTGTTTTTTCGTTTTGAATTGCAAAGCCTAGAAAGTTAACTTCTCTGGGCAGAGTCCCTTCTACCTTACGTAAGCGTTTGGGAAAATTTCCTGCCGAGAAGGGTCACGATTGGAAACTTCTGTGCTGCTTGGAAGTTACCCTGCCCCCACCAAACCATGTTCCTTTCTTTTAAATAGTGGTTGGAGTGGGGCTGGCTGTATTTCAAGCTAATTTGATCATGGGCTATTAGTTTTTAAGCGTTGACAGTGCTCTGCCCATGAATTCCTGCAACTCTTTGCATTGGTTACCGTACACGTGTGGGCTTCTGGTAGGGCTTCTGGTCTCTTCGTACCTTATTTGCTGTTTTGGCATCCATCCAGTTTGTATCAATGACCGAATCGCCCAAAAGCTGAAACTCGAGAAGCAACGATCCAAGACATGTAATTGTCAGGTCTCTGGCCGTTGTTGCTTTGAATTTTCTGTCTCTTGTGCATGGTGTGTCCGCTTTCAAATATCAACGAAGCAGCCCATAATCCTTAAGCTCTCTTTTTGGAGGCAAGGGAGAATTCTGGAGACTAATGTGTTTGAGGGTTTGGCGTTAGTCAGTAAAGCTCGTCCTTGCAATTGGCAACTAGATAGCATGGCTTTGACATGAGCGCTTGGGCTTCTGATTTAAAAGGAGCAGTTAGTTCCACGGATCAGTGCCCCTTGTGTTGAGCAGAGTGAGCTGCCACCCCCACTGGACGCTACCCCGTCCTGTGTTTTGGATAGCCACCTCCTGCCAGATTGAGTGCTGCTGAATTTCTGTTGTCTTGAGGCTGGTTGAAGGCTCTGCTCTGCTGAGTTTAAATGTGGCAAATTGGGTGTCCCCAGGCTGGTTGTCATTTCCCACCTTGTTTCCTCTGGGCTCTTGGGGAGCTCCTGGTTCCCATCAAGTCACTTGCTGCCTCTTCCATTTGACGTGCGTTCCCTTCTAAACACGAGCTTACAGAAACGGAGCCTTCTGACTCCTGTCTAGCATTTGGGAAGGGGACGGAGTGAAACTCCTGGGCAAACTGAATCTGAGCCCAAAGCTGCAAGTTGGTAAAGGACTGGAGATGCTCCAGTAGGGATCAGGTCAAATATTTTGAAAAGGATTTAGAAAGAGGTTGTTATGCTACGTATGTTCAGCTGGGCCTGAGAAAAAGATACTTCTTGAGGTTTGCTGCAAGTCTGACAGTTTTTTTTTCTTTTCTCTCTACTGTTTCAAACTTGGCTGCCACTTAGTACACGCAGGGAAGAGATTTCAAGCTTCCACTGCTTCGCAATGGCGTAATCCAACATCTCAATGCTTGCAGTGGGGGACGTGCTTGCTGGTGCTCTGTACTGACAGGCAATTTACCCGTGGTCTTTGCTGACTTTGAGATGCGAAGATTTGTTATCAAATGATCCTAGATAATAGTTCTAGGTAATAAGGGTTGAAATACAGCTTTTTAGTATCTGTTTACGTTATGTCCTGCCTCTTTTTAAGACTGTGATGGAAAACTTTGAAAGAAGCTCTGCGTCCTCGGTGTCTTCAGTTTTCACTCCACCTACAAAATGCGTCGCCAGCACACTAGTACAGCCTGCAAATTATACGACAAGGTTCCCCACAATGAGACCTCTTGTACCACCATATCAAGCCTTCGCTAGTGACTACCAGGTAATTTAAGGGGAACAGCAGCGTGTGTTTCTTTGTGCTGTCTCCTCTTAGGCGTATGAGGCTGTACACACATTCACGTCAATGTGAGCTTAGCCTTGACCTTTTCCTCCTGTCATTTCTTTCAAGATGTGTTTCAAGTACAGTCTCTCTCTGTTCAGTCTCAAAAATAATAATAACAATAGTAGTAGTGATGCTGATGATGATAGTAGGAATGAAATAAAGCAATTAATGGCTTGACATGTTTCCAGAGGTTTTGAAAATCTTTCAAACATATTTTGTCAAAATCTAGTAAGGCTTTGGACAAGAAAAAAAACCTGGGTATTTTAAAAAGAATTAACTGTGTGATCACTGATTCTGTTTTCTCTCTTCCTCTTTCCCGCTGCCTTCTAGGTGTTTTTGGAGAGAGGATCTTGTAGGAAAGGTAAAAGTATTGCATCTTAAACGATGGAATATGTGTTTGGCTGGTAGCATCCGGGAGGAAGTAAAAGACCAAGTTGGTCAGGGTTTGGAGTAGGCTACTGGCATCCGTGGTTAGTTGTATAACTACTGGTGGAGGTATTTTAACTTAGATCTCACCTGTCATGCCTTCACTTAATTCAGCAGACATGTAGCTTGCACTTTAAAGGATGGTAATTTAGACATGATTTTAAAAACTGAGTAGGTGTAAAGAGAAGTGCTTTTTTCCCTTTTGTGCTCTATCGTGCGATTGTAGAAAACGTATCAGCACTGACTGTTGTTTCCCTCTGTAATTACTTTCTGTAAATTACTTCCCAGTAAGTTGGAAATGTTTAAAATGGGGGCTTTGTTTCCTGACGCCTTTGAACTTATTTTTTATTTGGTTGTGGTTTGTTTTTTTTTTGAAAGGTGGTGGACTCCTTCGAGAAAGAACACTCTGTACAGCTGGCTGCGCAGGACTGGGACTGTTCTTAGTATTTGTGATGTTAATGGTTTTTTTTAGCATTCATTGCTGTTTTATAATTATCTCTGGCATCATGTTCTAAATGTCATAGCAACTTTTTGACTCGTTGTTTTATAGATAAAGCTAAATAAAGTTAAGTTTTTCCTTACGTTGTTTTTTAAATGGCTGTGAGGACGTTTTTGTGTAATGCATATAAATTGTGCTTCTGTCACCAAAGTCATCTTTTCCACTTTTTGGGAAGTAAAACTCCAGGGATCGGGGCCAGCCAGCATGGGCTTAGGAGAGGGAGGTCCTGCTTAACCAACCTGATCTCTCTCTGTGACCATGGGACCCGCCTTCTGGGTGTGGGGAAGGCTGCGGACGTTGTCTGTCTGGGCTTTGGGAAGGCCTTTGTCGCCGTCGCCCACAGCATTCTCCTGGAGAAGCTGGCGAATCATGGCATAGACAAGTGTACTCTTTGCTGGGTTAAAAACTGGCTGGATGGCCGTGCCCAGAGAGTTGGGATTAATGGGGTGAAATCCTCTTGGCGGCCGGTCACCAGTGGTGTCCCTCGGGGCTCGGTTTTGGGGCCGGTTTTGTTTAACGTCTTTATCGACGATCTGGATGAGGGGATTGAGTGCACCCTCAGTAAGTTTGCAGATGACACCAAACTAGGTGGGAGTGTTGATCTGCTTGAGGGTGGGAAGGCTCTCCAGAGGGACCTGGCCAGGCTGGATCGATGGGCCAAGGCCAACTGTAGGAGGTTTAATAAGGCCAAGGGCCGGGTCCTGCATTTCGGTCACAACAACCCCAAGCCACGCTTCAGGCTTGGGGCAGAGTGGCTGGAAAGCTGCCCCGCAGAAAAGGACCTGGGGGTGCTGGTGGAGCCAGCTTAACATGAGCCAGCAGTGTGCCCAGGTGGCCAAGAAGGCCAACAGCATTCTGGCTTGTATGAGGAACAGCGTGGCCAGCAGGAGCGGGGCAGTGATGGTGCCTCTGTACTGGGCACTGGTGAGGCCTCACCTCGAGTGCTGTGTTGAGTTCTGGGCCCCGCTGTACAAGAGGGACATGGAGGTGCTGGAGCGTGTCCAGAGGAGAGCTACCAGGCTGGTGAGGGGTCTGGAGACCAGGTCATCTGAGGAGAGGCTGAGGGAGCTGGGCATGTTTAGCTTGGAGAAGAGGAGGCTGAGGGGAGACCGCAGGGCCCCGTCGCCATGGCACCAGCCCCGGCCCCCGCCGCAGCGCCCTCCCCTTGGCAAGCGCTCTGGGGCGCATGCGCGGGAGAATGGGCCAATCACAGCGCGGGCGCCGCGCTCCCATTGGTCGGGTCGCTTCGCAGCGGTCCGATGAGGCCGTCCGGACCCCGGGGCGGGTCAGGGTAGGGATTGACGGCGGGGACGGACCAATGGAGCTGAAGTGTCTAGGAGCGGCGTGGGCGACGGCCAATGGGCTTGCGGCGTGTTCGGGCCGTCGTCGTCGGGCCGGCAGAGGAGGGGGCCGTGGGAAAATGGCGGGGAGGTGGAAGCGGGCGCGGAGCGGCCCGTGGGGAAAGCGGGTCCTGGCGGGCGGGTCGTCGGCCGGTCCGGGGCCGCGGCGAGCACGTCGTGAAGCAGCTGGAGCTCGTGAAGGTGAGGGCGGGGCGTCGGGGTCCCGAGGCGAGACGGGGGGAGGTGAGGGGGGCACGGGGAGCCCGAGTGGTCCCTGAGGGGGCCTCAGTGGGTGTAGCGTAGTGTCGGAGGGGGCTGTCTGGGCCCGGCTTCCCGCGGGGTCCCTTCGGGCTGGAGGGGTTGGGGTGCGCTGCTGGCGATGCCGGAGCAATGAAAGCCGGAGCGGCGGTCATCGAGCGGCGGCCGGGCCGAGCTGGTGCCGCCCCTGAGGGGCGCGGGGCCGGGCCGTCGGCAGTTCCCCAGCGCTCCCCACAACTGTCTCCAACAAATTTTTTTCCCCAAGGAGAGGCTACGTTTAAAAGTTAATGAGTTTCCTCTCAAAGGTGCCCGTCAATGAAATGGAGGTATGATAATGAAACCCCCCAAAATGACACAACTCTTAAGAGATCTGGACCGTTTCTGGACCCGTATTCCTCGCGTGCAAATATCCTGGGGTACAGATGGCCTGCACTTCGTGCTCTGACGAGACAATATGCTGAGAGAGGGAAAGACACAAGGTCCTGGGGTTTTTGTGTCTCTGTTTTGTGGGGATGTGGGGGGGTTTTTTGGCATGTGTGTGTGCGCTTTCAAAAAGAGAGTGCGATGTTGAGTGCAGGTGGCAGCCTGCGGAGCTCTGCTGCTGCCTGAGTTCTCCTTGTCTTTTTCCCTCCTCTTTCAGGGCTGTGACTTTCAGTCGGACAATTTTAGAAGAGCATTTAAGTGACTCGTCTGTGTGAAAGTGCTGGTAATTGCAGGAAGGTAAATGCTTGAACCTGTAGTGAAAATCTTGGCTACCAGTGGAATTTCTGAAGGAAGAGCAGCCATGTCAGGAAGCGAATGACAAGTTGGGCATCCTCTGAAATGGGTGCGGGTGAAGCTGAGCTTGGGCGTGCAGGCTGCGCTGTCGGGGACGCTCGGGGGCTCGTCTCCAAAGCAGCCGGGCGTGCGCGGGCACCCGCAGGGTTGCGCTCTGGTCTGAGAGCGTGCCCTGCTTTTGGTGTTGGGAGAGGGACTCGAGCGCGTGCCCGGTAAAGCCAAGGGCAGCCAAAAGCTGGGAGGGAGCCTGCGCAGGTTTAGGTGGCGCGAGGGCAGTTTGAAAAGATCGTGGCCGTTTGGAGAAACGGCCTGGAAAAAACAGCTGCTTTGTTGCAAGGAGGCAGTTTGGAAGGGCAGGTGGTTGCTGCACCCTTTAAGAAAAATATTCAGCTGAGGACGTCTAGGGTGAGGAAACCTTGGCTCTGCGTAGGCTGGAGAAAATGTCCGTAGGCGTCTGTGCCTGTCACCTGCGTGTGCCAGGGAAAGTGGCTCTGGGGAAACTAAAGCTGCCAGCGAGTCAAAAAGATGCCAAGCTGTAGTGGCCCGTATCAACAACTGCCCAATGCTTTTTCCTCCGCTCGGCTGCAGCCTCTGCGAACCCCCACGGAAGAAGGAGGCCTTGGATTGCTACCCAGCTTTGTGCTAAAGGTTTTTTTCCTCTCTCGGCAGAATGTCAAGTGCCAGCGTTTCTCCGTGGTTGCCCTTCTGTTGTGCAGTGACAGCGCAGGACCGATGGAAAGGATCCGGAGTGCTCTGCGAGTACGAGGTACGGCTGCGATGGGCGCCTGCTTTCTTCCGAAGGTCCTTGTAGTGTGGACTTTGAAGTTAACAGGAAGGCTTTGTCAGCCTAAGGGGACCCCTTAGACTGTTAATTGGGGGCGAGGGAGTGGGATGAATAACAGGGGAAGAGGACGGGGAAGAGGACTGCCCCGACCATTCCTACCCGCAGCTCGAGGTTCACTGGTAGGATAATTATCATTGTGGGATTTACAGAATCCCCCAGTTTGTTTGGGCAAGTGTTAGAACAAGTGCTTGAACAATTCAAACCTCCATCGGGAGTAGCCCTGCTTCAGTTATGTGGGTGAGTTATTGGTATCTGGGGAGGAAGAAGGCGGGGTAAAAGAAGCCACGAATGAGTTATTGAACTTTTTGGGACAGCAAGGTTTGAGGGTCTTAAAAAAAGATTGAAAAATTGCAATATGTGGAAACAGAAGTGAAGGACTTGGACTTGGGCTTCGCCAGCTCTCCTTCCATAGTTTCTTGTATGAAATACTTTAACAAAACAGTACAAATGATACAAGGTCTGTTCTGGAGCATGTTACGCCCATGCAAGGCGTACTTCCCTGCATTTACTTTCTCTTCCTGAAAGCACAATCTTCTCTTTCTGTGTGCTTGCTCTTAAGTGATGCCGTGAAAATAATTGTGTACTAGAAGGGGGAAGAAACTGTTTGTAAGATTTCAGATGTTCAGGAGAAGCAGGCTCTGTGTTCCTGATAAAAGCTTTATGCTTTTCAGTCAGTAAGTGTTTAGGATACCTTGTAGCAGGACTCGAGAAACCTTACTGAGGTACTGGCATCTGTCCTAAAGCAGTCGAGGTCAAATTGCTTTTCCACGAAGCATCAGCAGCCTCGTAACTAGTGAGGGTGAGTCCTGCTGTGGTTTTGCTGAGTTGTTGCTTCCATCGTGTTTTTCGTCCGTAACGTAAGGTGTGTCATTTTGATGTTGGTTGGAAAGAGATTTTCCAAAACGGAACCGTTTCTCACTGAAAGCACTTGCCTTTTTCTGAAGTTCCTGTCAGAGCGGGTCCTCAGAGATGAAGCACTGGGCCGTAGGAGTCGTGAGCAACGAGACTTTGCGCTCTCTTTGCACTTCTTTGCCGGCCTTTGTGTTCTCGGTTGTAACAGTTGAGATATCATAGAACCGTGTTCCTCTGTGTGTTCAGCACGGCCAAAAGCGTTTGCCAATCTGCCGGTGCTTTTTGGTAGCCGGATGGATCGCAGCCCCGGGGATTTGGTTTCCTCCCTCCCCGACCTTTGAGAGTGAAACCATTGGGAGGGATCTCTTATCTGGCTGATTTTTCTATGCTAAATGAAACTTTAAAAAAAAAGCTGAAATTGTGTAATTTAGAAACTGACTCGCAGCGTTTAGAACTGCCACTGCTGAATAGCTGTGGCGTACATTTTACGAGGCGTACTGAAGCAGTTAGGTATTTGTTGTTTAAAAGGAGAGGCAACTGAATGTAATGGGCTGTTTTCCCCTGGTATTTTGACGGGGAGCTGTGAAGTTGTGCATTTCTGTATGCCATCAACTCCTGGAAGAGGTCAATGTCCTGTCAAAATAGATAATCGACTTTCTTACTGCTTTCCTCAATAGCCAAAAACCATTCCGAGGTGTCTGAGGTGCTTTTTCCCGCATGTGCTGACCGAGGCTTCTGGAGCGCCGGTCGCCCCTCCCTGGTCGGCTCCCGGCCCGCAGGAGCGGCTCCCCCCGGCCCGACACCCGAAGGCGGTCTGCCAGCGCAGCCCCGGCTGTTTCTCGGGGAAAGCCCTTGGCCGTGCAGACGCCTCCGGGCCGAGCACAGGCTTCCCCCGGCCCGGCCCGGCCCGGCCCGGCCCGTCCCGGCCGTCTTCGCCGCGGAGCCGCCGCCCCTTCCCGGCCTCGCGCCCCCTGCGCCTCTGCCCCGCGCCGCCGGGCCCCGCGCGCGCCGCTCCCGCCGGCCGTTGGGCGGCGCGAGGCGCCTCGGAGGTGGCGGTTGCCCGGCCGAGGTCGCCCGGCTCTTGCCCCCGGCGCTGCCCGCGCTCCGCTGGCCGCTGTTTAGAGGGCTTTGGAGTGAGCGCAGCAGACGAGGCGATGGCTCCCGGCGCCCCGACCTCACCCAGGGCAGGAGACGCGGCTCGGTTTCTGCCCGAGTTCCTCACGGGCGGTTTACTGGATTCGGTGGGGAGGCCGATACCCGATTTACGCGGCCGCACAGTCAGCGTGTGGGAATTTTGGGCGCTACTTGCAGGTCAGAGTTGGTTGTGTGCTGAAAACTTGTCCTGAAAGTCAAAATTGGGTCTGTCTTGCTGCTGCGCTACATGACGCTTGCAAAGACTTGAGTTCGGCTTGAATTCCTGTAGTTTTGTAACTTGCTATAAATGAGCTCAACTCGTTGAATGAACGGGGAACTCAAGGGTACTCAATAGAGTTTGGCTAAATTCTTCCAAGTAAACTGAAGTTTAATACATGTTTGGAACACGGCGGGTTTGGTACCAGGAAAGGCTGTTTGACAGGGAAGGTAATAGGAACCTCTCCCAATGTAAAATCAATTCATACAGCTCCTTACAAGTCAATTGCGCGTGCGGCCAGCGATGTTTTCTCTCTGTTTAAAACAGAGGTGTCTGCTGGCAACCTACAAGCTGCTTGTGCAAGCTGCTGGTTTCCTTGCAATGAATGCTAAGAAGTCACATCCAGATTGCCAGAGTTGGAACAACTGGATGGAGAGAAAACTGCAAAACTCGTATTACTTAGTATCTAGGGGTTGTATTTGCAGGCCCTATGTCTGCTGTAATTGGGAACTGGAAACCTTGCTGGGAGGAGAGTGCTTTGTAGAATACACTGTAACAGTTCTTGGATGTCTTTGGGGTTTTTTGTTTCTTCTGGTTGTTTATTTTTTTTTTCCCCTTGGGGTAAACATACAAAATGCTCAGAGACATGCCAAGGTCTTTCGGTCAGTTTAATTCTTGACACTTGTGTAAGGAAGCAGGTTCTGAGACCTGTGCGATATTTACATAAGAACAGTCCAACCTGAAGAGTTTGGTAGGCCAGATGGTTTTGCAGGCCTCCAGTGAAAGCATCAACAGCCTTTCCTGGCCAACATTCCTGTTGAACTTTCAAGAACAAGTAGCAGCAGAGTAAAATTCCAAGACTTCTCAGGCTCTTCATTTGTTCCTTTTGATTGCAGGATTACCTTCCTCAGTTCCCGAAGTCCTTAAGCCTAAAGACAGAAGAAGGGCTCCACCAGTTAGGCGGCTATATGACGAATACTTTAGACCTGGACTTCGGTCGACACCTCTGGGCTCAAGAACACCAGTAAGTGGCTTAGATACCAGCCTGCTCGTAGCAGAAGATGTGAGGTAGTTTCCTGCTTCAGTGAATTCTTTTAACTCAGTTGTATCAACTGCCGTAGCAGAATGCCTGGTGGGTTCTTCGGCTCATGCTGTTGCGTAGTCTGGTTGCTTGGTGAGCCTGTTGCTGTGTGGCCCAAATGCGGGCTGCAGTGGTGGAGCTGTCTGCTATTGGTTTTGAGTTTTGGTACTGTAGAGAATGAGAAATGCAAATCCTGCCTCTGCTATGCTTTGTCCATGACAAATGCAGACTTGTTGCAGCTTTTCACCGTCTGGTAAATGTCTTGGGCTGCTGATTGCCAGAAGGGTCCAAATATGTGTTGTCTTTTCTTTTTGTGGGCAGTAGAGGCATTTCCTGAGCTAGGAGGAATTTTGCGCTGAGTGAAATGTCTCACCCAACTTTGGGCCGGGAGTTGGGGTTGATTTTGAAAGAGTAACAGTAAAATTTCTAGAAGGTCACTCTAACAATAAGCTCCGCTACCTACTTCAACTGAGCAGTCAAGTGATAGTTGGTTCTTTTTTGGTGAACGTGATTCTATTGATACAAGGAGAAGGCCTCACTGAATGAGCAGTCTTTTTTTGTGTGTGTTGCCTTCTGAAAAGTTTATTCTGCAAGTTTGAGTTCTCTGGGGAGGACGGAACCCAACTGTCCTAAAGGACTGGATATTTAAAGAAACCCCAATAATAATGAGCAGCTATCAGAAGGCATGTTGGTAGGCCTGCTGGTGCTCCAGTTTGTTTGATCTTGTACCTCCAAAACGCCATGGTTCAGGCTAAAACTGTATTGAAATAGTTTTGGATGTTGAAGTCCTTCTATGTTAAAAAGAAAGAACTCCTTCAGTGCAGTTGCACTAAGTCGTTGAGAGGAAAAAGGAAGTGAGTGCTGAGGCTTACAAGTGGGGGTGACGCTCTCATGATTTCTAAGCCTTTTAGACAGTGAAAATCAGATGCTGGTGACTTGTGATCCTGGCATCCTTTCCATCAGGAGGCAGGTGAATGCAGGAATGG